>JANUYF010000003.1:176388446-177638446 GCA_026167975.1 Phrynosoma blainvillii
CTAGTCCAGATATTGAAAAAGAAGCACAACATACATAGCTCTCTTTCATAATACACTGACAAAGCAACATCTGACTTGGGATACATCTTCACTGCAGAAATTATGCAGTTTGACACACTTTAACTGCTGTGGTTTAATTGTTGACCAACCATGACATAATAAGACCAGACACAATTATAGTTGGCTCAAACAAGGGCCATTGTGTTGACTTACCTATTTAAACTTTTTAAGGCCTAGGAATAAGCAAACTAAAAAACAATGATGATGGGCCAGCTGAGGCCCAGATATCAATCTATGGGGCTGAATAGACCAGCATTATATGCCAGCATCAAGGTGATGTGGGGGCATGGTGTACACATGCTGCATGTCCCGACGCCACTGTTATGCTGCCCACCTGACTGCACGTTGGGTACTCATTTTAGCGACCTCGAAAGGATGCAGGCCTGAGTCTAGCCTGAGCCGTGGCTAGTATTGAACTCACAACCTTGTGGTCTATGAGTGAGTGGCTGCAGTACAGGCATTTAACCACTGCGCATAGGGTGTGTGGTTGCCAAAGCCCCAGTTCGGTGAGCAAAGGGGTGGCAGCATTTCTGTGGTGTGGCAACCACACACCCTATGCGCAGCGGTTAAATGCCTGTACTGCAGCCACTCACTCATAGACCACAAGGTTGTGAGTTCAATACTAGCCACGACTCAGGCTAGACTCAGGCCTGCATCCTTCCGAGATCGCTAAAATGAGTACCCAACTGTTGGGGGGGCAATGAGCTTACAGTTGTAAACCACTTAGACATCCCATCGCGCTGTATATAAATGAAGCTGCTTGTCTTTGCTTTATGCCACAGAAATGGGGAAAAACACTGCCTTGGTGGCAAGGATAGCTTTTTTTCTGCTCCTAAAAGGAGCAGCATTCCGCCACTTCTTTTGAGGGTGGAAAAATGCCAGATTGGGGTCGCGGCGTGCAGTTGCTGCAGCCCTGATTCAGTGAGCAAAGGGGTGGCACAAGCCACTCCTTAGCTGCCATCTGTTTTGCCCCATGACACCTTCAGCTATCACTTAGGTGAAAAACCAGACCCTGTTGGCAATCCAAAGAGATTGGTTGCTATATCAAATAGTCATATTTGATAGGCCAAACCTGGAGTGCTCCCTCCCAAAGCCCATGACTTTATAAAAGAGAGTCAACCCCAGATCAGTCCCAAGGGCAGTTTCATTCTACCACTCCTTGGTCTACATCAACAACAAAATTGCAGCAACAGCAACCATACTCCACACACACACACAGCAGTCAACCAAACACTCTTTTATCTTGAAGAATGAATCCCTGCAATGTGCACTAACTCATTCTGCTGACATCTGTTGGAATTCACAATGGGGACACATGCTGCTGTAGATAAAAAGAGTGTGGGGGCCAACATGCTAAAATAGCCTTCCAGACCACCCTATCATGTGACATTGGGCCTTTGCAGACTGCCAGAAATAGTGCAAATTGAGTCCACTTTAAGGGTTAGGGTTAGTGCTAGGGAGTCATGGGAATTTTTTTTTCCTGAGACATTGAGCCTTCTCTGTTAGAGAGCTCTGGTGCCACAATAAAATACAGTTCTCATGATTCCCTAACCCTAACCTAACCCTTAAAGTGGACTCAATTTGCACTATTTCTAGCAGTCTGCAAAGACCCATTGTCTGGCAAATTATGCCAAGTGTCCATTCACAGAGGCCAAAGAGGCCTCCTCCTCAGCAGCAGCCTTGCTGTGTAGTTTGGGGGCCAATTCTATGGAAATCTGAGATTTGTAGTTTTGTGAGATATTTAGCCTTCTCTGTCAGACAGCTCTGGTTTCACAATAAACTACAAATCCCTGAATTACATAGCATTGAGTCATGACAGTTAAAACAGTGTCAAACTATATTATTTCTACATTGCAGATGAAGCCTGAGTCAAACATTTATACTTTCGCATTTACCATTTTTGGCATTCTTCCTTATCCCAAATGTGATTATTAAAAAAAAAAAAAGGACAGGTTTAGACATGTCTACATACAGACTATGCTCCTGCCTGTGTGTAGTATGGAGTTATGGAGCTGGGTGTTATCAGTACGCTGATGACACCCAGATCTATTTCTCCGTATCTCATTCGTCGGCCTCGAATTCTGATGGCATCTCTCCTCTGAATGAATGTCTTCGGGCAGTAATGGACTGGATGAGGAAAAACAGATTGAGACTGAATCCAGACAAGATGGAGGTGCTCATGGTAGCGGCCCCGAAACCAAGAATTGGGTTGCAACCTCCAGTCCTGGATGGGGTCACACTCTACTCCAGTGACTGTGTTCGCAGTCTGGGGGTGCTCCTTGACTCGTTGCTCCTGATGACAAATCAGGTAAATGCGACAGTCAGGAGCGCTTGTTATCAGCTTCGGCTGATATGCCAGCTGCTCACTTTTCTGGAAGTAAGGGATCTTGAGACCGTGGTGCACGTGCTGGTAACCTCACTTCTTGATTTCTGTAATGCGCTCTACATGGGGCTACCCTTGTGCTTGGTTCGGAAATTACAGCTGGTACAAAATATGGCAGCCAGGCTTGTCTCTGGAACATCTAGGAGGGACCACATTACTCTGGTTTTGAGGTCCCTCCACTGGCTGCCTATCAGCTTCTGGGCCCAGTACAAGGTCTTGGTTATCACCTTTAAAGCCCTAAATAGCTTGCATCCAAGCTATCTCAGGGACCGCCTTCTCCCTTATAATCCTCCCTGTGCTCTCCGGTCCTCTGGGAAGAATCTGTTGCAGCCACAAAGATCTAGGCTTGCAACCACCTCCCAGAGGGCTTTTTCGGCTGTCGCCCCCAAATTGTGGAACGGCTTGCCTGATGAGTTCCGTCTATTGACATCATTAGACAGCTTTAAAAAGGCTGTCAAGATGGATCTCTTCAGGCAGGCTTTTCCAGAATAGTTAATCCCGGCCCCAGGAGCCCCCTCTGGAAGTTGATTCTGGAGCTCCTAACAGATGCTGCTCGCTAGGAAGGGTTTTTAATCACAATTGTATTATATGTTGATTTTAATTTGTATTGATTTAATAATGTTTTAAGGGGGGGGGGATGGATTTTGAGTTGTTTTATACTATGTACTATTTTACTGTTGTAAGCCGCCCCGATTGTTCACAGAGGGGTGGGATATAAATAAATTTTATTATTATTATTATTATTATTATTGTTATTATTATTATTATTATTATTATTATTATTATTAGTGACTAGGTACAGTCCCATGATTCACACCTCTGACATACAGGTGGTGTTCTTCTGTCTAATGTGGAAATGATCCCATGGATAAGCATGGGAACACGCTGGAGCAAGTACAATATCTTTCCATAC
The DNA here is from genome assembly GCA_026167975.1 of Phrynosoma blainvillii. Classification (NCBI taxonomy): domain Eukaryota; kingdom Metazoa; phylum Chordata; class Lepidosauria; order Squamata; family Phrynosomatidae; genus Phrynosoma; species Phrynosoma blainvillii. Next base: position 176,391,803 of record JANUYF010000003.1, read on the forward strand.
CGCCAAAACATTACTCCTCTTCAGGATTCCAGTCAACCACCAATATGTTCTCATTAGGGATGACAGAAGCCACAAAGAGTCAAACAAGCCAGTTTGTTCCCCCTTCTGCATCTGTTTTTCCATTTGTTTTCTTCTACAGAGACCTTTTCATACCATACAAGAATAGCACTATGATTCCACTTTAACTGCCAGTGCACATATCCCATGAAATCCTTGGGTTCATAGTTTGGTTGGAGGCACTTGAATTGTCTGGCTGAGAATTGTAAATTTCTCTGCCTAAACTGAAAATCCCAGGAGTCCCTAGGAAAGAAGCATGGCAATTAAAGTGGAATGAAATGCAATAATTGTATAGTGTGAAAGGTCCCCAGAGAACCGTTCATATTCCATGGATCAGACCATCCCTGAACATACTTGGGCCTCAGTGGTTTGGTCATTTTTCAATGTGCTTGTCCTCTCTACTACCAAATAATTCAGTCTTGTTTAAAACTATTTTTTTAAAATACTTCTGTAAAACACATGACTCTCCTAAATATGATGTTACTCCCATTCTATTTCAGACTAGTCCAGGTTTAGTTCCACTTCTTTTAAATTGAGAGCATTGAATTTGGTATTACAAGGACTCCAAGCCATACAGAAAACTCTTCCATTAACTGTTTTATTTGCTAGGAATGACCAGTACTCTGACGCAACTTTTTAAAATGAACATATCTGTTAGAATTTTTATTAGAGTCTCATTTTTCAAGTATCATATTGCTTTGTAAGTGTCTTAGAAATCTGCATGAAAATCTGCATTTTTTCCCCTCTGAAATATTTTACCCTGTCTTTTTGTATGCAATTTTCTTTAATGCCTGCATTTTTGTATGCCATTTTGCCTAAGGTATATGTTTTTATACACAGTTCTTGGATGGGAAAAAAAAGCATCACAAAATGTGGATAATTAAAAAAAACACTGAAGAATAACTGCATTCTAATCAAATGATTTGTTATGGAAGTGCAAGTTAGGAAAGGTTGTATTTAAATGCAAACAAGTGAAATTTTGTGGCAGAATAGACCGCTCTGAAGGAGCCATCCCTTTGCTTGCTGTATTGGGGCTGTGGCAACTGCATGCCACAGCGCCAATCAGGCATTTCAGAAAAAAGGCACCCTTTTGCCACTGTCATGGCTCTTCTCTGCTCCTGCAGTGTGCAGCATATAATTGCTGTGTCACAGGAGTATTACCATACTGCCTGCCATCTGCTTGGGTGGATAGCATGATGCTGCTTTGGGGGCAGTTGGGGCAGATGGCCACCACACCCCCAAGCCACCGAGATGCCAGCTCTTTTTCCTCGTCTGCATAGCCCCTTTGTCCCATCACTCAGCACATTGCTCAGTTTAGACTGAGATGTGGATCTCAAGGTTATCCAGCGAATTCAGAGAAAGAGAGGAATGGGATGTGCATCTATAAGTTCTACCAAAAGTGTTCCTAGATACCAGGAGTCCGTCTTGGGGTATGTAGGTGAAGGCTTGGTACTTGTGGGCACAACACAACACATGGCTGGCAGATTGTTGCTTCTGTGCCAGTGTAGTGGTGAGTCCACTCTGGGATTGGGTCTAAAAGAGCTATCCAAGGCACTTAACCTATTGTGGGATTAGGATGGAAAACCTTGGATAGGTCAGATTAAAATCCAGAGTAGATTTACTACTTCACTGACATGAAAGCTACCAGCTTCCAAAGATGGAGGGTTGCATTGATTTTGATAGTCACAAGTTCTGCATTCATCCACAAACAATTCCCATGGCATTTCATCGGGGGGGGGGGGGAACCCAAATCTGTTTATTTTATTTTGCACAATGCTAAGAAGACTGAACACAAAATACATACACAATACTTAGGGAACTAAATATTGAGGGAGTAAGGTGAGTAATAAAAATTGGAAAAGGCAAATTATTTTCAGAGTTGAAGCAAGGTTTCTAAGGACTGATGCAGACGGTCCGTTTGGGGTAGCAGAGAGCCCCCCCCCCCCGGGAGCGGCAGATCGGGGCTGCAGCAACCTTCACTGCATCCCTAATACTTCCTTTTGCTGCTCCTAATAGAGTGTCAAAATAGCACTCCTTTTTCCCCCCCACAAAAAATCCTACTTTATGTGCAGAAAACAGTTTGGTTTTTGGCAGACAAAACCAGTTTTCTGCATAGAAAATGCATGGAAATTTCATAACTCAAATATATTTACTAAGACACATTGCTACTAAGATGTCATTTAACACTATGGAGTCAGGAATTTGTGTGAGTGTGCTCCCTGCATTGTTTGGGGTTATCCAAGAGAGTCCTTCCTGAGGAAATAAGTGATTGAAAATTAGAAGAAACATGGGGATTAACCAGCAGAGCAATAGAATGGGTGTCACTATTCTTTCTCATACTGAGCAGGGAAAGTTCCCAGAGTTCACACAGTGATTCTATTTTTTTGTGGGTGTTCCAGGGATATTTATTTGTCTGTTTACTCCAATCTGTTTCTCAGAGTCAGGAATATCTGCATCATGTTTTCACTGATCATAAGGTAAACAGTAGGTCCTTGGTAGATGGCATGTGTGAGCAACTGTGCAACTAATTGTTGTCTCCAACAAAAAACAAGAATTCATTGGAATGGTAGATAGAGCTAGAACTTGTTTAGAATTATTTGTAAAGCTTCCAGTTGTGGCTGACACAGAGGGTTCTTTCTCTATTCCTATGATGAGGGAATAAGGGAGCTGCTGTGATTCCTAGAGAAAGACCGCTGAGGGTTTATTTTCACAAAGCTACAAAATTACTCCCTAGCCTACTTGTAGCTTCTGCATACTGGGAATTACTGTAACCTCACAGCTTGTATGTCTGTCACCAGAGCATACACTCAACTTTTGCTTCCCATAGATGTGCAGAAGAAAATATGTAAAAAAAGTGCTCATATTACATCTACTTAGGAAGTTCTTCCCCATCTCAGCTCCATTTTCTCACTTCTTCTATCTCAAGGTCTATAGCCCTTTCCTCTTCATATCCTCTTGACCCAGAAACACCCAAGAAACATTTCAAAGATGCATGCTGTTAACATTGGAGGGCTGATAGCGGAGTAGCAGGGCACAATATATGTTGGCGCATGTGTGACCAGAAGTCCACATACAGAAGATTTGTGCTAGAAACAAACTCCACAGGAAGCTCTGCTGGACAGTTCATGCAAGTTGGAGAAATCCTTCTCCTACACAGAAGCTGCTGACATGACAACTGCTGAGTTCTCTTTAAGGGACTTTTAATCTTCATTGCAATATATACAAGTAATTACACTGACTGACATAATACTCCTCCATCATCCGATATACAGCATGCACATGGAGCATTGAAACTCCTACCTTATATACACAATCTCTACCAGTGATTTTAGCCCAACCCCCAACTGGTGTGTTACACAATTTCCTGTCCCACATGTGCCATGACTGTGCAGCATTGAAACTTGATGACCTCATGTCCAGCCTGTGTATCATCATCTTCTAGTGACTCAGCACCTTTCAATATGGAACTCATCATGGCACACTCTGAACTTGGGTTACCTTTCACTCTTGTTCTCTATTGCAGGATCTAGGACATTTTCCCTCTGGATGCAATTCATCCTGACAATATATGCACAGAAGCAAATAGGTTTAGTAGTGACCTATTGTTTTAAGAAAGCTCATCAGACAACTATGCTACAGATGTCCTCTGCCTAAAACTTACTGCCAACTAGACTTTACTGAGTTTAATAAAAGAATTATCTGATTGATTTTTCTAGACAGGACAGGCATAGGCAAATATGCCCCTTCCAGGCATTTTATGTCTACAACTCTCATCTTTCAAATCATCTAGTGGGCTACAGCAACACATAACAACTTTATATGAATTTATTCTCATTTTATTATTTGCACCATGACAAATCCTGAATCAAGTGAAGGGTTCTTTTTATTTTTGTAGCTTCTGTAAAAATAAACAAAGTAGAAATCAATTTATTACTTCATTGAAATAAGTGGTAGAACTCTTCCCAGATTATATAATTATCATTGGGAACTGCAGTTGGAGGTTTTATATTCTGAATATCCCTCTCCCACAAAGAACTCCTTTTAACAAGAAAATTAGAAAGTCAAGGAGACAAGCTAATTTTCTATGCAGAAAGGGAGGAGCTCTTAGAAGAGTAACTGGCTAAGCAAACAAGTGGCCATGGGCCGCCCCAGGAAGCTGCACTGTGGGACCGAGGCATCCCCACGCCTCGGTCCTGTGGCGCACATTCACCGCCCCTGAAAGGAGCGCTAAATCAGAGCTCCTTTCACAAGTCGCCGAAGGTGCGCTGCAAAAGGCTGCAGCGCACCTTCATCGACTCTTCCGCTGCAGCGCGTGCAAACGCTGTGGCAGGAGGTTCTCCTCTGAGTGTCAGCCATGCAGAGGGACAGCTGCTCCGAGGACGACCTCGGGAAGGGGTTGGGGCGCCGATCGTGCGGCTGCCCCTCACCTTCCCTGCCCCCAAGACGGCCCAATAAGCCGTCTGCTTATCCCCTAAGACTTCTATTGGGAATGTCTGGTTAAAGCACAACATTCCTTACCTCTTAACTGATCTGAGGACATAGGAAAACACTAAAGTTGCTGTACAGAAACTTTGCTAACTTCGTGCCCAAATAAAAAGGGTAATTTAAATTTGAATAGTTTGGGGATATGAACAGAATCCTTCAAAAAGTGACACAGGCGCAGTGTCCCAGTGCTTTGCCCTTGCCTTATCTGACTTATAAATTTACCATGAAATGTGATGTTCAAGAGAGGGAAAATAATGATGGCATGGTACCATCTGAGACAGGAAGTAGTTTTCCCTCTATTGTTCTTGTTTTAAATACCTGTTTCTAGACCTTGCTATGGTGAGAATACTTTAGTCACCTTGGGGTCAGTCTATAAGATTGTGTCCATGTGGGTAATCCTGGAACTTTCTCTGGCTTTTAAAACTATTGACCATGTTATAGTTCTGAGTTACCTGACGGGTGGGACATGAAGCACCATTTCAGTGTCAGGGTATGCAGGATTGCATTACAGTATTGTGACTAAATAAAGGTGTTGTAAATGGCAGGTGAACCTGTGTTTGTAAGCCTGCATGGTAATTGACCAATTAGGCCAGGTGGTTGCAATGCAGTCAATCATCAAACTACAAATGTGGTAGTTTGCATGTAGGTTGGGAGTTGTTATGCTTTCCATGCTGGAGGTTGTTTTTCTGGCAGCTGTGTGACTTGCTCTTTATGCTAAGTTTGTTTTTGTATTTTTCTATGCCTATTTGTATCCAGCCATAATTCTACAATTCTTTGTTTGTTATTTTATTTTTGCTTCTGCTAAGTAAAGCTATTTTTGTTACTAAAGCTCCATGACTCTGCTGCAATCCATTTTTGCAACCCTAACAAAAGGTGGCATTGGGTAATTCTGGCTTGGTGGTTTGGTCAATTGACCTGTGGAATTCCTCAAGGTTCCAGCTTGTCCTTACGCTATTCAATACATACATGAAATCACTGGGAAAGATTGCCCACAGTTTTGAGATTCAATGTCAATAGTTGGATAGATCATAAACTCTAAGTACCTTTAGTCAAGGTTTTCTTGATAGCCACTCTCAAGTTGTGGAACTGCCTGCCAAAGAAGGCAGAACTACTACCCAATCTTATTTTTCTTCCAGAATCCAAAGCCTTTTCATTCAGATAGTTTTTGATATGTAAGCTAATTGCTGATGAAGACATTTTAAGCACTTGAATTTTGCTATTTTTTTACTGATTTATTAATTTTGCATTATTAATCTGTTTCTGCATTTTCGTTACTTTTTTTTTTTTTTTTGCTTCAATTATGGTATATACTGCTGGAGTCATTGTGTGCCTTTTTTTTTTTTCACTGAAAGAAGGGATACAAGGTCCCTGGAGGTCAGCCCATTCTTTGTCTCCTGTAAAGCTCATTCTCCAATGCCCTCTTCCCTTCATCCTTACCCTAGCACTGTAGTAGGCTTCACAATAAGGCTTCACAATAAGGAATCATCAAGGTGTCAGCAATCATCATGGCAGTTGCAGTTAAGAGCTTGTTGTAAGCATTTACAGTTATATTCTTCATGCAAAATATCAGCTGGAATTGTGGTTGTCTTGGATTCTGAGGGTCTACTTGAGGCTTCACTGTTTTATGCATTTAATTACATTTCCTCCCAACATTTCCACTAAAACAGAATATTCAAGTGTCTAACAACTTCATAAGAACAGCTTGAGCAATAAAATTGACAACTAAGTAGATTCCCATTATTAACAGTGACAGGTTCCACAAACACTTTAATGATGGAAGAAGTGAGGGGACACCTCCATGACAATTTAATCATGGGGACAAGTGTGACAATCACACCTTCGCTCTTGCTGGATGATTTACGGACATTTTATGGATGGTAAGCTTCCATGTAATAATCTTCTATGTTTTGAGGAAGAAGCAGCTGTGTGTGAACATGTATAAATGCATGTATTAAGTATCCATTGCCTTTTGCATTATATGTCATTAAGATACTCAGGACAGTTTAAGTTAGTAAGAGAAAAATAATGATTCAGGATCATCCCCAAGTGTCATAGTAGGCAGAGATATTAAGTGGATTGTACTCTATGGGGGGAAGCGGACGGGTGGCACGGGGCCGCCCCAGGAAGCTGCGGATCGGGGCCGAGGTAGCTGCACTCCTCGGCCCCTAGATGCAGTGTCCCAGGCCCAGAAAGGAGTGCTAAAATAGCGCTCCTTCTGCAAGACACCGAAGGTGCACCGCAAAAGGCATCCGGCGCACCTTCGGCACCTCTTTTGCTGCAGCGTGTGTGGACACTGCAGTGGAAGTGCGTCGTCGGAGCACCGGCCGTGCGGAGGGCCGGCCGCTCCGACGATATTTTCAGGAAGGGATTGGGGTGCCCAGTGTGAGGCTGCCTCTCCCCTTCCTGGCCTCGAAAATGGCACTTTGCGCCATCTGCTGAAGCCCTATGTCTTACATAAACATCTTTCATGCAGTTCTTTTCTTTCTACTTTATTTCCCAAACTGATTCCTTCCCCTATCTTCATTCCCTTTCCCTTGTGTATCCTGTCTGAGGGTAGGGAATTTTTAAATTTCAAATTTGTAAGCAACTCTGGGAGCTTTTTTGGCTGAATGACAGGGTATAAATAAATAAACAAACAAACAAATAGTTTTCAGCTGCTGTACTGGCTGTAGAATTTAACCATTACTGTCTTAGGCTTTGCACTTCAAAATAATCATCAAAGTTCTATTTTTCCTTAGCTAAAGAAAATGTCATCATTTGAATTACTGTTTTTCCCCTCTGGATTAATTTTCTGATATTACATTTGTTTCTAAATATCACTCGTTACTAAAGAAGACATGTTTATATATTGGGAATACAGACTGGCCAAAAGGGCCAGCTGGAGGGTGGAGTCAGGGCATGGTGATCATACACTGGCTGCCCGACTCTGCCCCAATGCCGCCGTCATGCTGTGTGCCCCACTACATTGGTGGGAGGCATCTGGGCACTCCCTTGGCACAGTGTTCATACATGCTGCACTAAAGGAGCACAGAAAAGCCACTGCCATGGTGGCAAGGGTGGCTTTTTGCTGCTCTCAAAGAGCGGCATTTGCCAACTCTTTTAAAAGTGGCAAAGTACTGGATCGGAGTTGCGGCATGTGGTTGCCGCGGCCCCGTTCTGGCAAGGAAATTGACAGTGGGATGCCACCCCTTAGGGACTTTCTGTACAGCCCCTATATCTCCTCTCTACATTTCTGCTGCTATGTATTTAACAATTCCCCAGATATGTTCAGTGTAGTTGGGTCCCCCCACCCCGTATTGCTGTGTACTAATGCAACCAACACATATGCACTAACACATATGTACCAATCCACATATCAATTTTAGTCACAATTTTTCTTTAAGGAATCCTAGGAATTCTAATTTGTTAAGAGTCTTAAGAATGCTTCATTGCTGATCCCAGAGGTACAATTCACAGGGTTTCTCAAGAGAAAGAGATATTGACAGCTAAACCAGTTCCAGATAGTAATGCAGATAGGCCATAACATAGACAAACTTTTCTGAACTAAAAATGCCCTCATCCCAAAATGATCCCCATCTCATTTATTTCTGAATGAATCCAAATCTCTCACTTGTGTGCATGTGTCTCCTTTTTTTATTTTACTCTTCTTATGGGATTCTTTACTCAGTCATCATCTTTCCACTTCCCTTCACTCATAAATCCATATGATCACAGAGATCATCTGGGTGCATCAGGAAGTCTGATAACACATAAATTGGTTTAGTCTGTTTTACCTAGGGTATTATAAAATTGATGTGAAGCCTGTCGGAGTCTATCATGAGATAATTCCTGGCAGTTTCAGTATCCTCAGCTTGCAATCAGTTAGCCAGTTTAAAGACTGCTGTTAAAAAGAATCGTAGGATTCATTAAAAAAAAAAAAAAAACTCTGATAGCTTCATTCATATGTGTTCACATTTCAGGCTTGTCAGTAGCTTCTGGTGAAATATGGTAGTTTGAAATGGCTAGCCTGCGGCCAGCTATCAAATTATTGCTCTCAAATCGAAAGCACAAGATGGCATTTTCATAGATAACGGAGGCTGGGCCAATATTCAAGCTTCAGTCTGGCACCATATAATGATTAAAATATCTGCTAAGAGGAACAGAATGTTGCTCATCACATTGCCAGCTCTAGAGTTCATGTTGTCACGTTAGGGCAGAGATTCCCAAATCTCTGTGCTATGTTGATCTCTGACAACCATCACATTTTTCCTAGACAACCACCTGTTTCATGCCACCAACTCTCAAAGTCCCAGTTGGTAAAGAATGTAAAAAAACACACAAAGGCAATCTGTCCTTATATTTGTTCTCATGTGTATGGACCAAACTGCAGAGATGCAATCCCACATGGCAATTTTCGTCAGCTGAGCTAGAAAGGCAAGTTTGCCCTGAATTCTTGCTTTTTTATGAGGATTTTATGAGGATCAGGATTTCTGGACTACAGGATATAATGTGGGTTCCAACAGCTTGCCTGGCCCAAAGATGTACTGAAGAGTGGAGTGGGCACAGGTCTCAACATTGATATGCTGGCAAATTACCTGCTATCATTCATTATCTTTTATTTTGAATTTTAAGTCCTCAAGAGTTAGACCAGGGGTAGGCAACCTGTCCCCTTTAAGGGCCGAGGGACTTCAGCTCCCACAATCCCAGGAGCTATTGGACAACATGGGACTATTGAACAATATGGCTGAGGCTTCTGGGAGCTGAAGTCCCTCGGCCCTTAAAGGGGACAGGTTGACTACCCCTGAGTTAGACTTTTAGTGGGAGCTAAAGGCCAATGAAATTCTAGGCTGCATGAATAGAAGTATAGTGTCTGGACTAAGGGAAGTAATAGTACCAGTACCAAAAGGGAGGTACTGAAGGCACAATTTCAAACTGTTCCAATGAGGAAGAAAAATGGGAGGTATCTCAAGAAACCAGGATGGATGACTAACTGAACTGAAGGGGGTTGCAGACTGCCAGAAATAGTGCAAATTGAGTCCACTTTTAGGGTTAGGCTTAGGCTTAGGGAATCATGGGAACTGTATTTTATTGTGGCACCAGAGCTCTCTGACAGAGAAGGCTCTATGTCTCAGGAAAAAAAAACAATTCCCATGATTCCCTAGCACTAACCCTAACCCTAAAAGTGGACTCAATTTGTACTATTTCTGGCAGTCTGCAACCCCCCTAAGTTTTAAATGGAACATGTATAAGAAATGTTTAAATGGGGAAATCATCAAAGAGGAATTCAAACAAATAGCTAGCATGTGTAGGGGTAAAGTCAGAAAAGCTAAAGCACAGAATGAACTCAGATTTGCTAGAGAGGTTAAGAACAATAAAAAGGGCTTTTTGGGGTATATCCGCAGCAAAAGGAAGAAGAAGGAAATGGTAGGGCCACTGTGTGGAGAAGATGGCAAAAAGTTAACAGGGGACAGAGAAAAGGCAGAATTACTCAATATCCTCTTTGCTTCAGTCTTCTCAGAAAAAGCAAAGGGTGCTCAACCTGAGGATAATGGAGCAGAGGACAGAATAGGAGGATTTCAGCACAGAATAAGTAAAAAGATAGTACAGGAATACCTGGTTAATCTAAATGAATATAAAGGCCTTTTCAGACTGCCAGAAATAGTGCAAATTGAGTCCACTTTAACTGCCCTGGCTCAGTGCTAGGGAATCATGGGAATTGTATTTTTTTTTTTCTGAGACATTGAGTTTTCTCTGTCAGAGAGCTCTGGTGCCACAATAAACTACAGTCCCCATGATTCCCTAGCACTGAGTCAGGGCAGTTAAAGTGGACTCAATTTGCACTATTTTTGGCAGTCTGCAAAGGCCCTAAGTCTCCAGGATCACACAAATTACATCCAAGGGTATTAAAAGAACTGGCAAATATAATATCAGAATGACTGGCAATAATATTTGAAAACTCCTGGAGAACAGGAGATGTCCCAGCAGGCTGCAGGAGGGTAAACGCTGTCCCCATCTTCAAAAAAGGGAAAAAAAGAGGATCCCAACAATTATTTTCCAGTTAGTCTGACATCAATACCAGGAAAAATTCTGGAGCAGATCATTAAACAGAGAGTCTGTGAACATCTGGAAGGTAATTCCACGATCACAAAAAGTCAACATGGGTTTCAGAGAAACAGGTCATGCCAGGCAAATCTGATCTCATATATATATATATATATATATATATATATATATATATATGATTACCAGCTTCGTAGGTGAAGGGAATGCTGTGGATATAGTATATCTTGATTTCAGTAAGGCCTTTGACAAGGTTCCCCATGACATTCTTGCAAACTGGTAAAATGTGGGCTAGACAAAGTAACTGTTACATGGATTTGTAATTGGTTGACTGGCTGAACCCAAAGGGTACTCAACAATGGCTCCTTTTCAACCTGGAAATAAGTGACCAGTGGGGTGCCACAGGGCTCTGTCCTGGGCCCAGTGCTATTCAGCATCTTTATCAATGACTTGGATGACAGTATTGGGGGCATAGTTATCAAATTTGCAGATGACACCAAATTAGGAGGAGTAGCTAATACCCCAGAAGACAGGATCAAAATTCAAAATGACTTGAACAGACTAGAAAGCTGGGCCAAAGCTAACAAAATGAAATTCAACACAGAGAAATGTAAGGTACTGCACTTAGGGCAGAAAAACAAAAAGCACAGATATACGATGGGGGACATCTGGCTGAATGAGACTACGTGTGAAATGGAGCTAGGAGTCCAAGTAGACCACAAGTTGAACATGAGTCAACAGTGTGATGCAGCAGCTAAAAAGGCCAATGCAATTTTAGGCTGCATCAATAGAAGTATAGTGTCTAGATCAAGAGAAGTAATAGTGCCACTCTATTCTGCTTTGGTCAGGCCTCACCTGGAATACTGTGTCCAGTTCTGGGCACCACAATTCAAAAAGGATGTGGAGAAACTGGAGAGTATCCAAAGGATGGCAACTAAAATGGTGAAGTGTCTGGAAACCAAGCCCTATGAGGAACGACTTAGGGAGCTGGGGATGTTTAGCCTGGAAATGAGAAGGCTAAGAGGTGATATGATAGCCATGTTTAAATATTTGAAGGGATGTCATATTGAGAGGGAACAAGCTTGTTTTCTGCCGTGCCAGAGACTAGGACCCAGAACAATGGATGCAAGCTCCAGGAAAAGAGATTCCACCTCAACATTAGGAGGAACTTCTTGACAGTAAGGGCTGTTCGACAGTGAAACACACTCCCTTGGAGTGTAGTGGAGTCTCTTTCCTTGAAGGTCTTTGAGCAGAGGCTGGATGGCCATCTGTCAGGGATGCTTTGATTGGGAGTTCCTGCATGGCATGGGGTTGGACTGGATGGCCCTTGTGGTCTCCTCCAACTCTATGATTCTATGATCAGTCTCTTCTGTTTCAGTCAGGCCTCACCTGGAATACTGTGTCCAGTTCTGGGCACCACAATTTAAAATGAAGGCTGACAAGTTGGAGTGTGTCTAGAGGAGAGCAACCAAAATGGTAAAAAGTCTAGAAACTAAGCCCTATGAGGAATGACTTAGGGAATTGGGTATCTTTATCCTGTAGAATATATGGCTAAGACGTGATATGTTAGCCCTGTTTAAGCAGCTTGTTTTCTGATGCTCCAGAGAATAGGACATAGAACAATAGATGAAAATTACATGAAGAGATTCCACCTCAACATTAGGAGGAACTTCCTTACAGTAAAAGCTTTTCAACAGTGGAACACACTCCCTTGGAGAGTGGTGGAGTCGTCTTCTTTGGAAGTCTTTAAACAGAAGCTGGATGGCCATCTGTTGGGGTTGTTTTTACAGGGGGTGGGGGTGGACTTAGTGGAACATGTGGTTTCTAATTCTATGATTCTATGAAGATGCCTTTTCCCATTGATTGCATAAAAGTGTTGTCAAAAGCTCCCTAAGGCTCAAAACAGATGGGCCAAATAGAGAAGCTTCTGGCTACTTCAACAAGGTGGCGTTTAGATGATGCATACCTCCAAAGCAGACAGAAAACACTCCAAGACCATCTAAGGCAGTCCAAAGCCACCAGCAAAACTAGTGGATTTATTCAGAACCACAGCAGCAGCCTGCTTCAGGAGTGGGCCATCTAGTCACCACAGTCCCAGAGCAATTGTGGCTGGAATGGCTGGAGATTGCTCCTTCTAGGCCAGGGGTAGGCAACCTTTCCCCTTAAAGGGCCAAGGGACTTCAGCTCCCAGAAGCCTCAGCCATGTTGGCCAATAGCTCCTGGGATTCTGGGAGCTGAAGTCCCTCGGCCCTTAAAGGGGAAAGGTTGCCTACCCCTGTTCTAGGCCATCTGCTTTGGCCCTGAATCATGGAATGGATTGTCATTTGTTAGGCATTTGTAACAATATGGAGTTGTTTACCTGGGTAATCCACTGCCTGGCAGTTTAATAATTCTCAAAAATGTTAAAGAATTATTACTGCACTGATCATTTATGGACTTTTCAGTTACTGTTATAGTTATAGGGCAGGGGTAGGCAACCTTTACCCTTTAAGGGCTGAGGGGCTTCAGCTCCCAGAAGCCTCAGCCATGTTGGCCAATAGTCCCATGTTGGCCAATAGCTCCTTTGATTCTGGGAGCTGAAGCCCCTCGGCCCTTAAAAGGGAAAGGTTGCCTACCCCTGTTATAGGCTGTGGCCTTATTAAAATAGCAGAGAAAGACACCACATAGTTCAAGGGCTAGCTTATGCAGTATCTTGTATTATTGATCTTGTTATGTTTGGTCTAGCCAAATCTGAATTATAGTGATTCTATCATAGAGTTTTCTTGGTGGGGTTTATTCAGAAAAGGCTTGCTGTCAGTCTCCTCTTAATGTGAAAGAGTGTGACTTGCCTAAAGTCACCTTTTAGTTTCCCATTACTGAGCAGAGATTTGAATCTTGATCTTACAGAGTCCTGGTCCAACACTAAAACGACTCCACTATACTGACCATCTTGTGTCATTGTTTTTGCAGATGTCCATTAATGTAAGGACTCTGGAACAAAAGTTACATACAGCCTTTTGACAATTCAGTAATTGTAAACTGAGACAAACACAATAAGCCTCATATGTAATTTAGAGTCCTCAGAACTCTGTATTCCTATGTTAAACTATGCATGGACCTAAGAGTACACCTATGCATCCATAAACCTACACATGTGCTACATGTTAATAGAGTTTGTGAATTTATTGGACATTTCCTACTAATCAATTATAGCATTATGATTCCACATTAATTGCCACGGCAACTTCCTATGGAGTCCTGGAATCTGCAGTTCAGAGAGTGATAGAATTTTCAGAAAGAAAACAATATTTCCTCATCGAGCTAGCAAGGCTGGGATTGTATGGGATGCAGCCATGTCAGTTAAAGTGGCATCATAGTGCTCTAGTTGTGAAGTGGGAAAGGACCCTAAGCCTAAGAAGAATGTGAAGCTAGGTTGACCTCTTTTCTGAATACTATATGTTCCTTAGTAAACTACACTAGAACCTTATCACAAGCTTTGACTATTTTGCTTTAATTTAAAGAAAGAAAAACATGCATCAATAATGCTGTTTAATAAATTATTTAACATCTCGACATTCCTTTAATGCCTAATATAATTGATAGATTATTTAAATTTCATTCTTTTTTCTTTCATTTTTACCCCTTCCATCCTTGCATCATGAATGCATTATTCAATTACAAGGTGACTTTTTTGTTTCATTTTTTGGCTGGTTTATTAAGAATTCTATCACTTTTCTTCTTCCCTTCTCTTTATCTTTTCTTAATAGTTAAAACTACTTAATGTTTGTTTTTTCTTGTTAATACTACTAACCTTTGAAGTCCAGGGAGGGATTCTTTTCTGCTAGTGTTATGCAAAATAAAATATATCTTTAGGTTCAAGTCAGAAATGACTTAAAGGTACATAACAACCATAACTGTCTCATGTCTCCTCCCTCCTCTACTTGGTATGTTATATGGGTACAAATATAATTAGCAAACAGAGCTTTTGGTGCACTGATCTAGCTTTCCCTTGTTTATACATTTTCCCATCTTTACACCAATGGAAGTTATGAACAGTATTGGGGAAAGGGGGGTGCTTTATTGAAACATATGGGGATACTTTTCTAAATAGCAAAAGTGTAGAATGTCCAGATTTTAGACTGCAGTGTCCAGCAGTCCTTTGACACAATATACAATGGTGATGAATATCACAGTTGCAGTTCAAAAACAAATTATGGTATTGCACATATTTTCCGTTCCTGTCATATGGGTTTTCCATCAGTACCATGAAGGATTGTCCCCTTGAGTTTGGTTTGCAACAAAAATCTATTCATTTTTCATTCTGATATTGAAAAGATCCAATCTACAATACCTATGTTAGTATCAACTGCATTCTGCTTACCAAAAATTCCAAGCATAATGTAAAAATGCAACCTCCTTTCCTCTGGCAACAGTGGTAACAGATCATATTCTGATAAAGCATTGCTTTGTTTTACTGGAGGACTATTGTAATTGGTTTCAAATACACTTCTCCCTCCACATTTGTGGCTTTGACTTTTGCAGATTTGATTATTTATGGATTTTATTAATGTATATATTTGGCTTGGGTCCAAACTATATCAGGGACCATCTTCTCCCGTACAATCCTCCCCGAGCACTTCGGTCCTCCGGGAGGAACTTGCTGCAGCCTCAGAAATCGAGGCTTGCGGCTACCTCCCGGAGGGCTTTCTCATTTGTCGCCCCTAGGCTCTGGAACGGCCTGCCGGACGAGATCCATCTATTAACATCTTTAGACAGCTTTAAAAAGGCTGTCAAGACGGATCTCTTCTGGCAAGCCTTTCTGGACTAGTTATCTCCCTTAGACGTGGTATCCCCCCTCAGACAACTATTCCTGCACTACTGATGTTCCTCACGTGGCCCCATCATTGATGGAAGGAACAATGAGTCAAGCTTTTAGTTAATCTTGGCATTAGGTTTTAATTAATTTTGTGATGTTTTAAATGATTCTGATTTAATACTGTTTTAAGGGGGGGTGGGGGGTGTTCTTTGTATTATATGTTTTAGTGGATTTGTATTTTTAAACTTGTAAGCCGCCCGGATTGGTGTACCATTGGGCGGGATATAAATAAATTTTATTATTATTATTATTATTATTATTATTATTATTATATTTTCTATTTAGGAATATCTAGGTCCTCCAGTGCAATTCTGTGGTCAACCTTAACCAAAAGTTGCACTGAAAGACTTAGAGATTCCTAGAGAAAACACTCCATTAGGCATTAGGCATTTTTCCCTCCAGTACAATTCTATGGTCAATGTCTGGCAGATGTTGACCACAGAGTTGCACTAGAGGACCTAGAGATTCCTAGAGAGGTATTCTCTCAGGTAAAAATATAGTGTTTTTGTTATTTGTGATTTTTCCACATTCACGGAGTCCTGTACCCCTAATCCCAGTGAATGTGGTGGGATAAGTGTAAATGAATCAACATCTCAAACAATGACTCTTACAGAATGTACTTGAAATCACTACATAAATCCATACATGACCAGGCAGACAATTATACACATTCTTGCCATGTCACAGAAAGTCCATGATCTGGAATGTAGTGAAATATTAAAGGACAAACTATAGTTTCTGTGGTGTTTGGTATACATTTTCCTGGATTTTTATTTCTTAAAGAAAAAAACAAATACTGAAAGTTGCATACAAAAGCAGGTGGTTGAGCACACATTCCTGTTTTTCTCACCTTTTTTTCCTGGTTTGGGATTCAAAGTGACTTATAACCATTGAAAGAGGTATAGCTAAAAAATTGTACTAAATACAAAATTTTAAAATATAATTAACCACAAAATTAAAACCAGTTAAAACATAACTACCAAAAATGTCAAACAAATTGCAAATAGAAAGCACAATTCTGCAAGCCCCAGTTACCTTGAGAAGTCAAAGATGTGGGACAGAGAGAAGGGTGTGAACAGTGGATTTCAAAACATGAGGAGGTTCATTAAAAAAAAAAAACTTGGAAATTACATTTTAATTTTCCAGCTTAAAATTAGAAATTTTAGATTGAAAGTATCAGATATTTGTTCATTCAAATCATCCATAAAGTTATTGAAATCAGTCTAATCTGTAGTGAGCCAAATTAAATTTGGGTTTCGTATAAGTGGAGACACACTCTCTCTAAATCTAAATAGTTCTACTCTTGCTGCAAGTATGCCCAGATTACTTCTATGGTGGTTTATGTTACCTTACTTGCAAATACAAGCAGAGTTGGGGCCTAGCTCACTCATGCCAGCCCCTAGTGGTTTGCATTTGCAAGGGGAAATCCTGGCAGATTCTTCTAGGTCTGTTGTAATCCCTTAACATGGAGAAACATTGGCTTTAAATTGTTGGTTTGTGGCAGTAACTTTTGCCAAAATGATGCCTTGGGATGCTTACCTGAACTTCCTAAGCCAAAATCCTGTGCCAGACCCACACTTTAAAGCAGGTGTGACATAAATAAACAACAAACTAAAATCAATGAAACAGAAGTATTTGTTGTTTTGTGCCATCAAGTTTGCATGGCACCAGGTTGTTGTGTGCCACCACATTTTTCAGAAAGGAAAACTTATCATTTAAAAAATTTGCAAGAATTTTTCAGAAAGGGATTATTGTTGCCTTCCTTTGAGGCCAAGAAAGTATGACTTGCCCATGGCCAGCCAGTGGGCTTCCATGACTGAGTGGGGATTCAAACTCTGGTCTCCTGGAGTCCTAGTCCAACACTACACCGCAGTGACTTTCAAGTAGCGATACGGAAGAGATGAAGCCACACAGGGTATCTCCAGAAAATACCACACAGTTCCCCAAAAGGTGACTAGCATTATCTCATATTTTTGTATAGTGTGGGTAGGTGGGCTTCATGATGCTAAGGAAAAGAGAACTTTCAACTTGGTGTCCTGGCTGTTTTTGAGTGCTCCAACTCTATGATTCTATGGTTCTGTGATGCCGACTCTCAGAAGACCAAAGAGTTGCATGTGACTTCCAAATCTTATGAGACTTGTTTTTGGTTTTTAAGGGGCCAAGACAACATCATCTCTAATTTGAATGTTAGAGGAGCAAACATCCTGCCAGTCATCTCCTCCGCCCATCATCTTCCATCAGGAAAAATGGATGTCTGTTTTTGTTTTTTGTTATTGTTTCACCTTTCAAACATAATTTCATGCTGTCTTATTTCCCTGTCACTTTATCAAACATGTGTGTGTGAGTCTGAAGACAAAATTCAAAAAGTGCAGATCATTTTAATGTGCTTAAATAGCTGTTCCATTTCTCTATCCAAGTAATTTATGGGGGGAAATGATACAAGGAATCATATTATTTCACTTGTGGATGCTGAAAATAACTGTCCCCTGGGCTAAGGATTTCATATTTTTAAAGACATATTTAGCCTTTTGGGTAGGGTTATCATGGATCTGGCAAAATGGCAGTCAGGCCCTCCTAACAGAATATAAATGGGCTATCTCTGCACTAACTCAATTAGGATTATTGTGTGGATTGTCAAAGAATGTGGAAGTATTGACAGAGTATTTTGAGAAAAAGGCAACTTTGTATATTAGCTTAACTCTTAACAATTGCTTTCAAGAAAGACTTGAAAGCCACTGTGTCTAAAAAGAGACAACAGAACATTATTGTTTATAAATGAGCATTAGGCTCCCCATAGCATACTGTAACATGTCATGATGGATTAGAACATCAAGCTGCTTGGGAAGTGAAGAAGTGCTTTGGAACAGCATGCAGCACAGTCCCAACACATTTCAATTTTATGCCATTTCTTTTGAAGAAGAACAGAAAATTTAAACAAATGAATGCACCACTGCTATTAAACAATTCTTGTTTTTAAAGGTTAGGAATGTGTGTGTATATGAGTATGCGTGTGATCAAAAATGCAGTAATAAAAGAATGATGTGATAATGGAGTTTGCTGGATTTTATATCCAAGACCAGACTTGGAAAAAATGGAATAATGCTTCTTTCTTGATCTATTGATTGGGAGAGGTGCCTTTGTTGGCCTCTCGGGGGAAAGACCAGCACTTTAAACAAGTGGCTCACTCTGGCAAGCCATTAAGAGAGAGCTGGCCTATTCCAAGCCTGCCTGTCCCACTTTCTCAGTTCCTTGAAATGCTGGAGCTGGGAGGGTCATTTCTCACTCCAGTGCACTTCTTTTTCACCCAGGAAGCTTTGTGGCAGAGAAGGATTGACAATGCTGATTGCAGAGCAGCCAATGAGTCCTTGATTGGGGAGGCCAGTTGGGCTCAGCTCTGCTCTCTTAGCACAGCTGACTGAGACCTGTTTGGGCAGTATGCCAGGATTGCGGCATTGGTTCCCTACATGTGGGGCATATTCTAGCCAATGAAGGGACCCATGAGTCAGTAGTGGATTACCTTGGAGGTCTGGAACTTGCTTGAAGACACCACCTGGAGCCAGCAGGGAGTTGGTGGTAACGGGCTCAATTAGGGTGAAGGAGGCTGAGTTGCTGGGCAGGAGGAGTGGGCTATCCCTGCTGCCCCCCGCATTTGGATAGCTCAGGATGTTTGGGTCCCTGTGGGGTGGTTGGGCAGCTCACCCCTTGTTTAGGAGGGATTTGGCTGTTTTCTCTGGTTGCAAGGCCCAGCAGCCATTTCATGCACTAGTCAGAGTGGCCAATTTATGTTGTGCAATTCCATGACTTTGGTCTAGGCCTTTGGCCTACTGGGGGGCTGTTACATTTTTGTATTTTTCCATGCTTATTTATATCCAGCCACAATGCTACAATGGATTGTTTGTTATGCTATTTTTGCTTCTGCTAAGTAAAGCTATTTTGGTTACTGAGGGTCTTTGCAGACTGCCAGAAATAGTGCACATTAAATTGAGGCACTGCCCTGGTTCAGTGCTAGGGAGTCATGGGAATTGCATTTTTTTCTGGGACATTGAGCCTTCTCTGTCAGAGAGCTCTGGTGCCACAATAAATTACAGTTCCCATGATTCCCTAGCACTGAGCCAGGGCAGTGCCTCAATTTAATGTGCACTATTTCTGGCAGTCTGCAAAGGCCCTAAAGCTCCATGACTGCTACAATCCATTTTGCAACTAGCTTCTCCAGCAGCAATACCTATAGGCTATATAATGCTTCCCCTAGGTCAGGGGTAGGCAACATTTCCCCTTTAAGGGCCGAGGGACTTCAGCTCCCAGAATCCCAGGAGCTATTGGCCAACATGGGACTATTGGCCAACATGGCTGAGGCTTCTGGGAGCTGAAGTCCCTCGGCCCTTAAAGGGGAAAGGTTGCCTACCCCTGCCCTAGGTGATCACTTATCTCAGGCTACATGAGATATTTATTTATTTACAGTCACCCCTCCATTCTCATGGACTTGGGATCTGTGTCCCTCACCTATCTGTGGGTGGTGAATAGAGAAGGACAAAATGGGGTGTGCACCCGTGGTGCACTCTTGTGCACCTCTGTGGGTGGATGCCTCCATTCAAGCCTATGGGGCTTGAATATACATGATTTTCCATTCTTGGGGGGGGGGGCAGGAGAGATCCCCTTGAGAATGGAGGGTCAACTGTATTTATTTATTTATTTACTTACTTTATTTAAGATAAGAACTTAAGGGGAGAGTATATTGATGTGTTTTTGCTAATGGGAGTTGTAGAAGAAAGGAAAGAAGAGCTGGATGATAAGGAAAAAGAAAAATTGAGAAGGAGGTAGGTTGAGAGGAATTGGTCCAATTGGTTATCATGCTTCCTGATTTATGCAGGTTTTATCTCCTGAGTACAGCCCATCAGGTTTGCCTCTTTATTTCAGTATATAGATATCATACACAGAGCTTATGTGGAATATTCAGGCCCAGTGTGGTTGCTGTATGACGTGGCATTCGAGCTGCTAGCTGCTATTTACCCAACCTTACATTGGGATATGATACATTCCCAGCTGTGGATGCAACTCATGACTCCTGCGAGGGCTACACAGGTAGAACAATCATATAGTGGGCATTTGGTACAGAAGGCAATTACCTTGCTTTCCTTTTGTGGCTCAGGACCTGCAGGACAATAGCAAAACATGTTATACTGGGAGATTGGCTCCCAGGGAGTGCACCAGGAAGCTCTGTAGGTTTAAGCATGAGTTCTCATTGGCAATAGCAATAGCAATAGCAAGTACATTTCTATGCTTAAACACTCCCTAAGCAGTTTACAATGTGTAAGCTAATTTCCCCTAACAAGCTAAGTACTCATTTTAGCAACTTCAGAAAGATACCAGCCTGAGTCAAGCCTGAACCTCTGGCTGATACTGAACTCACATTCTTATGGTTTGTGAGTCAAGTGGCTGCAGTACAGGCATTTAACCACTGCACCACAAGGGCTCAGCATGTGCATGTGCTGAGCATGAGGAGGTTTCTGAAGGCAGGATGATTGGCCCCTTCCAAGAACTTCCAATTCCAAATTTGAAAGTTTCCCCACTGGGAATAGGCCTAAGAAGATGCCTGGACAATTAAGGTTAATTCATCATATTTCCTATCCCAAGGGATAATCTGTTAATGATGCCATTCCACTCTAGTTGGCTACAGTCAAATATACATCACTTGATGCTGCTATGCAGGAAGTAAGGATACATGGGATAGGTGCAGAATTGGCAAAGTGTGATATTTTTGAGTTGTTAAGGTTAACAATTTTGAGTTGTTAAGGTTTAGCTTTAAAAGGTTTAGCTTTAAAAAAAAAGTATTAATTTAAAACACCACCAACAAAAACACTCATATTACCAATACCATGCAATATGAAACAAACATAAACAAACATAAAACATACATACCACTTAACAAACAAACACCAAAATACAATTAATGATATATTTTCCATGAGAACTTTAAATTGACTTCCTGATGTTTAGATATTTGCCTAATTCAAATTAGAATGTTTTTGAAGCCCTCTGCTTCTTCTATATTTTTCAAATAATAAATCTATTTTATGAATTCATTATATATTGATCCAAGATTCAGTTCCATCTTTTACCATTCATTTCTGCTTTAAAGTGGAGAAGCCATGCAAAGGTCCTTGCCGATCACCTCTCCTCCCGCTTCCAATATCCTTTTAGGCACATCCAGTTCTCCTCTGCGTCTTCCCCTGAATTCTCATTCATCAAAGCCGTTAATATATCCAATTCCATAGCTTCTTGTATCTTTTCTACCTATTCTGCCTTTGATGGTATTTTTGCTTGTTTCCAAACTCTAGCATATAAAATTCTTGCAACTGTTCCCATATATAATATAATGCATTTATGTTTTCTTTCCAATGTTTTGTCTATTCTGCTAGTCATGTTTAGCAGGAAGAGTGTTGGATCAAATGGAATTTATATTGCAATATTTCTGACATTAAATTTTGTATCATCTTCCAATATCTTCCATCTTTTTTACATTCCCACCAGAGATGATAGAAAGTACCTTTTTTTCCCCTGCATTTCCAACACTCCTGTTCCCCTGTTTTATAATTTTTGTTGATTTTACAGGTGAAAAATACCAGCGATACATCATTTAAATATGATTTTCTTTGTAATCCTGACACAGAGTGAATTGTTTAGTATCGCACCATGCTTTCTCCCATTTTTCCAGTTCGATAGATTTTCCAATATCTTGAGCCCATCTGATCATGACATGTCCTTCTCACTCTCAAAATCTCTTTCTTTCAAAATTTTGTAAAACTTAGCAACATGTCTTTTCTCTTTATCCAACAGAACAATATCTTTCTCTGCCTTGAACCCTAGTTTTTTCTTATATAATTTATATCTTTCTTTTAGTTGGTTGTATAAAAACCAGTTCCTATTTCCTTCTCCAGTTGTTCTATAGATTTCATAGATTCCTTATTCTTCTCCTTCCAGTTTATTAGATCTTTATATTTCAGCCAAATGTTCCTCCATTTTTAGTTCTAAAAAAGGCCTCTTGAGTTGACAACCAAACCAGTATTCGAATATATAATTGTTTGTAGTTTTTTTTTTTTAAATTTTGATCCATGTATTGAGGAGGGCATTCCTTATGAAATGGTGAGATAATTTTTTATTATCTTTTTTAAAATAAATTTTATTAACATTAAAAAGACAAAAACAAAAACAGACAGACAGACAAAAAAACCCAATACATGAATACAAAAAGAAAACAATAAAACCAACAACTACTTACAACAACATATATCTAATAATTAAAAAGACTTCCTAGGTTGACCAATGTTTACTAAACAGCTCGATATTTTTGTTACCTCTCTTATTAGTATCCTTTTAATTCTTATATCCCACATTTAAAATAGATCTATCTTTAAATTATAATTAATTAATCCTAACATATAATGTTTAAATGGAAAACAGAGAATAAAGTAAATCCCATTTTATAATAACAACAATAATAAGAAAAACAAAAACAAAAAACAAAACAAAACAAAAAACAAGCCACCTATTATTAGCAAAAGATCAATCAAAATTCATTTAACTAGATTAAATTTTAATAACATCTTATATATTTTTGATATGGGATGGTCTTGTACTGAATCTATTATTTGTTCAAATTCTTTATTCATTGAGCTAATTTGTTTGTTTTTTTATCTATCAAAAAACGCTCCTTTATCTGCTAGTAAGCAAACCAGTTACAATTATAACCTTCTAAATTAAGTTGATCTTGCGTCTTTATCGCCAGGGGTTCCCAAGTCTGTTTCAGTAAGTCCCGATAGGTTAGCCATTTTGTTTTACCCATTTTATTTTCTCTCAGTGGTGTTTCGTTTACTGCAGTCCACAATGGAATTTTATCATCCCATTTAATCTTAATTATATTCCACACCCTTAAAAGGGCTCTCCTCAGATAATGGTCTCTAAACCCACTATGCTTTTTGACTTTATCATATATTAAATATCCATGCCAACCATACACATTGTCGTAACCCTCTAATTTCAAATTATCATCATTTTCTAATTTTATCCAATCTAAAATCCCATAAAGGGAACAGGCATAATAATACAGTTTCAGTAACATCTTGTAATGTTTTCATATTAATTCTCGGTTTCTTCTTATTCCATATAAATTTAGATAAGTCTCTCTGCCATCCTCTAAAATGGCTATCATTAATTAAAATTGGAATATTTTGAAATAGATATAACATTTTAGGTAAAATATTCATTTTAAAGGAGGAATTTTTTCCTAATAAGGATAAATTCAAATTTTTCCATCTATTCATTTCCAATTTAATGTCATTCCATTTCTTCTCATAATTATTTTTAAAGAGCTCGGAATTCTTTTTTGTGAAAATAATTCCCAAATACTGAACCTTTTTAACTTCCTGATAACCTGTTTTATATTTCAATTCTTCCTTTTCTTTATTAGTCAAATTCATCATTAACATTTAGCCAGAAATCTTACCATACTCTGCTAATATATCCTTTAGTTTATCTATACTTTCATTAGGGTCTGCAAGTGATATCATTAAGTCATCCGCGAACACTCTAACTTTAAATTCTGTATTCCTAATTTTCACACCTGGTATTCCTTTTTCATCTCTAATTTTCTGCAGGAGCATTTCAAAACATATAATAAATAATAGAGGGGAAAGGGGACAACCTTGACAAACTCCTTTTTGTATTTTAAAACTCTTTGTTGTTTCTCCGTTTATTAAAATTTTAGCCTCTTGGTCTCGATAAATCATTCTAATCCATTTTGTATAAATTTCTCCCATATCCAATTTTTCCAATATGAATTTTAAAAAGGTCCAATTCAGCCTATCAAAGGCTTTCTCAATATCGTAAAACAATAATACGCTCTTTTTATCAATATTCTTATTATAAAACTCAATTAAATTCAATAGATGTCTTGTATTATCGTTAACCTTTCTACCAGGCAGAAATCCTGCTTGATCTTTTTTTTATTACCGAGTTAAGCCAATTCCCTCTCACAGCTGCAGGAGTTTACCGCATACCATGCAGCTGCGGACAAGTCTACATAGGGACCACCAAACACAGTGTCCAAACACGAATCAAGGAACATGAGAGACATTGCAGACTGGGCCAGCCAGAAAAATCAGCAGTAGCAGAACACATGATAAACCATCCTGGGCATAAAATGCTGTTTGAAAACACTGAAATTCTGGACCATGCCAACAACTATCAGGTCAGAATGCACAGGGAAGCCATCGAAATCCATAAACACTTAGACAACTTTAACAGGAAAGAAGAAACTCTTAAAGTAAACAAGATATGGCTACCAGTCCTACAAAATAAGAAAATCTGCACTCAGCAAATGCAAAGAGAAGACCAACCAGGGTCAGCAGACAACAGCAGACAATCTCCTTGATTGCATTCCTCACCTGGAAGCCATGCCATTAACACCAGAACAACACCTATTCAACACAGAACAATACACAGTTTACATGGGAACAGCAGACATATCCTGGATGGCATAGCCTGAAGCGAAGCCATCAACATAGAACAATACCTATTCAACACAGAACAACACACAGTTCACCTGGGAACCACCCCTCCCTACCCAGGATCTCACAGTATATATACAACCAGGCTTTTCCATTTCAGTTTTCTCTGAAGATGCTAGCCACAGATGCTGGCGAAACGTCAGAAAGAAACTCTTTCAGAACATGGCCACACAGCCCGAAAAAAACCCACAAAAAAACTATGGATGCCGGCCATGAAAGCCTACGACTTCACAATGTCTGTTGTGTTAAAAATCTCTTTATTTTTTCCACATTGATATCCTGATCCTTTTTATATAAATTTGGATAAAAATCTAATAAAATTCTCTTTATATGTCTTTGCGATGTAAAAGACTTATTCCATTCTTTTAATTCTAATATAAATTTATTTTCCTGTTCCTTTTTCAATTTATACGCTAAAATTTTTCCTGGTTTATTAGTGCCCACATATTTCTTTTGTTTATAATATCTTATTTTTTTCTGCATTTCGTCAGTCATTAACAACATTAATTGTTTACATAAGGTAAATAAAGCTTTCTTAATTTTAGAATTCTCTGGGTTTATTTTCAAATCTTCTTTTTTTAATTTTAACTCCTCTTCAAGTCATTTCCTTTGGCTTTCTCTTTTTTTCTTAATTTCTGCATATTTCTTTATAAAGAAGCCTCTCATAAAGACTTTAGAGGCATCCCAAACAAAATTAATAGATGTTTCTTTAATTTAAATTATGTTGGAAAAAGACTTCTAATTCTTGTTTTGCTTCTCTCACTATTTTTTTCATTTTTTAAGAGATAAGGGTTTATTGACCATCTAAAATCTTTAGGGCTTATTTTAAATGACCACCTTATTGGATTATGGTCTGACCATACAGTTGGTAATACCTCAACTTTATTCACTTTTTTACACAGCTCTGTCGAAATCAAAAACATATCGATTCTTGACCAGGACCGATGAGCTGGTGGGAAAAAAGTGTAATTCTTTGTATTTCTATAAAGTATTCTCCAGATATCTTTAATTGACATTCTCTCCTGTAATTCAAAGAAGCTCTTGGGTAGTTTACCTTGCGTACTTTTTATATTTTTGGGTGATTTTCTATCTAAAAAAGGGTCAATAACCCCGTTCCAATCACCCATCGAGATGATCCTTTCCGAGTTCATAGCTTCCAACTTATTTAATAAGTGCTCATAAAACTTTCTTTTATTTACCAATGGTGCATAGATCCCCATTAATAAAATATTTTCACCTTCAAGATTAATGTTTACCAGCATGTAATGGCCATTGTCATCCGAAAAAACTTCTTCTGGGTTCAGTCTTGGGTGTATATACATTACTACACCTTTTTTCTTATTTTTAGCAGATGATATAAACTCTACCCCCAATTTCTTATTCTTTAAGTATTTAATGTTTTTTTTTCCTTACATGGATTTCCTGTAAACAATAAATGTCAGAGCCCAATTCTTGCAAGTAGTGATTTATTTTTCTCCTTTTTTTGGTGTATTTAAACCTTTAACATTCCAAGATATATATTTTAAGGTATCCATTATGTTATTGTTACAAATATATTTAATAAGCTCTAGATTATTGCTATATCAAAGGTCAGTCTACAGAAAAGGCAACATCTTAAACATTCTATACTCAGTTAATATAATCAATTCTATATTATATTCCCTTGTTCCCCTTTCTCTATATTTCTATATTATGTAAATTTATCCTAACTAAGTAAATAGTCAATAATCAATACTCAAACAAACAATAATCAATAATCAAACAAAAATAACAAATAGGAGATTATTTTAATCTCTACCTTTACCCTATCTCAATTATTAATTTCTGACCAAATACACACTATTACAGCTATTAATTTCAGCCTTCCCCCTGCACCCTTTCTCCTCCAAACAGCTCCTCCTCTCTACTCCTTTGTAAATCTTCTGGATCAGTTAAGAGATCGTCTTCCGACCTATCCTGGTCTTTCCTATATATCCTGTATCTCCAATTCTCTGCTCCCTGCACCTGGTTTTCGTCCTCTTCTTCTAATGAATCTCTTCAATTATATTCTTTATTTCCCTCAATAGGTAAATTACTATAATCATTCTCATCTGTGTTTTTCCCTTTAGAATCTGCTTTCCCCTGTTGTTTTCTAGAAGCCTTTCTCCTTTCATCCTCCCTGTCCCAAAATCTCCTTGCTTCTTCCACCATTCTAATCACTATTCTCCTTTTCCTTATCCAAAAGGATAAGCCTTCCGGAGTCCCCCATCTGTAAGCAATGCCTTCTTGTCGGAGGAAGGACGTGAGAAATTAATATTCCTTTCTCTTCCTCAATAATCTTGTTGGGACATCTTTCAAAATCTGAACCTGGACACCTTTAATTTCTAGTGGAGATTCATTGTGTTTCCTTAACAATAAGTCCCGAATTTGTCTCCTAACAAAATAGATAACAATATCTCTGGGGAGGTTTTTCTTTTTTGCTGTAATTGAATTTAATCGAAAAACCCTATCGATTTACTTCCTTATCCAAAAAAAAAAAAAAAAAAAAGCCAATTTTTCAATAATAGAATTTTTTATTATCTTTAAGTTTATTGTACCATAGAAATGCAAGGAATTTGAATATCATTTTGGTACCTTCCAGATCTAATAATCTTTCATTACTTAACTTCCCTCACTCATCAATCCAGTTAAGGCATGGCACACTGTAATATAATTTAAGATATGGTAGCCCACAGCCACCTTTTAACTTTTCAACAGTTAATACTTTCCAGCTGATTCTGGCTCTCTTGCCTTCCCATATAAATTTGGACAGCTCTCATTGCCAATTCTTGAAATCTCTCTCTTCATTAATTAAAGGTAAGTTCTGAAATAAAAATATTAATTTTGGTAATATATTCATTTTAATTATTTCTGCTTGCCCTAGAAATGAACATTATTGTCTTGTCCATCACACCAAGTCTCATTTTATCTCTTCCCAAGTTTTTTGATAATTATTCTTGTACAAATCTATATTCCTTGGTTAAATATAGCCCCAAATATTTTACTTTTTTTCCAGTTTAAATCCCGATAGTCCTCTCAGTTCAATTTCTTCTGTCATATCCATATTTTTGTTAATATTGAGGTTTTTTCTTTCTTTATTTGAAACCCCGACATACTTCCATATTCTTGTATACACTTATTAATCTTTTTATGCTTTTGGGTTTTTTCCCCCCCAGAAAACGAATGATATCATCTATGAAACCTTGAATCTTAAAAGTATGATGTTTCACTTTAACACCTCCTATTCCTGGGTCATCTCTAATCTTATTGTTTAACACCTCTAGCACAATTATGAATACCAGACATGAGAGGGGACATCCTTGCCTAGTACCCTTCTCAATGATTATACTTTCTGCTCTTTCTTCATTTATTATTATTTATTATTTATATACAGCCTTTATCCACTCTATAAACATTTCTGCCATCTTCATTCATTGTATTACTTCCAACATAAAATACCAGTTGACTCTGTCAAAAACCTTTTCCACATCTAAAACAATCATAGCCAACTTTTTTATTGTGATGTTCAAAATATTCAATGATGTTAAATACAGTTCTTAAATTATTCTTAATCTGTCTGTTTGTTATAAACCCATTTTGATCTTCATGTATTATTGACTCAAGTATTTTCTTCATTCTTGTTGCTATGATTGTGGTAAAGATTTTATAATCCGTGTTTATTAGGGATATTGGTCTATAATTTCTAAATTCATGGCTTTCTTTGTTTCTTTTTGGGATTAGAGAAATGAAGGCTTCTTTCCAGGATTCTGGTATTCCATGTTTATGGATACCATTCAATACATCTTTCAATGGTTCAGCTAAAACCTTTGCCATTTTTTTTTTATAATAAGTTGCCAACAGACCATCCAGACCTAGGATTTTCCTCAGTTTCATCTTTCCAATCGCATCCAAAATCTCTTTCACAGTAAAAGGTTGATTTACACTCTCATCTTGCTCCTTACTTAGTGTGGGGTTTTTTTTGGTTCTATCAGGTATTTTTAACTTTATCTTTTTCATATTGTAGTCTTGGTGTATTTCTATAAATATTTTCATAGTATTCCTTAAACAGGCGCTTAATCTCTCTCTGATCTGTGAATAGTTCTCTATTATGGTGTGCCTCTGAAATTATTGTTTTCTCTTTTTCTATTCTCAATTTGTTTGCCAACATTCTACCTGCTTTATTTGCTAGTGCAAAATATTTTTGTTTTATAATTTTAAATTTCTTTTCTATCTCTTTAATCACCAGTATTCTTAACTGTTGTTGTAGGCTCTCAATTTCACATTTGTTTTTTATTTCCTCTCTTTTTCCAGTCTTCCTCTTTACTTTTTCATTCTTCTTTAATTTAATTTTATTTTTCCTTTTCCCTTTCTCTTTTTTTCTGATTACAATTTAGTAAATATGCCTCTGATTACCACTTTGCTTGTGTCCCATATGACTTTATTCTGCATTCCTCAGTCCTGCTTTCTTTAAAGTAATATTTTAATGTTTCTTTTATTTTTATTTTTATATTGTTCTCTCCTTTTAGTGTATCATAATGTAGCCTCCATATGAATTCTCTCTTTTTTGTTATCATTTCCATTGTAATTGGGTTATGCTCAGATGTATATTTTGTTACTATTTCCATCTTACAAATCATTTGGATTAAAGATTTCAAAACTACAAACAAGTCGATTCTGGAAAAAGAGTTGTGTGAATCAGAAAAAAAGTGAAACTCTTTGACTCCTTGTATTTATGTCTCCAACACATCTACCATTTCAAAATCCTCCAAGATCTCAAAAAAGGATCTTGGTAATTTTCCTTGATTTATCCTTATCTTTTCCTCCTCATTGGAAACTCTATCCAGTTTAGGTTTTAGTACAGCATTAAAATCTCCTAGTAGAATTATATTACTATACTCAAATTTCTTTAATTGATTATTTATCACCTTGAAGTATTTATCTCTATTCTCTAATGGTGCATAAATCACCACCACAAGTATAGTTGAGTTTTCAGTTTTCACTTCTATCCCTAAATAGGTTCCGTCTTCATCACCAAAAAAAATCCTTATATTGATATTTTTTATTCACATAGATAGATATCCCTTATTTGCTGCAGATACATAGGAGTATCCCAATTTAGGGTTTCTAATAGATTTTATTTCTTTTTTACTTATCTTCATCTCCTGAATGCATGTAATATCCCTTTTAAGTTTTTCCAATTGATGGAATACAAGATTTCTTTTATATTTTGAGTTCATACCTTTAATGTTCCAAGATGTTATTTTCACCATATTTCTAAATGCTTACACTGTCTTCACAACCTTTCTTCCATCTTTATTTATTTATTTATTTATTTATTTAATGATGCCACCCTTTTCTCCCCTTTAACTTATTATTTCTTTATCAACTTTTGTACAAATAAGTTATTCCTTTCTATCTCCTTGTTCTCTATATCCAATACTAAATTTCTTTATCTTCTTTTCCTTCTGGGTCACAGATATCTTAATTGTTCTATGCTTCTTTACCACTTTCCTCTTCACTATTCCCTCCCGGTTCCAGATTAGGGTTCCTTTCTGCTATATCTATAAAGAGTGTTTCTTCCTCTACATTCTCTTCCCCTTCCATCTCTTCACTCTTGATCTTCTCTTCTTAATTCCTTTTGCCTTCAAATTTTCGAGATCGCCATTCTCTTATCATTGATTTTCCTGTTCTTCCTTCTTTTTGTCTCTAAAGTCTTCTTTAAGTCTTTGCTCCATCTCACATGCTTTAGCTAGGTTCTCAATCTTAATTCTTTTTTTGTTTGTTAATTTATAAGAAAATGAAAGTCCTTAAATTATCCCATTTAAAGTTGATTTCCAATTTTTTTTTAAGAGTTGTGTCAAACTCTTGTACTTCTGTCTTTCCATCATTATCTGAAGAGGTATGTCTTTAAAAAATTTAATCTCCACATCCTCGATTATCAATTTTGCTCTGTAATTCTTCTGAATTACTAAATCTCTTATTTTTGTCCTGACAAAGCAGATTACCACATCACAAGGAATCTTTTTGTCTCTTGCTTGAATTGAACTAACTCTGAAAATTTTATCAATTTTAAGTTCCAACCCATCTTTCAAAAGTCCAATAAATCTCACCAAATGTGGTAAAATTTTAATGGTAAGGTCTTTTTTTGATTTTACTGGCAATCCTCTTATTTTTATACATTTTCCCGATATCTAAGTTCATTGGTCCACTCCACTGCTTATTGTTGTTCTAGTTTCTTTGATGTTTCTTTCATTTTTTCCCCCAATATGCTGGTTCTTTCCATTATTTTGTTTACTTCTTTTTGGGTCTTATTAATGTCCACAGTCATTTTTTTCATCCTTTTGCCAAAGTTATCTAATTCTTTTTTAATGTATTTCCTTATCTCAGTTCTAGGCTCTTTTATCTCTTCCCTTATTTCCTGATTAGATTCTTTCATATCATCTTTCTTTTCTTGTCTTAATTGACATACTTCCTCTAGAAGTTGCATAATAGGGTCTGTCACCTTCAGTGAATCTTCAGTCAACCCCCTTTTTTGTGCTGGTAATTTTGTTTGAATTAAACTTTTTTTTGGTGGTGGCCATTTCCCCCAATTTTTCAGTCTGTTCAATGAATTTATGGCAAAGATAATATTAAAATCACAATAATATCATAATAACCAAAAACAGTCTTCATTGAACAAAACCCCTCCATAAAGTGTATAACCACACTCCTCCTTTATCCCAAATTTATACTCTATAACAATTATATCACTTTATCTAATATAATTCTTTTAACAATACAGGCCCCTCCTTCTAATGTTATCTTTTTTTAGTATAGCTAATCTTGCCTCCAAAATAATTAATTACTTACTATTATGAACACACACACACATACACATTACATCTATATATATTGTAAATATATATTCCTTAGAAGTGATGTAAAGAATGCTTTAGACAACTAAGTACTAACGTACATGTAATATTGCATTCCACTATCTTCCACAATATCTCAATTATCTCATCCAAAAGGAAATAAACATTTATTCATAACAACAACTTTTCATTTTACCCTTATATATATTTGGATTACTTTTTTCTTACTCTCTCTCTTGTCTTTTGTGCATCTTTCCTTTCCATCCAAATTCAGTTGGTAACAGTCTTCCCCCCTTTTTCTTTCTTCTATTTTATACTTCTAATCTCTTTAATTACAGCTCTATATGCCACCTTATTTTCAAATTCACCCCAATGTTCTTCTTTTTCCTTTTCTTCATGCCTTTTCTCCAACAATTTATTCTACTCTCCAGTTCTTATCTCTCTCTATTCAATATGTCATCTTTAGTGTTTTATCTTTATTCCTCATTCAGTCCACAGAGTCCACAAATGTTTGAACTGCTTCAGTTCTTAAGGTCTTTAAGCTCTCTGTTATTTTTTCTTGCTTACTGTATTTGTAGTCTTCTTCTCATTAACATCTCCTTGTTCTATTTCTAGGTCTTTTATTCTTTTTGTTTATTACCTCCATTTTCCAGTTCTGTTGGGGTTATTTAATAATAATAATAATAATAATAATTTATTTCTTATATCCTGCCTTTTGCCTAGGCAATCAAGACAGCTTACAGATTAAAACATACATTACAATAAAACAATAATACAATACCACCCTTAAAACTAAGAACTGTATTAAAATAAACATATAAAATTAAAACAACACACATTCTGGGACACCAATAGGTGTGTATAGTGAAGGTTGAATAGCAAGGGAGGAGCACAGGATCAGATGGAATGATCTATTCCGGGAAGGCCTGCCAGAAGAGATCTGTCTTGATAGCCTTTTTAAAGCTGTCCAAGTTGGTTATTTGACAGATCTCCTCAAGCAAAGCATTCCACAGTCTTGGTGTGGTGGCAGAGAATGTCCTCTGGGAGGTTACCGCTAATTTAGTTTTTATCTATTGCAGTAGATTCCTCCCAGAGGACCTGAGGTTGAGGGGCAGATTATATGGAAGAAGGCAATCCCTTAAATAGGTTGGACCCAGGCCATGTAGGGCTTTAAAGGTAATCACCAACACCTAATCTGTGCTCGGAAACCAATAGGCAGCCAGTATAGGGAGTTCAGGATAGGTGTGATATGATCACTTTTAAATTTCCTGGTGATCAATCTGTCTGCCATATTTTGTACTAATTGTAGTTTCTGGGCTAGGTATAAAGGTAGCCCCATGTAGAGTGTTTTGCAGAAATCGAGTCATGAGGTTATCAGTGCATGAACTACAGTTTCTAGGTCCTTTAATTCCAGGAAAGGGCACAGCTAGCATATCAGCTGAAGCTGATAGCAGGCACTCCTGATTGTCGCATCTACTTGATCCATCATGTGAAGCAATGGGTCTAGGAGTACCCCCAGACTGCAAACACAGTCCTTAGCAGGAAGCGTGACCCCATTCAAGACTGGAGATTGTAACCCAATGTCTGGTTTGGGGCCCCTACTGTAAGTACCTCCGTTTTGTCTGGATTGAGTTTTAGTTGGTTTTTCATTATCAGGTCCATTACCGCCTGAAGACATTGACTGAGAGGAGAATTGCCATCTGTCATCATGGTTGCTGACTGAGACATGGAGAAATATATTTGGGTGTTATCCACATATTGATAACACCCAGCCCCATGTCTATGGATGATCTCTCCCAGCGGCTTCATATAGATATTAAATAGCATCAGGGACAGGATAGCACCCTGAGGGTTGCCACATTTCAGCTCTGTTTTTGAAGAGCAGCTGTCCCTGAGCATCACCCTCTGGGATCTGCATGAGAGGAAGGAATGGAACCACTGGATTACAGTGCCTCCAATTCCTAACTCTCCCGGGCATTCCAGGAGGATGTTATGGTTTATCATGTCAAAAGCCGCTGAGCGGTCCAAAAGCAAAAAAAAAAACAAAAAACAAAAAAACAAAAAAACAAAAAAACAAAAAAAAAGTCTTTTTAAGTCCTTTTTCAGTCTTTTCTCTGTCACTACTCAGCTTCTTTTAACAACTTCAGCATTCTCCATTCCTCTTCTCCCTCTATTTCATACAATTTAATGCTTTCCTTCTAATTTTGTGGCCTCTCATCTCAATTCCTGTTCTTTGTGATGCTTTGCAGCTTTTTTATGACCTTTTATGACCTTTTGCAGCTCCTTCTCTGGCTCCCTTTGCTTCATTCAGTCCTCCTTATTTACTCCGAAACACCAGCTGTTCTTCATCCGCCAAACCTGGGTCCTCTTCCTAAATCAAATGCCTAGTCAGTTTCAATGGCTTGAGGGTATGTATTTCAGGCAAATATTGTTTGCAGTTCCTTTCTTCTTATTCTGTTATTTTACTTCAAATTCAAAGTATGAGCATCAAGCCCCCCACCTTGCAGATGGGTGCAGCAAGTGAGAAGTATGGGTTCTTCAGGTCCTTTGGCTCCACATTTACACAACTGAGGGTAAACAAACCCCTGTTCTCCAACCGTGGTTTCCAGTTGGACCCCCCCCAATGAACCCTCCAGTTCATCTCTCTTATTGGAGAGATAAAGGACGGGTTGATTTCATCCACATTCCTGCTAGAACCATCACTGCTGAGGTTGCAGAATTCATAGACTTGAATGTATGTCCTCTTTCAGCACCATCATACCAGAAGTCCCGTGGTGTAGTAGTTTCAGTTTTGAATTATGACACTTGAAATCACAAGGTTTAACTTTGATGGTTCATTTTACATGGACTGGACACTTCCTATGTGGTGTTCAGTGTCTTGTTCAGTTTTTGAAACTTTTAGCATATTTTTGAAGTGGTTGCAGTGGTTGGAGTGGTAAGACCAAATTGGGTTTGAAGGGCACAATCAATTATTTAGATGACTTCATATTCATAGGTGTGATTGGCTCAGGCCAATCTGCTTAGGCACTTAATGCTCTGCTGATTTCATTTTTCACTTTCCTGCACCTTCTCTCACTCTTTCTCTCATCCACCCATGCAACTGCTTGCTAAACATCTGCTCCCAGCCTTCTGTTTGTCCTTTTCATTGTCTTTGCCTTTTTCTCTACCCCAATTCTGTTAGCATGGTGACGCAGCACGTGGGAACCACGTAACGTGAAGCACCAAGATCCAGACTGTCTTCAATGAAGCAAGCAACGTTGTCAGTTACAGGAAAACTTTCCCCTCCAGACAGAGCAGAGAGAGACTCAGCAGATGTCTCACTAAGGGGGGTTGCAGACTGCCAGAAATAGTGCAAATTGAGTCCACTTTTAGGGTTAGGGTTAGTGCTAGGGAATCATCTGAATTGGTTTTTTTCTGAGACATTGAGCCATCTCTGTCAGAGAGCTCTGGTGCTACAATAAACTACAGTTCCCACTATTCCCTAACCCTAACCCTAACCCTAAAAGTGGACTCAATTTGCACTATTTCTGGCAGTCTGCAACCCCCCTAAGAGGCTTTTAATTTTCAGAAGTTCT
Organism: Phrynosoma blainvillii; assembly: GCA_026167975.1. Taxonomy (NCBI): domain Eukaryota; kingdom Metazoa; phylum Chordata; class Lepidosauria; order Squamata; family Phrynosomatidae; genus Phrynosoma; species Phrynosoma blainvillii. The sequence goes on from JANUYF010000003.1 coordinate 176,427,249, forward strand.
ATGTACAAAGGCTACGTACAATGATACACCAATGCACTCTCCAACAATCTCCACCTTCCACTATCAACCCACATCAACCCACATGTGTGTCCAGAGGCTTGTCCCTTATATAGCCAGTGCTCCACATGGCTTTCTAGCCCTGCCTCTTCCTTTTGGAACCTGTCAATCATAAGTATGACACAGCATGTTTGCAGCCCTTTTGCAGCACTTACTGTGCTTTACAGCACCAGGTGACTCCCTGTCATTATGTCACCTCCTGTTTCATCAGCCTTGATGCTGCATGACTCAGCAGTGGCCAAATGCTTAGTCATCATGGGTGATGCCATTCACCACATTGTGCATTTCCCCTGGAACATTATTCCAGCAGATCATGCTTCTAAAGCCTCAACTTTACAGGGCAGATGGCATCCACCTTTCCAAAGTGAGCAACCAGCTATTTCTTTGAGGCCTGCAAGCACAGGTTTCTGCCTATTTAGCTGACCTTGTGGGGGATACAGGCTAAGCAGACACTTGCCCCATATCTGTGGCATAGGTGGGAGGGTGAAAGTAAGTTTTTGGAACTGACTTTGAAGTCTTGCGACTAAACACAAGGGGAAAGAGACTTGCCTTGGGACTGGACTGTGATTTAAACCCTCATTTAAGTCTTGTGAGTTAAGTGGGGGAGTATTGGGTTGGCCTTCTGGATGTGGGCCAGTCGGAGAACAACCCACTTCTGGATTGCCCTTGGGGCTCAGTATTTTGTTCAGAGGAGGCTGGGAATTTGGTCTGGGAGCAGTTCTGCTAGCTGTTCCCAAATGATGTTTCTCCCCCCTGGTTTTTTTTTTTTTTTTTTTTGCAGATCTCAAAGAAATAAAGTTAAATAAGTTGAGTTAAATAAAGTTTTCCATTTTATAACTCAGTTCTCTGTGTCTAGTCTTGTTATTCACTGTGTTGATCATAAAATCCTTTTTAGGTGGTGAACTACACTGGAACTTTTAATTTGTTTGCTTGCTTGTATGCTTTAATCTTAATAACAAAACAAAGTGATCTGCCTGAGTAAGATTAATATAATCCCAAACCTTTGTACCATGACTTGCAAACACAGGCCATAAATAGACTAGGGACATTGGGGGCATTATGTTTCTTACATATATATAATGCATATGGGATGCAGTGGCCTAAGTGGTTAAGATGCTGACTCTGTTGATTGCAAGATTGGCAGGTTGGCAGTTCAAGGTCTGGGTGCTGCATGATGGGGTGAGTTCCTGTCACTAGTCCCAGCTTCTGCCAACTTAGCAGTTTGAAAGCATGCAAAGGAAAGTAAACAGTGGTCTGTGCAATCATGCTGGCCACATGATTACAGAGTAGTGCCTGACAACACTGGCTCTTTAACTCAGTAACGGAGATGAGCACTGTCCCTTATGGTTGGACACAACTTGGCAACCTCGTCAATGGAGAATACCTTTACTTTTACCTTTACTGCATATATATATATTGTGTGTTGATATATATATATATATATATATATATATATATATATGGGGAGAGAAAGAAATATATTGTAGTGTGTATGTGCATGTGTATGAAAGAAATATTGTCATCCAGTTTAAACCAGAGTTGTTAGAGATATTTTCTTTTCTAACCTGGGAGGAATTCTTGTGTTCCAGAAAAAAATCATACAAAGATTAATTCCAAAAGAAAACCCATACATTTTGAGGGAAAATAAAAGTGTTTCAATAACTTTAGAACATTTTTACCGGAAGAAATATGGGGGGGGGGGGCTTGAATATAACTTTGTCATATTTTAAAATGTATTGTTGCAGGCTATGCTGAGTTTTGGTGTTATGCTTGCCAATTTTAAGTTCCTAAAGTAGATATGTTTATGTGTTAGATAGCATATTTTGAGAATATACAGGTACTAGTTTGAGGGCTGTAGCCAACCTAATTACAAATAAAGCTAAACATTAAAGATAGAAAGAAACATTAAAGATAGAAACTCAACTGTATAGGGTTACTAGCTCATGCAATCAGGATTGACAACAGTTATGAGCCAATTGTATTTGAAATATGATATCACATCTAAGATCTTTGTTTTGATTAGAGGAGAGAATTCTTGATATAAGGGAGATACTGCTAAGATCTCTTTTCAGATTTACTAAATGCAGGCTGGTGAGAGTATGAAACATAAGCTTTTGGGCAGCAAAACATCAGATTTTGCTCTCAAAAAAGCTGGTCCACCTTTTGGCTGCAGCAGTACAAAACAATTGCTGATAACCTAAACTGCTACAAGTGATAAGCTGTAGGCTTTTCTTGATGACATTAGTTGTCTAATACCCAAACAATTGCAGTGCATAGATAATTGTAAATAGACACCATAGGAGAGGGATTGTAACACTTTCCTATACTTCTACAAGAGGTGAAAGTCTTATTATGAGAAGTGTGTCTGGACTGTTCAAGGCCATGTAAGCTGTGCCTCTGAAGACAGTGGGTTGAGGTGAACAAAATTGCAAATTCAAGAAATTCTGAACAGACTAAAACTGGCAGCTATAAAGCAAAATAAGAAAGCTAGAGGGGTCCAGGAACCACTGTTGTTGTTATCCATGTAATATTTCAGGTGTTATTTAGGATATCATTTGAGAATCCAAGTCTGGCAGCAAACATTTCCATGTCTTCATGGAATGTAGGCAATGTGAAAAAGTGGGATGAGAGCTTCTACTCGGTATTGCCTAATACAAAGAGATGTTATATTAAGCATTGTCTATGTCTGTGCCTATTGTTCAGATGAACCAGCCAAAAACTCAGGGGAGATGCAGACCGGCACTTTAGGCTGGCCTGGGGGTGGAGTTGGGGCAGGGTGACTGCAAACTGGCCACCCCGACTCCGCCCTGACTGCACCCTAATGCCGCATGCCCGACCGCATGGTGCACAGCATCAGGGTGCCCTCTTGGCACAGTATGCAGACATGCTGCACCAAAGGACACAAAAGAGCCACATTGGCAGCTCTAAGGGTGGATTTTTGCCACCCCAAAAAGGAGTGGCATTTGCCTGCTCTTTTGGGGGTGGCAAAAAGGACTGGGGCCATAGTGTGTGGTTGCTATGGCCCTGATCTGCCACTCCCGGGGGAGGGCACAGAGCCGCCCCTTACAGGCCATCTGCATCGATCCTTAGTCTCTCATCATTCTATTTATTTATTAAATAGTCTCTATAGCATAATCTATGATGGCATGAATGACATCAATTCTAAAGATATTTAAAAAAAGAAAAGAAAAAGAAAGCCAGTATGAATAATTTAGGCAGTCTAAAACCATATTACCATATTTTCTAGCGTATAAGATGGCTGGGCATATAAGACGACCCCCAACTTTTCCAATTAAAATATAGAGTTTGGGATATACTCGCTATATAAGACTATCCCTCTTCCAACACACACCAAATAATTTTTTTTTTAAAAAAAACATAAAATTTGATTTCAATATGGTAATTTTAATTCAAATGCTTATGACATGCAGGTACGTAGCAGGAAAATTATCATTAATAAACACAACGCCTTCTCTTTCTCTTGATTACCACAGCAAGAATCCTCTTCGCCAAATACTGGAGGAACAGAGAGATACCAAAGGTGGAGGAGTGGAGAGTTAAGGTTTACGAAATATATGAACTAGAGAAATTAACTTGGCTACTCCGAAATAAATCTCTACAGGAGTTCCATAGAATTTGGAACCCGTGGTATACTTATGAAAAGAAAAGATTGGATGTTGGATTTTATTTTAAATAGTTTAAAATAATATAAGGGTACTAAGTGAGTAGATGGACTATTATTATAAGAAAGTGAATTGTGAAGAAGGTAGTAGGGGGAAATGTTGGAGATTAAAAGAGACTGTATGGTAAAATGTATATTATAATGTAAATTGTATGGTATATTATATTGTTTTGAAGAATAAGATAATAATTGTGGAAATTTCTATGGGTTATACCACTGAGCAATTAGGAATAAGGATAAAGAATAATAGAGTTTGAGTATAAGAATAGGAATGCTAGAATATTATAGTAATAGAATGTCAGGCGGAATTTTGGTTCTTCGACGTAAGGAAATTAGAAAGAAAGAAAGCTTGCACGGATTAGTGAGAACAGACTAAGATATATATAAGGTATAAAGTTATAGATATGTAGTTATCAGTAAGATCTAATATAGTATCGTGTTATTTAGAGGTCCGGAACTGAATGTAATTAGGGATCCACACTAAAGTCATGGAAGTTATGTGTTTTTAAATGTTTATTTGTTTTGTGTATGTTGTTTTCGTATTAAGTGTATTTTGTTCTTTTTATGATGTTGTTATGTTGATTGTGTATTGTTATTTTGTTGGAGTTCGTGTTTTTTTTTTTTTTTAAATAATAAAGTATATTAAAAAAAATAAAAAAAAAATAAACACAACAAACTACAGCTCCCATGTTCCCTAGCATTTATTTCTGCAGTGTGTTTTGGACCTTATTTTTTTTTAAAAAATAGTCCAGATTTAAATGCTGCTTTAAAAATTATTTCCATCTCTCAGCTATGAGATGGTTGGGGGGAAATGAGAAAGTGTTGTTGGGGGGAAGGACTGCCAATATACTAGGTGATGCATTCTGGGATATGTACATATTTGCGGCCAAGTATGGTAAGTGACCCTGTGCATGTCACACACTATCAGCCTCAGAGGATGGTAATGGCAACCCCCATTTGAAAAAACATGCCAAGAAAACCCCATGATAAGGTTGCCTTTGGGTCGTCATAAGTCAGAAAGTACTTGAAGACACACAAGAACAACATAAAGTCTGCAATTGTTTCATAGGTAATACATGGGAATAGGAGCCAGCATGGTGTAGTGGTTTGAGTGTTGGACTACCACTCTGGAGACCTGGGTTTGATTCCCCACTCTGCCATGAAACCCACTGAACTTGGACAAGTCACACACTCTCAGCCTCAGGGGAGGGCAGATCCAATCTTGCCAAGAAAACCCCAGGAGAGGATCGCTTTAAGGTTCCTCTCATCCTCCTCCTCTCCCAAGGCTTCTTCCCGCCCCCACCTCTGTCCTCCTCATCCTCTTCCTCTTCAAAGGCTTCTTGCTGCCCCCACCTCTGTCCTCCTTGTCCTCTTCTTTTCCCAAGGCTTCTTGCCACCCCCACCTCAGACCTCCTCATCCTCTTCTTTTCCCAAGGCTTCTTGCAGCCCCCACCTCTGTCCTCCTTGTCCTCTTCTTCTCCCAAGACTTCTTCCCACCCCCACCTCTGTCCTCCTTGTCCTCTTCTCCTCCCAAGGCTTCTTCTTACCTCCACCTCTGTCCTCCTTGTCCTCGTCTTCTTCCAAGGCTTCTTCCCACCCCCACCTCTGTCCTCCTTGTCCTCTTCTTCTCTCAAGGCTACTTGCCACCCCAACCTCTGTCCTCCTTGTCCTCTTCTTTTTCCAAGGCTTCTTGCTGCCCCCACCTCTGTCCCCCTCCTCCTCCCTCCTCCTGTTCCTTATACTCGGTGTATAAGACAACCCCCGACGTTAACCCAGATTTTCCTGGGCTAAAAAGTCATCTTATACACCGGGAAATATGGTAAATAATTTAACAAAATAAATTTAAACAAGGAAAATCTACAGATTTTGGCAAAATTGTTTGACTCCAAAGACTTTGATATAAAAGCCAAATTTCATATTTGCGGTAGAATATAGCCAATATCAGTGCCACTCACACTTCCAAGGGGAATCTCACAATCAGGTGGCCACAACAGAAAAAGTCCATTGCACATCCTCCCACAGTGTACTGCTCCCAGTGGCAGAGATAGGGATTGGGAGAGAGACTGATGTTTGATTTCTCAACTCAGGACTACCTTTCAATAGACATCCATTTCTCTGTTTCAATGTTTCCCAAACGTTGGTCCTCCAAATATTTTGGATTTCAGTTTTCAGAATTTCTAACTGTTAGCCAAGCTGATTGAGGCATCTGGGTGTTGACATCCAAAACACATGGAGAACCAAAATTTGGAAATCACATTTCTAATCCTTGCATGTGAAAATGTGAAACTGAAGACTATTTCTCCTCACCTGTGAAACAATCAAGATATTTCATACTTCTGGGACCAGTTTTCAGGCAAACAATATAATTTCCACAAATTGTGCAGCTTAACTCATTGTGACCTTATCACATGGTCTTTAAAAATGTTTTTTTTTTTTAATCAGTTAGCTGAATGGAAGCTGGGGAAAGCACCTTTTGTGCTATATGCATGTGCATTATATTACCAATGAAAAAGAAAGTCCCTTTGCACACAGCCATTTTTGCTGAAATTATAGTAACCTCGAAGTAAAGCACCCCGCTCCTGTTCTTTTTTCATTGTGGAGGTGAGAACTCTCACAGAGGCTGGAAAATTCTTTGCAAGATGTCTTGACATGTTGAACCTGTCTCACACATCAAGAAGAAGAAATTTTGCAAATATTCTTCACTTCCTTATTTTTATGACACTCAAGAGAGCTAGTTTCCATCCTATCAGTTTTTCCTCTCCAACACTGCCATGGTTGATTTTAAGGTGTTGTTGTTTAGCACTGGACAGTTCTAATTTTCCTATCTTTCTAGAATACCCTCCCTTCTGTTACCCAATGGCATCAGCACCAACAGTATTTGCTAATTGTGAGTAACAGAAATTCACACATCATGTTGGATCTAGAAAGAAGAAAAAAATTCTTCCCTCTGAAAAACAGAGTAACCTTGAACTGCTTAGTTGTGATTAAGCCTCTCAAGCTGTGTGTTACATTGGAACCTTTCATAGATGACTACAAAACATATTTCACCTCAGGTCAGTATGTTTCTATGTGTGTGCATCTTGCTTTTATCAGGAAGAAATCAAGAGAAGGTTAAAGAGATAGAAGTGGATGCAATTTCAAAAAAAAATAAAATAATAATATTAGATATACAATTCCAATTTGCAGATAATCATTTGTAATGAATGGAGGACTTCACCTCCTTCTACAAATAAGCAGCTGTCACTGGGGGGAAATGTTCCGGCAGCCACATGACTGCATATCAGACACTTAAGGGAGATAGAGATGCTCCAGTTTAAATGAGGATCCAGATAACCATAATCCCAAGGATCAAACAGACAACATAAAATCCTCTGCTCCATCTCGCCTGTCAACTTCTGGCACAGACTAATAGGTGTCAGAAACAGATTGGAATTTTACATCCTTAATGGTATTATTTGAAGAAAAGATATGTCAAGCCTACAGCTAAAGAAAAAAAAGCATAACATTACAGGCCAATTTGCACAATGATACACATGAGTATAACTCATGGTGAACTTCTCTATTCACTGTCTTGCCATTCTATTTTGTTAAGTGCATAAGAATTGCTTTTCTGGATCTGATAAAAATCCAGTGTAGGTTATAGCAGGAAGGCCTTTCCAAACATCATCATAGCCTATGTTTTGCTTCTTGGTCACATAATATAAGGAAATGCTGGGAAGTGGCTACTTAATATAGAATTTTTTTTTACAAAAAAATCATCATAATTCCAGTTGGCTTTCAACATTGCTTCTTGGTATGCAAATGTATCCCAGTGAAAACACAGGCTGCCTATTATAAGCAAAATTATCAAACCAATTTCACTGTTGCCAAAATTTATATTGGGCCTGACTCCTCATTTCTGAACCCCTGTAGGCTTGGCCATGTAGCTGTTTCTAGCTTCCAGAATAAGTGAGTTTGTTCTGATTATGCGCCTGCTTTGTATAATCCAGTCTGTCCATCCATCTGCTATCCAGCTATGTTGTGTACTTTTCCACCTATCTGTTAAAATATGGAATAAGAAAAAATAATCAAATTACCCAAATAATCAAATTACCTGGATGGCAAAACTGCCATATTCTTCCCCCTTTCTCTTGTACCCATCATTGTAACTGATATTAGAAAAGAAATTAATTATGTGCCTTTCACTGAAGAAAAAAATAGCATAAACAGAAGGACTTTGTAGTTTCCTTTCATATTACCTTTTAATTAAGACATAAATTAGTCTGTTTCTGTCAGTGAGTGGATGATGAGTGTTGTAGTGATGCTCTTTGGCACCCAGCAGAATCTGCAGGACAAGCTGGCTGCTGTGATCCACAGCCACTTTGTAACTCTTGCCATCAACTGGCTCAGCTTCCCTTCTTCAGGATCCTGTCTTCCTCAGTCAAGAAGACACATTGTAAAGTCCAAAAGCATAGTTTTATTAATACATATAAAAGTAAAATAAGATAGCTAAGTAAAATCCATTGTGATGAACTTGTCCAGTTCAGCCATGAAAGATTATATCTTTAACAATCCCAAAAGCTGAGCATCTCAACTTGTTGCAGTTAAAACCACTGCTGCCAGGCAGGCATCCACACGCACACGCGCGCTCACATCTTGAATAATAAACATTCTAGACAAAGGATTCTCTAGGCCCTTCCCATACTCCACCTTCTAGGTGTCAACCTTATGTTAATTGGATAATGCCTATATGATGTATATTAACCCAACCTCTTGGTGTCCATCATCCACCACGTGACTATTTCCCCAAGCTAACAATTATTTACCTTTTTTGGATATCTATTGCTACCCATAACAAAGTCTGTGTCTATGGGTTCTATCTTTGGGAAAATTCATGTTGATGTCTGTGTTGGCCATCTGGTGTTACATTCACTTTGTTTTTCTAGATGTTGTTTGTGCTTTGCCTAAAAGCTGTTCTCAAGTGGAAAATTACAGACACACACACATCTCTACATTTCACCTTTGACTGAATAGCCCATCTATATCCTAACAGTTTCATCACATGTAAGCATTATCATTTTCCATATTAGCTGAGCAGACATACATATATTGATTGCGTGGGTCCTGAGGGGTGGTAAATTCCTTGTTACAGCAGGGGAGGTGCTTCTCACCTTGGAGAAGGATGTGATACAGGATCTCCTGTAAAGACCCTCAGTGGACAAAAAAGTATGTGAGAATCCCCCCCCCTCCCCATTGCCAGTATCCCCCTTTTGGACAAGATACTTGAGCACATACTGGCTGAGCAATGTTAGATGTTCTTGGAGGAAACAGATTCTCTAGACCCTTTCCAGTCTGATTTCATGCCAGATACAATGTTGAAATTACCTCATTTTCTATGCTTGATGACCTACTTTATTTCAATCTGGCTTCAGGCCTGATTGTGGGACAGAGAGAGATTTTATTGTCCACATGGGTGACCTTCACAGGGAACTGGATGGGGGAAGTGTGTCCATGTTGGCTCTACTGGATCACTTGTTAGCTTTTGTTACCATTGACTTGGTATTGTTTTCTGTCACATCTGGGGAACTGTTATGCAGTGGTTCTGATTTTTCTTTGATGGAAACTCAGAAGGTGATCCTGGGAACTGCTGTTTGACCCTCTGGCCAGTGACCTATGGAAGTCTCACAGGATTCAGTTTTGCTTCCCATTCTGTTTAATAGTTACATGAAATCACTGGAAGAAGTCATCCAGAGTTTTCTGCTGATGACATCCAATTGTATCTCTCCTTTCCATCTGATTCCAAGGAAACTATCTTGATAATGAACCATTGTCTACTAGCAATAATAAAGGTAAAGGTAAAGGTAAAGGTAGTCACTTCACATGAATGTCTAGTCGTAACTGATTGTAGGGGGCAGTGCTCATCTCCATTACTAAGCTGAAGAGCCAGTGTTGTCCAAGGACTGCTCTGGTGGTCATGTGGCCAGTATGACTGCATCAAATGCTGTTACCTTCCCACCAAAGTGGTACCTATTTATCTACTTGCATTTGCATGCTTTTGAGCTGCTAGGTTGGCAGGGACTAGTGACAGGAGCTCACCCCATCATGCAGCACTCGGGCCTCGAACTGCTAACTTTCTGATCTTCCGATCATCAGAATTGGCAAAAATATTGTCAATAATGGATGAGGGGAAATAACGTGCAAATGAATCCAGAAAAGACAGAGGTGCTCCTGCTCAGTTGAGAGGCAGATCAGGGAATAGGGACTCTTCCTGTGTTGGATGGGGTTACACTCCCCCTGAAATCTCAGGTTCACAGATTAGAATAATAGAATCATAGAGTTGGAAGAGACTACAAGGGCCATTCAGTCCAACCCACTGCCATGCAGGAAATCACAATCAAAGCACCCCTGACAGATGGCCAGCCAGCCTCTGTTTATAGACCTCCAAGGAAGGAGATTCTACTACACTCTGAGGGAGTGTGTTCCACTGTCAAACAGCTCCTATTGTTGAGAAGTGCCTCCTAATGTTGAGGTGGGATCTCTTTTCCTTGTAGCTTGCATCCATTGTTCCATGTTCTAATCTCTGGCACAGCAGAAAACAAGCTTGTTCCATCCTCAGTGTGACACCCTTCCAAATACTTAAACAGGGCTATCATATCACTTCTTAACTGTCTCTTCTCCAGGCTAAACATACCCAGCTCCCTAAGTCTTTCCTCATAAGGCATGGTTTCCAGACCCTTCACCATTTTGGTCAACCTCCTTTGGATATGCTCCAATTTGTCAACATCCTTTTTGATTGTGGTGCTCAGAATTGGACTCAGTACTTCAGGTGACCAAAGCAGAATACTGTGGCACTAATACTTCCCTTGATCTAGACACTATACTTCTATTGATGCAGCCTAAAATCCCATTGGACTTTTAGCTGCCACACCACACTGTTGACTCATGTTCAACTTGTGGTCTACTAGGACTTCTAGATCCCTTTTAGATGTAGTTGTGTTAAGCCAGGTGTCTCCTATCCTATATCTATGCATTTCATTTTTCTGCCCTAAGTGCAGTACCTTACATTTCTCCATGTTGAAATTCATTTTGTTAGCTTTGGCCCAGCTATCTAATCTATTAAGGTCTTCTTGAATTTTGAACCTATCCTCTAGGTTATTAGATACTCCTCCTAACTTGGTGTCATCTGTAAATTTGATAAGCATGTGTTCTATTCCTTCATCCAAGTCATTGATAAAGATGTTGAATAGCACTGGGCCCAGGACAGAATTCTGTGGCACCCCACTAATCACTTCTCTCCAGGATGAAGAGGAGCCATTGTTGAGAACCCTTTCAGTTAGCCAATCAACCAATTACAAATCCACATAACAGCCACATTGTCTAGCCCACATTTTATCAGATTGTCTACCAGAATATCGTGGGGAACTTTGTCAAAAGCCTTACTGAAATCAAGATATGCTATATCTACAGCTTTCCCTTTGTCTACCAAGCTGGTACTTTCTGGGTTCATTTCTGAACCTGGATGCCCAGGTTTCAGCAGTGGCCAGGAATGTATTTTCACAGCTGTGTCAAGTATGCCCTTTCCTTGAGATGCCAGATCTGGCTGCAGTGGCATCAGTCTTGAATACATCCCATTTGGACTACTGTAACACGGTCTATGTGGGGCTGTCTTTGGAAACTGCTCAGAAAATTCCATGAGTTCAAAATGAGGTAGCCAGAATATTGACTGGGACTAGTTATAGAGAGCATATAACTCCCTTGTGGAAACATCTTCAGTGGCTACAGGTTTGTTTCTGGGCAAAGTGCCGCTCACTTAGGTGCAGTCTATCTGAAATACCATATTGCCCTATATAAACCTGCAAAAACTCTAAGATATTCAGGGGAAGGGTTTCTCTTGGTCCTGTCACTATCATAGAATTGCTGGGTTACGACACGAGAAAGAGACTTGTCAGTGGCTTCTCACACATTCTGGAGCTGTCTCCCATGGGAGGGTAGGCTGGCCCTCTCCCTGCTTTCCTTTTACTAGCAGGCAAAACCCTTTTGGTTTGAACACACATTTAATATGTTATCACACCAGAGAGGCTTTTATATTGGTGTGTGTGTGTGTGTGTGTGTGTGTGTGTTATTTATTTTTAAAACTTTTATAGGTTTTAAATGATTTTATATTTCTTAAGTGTGACTTTTTTTCAGACTGCACTAAGAATTTTGTTTGGTTTCCTGCTGTGTGCCACCTTGGGTCCCATTCTAAGAGAAAGGTGAGATATACATTAAATAAATACTCCAGGTGAAACATGGAGAAGTGCTATAAAAGCTCATTGAGAGCTACTGTGTTTCAAAAACCCTCAGCCATAGAAACTCACTGAGTGACTTTGGGTAAGTCACATTCTGTCAACCTCAGAAGAAGGCAAAGGTGAACCCCCGTTCTAAACAAATCATGCCAAAACAAACAAACAAAAAACTATGATAGGTTTGCCTTATGGTTGTCATAAGCTGGACATGACACACAACACACAACAACTGTGGATGGGAGGAGGCCTAGAGATGCCCAGGATCATCATCCCAAGTGGTACAGTAGTGGCTGCGTTAGCGGCAAGGCTGCTAGAGGACTCGGGCGGGTATAAAAACCTCTTCCAGAAAACATCTCCCCAGCGGTGCAGAGAGGATGAGTGGAGGCCCAGGAGACACCCAGGAAACACCATCTCCAAGGGTGTGATATAGAGTTTTTTTCTGACTCTTCCAGTCTCTTATCACAAACACATCAGTGATACTGTCTTTAAATATTGGATGGAAATTAAGACTGGACACTGCCTCTAAACCTCTCCTCCTTTGGTTTTAAGAACATAGAGCCCCCCATTGAGTTGGCTATTATGTCTTTTGTTATGAAATGGCTATGAGAACATAGGGTCAAAATTCAGCTGGATCCCTTGTCATTTTCACTGTGCATAGGGGCCGGGAATGACCTGGGAGTGGGGATTGAGGTTGTGCAGGGAAAGGGAAGGTATGGCGGTAAGAGAGTGAAGAGCTTTTACAACAGAAGGCAGGGTCAATGTTTAAAAGCTATCCCGCCTTCAGTTCACTCTGTTGCCCGAAATGAGTTGGAGAGTGCACCAACCATTCCACAGACCCTTACTCTGCTCCTTTGCAATGCCAGGTCGGTCAAAAACAAGACTCATATCATCCATGACTTTTTGTTGGATAAAGCTGCTGACCTGGCTTGCTTTACTGAGACCTGACTGGGAGAGACCAGTGCTGTGACTTGGGTGCAGGCCCTCCCAACCGGGTACTCAGTTAGTGAGCAGATAAGGGAAAGTGGGTGGGGGGACGGAGTGGCTGTGGTTCATAAAAACAATTTAACCTTGACCAGGATGCCTGTCCAGAACACAGTTCACATTGAGCCTGAGAACCAGGGATAGTTTGGGGATTCTGTTAGTATACCGGCCACCCTGTTGTCTAACAGACTCCCTAACTGAGCTGACTCAGCTGGATTCAGAGTTGCTGTTGGAGTCGCCCAGACTTTTAGTCCTGGGCAACTTCAACATCACACTCGAGACCAGCTTACCAAATCTAACTGGCACAGCTCAGGAATTCATGGAATCCATGACAAACATGGGCCTATCCCAATTGGTTGCTGGGCCTAGTCATTATGCAGGTCATTCCCTTGATGCGATCTTTAGTACAGAACAGGAATATCCATGGACGGAGGTTACTAAAACTTCTGCATTGTCATGGATGGACCATTTCCTGGTTAATACTGAGCTAAGAGTCACTACCAGCACCCCCCCCCCCGGGGGTGGTGGACCGATTATAATGGTCCACCCTTGAAAGTTAATGGACCCAACTGGATTCCAGAAAGCCTTAGAGGGTTTAATGGTTGGTGACACCGGTGACCCTGTCGAAGCTTTGGTTGATACTTGGAACACCAACCTTACCAAGGCTATCAACACGATCACTCCCTAGCATCCTTTCCAACCCGCTCCAAATCGAAAACAATGGTATACATCAGAGCTTAGGAAAATGAAGCAGGTTGGACAATGACTAGAGCGCACCTGGTGGAAAACTCGACTCTTATCCAACAAGACTCATCATAGGAATTTTCTTGATTTCTATCGAGAGGCAATGCATGCAGCGCAGAAGTCTTTCTCCTCTGCACGTATTGTGTCGGCAGAGTCCCGTCCAGCAGAACTGTTTAGGGTGGTGAGGGAACTGACACAGGTTCCTCCTGTGCAGAACCCTCTAATTAACCCAACAACGGCCTGCTGTGGAGCGTTTAACAACTACTTTGCAGATAAAATCTCTCAGATATGAGCTGATTTAGATGCCAGTGTTACAACAAATCTACAGGCAAGGTGTCCAACAACTCCGTTGATGTAATTTTACTGGATCAACTTCAACCTGTGAGTACCAATGATGTGGACAAGCTCCTTGGGAGAGTGAGGAAGATGACCTGCCCCCTCAATCCATGTCCATCTTGGCTGGCCATCCAGGGGGGTGACGCATTGAGATTATTTCTTAGAAATATTATCAATGTGTCCTATAGGGAAGGCTTCATTCCACCTTGTTTCAAAGAAGCGGTGGTGAAACCGCTCCTGGAAAAACCTTCCCTGGACCCCAGGACAGGAACAACTATAGGCCAGTTTCCTTGCTGCCTTTTTTAAGCAAGGTGATCGAGAGGGCGGTTGCCTCCCAACTCCAAGCTGTCTTGGTTGACACCGATTATCTAGATCCATTTCAAACTGGCTTTATGACAGGATATGGAGTTGAGATTGCCATGGTTGTGCTGGCTGACGACCTCCACTTGGGTATCGACAAGGGTAGTGTGACCCTGCTGGTGCTCTTGGACCTCTCAGTGGCCTTTGATACGATAGATCATTCCATCCTCTTGGACCACTTGAGAGGGTTAGGAATTGGAGGCACTGCTTTGCAGTGGTTCAGTTCCTTTCTCTCAGGCAGATCCCAGAAGGTGAGGCTCGGGGACAGCTGTTCTACTAGAATAGAGCTTAATTGTGGCATCCCTCAGGGTTCCATCCTGTCCCTGATGCTATTCAACATTTATATGAAGCCGCTGCGAGAGATCATTCGGAGGCATGGAGCGCGGTGTCATCAGTGTGCTGATGACACCCAGATATACTTTTCCATGATCCGGTTGTTGGCTTTGACTTCAGATGGTGTCTCTCCTCTCAATGATTGTCTTAAAGAAGTAATGGACTGGATGAGGAAAAACAGACTGAAAATGAATCCAGACAAAATAGAGGTACTAACAGTTACAGGTCCAAAACCAGGTCTAGGAATACAACTTCCAGTCCTGGATGGAGTCACACTCTCGTCCAAGGACTATGTTCTCAGTCTGGGGTACTCATAGATTTGTCCCTTCACATGAGAAATCAGGTGAATGTGATGGCCAGGAGTGCCTGTTATCAGCTTTGGCTGATATGCCAGCTGTGCCCTTTCCAGGAAATTAGGGATCTTGAAACTGTGGTACATGCTCTGGTAACCTCCCGTCTTGATTTCTGTAACATAATCTACATGGGGCTGCCCTTGTGCTTAACTCGGAAACTTCAACTAGTTCAGAACATGGCAGCCAGTTTGGTTACCGGTATCTCTAGGAGAGAGCACATAACACCTGTGCTTAAATCTCTCCATTGGCTGCCTATTAGTTTCCGGGCACAGTACAAGGTGTTGTTTATGACCTTTAAAATCCTACATAGCTTGGGTCCAACTTAGGACCGTCTCCTTCCATATGATCCTCCCTGTGCACTCTGGTCCTCTGGGAGGATTCTGCTACAGCCTATGAAAACTAGGCTGTCTGCATCCTCCCAGAGGGCCTTCTCTGCCATCGCTGCCAGATTATGGAATGGCCTGCCAGATGAGATCCATCTCATTACAACTCTAGACAGCTTCTCTTCTGGCAGGCCTTCCCTGACTAGCTTTTCCAGCCGTAGGATTTGGCCATCAGCCTCCGGAGCTGCCATCGAACCACTTAACCCACTGTGTTATTCCTCTTTGTATGACTTGGTTTTATTGTATCTTGTGTTTTAAAAATTGACTAGTTTAATACTTTTTAAGGGGAGGGTGGGTTAGGGAATTGTTGTATTATGGATGTTTTCTAATGCAATTGCACTGCAGAGGGGCGGGATAAAAATAAATTTTACTATTATTATTATTATTATTATTATTATTAACAACTCATAAAAGCTGACACACCCCACTTGTTTTGTTATAGAGCCTGCAGTAAGGAATATTGAACTGTTGATCAAGGAATACTGCTACATTTTTATTGTTTTTTCACTTCATTTAATGTTTTATGGGTTAAAATGTTGTTATACAAGTTGTATTGGCTATATTAATGTGTCTTTAACTGGTAGGCATTAACAATAATGAACCTATAGTAGGTGCAGCACTAGACTACTGCTAAACCAGACACTAATAAAAGTGGAAATTAACTTGAACTTACTATATATACTCATGTATAAGTCTAGAAGTTTTAGTCAAAAAGTTGACTCCAAAAACCTGAGTTGACTTATCCACAGGTCAATTACAATCCACTTATACTAATGTACTCATATAAGTAGAGGAACCATTTCCTGGTGAAAGGCAAGACTGTAATCTGTCCTGGAAGCACTGATCCCCCTCTACTCTCTTATCCATGCTGCCTTTAGTGTGACCACAAACAGTTATGCCTGTTGAATTTTGTACATTCTTTGGCATTGTTTTCATTTGCTTTTCTCCCAGAAACTTTGCTTTGTTACATGCCCCAAAGTTTTAATCTCAATTTATCCACAGGTCATATCAAAATCCATAATTTGGTTCCAAAACCTGCCTCAACTTATAAATGAGGTCAACTTATAGCTGAGTATATATGGTAATCATAAATGCACTTAGGGCTTGGTTGTAGATGAAAGTACTACAAAGCTAACTGGATTTAAATTGACAATTATTGTGGGGTGGGTAAATTTTTGTGTATGACATCATAATACATACAAAAAGGTTCCACAATGTGAGAAGAAATAGGGCTATGACAAGAACGCAGGTAGTGTTTAGAGAGAAAAAAAGAGTGTTAGCATTTTTCATATCCTTCCTTCACATATTCACTGATGCTGTCTGACAAAATTTTAGAATCACAATGAGTAGCTCATTGTAAATAATAAGCCATTTTTCAGATCTATGAAAAAAATGAGTTCTTAGACTGGAATTGGGGAGGTGAAGTACTCTACTATCAACTATTAGAGACAGTATTTATCAGAACACCCTTATACAAATTTATGGTAGAATAACTCTTAGAGTACTGTGCACACTTCTGCACACCACTCAGGGGAAATAAAATTACAGAGGTGGAAAAGGTGAAAAAAATGATGAACAGACTTATGAGAGAACTGGGAGAAACAATAGCAGGAAAAGCCTGTAACAGCCTAGGTGGGCCTTGGTCTAATTCAGTAAAGTGTTCTTAAGGATGTAACAAATGCAACCATGGAGGATGGACAAACAGCTACTGAATAATGTAATATAAGAAATAATATTGTTTAGAACTGGAAACTGGAAAAATGAAAATGGTTCCAACAAAAACACATAACTGATGGAAGGAGATGTGTCTAAGGATGCAATATTTTGTGTGTGTGTGTGTGTATGATTTTTCTTTTCTCATCTCAATGAGAAAATAGCATATTTAGAGTGCTGGGTAAGTATCTTGAAAATATAGTACTCAGTACACATCAGGGCAGGATGCATTCCAGTTGTTCTAATCAAAGGGAGCTTAATCCCTCCATAAGCTGTTTGTCTTTGTTGGAGAAAAGTCTGAACAACCTTGTTACTTTTGATAACTGTAAGCCACTGACTCATAGCCCCCTGACAGCAAGCTGAGCATGTAATAACATTCATCTGTATTTGGGGACTGGCTTAGCTGGCTTTATAACAGATTATTGAGGATGTTAAAGTGAAACATTAGTCTTTCTTTAAAGCCCTACTTTTTTTTCTTACTAATTAAGGTGTGTGTATGTGTGTTCATACATCTCTTTATCTGTAGATACTGATACTGATATCAAGATAGATACAGATTTAGAAAGAAGCACCCAACTCAACAAAATGTCAAGGTCACCCAACTTAGATGTCAAGGGTGTAAATAAAATATCATCTTTAAGCTTCTTCCACAGTATTAATGAGAACAAAAGAAATCTTCCATTATGGGTGCATCATGATTTCACATAATATTAATTTTTGTAAAACAAGCAAGTACCTTTCATATTATAATTGCTAACTAAAAAAATAAAAGTAGGCATTTAGATAGAAAATGAAAGGAGATACCAAACACAACACAATACTGGTACTTCAAGACATAAGTGGGTCTTAATTCCAGTTTATACAGCAGGCCTAAACAGGTGATTAATAATGTCTGCCTAAATATAGTAGATATTGGTTTGAAAGATACCATTAGAGCTTGGAAGAAAGTAGTTGTAAATTAACTAGTTTTATTTACTTAATTTATTTTTCCAATAAGTCTATAAATTCAATCCATACAACAATAAATTACAATTGTTAATTAATGAGAACTAGCTTTGCTGTGCTGTTTAACTTTTCTTTTTTTAAATACACTTTTATATCTGCTGGGGTGAGGGTGCTCTCATTAATCAGTATTGCCACCAATTGTCTGAACAGTCATTCATGTCCCATCAATATGCCAACCTTATAATAGAGAGAAAAAGAAGTGAAAGCATTGTGGCCATTTTCTTGGCCTACTTGGGCTTCCAAAAGAATTCTTTTGACATAAGAGGCTATTTTAGTGTCAAGACAGGATAGGCAGAGGTAAATGGTATGTTCAGTATCAGTGGCACATTGAATCTATATATTTTTTATTCTAAACTTTAAAGGAATTATCCAAGATGCCGAGGCTTATCCCCCAAACTGAATCAATACCATGGATAGCTCCTTTATAGTTTAGGCTTAAACCAAGAGTGGATTCAGTGTAAGACTGACACAAAAGACAGCGATTTCTAGCATTGCCATTGCTACCTTAGCAATACATAAGACCAGACCTGGCATCTCATGCTGGTAACAAGGCTTAAATGAGACTTCAGTATCTACATCCAGGCACTTAGATACCAGTGTGGAATGAAGAAGCTGGATTGGACAGCTCAAAAGTGAAGAGATTTATTTGCAAGTGCTAAGTAGAAGCTATATACAGAAGCAGGAACTGTACAAACAAAACAAAGTTCCTCTCTGACTCTCAATAGCTCTCTAATAGAAACTCACACAACAACTCACCAACTATTCTTCAGCTCTGCAACCCACAATGTTTACCTTAAGACACAGACTTATATAGTCTTAGCTGATGCAACCACTCCAGCACATGGTATAAGCCATTACCTCACTCTGCTGAGTTATACACACACAGGTGTAATATAGAATATACATCATTGGTGTCTGGCCTCAAGGACATTGATCTACATGTCCTGGCCTTGTCACACACACCACACAACACAAAACATATTATGAATTTGCAGTTCTAGATGTTAATTTCCCATAGCTAATATAACTGACATGACAATCTCCTGGACTGAAGGGCCATATTGGGTGACATGCAGTTTGATTTTAAGAGATTTTAACAGATTCTTGGAAGCCTTCAGAAAGCATGGCCTTCCATTAAACAAAACAAGCCATGCATTTTATCTCCTTATGGCTGCTTATGTGTGAGATGGAAAGAGTATTCATTGTTATTAATTTCCTGGTGGGAGAAAAATTGTTTCCCTAACACTTGTTTCCTGAACTGGTCAGAATGAGTAACTCAGCAGATATACAGACTGGCCAAAAGGGTCGGCCTGGAGGTGGAGTGGGGCCAGCTGCACTGGTTCCACGCCAATGCCACCGTCACACAGTCATGCCATCACCGAAACAGACGGCGAGTGGCATCAGGACAATCCCTTGCTGCAGTGTTCACACACACTTCACCAAAGGAGCTTCAAAAAGTTGCCACGATGTGACAAGGGTGGCTTTTTGCTGCTCTAAAAAGGAGCAGCATTTGCCAGCTCTTTTTAGAGTGGCAAAGCACCAGATTGAGGCTGCCACAGCTCTGATCCGGCAAGGAAAGGGATAGCGGGACCTGCCCCTTACGGGCTGTCTGTTTAGTCCCACAGAGGCAAGAATTCTGCACAATTTTTGCCTTGTGTTCACACATCCTGAAGTGTTTCATGAAATTATTCTGTCACACTTTGGAGAGGACCTGCATACAAATTATTTCTTTTACAGGGGAAAAAAACACTGCTTCCAGAAACACATGTGGTTTTATGGGGGGGGGGGATGGTTTTTCCATAAAATCCACATTTTTGAACATAAAATTTGCACATTTTCTGAAAACAGTTGGAGAGTTGCACAAAAATATGTTTGTGTGTGTGTGCACCTCCAACACATTTTTAATACAAAATTGTTTTCTCAAACAATTCTGGACTGACAAATAGCAGGTGATGCAGGTAAAAAAATACGGAAATGATTTGCCTCTGTGTATGAGGATGAAACAGCCAGAGATTTATGGTACCAGTGAAAAGGCAGCCTTCTTCATTGGTGCCCCCCCCCCAAATGTGTAGTGCCAACTAAAAAAAATGTGATTTGAAAGCAGGATGTAAGAGAATCATGTGCCTTGTTTTTGCTGGTGCTACCACAATGAATTTAGTATCAGGGGACAAGGTAATCCCTGTAGAAATGGTCTAGAACACATGACATGTAATGTCTATCTAGTTAATTTATATTTATAACTTAGGTACTGTTTTTCCTTGTCATGCAGGCAATGCTCCACCTCCTACAACATCTGTTACTTGTTTGGGATGTTAACATGATTTTCTGTTGAATCATATGGTACAAAGCTTTGCTCACATAAAGAATAAAGCCTATAAAAGAGCCACAGAGGTGTAAAGGCTTGAGGGTTGAAGTATGACTCTACAAAACAATGTTTGAATTCCCATTCAGCCATTGAAACCTACTGGGTGACATTGGGCAAGTCACACTCTCTCAGCCTTCAAGGAAGGAAACGGCAAACCCGCTTTGAACAAACTTACCAAGAAAACTCATTATAGGTTCTCCTTAGGGATGCACTAAGTCAGAAATGACTTGGAGGCACAAAACAAGAAGAACAGCACACAACAACAAATATTTTAGAATATTCTTTCCATCTCTACAGAAAGTTTTCCTCTCCAGTTCTTAAAACTTCAGGTGGCTTGTGTTGAGAAATCCTTCTAAAAAGCCATTTACTATTAACTTTTATTATTTTGAAGGTTCTGAGTATTGTCCTTTTATTTAGTTCTCTCTCCCCACTCCCCCGCCCCTAGAAAACATTTAGAGCAAGTGTAGGGAATTCCTGGACTTCAAGTCACTGAAGCACCAGCCAGCATAAACAATGGTAAGAAATGCTGGCAGTCTTAATAACATGAGTGACTCCCTAAGGATGGAAAGAATATTCAAGTATATCAAAAATAGTTAAGAAAAACATATTTTTAATATTGACAAACTCTGATCAGAAGAATTTGACAAGAATCTGGACTGGAAAGATTTTTCACAGTTCAGGACTTATTCTGCACACAATTAACATGTGATTTACACAAAAAGCATTTTCTGTACTGTTTCTGGCACAGAAAACACTGTACTTGGGGACTTATAATGCACAAAATTTGTAAATGGATGTTTTACATACAAAATAGATTTTTATTTTATTTTATTTTATGTTTACATAAGAAATAGCTTTTTCTGCTCATGCCATAACATTTCTGTGTATACAATACCATATTCTGAGCAAAACAACCATATGTACATTTTGCACAGCATGAGTTTTCAAAGAGTTTCTCAGACTTGAAGAACACTGATAAATTAACTGGTTCCTTCGTAGTGAAAAATCATATTCCTAGGGCCCGCATGATTCCCACCTCTGAATTTGTTGTCTGATTTATGACAACCTTAACGTAACTCTATAATGGATTTTCCTTGGTAACATTTGTGCAGAGGAAGTTTGCCTTTCCTTCCTAAGAGGATGAGAGAGCATGACTTGCCCAAGGACACCCAATGGGTTTTCATCGCCTAGTAGGGATTTAAACCCTGGTCTTCACTACACCACACTTGCTGTCATCCCTGTTCCAGATATCTATCTATCTACCTATCTATGCATCAAATAACTGGTTCTGAAGAGCAGTGAGGAAGAAAATAAAATAAAGGCTATTTGCTTTCATTTTGTCGTAATTTTAAGCCAAAGTGAAATTTGAAGAAATATGGGATGTTTACTGCAGTAAAATATCTGAGAAAAATGAGGGGGGGGGGAGCTAAAATGGTTTCTATATAACTAGCTACATTTCTCAGGAGCCTCAATACATACTCTAGGTTTTGATAGCTGTACAATTTCAAAAGAAACTGAAAGGTTTTCAATAAAATTAGCACATTTACTTAGTGAGTCTTCATTCAAAATGGAATAATGCTGTAAGAATATGTATTACTTACCATTCCTTTGTGAATACTGCTTTTAAAAATACTATCAATAACTTTTTCTTTAGCTAATATACATCAGTACTAGTCCTCAGAAATTATTCATATTAAGTAACTGTGTCAAATTATACTAAAATCTGCTCATAGTAGACTCCAGGTTTGTTTTTTTGGATTTTTGTTTTTGCTTTTTGATATTCCATTTGGGAGAAAAAAGCATCAAATTAGATTTACTAATGAAACACATTTGTTGTAATAATGTAATATTCACTGTAAAGAGTTAATGGGGAATTAAATGGACCACTTTCAGCTAATGGTTATCTATGAAAACCCATATTGTATATTTATGATGGTTAATAATGATTTTTTTCAGCCACAAAAATGTAACCAGTCAAGAAAGTGTTCACGAATATGTTACTGAAAAACTGAATTTGATTTTTGCATTCCTCAAGGCTGGAATAGCAAGTTAGGTAAATTATAAATCACCTCTGTCAATACTGTCTTCAGACTGATTCTCTTAATACATTTTTTAAAGTCTTACAAGTCATGTCTAAATCTAAAAATATGCCCTAAGGCAATGGGGGAATAGCATCAACTACTTTGCAAATACAACTTTTGTAAAGTACACAGATCTGGCACATTCGAGCCTCTTGATCATGGAAACTGAATGGGAAGGGGGAAAAAAGAGGTATTTTTTAAACATTTAGTAAGATTTCCTACACCCTCTCTAAGGACAGGTGAATCTGTCAGTCTCATTGAGATTCTCATTTTTCCACTGCTGAACTTATTCCATCTTAATATAAACATTAGTTATGTTTACATAGAAGCCAGTTTCAGAAATCTGACATGTAGTGCTGTAGAGAGGAACTGAATTTGCTGGTTCCAAAGGAGAGGAGACCTGACCAATTGTGAAGGGGCATATCCACAAGTTGTGTTAAGCTCTGCCTACCCCCTTCACTTTCTGTTTGGATCTGGCAATTGAGGAAGGAGATCTTCAGAGAGCAAACTCAAAGAATGCAGTGGCACACACATAACCCCGATTCAATGATGTTGTGGCATAGTAGGGTGCTGGGTGGTAACAATTTCACTGTTGACCCAAGGATTTATTTGGTCAACACCAATGAAAGAAAGTCTTTGGAGGGTTTCCCCTTCAGTCCTACATATGGACATTCTGATGCCTAGGGTTGTCCCTTAGTTTTTTTTATAGCTAGCACTGATGGAAGTGGGTCTTTGTGGGTTTTTCTTTTAGTCCCAGGTGAACAAGCTATGGTGGTTGCATCCTCATTTTTGGCCTATTAGTACTCTGTGGGCTTTGTAGGCTTCCAGGTTGTCCTTTGTTGGCCCCATAGGATCTGATTGGGAGACGCAGGCCCAGACTGGGCTTCTGCAAGTATCTATTAGATGACTATGGGGCTAAGCAGATGGCACAAAACGCCATCTTCAGGGCAAGGAAGGGGAGGGGCAGCCACACGCTGGGTGCCCCAACCCCTTCCCAAAGACATCGTCGGAGCGCCGGACCCTCTGCACGTCCGGCACTCTGAGGATGCCTATCCGCCGCAGCGTCCACACACGCTGCAGCAGGAAAGTCGCCAAAGGTGCGCCGGCAGCCCTTTTTGGCACACCTTCGGCAATTTGCGGAAGGAGAGCTATTTTAGCGCTCCTTCCTGGGGAGGTGAAGCTGCGCTGCGGGGCCGAGGAATGCGGATGCCTCGACCCCGCGGTGCAGCTTCCTGGGGTGGCCCCGTGCCGACCGTCTGCTTCCCCCCTATGGCCCTCATAGGCCCCAGTCAGGCCTCACAAGTTCTGTTTAGTCTTGTTGGCCATGATTTAACCTCTACAGGCCTCATGAGCTTCTTGTAGGCTTTGGGCCTTTGCAGACTGCCAAAAATAGTGCAAATTGAGCTGGCATCTAGACAAAGTTCTAGTTTAGGTGGAACTAGAGGTGAGAACTGAGTTAGAGTGTGGCTTCACAAATTAGGTGGCAAAAGGGTGGGCTTGTTGCCATCCCACTACGTTTTCATGGCAGAGGTGAAAAGGAATGAAAGGTTTTAAGAAATTTTGGCAGTGCCATGTTGTCACCATCACATATTGGTGACAGAGGTGGGATCAAAAAAGACCCATTGGGCTGCCATCTGAGAAAAGTAGTTGGATGGGTGTGTATCACCATCACAACTAGGAAAAGTAGAGGGCAGCAGAAAGAGAGGAAAACCAGATGTCAGATGGATAGACATAAAATCAGGATGGTCACAGGCATGGATTTTCAGGAACTAAGCAGAGTAGTGGAGGACAGGGGGTATTGGATATTTCTCATCCACAGAGTTGCCATGAGTTGAGGCTGACTCAAGGACAGATAACAACAACAAAACCTTGATTCTTCAAGCAATCCATGAATGTCAAATTATTCATGCCTGATGGCCTCAGGTGGATTTACTATGGTCAGCCATTCTTTCCCATTAGGTTAAGGGGTTAAACAGATGCTTGCCCCACATCCATGACAGGTAGGTGGAGGAGAGAAGTAAAAATATAGTATCTTTATTCTCATTATGGATCAGCAAATTTGCATATATTTTAATATGCATTTTTCAAATGTATGCAGTTCTGAACACATGCACCCACTGACTGAAGTGTACCTGTGAGTATTTTAGAATTGTACTGCATAGTAGTGTCACTAGGCTTGGTGTCACCCAGTGCAGTAATTCATGGTGTCACCCCCCTTTTTCTTCCTTCTGTACTACACCATACAGAATCTTTTGTAATGTTTTTTTGTACTGATGTTACTCATAATTCCTGTATCACTGAATGTAATGGCAATAGTTGTGACAGTTGTGATTCTGCTTTGGTCAGGCCTCACGTGGAATACTGTGTCCAGTTATGGGCACCTCAATTTAAAAAGGATGTTGACAAGTTTGAACATGTTCAGAGGAGGGAAACCAAAATGGTGAAAGTTCTGGAAACCATGCCTCATGAAGAGAGACACTAGGGAGCTGGGTATGTTCAGCCTGGAGAAGAGGTGATATGATAGCAGCCCTGTTTAAGTATTTGAAGGGGTGTCATATTGAGGATAAATCAAGCTTGTTTTCTGCTGCTCCAGAGAATAGGACCCAGAACAATGGATTCAGACTAGAAGAAAAGAGATTCCACTCCAACTTGAAGAACTTCCTGACAACAGGAGCTGTTTGACAGTGGAAGACACTCCCTCAGAGCGTGGTGGAGCCTCCTTTTTTTGGAGATATTTAAACAGAGGCTGAATGGCCATCTATTGGAGTTGCATTGATTCTGTGTTTCTGCATGGGAGGTGGTTGGACTGGATGGCCCTTGTGGTCTCTTCCAGTTCTATGATTCTATGATTCTATAAACAACTAGCAAAATTAAAACTACCTTGAAATTACAATATAATGTATACAGCCTAAATGTTTTCATATGTATAAAGTTTCTTGTGGTTAAAGTGGAAATTTGGGAAAATGTGAGGTTTTATTGTTTAAAAATAATAATATTTTTTTCATTTAAAAATATAAAAATTAAAATAAAAAAATCAAAATTCAAAATTCAAAATTTATTTAAAAAAACAAAAAAAACAAAACGTGAATCCTGTCCTTTCTCCTCCCACTAAGTCTTGCCCCACTCACATCATCTCTTCCACTGACCTCCAGTGTTTTAAATGGACTCAGGCAAACATCACAGCCCATTTCTGCCAAAAGGCAGGTGTTTGGGTGTCACACTCGCTTAGAGTGTCACCTAGTGTGGCCTGCACCCTCTGCACCCCTAGTAACACCCCTCATACTGTACACACTTTTCTTTCGGCATTTTGAAATATAAACATATGCACACATATTTTCTCTTTCTTTTGCAGAATGCAGATGTACTAAGAAATATGCAGATGTCTACAAGTTGTGTTTAGTTCTGCATCTGGTTACAAGAAGGGAAAATTAGGTAAGGTGCATAAGAGATATGTAAGAAATGAAACTCTGAAAACAACACCTACCACATAATTCTAGTGAACAAACAAATAACATGTTGAGAAAGGATTAACAAATGCTTTCAAAAAGAAGAAGAAATAAAATACAGTGATTTCTTGTTTGTTCATCTGTTTGCTTCCTGGACTGATCTAGGATTATGACGGCCAATCAAGGGCTAATGCAGATCTGTTATCTAAACCTAGAACAGATCTGATGAAATTTGGTTGGCATGAGGAGTCTTCACAAATCACTGCTCTGTGCTTTTTCCATCAATACATCCTAACTTGTCACTTGAATATGCCAGTTCTTTAGAACAACCAGAGAGAGAGAGAGGATGTTTCTGTTAGATTTCATTTCTTTTCCCAATAATATGATTGAGAAGAGTGTCATTATTAACATAAAATGGGATGAAGCTCTTGAGATGAGAAGGGCAATCAGTAACAAAGAGCAGTAATAAGATAACAATCATGTTATCATGAGATGATGAATCCTTGATTGTGATAGATTAAACAATTGCAACAATTTAATACTTCTCTCCACTTCCCTTCTACAGAAATAGCACAGCAGCAATCAAGTCAATTTCCCCTCCCCACATAAATTTGGCTTCTGTTGATGGGAGATCATTTATATAGTGTTGTTGAACTGGTGTTTTAACACAGGTTCTCCATTGGCATTCATATGCTTAATGGCCACAAAAGGAATATAGAACTGGATCAATTGAAAGAGAGGATTAAACCACCCACAGTTTGCAAATGTATGTGGGCCACCACTAATGAAATGGAGGTCTCCGGGGTCCTTGTTCTGAAGATCAAATATGCCACACTGTTAATCAATTGAGATAGATGTCAACTGGAGCTTGCATTCAGCTGGATCTTTCTGCATCATTCTTTCTGAGAGAGAGAAAAGAGAAGCAGAAATCATTCAGGTGTAGGAAGGGCAAAAAAGGGCATCTTCTGTAACCATTAAGGACATTTCTTTATTATTTGTTACAATTTTGTATCCATCCTTTCCATTTTTTCAACAAGTATGGTCAAAAAAAAAAAAAAAAAAAAAAAAGAAGGAGGAAATAAAGTTTCTGTCTTTGTCCCCTGAGGCTACACAAATGCAGTTTGGAATCATCTCTAGGGTAAACATCTTTGCTGGGCCAAACAACCCAGGCAGCTTAAAAAGAAAACAAAAACAGGACTATTGCTGTAGGACTCTATTTTTTCATTTTATAGCCTTCAGGTATTATTAAATACTATCAGGACAACAAAGCAGGTATGATGAAGACCACTTCGAGTGTATGTACCTGAACCTGAGGACGAAAGATAGTTTAGGGACTAGTATACTGTCCACCCTGTTGTCTGGCAGACTCCCTAACTGAGTTGACACAACTGGTCTCAGAGCTGCTGTTGGAGTCGCCTAGACTTTTAGTCTTGAGCGACCCATCCCACTCAAAACAGTTTGTCAAATCTAACAGGTGCAGCTCAGGAGTTCATGGAGTCTATGACAAACATGGGCCTATCCCAATTGGTCGTCGGGCCCACACATTGTGCAGGTCATACCCTTGATGCAGTCTTCAGTATGGAACAGGAATATATGTGGGCGGAGGTAATAAAAACCTCTGCATTGTACTGGATGGATTATTTTCTGATCAAGGCTGAACTTAGAACCACTGCCCATCCTGTCAGGGGTGGAGTACCCATTAGAATGGTCTGCCCATGAAGGCTAATGGAACCAACTGGATTCCAGAAAGCCTTAATGGGTTTAATGGTTGGTAATGCTGGCAATTCTGTCAAAGATTTGGTTAATACCTGGAACACTGATTTGCCAAGGCTATTGACACGATTGCTCCCAAGCATCCTTTCCAACATGCTTCTAATCGTCAACCATGGTATATGGAAGAACTCAGGAAGATGAAGCAGGTTGGGCAACGACTAGAGTGCATCTAGTGGAAAACTCAACTCTTATCTGACAGAGCTTGTCATAGGAAACTTCTGTGCTCCTATAGAGAGGCAATACATGTAGCGAGGAAATCTTTGCTCTGTGCATGTATTGCGTCTGCCGAGTCCCATCCAGCAGAGCTGTTTAAGGTGGTAAGGGAACTGACACAGGTCCCGCCTGTGCAGAACCCATTACTTAACCCAACAACGGCCTGCTGCAATGCTTTTAACACCTTCTTTGCAGATAAAATCTCTCAGATAAGAACCGACTTGGACGCCGGTGTTATAGTAGAATTGATAGATGAAGTATCCAGCAACTCTGCTTATGAGATCATACTGGATCAATTCCAACTGGTGAGTACCAATGACATGGACAAGCTCCTTGGTAGAGTGAGGAAGACAACTTTTAGATTTTAGAATGGCCTACCAGATGAGATCCATCATTTGACCACCCTAAACAGCTTTAAAAAAGCTGTTAAGTTGGATCTCTTCCGGCAGGCCTTTCCTGAGTAAGTAACCAGCCACCAAAAATAGTTAAGCCGGTCCCTGATTTTCACTACAGCCATTTTAAATTATTTGTTATTTGTGATTTTTAAGTATCTTTTTATATTTTGTCTATTTAATTGCATTTTAACGGGGGTGGGCTATTGGGGGAAGGGATTGTTTTATCTTGTAAGCTGCCTCGGTTGTTTTTACAGAGAGGTGGGATATAAATAAAAATTATTATTATTATTATTATTATTATTATTATTATATAAACTAACTCACCCAAACAAACATGGTAATCAGAAAAGTTTCAAAGTTTATGTGTACATTAAATACAAAATGCTTAGTCTAGTTATGCTTGGTCATCCCAAAATACTTATTTGCCAAGGTGTTATATCTGGTTGTAATGCCTCAAATAGTCCTTTTAATGATTGATTTAAATACATATCATCTTTCATTACCTAGTGCTTCAGTTCCACTACCTGAGCTCTGTGGTTCACAGCCATTCTTTGGGCAGCAACATCCACCTATCTGCGCATTGCCAGTGCCCTAAGACAGTTAAATCCAATTGCTAATTGCAACCACAGTATAGCCATTAAGCCTGGCGGGGGGATCACTAAAACTGCTTTCAGGGGGAGGGGACCCTCTCTGACATAGCTTTAGATTATTCTTACTTCCTTGCTATCCATGCAAAGACATAGGAATAGTTTTCTGTGGGGCTGGGTATCTCTAAGGGAAGGAAATTTTTACTTAGTGATGGGTCCTCATGTGGTTTCTTGAGTAATTCATTAACATAAAGTTGAGACAAATACCAGTTTCTTAAGAGGTATTTCTGAAAAGAAAGGGGGAGCTGTGCATTTGGAAAAGGGAGCAGGAATTTAGGAACCATCTTCATTTTAAAGAAAGTTGTTCAGGTTGACACCATGTTCTGAGGCCAGTGCTTTACTGAGGGTCTGTACAGACTGCCAGAAATAATCCATCTTGAGATCACTGGCTCAATGTTATGAAATCATGGGAATTGTAGTTGTTTTTGAGACATTGAGCCTTCTCTGTCAGAGAGCTCTGGTGCCATAATAAACTACAGTTCCCATGATTCCTTAGCACTGAGCTAGGACAGTTAAAGTGGTCTCACGATAAATTATTTCTGGCATCCACTTGCCTAACTGCAATTGGTAGTCTCAAAAAGAACAGATCCATCAATTACTAGTTGGTAAGTCTTATGTGCACCCAGGCAGCATTCACCACTCGGTGTAATCATACAAGCCTTCCAACAAACCATAGAGGTTCTGGGAGGGTGAGCTCAGCTATCTGAGTCTGCTTGTAATTTGCAGCCAAATGCTGAGTACACATCTCACCCTTCCCAGTCAGTAAATGGTTATCGTAGTCTGCTTTGGTACTTGAAATACCTTCGGGGGGCGGGGGAGGGGGAGAGACATAGAATAATGCAGATAGAGTATTATACTCTATTATACTCTGCCCACATGATGTAGCACCATAATCAGGATCTATAACTATGTGGTTTATAACTACCATTATAACTGAAATTGTACATTTTAAACAATGATGTTTAAATGTAGATTTTTAAAAAATATATATGTGTCATATTTGTTCTTTTAAACTGATGTATTTTTTAGGTGACGTTGTGTCCTTAACTGATGTATATGTTTTGGTCTGCTGTTGATGCATGAGGGGAGGTGGGTAAGAAATTATTATCCTTATCATTATTATCACTGTCTACTATTATTGTTACTACTACTACTACTACTACTACTATTTCTTATAGTACATAACTGTTCTGCTCAGATCTTGCAGATGTATGGCTGTGGCTTCTTTGATTGAGTCTATTTATCTGGAATGTGGCCTTGCTCTTTTACTGTTGCCTTCTACCTCTCTAAGCATTACTGTCTTTTCTAGTGAGCTTTGTCTTCACGTGACATGTCCAAAGTCTCAGTTTAGGCAGAGTTCAGGCCTGATTTGTTCCAGGACCCATTTATTTGCCTTTTTAGCAGTTCATGTTATCCATAGAACTCTTCACATTTCTATTATTTCTTCCTATCAGCTTTCTTCACTGTCCAGCTTTCACTACCTTACATAAAAATGGGAAATCCTACCTTTAGTATTCAATAATATATCTATACTTTCAAGATCTTGTTTAGTTCCTCCATAGATCCTCTTCCACATCCCAGTCTTCTAATTTCTTGATTGCAGTCCCCTTTTTTATTAATGGCTGAGAAAAGGTATGGGAAATTTTGAACTATTTCAGTGTCTTCATTGTTTACTTTAAAGTAATCTGTGATCATTATTTTTGTTTTATTAATGTTCACTTGTAAACTTGTCTTCCTTGACTTTCTTCAGTAATTGTTCCATGTCTTTGCTATTTTCTGCTAGTAGTATGGTGTCATCTGCATATTTTAAATTGTTAGTGGTCTTTCCTCCAATCTGCATGCCTCCTTCCTCTGAGTCTAATTCTGCTATACATATATGTTCACCAAAAAGTTAAACAGACAAGATGATAAAATGTAGCCTTCTCTGACTGCCATGTCAATTGAAAACCATTCTGTTTCTCTGTATTCTGTCCTGACAGTAGCCTCTTGTCCTGACTACAGGCTATGTGTCAGGACAACCCAATGTTATGGCACACCCATTTATTTAAAAGTGATCCATAGATTTTTATAATATATAAAATCAAAGGCTTTGCTATAATTTATAAAATGCAGGATGATTTTCTTTAGATATCTAACATATGTATGCAATATGATCCCTATGCCTCTTCCTTTCTTGAACTCAGCTTACACCTCTGGAATTCTTGCTCCATATGTAGTAAAAAAATTCATTGTGGAATTTTGAGCATTACTTTGCTTACATGAAAAACTGATGCAATGGTCCTTTGACTACTGCAGTCCCTGGTGTCCCCTGTTTCCAGTATGTGAGCCATTATTTTGTTTTTGATATTTGTTGACAAATTTTGTTAGAACTAGAATAGATTCTGTCTCTGTAGCTTATTGCAGCTCTGTTGGTATGCCTTCTGTTCTTGGCAATGTGTTTCTCCTAAGTACTTGGAATGCAGCTTCTACTTTATAAAAACATGATTTTGGACACAAAGGGCTCATTCCCACTACAAAGTAACCTGGTGTGGAAACTGAGTTATTTTGTGATCAAATCTTTCTGGGGTCATTTACTCTCCTTTTCCTCCCCTTTTCCATTCAAACTTGAAGGGGGAAGAGGAAGAGGAAGAGAAGGAAGAAAGAAAAGGCAAACTTCTTCTGAAAAAAAAAAACTTGCCAAGAAAACCTCATGAGAGACGTGAAGGCACACAACAACAACAATAATAGAGGAGGGGTGGTGGCATGGCAGGAAGGCTTGCATGAGAGAGAGTCTGGGCTTATGGAGCCCTTCCCTTCTTTGTCCTCCTTCTCCTCTTCTCCCCTCATGGAGCCCTCGGCAGCCCTCGGCGAGGATGAAGAAGGGGTAGTGGCGGCAGTGGTGGTCTCCTCCTCTGGGTCTTGCCCAGGGTCACCCAGTGAGTTTCCATGGCTGAACTGGGAAAGGCAGAGGAAGAGAAGGTGAAGCCATGTTCCAAGGCTTCACCAAGAAAGCCTCTCAACTTCCTCCTTGCTAAAGGGAGAAAGGGAAGACAGACTGCTTCACCTGCCAGTCTTAGTTGAGCCCTAAATAGAACCAGAGCACTGGGGCTCTGAAAGAAGTCGGCAAGAGCCAGCACAGCCCCCCATGTGAATCTGACCTACTGTTCCCACTTGTTGAACATGGTTTGGATTTGAGTCTTTTCAAAAGGACTGCCCAAAAACTAGTGTCATGAAAGTGTGCTTCTTTTGCATTTGCCTCGCTTCATCACAATTTAAACTGAGCACAGTAGGATTAGAACCGGTTTCAAGTGGGAACGATGGTCATATAACCTGATCAGCAATTTGGGTTAAATCCTAGTGGGAACAAGCCCAAAAAATGACTGACTGGAGTGTAAGAGGATTAAGCCACATTTACATCCACATCAGCTTCTCTGGGAGTTAATTTCTATTGAGATTGTTCCATGGGTCCCTACATAAGGTAAATACATTGAGCATTGGCTGGGAAGAAAACGTATTCATGTGTGGTGCCCCAGTTATTGAATCTTCTCCCCTGGAAGTGTAGCTGGTATTTTATTTGTTCAGGGGTAGGCAACAGCCACTGTGGAACCCTGAGGTCAAGTACTCCCAACTTTTTCTCCCTCCCCCTCCCCTATGTGTAGTAAAAAGTCTGCCATTTTTCTACCTTTGTGAGATTTTCTTTTTGTTTTCACCATCACACATTTCTGGCCACAACAGTCAAATGATATTCAGTCATCTTGGGAAGAAAATAAAGGTCCTGTCTAGGCAAAGTTTTCTTGGCTTTAAAAAATATTGGGAAAGGGAGTGTACTTTTCTCAACCTGTTTTTGGTGATATAGGGGGGATGCAGATGGGCAGCCATAGGCCGCCCTGGGAAGTAGCAGATTGGGGCCAAGGCTGTCCCACTGCTAGGCCCATATCCTCCCTTTCGCTGCTATTTTAGTGCTCCTTCCACAAGCCATGAAACGGGCGCCCGAAGAGCCACCATGCAGTTCTTTTGCACCTTTTCCAGCTCAGTGTGTCCGGATGCTGAGCCAGAAGGATGTCATCGAAGCACCCACTGTGTGCAATGGTGGGCGCTCTGATGACGTCCTTGGGAAGGGGTTGGGGTGCCCAGCGTGAGGCTGCCCTCCCCTTCCTTGCCTCCAAGATGGTACAAAGCACCATCTGCAAAGGGGAATAGTTACAGTTACACTTACAGTTACAGTTACAGTTACAGTTACAGCAACCTGAGTTCACAAAGTGCTATACATAATAATAATGAATTCATTTAAAAACCTCCTAAACCAATTTAAAATACACCAGTACGTTTGAAACTAAATACAAACAGTACAATCCATAATAACATTAAAACAAGATCAATTTTCAAAGGTACTTAATTGCTGTTGGGGCATGCATGTAGTTGAGGAAATAGGGCTGCCCAACTCACTGGTCTAGCCAAGTTGCTGGGTGGGGAAGAGGTCAGGGCCAGCAGTGGCTTCTCTGCCCAGCCCAGGCTCCAGTTTGCTCCCAGGAGGAATTGGGAGCCATTGGGCCTCTGGTGGGTGGGACGTCCAGCTGCTGTTTGGAACTATAGTTCCCAGCAGGCTTTGCAGCTGGAAGTGCTTCTGGGGCAGTAGCAAGGGTTGTGGATCTGATGGGTGTGGCTTCTTGTGCTGCGGAGCACAGCATTAGGAGTCCCACAGGGTCCCAGGAGTGCTGGGAGTGGTGAGGTGTTGCCATTGTGGGAGCAACTCCTGATCAGCACCCTTCACAAAAGGGTGAAGATGAGGACATGCAATCAAGCACTTACCCCTTTTGTCTTCCTGAGGCCCAGCTGTGACTGGGCAACTTGGTTCATTAAACAACAGGGGTTGGTTGATGCCAGATCCAGACCCATGCATTAGGGCCCACCCTACCTGTCAGCTGTACTCAATAAAGTTGTGGCTTTTTCCTTCCAATTGTGTGTCCTTGTGTTTCCTTCTTGCGAGGTCTCCCCTTCTCCTGCAATGGCTGTGATGCCTATAAACCCTCTGAAATGGGCACCTGGTCATGGTCTTTCACTTTTTACATACATTTGCATGAAACATCAATTCAGTAATCTGTTGCTGCCCCCTCCAGCTCTTGGCTTGGAAGTCACTGAAAAAAACAACAAACAAAACCAAAACTAACAAATGAGAAAACAGAAGTAAATCTGTTGTGGATAATACTACTATTCACACAGTGTGAAATAATGTTTCCAGTGTGTCTGGCATAAAATGCATTTCTGCTTCCATGGTTAATATCCTGAATGTGTAGCACCAAGGTAGACAAGAGATTGGGAGGGGATGAATCTCTTTAAACAAAGGGACAAGTTTTGCACGTCCCTACCTGTGCTGAGGATTAATAATTGTTTACTTTGAAAGTTTTTCATTTGACTTTTCCATGGAAAGTCACCCTCTTGCATGCGAATCACGTTCCCCCCTTCATGCTACTTCTTTGTATTGGCTTAACCTAATTAGTGTTCACAGTTAATGCAATAGCCATTGGTGGTGATGGGTTGTGAGCCCCCTAGAAAAATCTCCTGCCATCTAATCTCATCAATGTCCGCTATCAATCCAGCTGTGTGTTGCAATCATTGCCGAAAGGTCATAGAAACCCTTCACTGCAGTTTGTCCATTTTGCAGGGAACTTCTTTTCTAATCGCCTTCTGTGGCTGGCATCTTCAGGAAACTAAACCTGCCTGCAGAGCATGAGAGGCTCAGATAGGAACCACAGGCAGTTTATTTTTAAAACAGTATTATTGCATGACGATGGGAGTAAATCATCTGATAAGAGTTACAAACACTCTGCCAACACGATTTCTTTCCTGCTCTTCTAACCTGCAGTTGAAAACAGGAGCTTGGCATATACAAACATTCATTCTAGAAGCTAAAATAGTTTCTCTCCCTCTCTCCCTCTCAATTTCCAGGACATTTGAAGGTCACAGGCAAGATAATAAAGGAAAGATGCCTAAAAGGTGCTGGCTGGAGAGCAATGATTAAGAAAGGACAAGGTCTCTAAATTATAGTTGTGAGATGGAAAATATTTCTGCCTCCAGCACTGGGAAGTGTAAGTAAAATGCCATTAAATACTTTCAATAAGCAGAAATACTATTCTATGTCAGAATACCTCAGATACACACAGAAGTGAACTCTCATTTAAGCATATTGCAGAAGGGTAAGTGACCTTCTTTGACATTTGATTAAGAGGGGCTCTGTACATGCCAAAAGAGATATAGTTCACCTTGAAGATTTGCCCTATCATATTTTATTTTATTTTAAAAAGATAAGTCTATGCCTTTATTATTTTGATCAAAAAATCATGTCTTGTATAGGTTAATTCAACTCATTGACCTGCAGAATCTCCCAAAGTTCAATTTTACTTCCCATGTTATTCAGCATCTACATGGAATTGCTAAGACAGGTGAGCCAGAGTCTGGGGGTTCAGTGTTATCAGTATCCCAATAACACCCAACCCTATCTTTTACATCTAACTCCGAGGAAGTGTTGGGAAACAAGCCTAATTTTGGGGAATTTATAATTAGCTCAAATGTGAGAGTGAAGTGCCCAACTTCGCTTTGGGGATCTTATCAAAGTGTATACCAGAGGTATAAGAATTCTGGCAAGGAATGACAGTGAAATGGAACAAACTCCAATTAAAGTCTAAAATGTTTATTTAACAAAATAAACAAACATCCAAATACGGCACACACATACACACACACACACACACACTAGAAGACAAGTGGGAAAGAGCGAGAGCGGGGGAGGCAAAGAGGGAAACCAGGATAGAGAGGGATATACTTACGCCCGAGAGACTCCTCCGGACTTCTGGCGAATGCGGATGAGTTCCATGGAAGGGGCATGACCGGCAAGAGAGGGGGTCACGGGAACTATCTCAGAGCACAGACCAACAGAGATTCAGCGTGTACTTCCAAGGTAGCACAAGGTCTGCCAAGATCCAGGGGTTTTTAAGGGTGATTTCTGCCTTCTAGCCATGAGTCAAACAATAGGTGGACAAAGGCTTGATGGGTTTACCATTGTTTACCTAAGTCTGGGCATAGTCTAAACCAGGGGTAGGCAACCTTTCCTTTAAGGGCCGAGGGACTTCAGCTCCCAGAATCCCAGGAGCTATTGGCCAACATGGGACTATTGACCAACATGGCTGAGGCTTCTGGGAGCTGAAGTCCCTCGGCCTTTAAAGGGGAAAGGTTGCCTACCCCTGGTCTAAACAATGCATTTGGTTTCAAAACTATCAAGGAAAGGAAGCTAGAGAAAAGGGGTTCAATCAAATCTGATCACTGTCCCATTAAGTGTGAGACTAAGACAAACAAACACCATTATGTATCTTTTCCAATATAATGGGATATTCCCAAGGGCAACTCTTAAAACCTGCCTGTCCAGGAAATCTCTAGTGGTCTTGAGCAACTTTGGCTTGCTTACCTGACTGCTGAAGCAGGTGGCTTAAGAGCTTGTCAGAGTTGGAAGCAGTAGAGAGCATGCATTGGGGATGAAGTCTCACCCCCCCATGTCTCTGGAGAGACGTGACTAAAGGTTATGTGACAATGCTGTAGGTCGGCACAGAAGTCGGTGGCAGAGAAGCCAAGAAAGAAAAAGAGTTTCCCAAATCACCTTACTTGCAATGAAATCCATCACCGAAAGGGGGCGTATAGTGCCAAACACATAGACATTCCAACACTTATCATGAGACAAAACTACTTAGGGCTTAAGGCCCATCTTATCCAACTCGATAACTACTCCAAGGCTGAGAGACTGTAGCGACTACACTGTCTCAGAGCCCGTTGGCTTTTGCAAACTGTCAGTTAACTTGAGTTCAGCACCATGGCATTCTTCTACATGGGGGTGCACAGATAGGCTAACACTGGTCAGGCGGGTCACAGGGGCGATCCCAATAGGTTGTACAGACTGTGGTCACTTGGTTTGGGTGAAGCGGTGGTCGCCACCTTAGAGTGGGGGTCAGGAATGTTGGGAAAGCTATGTATATTTGGGTGCCATTTTGGACTAAACGGGCTTGTTGCGGTTGAACCAGGGCATTCCTGGGCTTGCACAAGGTATGTCTGGATGTGGCTTGGAGCGAGGACTTAGGTCCATTGCTCTGAGCAGGTTGGTCATGATGACTTGGAAGGAGGTGGACGGGCCTGTGGTTGCTATGCTTCCTGTGGCTGGGTTGCCATAGGTGGGGCCTCCATGAGGGGGATCTGCTACTGGCTGATGGGGAAGGTGAACCTTGGGTGGTGCTTCCATCTACGGCCAACGTCCACCTGTCTTGGCAAACCAGCTGAATGGCCTGGACAAATGCAAAGAACACTCTCATGAGAGTTGCCCTCTGCATTTTGGGCCTTCTGCTAGAGCACGAAACAGGAGATCTATTGGCTCGTGGTGCGGCAGCACTACCCAAAGCTGGTCTTCTTTCTCAGTCATTCAAAAAGGTGGGGGCTTGTCCCCCATCTTCCTTTTGAGTGAAAAAGACAGACCAAAACTTTCCTCCCTCCCGATACCAAAAGGGAGGGGTGCAGGCAGCGGCTATGGATGGGTGAATGGTGATGTTTTATCCAAGGAGGCTCTCTTCCCCACCTTCGTCCTCTAGAGGATGGAGGCATTCAGAAAAGGAGCGGGGCTGGTGGCAGTGGTTGGGACGCCTAGTGGTCATCAGCTGTGGGAGATCTAGCCTGCGTCTAAGGGCACGGAACTCGGCCACTTGCTTTCTGATCCAACATGTGAGACTAATAGCTCCCATGACTGTGATAACTTGTATTGCCAGAATTATTGCAATGGGATTGGTTACCAATTTTAAAATCACCTGTCCAGTGGCAGACCAGTCCCACTTTCCAAACCAAGTATTCTTTGCTGGATCTTTAATTTCCTGAGTGACTTCAATAATCTGCTGGGCTTTGAGGTCTACAGAAATCTTAATTCTGGCCTCAGTCTTCTTGATTTGTTTGGAGGCCTGACTCAGGTAAGTGAGTAGGTGCAACCATTTTGAGATTTGTAGTTCTTCTCCCAAATGAAATCCTTCTAGCAACTGTGGGTTTACAAAATATGGCACTTCACTTGTATATTCCCTAACTGTTTCATGCAAATAAAATTCTGTTCCAAAATAATCTCTAACATGCATTTGACAAAAACATGGGTTTCCTAGCAATCTATCAATATCCAAAATACATTCAAATGGCATTAGAATAACATGATCACAAGGGGTCTGGAAGCAAAAGCAATCATGGTTAAGTTGGACAAGGATGGATGACTGAACTGGCACTATAACGTGGTTCTGTAGCTCTTGGATGGGGGTTCCTATTAGGCCACTGTAACAATGGGTCCACTGCTGTGCTTTTACACACCCAGACAGATCATATAGGTAGGTGCCATTAGCCCAATGTAACATTTGCTTTGGCAGCATAGTTGTATTGCTCTCTGCTAAGGGGAGACTGATGTGGAAAGCAGGGTGGATGACTTGGGGATCCCATAT
The DNA here is from genome assembly GCA_026167975.1 of Phrynosoma blainvillii. Taxonomy (NCBI): domain Eukaryota; kingdom Metazoa; phylum Chordata; class Lepidosauria; order Squamata; family Phrynosomatidae; genus Phrynosoma; species Phrynosoma blainvillii. The sequence continues at coordinate 176,465,862 of JANUYF010000003.1, forward strand.
CTTTTCATGATAAATGCCAATATAGAGCACCATGTCTTGCCACTGTGCTCCAGTTATCTTGACTAAATCTGTGGGTTGTTGGAAGTGATCCGGGTACCTTTTCTTAAACAAAACCATGACTTCTAGGTGAATGAGCTGCATCAATGAGGCTTGAATTAACTGAGATGCAAATGTTATTGGACTGCTCTGAATTTGAGTGCACTGAATGGCTATGGAGAGGTTGTAAATGCCAGACTTAAGGGAGCTTCCTATTTCTATAATGATTTCCTTTTCTATGCCTACCCACTGCGGTAGGAGATGGCCAATTATGTCTATGCCTTGGGCCACATTTGTTAGACCTGAGGCAATGGATACACCTAACTCTTTGGTTTGAGATCCAACCAATCCCAATTTATTAGCTACTACTTCTGTATCTATTGCATTTAAAACTCCTATCCCTGTTCCAAATCCTCCTAACACTGTGTCTAAAAGATCGCGCTAACTTCTAAAAAGCGGGTGCATTACATTATGCCACTTCTCTTCCAATTGTTCCCACTGCGTCCATGCGGCTTTTAAATACGGGCTACAAATGGGGATCGTGCGTCCTACATTTACGGCCGTTAAATTCAATTTTAGGTTGGTGACTATGGGTTGGATCTCCATGTATGCATAAAGGGATATATCTTTTCTGATTACTACATTGCCAATGTACATAGACGGCTCCTGGATCATAGCGGGAACTTCGGTGGGAATGTTTGGACACATCATGCGCTGGCAAGTTATGGTGCAATTAGTGGGGGTGCGAATGAAGTCGCGACACACAAACAGTCTGGTTTTCCAAGCCCATGTAGGGCAGCACAGATAATCTATGGTGAGGGAGGTGTAGAAAGAGGCAGGGGTTTTGCTAAATGGGGGATCGAAGCAGTGCCTCCTCCAGATTTCTGCTTGAAGGGGGAGGGGGCCTGCATCTGCCTCCACCCAAGTGAGTTCTTTGGGGCCAAACATATAAACTCTTGAAGCTAGGGTGTTTCTTTTGGTGACATATACTCTAGTCTTTTTTTTTAATTTTATTTATATTAATCAACTTTCCATACATTTTTATATACTTTTACATCTTAGCCGTTGTTGTTGTTGTTTTTTTAAACAAACCCCCCTAAATATCCCCTCCGTGCACCCCACCCCCGGAGCCATTTCCATCTTTATACTCCATCCAAAATCTTAACTCCTCCCGTGGAGGCAATTTCCCGTCTTCCATTCTTAATACATTTTCAATAATTTTTTTCCATATTTCATCAAAATCATTTCTTTTCAATAATCCTTTTTTCACTTTCAAACTACATGTTAATTTATCATTAATTGCTATCTTCCAAACTTCCTTATACCAATCCTCCAATTTCACACTTATTTTTGTTTTCCAACTTCTTGCTATAATTAATCTCGCAGCAGTAAACAAATTTGTTACAAGGTTTTTTTCTCCTTCCATTCTACATCATTATATATTGATAACAATGCCACATTCGGTTTTCTATCTATCTTTATATTCATAACCTTTTCTATCTCTAATATTACTATTTCCCAGAATTTTTGTACATATTTACATTGCCACCACATATGTAGATATGACCCTACTTCCTGACAACCTCTCCAACAATATTTTGAATTTTCTTTATTTATATTATGTAATCTCAGTGGTGTCAAATACCACTTCCAAATCAATTTATAATAATTTTCCTTAATTCGCACTGATAAATTTTTCAAATGTCTTTGTTCCCAAATCTTATTCCATTCATTGTCAGAGATTTTGCATTTCAATTCATCTTCCCATATTTCTTTTAAAATAATTTGATCTAGTTTTTCCCTTTTATTATCCATTAATATTTTATAAATTTTGCTAGTTAAGCCTTTCATATTTTCATTTTCCTCCATTCCTTTTCTTTTCTGAACTATTTGTTCAAACTGTGTATATTTCCCTTTTTCTATATTTTTTTTCTTCAAATTCTTAAACCATTGTTCTATTTGCATAAAATGTAACCAAGACATGTTTATCCCCCTAAGTTTTTCTTTTATATTTTCTTTTCCTATCTTTAATTCTATCCAATTTTCTATTTTATCTATTTTCCTTTCCTTTAATTCTTTATCTAATAAATCTTTTAAATTTTGGGGGAAAGATTTTTCCATTATTATTGGTGTTATTATTGAATTTTCATTCATTAATCCTTTTTTATATTTATTCCAAATTTCTAATATATTTTCCATGAATGGATTAACAATTTCTTTAATTTCTTTCCTACTAATTTCTTTAAAAAAAAATTTCTCTATTTTCATATCTATCTCTTTTTTCCCCATTTCTAACCAATCTAAATCTGGTACATCCAGCATTCCTTCTATTACATATCTTAAGTGGTTAGCTTCATAATATCCTTTTATATTAGGGAGGCCTAGCCCTCCTTTTTTCTGAGACTCATACCAAAATTGTTTATTTAATCTACATCTTTTCCCTCCCTTACAATATACGTTTAGTAACTGTTGCCATTTACTTAATTCTACTTCTGATATTTTTAGTGGTATCATTCTAAATAGGAAATTTAATTTTGGTAAAATTTTCATTTTAACTAATGCTATTCTTCCAAACCATGATAATCGAATGTTCTTATATTCTACTATTTTTTTTCAACTTCTCTCCATAATACTAAGAAATTTTTCTCTTCCATTTCTTTTAAATCTTTTCTTATATTAATTCCTAAATATTTTATATTACTTTTTATTCTTATCCCTAATTCTTTTTGCTTCATAAGCTCTGATACTTCCTTTTTTGTATAATTAAATAACATCATTTCTGTTTTATTCCAATTAATTTGAAGTCCTGTTATCTCACCAAATAAATTCAAATGTTCCTTAATTTCTCCTATTTTATCCTTTAAGTCTTTAATAGTTAATAATGTATCATCAGCAAATAAACTAATTTTATGTTTTTTTTCCAATCCTATTCCTTCCAAACTACTATCCTTCCTAATAACATTTGCTAACATTTCTATAACCATTGCAAATAATATTGGTGACAACGGGCATCCTTGCCTTGTACCTCTCGTTACTTTTATTTCCTTTGTAATTCCATCATTAACTATTACTTTTATTGAGTTATCACAATATAGTTGATCTATTAGTCCCCTCATTTTTTCTCCCATTCCAAACTTTTTCATAATTATTTTTAATGTTGGCCATTCCACACAGTCGAAAGCTTTAAATATATCTAATGCTAAAATTCCTGCTTTTAATTTTTTCTCTCCCAATTACATGTATTTTACTCAAATCTCTTCCTACTAAATTAGATATTTGTCTTCCCTTCACAAAACCACATTAATCTTTTCCTATATATTTATACACACATTTATTCATTCTATTTGCTATTATTGCTGTTAATATCTTTGCATCCTGATTTATTAATGATATAGGTCTATATGACCCTGGATCAGTTGGATCTTTATCTACTTTTGGTATTAATATTACTAATGATTGAGACCATGATGAAGGTATTTTCTCTCCTTGTAATATTCCATTATATAATTCTAACAACTTTGGAATTAATATATTTTCAAACACTTTATAATATTCAGGTCCCAAACCATCCATTCCTGGACTTTTACCATTTTTTAATTTTCTAATTACCTCTATTATCTCTTCCTTTTCAATGGGTTTTTCCAATAATTCTTTATCTTCCTCCATTATTGTTTGTCCCCAATTTTCTTCTACATAATTTTCTATTTTATCTATTGGATTTTTTCCTGCTTGATATAGACATATACTCTAGTCTTAATTAAAACAGGGAGTCCCTTGTCATACCAGGTCCTTGCATTACCCATAGAATCTATTACCTCCATCATTCCTGAGTAAGTAGTGGCCCAATGACATTTAGCCTCTATATTATATTTCCAATTGGTGTTGAACTGATTTGGGTAAACTCTAGCACAGATCTTAGCTGACATCCATAACAGTGTTGAGAGGGTCCATGCGCTCAGTGCCATCTCTTGTCCCTGTAGGGAAGCAGAGAGGCATCTCACTAACTGAATAAGTGGGTAAGAGACTCACAAATGTTTCAGTCAGGTCTATGGTGGGCACTGGGTTGGGTTCCGACCGAACTGGCTTTACAGGCGTCGGGTCTCCCTTCCATTCCTCCAGTTGCAATACATGGAAGTACTTTAGTCTAGTCCCATGGTGGCTGGGGATTCGAATTTGGTACATGGCTGGGGACACTCTCTCAACTATTTCCACTGGTCCTAGCCATTTCGCTGTAAGATTTTGCCTTTGCTTGAAAAAGTTTCTATACATTACTTGCTTTCCAGGGTCCCACTGCTGAGAGTTGCGCACCCAACCTAACCTTTTATCCATAGCCCTCATGTTTTGTCCTAATTTCTCTGCTACTTGTTTGTGGGTCTGCTAGATGCTCTGTAGGAGAATTTTCATCCATTTGCAGTTTAAAACTACTGGCTCTAGATCTGCGGGGAGAGTGGTGTTTATTCAAAATGCTTCTGGCATGACCATTTTTTGTCCGGTCATAACCTGGTGTGGTGTGAAGCCATGTGATGCTACAGTCCCTCTAAAGGCCATGAAGATTATGAGGAGCTTTGCATCCCAATCCTTACCCAATGCCTTAACTATTTTCCTCATTGCTTCCTTTAGGGTTCTGTTAGTTCTTTCTATGTGACATGAGCTTGGGGGATGGGCGGCTATGTGGAATCTTTGCTTGATACCTAGGACGGAGCATAAGGCTTTCATAAGTTCTCCTGTGAAATGGTTGCCTGAATCATTGTCAATGGTAAAGGTTTGGGGCAGTCCCCAGCGGCTAAAGACTTGCTCAAATAGGATCCGAGCTGTGGTTTTTGTGTGTTATCTCTAGTAGGAAAAGCCTCGATCCATTTGCTAAATGAGTCAATTATGTTTAAACAATATTTGTGGTATTGGGATGTGGTTGGCAGGGGGACAATGTAATCCATTTGCAGTCAGGACCAGGTGCCTTCTATGTGTTGGTGGCAGATGGGGGTCTTAGGGCCACTAGAGTCTGTGTTGACCATGGCACATGCGAGGCAGTTCTCTACCCACTGCTCTATGTTCTCCTTCATGCGGGGCCACCATCCTGTTTCCTTAACTCTGTCTATGGTAACTTGCTTTCCTTGGTGTTCTATGTTATGTACAAACTGAATGAGATCTCCTCGAACCTCAGTGGGGACTATCCAACGGTGAATTCCTTCTTCATCTACTGCCCACCATATATCTTCCTTCTGAACTGTGCTGTATTTTCCCGTGGGGTCTTTTCCTGCTGCAGCTAGTGCCTTGATCTCACTATCTCCCTTTTGTAACTGTGCCAAATCAAGTGTCTCGGGTAGGGTGTAAGCCTTGGGTTTTACATTGATGGGGGCCATGGGGGCAGTGGCTGCTGTCTTAGCTAGGGTGTTGGCCTTGTTGTTCCATTGGCTTCCTCCTCCGTGGTTTTCTGATGGCCTTTCACATGTGAGACCCATGTGGGGGCAGTCTGATTTAAGATTAACTGGATGGTCTCTTGCCATTTGTCTGCATGGGCTACGGGCTTGTTGTCACTAGTTTTCCAATCTCGGGTCATCCAAATGGGGAGCCAATCTATGGTCGCATTTACAGTCTACTGGGAATCTGAATAATTGGCTACGGGGTGTCTGGGTCCTCAAATTCCAAGACAGCATGGAGGGCTTCTACCTCGGCAGCCTGACTGGAGTGGGGGCGAACGGCTCCTTGGAGGGTGTGTTGGTAGCTAACTCTTATGGCTCCAAATCCTGTTATGCGGGTCCCACCGGGGCAAGCGGAGGCTCTGTCACAGAACCAACAGCTCAATCCTTCCTTCATGGCTTTCGTTAGGGGCTTACCTGCTTTAACTGGCCAATTACTTTGTGTGTCTAGAGGGAGGGGGCACTCGTGGGCTGCTCTGGCAACTACTAGCCCATAGGGGGCGACTGGCTCATTGTCTTGCCTATTGTAGTCAATGCCACACTTGATTAATTCTAGGGTCCATTTGGCTATGCGGGAGCTATGAACTTGGCCATCCTGAATTTTGCCTGATAAAATATACTTAAGGGGTGTATGTGGGGTCTGCACAATGACTTTGGCTCCACCTATGATAAATTCCTAGCGGGTCAGGGCCCAGATCAAAGCTAAACAGTTCTTCTCGCACGGGCTGAACTTTACTTCAGTGGGAGAGAAGTTTTTCGAGGCGTAGGCTACTATCCTAAGTACATTGTTCCTAAGCTGAGTAAGGACCGCTCGTACGTGGTTATCTGCTATTGCAAGCTGAATGTAAAATGGCTGGGTCACATTGGGGTATACTAGAGCTGGGGCCTTGGCTAGGTCTGTTTTCAAGGTGGCAAATGCTTCTTGTTGTTCAGGGCCCCATCTCCATACTGTGCCTTTCTTAAGTAAGGCATATAGGGGCTTTGCTTTGCTAGCAAAGGCTTCTATAAGTTCTCGGGAAAAATTAAAGGTCCCTAGAAGGGCTCTCAGGGACGCTACATCTGTGGGGGCTGGGAGTTTCCCTATAGTTTCTACCCTCTGTAGGTCTGGGGTTCTGCAATCTGGCTGCAGGTTAAGTTCTAAGTATTTGACCTGCATCTGTATTAGATGAGCCTTCTGTTTATTGGCTTTTAATCCTCTGTCCCTAATGAGCTCTAACACTTCCGTGGTGATGTCTGTGGTCTTTTCCTGGGAGTCTGAATGTATTAAAATATCATCCACATAGGACAAAATGTGGGAGCATGACGTGGGTTGCAACTTGGTCCACATCTTAACCACATGGGCATGGCAAATTGATGGACTGGAGTGAAAACCTTGAAGCACATTTGGTTTCTGCAAAATTCGAATACAAATTTGTAGAAACAGCTCTCATGAAGTGGAATGGAATGGAAGGCGTTTGCTAGATCTATTACACTGTAAAATTTGGCTCCAGCTGCGATGGCGGCTAACATTTCATTGTATTTAGCTACTACAGGGGCTACTGGCGGAGTGACCGCATTAAGGGCTCTAAAGTCCATGGTCATTCGCCATGTGACACCGTCAGCTTTTAACACTGGCCATAAGGGCACATTGCAAATGGACTGCATGGGGAGTATTATATCGTATTTCAAGAGGCCTTCTAAGGTTTTTGCTATCCCTTCCTCTGCCTCACGGCGGTACCTATACTGTTTCTGTGGGGGTGGATCTTTCCCTTCTATGAGCACACATGCTCACTTAACCTTGCCACATTCCATTTTGTCTTTAATCCAAACATATAGGAAATCTGTTGTCCATGGGTCATTTAAAATGGGGTAGAGGGGTGCTGGGGCTTTCAAGGCGGCACATCAATGTATAGCTGATATTACAGGGGGACCTTCCTCCAATTGCCACAGGAAACCATTGGCCAAATCAAGGGTCAGACGGTTCCTTCTTAAAAATCCTGCTCCTAAAATGCCATCATCCTCTCCCTGGTTCTCACATGCCCTGATATGATCCAGGATGGGTCCTAAATGGATGGGGATGTCTCTCCAAATGGGGGCCTGGTGCTTGCCCATCCCAAAACCTATTAGCTCCATGCTATCCTGTGTCTTATTTCCTACAGCAGCCAATTTGGGGTGAAGTGTGTTGACTGCAGCACCTGAATCCACAAGTAAAGTGGCTGGCTTGGGTTTGTCTTGAGACCCCACTCTTACATTTACAGTCAGGTGTCCCCAAAAATCTGGTTTTAAAGTGGCTACTCTCTGTAGGCTAGGTGGAGGGATCACGAGAGTTGGAGGATCAGAGGCACTGTGGGGGATAACTGCGGAGACTGGGTTTCTTGGGGCCTTAATAGCTGTGGTCCTGGGAGGTGGATGTGGGGGACTATGAGGGTTTCGGGCAGGAGGGTCTTCAGCCCAAGGGATCTGAAGGTCTGCCCTGGCTCTCTGCAAGCCGTGGAATCCCGGGTGTCCCTAACCTGATTCACTGGGGTTCTGCATCGGATTCTGGGGTGTAGGGGCATTAGGGTTGGTGCTGGGTCCATTTGGGCCTTGCCCACCTAGGGCTTGGAGCAGTAGCTCAGTGAGCTCATGCGTGGGTTGGCCATGAAGGTCTGCTATGGTGTATCCTAATTCCCTCAGCTACCTCCAAATAGGGCTACTGATTTCCTGCAGGGGGTCTTTTGCATAGTCTGGGTTTTCATGTCCTCTGGGGTAACTTCTAAAGCCTCTCCTAAAAGAATTATTGTGGGGAGCCTTCCTGGTTCACTGGACATGGGCTGAGAATGGGGGCCGGTGTTCTGGTATGTAACCATGTGGACTGGTTCGCTATCTCTGTCTGTCTTCCTTCCTAGGCTGCGGGGAGGTTTTGCTGAGTTTGCTGCCACTAAGCTCTTAGCCATATCTTTCTGTGCTTCTCTAGTCCAAAATATCTGGGAAGCTGCCTGAATATGCTGTAAAAATCCTTGCCAATCTATGGTGCTAAGTTGGTGGTAGGCGGAACCTATGTACGTTTTAGCTGCTTCATTTAAACCTTGGTATACCTCTTTTATAAAATCAGTACAGTTCAAAAGTGGCACCCCATCACAACAAAGGCTAACTTCTCCTGCTAGGATCGCTAACATTTTCTTCCTGGCTACATAAGTGTCTGGGGCTTCGTCTGGCTGTTGTACCTCATTGTGTTATTTTGCCCTTATGGTAGTGCCTGGCAAAAGGATTTGCACCATTACATGTATCCATTCTTTTAATTCTAAATTTGCCAGATCATAATTGGAAACTGCTGTCTCGAAGGGGCCTAAGTAAGTGGGAATCTATGCTCAGCTTTGCTATCTGTGTAAGGTCCTGTCCTTTAGCTTTTGGTTATGAAAGGATGATGTTAGACATCCATTGGACTTCTGTTTGGGGATTTAGCCTTCCTTGTTGGTCTGCTAGGGCTTTAATTTCTGTTGGTAACCATGAGACCGTTTCTTCCACTATCTTAGTGACTGTGCCATCTTCTGAGGTGGCTTTTGTTTTTACCATACTCTGGGTTTTAACTGGGTCCATGGGTATGCCTGAAGTGCACCCCTCCATGGGTTCATTCCCTTTTGGGGGACTCTATTGGGGATTGTAGGGTGGGGGAATCCGTGCCTCTACTGGCTCTGGACTCTCCTGAAGGACATTTGCTTGTGTGGCTGATTCCAAAATATTAGGTGCACCGTGGCCACAAGGGCGCTTTTCAAATTTACTTTGCTTTCTAGCTCTCTACTTTGGGCCTTGCACATGGTGTGGTCGGCTTGGGCTGCCACTTCCATTTACTGGACCAATATAAAGTCCATGGCTTGTTTTGCCTGGCCTAATTTAAATTCTAATTCTGCTATTTTTTGTTTAAGGGCAACGTTCTCCTGCTCTGCCCTATTGGCTCTCTGCCTTGCTTCATGGGCTCTCCTAGTGAGATCCATGTTCTCTGTCACCTTGTCCCTTGCTTGGGTTACTAATTCTCCTATTTGTTTTCTATCTCTATCTCTAATTTATATTCTTTGTCCTTTCTATGGCGTCATGGCCTAGGGTCCAGATTCCCCATGATGCCAACCTAGCTTTTTCGGATTGCGGGACACTCTTAAGTCCCTTCTTAGCGGTCTTGATATTGTAGACCTCTAGCAGGGTCAGAAATGGATAATCTGTCAGGAACACCCCTGGAATCCAGGGATTGGGTCCCTTCTTGGTGATCCACTTCTGTAGCCTGTCTGCACTTTTTCCTCCCTGTAAATTTGCTCCATCTCCATTTCTCTTAACTCTCGTGACTTCTCCTGAATTGCGTTGTCTCCTCTAGAGCTCTTCCACCCCTCAATAATCCTTTCCTGTCTGCGCTAGGGCTTTCCTCGCCCCTCACCAGTTTTCTCTAGACCAGCGGTAGGCAACCTTTCTCCTTTAAGGGCCAAGGGACTTCATCTCCCAGAATCCCAGGAGCTATTGGCCAACATGGGACTATTGGCCAACATGGCTGAGGCTTCTGGGAGCTGAAGTCCCTTGGCCCTTAAAGGGAAAAGGTTGCCTACCTCTGCTGTAGACCCACTGGCTGCACTAGGGCTCTCCCGCCCCTCACCAGGGTTTGGTTAGCTGCTCTAGGCTTCTTCGCTCTCATTAACCTTTGCCAGCCTTGCACCGAGTAACTTCAGATGAGGATGTCTCCTCCCTTTGTCTACCTTAGCTCATCCAAGGTGGTTTTGGGGACTGTCTACTGTTGGATTATGGGGGAAAAAACCTGAATGGGGGAACCTGGCTCTTTTCTACCAACCCACGATAGAAAAGGCAAGCAAAGGGATGGCCAACCCAAGTTTTCCAGTCACACACACAAACACAATCACTCCTTCCTAATGCTCGCATCCTTTTCCTAAAACCTTATTTCTCCTACGTGCCAAGATTTAAACAGCCCAAGTGATCAGTTTGGGGTGCCTAAATTCTGGGGACTGCCATGCATTTTCCACCAATCTGTTGGGAAACAAGCCTAATTTGGGGGGATTTATAATTAGCTCAAATGTGAGAGTGAAGCGCCCACCTTCGCTTTGGAGATCTTATCCAAATGTATACCAGAGGTATAAGAATTCTGGCAAGGAATGACACTGAAATGGACCAAACTTCAATTCAAGTCTAAAATGTTTATTTAACAAAATAAGCAAACATCCAAATACGGCGCGCGCACACACACACACACACACACACTAGAAGACAAGTGGGAAAGAGCGAGAGCGGGGGAGGTAAAGAGGGAAACCAGGATAGAGAGGGATATACTTACACCCGAGATACTCCTCCGGACTTTTGGCGAATGTGGATGGGTTCCATGGAAGGGGCACAACCAACAAGAGAGGCAGCTCATAGGAACTATCTCAGAGCACAAACCTACAGAGACTCAGCGTGTACTTCCAAGGTAGCACAAGGTCTGCCAAGATCCACGGGTTTTTAAGGGTGATTTCTGCCTTCTAGCCATGAGTCAAACAATAGGTGGACAAAGGCTTGATGGGTTTACCATTGTTTACCTAAGTCTGGGCATAGTCTAAACAATGCATTTGGTTTCAAAACTATCAAGGAAAGGAAGCTAGAGAAAAGGGGTGCAATCAAATCTGATCACTGTCCCATTAAGTGTGAGACTAAGACAAACAAACACCATTATGTATCTTTTCCAATATAATGGGATATTCCCAAGGGCAACTCCCAAAACCTGCCTGTCCAGGAGGCTTGCTTACCTGACCTTACATTTAGGGGATTATGGCTGTCATCTCCCAAGGGTCAGGCTGGGGTCATAGGGAACTCCACATGGCTAAAATATACAAGAAAAATGGAGGACGTCCACTAACAGAAGTTATTTTGGTGTTAAACCAATATCTCTTGTCAATAATGGAGTGGATAAGGCAAACAAATTGAAACTTAATCCAGAAAAGACAGAGGTGCAGTTAGAAGGCAAAGAGGAATATATCCTGTGCTGGATGGGGTTGCATTTTCTCTGAAATCTCGGGTTTGTAGTTTGGGTATACTACTGGACTCAGCTTTAACCTGCAGGTCCATATTTGAGCAGTGGACAGGAGTATGTTTATACAGGTAAGCCTAGTGTGCCAGCTGTGGTTCTTCCTTTAGATGTAACAGAAGACTTAATTACATCTTCAGTTACTGTAGCATACTCTACATGACACTTCCTTCAAAAATCAGCTGGTTGGAGCTGATCAGAGAGAATGCATAATCCTTCTGCTGAAGGAATGTAGAGTTGCACCTCCATATCCACAGCCTTGCCATAAGTGGATCTGAGCATCTGTGGATGACAAACCCCATTGTCCCTAATAGCCCTGCATGCATGTGGCCATGCTAGTGGGTATGTGCATGTTGCACTGCCATTAGGGAGAATGGGACTTGAGATCCCACATTTTTTGTATCCATGGTGAAAGGGTCCAGAATTGATATGGAGGTCCAACTGCCTAATCCTCTTTGCTGGCTGTGGATTTCTTTCCAGGCAAAATTCAAAGTTCTAGTTTTGAACTATATAGCTTATGTCCAGACTGTCTGAAGGACTATATCTTCCAATATGTGTCTACCCAAGTGTTAAGATCCACAAGGAAAGTCTCTCTCTTGGGGGTGGAACAGACCATGCTGAAGGGGTGGCTTGATGCCACCCCTTTGAATGCCAGGTTGGGGCCACAGCAGCTGCATGCTGCAGCCCCAACCTGGTTTTTTGCCAGCACAAAAAGAAGTGGCAAATTGCTGCTCCTTTTTCAACTGACAAAAAGCTGGCTTTTCCAGCACTCCTGTGGCTTTGTGGTGCTCCTGCAGCATGCGACATTGAAAGGCTGCACCGCTGGAGTGCCACAAAGCTGCCCCCTGTTTGGATGGGTGGGTGGTGTGATGCCAGCTTTGAGGCAGTGTCAGAGTGGGCAGCATCTAAATGCTGTGCTTTGAAGCCTCCTCAAAGCCAGTGCAAAGGGGTGGTCAGTTTCACCCCTTGTTTCCACCTCCATCACAGATGGTGCTGGACATCGAAAATATCATTGTCAGTGATTGTTCCTAGACTGTGGAATTATCTGCTATGGGAAACTATGCTTTCTTTTCACTCAGGTCTTTGAGTGTTAACTGTTCAATGCAGAAGGTTGTTTAATTGGGGTGTGCTGTTGTGACTACAAGGGTCTTCCTGACAATGCTCTGAGGCTTTTATTTTACCTTAGAAACATCTCCTTACCCTTCAGCCCTGACACTTGCCCCACTTCTACCCTTAATACCTTTCTCCTTAAATGAATTAGGGTTGAGGTCCCCGGGTGTCCTTCTCCTATATGTGTTTTATTATTTGCATGTTATGTGTGAAAACTGTTATTCTAAATTCACTCAGGCCATTTCTCTTATGGAAATAAGAATAAAGATAAATATTATTTACAAGCATATGTTAACACTGTACTTTTTTATGGTTGGTACACAGATTGTATGGTTTCATTATCTACAGCACTTCACTTGTTTCAAATTATTTCTTATTCGGTTCCCTCATTGAATCTCTTTCAATTCTAAACTGTTTCCTGCTTCTTTTAAATTACTGTCTCTATAATATAATCTCCCTTTAACAGAAGTATGAATTCTGCTAAGGTCTGGCCTGAATCTCAACTGACAACCCACAGGAAAAAAAACAACCCTATAAATGGTTATGAACTAACTTATTAATTGATAATTTCAACTTTAAACTGACAACACCCTCCTCCCTTCTCAACTGCTCCTCCTCTTTTATAATCAGTCCTCCAGCAGCAGCACCTTTGCAACCAGCCTTGCCACAGCTGTCTATACACACACACACAAACACTTCATTCATTCATGGATTCATTCTGCTAGGGATGCATGAAGCCATCTCCTCTTCACCAAACAACAATCAAGTCCATACCAGTATTTGTCTCCAATATCCCCAAAGAGATTGGTGAGTATTTTAACACACACACACATCTATATATTTGGAAAACACTTGTTCTTCCTATGTAGTAAGCTTGCATAAGAGGAGGTCAGCTAACTGGCAGAGTGAGACAGCCCATTTCACTAACAGACTACAGACTAGACATCTATGCTGTGCAGTTGACTGCTGAAATGCAAACAGTGTTTGTGAATGCAATCAGAAATGTCATTTCCTGTAAGGATTATGAAGCAGGAATGGCTATCTACATTTCAGCAGCAAAAAAGTGGCAAGACTGGTTGGTTGGTGGAAGGGACTTTATCCACTGCCATTTACATGTACTTGCAAATTAAAGTAAGACATTTAGGCTTTTTCTCTGACAGAAATGAACTTTCTAAACATACCAGAAAAAGGAATGCCTTGCTATTTAGGAATGATTTTTCTCCCCCTCCTGCAATTCTCCTTTTTCCCTCCCCCAATGTAATAGTCTGTTCTTTTAAAATAATTATTCATTTACTAAGAGGTGTTAAATTACAATTTTTTTAAGGGAATTGTCACTTTCCTTTACCATATTTTGTAATCAAAAGTTAAAGCTGATATGAATTTAGGAAGATGGACTCTAAATGTGTTGTGAACAGGAGATTTTTCAAAAGGTTGCATTTTTGAATCCACATTTTAAATGAACTATCTTTGGGGGAAAGCAGACCAGAGCTTCCCAGACGCCCTGGGCCGGCGCGCCACGGGGCCGCAGCCTCCGCACCTCGGCGCACCGGCGGCGTCCCTGGAAGGAGCGCTAAATCAGCACTCCTTCCTCAAGACAGGGAAAGTGCGCCCTAAAAGCGTCGGGCGCACTTTCTCTGTCTTTTCCGCCGCAGAGCGTCTGGTCGCTGCGGCGGGAGGTTGCCCCGGAAGCGCCAGCCGTGCGGAGGGCCGGCAGCTCCCAGGGCGACCTCAGGAAGAGGAAGGAGCGCCGCGCGTGTGGTTGCTTCTCCTCTTCCGGGTCTCGCAGACGACTCAATTAGCCATCTGCCGAGGCCCATTGTTAAATTAGCTGCCAACCAAAATAAAATTAAAACTGACTAATATTCAGTATATTTTAAATAAAATTTCCTCCAAACAGGTGTGCATGCATTCAGTCCTTTTGATTTATGTTTTTCATGTTTTCTGCCCAAACTAGGAGGCTGAATTTTCTATGAGTGCCAGACTTAATATCCAAAAGCTTTACTGAAACTTCAGGAGATATTTCAGTTCTTCCAGTCTGAAAAAATTGGACCTGATTCAGCCAAAGTACAGTGACTTCTTTTTCAATTGATTTAATCAGGAAATAGTTGATTCTCCAACTGAAATAAGTGGGTTTTAAATGTGCTAACTTTGCATGGCTCATTCCCTCCCTATGTACTGAGCACCATGTTTTCGAACACTGCTGCACGGTACTCTAAATTACAATGAATCAACCTGTCATATGAAATTGTATTCAAGACATCGTATTACTCCTTTATGTGCATATGCACAGCTACAATCAACCCAAATTAAAATGTGACAAAGCTGTAAAATGTCTAAAGTCATTTTTGGAACTCATGCCTCATTTCACAGGAATACTTGATGGATTGTACAGCAAAACAAGAGAATTCCATGTAATGTATGACAATAGAAGTGGATGCTACCTGATGGATTCTAATATTCTCCAGCAGAGATAATAATATTTTTTCAGGAGCTCCTGTTGCAACTGTCTACTGAAATTGGTCTCCACAGAATCATCCATGTGTACGACCAAACAAACCAATGTGGGAGACTGGATTTGATATAAAACAGTCCTGTATAGCTTGTTATCCACTGAGACAAGTTCAGGCTACCAGGCAGTTGTTGCCTGACCAGTTCTTGAGAACTGTCCAGTTTTTTGAAATCCCAGGAAAGCAGCAAAAACAGGTTAAAGATATTTGGGAACTTGCTATTTGTTTATTCTTATACAAATTGGCCTGTTCTGCGTCTCCTAGGTCTTAGTTTACTATAAGGTAAGGTTAGGCTGCTCCCAATATTAACAAGTGAGGCCTTAATAGAAGATGTTAGATGAGGTGCTGAAAGACAGGTTTATGTCTTCCATGCTTGCTTCCCAGGATGTTGTCCTGCCATCATTAAATGCAATCCAGTGCCCATATAGTTGTCTTCTAGATGTAGAAGGGAAGCAACCATCTTATTGTTTACCTCAGAAGACAAAAATATTTGGGATTAGCCCTATACTTTTCAAAGTGTGGGTCAAAATTAAGTTATCTACTGGATTCAAGCTTCCAGTACCTTATAATTTGTTTCTTAGTTAATAAGATTAATAAAAAAAATAATGAGCATGACACTAAATAATTTTTGAAATGTGCATTTTGATTACTAATTAAATGTTTTTAAAATCACAGATTAATGTAGATAAGAAAGGGAGAAACAGATGGAAAAGTGAGATGACTAGATATAGACTGGTTTGTATAGTTTTACCTATCACAACCACTGTGTCTCACCTGGAAAAAATATTTTTCTAAATATTGTTATTTAGAAAATATTATTTCTTAATTCTAGGGAACAAGGGAATGGCATTTGGAGGTGAGAAGATGTACTAATCAAGACTAAGAGTAAATGCAATCCATATTGCTGATGGCTGCCATATCAAATGGCAACTTGCAAAAATGAAAGTGTCAATAGAAATAAAAGACTGAAGGCACAAGTTTAATGCTACTTGAAACAATAACTTTTCAGTGAAAGCTATTAAAAATTGCAGAATCAAAGGGGTAAACAGGCAAGTATTGCTCATTCACCAACATGATGCCCTGCAGATATTTTACCCTAAAACAGCAGTTCCCAAACTTTGGTCCTCCAGGTGTTTTGGACTTCAGCTCCCAGAATCTCTGAATATTGACCAAAATCGCTAGAACCTCTGGGAGTTCAAGTCCTAAATACCTGGATGACTACCTGGGGACCACTGCCCTAAATGCTGAGTCTTGTCAGCTTTGAGTAGTATGTCATATAGTGCTGTGAACTGTCGTCCAAAACATTGAGAGGGTGTCACACTGTATATGCTTGTTTACAAATATGAAGATGGCTTAGCTGAAGACATTGGCTGGAATCCTGTTTGGGATTTGCATCTGTGCGAGTCCCATGATTATGGAGCTACACAATGATTCCTGGCTTGACTCTCTTCCCAGTCACGCTTTACCAGGAGGCAGCCCCTGTGATCAAGAGGGGTCCATTTCCCTCCATCAGTAGGAAGCAGCTGACTGACATTTCCATCCCCTCCCATGAGTGATCTGTGGTGTGGCAGGTAGAATCAGGGTCCCTATTGAAATTTCCCCCTTCCACTGAAGATTACTCATAAGGGGGTGGTGATCACAGGGGCTGCTGTGTGAGAATGGGAAATTGGGAGGATTTCATAGTCCCTACATAGCCCCTAAATTAGGAGCTACATAGGAATCATGAATACATAACAGTCAAAAGTATGTAATTCTAGGTTACAAATTTCTAACTGCCATAGAAGATTCTGGCCATTGATTCTGATGAAGGGTTTTAAAAGAATTGTTATGGCATTGGGTAGCTTAGGTGAAGGTTATTCATTCTTATTTTCTTTCTTTCTTTTACTTGCATGCTTATTTTAAGCAGTCTATATATAAGCCAACATTCAAGTCTGTCATGGCAGCCTGCTATTTAAAATAATAACAAATACATTCAAATCTCTAAAGAAAACATCTAAAAGCAGAGTTGATACCTGACATAAAGTTAGCAAAATCCAGCAAAACTATGGAAGACTGTTATGGGAAATGGTGGAATGTCTGAACAAATCTAAACAGTTGTGTTTTGTGCCAAAATATATTAAAGCTGGTGTCAGCCAAATGTGTATGGAGGTCATTCTAAATATGTGACACACAAACTGAAAAGCCCTGCCTCTTGTGAGTATTCATGTAAACTCAGATAACAAGTAAACCCAGAGGTGGGTCTCTGAAGATGAATGAAGGTTTTGAGTAAGTGCATAGGAAAACAGTATTTCAAGGAAATAGGAGTTCCCAAGTCATTTGGGGGCATGAACTGGGAGCAAGAGCAACTGTTCAAGCTGTACTGACAATTTTTTTCCTTTACTTGATCTCAGAAATCTAGTTGTTTTATTTGACGCTAATTGGAGTTTCAGAGAGGCCTTCAAAGGAATGAGGAGACTGACATGTTGAAGGATCAGGGAATGGATAGATTACTCTGCTTGGGAGGTGGAGGTGAGGTATGTGTGGATCATTGTGCTACTTTTTAAGACACACACACACAGAGAGAAAACTCCAGCTGTGTGTGTGTGTGTGTGAGAGAGAGAGAGAGAGAGCATTCCTGTTCTTAAAACAGGAATGGTAGGGAGACCATAGGACAAAGGTAAAGCCATATAAGCATATAGCCTACATCCTCTCAGCAAAGCATAAATATCCACATGCAGAGCTTTGCTACACTGACTTACTGAAATGGTCCTGACATCACCACACATGGCCATTCCATGCTTTACATCCAGCAGTCAGGATCAGAGAAGTGCCTAAATATGCCAGACAAACATAGCCTTGAAGAAACGTAGTGAATCTCAGTGTTGATACCATCATTTTGTGAAATGAAGAAGGGAATACAAATCCTTGCAGTGCTGAGAAAAGGACATCCACATGTGTATGGGAAACATATGCATACATAAGTCTATAATAGAATACTGGCCATAAAATCTGGAATATTTGGTGTATGACATGCATCCATTAGTTTCAGACCAGCTCCCAGAAATCCCAGATAGCATATCTGTGTATGAATTTTAGTACAAAATAGAAGAAGTGCTTAAGTTCCCCCACATTCAATTTTCATAAGTAGTATTACCAAAATTATTTTTTTAAGGGTACATAGTTATTGGGCATGAGGCTGATTGCACACAGACAGGAATACACCAGACAAATAATTTGCTTGGTAGTTGGGGATGGGTGGAGTATATAACAATATTAAAAAAATACCAAAAATATTTTTCTGAAGTATCAGGAAATCCTGATTACAATAATGATAGAGTGATTAAAATCTTTGGAATTCAGTACTTTCTCTGAAGAAAACTTTGTTTGGGGCTTTTGTACAGAAAACAATATTCTTCACAGATAGTGATGTTATCTTCACACACACACACACACATTGAGTGTGAATTATTCCCAGAAGTCCTCAATTGCAGAATTTTCTATGCAGGAAACTGCACAAAAAAATTAATTTTCTGAGCAAAAATACTAATTTCTGCACATAAAATTAAGTTTTGTTTTAGAAAATGCTATTTTATGCACAAAAATATACCATATGTGAGTTTTGCACAGAATGTCCCAAACTACATCAGTATGAAAATTGTGTGGTACTTGAAGACTTCCTTACAGTGGGAAAAAATTAGTAACATTACTCATTCCTTTGTTCAAGAATGAAACTAGTGAAGAATTACATCCCCAGTGATAGTTTCCCATAGTTACAGAGACCCACAAACCTCTGGTCTACAGAATCAAGCTTCATTATGAATCCGGTTTTGTCATGAAGTTGGTGCTACCCCTTCAAATAAGGCATTAGTCATTATGTGAACACTGGAATATACACTTTTCATACTGACAGTGAAGATATCTATGAATTAGGGTTCATTCTTATTTTAAAAATAAAGCAAAGCAAAGCAGCTTCATTTATATACCGCTTCATATCACGCTATGGGATGTCTAAGTGGTTTACAACTGTAAGCTCATTGCCCCCCAACAGTAGGGTACTCATTTTAGTAACCTCGGAAGGATGCAGGCCTGAGTCTAGCCTGAACCCTGGCTAGTATTGAACTCGTAACCTAGTGGTCTATGAGTGAGTGGCTGCAGTACAGGTATTTAACTACTGTGCCACCAGGGCTCCTTAACAGAAACACAGTTCTTAATCTTTGATGACCAAAACAAAACAAAACAAAACAAAAACAAACCCCCTCCAGATAGCCTAGATGCAAAGGTCCAGCCTGGAGGCAGAGATGGAGTGGGATAGCCACATGTCAGCTGCTCCAACCCCACGCCGATGCTGTCCTGATGCCTTGCACCATTACACATGGTGCGTGGCATCAGGACGCCCTCCCAGTGCAGTGTTCTGATGCACTGTGCCTGAAAGGGCAAAGAAGAACTGCACGCCAACTCTTAGGGTGCCCTTTTGCTGCTCCTAAAAGGAAGGATTGGGGCCATAGCGTGGGGTAGCCCTAATCCACTGCTTCCCGGTGCGGCCCAGAACTGCCTGTCTGTACCCCGCCTTTATATTCATTATGTGGGCAGTCATACTACGTGATACACAGTGGTATAATGGAGTCATTACTCACTGGTCAAAGCCCATGGAATTTGTGTTTAGATATGATTATGACATCACCTTCCTCATCCCTTGGCTTCATCTAGACCTTGTGATTTTGGCTAATAGTGTTTTGTTGTGATTTATCCTGTTTCTGTTGTGAAAATCAGTATAAATGCAATAGAAAGATAGACAGGTAGGTAGGTACATAGATAGATCCACATGCCTACAATGTTGAGAGTGTGACTATAAGGGGACTGTACACACAGGCTAAGAGGCCTATGTTAACCCGCATGATATTGTCCTATTTAGATGACACAGGCCAATAGCCTTGGCTGAAGACAGCAGACTGGATGTCATTCTGGTGGATCTGGAAAGATCCTGGCCCAACTGGCCCTTATCGTCTTTAAACCAAGGGCTGTTTGCAATGGCACTTCCCAGAAACTCTGTCATGACAGCCAGTAGACTAGAGGCTACACACCTGCCACTGTCATTCTGTTATTGTAAGTTGAGCAGAGTAGATAAATCATGGTAGAAACCTCCACTGCTGAACCCTTCCTCTGCTGCGAGTTGATCTCCATGCCATTTGCCTCTGGTGCTGACCTTTTCATGAAACAGACCGGAGGCAGAAGATAACTCTAAAGAGGTACATTTTATTCTCCAGTTGCAGTAAATACAAAGTAACTATTTACAGGCAGATCAAACATCAGCA
This sequence comes from Phrynosoma blainvillii, assembly GCA_026167975.1. Lineage (NCBI taxonomy): Eukaryota > Metazoa > Chordata > Lepidosauria > Squamata > Phrynosomatidae > Phrynosoma > Phrynosoma blainvillii. Next base: position 176,486,236 of record JANUYF010000003.1, read on the forward strand.
GGCAGAAACAAAAGAATCATAAGAGCTAACCAGCTAACCAGCAATAAGAATGAAAACACTCCACCCCCAAGCTGAGGGCCCAACCCACCTGTGGACATCCACTAAACAGCCCCAAAGTCCAGTCCCCCTGCAATCCACATGGGCCATTGCCAGAGCTGTAGGTAAAATGACTGTATATGAGCATCTGCCCATCACTGCACCAGGCCAGGTAAGTGGTGGTGCCAGGAAGGGGCTAGATTTGCAGGGAGAATATGGCAGGGTTGGCCTTTCATATTTTGTCCATGCATTCAGCACCAAGGACTATCACAATAAGGACCTATGTGCCAAAATTTACCATTACACTACTTGTCATAAATTATGTAAGTTATGGCATATGAAACTGTATTCCAATATATGCTTAGAAACAGAAGTGTCGTGTATGACACTATACTGATATAATTTTGATGAGGTAGTTCCTTAGCATTTAACACAAAATACCACAAATCTTGTTATCATTCAGAATGGCTATGGAAACAAAAGGTATAAATGGGCACCTGTGCCAAATAAAATGCTTTTAAAAGAAGGTTTTGCTCAGTAGAAAAGCAGGATTTTGAACACATATCCTATGAATATTTTACACTGCAAAAAAATTCACTATCATTAAACAAAGTGTTGATATATTCTCAAATAAAAGAAAGAGATTTTCTAAATATTCAAATAATTGTTCGGATTCCAAGTGCACTTCTTTTGTGTTTCAGTAAATTCCCAATGCCATGCTGTCAAATTCAGAAAGAATGTGCTGAAATTAAATACTTTTTTTGAAACAGAACACAGGAGAGGTAACTAATGTAATGTGACAGTCCACAAAAAAAATAATCATTCTCACTTGTCAAAGATGGCTCGTGCCATGACCACATTGTATTTTATAGTGGAAACAATCATAAAAAGAGGAGAAAGTTTTCTTTGGATCCCTGCACTGGTGAAATTGAAGAGGTTGAAATATAAATTTATGATATTAAATTTAAAACAAAATTTAATAAAATGAAGAAAGCCAATAGAATGAACCATTTATATCTAACTGTACTATGCATCCTTGGACATTGACTGGATGGTGTAGTGCAATGGTCACAGTGATTACAACTTCTCATGGGATGATGAAGACAATAACAGAATTATCATAATCTAAATATGCATCAGGAAAAGAAAACTTACTTTGGCATAAATTACATATTCACATAGCAAAAATGTGGCATAAATTACAATTAGAAGGATACAATTTCTTACAAACAGGTCTAGAGATGGAAATACGTCAAAAATACAGAAATAAAAAATTGGGGGAGAAACATGTATTTTGAGTGTTGAGAAACCCAAAGAAGAAGAATCCTGGACTGATGAGACTCTCCAGAATTCAAGACTTACTCTCCTCAGAATTCACATGTGTTTATTTTGTGCAAAAACCCCCCAGCATTTTCTATGAAGAAAATAACATTTGCTACACAGAAAATATTTTCCACAAAGAAATATTAAGGCTTGTGCATAAAATGCTATTTTCTGTGCAGAAAATGTTGTAATGGGTGGCTTATTCTACATCAAATTCACAAGAGATAATTGACTTGCATAGAAAATAGCAATTTTCTTGAGAAAATTCTGTTTTCTGTACAAAACAACCATGTGTGAATATTGTGCAGAATAACTCCAAAATTGCAAATAGTGTTTTTTTAAATAAAAAAAAAACTGCATAGTTTTCAAAGACTTTCTAACAGCAGGAAGAAAAATGGTGAAATTACTCACTGCTAATGTCAAGAAGAAGCTTAGTGAATAATTGCAGCCTTACTTGGGCCCATATGTTGTATATGTGTATGACAGACAGACAGAAGCTGAATATGTGGGTGGTAGAGAATCCTAGACTACAGCTCAGTTCACATATGATCACAGTTTTCTATGGATTTTAACAAGTTTGTCCATTAAAATAGGATGAAGGAGCTATGTGGATGGATTGTATAATGTAGTTTCTTCCTTATGATTTCCTCACTGGGACAGCAGGAAAACCATTCCATGGAAAAATAGCACCAAGGCAGAACCATGATTTTTCATCTGTTCATTTCTGGAGCAGTGTAGAAGGAAGCTACTTGGAAAGTGCTGTAATATGAGAATTAAGCCTATTAATATTAATACTGCATTTCATTCAGTTCTTACAGTTGCAGAGTCTCTGTACAGACCTCACAAGCTAAAAGAGAGAACAGGATATAAGTCACTGAAGAGACTTAGGGCCTTTACAGACTACCAGAAATAATCCAGCTTGAGGCCACTTTAACTGTCCTGGCTCTGTGCTAGGGAATTATGAGAACTGTAGTTTTTTCTGCGACATTGACCCTTCTTTGTCAGAAAGCTCTGGTACCAAAATAAGCTACAGTTCCCATGATTCCTTAGCACTGAGCCAGGGCAGTTAAAGTGGTGTCAAGCTGGATTATTTCTTGCAGTCTGTAAAGGCCCTAAAATTCACAGATGGATTTCTGTTATTTAGATAATGGGATTGAAGGGAGGAGAGGGAACTTTTAAACTAGGCTGTCCAGAGAAAATCCCATAATAAATGACAATAAAGGCTTCATCTACACTGCAACAATAATGCCATTTGACACCATTTTAACTGCCATGGTGTGGAGAGCAGGGAGAATTATGCCAAGCTAGCAACAGCCATTCAGGAATAAGCTGGCTACAGCCAATATAATTGGTCTGTAGGTGATAAAGAATTCAGTTGCTGACAAAGTCAGTCTGGGTCTATGGTTGTGTAAGAGTCCAGGAGTTGTGTAAGACTGTGAGGGCTAAAGTTCAGAAGGGAGGGATTTAGCTCTAGAACAGAATTCCAAGTGAGAGAGTTTCTGGGATATAGGGGCTATGCAGCCGGGTAGCTCTGGGCTACCCCTGCTAGCCGCGTACAGGTGCACGGAATCAGGATGGCGTTGAGCTGGGGTTGGGGTGGATAGAGTGCAGCTGCCCCACCTCAACTCCACCCCCTTTAGGCCAGTCTACACCGGCCCATAGTTAGCCTGAGGGCTATTATAGAGATAGGGTTAAAATGATAATCATAAATAAGGATGGTGTGAGGGTCCTAAAGAATAGTAACTGGTGTTCTCTAGAGTTAAAAAGTATGTAACAAAGTATGACAAGAACAACTGAATGCAACATCATAACAAATAAAACATTGTTAACCATCATTCAGATAAAGTTTATCATTATTTAATTACAAGCTTATCTGAACCTGGATTGAATTTCCACAATACTAACAAATAAAGAAACCAAGTTTGGAGAGTAAACCCATAGATATAAATAAAAGTGATCTGGTACATTACATATTGGGGCAGTGGTGGGATAACAATACCCATTGGGCTGTCACATCAAGAAAAGTAAGTGATGCTCGTGACAACATAGGGTGCATCTACACCGCAACAATAATGCTGTTTGACACCACTTTTACTGCCATGGGTCCATCCTATAGAATCCTGAGATTTGTAATTTTGCAAGGCACCAACACTCTTCAGCGGAGAATGCTAAAGGTCATGTAAAAATACAAATCTCGGGATTTCATAGGATAGAGCTACAACACTTAAACTCATGCCAAACTGCATTATTTCTACAGTGTAGATGAACTCACAGAGTATTCTTGAAGCCACAAGTATACTTCAGAGTTAGAATACTGTCTTCGGTACGAGGGTAAACTTTGAATATTGCCATTTTCCTTCTTTCATGACATTCAGGTGGAATCCATCAAATGAACCAATTTATATGAAAACTTTTCTTTACCAATACATAGCTTCCTGTTTTTCTGCTGAGTTGTTCTTGTTACATGCCTTCCAATCCTTTCCAGCTTTTGGTGACCTTAAGGCCATATTACAGGATTTTCTTGATAAGATTTGTTCAGAGTGGGTTTATCTTTGCTTTTCTTTGACGGTGAGAGTGTGACTTGGCCAAGGTCACCCAGTGACTTTCCATTGCCAAAAGGAGATTTGATCCCTCACCTCCAGTCATAATGCAACACTTAAATCACTATACCACACTGGCTCTTCCACTGAGAATGTTGTTTCAAATGGTAAGAATACATTTCATTTTTTATCAGAATATTATGAAATTCTGCTGTCAAAAGAGATCTTTTGATCATGTTCACACTGCTATTTTTAATTTTGATATTTACCTTGTTGTGTATGTGCGTATGTGCGTGCATGCACACACACAGATTGTTGCTGTTGTTTCTACTCAAGCAAGTGAAATATCTATTCTACAAGCATAGGTCTCTCTTCCTTCCTAACAGTGCAAACATATCTATCTACTCCATCCAAATCTAACATAAGGTATTTGAGGGTGGAAGCAAAACTCCTACTAACATCATCCCATCACAGCCTTGATTGGTGAATGTTAGTTGCAATAGTGAGAAAGATTTCAGATGCTATATTTAAATTCCTTTTATTTCATTTTATTTTTAGTCATATTGTCATAATTCAAAATGTGGTCATTGTAGACTTTTAACATTAGGCACTTTGCCTTGATAGCAGAAATCTCCTTCAGCTGGCAGAAATGCTCTTTTGCTGGCACAACCCTCCTTTGCCAATTTAGGGGGCATTCACATTATGAAAATAACCCAGTGTGAAAACCAGGTTATTTCCTTGGCATTTACACTGGCCCCAAATGCATTCAGTACATTTGGGGGAGGGGCTACCCAAATACCCACATAATCAGGGATATTCAATACCGAGTTTTTCCCCATTACTTTTTGAAAGATCCACATTCTTGCCAATGTGAATATGCTATCAAATCCATTTGGAGCATGAACCAATCCTTACCAAAACAGGAAGGGATGGTTTAGTAAGCAGGAGCGGAATATATACATCCCACTTGACTGTTGCTGTCCTGTTGCCCATGTTCATCCTCTGAGGCTGACAACAGTGACTTGCCACAGGCAAACCTATCCAGTGGTTTTCTTGGCAACATTTCTTCAGAAGAGGTTTGCCATGTCCATCCTCTGAGGCTAAGACAGGGTGACTCACCTCAGGCAAACCTATCCAGCAGTTTACTTGGTAAGAGTTGCTTCAGAGGGGGTTTCCCCCAGGGAGATGCTCTGAGACTGAGAGAGAGTGAAGGGCACTGATGACCGATTTCCATAGTTCACAAAAAGGGGGGAGAAGGGTGACACAAATGCACATCATTTGACTGATATTAAAAAAGCCAAACCTGAGAACAATCAAATGCATTTGAAAAGGAGGTTTGATTTTAAATCAATACAATAGCAGTGTGAATGGCAACAGGGTTAAAATGCCATGGAGAGATTTGGTTGCAGTAAACATAGAGGGAACATCAATTTGGTATCACATCATTGCAGAGATCCAGATCTCTTCAGCACAAAAATGTAAGTCTGAATTATTACCCCTGTGTCAGAGTGATCTGATGACAAAACTAATCCAATGACTAAAACCTGTAGGCAGAAGAGTCATGAAGGAACTGACATGAAAGAAGCAATTGTTTGCACTAGATCCAAACCTCACCATTTCAGAGGTATAGTCACAATCTCACACCTGTTATATCCATAGGCATATGGAACTCTCATGATAAGGGAATGGGTTGGTTGATATAGGGATAAATTGATAGGCTGAAATAGCTCTATGGCTAAATAAATAAAGATCAAAAGGGGTAGTAATCAGAAGAGGAGGCAAGGCTGGGAACCAAATGGGCAGCAGCAGCAGGGGTTTATGGTCTTATTTATTTCCTGTTGCAGGACACTGATGGTAAACACCTTCCTTCCTGGGATAGATGAAATGATAATGGAGAGGGAAAGTTGAGGAAAGGGAGAAAGTTTAGAGACCTGCTTTGATCTAGATCGAAGACCACAGTCTGTGGTTTGGGAAGGAGAGGCTGGAAAAGGAGTAGGCTGATTGGTAAAGAATCAGATCTGACACAGCCAAGTCTGTGGTGAACTTCTGCCTTAAAATCCAAAATAAATATTTAGTTTTACACTATGATGCTTTCTTGGTTTTTGAGATCCAGATTCACCGTGCATGACACACCATGTTAGTCCTAAATCCTAAGTAATTTCTGACATTCTTATATTGAGAGATGTTTGGATTCACAACAACTTTAGTTGGTCTAGTCTTGGCACAGTTAGTGCTTACCCATTTTGATCACCCAGGATTGCACTCTAGTAATCTGTTTTGTTTTTTTTACAACCCTCTGTGTACTACAATTTATCATTTTTCATCAGAAAAAATCCCAGATCTATGTGTGCTTACCCAAAGTTCATAGCTAGGTTGTCTTGGACAATAATTCACACATTCAAATCTCTCTCATAGCAGCCAGAGTGAAAGTCAGACAATTATTGTGGAATGTGCATGACTCATTTTCAATGTGTCTAATTATTAGATTTTTCTAATTGGAATTATTAATTATATAATTTGGTTTTATAATTTTATTTCTTAGTTTCTAAATAAATAAATAAATAATATTTACAATATCTTATACTATTTATTCATCTAACATTTATTCCTACTTTTTGTTCAAATAAAATAAGCTCTAGGAAACAAAGAAGAGTTAAACTCATAAATTCATATCACTTATAAATTAATACTAAAGAACTAAAATGCCAACAGGAAATAGTAAAATAGAGCAGCAGTTTAAAAAGCTTTATTTACCCCTCCCCTGAAAAAAGATACAGGAGGGGAGGAGAAGTATGACTCCATAAGACTATAATTTGCATTTTAAAAGATTTAGAAAAAAAACAACAACAGATTTTTACAGCTTATTTTAAATATTAGTGAGATGTATGCCTCTCTCCCAAATATTAGGGTCTACTACTGTATCAAATATTTGGAAATCTTTTGCTTTTTCACCATAAATCTGTATGGAATTTCATATTTACCAACTTAATAAAGAATATGATTGTACAGATCTTCCTTCTATATGCTATGTGCTGAATCTTTGTAGATAAATTGATTGAGCTATAGAAAGACAGATAGATAGATAGATAGATAGATAGATAGATAGATAGAATGACCCTGCAAAACATTTTCTGGGAGCGTTATGCTTTAATGTCTCACTTGCTCTTTATTCAGTGTATCATCTGATAAGTGAAGGGCATTCTTTATAAAATATCTTTGCTCCTAGCTATCCATCAGTCACTGCTTGGCCTTCAACACAGTCAGAAGTGAGGACTTAACAGTTAATATGTATGAATAAACTTTAGACCAACAGGGATGAACAAAAAAGGAAGTTTATGTGCTGATAATGATTTTTATGTTTAATATTTGAAGAAGGCTCTGACCCAATATGTTTTGAGTTAAATATCACTATTGATGTTGTTCATAACATAGATGACTGACTGATATGTTTTTGTATTTCAAAACCCTCTAGGCCATTTCCAGTTATGGGCAGCAAAAGAAGGCAGAAAATCAGCACATTTGGCTGCTAATCTAATTTGCATCCCTGTTCAGAATGTGTTTTTGATTTTTGCTTAATTTTCCCAATTCTGTTTTTTTATGTTTATCCTTCTGTACACTTCAGTAAAAAATAATAGATGAAAATAGTAGAAAAAAATAACAGCCCTACTTTCCATTTTATCACCAATATTACTTCCTGGAAACACATGTCTCCTGTTCATATTGATGCATACATACAAGTGCTATTCACATGAGCTTTAAAATTATGTTCATTGGAAGCATACTGTGGAGGTGTGGGATCATCTTATGTGTTCATAGGCAAGATCTATGTATGGAAGCTCTCTCTGAATGATTGGGAATCTACATATAGATTCTATGCTCTGTTGCTTAGTGTACCCAGAATCATTGATTGTGTGGCTGAAGCATGACAGTAGAACATGCTGTGTCCTTTTTGTTGGTCAGTTGGATCTCACTGTTGTCGCCTGTTTGGAGCTTCTGATGATAGAAAGGAGAACATAACATCTTTGTTCAATGAGTAGCACACAGGGAGGAAGACCACTGCCACCACCACTACCACCATCACTCTTAGAAAAAGAATGAAAATCTAATAATAAAGGAAATGAAAATCTAAGAAGAAATGGACAGGCATCAATAGTGAGGAGAATGTTGGAATAATGTTCCAGGGAAAATGCACAATGTGGTAAATGACAGCAGCCATGATGACTGGGCATTTGGCCACTGCTGAGTCATGCAGCATCAAGGCTGATGAAACAGGAGGTGACAGGGAGTCACCTGGTGCTGCAAAGCACAGTAAATGCTGCAAAAAGGCTGCAAGCATGCTGTGTCATGCTTATGATTGACAGGTGTCCAAAAGGAAGAGGCAGGGCTAGAAAGCCATGTGGAGCACTGGCTATATAAGGGACAAGCCTCTGGACACACATGTCGGTTGATGTGGGTTGATAGTGGAAGGTGGAGATTTTTGGAGAGTGTGTTGGTGTATTATTGTACATAGCCTTTGTACATAGAACTTCTGAAGATTAAAAGCCTCTTAGTGAGACATCTGCTGAGTCTCTCTCTGCTCTGTCTGGAGGGGAAAGGAGTTTTCCTGTAACTGACAACGTTGCTTGCTTCATTGAAGACAGTCTGGATCTTGGTGCTTCACGTTACATGGTTTCCACGCGCTGCGTCACCACGCTAACAGAGAGATATAGCAAAAGCAGTGAAAGGATATAGTGCAAAGTCTGACTGAATCATATCAATGAGATTACAAGGAAAACTTATCAATATAACTATAATCCAAATTTATGCTCCAACTGCAAAAGCAACAGCAGAGGAAATTGAAAAATTCTATGCTGGAGGAAAATTGATGGCACACAGAAGTATTTGTTAATCATTGGCAACTGGAAAGCAAAAGTAGGAAACCAAGCAGAATCAATAATTGTAGGAAAAATGCTACATAGGTGGTATTTAACAACACTCAATCTAAATAAAATATACAAAACTGTTGACTGTAAGTGTAAGAAGTGTAAGATGAACACTGGATCTGTTTTCATATGTGGTGGAGTTGCCCAAAAGCAAGGAAATATTGGATAAAAATTCATTCAGTGATTGTTAATATTATTAACATTTATGTTCTTTGAAAGTAGAGTTATTTCTCCTAAATATGACAGATACTCTTAAAAAAAAAGATGAGAGCAAATATTGGAAAATAATATTATATATGGTGACAGCCGCTCCCATAACATATGTTAAGAAATGGAAAGACAAAGAAGTACCATCAATAGAAGACTGGTTACTCAAACTTAGGGACATGTTAGAACTAGACAAACGCACCTGTTTGGTTAATGACAGACCCTTAAAGGTGGTAGAAGAAGATTGGTCTCCTGTAATAAAATATTAGAGAGGAAAATGGCCAAATCTTATATGGTAGATTTGAGATTCAATGATAGAACTATGGAATCCTCCAAAGTACAAAGCAATTATATATATAAAATGTTGAGATAATGGATTTGTAGATCTGCATTTCTATTTATTGTTAGTACAGTTATCAGTACGAACATGTTAAAGGTAGAACATAGAATGTTAAATAACTGTGATTACAAGAAAATAATGGAGTGCCAAGAATAATAGGGAAACAGAGAGAAGAATTTTAGATAAACAAGAAGGAAATTAAACTACTGATATATTTCTGATTAATTATTTTTGTTTATATGGAAAATGGGGAAAAGAAGGTTGTAGGGGAAAATTTGTTGTTGTTGTTGAATGGTAAAAATTATGATGATTTATTAGATTTTGTTTTATGGTCAAGTGGAATAAATACTATATGTCATTCATCTCTAAAGAATAACTGATCAAAAGAATAAAATAATACATTCAAAATTGTAAGAAAAAATTGGTCTAGGATGAAGAAATTAAGCAGGAGAGCAACTGACTGAATTTTGTGATGCCAACAGTTTCTTCATCACAAATACATTCTTGAGCAACCAGATAAGTGAGTATATGCAAAGATATCACCTAATGCATAATACAAAAATAAAAATAAACTACATTACTGGAAACAGAAAATGGAGAAGCTTCATTCTCTCTGCAAAAACAAGACAAGGAGCAGATTGTGGCTCAAATCAGGAACTACTAATATATATATATATATATATATAGAGAGAGAGAGAGAGAGAGAGTAAAGTCAAAGATCATAGAATCAATCATTGTTACAAAACACCACCTGAAGAACATCCCGATAGAATTTAAAGAAAATATAAAAATATATTTGCTCTATTAAGCCTCATTGACTGCAAGTCATAAGACCTTTGGACTGAAGCCTGGGTTGTTGTCAAGGACAAATGCAAAAAGACACTATCTGTAGTCAAAAGAAAGGTGATAGATGAAACTCTTCAAGAAGCTAAGGAAAGAAAAGAAACAAAATTAAAATGTAACTGTACAATTGGGATAAGGAGAAATACTATAATAATTAATACAGAGAAACAGAAGGTGAGAACCAAAACTGTAGAACTACAGACCTCTTTCATAGGGTCTGAGAAATTAAAAGGAAATTTAAACCAAGAGTGCAGATGCTCTATGACCAGCAGGGAAACACACTTTACATGACCGCATAAAAATCAAAAGACAGTGGAAACTATACACCAAAGAACTTTGTAAAAGAGGTGAAAGGATGACAGAGTCATTCAAGAAAGAACCATTTGAAGAGAAACCTACAATTTTAAAAAGTGAAGTGGAAGATGCACTCAGGAAAAATAAATTGTCAGGAACCTATGGCATACAATGACCATAGAGCTACATATAAACAGAACTACCTCAGGCTACAGAGACCTACTCTAATTCTAACTAAAATATGTCAGCAAACATGGAAAACAAAAGAATGTTCAACAGATTGGAAACACTCAATACACATTCCAGTCGCCAAGAAAGGAGGACACCATACTGCTAGCAGAAAATAGCAAAGACTTGGGACAATAACTGAAGAATATCAGGGAGGAAAGGGCCAGCGTGTCATAGTGGTTTGAGTACTGGACTACAACTTTGGAGGCCAGGGTTCAATTTTTTGCTTGACCATGAAGCTCACTGGGTGATCTTGGACAAGTTACATGTTCTTAGCCTCAAGGGTGGGCAAAAGCAAAGCTCCTCTGAACAAATCTTGAGATAAAAACCCTATGATGAGTTTGCCTAAGTGTCTAAGTCAGAAACAACCTGAAGGCACACAACATACACATCAAGGAAGAAAGGTTTACAGCGTAACACTGAGGGGAAAAATAATGATCACAAATGATTTACATAACTTTAAAGTAAAGTTTCCTCTAAAGGCTTCTGCCATTGGCCATATGGCAGAAGCAGGGTACCTGGTTTCACTTACGTGGACATGTGCCCACTTCCAATGTCAAAAGTCACTGAGGACTTTAGAGGGAACACCATGGCAGCGGCAGCAGCAAGTAAGAGGGCATGTGAACATGCAGTCTGCTGGCTGTCTTGGAAACTCTGCCACATACAGCCATCTTTTTACTGTATTAAGGACCTTTGGGGATGGGGTTGGACCAGAACAACCAGATCAGCATGCAGTCTGGCCAATCCTAGCCCAGGGCTATTGACCTCTGTCATCCATATTGGATGGTGCTAGACTTGGAGGGAAATAAGCCTTTTGGCCTATGTTTTCAGCCCTTTGGAAGGCAATAAGAAACAAGGAAGAGCATATTCCAGAGAGAAAGACACCCCCCGATGAGTCGGGAGGGGTTTCTTGTTGTGCTGGTCATATAAGGACATGAGAAGCCTGATTGGTTAAAGCCCGCAGAGAATGAGAACACCTGTGCACTTTGTCCAATTGGGTTGTTTGGTTGTTACTCTAAAGTCTCATGGTGCTCCTGTTCTTCCGAGACTTGGGATGAGAGTTTGTTCTTTATAGCTCTGTGGAGGCAGCCATTTTTGAGCTTGAACTGAGCAAGTAACATCGCTCTGCTCTCTGCTCTCTGCTCTCTGCTCTGGCTTTGGCTTGGCTTGTGCCTAGCGCTTACTCATGGCCTTGGCTGCGTTGTGGTCTTTGGCGGATTTCTCTTCCTTTTACAAGCGGGCCTGTCTTCTGGGCCCGCTGGGGCCTCCACATCCCCAATTCTCCGGGGGTTGTACACCCGAGGAGGGCCCTGCAGCAGGCATCCTCACTGGGTGTGTGGACCCGGTACTGGATACAGTCCCTGCGCTGCCCCGGCGACCCCGGTCTGCTAAGGTCGGGACCCCATCGCTGGTTGGGAGGGTTGTTGCACCTCTCCCCAGTGGTGAGTGTGTTGGAAGATGGCTGTCTTCGGTTTAGGGCTCAGCATAGGACCCTTGGTGGACACCTTCCCCCCTGGTTGGTTGCCAGTAATGCTTCCTGGCTGTTTGCATCTCTTGTGAGACTTGGGAAAGGGAGGCCTTTTGGCTTCGTGGTAGTCATCCAAGGTTGGGTGATTTTGCTTGGGCCCGTGTTCCATTCATTGAAGGAGAGATGCCACGCAGTAAGGCCCAATCTAAAAGGCGTGCAGCTTCGGCTGTGCCCAGTTCTGGTCACTCTGTTTCGAAGAGGCCTTCCCAGTCTACCAGCAGAGATGATGAGATTACTGCCCAGTTGGCACAACTGGGCAAAACAGTTCAGGCTTGTGTTGCACTTTGCAACCAACTTGCACAGAAGGAGCTTCAGGCTACAGCCACCAGCCCTATTGCTGGCACTTCTGGTACCACCAACACAGAAGTGCTGCCTTTTCCTGTGGCACCTGATGCTCAGGTGATGGATGCTACCCTGGGTCCTTCTGTGGTTGTGGCTGTGGAGGCTGGGCACCCCACTATTGCCGATGTGTGGGATCTCCTGAAAAGGGTCTCTGGTATGGAGGCTCAGGATGTGGCTGCCCCGTGTCTGTGCAGCCTACTGTGGCTCATTTATATAACCTCTTACGAGGAGTGGTTTTTCCAGGTGCTGGTGCAGTGGAGCAGACCTGTGAAGTGTAAAGAGGTGATCAAGCTGCTGCTGCCTCTTCTGCGCTTGACACCCAAGCTGTTGCGGGGCCACAATTCGGGGGACTGGTGTGGTTGGCTGGTGATGCTTCCCAGCAAGCTTCAGTTTCAGATTTGTCTCCTAATATTGCAAATGCTAATTGGCCTGCCTCGGTATGGACTCCAGGTGGCCAGGTTGGTCAGGGTGTGGCTGTGGAATGGCCCAACCCTGTGGTTTTGGAGCTTCCTGCAATAGAGGCAAGTGGCCAGGAGTGGCTACTGCCCCCCCGGCCAGCTTCGCCTGGAGGAAAAGGCCCCGTCACCAATTAAGTTAGACTCTATGGTGGCATGGCTAAAGAGGCTGCTTCTTATTTATTTCATGGTTTTTCCCTAAGTTTTTGTATCCCTTATACAGGTACTAGGGTTCATCATTTTGGGCCAAATGCTTGTTCCGTAAGGGAGCTCCTGAACATTGTGAGGGAGAAATTGGGGGGGGGGGGGGGGAACAGCTGCTGGAAGGATTTCAGGACCACATGATCAGTTGTCTATTCCCACCCTCCATCCATTCCCTTTGGGTGTGGTTCCTAAAAAAGCTCCTGAGAAATTTAGGTTGATACATAATTTATCATATCCAAAGGGCGACTCTGTGAATGATGCTATAGATCCCAGGCTTGCCTCTGTTAAGAATGCATCATTCGACTAAGCAGTAAAGATGATTAGGAATTTAGGCAAGGGAGCCCTTTTAGCTAAATGCGATATTAAGTCTGCCTTTAGGCTGCTCCCTGTTCACCTAGATGATTTTGACTTACTGGGTTTTCAATTTGAAGGAAAGTAGTTCCTTGATAAAGCTATGTCAATGGGATGCTTGACTTCTTGTTCTACTTTCGAGACATTTAGTACTTTTCTTCATTGGTGTGCAGTTAAGCAGACTGGCAATAGAGCTATAACACATTATTTAAATGATTTTTTGATCGCTGGGGATCCCAATTCTTCCCAATGTAGGGATTCTTTACCCAATTTCAGGAATTAATGTATGAGTTGGGTGTGTCCTTAGCAGAAGAAAAGACTGATTGGCCAGATACACGGCTTACCTTCTTGGGTATCGAGATTGACACCATAGCTGGGATTTCTCAATTACCAAATGATAAATTGGTGGCTATAAGGCAGCACGTTAGTGCCATGTTGGGGAAACAAAAAGCTTTAAATTTGTTTAATCAATTTTTATTGGAAATTGGGGTGGATCAAAGTTGGCTGAGTAGGGTTGACCTGATCCTACATTTTATAGTTTATCTTAGGCAGGCAGGCCTTTCGCCTGTCACTATTAGGGGCAGGTTGGCTGCCCTGGCATTTCACTTCAGGGCAAGGGGTTATTTTGATCCTACCACAGACTTTAGGGTCAAAAGAGCTGTGGAAGGTTGGTCTAGGGAATCTCCTGTAACAAAGGATTCACGATGGCCAATAACAGGCACAGTCCTGGCTAAATTATGGGAACAATTAACTGATACATGTTATTCACCTGGGGAAGAGGCTTTATTTAAGGCAGTATTTGCATTAGCCTTCTTCACTGCATTAAGAATTAGTGAGATTGTGCCAGGATCTTGGAATGATCAATCTGGTAGGGCTCTTTTATTTTCAGATATTATATTAACGAAACAAGGGATTCAGATTCGTGTTAGGTGCTCTAAGACTGATCAGATGGAAAAGGGTCAGTCTATTTCCTTAGCCAAAGCACCTCATGGGCAAATTTGCCCGGTAATAGCAATACTCAAGTATTTGAAGATTAGGCCCAATGTGGCGGGCTATCTTTTCATGCATCTGTCTGATATGCCTTTAACTCAATTTCAATTTAGGGCAGTGTTGAAGGAGACATTAAGGTGGGCTAAGCTGCCCCAGGCCTGTTTTTCTTCGCACTCCTTTTGTATTGGAGCAGCAACAGCTGCGGGCACTCATGGTTTGAGTGAAGCTGATATTTGCAGAATTGGCTGGTGGCATTCCCGAGTATTCAAGTCTTATGTCAGGCCATCAGTGAATGTGACTCCTGATCAGCCACATTAATTTGTTCTATTTCCTTTCAGCTGGTTTTTACCACGGCTCAATATGGATTGTGGGCCACAGTCTGGTCATTTGGGGGGAACACCACCTTCTGGAACATCGGCGTGACTCCACTCTGGGCCTGTTGCACATTGGAACCACTCAGTGGTTTGGACAAAGGGACATGATGTGGGGAGCGCTCCTTTCATGGATCATGTAATTGGCACGATCAGGTCCACAACCCCCGGTTTTGGTGATACACCTGGGGGAAAATGATTTAGTTAAGACCCCATGTTTACAGGTGGCAAAGCAGATGGTGAGGGATCTGCAAGAAATTCAAAAGATCTTCTCGGGTGATGTAATACTTTGGACTAAGCCCTTGCCACGGTGTAGCTGGCCTGGAGCTCAGAAAGACGCTGCGATTAACAGAAAGATGCTGCGATTAACCATTCATTGGCTGAATCACTATGTTGCTAAGTAGCTGTCTAAAATGGGCATTTTCATGGTGGAACATGGAATTAAATTTGATCGGCTGCAGCTGTACAGGGGCGATGGGGTACACCTCTCTCCAGAAGGTTCAGAGAAGTATGTTACAGCACTCTTCGATCAAATTCTAAAAGCTATCTGCGGGGGGGGGGGGGGATGCCTAGCTAGGCTGGCCCCCTCTTGTGGTGGGTAATGACCCCCACCCCACAGGAAAATTAATCTGGCTAATTAAATTAATTGGGGTAAAATTGGCATAAGACAAATTAAAGGAAATGACGAATGCAGTTAAATGCATGATATCATTAATTGAATGACGTCATATGATGTAATATGATGTCACTTCCGGAGGGGAGGGGTTTGTAAATTTGTTGATATTATTTGTTTACTTATTTTGTCATGTGCGGTGAAGGACCACACACTTTGGGGGGTTACACCTTCACTTACACACGTGACAAATTTGTTAATGTTTATTGCCTTGTAAATAGACCCTGTACAGATAAATAAAAGTTGTGGACTGTTTAAACCCAAAAAGAGGTGTCTCGTGTCCTTTGTGCCAGTGCAAAGAATAAATTAAGGAAGCAGCACTATAGATGGTAGTGTGACTTGGGTGTGTCTCATTGATAAAGTCATCATAGATTGAAGCTGACTTGACAATATTTAATAGCAACAATTTTTATTATTTTATATGTTCTGGTCACACCTATTTTTAGAACTATTATGTATACTCTGCTTTCAATTGCATTTCTTGTTTTCCATAGTTCATTCATTTTAGCAGTCATCATAATTGTTATCAGGCTGAAAACAACTGCATTTTGAAGTTACACTGGAGAACAGTTGTCATAAAAATAGTTAGGAGTTGACACTAATTATTTAGTTAACAGATAATATTTTGTTGTTAGTAACTCCCAGCATTAGACATATAGTTGTGGTGGGAACAATACAACAAAGCCAATCAGTAAGAACACCATGGAAAGTGTTTGAGAATTAAACTTGAATAGCCATTATCTGCAGCAGATTATACATCATACTGGCATTCAGTATGTTCAAATATTCTATTGCACAACATTATCATTCTTCAGTAGTGTTAATACTCTATCAAACCTCCAGTGTAAGACTAATAGTATATATTGAGATTTGGTGCATTGGCAGCTGTTATGCCATTACAATTTTCTAACATAGTAAATGTGATTATAGTGATTCAGCTTTTGAACTTATTTTAAAATAGAGTAAGAGACCAAGTTATAATCAAAGGATTTAATAAATAATCTAGGGTGGCCTTTTCTCTTCCCTATAATAAATTATCCTGACCCACAAGTGTCCCACATCCATAATTTTAAGGGGGGGGACATTTTTTTTAATAAAACACATACACATATACATTTTTGTCACCCAATTCTGTACCTCAAATGTTGATATATTTCCATATCACTAGCACACAATCAACTTTCCAATAAAAGAGGTTCTTAATTTTTTTATTTTTTTTACTTTGATGTAAACACTTGACTATAAAATTTATTCATGACAATTTGTATCTGCAGAGGTTCAATACATTACAGATGTATTGGGTGTCTACAGAGTGTCCTCAAAGAATGATGCATTTTCAACTTTTCATTTGTTCTGTTAATATTGCCATTGCTTATGTCAAATTTGTGTCTTCTTATCCTTTTCCACAATGGCTAGCTTTTTTTGTCCTCTGTTACATGCAGTAGTATGTCTCTTCTAGTCTCTGTTTTGTCAACTGTCATCCCTTCTTTCCTGCCTCAAAGTTTCTGTATACCTGCCATATTTTTTTAAAGGAAGGCAAAAATTGTCTGAAACATAATTTTTGTCATTCTCAGAAGCCTCCAAGCCTTTGTATCTTACCAAGCATTATTGACTTTTCTAATGAGTCATCTCCTCTCAAGATATGGCCAAGTATGACAGCCTCAGTTTTGTCCTCATGGCTTCAATGGAAGAAGTCAATAACCAATATAATTCTTTGGTAATTTGTTCTTGGAGACAGCAATAAGTAATTTTAGCAATTTTCCTCCAATTGTGAGAAAATCTTCAACACATGCACATTAAAAAAAAAAAACTGTTCACAGTTCAGAACTTATTATGTGCACAATTTGTGCATTGTACATTTGTATTTTCTTCCCAGGAAACAGCACTTTCTCCATTAAAAAACTGTTTAGAAATATTAGTTTTTGTATATAAAAAGTTATTTTCTATTCAAAAAGTGTGAATTTCATGCACAATAAATCCATAACCACAATCTTTTCTGCAAAGGAAGCAGTTTTTTCTTCACAGAAAGTAATATCTTTCCAATAGAAATAATATCTCTCCACAGAAATATTATGAAGATTTTGCACAAAATAAATTCTGAACTGTGGAGATTCTCACCAGTTCAGATTTCAATTCATCAGGATTTCTGTACTTTAAGGAACACTTTTTCTAATCATTTCTCTTAAAAAATAAAATAAAAAATCTTCCATCCCTAGAATCAATGAATGAGAATTCAATTATATGTCATTGACATATCCAAAGATACACATAAAGCAAGGAAAATATTTTGAAGCCATGCAGGATTCTATGAAATATGATAATAAATAGGTTATAAATGCTAAATACATTCATTGTGATGTATTTAGCCTTCTTTCGTAGAGGAAGGATCCATTAATTTCTTCATATATTGTTAACAGAAACTTGCCAAATTCCATGTATGTTCAAAATATACATACCAGCAAGTCAAACACTGAATCAGAGAATTTCTTCTCATGTCTGTAGTTGTCAAATTAGTCAAATGTTTTTTTTTGGTTTTTTTTGTTGTTTTTTGTTGTTTTTTGTTGTTGTTGTTGTTGTTGTTGTTGTTGTTGTTGTTTTTTGAAATGACACATTTTGCTTGTTTCTGTAACACACAGGCTGAAAACCACAGGGTAAAGTTTTCTCTCTCAGATTTACTCAGGATAGAAAATTATCCCTGCCAGGATAGACTGGCAGGGAAGCACAGTCCTAATTAACTATGTTTCAACACCATTAAAATATTACATATCTCCCCTGATGGAAAAGCAACACATTTACGAAACATGTGGTCCATTAATTTAACTGGTTTTCCATGAATTCCACTTGCAAAAGTTGTGCCAGCATGATGAATGGAGCTAACAGTATACATGAAATAATGATAACTAATGGTTGAGCATACCTCAAGATGTGCATCTGTGACATGTTGTCTTCCAGGTTACAAAGACAAAGGATTGTATAAGATAAAAAGTGTATTTTTTTGGATCTGTGATGGATGCATTAGCACTTCTAATGGCTTTGTTGCTTGCAGTGGTTCTGTGGCTTGTCAGAAGTGACACATAGACACCATCACCTTAGGTGTGCAAAAACAATTTAATGAAATCAGTACATGCATGTAGTATCTGCATGTGTGGCTGGCTGGGAGGATTGCTACTGATGTTGGAAAGATAAAATGCTTTAAATTTCCCATTAACCAATGTGGGCCATTAAACACACACACACACACACAGAGAGAGAGAGAGAGAGAGAGAGAGAGAACAAAATAAAGGCAGCAACCAGTAAAATCAACATCCACATTGTCCTGAATTTTCTTTTTTTTCAGTTGAGTTCTTTGCCAAACGTTTGCAGAGTATACCATCAAAATGTCACTCAGGGGTGGAACAGTGTCATTTTATCAGCAAATGCCATTTTAAAAGCAAATGCCATCAAATAGTAAAAGAAATGACTTGATGAACAAATTTGGTCTAAATTGTTGGTTACATGGAGAAGTCACAAGAAGAGTCAGGACAAAATCCCAAAGGTGCTTTCATGTGCATTAGTTGCAGCTTCCAGACAAATTAAACCATGGGGACATCTTGGGAAGATTTTTTTAAACAACAACAACAACAAAAACAAAAACAAATTGTCATTACAGTTCTTGCACTCCCCCCAAATAGTTATAGTTACAATTACAATCTTTGAAGGAGACATTTTATCAGCTTCTTTGTCAGGTAAAGGTGCTAATAATCAAACTGGGTGAGGGGGAAAGGAAAGGATGACATTAATTACATGCTTTCATTAGTCATAAGCTCTTTGACTAACGTCCTCATATATATGCTTCTATTTGATTTTTAACATCTTTGTCTGATGAAGAAGCCAGTGTAACTTTGAAAGCTTGCAACATGTGTTTTATGTATTTTGGTTGGCTCAATAAAAGTATCATTGTTTTGTGGATTTGGGGTGTTATTGTACTTTGCTACATGGTAAACATGGCTATCCCTGGATATATTTTCTTCAGGTATGTGATTATTTCTTTATTATTATCAAATATCTAAACAGACATAGTTGACAGATGCTGTAGGAGTAAATGCCAGCACAAAACAACATGTGAAATTAATTTTCAAAACTAAGCAAACAGCAACAGCTTTAAAAACTGTCTTATGGGCAAAACAGACCAGCAGTAAGAGCTGGCTTCCCAGTGGCCTGGAGGTGTGAACACCACGTTCAGACAGCAGCACACCCCCAGGTTGCCAGGAAGCCACACAGCTGACCATACATGTGGCAGTTTCATGGCATTTCTGCGGTGTGGCATTGACATGTGCAGTGCTGCAGAAATGCTGAAAAGCAACCACAGTGGAAAGAAAGACACCTTTTTCCCATTGCAAAAAGAAGTGGCTTTCTGTTGCTTCTTTTTGCTCGGGAAAACACTGTGTTGTGGCTCAAAGGGGCAGCAGCAAGCCACTCCTTCAGGGCAGTCTGTTTCACCCCTTAGTGAGGTTTGGTTATTTTTTGTAAAATAATATTTTTTATAGGTGCCTGACACAAAGAACTTTGGAATTACTTGCATGAAATTGGGTTAATTCCCTTCCTAGGGAGCATTCACACTTACTTTTTTGCCCCATGGAGATCTGGATTTCCACAGTAGTGCAATGCAGAATTGATGTTCCCACTATGTTTAATGTGACCAAATCTCTCCAAGGCATCAAATCCCCTACAGCATTCACACATGCACCACTTTGCTTCAACATGGAGATACCTTCTTGTCTGGGAATGATCCCCATGACCTGGATCTATTTGATAGCTTACTCACACTACCAAAGATCTGGATTGCTCCAGACCTTTAAAGAAGACGTGCTTAAGGACCTGGTGTCAAATACATCAGGTTTAGTGGAATTTTCCATGCCCCCTCGGCAAACGGTGCCAGTCACATATGGGGCCAGTGGGAATGTTGCAAAAATAACCTGGTTTCACACCAGGTTATTTCCATAGTGTCAATGGGCCCTTCGTGTCTAGGCTGGCCAAGATACTGCGTACTTATTTCTTCCAAAAGGCTTTAGTAGAAAAAGGACCAGGGGATCTACAGTGCAAAATCATTGTCAAAAGGATCAAGCTAGCACCCAACTCAGTCCTAACTGGTCCAGATGGAGCACTTTAAACAAGACTGATCAAGCTGTGTCAAAGGTTTAGAATATTGTTGCACATGTTGGCTTGGTCTTTACACATATCTGATAACAAATGTAATTCTAATTTCTTTGCCCATAACATTTTCTGGTGCTAGAGGACATTTTCTTGCAAGAACTACTTTATCATACATCAGTGAAGCCAATATTATATTTAAGTGCCAAAAGCAATACTGGCCTATATCTGCTTTAAACAAATTATGTCTGTGTGTGTGTGTGTGTATTTAAGGAATGTAAAAGTGTAGTTTTTTGTTTGTTTTATTTTGCTATTTTTTTAATATAAAAAAAGAATCACTGATCTGTAAAAATAATGGAGAGTTACATGGGGATATCTTATTTGAATTATAAGTATATATGATATATAAGCTGACCACATGGAAGTCAACCACATGGAAGTACCTGTGGTCATTTGTTAAGCATCAGTATCAGTGTGCTCTTAGAGTCCACACAAAAGCACAGGCATCTGACATCTTCATAGGCTGCTTTCTAAATTGCAAAAATGTTTCATCAGACCCTTTATGAACAACTGAATTGTTTACTAGACATCAGTCACCAACCATCAAAGACAGTCAGTGTTTCTTAGTAAGGACAGATGAATCTGTCAATGATTGGGGATAATTAATAATTATTATTCATTTTCCCCCAATGACTCCCCCCCCAAAAGAAAATCAATAATTGATTTTGTATTATTTCCTCATCAGTTTGCCTTTTCTTCAAAATCTGCATATCCCCCCTATTATTCTCCTAATATTCACATTTTGGATGTTAATTTGCCCTATATATATATATATATATATATATATATATATTATTTTATAGTATTTTCAATAATGTAAACATTTGTGTATCCATTCTTTTTACTGAATAATTAAAAATAGGGATGAGTTTCCTTTAAAAACTAATGATCACAAATTAGTTTCTCAACAGCATGGAAACCTTAATGAAGAGAATGCTAGATGGGTGAGAGTCCTCGGAATTCAAAATGTATTGTGTGTGAAAAGTGTCTATGAGTTGCAGGAGGATAATTTTCTGTGCAAAAATTAACATGTCTGTCTATAAAACCAACTTTTACTGTTTAAAAAAAATAGGTGACTGGTGAGCTTGCAGAACAACTATAAAAGTCAATTGTAATGTGTGTGTAAAAGTGAATTGTAACTGATGAACAGGTAGTCAGAAATTATTTTGATTTGTTTTTAAAGTATGCATTTATTTGTTCTGCATCTGTTATGCATTGCCTTGTCGGTCTTGGTGAGGTGGAATCTTGTTAAAATAAATAGTGCATAACAATTTCATCCCAGCCAAACAGAGACCACAGAAACATATATAGCTGATAGGGCTCGGCTATGTAATGGCACCAGAGCTAGAAAGACCAATCAGCTAGGATTTAAATAATTGAGTGGCAGGTTTGATTCATCAATATGGTAAAGAAACAAACAAACATGCATATTCACTTTGTGAACAATTTCACAAAGATTGTTGTATAATTATTTAAGAGAACTATTTTGCAACATTGACTATGTTTGCCAGGTTGGGGGGGGGGGGAATCTCAATAATTTTAACTCAAGTTTAGTTATTAATTATCCTCCATTGGAAAGCTCTTACTACAATAATTGTAGACAATTTGAATATTTTCTATTTTTGCCAAACAAATTGGATGCATCGCAGCCACCTCTCTTTTTATTTGTCTTTATTTTGTGGCATTACACAATACCTCCCAAACTATAGTACAGACTAATTAAGTTCAAACAGAAGGAGAAAACAAGTGTATTTTTTTCTAGTTACATGCTGCAGATGTGGAATCTTTGAAATGATTTCTAGCAAACAAGCAGTGGATTTACTTGACATCTACAAACAATGAGCTCAGACTACAAAGGATATATTTCTCATAGCAGAGCAGAAGATTCATCTGTCAGTACCAATGCCTGCAAGAAAGCACCATACCCTCTTGTCATCTTCATCATCAAAAGCAATGCTATTAATATGAAACAACCAAGAGAAAGTGGCATCATATCAAATTAATAATTCACTCAATGCAACACACTCTAACAGAAGATCATTTAGATTAGTAAATCTGTGATGGGAATGCATTTTTTGTATGTGTGCCAAATTAAACTGTTTAAAGTTCGTAAAAATAGAGAAAGATAAGATAGCTGTTTAACACAAATAGTTGGAAGAAAGACTGTCATAACTGTTTGTTTCCAATTGCTTCTTAGCACAATGTCTTTCTATCACTCTCCCAAAACAGGATAACTTTTAAAACTATTCTAACAGTTGTTTGAACAAAATGTACCAAATCTTAAGCTTCTATAGATCAATAGCACTCATTTTCTTTGTTGGCAATTCAGAAAATGTATCATTATAAATGATTTTTTTCTGGAAAACAAATCTGAAATTGAAATTTTGGAATATGTAGAGTCATGCTACAATGAAATATCTATGAGCATTCTAAGGAAAGTTGCTCAAAAAGATTACAAAATAACTTAAGGCGGGGCTTCAGAATATGCCTCTCCAGTCTCAAATAATGTCACTTAAAGTCACATATTGATTGAAGGCAGGTTAGGAAACCCTGTTCCGATAAAATATCTGAGATCTTAAGGTATGTTCACAAACCCTGGCAAACAATTTCAGGGGAGTTTAACACATCCCTACAAATGTAAAACAAATATCTCTTGAGTAAAACTAAGTCAAGAGTCCTTCATGCATCATGACAATTTGCTGACCAAACCATGAAATAATGAGACTACACAATTAAGCTTGGATTGAGATATGGGCCACTTTATTTAATTTGTCACCTATCTGAGATGTGCAAAGGGGGGGACGTAGTATAGGAGCAGCTCACCCAGATCTCCTCCTCCTCTTTCCTTGGGTAAGACACCCGAACCCCAAGGAGAACCCAGAACCTAGGATGGTTCCTGTCAGTATGGTGGATGATGTGTGTTGCAATGATGTTTACCATTCAGCAGAGTTGACAGGAAAAACTGACTCTTCTCCTGCATGTCCTCCAGACTTTTCCTCCCATCTGGAAACTTGTTGAAGTTCCTGCCTCAGCTCTCCAGCTGATCAGCAGTCAGAAATCCATTCCAATTGTAAGCAAATATAATTAAGCTTTATTGCTACAACTATTCAGCTATTTACAGTCTATGATATTTACAAAATGAGTTCCTTGCAACACCACACAGCGATAGCCAGAAAAATACCAACAGCTCCCAGCTCAGCCCATTGCTCACATGACAGATTTAGACAAAGGATTTTGTCTTCCCCCCAAGCTTCCACCCATTTGGGCATATCCCTCTTTGTTCATTGGTTGTTACTCTTTTTCCCAGACTCTTAGTCCATCCCCTGGTGTTTATATCAAGTCCCATGTGTTTATGTCCAGTTCCTTCTCCTTTCTCAAAACACCTCTTGTTTACCCCCTCTCTGGTGTTATGTTTATGTCTGAAGAGACATTTGGTATTTGTTTGGCCTGTCTTTTCCTCCAAGCCTTCCCACAGGAAAACTTTCTCCATACATCTGTACATTTCCTCTTATGACTCTAAGTCCCATTCACCAATTCCTGACAGTTCCTGGCTGGACAGCTATTGCAAGGCCAACCTGTGGGGCCCACTCAAAATCACTTATCTTAAAGTGAAGGCTAAAATCTCAGGCCAGACCTAAGGACAGCTTCCTTTCTTACCTCTCAGGTCTCATAACATGTAGGGGCAGTTTCAGAGACCTCTCCTTCACCAAGCAGGTGCCATACATGTTCACTGAACTCTAGCTTTCTACATCCACTACTTGCCACATATAGGTCTGCTTAGCTCTTATCTCCCATCAGGCTGGACAAAAGGGCAATCACACCCTATTGCATATCTTCAATGAATATCTGGTTCTCCTCTATGGACAAACAAACCCCATCTCAAGCCTCTGAAAAATTATATATGGCTGTGGGATGAAATAATCCACACCCCTGGCCAAGGCATTACAGATTTCCATATTGAGTCTCCTTCAGGAAACAACAATACACTAATTTAGTCACCCTCCCTGGACCAACCTTCTCTTAGCAAAATGGCTGACCATAATGTACACACATTAGCCCTAAACCCCGGGCCAGGAAGACTGAACCATCTTCATGTCACACATGCCTGAATGATCAAGACCTTGCTCTTTAACAATCCTAGGTCATTAACTCAAAAGTGAATGGCCAGGATGTGCCGTGGAGGCTCACAGTGATTCCAGAAAAGCAGCAGCAGATTACCCTGCCACTGGAGGCCCCTCCTGTCAAGCCACTTGACTGTGGTCATATTGCCCAATCAGAGGTGGGATCTGAAATGACATTATAAACCCCGTCTTCTGCCCAAAAGACAAAGCTATTGCATCCGATCAGGACCTGATGTCTCACCAGCCATAACCTAGTAACTGTAGGAGAATAAGCAACCAGAAAATGTGTTGGTGCTGCAAAAGCCTAACAAATCTATTAAATATTGAAGACCTCCAGTGCCCTATGTTTTAATTAATTTAGGGCCCATAGCTGTGGTCGATGTCATCTCAATTCTAAACAAGTGGGCAACAAATTTGACCTCTTTCAAACTTAATAATGCTAGGGTCCTCCTGGTGATGGTCCAGAACTGATATTTAGTGAGGAGCAATGAATTGGCATGGCAAATTAGAAGGACAGGATGGGTTCCCCTGACGTAAAGCCTGCAAAGGGCACAACACTGGGTCGCCACAAAAATTGCAGTTGCATAACTGCTCCCACCTCTCTCAGATCTATTTTAGTGTGTGTATCTTAGGTTTGAGTCATGAGCACCCATTTGCAGATCTCTGACTTCTAATGCCCTTGTCTCTCTTTGACATTATGACCAATTCACTGACATGTAGCCCACCCCCCCCCACCCCCCAAAAAAAAGTATTCTAGAAAGGCAACCTGAAAGAAAAGAGCTTCATGAGTAGACACACAAATATATCCCCAAATACCTCCTAACCTCTTGGGGACAGTCAGGGAAAGAGCCTGCCTACCATCTCTCACCATGCCTCTTTTTCTAGATTAGCCTTCTAAGGCCTGTCTAACTTGGAAATCTGTTGCGGAGTGAAAGCCCCTTATATAGAAAGACACATTGTTGTAGGAGATAAATGACAGGAACAGTTCAATTATCACACAACTGACCCTGCTTCCTGAATATTGTAAATTATTGCACAGCCCTGATGTAGCTTTTCCTCATGCTTGGAGCCAGGAACATACTAATAGCCCTAATTACTCAGCCTTCCAAGCCTGAAGAGACCTGTAATGCATCCCTGGTCTTCAACTCCTCCATTTAATAGGATACTTCATTGAATTTGGCCAAAAAATCCTGACACACTGTAAGGTGTTGCCTGTCTCTATGTTCCATATAATCCACACCGTGCCCTTAGGTCCTCTGGGAGGAAGCTGCTTCAACCAATGAGAACTAAGCTGGCGGTGACCTCCCAGAGAATATTCTCTGCCACCGCTCCCAGACTCTGGGGGGAAAAAAGCCGTCAAGACAGATCTCTTCCAGCAGGCTTACCCAGAATATTCACCTATTTTGATTTCCCCCTGTCAGACATTTTTATTTTGGCCTTGCCCCCGAATGCCTATTGTTTTTAACTCTGTTTATTGTTAAAATTTTAACTTTGAGATTGAATTTAATGCATTTTTAATGGGGGGGGGGGTAAATTGTCTTATTTATATTGTTGTAAGGGTTTTTATGTATTTGATTTTATATGTAAGCCACCTTGATGGCCAAGGCTAAAGGCAAGATATAAAATAATAATAATAATAATAATAATAATAATAATAATAATAATGATAATAATAATAATAATAATAATAATAATAATAATAATAATAATAATAATAATAAATAATGTTTGATGCCCAAGAAAACCAATCACTGAGAGAGGCCCTCTGTCTTAGGGCAGCCATGGGCCACCCTGGGAAGTGGCAGATCAGGGCTGAGGCTGCCCCGTCGTGTGGAAGGGCGGGTGCTCTGATGACATCCTCAGGAAAGGGATGGGGCACCCAGCGTCCAGTTGCCCCTCTCCTTCCCTGGCTTGAAGACAGCACAAAGCACCATCTGCAAAGCCCCTAAGTTGCCAAAATGATGTTCAGTTCATTCATTAGCAAGGCAAACTCCTACATTAGGATGGCTCAATGATTCATACCAAACCACAAACTAAAAAGGAAATCATCCAATAAATGAACAGCTCTGGCCACTGTTCTAAATTTGATAGCCCATTCAAGGAATGCACTGAATCTTTTGAATGTGGCACATAAAGAGATCCCTTAGGAAGGGCTTAATCCATTTAAAGCATACTGTCAAATGAAAAGCCCAAAAGTTCAAAATCATCTGGGTGTTCTGACAATAGCTGAAACACTAATCTGCTGTCATATTTTGCCAATTCTACCCTGCACCCATACTGGTTTATTTCTCTACCTGAAGTATAGAAGGAAGTGCACCTGACTGCACAGAGTTCTACATGACTTCTCTTTGGGTTATGACAAATGGTGAATAAGCCTATATTTACATGGGGCTTTCTTCAGGACCACACCTAGTGGGGAGATCCTCAAATTGGGAGCAGGAGGTGAAGGGTTCAACTACCCTACAACCTGCAACATCCTGCTATAATCTCCTTACATATCCATAGCAACTTGTTCCAAGCCCATAATAGATTTCAAATTCCAAGCCAGAAAATGATGACAGTTTTCTTGAAATGGAATTTTGAACCCAAACCAGAAACCCTCTTTCAAATTAAGAGCTTCTGAGGATATAATAGTAGCCGTATTAGAAGTTTATCAAGATTAATTGGACTAGGCCCTTTTTGTAGTGGGGGTGTTTCCCTGAGTCTCGCTAACTGTTACCCAGAATCCCCTTCATATCCAAAATATTAAAAACCCATATGCTATCCTTGGACCCCTTTTCTAAAATATGAAATTCCCTGATGACCTCCAAATGAACTCTGGCAGTAGAGTCAAGAGGCCAAAAGCCCTCTGCACCCATGGCATGGGCAGCCCACCCTTAATTCTTAAGGAATGCACTTCCTCCAGATAGTCAGGAGAGTTGCGAATGGGATTTTCCATGATGAGATCATCCAAACCATCAAGAGGTGTATTGTGTCATCCTTCCACAAACACCCTCAGCCATCCAAGGTGTAATGTTTGTATTGTGCCACCCAATACATTATTCCCTTCTCACTTGCTGCAAGTGATACCAGTTCACCTCACAGCGCCCCCTGTATTTTCTAAGCTGCGACTGCTTCCGCTTCCTGCACTCTCTTTACATGCCCAGAGACTATTTGTTCAGAACACCCTATCTCTCCTTTGGATGTTACAACAGGTTTTGCATTGCTGAGTGAGCCAAGTTCTTTCTGCTCTAAAGTTGAAAGGCACAGTCTCTCAGCCTAGTCAGTTGGCAACCGATAATCATCACAACCCTCATCACTTTTCCTTCTTTTCCTTTCCTGTCCTCCATAGAAGGGGAAGACATGTGAGCCCTTTAAACTTCTTTGGTCTTCCCTTGCTTTGTCATAATGCCACTTGGCGCCCCTTCTCAGTTTGTATGGCTTTCTGTACATGTTCAGAGGAAATAGGATCAAATCTGTTTTCTTGTTTGTCTGTTTCCAAATGTCTCTATTTTCTTTTGTTACCAGACAGTGTGACTAGTCACATACTCTCAGCCCAAAGTCAGATTCAGCCTTGCTCTTTTCCAGATTGCTTCCTCACATCCTCCTCATATTGTTGTTATTGTTTTATGGTTGTTGTTGTTTGTAAGAAGCCAGTGCTTCAGTACTGATTTGTTTTATTTGTGCTTCATGAGTTTTAGGTATTTTTGTTGTTGTTGTTGTTTTCTTTCTGCTGACCAGCAAAGACCAAGTAGTTGAAGGCTCTTCTAGCCTGCATTTTGGCATGGATCTATGTATTCTTGATTAGGTAAGGATTTGTGTTGCATAAGTGGAGTGAGTTAAGAGAAAGGAAGGCTTTCCTTCCTACCTTGCCATTTTTCTTTTAAGGTTTTTGCTAGCTTTTTGTATTTTCTATTGATAGCAGGGGGGGTGCCCCCATGCTCTGATTATATTTGCTCCAAACCTGACAAGAGCCCCCATGTATCTCCAAATGGTTGCGCCTGCTTACTAATTTAAGCGAGGCCGCCCAACAAATAAAACAGACTGAGGACCGCATCGAATTAACAGTAGACCTCCGGGCCCAACAAATTCTAAAGGTCACTCAGGAAATACAGCAAGCCACTACTAAATCTTGGTGGGATTCACCAACCCCCTAACAGTGATAGTTATAGTTCAGGTCATTATTTTAATCGGGTCCACTAGCTTAGTATGCTGGGTGCGAAGGCAGATGGCTGAGTTCAGGGCCATCCGCAAAGAACTGGACCTCCCGTCATCACCCTCTAAGCCCAGCACTCCACTCTGCAGGGCCGCCTTTCAGGTCATGGCGAGTCCCCAACATCACGGCAAAACAGAGCACGGAGCCCCACTGACACTCTATGACACACACACCCATCTCCCCAGAACTAATTCGGCTCGGCTCGCTGTCTAATTCGGTTGCACATCAAAAACAGAGGGACAATTGGGAACCATTAGCGGTCATTTACATATTAAATAGCAGGCAACCAATCATTCGGGCTAGCCGCCTGTGGCCCACTCTCCCTTGCATGCCATTCCCCAATACACCCTCCCCACCTTCTGGAGATATAGTCATTAAGGGGATCAAGCCGGGGGAGGATTCCCTCTCCTTTTCACTTCTATCTTTTACACCATTGGGCGGGGCAGGGGATAGTTCCCCCGCCCCTATTAGCAGGCTGAGCTAGATTGGAATCCTTGGTGGGCTCACGGCAGGGAAACTGTGAGCTCCCGGTGGGTAGTCTCATGAGACAACTCACCAGGGAGCACTACCACCACTATGACCTCAGAGGGTCATTTCCTGGCGCGGCTGCACCAAGGATGCTCATCTACACCAGCATGTCGGGTTTCCCTCACGGGAGCCCCGACTAGGGCAATTGGCAACTCCAAATTTCAGGCACCTCACCCGCTCGCACTACCTTCAAGGTAAGGGTGACCAACCCCCTTTTTAAACGTCCCCACTCCAGCTGACCATTAGCCCTCGGACTAGTCAAAGCTGGGGTCCCCAAAGTAAACACAAGGCTAATCGAGCTGTAAACAGCACCAATAGCCCAAATCGGAATGCAATTTGCATATTTCCCCAGCATGATCAACCCCTGCCTTTTCATGGCTCCACCGGCTTCATTGCCCAAATTGGGCTAACCAATCACCAATCCATCCCCATCCACATGGCCCTCACTTCTCCCAGAAATTAACCCTTCCTTGCCTGGCCCCTATCCTTCATCAAGGGGAAGGTAAGCCCCCAGCGCGATTAAACCGGACCAGCCTTCACCAGCAATCCAGATGATATCTTGACGTCCAGGAATAGATGTCCTCCAGAAGTACCACACAAGCCCCGCCGATGCCTCCGTCCTCCACGGTTCCACCCGCATCCCGAAGAACCTCCTCACTGACATCGCCAGCCCCGATGACAGCACCCGCATTCCTGCAACCGCCCCTTTCTCTGCATGATTCTCCTGGAGGAGGACAGCCTAAGATCCTCCAAAGGGACTACCCACCACTGGACTGCCTCAAATCATGGCTACCGATACTTCAGTGCCCGCATTCTCAGACACATATAGACTTTAATAAAAATGAAACACAGACTCTATCCCATACACCCTTGGGAATTTGCCCGCATTTTTACGAACTGCAGATTTCTCATTCATGTATGTTTCTTCTTCTCAATCATTGCTGTACCATTGTTATGTGTGTATGAGTGTGTGTGTGTGTGTCCCAAGATAAGGCAGGCCTTACAGTGGAGATGCTTCCCTTGATAGGACTTCCTCCCTAAAATCCACACCCCTAAATTTATTTTGGCGAAGGCTAATTCGGAAAACACTCATCCACACCACTGTGCGGCCTTGTGGTTTCCGAGGGGGGGGAATGTTACCCAGAATCCCCTTCATATCCAAAATATTAAAAACCCATATGCTATCCTTGGACCCCTTTTCTAAAATATGAAATTCCCTGATGACCTCCAGATGAACTCTGGCAGTAGAGTCAAGAGGCCAAAAGCCCTCTGCACCCATGGCATGGGCAGCCCACCCTTAATTCTTAAGGAATGCACTTCCTCCAGATAGTCAGGAGAGTTGCGAATGGGATTTTCCATGATGAGATCATCCAAACCATCAAGAGGTGTATTGTGTCATCCTTCCACAAACACCCTCAGCCATCCAAGGTGTAATGTTTGTATTGTGCCACCCAGTCTAACACCCTCCCACCCATAGGAAGGTGCATTGTGTCACCCACCCACACATTTCCCCAGGATATTGACCCCTCGGATTAAGACCACCACATACAATGGAACCCTATACAGCAGGGTGCCATCATCGCAATTATCGCCTTCCGCCCCCAGGGCCCATTTGGCCCTATATAAGCCCCAGATTTTGGCCAGTCAGTGTGCTACCTTCTTGGTCTAAACGACTCCACGTCACTCTGACCTCTGAAGTTAGTTACCAGCAAGTCTGCTCAAACCCCAGGCTGCGGAGCTAGACTTGTCTTCCATCATCTCGCATCCCATTTGCTTCCCAGAGGAGGTCTACATTTTGGTAAGCATCACCCTTAGTAACGCCTGCATTTCTGTTCCAAACTCCAACCTTGATCTTCCTGAGCCTTGTGTGTGTGTGTGAGTGCATGTTCTGTGAGTTTTCCCCTATTTTAATAAATTAGACATCTAGTGGTTAACCAATATCTGTCTCAGCTCCATTTCTTGGGATTCTCTGGTCTCTTGGTATAAACACCGGGAAAGCGGTCTCATTGGGCTGTTGTAGCAAGCCTACTCTCGCATATTTGAGCTAATAATAAAATTCCCCTAAGGATTCGTTGCTACATAACCACCCTGGTGGTCCTTGTTCCCTGCATCTAGTCCCTTACTCTTTGGACATTGCACTGAAGTCTGAACATGGAGGATTAGTATGCACAAGCACCCTAAAACCCAAATTCCTGGTATAAAAAATTGTTTTAATTGTCCTGGCTCAATGCTAGGGAATCATGAGAACTGTATTTTTTTTCTGAGACATTGAGCCTTCTCTGTCAGAGAGTTCTGGTGCCATAATAAACTACAGTTCCCATGATTCCCTAGCACTGAGCCAGGGCAGTTAAAGTGGCCTCAAGCTACATTATTTCTGTTAGTCTGTAAAGGTCCTCTGCCTTGGAAAACTCAGTACATCCCTTTCAATTAGAATAAAGTGTGACCAAATTACTGTAGATCCAACCAATGGTTCTTATGATACAGAACTAAATTCTGGCATCACACACTTCACACATGTCATCCTTCCATTAGAACTGTCATTCAAATTTTGCCTTGAGTGGAACTAAAAGAGACTTTTTTCTCCTGTAGGTTTTCAATAATAACCACCTAAAACAAATTTCAGAGCATCTTTCCTTTTTTGAAAAACAAAACAAAACAAAAACATTTTAAACAAGTTGCATAAAGCCCCCAAAATGTCAGTATCTAATTATATTTCTCTGGGGTGTGTGGACATACTAGGGTTGGAAAGAATGTTGGAAAATATTCAGAAATGGTAGAATAACATGTCTTTCAAATGAAAGAAAGAAACCCCCAAAAGAAGATCACTGGAATGATCAGAACTGTCAAAGTTAAGGATCTTTCTGTGCACAGAACAATATTTATTTGTTTTCTGCACAAAATTCACACTAGTTTGCTTTGCAGAGAAGGCAGCAATTTTTGCAAAGTAAGCCATCGTTATGTTCAAAAGTGGTGTTTTCTGCATAGAAAAAGTTGTTTTCTGTTCAGATCAACCATGTGCAATTTTTTATCAAAAGCAAGACTCAGGTGGGCCTCCATGCCTCCTGGGACCAGTCCTAAGTAGGCCCTAAAGTAAAAGACAGGCATCCATCTATATATATATTATAATAAAATATACAACAAAACATACATACATACAATAACCACATATATTCCACATACCCCTACACAAATACCCTACAAAAACACAAATAGACACCTATCTATAATAACATACAACATACAAATGACCAACACTACATAGATCCTATCATAAACATCAAATCATCATACAACACTCTACATACAATTAATACATATTTTAAACTCAAATGAAAAATATAATGACTTCCTAGTTGAGTATATACCTTTTTCTATTTTCCTAAATAAAGTAATTTGTTTCCCTTCACAAATATTCATTCATCATTGCATTACATAATCAATATAATTTCTGGTTAATTTAAACTTCAGATATAGATCACTCTTATATAAACTAATGTTTTTAACTTATTATATTTAATCTTCCATATATATTGTCTTTCTGATATCTAATTCCCAATATTGTTTAAAACATTTCCAATCATCTTCCACATCTTCTGTTTTCCAATTCAACAATGCTGTTAATATATCCATCTCCATCGCCTCCCACATTTTTTCTTTCCATTCTTTATTACTTGGAGTTCTCATTTGTTTCCATACTCTTGCATATACCATTCTAGCTGTCGAAACCATATATAGAATGATACATTTATACTTTTTCTCAATTTTACCATCAAGACCATTAATCATGTTAAGTAAAAATAATGTTGGTTCAAAATTAATATTCAATTTTAATATTCCAGAAATAAGTTTATGTATCATTTTCCAATAATTCTGTGCCTCTTTACATTCCCACCAAAGGTGGAAAAATGTTCCACTTTGGTTTCCACACTTCCAGCAATTGCTCTTACCTGCTCTGTATAACTTACTTATTTTATCTGGGGCTAAGTACCATCGGTAAACCATCTTGATATGATTTTCCTTATAATCTTGACAGCAGGTAAAATGCTTAGTATCTCTCCAAGCTTTTTCCCAGCTGTCAAGCTCAATCGGTTTACCAACATCTTGTGCCCATCTTATCATTGAGTGTTTAATTTTCTCTTGTTCTAAATCTCTTTCTCTTAATAACTTATAATATCTAGTAATATGGCCCTTTTTTTATCCCAACATTAATATCTATCTCAGATTTTTCATTTGTTATTCCACCTTTTCTTTTATCCAAATTGTACCTTTCTTTTAGTTGGTTATACAAAAACCAATTCCTCTTTAATTTTTTTCCCAATTGTTCCGTAGTTTTAAATTTACCTCTGACTGCTTCTTCCCAGTAAATTAAATTCTTATATACCAACCACACTATACCTTCATTTTTAGTTCTTTTATATAATGCTTCTTGCAGTGATGACCAACTTGGAATTTGTTTATAATTTTTTTTATCTTCTTCCATATTTTAAATAAACCATTCCTGATAAAGTGATGACAAAAATCCTTGTTGTTCTTTTCTTTATCAAACCATAGAAAAGCATGAAAACCAAATTCCAGTTTGACGCTCTCTAATTCTAATATTCTCTCATTTTCTAATGTCATCCAACTCTCTAACCCAGGGGTAGGCAACCTTTTCCCTTTAAGGGCTGAGGGACTTCAGCTCCCAGAATCCCAGGAGCTATTGGCAAACACGGGACTATTGGCCAACATGGTTGAGGCTTCTGGGAGCTGAAGTCCCTTGGCCCTTAAAGGGGAAAGGTTGCCTACCCCTGCTCTAACCAATTAAGGCATGCAGCTTGGTAACAGAGTTTCAAGTTGGGTAAACCACAACCTCCTTTAATTTTTTTCCTCTGTTAAGAGCTTCCAACGGATCCTGGGATGCTTCCCTTCCTATATAAATTTCAAAAGCTCCCTTTGCCAACTATCTAGATATTTGTCATTATTTAATACTGGAAAGTTTTGAAATAAAAATATTATTTTAGGTAATACATTCAACTTTATTGTCTCAATTCTCCCTAAAAAGGATATATGCTTTTTTTATTCCACCTTATCAAGTCTTTTTTGATTTTTTCCCATGTTCTTTGGTAATTATTTTTGTACAGATCAATATTTCTCTTTGTAAGGTTATCCCTAGATACTTTACTTTTTTTTTCTGTCTTAAAACCTGATCTTTCTCTCAAATCCTCTTCATCTTTCAAATCCATGTTCTTTGTCAAGATTACTGTTTTTTCTTTATTTATGTAAAATCTGGCAACCTTCCCAAATTCCTGTATTTTAGCAATTAATTTTCTTATGCTTAATTTAGGATTCTCTAAAAAACAAACAATATCATCCGCAAACACTTGTAATTTGAATGTATGGTGCTTAATTCTTATTCCTGATTCCCGGGATCACTTCTTATTTTGTTGTTTAATATCTCCAGAACAATTATAAATAAAAGTGGTGACAGAGGACACCCTTGTCTTGTTCCTCTTTCAATTTTAATTTGTTCTGTTTTTTCATTATTTATTATTATATGGGCCCATTGCTCTTTATAGATAGCATTCACCCATTTTTCAAATTGTTCCCCCATACCCATTTGCTTAAGCAACTCTAGCATAAAACACCAATTTACGCGATCAAAAGCTTTTTCAGCATCAAATAGATTCATTGCTAATTTTTTATCGTTATGGAATTCAAAATATTCAATTATGTTCAACACAGTTCTGATATTGTTTTTAATCTGTCTCTTAGGAATAAAGCCATTTTGGTCTTCATGTATCAGTTTTTGTAATAACTTTTTCATTCTTGTTGCTAATATTGAGGTAAATATTTTATAATCAATATTGGTTAGTGATATTGGTCTATAATCTTTCATTTCAGCTTTGACTTTATTTCTTTTTAGTATTAGCACAATAATCGCTTTCTTCCGAGATTCTGGTATTCCCTCTTTTGGTATATCTTCAATAATTTATTTTAATGGTTTGCTTAACTCTTCAAACATTTGTTTATAATAATTTGATGTCAGTCCATCTGGCCCAGGCAATTTGCCTGGCTTCATCTTCCCGATAGCTTCCTGAATCTCTATTATTGTTATTGGTTGATTTAATCTATCTTTTTCTTCATTAGACAGTTTATTAATATTTTGTTTCATTAAGTATAATATTACTTTATCTTTTTCCTCTTTTGAGGTCTGAACATTCCTATATATCTCTTCATAATATTCTTTAAATTCTTTTTTAATTTGGTCTTGATTCGTGATTGTTTTCCCATCTTTATATATCTCTGATCTTATTATTATTTTTTTCTTTTTCTCTTCTTAATCTGTTGGCCAATAATTTCCCTGCTTTATTTCCTGATTCGAAATATTTTTGTGTTATTTGTTTTAATTTCTTTTCTATTTCTTTAACCGCCATCATCTTTAGTTGTTGTTGTAAATTTTCAATTTTACATTTTAAGCCTTTATCACCATTCCTTTTCCATTTTTCTTCCTTCATTTGCAATTCTTTTTTAATCTCCTGTTCTTTCTTAATCTCCCTCTTCTTTTGTTCCACCTGTAATTTAATAAAGATTCCTCTAATCACGGCCTTTCCAGCGTCCCAAATCATTTTACTTCTTATTCCTTCCATTTTATTTTCTTTAAAATAATGTCTTAGTGTTTCTTTTATAATCTTTAAATTCTCTTTTCTTCTAAGTAACTCATCATTTAATCTCCATGTATAGGTTTTCTTTTTCTCTTCCAACTCCATCCTTATTGGATTATGGACCGAGGTGTATTTTGTTAGAATATCCATATTTCAAATCAGTGTTATTATCAATTTGGACACTAAAAAAAGATCTATTCTAGAAAATGAATTGTGTGGTTCAGAAAAAAACAACAACACATATATCCTTTTGCTTCATTAAATTTATAACTCCATACATCAATCAGGCCGAATTCTCCTTGCATCTCAAGAAAGGAAATCTCTGTATTAGTGATGTAGAGTTATGTATTGTTCTTTTTTTGTTATGTTCGTAATGTGTGTTGCAATGTTTGATACATGTTCTTTTAATTGCAATTTAATAAATTTATAAAAAAATTAAAAAAAGGAAAGTGGTAATTTCCCCTGATTTGCCCAAATCTTTCTTCTTTCATTAGACTTCCTGTTTAATTTAGGGTCAATTACTGCATTAAAATCACCTACTAGCATTATGTTATCATAATTTTGGCTTTTAACTTCTTCATTAATCTTCTTGAAGTATATTTCTCTATTTTCTAATGGTACATAAATGTCAACCAATAAAATTGTTATGTTCTCCAACTTAACTTCTGCACCTATATATGTGCCATTTTGATCACTATTCCCTTCTTCTTATTGTCTGCTGCTGATATATATGCATTCCCTAATTTGGGATTCCTAATATATTTTGTTTCTTTTTTCTTAATTTTAGTTTCTTGAATACATATAATATCACTTTTTTAATTTCTCCAATTGGTGGAAAACAATATTCCTTTTATATTTTGAATTAATACCTTTCACGTTCCATGATGTAATTTTAACTATATTTCCTATCAGAGTGATTTTTCAAATGAACTCATGTTTCCAGTATTCAAAAATTTTTGTTTTCATTTGTGCCACCCCTTTCACCCCTTTATTCCTTTTTTTTAATTATTTGTTTATTTAGGTTTTGCAAATAGATCAAAATTTGTAAAGTCCAGAAAGGACACCAATTGGCCCCCGTCTTTTCCTTTACTTCCTATTCAGAGTTGAAATTCCTTTCTTCTAATTCCTTATTCATTGATCTTTCCTCTGAACTATCATCCCCTTCTTCCCCCCCCCTTATTCTTCCCCCTTTATTCTTCACTTCATCATTATCTTTTCTTTTATATTTTCTTGACCTCCATTCTCTTGTTGTTTTCTCTCTATCTTTTTCTTCCTCTTCTCTGTTCTTAGTGTCATCTTTAAGTCTTTGTTCCATCTCCTTCGCTTTGATTTCATTGTCAATTTTTATTCTTTTTTGTCTATAAGTAAATGATAATCCCTCCATTTTATCCCATTTATAATTAATATTCATATTTTTTAACAGTTGCATCAATGTCTTGTATTTTTGTCTACCAATCATTATTTGGGGTGGTATATCATTATAAATTTTTACTTCATTATCTTCAATGATAACTTTGGTGTCATAACTTTTTTGAATTACCAGATCTCTAATTTTTGTTCTTGTCCAGCAAATTAAAACATTGTGTGGCATTTTCTTCTCTCTTGCCTGAACAGAGTTAATCCTAAACATTTTGTCTACTTGGTCCTCCATTTTCCCTTTGTCTATTCCTGTAAGGTTCACTAAATATGGTATTATTCTTAAATATAGATCTTCATTTGTCTCTTCCAGTAATACTCTGATCTGAATACATCTTTCATGATATCTAAGCTCATTTAATCATATCATGGATTGTTGTTATTCTTGTTTCTTTGTATTGTCTTTCGATTGGTCCTCCAATGCTTTTGTTCTCTCTTTTATTGTATCTACATCTTTTTGGGTTTTATTTATATCCAACAACATTTTCTCCATCTTTTTATACAGTGCGTCAAGTTCTTTTTTTTAAAGTCTTTCCTTATTTCATGTCTAGTTTCTTTTATCTCCTCTCTTAACTCTTGAATCAATTATTTCATGTCATCCTTCATCTCTTGTCTATTATCTTTCATTTCCTGTCTTATTCGGCGAACTTCATCCAACAGCAACATTATAGGATCTGTTGTTTTAATTACATCCTCTGTTGATCCTCTCCTTTGAGTTGGTATTTGTGTCTGAATCAGAAAAAAAGCTGCACACCAATAATATTTAACAACAAACAAAATACTAATTAAATCTATTGTATTGACCCTCTATTGCTTACACACCAAAACAATAAAAAATGTAAAGCTCCATATTGCTTAACATATCTCTAAATAATATTATGCTATTATATTAATATGGAACACCATCTAAACTAATATTGACCATTGATTTTCATTTCAAATTTAAACCTAAACTTAACTAATAATTCTTTTCTTGTATAGTCTTATCCCACCTTTTTCCTGCTTTCCCAAATCCTAAAAAATATCCCCTTTTATATTAAGTACTTTAATTATATATATTAGATATGTATTAGGTGCTTTAGTTTAGTTAAATTCTTTCCTTCAAAATGTCAATAACTATTAGAACAATACAACTTTAAATTGTAGTTTTATATTGTATTAAGTACTTTAACAATTCCCTCTAATTTTAAATAATCACAGAAGCTAAAAAAACAAAGTATAATTAAATTCCAATAATTTCTTTATCTATTCTGATATTTATTAAACACACATTTATCTTACTCTTTCTTTTGTCTTCTGTGACTCTCTTGTTTCCATTAGTAGCTCTTCCATCTATTTTGACACCAACTCTTCTCCACTCTCAAATTATACAATTTCAATATTTTTTCAAGTCTCTAAATAGTAGAGTTTGTTCTTTAAATAATAAAGTTCTTTTTCTCTTATCTGTATCTTTCTAAGTCTCTCTTTTTTTCTTGTTTTCTCAGTGACTGTGTTCTTTTTCTTATGATAGTAATAATAATGGTTGATGTTACGGTAGGAAATTATATTTTTTTCCTTTTCTTCTTCCTATTTCCTTTTCCACACTTTACTTGCCTTCTTCTCCAGTGCTATTCAGTTCCAACAGCTTTTACCAATTAGAAGTGGATAATAATAATAGTAGCTTATGCTTATTAGTGGATCTATTGTGTTGTCGGGTCGGGCCATGCCAATCTCCCTCTCTTTCCTCCTTGCTTCTCTCCTTTCTTCCGTCTCCATCCTTTCCGTCACTCCTCCTCCTCTCCCCCTCTCCTCTCCACTTCTCCTTCTCACAGTCTCTTCTTTCCTTTATCCCATCCTCTCTTTGTCCCTTCGTCTCTCCAACTCTCCACTTCGTTTCCTCTTCCTCTTTCCACTTCGCTGTTCACTCCACTTCACTCCACTTACACACCAAACTGCACCAACCCATACAGATCACTCTTTATGCTTCCTTAAGCCACCAGGTGGTACTGCTTCTTCAAATAAGGAAAACACCAATCAAGAGCCATCTATATCTCCCTCTACTCTCTTCCTACTCGCTTTCCTCCTTTTCTTCCCTGAAACTCCTCAGATCTCCTCAGATCTCCTCATCCCAAGCTTGAGATTCCGATTCACTCTCCAGTCCAGGGAGTAACTTAACAAAATAAAAGGTAAATACTCAATAAACATTTTCTTTTCACTCTAATGTTCAATGGATGTTTAAATAAGGCATGGGCTTTAGTTTTACATCTATCGTGATGTCTGCAGTGAATGGGAGGGTTGGATTCTTCAGAACCTTTCTGACCACGACAATGACTGCGATTTCCCCCTTCTTATGTCGCAGTCCTTGGGGGTCTCTCCCAACGAATACCATCTCTTTACCTCTCTTATCAGAGAGATAAAGAACGGATTGTTTTCATCCCCGTTCCTGCAAGCACCATCACTGTGGAGTTTGCAGGCGCTAGCGCTATCTGCCTGCTTCCTCCCTCAGGGCCATCATGCCAGGAAGTCTATGACAGGCATCCATCTTTAACAGCTTTGCAAGTCTCATTGGGCATGTACTGCAACAGTTTGCTTCAGACAAAACTGGCCTTTTATAAAGCCTTGGCCTAGTTAGTTTCCCAACTATACTATTTATTAATTTGAGGGGTCTTTTGTCATTTTTACCATTATGGTTTGGTATATTCCAAGTTTGTTAATCCACCCAGTTGCCTGCATTTTTAATTGGATTTTGGACCAGGGATAACCCTAAGACACCATCGCTCCAAAGAAAGGTGCTAGTGATTCTAAGGGTAAAGGCCCTACCAAGAAGTCTCAATCCATGCAGCTGCCCAACCTTAAGTATCTTCACCTTATAAATATGATGGGGTTAATATCAACAACATGGGCCTGGTTAGATTGCACATCCTAGAGAAAAAGTGGCAGGACAAATCTCATAAGAAGGAAGCTAAGGTTTCAGCAAAGGAAGTAATAAACAGCCATTGCAGATGGATGGCTGTGGGCTGCCCTGAGAAGTGGTAATTGGGGCCAAGGCTGCCCCATGCCTTAGCCCCAATCTACTCTTTTTCTGCCCCTGGAAGGAGCACTAAAATAGTGCTCCTTCCGCAAGGCACGGAAAGGGCGCCACAAGAGGTGGCACACGTCTCTTCTGGCTCTGTGTGTCTGGATGCTGAGCTGGAAGGATGTCATCAGAGCACCCGCCGTGTGCAATGGTGGGTGCTCCAATGATGTCCTCGGGAAGGGGTTGTGGCACCCGGCGTGTGGCTGCCCCTCCACTTCTTTGGCTCCTGGATGGTGCAAAGTGTCGTCTGTAAAAGGCCTAAGTCTAGTTTAGCTAAAGAAATTCTTTCCCACCTTAATGCTCTTGAGCAGGATAAGCAAAACCAAAGAGTTCAGCTGAAAGAAGGATAAAGTGGAGGCACCTTCAGTACTAGTTGCTGACCTCTCCCATATCAAGGAAGCTGTGTTAGGATATAGATGGGTTATACAGTCAAAGGTGAAATGTAGAGATGTGTGTGTGGAAATTTCCTAATGAGAACAACATCTAGAAAAAAAGTGAATCAACACCAGATGGCCTACACAGACATAAGCATGTACTTCCCCAAAGATACAGCTCATGGACACAGACTTTGTTATGAGAAAGGCTTGATAACAATTATACATAAACATTGTTAAGCTGGGAAAGCTAGTCACGTGGTGGATGATGGACAGCAAGAGGCTGGGTTAATATACATCATACAAGCATTATCCAATTAACATAAGGTTAACACCTAGAAGGTGGAGTATGGGAAGGGCCTAGAGAATCCTTTGTCTAGAGTGTTATTGTTCAAGATGTGAGCACGTGTGTGGCTGGAAGTAATGGTTTTAACTGCAACAAATTGGAGATGCTAAGCTTTTGGGATTGTTAAAGATGTAATCTTTCATGGCTGAACTGGACAAGTTCATCACAATGGATTTTACTTAGCTATCTTATTTTATTTTTATATGCATTAATAAAACTATGCTTTTGGACTTTACAATGTGTCTTTGTGAGTGAAGAAGACAAGATCCTGAATAAGGGAAGCAGAGCCAGTTGACGGTAAGAGTTACAAAGTGGCTGTGGATCACAGCAGCCAGCTTGTCCTGCAGATTCTGCTGGGTGCCAAAGAGCATCACTGCAACACCCATCATCCACACACTGACAAGGGTTACGGGCCCAGTTATGGCTGTTTTGCCAGAAATGACTGTTCTGCCAGTTATGGCTAGTCTGCCCGTTAAGGATGTTCTGCCTGAAGGGGCTTGTTTGACAGAGATGGCTGGTCTGCCAGAGGACAAAGAGGCCTGATGTCCAGAAGGAAAGGAGCCCAGGAGTCCAGATGATGAGTCTGCAATGTGGCCAAAAGGCAAGACTGCCTATTCACGACTTCAGCTGTGCCAGGACAAGAGAATCATGCTTCAGCATTTGCTGGGAAAAGCAGAGGTGGCTTCAAATCTTCTTCAGATGTAAGTAACAGTTAAAGTTTACTGCTAAACTGTTTTTGCCTAATGGCAGAGTGCAGAACTCTTTAAAGACAGTTGTCTAAGAACTCTCCACTCTACAAACAGTAAGAAGCAGGGGAAAACATAGCCTGGACAGGTTGGAAATACTGCAGGTTCAATGCAGTGAAAATTTTTGTTCAAGCTGCAAACAAACTGTTAAGGGCCATTTTGTTTGAAATGGGTGTAGCTGGGTTACTTGAGTCACAGATGCATGTTGCAATGCATGGAGTTTTAATGCAGCAGGATTACTGGACAAAGGCGGATGCCTAAGCAAAAAGAAATAATTCTTTTAAGCCTCTCTGAGTTACAGTTAAAAGTCTGGGAGAGGATGTTCTTCAGCCAAAGGTTTTGGGGAAACTGAAGAGTAAATTCATGGATTCTGCACAGCTTTATCATAAATGCTGTGATCAAAGGACTTTACAGTTCTTGGAAGAAAAATACAAAAATCCCTGGTGAGGGTGAATTTTACACAGTGGCCCTATGCTGTGGGGGGCTGCAGCAGTTTTGCTGGATGCCAAAAAGTTCCAAAGGCTGGAACGTGATGAGCCAAGCAGATTGTTTGAGGAAAAGCCAAAAATGTTGGCTTGTGGATGCCTGGGACAGCACCTGAGGTTTTCAAGGAAATGCATCCTGAAAAGACAGCTGATGCACGGGTGAAAAACCGATGCTTTTACTGCAGCAGAGCAGGAGATTTGAAAAGGACAATGCGAGGAAGTTTGCAACAATCAGCATTCAACAATCCAGAGACTTTGGGGAAAACAAAGGAACTGCAGCTGTGATACAGAGCTGTGACAATGTGACTCAAACAGGTGTGGAAAACCTGAAGACAAAATAGATTTTATATTCTGGGACAATCAGGCATATGATAAATATTGCAGTTTTGCTGAAAAGTAAAAAATCCTCCAATCTCAAAGATGTTTATCTAACAGATGGAGGGGTAAGAGATGTCAAAGAAATTGAGAAATGTCTACATGCCAAGTTTTGTTGAGAAAACTTTAAAAATGTTTTATGTGTACCTGATTTACAAAACTGTTTAGTTAATGTGTCAGCGGATATACACTGAGTTTTGTGGGATAAATATGTAAAATCACCCTGGATGGGAGGTGTGTACAAAAGCTATAAAAGGGAAAATATGTATTTTATACAAAGTGAAGACAAATGCTAAATGTGCAAGTGTGGGAAATGAATCATTGCATTCTGGTTATGCACATCAATATAGAATCCTAAAGAACACAGGATTTGATAGCTTGTCTAAGCGGGTGAGATATAGGTCCTGAATTTTCAAAATGTCTCATTGTACAAATGATTTGGGAGGTATTTTGGTTTGCCACAGAGTAAAAAGTCAAGGTTTTTTCCTTTGACAGAACCAGAGCAAGAGAATTGCTAAAATGACCTTTTGAGGTTGGTCCATGCTGTTAAGGAAAAGGGACAAATGGGTGACACTAGGTGACAACAAATGTTCTTAGTGATTGTGGATTGATTTTCCAGTTTTATATGTCAGAGTTTTAAAACAGAAAAGTGATACATTTGAAAGTTTTCAACAATGGGTAAACATGAATGAAAGAAAAATTGATTACAAAATAGGGTTTTTGATCACAGACGGGGGGGGGGAGGAGAATTCTTGTCTCACAGTTTAAGAAACTGGTTGAGAAAGAAGAAATCCAACACCATTACACATGTTATGTGGGAAACCACTAAATCTAAAGTATCTGACAGTTTTTAGACAATATGCAAATATATATGTGCCAGCATGTTTTAAAAAAGAGAAAAAATAACTAAAGTGCCACATATGATGTTTGTGAGATATGCAAGAAACAGTTAAAGATTTAACCTTGGTGGTGGGGAAAAGTTCTAATGTCCAAGTGTAAC
This sequence comes from Phrynosoma blainvillii, assembly GCA_026167975.1. Classification (NCBI taxonomy): domain Eukaryota; kingdom Metazoa; phylum Chordata; class Lepidosauria; order Squamata; family Phrynosomatidae; genus Phrynosoma; species Phrynosoma blainvillii. Next base: position 176,530,355 of record JANUYF010000003.1, read on the forward strand.
AATTGTTGAAAAACATTTAGTTGGGAAAAGATACATTCAAACAAAAAAGTTTTACTGAGGATGAGACAATTTTAAACACATGTGCCAAGAACGGAGGGGCACACAACAGACATAAACAAACATTAATCCTCTGGAAGTGAGGGAAACACTTAAGATCAACAAATAAAAAATGAAGTAAAACAAAGGACACACAAGTCCAAACACAAAAGAGAAGGAGAGAAAAAACAATACATGTCATATCAAAGAAAATTCATAGAGAGTGTGAAAACAAGTGTTTATTTATACAGAAAACAAGCGTTTATACAAAAGTGGCTGGTGAGCCAGGGAGTTTTAAAGTTTCAAAAGTTTTTTTTTGTTTTTTTTTTTTTTGAGGAAAGTGAGAATGATATAGTACAGCACAGCAAGAAATTCCAGTGTTTAAATTGACAAAGGGGGGTTGCAGACTTCCAGAAATAGTGCAAATTGAGTCCACTGTTAGGGTTAGGGTTAGTGCTAGGGAATCATGGGAATTGTTTTTTTTTCTGAGACATTGAGCCTTCTCTGTCAGAGAGCTCTGGTGCCACAATAAAATACAGTTCCCATGATTCCCTAGCACTAACCCTAACCCTAAAAGTGGACTCAATTTGCACTATTTCTGGCAGTCTGCAACCCCCCAAAGAGATGTTTAACTGTGGTTGATAGACCTAAAGACAAAAATCACAAGGTGAATGGATATACAAAATAATGAAAGATGCCTGATGGCAAACAGAGTTACAATGCTAGGTTAATAACAAAAAGGATTTGCTCAGCAAAGGTTTAAAAAACATTGATAAAAACCTTTAGTCTGAGGCTGAGAGCTTGTGACTGGTATAGACTTTAGCAACAAGGAGAGGCCAGTAGGTGCAAAATTCTGTTTTGTTTTTTTTTTGTTTTTGTTTTTTTGAGATTGCTTATTTAAATGTTGATATGTGTGTTAACACAAAAGGAGATGGCATTTTTGGTTATTTAGATTCAAGAGATTCAGACTAAAGGAGAAGTTGTTTAGAGAGATTTGTTATCAAAGGATTTGATTTTTGAGATCCTGTTTTTTGAGGTTGTTAGACGGCTGATGAAATATGTTTAGTGAGTCAGCATAGAAAGATTAGGGAAGTGTGGTTTACAAGGTGCAAAGATAGTGACAGGTTTAAAGTCAATAAGTTTTGTTTGGAGTGTAGTTACAAGGGGTTTTAAATATCCAGGTATATGGAGAAGCTTTGTGAGAGTTTTGATGTTTGTGGTTTGCAATAGTAGACTAGATATTGTAATAAGTGTTTTAAGAAAAGAAATATTTTTAAGGTAAAAGATGAGAGAGCAATAGAACATTTGATAAGATTTTTTTTAAGAAAAAGGGGCTTGTGATTTAGAATAGCCACATTGGGGATAGAGTGTTTTATAGAAAGTTCATTTGCTTCAAAATTGCATGATAGATGGTCAGATTAAGGATTGTTGATTAAGTATAGAGGAAAACTCCATAGCTTGAAATAATAATAATAATAATGATATATAGCTTTAAGTGCTGATAAAACAGAATATAACATTAAATGAGATAGAGTAGATTAAACAATTGTTATTAGAATTTACATTGTGAATTGTCAGTTATGATATATAGAGATTCACAGAAATTTATTTTCATGACAGAAGCAAAAAGTTAAAGTGTAGATCAAAATACATTAGAGTTAGATGACAAAATGCCAGAGAGGTAGTTTAAAATGGAATTGCATGCCTACTATATAAAAATCAAAACACAACACTACAGATATATAAACAAAGGTTCTAGAGATAGAACAACCTTAACAATTGTCATAACAGATTGGGATGTGCTAAGATAGTTTCAACAACAGAAAATAGTGGTCTCACACATCTATACATTTCAGAAGGGAATTGTTAGAATATAGATGGGTTATACAGTCAAAAGTGAAATGTAGAGATGTGTATGTGGAAATTTCCTCATGAGAACAACATCTAGAAAAACAAAGTGAATCAACACCAGATGGCCTACACAGACATAAGCATGTACTTCCCCAAAGATACAGCTCATGGACACAGACTTTGTTATGAGAAAGGCTTGATAACAATTATACATAAACATTGTTAAGCTGGGAAAGCTAGTCACGTGGTGGATGATGGACAGCAAGAGGCTGGGTTAATATACATCATACAAGCATTATCCAATTAACATAAGGTTAACACCTAGAAGGTGGAGTATGGGAAGGGCCTAGAGAATCCTTTGTCTGGAATGTTATTGTTCAAGATGTGAGCACGTGTGTGGCTGGAAGTAATGGTTTTAACTGCAACAACTTGGAGATCCTAAGCATTTGGGATTGTTAAAGATGTAATCTTTCATGGCTGAACTGGACAAGTTCATCACAATTGATTTTACTTAGCTATCTTATTTTACTTTTATATGCATTTATAAAACTATGCTTTTGGACTTTACAATGTGTCTTCTTGACTGAGGAAGACAAGATCCTGAATAAGGGAAGCAGAGCCAATTGATGGAAAGAGTTACAAAGCAGCTGTGGATCACAGCAGCCAGCTTGTCCTGCAGATTCTGCTGGGTGCCAAAGAGCATCACTGCAACACCCATCATCCACACACTGTATCCAACCATGTTTTGGAAGAGATGAATGACAGTGTTGGCAAGTCTGGTGGGTTTAGTTGGCCATGGGGACCACAGAGTATGCCTGTTCCACATGTAGACTACTATGCCATTATCACATGTTTCAGCAGGGTGGATGTGGGTGCCTTCCTTATAGACTTCATGGTATGGTATGCCATAGATTAACCTCTAGTCAGGTCCATCAGGTGAAGCAGTTCTATTGGAATAGATCAACAGGGCATTTATGTTAACATCACACAGGAGATGATTTTGCTGGGTGAATCTTGGGTAAGCATCAGTCATTCTCCAATATGGACAAGATCCTTAAGGGAGGGTATGTTGAGAGTATTTTTTCCCCTTTTATACATGGAATTAGAGAAGAAGGTAGCGGGAAGACTTAGGGCCTTTACAGACTCCCAGAATTAATACAGCTTGAGGCCACTTTAACTGTCCTGGTTAACTGCTAAGGAATCATGGGAACTGTAGTTTATTGTGGCATCAGAGGTCTCTGACAGAAAGGCTCAATGTCCCAGAAAAATAAAATATGATTCCCATGATTCCTTAGCAATGAGCCAAAGTGACCTCAAGCTGCAGTATTTCTGGCAATTTGTAAAGGTCCAAAGTGGTCTCAAGCTGCATTATTTCTGGCAGTCTGTACAGGCCCCAAGTTAGAGCCAATACAGTCACTATAGGCCGGCCTGGGAGTGGAGTTGAGGTGGGGCAACCATAGCGACAGTGGCTCAAAGGACAGCTTTTTGCCACCCCAAAATGAGCAGCATCTGCTCGCTCTTTTGGAGTCGGCAAAAAGGACGATCGGGGCTGCAGCGTGTGGTTGCTCCAGTCCCAATCTGCTGCTTCCAGGGATGACCCAGAGCCACTCCTTAAAGGCCGTGTGCATCAGCCCTTAATTCCCACCAATTTTAATAGGACTATAGGAGGAATAACATGGTCTGGATTCAACTAAATGTATTTTAATCTATTAGTAGTCAAAATGCTTCCTGATCTTAGGTCATTTCCTGATATGCATGATAGAGAGTATACAAAAGCATTTCCTTATTTGGTTCCTTGAGGCATGAGATAAAAAGTAGTATCCAAAATTCTACATCTAACCCTGTGGCCTTTTCTTTTGTGCCTCAGTAATTCCCCAATGTATACTGGGTAGCTTAAAATGACTTAAAATCAAATCATCCATATACATAGGCTTGTTAACCTAGCTTCGCTTTCTTATCTATTTGAATGATATTCCATTTTTATTTGTATTTGTGTGCTGTCCCTGCAAGCCTGCTATAAATTAAGTGCAATGTTTACTCCTTTAATATTGCTATGTATACACTAGTATGGTTTATGTAATATTTCAAGATCTGATCCTACATGACAACTTCCCACAATAGAACAAAGAAACAACTCATATTAGGTAAAGATATTATTTTTGTTTTGTTTTGTTTTGTTTTGTTTTTCTTAAAGAGTACATTACCAATTCATTCAAACCATACTTCATGCTATTATTTCTGGGAGACCTTTTATAAAAATGCACTGGCATTCTGTGTCCTTGATGTTTCAAGGTGGTTTCACCATCTATTACTGTGATGAATGCTTGCTGCAAAGATGTAGGATGAGGTTTCTATCTTTACCTATGGCCTCATTCTTTCTAAAGTGGTAAACATGTTTGGACCATCTAAGTTCAGACTAGAGGATAAGGTTCACATCACTGAATGCTCATACACATGAAACCACTGGGAGATATCATCCAGAGGCATGGGGCACGGTGTTATCAGTATGCTGATGACACCCAGATATATTTCTCCATGCCTCGGTCATTGGCTTTGTCTTCTGATGGCATCTCTCCTCTCAATGACTGTCTTAAGATTTGGGGGGAACGTTAAACAGGGAGAGGAGAAGGAGGGAAGGAGAGGAAGACTAACTCCTAAGGCTGGGAATCTAGTCAGGAAAGGCCTGCTGGAAGAGATCCATCTTTACAGCTTTCTTAAAGCTACTCAACGTCATAATTTGACAGATCTCATCTGGCAGGTAATAATAATAATAATAATAATAATAATAATAATAATAATAAATACTGGGGCAGTTTACAGCATTAAAACTACAATAAAATACATACAAACCCCAAGAACCCACCCACTCCTTAAAGTGATACTAAACATAAAACAATTTAAAACATACTAAAATAAATTGCAAACACAATAACAATAATAATAGCAGCAACAAAGATAGGGAGAGAAGATGGACTAACTCTTGGGGCTGGGATATCTATTCAGGAAAGCTCTGCCTTTTTAAAGCTGTTTAAAGTGGTAATAAGACGAATCTCATTCCATAATCTGGGAGCGGCAGCTGAGAAGGTTCTCTGGGAGGTAGCAGACAGCCTAGTTTTCATAGACTGTAGCAAATTCCTCCCAGAGGACCTGAGTGTGCGAGGTGGATTGTATGGAAGGAGGCGGTCCTGAAGATAGGATGGACCCAAGCCATTTAGGGCTTTAGTTTCTGTACTGAGCCCAGAAACTAATAGGCACCCTGTGAAAAGACTTGTGGTTAAATGTTTTATTCCACAAATTTCCCATAACCTCTGCATTACTTTGGAGGTGAACGTTCCCCCCAAATCTTAAATTATTTCACTGGGAAACCCTAATCTGGCAAAAGTATTTATCAGGGAGTTAGCCACAGTTGTTGTTTCTGTATTTCATAAAGCTATTGCTTCTGGATATCTCGTTGCATAATCCATGATAGTAAGGATATACCTATTTCCTCTCTGAGTGGCTCGAGGTAATGGCCCTATTAAGTCCATCCCTATTAATTGGAATGTCTGGGACATAATTGGCAAGGGACAAAGCTTAGCTCTGGTCTTATCTCACCTTGTACCCACTTTCTGACAAATATCGCAGGACTTACAGAAAGCTTTTATATCTTGTCCCATTTTTGGCCAGTAAAAATTCAAAGAGACCCGCTGGTTAGTCTTCTTCATTCCCAGGTGTCCTCCAAATGGACTAGATGGGCTATGTCTAGTATTCGGCTTCTATATCTCTGAGGGACTACCATTTGCTTTTGAATTTCCTTTTGCATGTTATATTTAGATTTCAGAACCTCTCTATACAACTGATTTTGAAGGACTTTAAATCTGTGTGGGTGATTCACACTCAGCTCCACATCTCCGTCTTCCTCAGCTAAGGCAAACAAGGGCTTCAAAGTTTCAGCCCTCTGTTGCTCTTGACCAAAATCTACTTGGTTTTCAACTTGAATCTCCTCAGAACCCTCTCTATCTTCCATCTCAGAACGACCAATTTCCTCACAAGTGAAATCAGATCTGTTTGGGTTTTCATGGATGAGGTGATCTTGTTTCCCAATATATTTCTGGTGTTGCTTTCTCGTTACCACTAAGGCAAATTGAAGGTGTCAGTCTAAATCATTCCCAATTAGACATGGGACAGGGATGTCATCCCAGAGGGCAAACTTCCACTGTAATTGGTGTCCTCTAAAATAAATGTTTATTTTTGCTACCGGGGTTATAAATGGAGGACCTCCTAAACCTTTTTGAGTAAGGTTTCTCCTGGGCATATGTCTTGTTTATTTACTAGGTGTAGTTTTATTATGTACACTTCTGATAGAGAGTCACGGAAACCCCAAAACCAAGTATCATATATCTGAATTAGTTCTGAATGTTCTTCATCACCAGACTCCCCAAGAACAGGTTTTATAAACAACCACAGTTTGGCAGTGTCAGTTGTCTCACTGGCTTCTGTTTCCATAGCAACTGCAGCTTCTCTGCTGGGTTCATTGCTACATTGTTTAACTGACTAGTTAGCTACAGTTACACAATATGCTGGCTTTAGAGATGGTTTAAAATTCTTCTGGTACATGTTTGGACAATTAAATCTTAAATGTCCTATCTCCCCGCATTGATAACAAGAAGGTTGTCTTGGTTTGGATTGACTTTCTGTTGACCCTCTTTCTTTTCCTCCTCAGGGTCACACTCTCTCAACCCCAAAATTTTTCTTTCAAGTTCTGGCATTTTTCTTTGTTGCCAAGGTTTATAAGGTTTTTTCTCACTATTTCTCTCTTTTTGGGCTTGCCAGTTTTTAGAGTCCTTTTTTGTCTCTCAACTGAAACCCTTCTTTGGCTTTTGACATTCCCCTATCATCTCCTCTAATCAACATCAACTCATCAACCATTTTAGCAGCTTCTGCTATTGTTTTGGCTTTCTTATCCTGAATCAGCCATTTATATTCTTGGGGTATTATATTATAGAATTGTTCCAAGCCAATTAAACTTTGGAACTCGTCCTTGGATGTTATCTTATAACCCTCTATCCAGCTTTTTAAATAGTAATCTAGCCTACATGCTAGCTGAGAAAAAGTCTCCTCAGGCCGTTTCTTTATCTTTCTAAATTCTCTCCTGTGATGTTCCAGAGTCAAGCCAAATCTTTGTTTTACCATTTCTTTAAATAACTCATAGTTTTGAGCTTCCTCAGCCCTCATTTGTGCATAAATTTCTGTCAGTTCCCCACAAATTTGGGATCTTATATAACTCATTCGGTCTTCTTCTTTTATTCTTAACTCTCCACAAGTCCTTTCAAAATTAATAAAGAAAGATTCAATATTATTTCCTTTGTAATACCTGGGAAACCTCTTCATATCAATGTGTGGTAATCTGTTTACCTCGCCCCCATCAGAGTTTGAGGTATTCCCTGATCTAAACTTTTCATTCGAAGTTGAAAATCCATTTCAGCTTGTCTTACCCTCAGCCTTTCAAGTTCAAGTTGTTGTTCCTTTTCAATTTCTTTCTCCCTCAAAACCCTTTCATTTTCCTTCTCTTTTAAAAGTCTCTCATTTTCAAGTCTGGCTAGTTCCATTCTTTTTTTTAATTTTCCCAATCTCTAAACTTTCTTGGCTCAGAAAGGGTAGTGTCCAGACTAGTCACCATTTCTTCACCAACTTCACGTTCTTCCACCATTTCAGCCACAGCTGGTACTCTTAATTTCTTGGGAGGCATCTCTATAGTATTTCCCTCCTATTACCCATGCCTTTTACCTCAGGAAATACTCCTTAATGTTCACTGCCACGACCAAATTTTAAAGCCAATATTTGATTCTTAAAGTAAAGCAGTGATTCTTTATGTTACCCTAGCTTGTACCTCAGGAATCACTGAGAGTTTTCTATGGTTTTTACCCCTAATCTTTTACTGAGACTTTAATGCATTTACCTCAGAGACTAGGTAACTCTCCAAAATGTTAGTGCCCAAGTGATCTCCTACAATTAACCCTGGACAAATACCTTGGAGCTTACTTTACTGACTTTGGCTTTTCTAGTATGTTTCGACTTTAGGTATTTTCTCCAACCTGGAGTGGCTTTATTCACTGCTGCTTTATTTGTGTTTCCACACACGCACCCACACAGTCCCCTACCTCATCAAATTACCTCAGGGACTGGCCAAAATATTCCTCTAATGTGGTCAGTTTCCGAGTAGTCTCTTACCATTTACCTTTTCACCATTACCACAGAGACTTCTCTCCTGACACTTGAATCTTTTACTTTAACATAATTCTCTGAACTTTTTCTCTCCCATTCAGAATATATCTGGGCTTCTGATTCCTTGAACTCAGACCCCTTACAAACACCCTTTGGCTTCTTGGACTTTCAACTTCCAAGGCCAACTACCTGTAGACACTGCTTCTCTTCAGATCCTGCCAATTCTGACACCAAAATAATTATGTGACGAACCACTCCTGCCACCTTGACTAATTCTCTCTTTTCAAGTTTTATGTGACTGGCTTCATAGTCCTTGTCACCTCCCGGTCCAATAACTATTAAAACACACTGGTAGTGTTTGTTCAAAATTTTCACACAGAGGCCAAAATAGTTTTTATGAAATATAAAATGATTTTATTGTGTTTCAAACCTACAGGCACGCTTCTTGGTTTTCAAACTTGTTAATAATATTACTTGGTTACAGGTTCAAGTGCATTGTAGCTATTTCTAATATAATCCTTCAGCTGTTTTTATGTTCACAATCTAACCACAGACACTCTCTACACCAGAGCTCTGTTGAACCACAAAGAGTTCTTTTTTTGTTCTTTTGACTCTTATCTTTGTATCACTTAGGGGGGTTGCAGACTGCAAGAAATAGTGTGAATTCAGTCCACTTTTAGGGTTAGGGTTAGAGTTAGGGAACCATGGGAACTGTATTTTATTGTGGCATCAGAGTTGTCTGACAGAGAAGGCTCAATGTCTCAGAAAAATAACAGTTCCCATGATTCCCTAGCACTAACCCTAACCCTAAAAGTGGACTGAATTCACACTATTTCTGGCAGTCTGCAACCCCCATTAGTTCCCTCAGTAAGGTACTGCCTCACTGTACCTCTTATCTTTGTATCACTTAGTTCCCTCAGTAAGGTATTGCCTCACTGTACCTCTATCTAAGTCAGATTCAACTGACACTCTTGAAGGTTCTGAGCCTTCTGTTCCACAATTCCTAACTGCCTAACTCCCTAACTGACTATATCCCTCACTGCCTGAGCTATTTATCTCCTTCCAGCTGCTCTCTCATTGGCTGATTCCAGTTGTCTCAGGATTGGTCAGCTGTCTTCTGGTCCTCACAGCTCCCTGTTGTCTCTCTGTTCATCACAGGCAGGTTTTGGGGTATTGGGATGGGATGGGAACTTTATTTATGTATTTTAATGTTGTAAGCCACACCAATTGCTCTGCAAAGAAGTGGTGTATAAATAAATATATTATTATTATTATTATTATTATTATTATTATTATTATTATTATTATTTTATTTATATACAGACAAAAATATTCATATAAAGATGAGGACCATGTACAAAAAAGTTAGGCTAACAATCTTCTTTTCTGGTGTCAATATTCCTTCTAAAGAGTATATATGTATTTTAATAAAGAACATTTTAATAAAGAATTGCATAAGAATATACAATTGCAGAGTGAATTTGATATGTGGAAAAACTACTGACATCGCCCCTGATATCCCCCTGTCTAGCATGACAGAAATGTACATATGTACCACCTGTCCTGCATCCCATACTGTCCTAGAAAGCCAGCAGAAGGCTGATAACCAAGGCAGAGGAAAGTCCCAAATTAAGTCCTAGTTGCCAATCCGAAGGGTTAGGCAGTGAAGACTTGAACATGGTCCGAAGGTCCAGGGTTCCAGAAGTCCAACAGTAGTCAGCAATCCAAGGGTCAAGGGTTCTGGTAGTCCATGATAAATCAGGAGACAAGGGTCCAGGCCAAGGAACAAAGAGAGACAGAGGCTTTTGCCAGGAAGCTCAGATAACCTCTGGCACTGAGGTAGTGCTTCTACACCTGCTTAAATCCCTGATCTGCCAGATCTCAGCTGGAGCTGATTACCTTGATTACCTCATCATTTTTCATAAAGCCTCTTCAACCTCCTCGAGTGCTGAAGGCTTGTTCTTTCTGCTTGATGCTGGTTGAAAGTAGCACAATCCCTTGATCCTCTTCCATATCTGATGGTTCTGCTGTTGGAAAGCTTGGCTGCAGAGCCTCCTGAGAAGCCATAGGCCAGGGGTAGGCAACCTTTCTCCTTTAAGGGCCGAGGGACTTCAGCTCCCAGAAGCCTCAGCCATGTTGGCCAATAGTCCCATGTTGGCCAATAGCTCCTGGGATTCTGGGAGCTGAAGTCCCTCGGCCCTTAAAGGGGAAAGGTTGCCTACCCCTGCCATAGGCTCTCCTGGAGGCTCTGTGGGAGTTTGCAAAGCAGTGCTACTAGGGCCAGGCTGGGGCTCCTCCGCTGCAGACTCAGGACCTTGAGGTCCTCAGGACCTCATCCTCTGGGTTCTCATCCAAGCAGGGCATGACACATACACTAGTTTGCTTTTCTTAGTTTTTTCCCTTATTAGCAATGGAGTTCAGTGTTCTGTTGAAGTAACATTAAACAGTGAGTCCAATTCATTTGTATATGTGATATACATATATATTTCACTGAGCGAGTGCCATCATGTCCTTTAGATCAGGCAGCAAAATGCATACAGACTTCATCAATATTCATACAGTTTTTGTGTATTTTTCTAATATACACATATTGAAGGATATTATCCTTCATTATGTGTTAGTTTTGTACTAACAATACCATAAAAGCTTTCTGAGGAATATTGGAGGTTGATTAATCCCAACTAAACTAACTTCCTGAACTTCACTTGTTGAATGTTGAGTCAATAGGTAAATCCAACTGATTCAATGGGGTTACTTTAGCCAGAAGTAACAATATAATTTAGTTCATAAATTATAGTTATCCCAAGTGCAATAAAAGTTTAAGGAAAAATGTCCAAAGACAATTTTCTATCTGAAATCATTTTCTTTTTCTTTTAGTGACATTTTCTGACATAAAAAAATAGTTTCTAGCTTATTGCAGTATTTGGATTGGCTGCAAATGATGTGCTCTATAAAATGATCATGTGTTTTGTATAAGCATTGGTGGTTTGAACATGACTTTTAAAAAAACAGTTGTTTTGTGTGTGTTTTTTTAAAAAAATAACACAAATGCATATGGTATCATAAGATTTTGTCATATATTTTTTTCCAACATGAGGTATAATAAAGGGATACTATAAGGATGGCATAATAGCAACAGGTGGCTTCTGTGCCACTAGGGTTACAAATCCTCTCTTGGGTTTAGTGTGAACTTTTATACAGTCTGTCCAAGATGCTCAACCTTTTCTTTTTGGACAGGGTTGGATATTTCCTTTAAACTAGAACATGGAGTGAGTTCACAGCAGCTCTTATATGAAAGCCACCAGCTGCCACGGTTACAGCATCTTCCACTATTTTGCATAAAGACTCCCAGTGGCCTAAATCATAAAACTATCATGTTCCCAATGCTAATTTGTATACTTTCTTGACTATATGGCAGAAACAAAAATAAAGGATTTAAGTTGGTAGAATAGCCTAGAGTTTTTTAAACAAAGAAACAAATATATCAGTATTAGTAGGTCCCTCTGATATTTTTAGCTATTGGACAAGCCCACCACACAGGAAAGAAATCATTTTGTTTAACTCCCTTTCCACTTGCTACAAATGAAGTTCATTGGAACAAAGATAGCAAGGAAGGAGTGAGGATGGAAATGTCCATGATGCCATGGCAGGGGTGATTTCAAAGATCTATTTCTTCTGTCAGTACACACCACCAATTGCTATAATTGATGTTTCAGCCATTACACCACTGGCTCTTACAGACAATGTAGATAATTAGCCAGGCTCCACTTTTGGATGATTATTTCTATCCTCCGAGGAACTTGACGGTATAATGGACAAAATGTCAAGAATAATTAGGAATAATGATGTGGCAGATATGCTTCTAGACCTAAAAGAGAGTTTTGCCTTGTCTTGGGGCAGCAGGGAGCAAGACTCGGGGACATTAGAATTCAATTCTGTGGTTTATATGCTCCTTGGGAGATTGTTAACATTTTTCAGAAAATACAAAGAGGAAATGAGAGTACTCATAAGACATCTCACAATATGCCTGGATGAAATTAGTCAAACGGCTTGTCCTTAAATTACAGAAAATATTCTGAATTGTTTTGGGGTGGTGGTGGTGAGGGGATGTTTTGAAATATAAAATGTCAGGACATGCTACATTATTAATACACTGTTTATACATGTGGGTGTAATGCACGCACACATAGACCGTTAGGCAACATTTCACATTAAAATTTTATTTTTTCCTTTTAATTTTTCCTTTTGTTAAAAATTAAAGGATATGTTCTTTACTTTTTATGGAATGTAGTATAGTGGGTCTGATTAGCCACCATTCAGAGTTAACATGTTATGTAGCTTAAGCCTCATTTGTACATATGTAGACCTTTCATAAATTATCAAAGCCCTGCAGAAATGAAAGACAAAACAAACTTTGTAGAAACCATGGACGTTGTACTGATGCTCCTTGTTTCCCCAGCCTTGGCAAAGCTTGGAATTGGAAAAACACATGATTAGTGACATAAAACTGCTAGCCTTTCTGTGACTTATGGAAGACCTGACACAACAGCTTCTTGTGAACATCTCTGTGCATGTGATACATTATTATACCTTGTTTATTTTACACCATGTCTGGTGAGATCTGATGCTTTTACCAATCACTTTTTGGTAAGTCAAAACTTCAGTACATCTCATTGATTCAATAGACTAGTTGGGATTCTCAGTTGGGTTTAGGCAAAGAGTGGGAATCATGCAGCTTGTTGGATGTTGTTGAAAAACAGCTTCCTGCAGCCTTAGCCAACATGGACAATGTTGATGAATATTAATGGTAAATCAATGTCTGTGGAAAGTGATGATCTCTGATTTAGGATATAGTGGTTGGATAATTTGCAACTATAGAGTGTTCAATGGGCTTTACTGACTTTGTATTTCTGTATAGACTTGGAATGGACTTTAAAAAGTTCTTGCTTTCTCCTACATTCAACTATGATACATTTCTTCTTCTTTTTTAGTAACTTTATTAATAGGTTAAAAAAAGACACATTGACTAACATCACAAACAACTATGATACATTTCTGATAAATTCTGTTAAAATAAACTGAAATGAATTCTCACTTAGTTCTAAGAAGCAGGCAAATCTTCCAATTTTTCTTCCTCTCATATTGATCAATTTTACTTCTTCATATTATATTCTGATTAAAAAACACAGTGACACAGCATTCTCTATCTAGTCTAATCCTAGAGGATTAAATCTGAATAGGCTTCAATCTAATGTAATGTACTTTCTGCCTTTGAGAAAACTCTGCTGTGTAGGGATTCACAACAGACTTTGTACAGATGGTAAGGTATCAATTTGATGAATACCACATTATCTAGAAGGATGCTTTGAGCTATCTAAAGTCATTTATCATTCAGATGAACTACAACAAATGCAACAGTTGCTTAACAGAGTTCCACTATGCATAATAAGCTAATTTTTGATATACATAGATTATTATTTCATAAGATATCAGTACATCTCTTTCTATATTGCATTCACCATATATTGTGCTTTAATTAGTAAGTAGACATTTGTTCATCCTCATGCTCAGTTCAAAAGGCTAGTGGTAACCTGTAAAGTCGTCTTCTTCTTGTTGGTATTGAAATATCCATTTTGTGACCAGTGACAGGAAGGAATTTAATAGGAAAATGAAAATTTACCACAAACTTTCTTTGCAAGGAGCACACTATGGCAAACATCCTATTATTGCATTAATTTGGTAGTTGAACATTTCCATGGGCACTCAACAGTGATATCTGAAAGTAGATAAAATCTCCTAGCTCTGAGCCAATTGTCTCTCTAACGTCACACTTCCTTTCCCACTGCTGTGCTTCCAGCCTTATTCTTCCTGCACTGCCATGTACTATAGTATAGTTAAACCAGTATAGTATACCTACAGGTTTCTGGCTTATATGGCCTATATATGTCTATATCCATAGATACACAGTTCAAATGTTAAAACAAGGAAAGTCTCTTCCTCCCATTTTTAAGAAAGCCTATCAAGAAATGCTTAAATTGAGATACTTAAGGAACTTTTACATACGAGTTCTGAAGAACTGTGTAAGATTCTGCTTACTATGAATTAGAAATGTGACAATATGTCACTTTCATTTTTGTTACAACTCTTATAATTTCATCTGATGACACAATACAAAGAGATATGCACATGCTTTCACAAACAGACCACAAATTGGATAAGAATGCAAAAAAATATTGACTAAACAAATTTCTTTCTCATTCTTACTGTAAACTGTTAATGTAATCCTTGCATTCTAATACTGTTGTCATGTAATCATTAAAGAAAAAAGGATTCAGACACTTAGGGGATTAGTGCATTCAATTTAAATTGATTTATCTCTGATGGGATAAAGTTGTATTTAAATTTAAAAGCGGGTGTTATTGCGCTCAGCCATGGTAAGGCGGGTGTAACCCATATGCATCCCAGACCCCAGCTGCACTTATCCAGTGGCTTTTTAAAACTGAGAGCTCGCCATTGCACTCAGGCAGAAAAAAAAAAAAATGAAATGCACAGATATAGGATGGGGGACACCTGGCTTAACAAAACTACATGTGGAAGGGATTTAGGAGTCCTGGTAGACAACAATTTGAACATGAGTTAACAGTATGATGCGGCAGCTAAGAAGGCCAACGTGATTTTAGGCTGCATCAATAGAAGTATAGTATCTAAATCAAGGGAAGTAATAGTACCACTCTAGTCTGCTTTGGTCAGGCTTCACCTGGAATGCTGTGTCCAATTCTGGGTACCACAATTCAAAAAAAGACATTGAGAAGCTGGATTGTGCACAGAGGAGGGTGACCAAAATTTTGAAGGGTCAGGAAACCATGCCCTATGAGGAGAAAAGAAGGTTGAGAGGTGCTAAGATAGCCTTGTTTAAATATTTGAAGGGGTGACAAATTGAGGATGGAGCAAGCAATGGATTCAAACTACAGGAAAAGAGATTCCACCTCAACTTTAAGAAGAATTTCCTGACAGTAAAAGCTGTTTGACAGTGCAACACACTCCCTCAGAGTATGGTGGAGTTTTCTTATTTGGAAGTTTTTAAACAAAGGCTGGATGGCAGTCTGTCAGTGGTGCTTTGATTGTGTGTTCCTACATGACGGGGGTTGGACTGGATGGCTCTTGTGGTCTCTTCCAACTCTATGATTCTAAGATTTTCCTCTTATGAGGATACAATCCATGTGAACAAGAAGTACTTTTCTTCAGGTATGTTTCTTTGCACAGGAGGAAAGTCTCTTCCTACCATTTTTAAGAAAGCCTGTCAAGAAATGCTTAAATTGAGATACTTAAGGAACTTTTAAAATTAGGTTTTAAAGCATAAATATATAAAAACACTCAGTTACATACATACAATATGAAATTGTAACCCTACACTAAAGTACAAAACATAAGCCTAACTAAACAGAATTTTCCCCTCAACCACCCCAAATCCACCCAATTCTGTCTCTCTATACAAAACTATAACAGTTAACATAATAAACACAAATCCAATTAACACAATTAATACAATATAATGAATTTGCAATTTAATAAAATGCACTGCTCATTTTAAAATGTACATTTGCATGATATTCCTCCGAGTGATTTTGTTGCTCCAGCAGAAAATCTATATGGCCTAAATTCAATTGCTAATACCAACTAGAGTAGAGGCATTGAATAAATTAAGTAATAGTAGGTCAAGACTTATGTGAATGACTCAATGGCTGTAACCTAGCTGGGACTAGCAATTGGATTTCAGTCTAGGCTCTTGGGTTTTGTTTTCAAAAATTTCAGGAGATTTGCTAAGCAGCAACCTCTAAATATGCCTCAGGGGAAAAAATAGTCCAAATATTTAACCATACTAGCCCCCGAGGTGCTCTACATCATTTATTTTGGTCAGCACTTACATAGACAAGCCTGCAATGCCTGTTGATGCTTTCATCTCACTTTTAATTATTGCTACAGTGGCTATCTTGCAATTCCTTGGCAAGCAGCATGATTTTAGGAATATATCACAAATCTAGTTTAAAACAAATTATCAGCTGTAGTTTTTTGTGGATTTTTTGGGCTGTGTGGCCATGTTCTAGAAGAGAAAGAAACTCTTCTAGAACATGGCCACACAGCCTGAAAAAAACCACAAAAAACTATGGATGCCGGCCATGAAAGCCTACTACTTCAAATTATCAGCTATTTTATGTTTAAGAATTATTGTGCAAATGCCACAAAACATCAGCAACAAGTTACTTTTCCCATTTGTAGGTCCTAAAACATTCTGTTTTCCCAATTTTAATATGCAAACCAAGCAATGTTACATATTTCCAGTGTTGTCTGTTATAAAGAAATAATTTAGCTTCTGTACAACACATGTTCCAATTTTGATAGAACCATGATATTTGCAGCAGCCATGGCCTCAGTAAGAACCAGTGTGCTAAAAATGGTTTGAGTGTTGGTCTAGGACTCAGGGAGACCAGAGTCTGAAACCCTGCTGAGCCATGGAAGCCCACAGCAAATTATATTGTCTCAGCCTCAAAGGAAAGCAATAGAAAATAATCTCTGAATAAATTTTTCAGAGAAAACCCAATTACAGGTTTGCCTTAGGATCAGGATAAATTAGAAATTATTTGAAGGGACACAAAACATGGCCCTGATCCTAAATAATGTTTTGCTAATTCAGTTGATCATAGATTAGTTCCTATGAAAGCAGCACAAATTTGTGAAGCTAGTGTTGTAAAGGTAAGAAGCTCTCCTAATGCTTCTGTTTTCTTTTCTCATCTGAATAATCTTACTCATTGTTTCAAGAACCTGTCCTTTTTAAAGACCCTTAATCTTATTTAGTGATTAATAACTATCTCCTTGACTATAAAGAGGGTGTAAGTATCAGCTGCTATCCAGATGCCACAGTTGGCTTTGTTAATAATTCACATAGTGCTTTGTAGTCTAACGTTTCTAGAACTTAATTTCTGTTAACTGCTTGAGGGCTGGTGGTCCTTTGTTATATCTTAAACAAATGAAATGAAATTTTAGATGACAGTAATCTTCCTATTGAAACTGGGAGAAGGGCCTGCTGCCCAAGTTCTTCTTCAAAAATACTTCTAGTGATGGCATCATCAGTCTAGACCACTAAGATGTACTCTTGCTGGTAGTTAGTTTTTTGAGACTCAGGCAGAGAGGGGCCTTTCACATATGACTTCATCCCTTCCTTTAGAAATTTCAAGGACAGAAGCTAAGATCTTTTACATATAAAATATGCCCTGTATCATTGAGCTGTGGTCCATTCCTTCATTCCACAGCCACAAGGCACTCATTCCCAGACTGAATATTTGTATTCCCTTTGAAGAATATCTGTAGGACAAGACAGCAATACATGCCAGGTAACATTGTTTTATCCTTTGAGAAATAAGTGAGCAGCTGGTTAACATAATGATGATATTCCACTCCACATTTTTATGCCCCATAAGAGTTTGTTCCAGGTGCTGATTCATGGATGTCATCAGCACTGTTACATATCAAAGGACTTTGCCAGGAAGAGAAAATATTTAATGTCTCACTTTCCCGCAAATTAATCCAGGAAAAAAAAATCATCCTTGGCTAATTATTACTCTTCTCCTTTGACTTTCCCATTCACAGGAATAGTCAAAGATGATAATGAGCAGAGTTTAATTAAAGTAATGGGAAGAACTGTCTTCTGCTAGCAGCCTCTGGGATTTAAAATGCACACAGCGGTAATCCAGACAGGATCAAGGTGTGGCTCTCCTCTCAGCAAGAAGAGGCCAACTCAAATATATTAATAATATATATTTGACTTAAGAAGTAAAACACAGATCCTAATTCTTTAGTCAATCATAGCCACCCCCCTTTCCCCCTGTCAATTGTAGTGTCATGATGCTATTCATTTTATTGCTTATGCTTATGTTAGCCTTTCAATTTGGCATTCTTCCCCTACTCTGAGATCAAGAAATGAATAACAGAAATGTATGGAATATTAAGTTTAAAACAGGTGTTATCCTGACCCACATGTAACTGATGAAAGCTGGGCTGAATTAATAATCTTTGAGAACCTGTCAAGATACTATTATATTTACTATCTTGCTTAGGAAACAGATTGAAAAATTTCCTTCTTTTCTGGCACCTTTCTTGAACATTTGACAATTTGAACCACATTTTCAGTGGTTTCAGGTTTAAGTAGTATTCATATTTTCTTCTAAACAATGAAAATAGACAAGTTTCTTCTGTGTTTCTGAACTCATTACAAGATACAAAATTAGCCAATAATTTAATTGATTTTACAAAGGTTTAGATAAATCTATGGAAAATAGGTCTGCATAGTAATTAAACAAGATTTTTAAAAGTTACACAAAGTCCCATTGTTGAAGAAGCAATTTGTTACGGGGAAACATAGGGAGTGAACACATTGTAATAGTACCTTCATTAGGTGAACTAGAAGGTGGAAATGTCATTACGCTAAATTTCATTGGCTGTTGCATCAGACAGAGATGGTAAAACAAACAAACAAACAAAAACAAAACAAATAAACAACAGACTGTGGGGCTGCAAATGGACATAGGATATTGTATAGCTTTATTTTGCTTCTTTTGTTCTGAATTCCTCTCACAGCTGTTTATGGAAGAGGCAGAGCCTGGACTTTTAAAGCCATCTTTGCTGATAAAGAAGTCAGTGAGCTTTGACAGATAGAATAATGGATTTTGTGGACTCTGGCTGGCATACTAAATTTAGTACCACAATCTGGATATTTCTTTTAATGGTCAGAGTGGCTAACCTGGCTATTTATTTATTTATTTGCTTGTTTGGAGAGAGAGAGAAAGAACACCATGTTCATGACCTGCCTGTAAGCCCTGAAGGCCACATACATACACACACACACACACTGGCTAGCTGGCTTGCTGCTGTTGGAGCCAAAACATTAAATTAGACCTGCTTTTTTTCTAATTTTTTTTTGAGTTTTTACAATACAATACATAACGTCTATAGAACAATGATGACGACAACAACAACAACAACAAATTAACTACAAGACCAAAGTATGTTTCTGATGAATCAAAAAACTAGTTCTCAACAAGAGCCAGAGAGTCTAGCTTTTCAAGGTGTAGAGTGTCTGTCCAAAGATCTATCTGTGTAGTTGGAGGTTGGATCCAGTGGGAGTGATGATTAACATAATCAATAAAGATCATCATCTTCTTGAAATGTGTAGTCCTTTTGTGGCCAATGCAAAATCTCTTCATAGTAGACAGTTTCTCCATCAACCACATATCCCAAATTCTAGACCATCAATGTGAGGTCAGCTGACCTCCAACATTTGGCTACTTCTAATGTGGCAGTAGTAATAAGAAATATTATCAGTTTTCCTATGTTTCAATTTAGAATTACTTTTAAAAAATATAGAATGCAAAGGCAAAATTGGACATAAATTTACAGTTTGATCAGTGATACATGAAATTTGATAGAGAACTGAATCCCAGAATGCTTTCACTTTAGGACATTCAATCCACATATGTATATAAGAGCTCTCTAGATTTACGACCCTCCAGCAATCCGGAGAGAGTATTTTCACCATTGTAGACAGTGTTACTGGTGTGAGATACCACCTATGGATAGTTTTCAAAATATTCTCCCTTACAGATGCTGAATGGGATTTGTATGGGGGTGAAGACCAAATATGAGCCCATGCAGTGTCTGAAATCATGGTTTTCAATTCTCCTTGCCAAAATTAGTGCCTATTGGCCTTTCCCTTACATGTTGGTTATTACCTTTAAAGCCCTAAATGGCTTGGGTCCCAGCTATCTCAGGGACCGCCTCCTCCCGTACAATCCTCCCGCGCTCTCCGGTCCTCTGGGAGGAACTTACTGCAGCCTCTAAAATCTAGGCTTGCAGCGACCTCCCAGAGGGCATTCTCTGCTATCGCCCCCAAACTCTGGAACGACCTGCCGGATGAGATCCGTCAGTTGACATCATTAGACAGCTTTAAAAAAGCTGTCAAGATGGATCTCTTCCAGCAGGCCTTTCCAGATTAACCATCCCAGCCCAGGCTCCCTGATCCCCTCATTCCTCCCGTGGCCCTATCTTTAGTGATGGGTGAGGATCTCCAGAGGGATACCAGGGTTTTTAATTTTAATTATGGTTTTATGTTTGATATTGTGTTTTTAATTTGTCATATTGTATAATACTTCTTAAGGGGGGGAGGGATTATAATGTTTTAATGTTATATTTCACTCTTGTTATATTTTACTGTTGTCAACCGCCCGGATTGGTTCGCCACAGGGCGGTATACAAATTATTATTATTATTATTATTATTATTATTATTATTATTATGTGTTCCAGGAGATGCTCATAGATAGCTGCCACAATCCCTTTAGAATGAGAAGTGGAATTCAAGCAAAAGTTTTCAAAAAAATCCCTTTAGTATGAGAAGTGGAATTCAAGCAAAAGTTTTCAAGCAAAAAAAGTTTTCAAAAAAGTTTTCAAAAAAAGTTTCCATCTTGACAGCTTTTTTAAAGCTGTCTAATGATGTCAACTGACGGATCTCATCTGGCAGGTCGTTCCAGAGTTTGGGGGCGACAGGAGAGAACGCCCTCTGGGAGGTCACTGCAAGCCTAGATTTTAGGCTTGCCAGAAATAGTGCAAATTGAGATTCTCCTGCTGAGGCTAGGTGTGACACAAAGGAAGCAATTTGGTGTCCTTAAAGCCAGGTAGTGTTAGTTTGTTGTAGGGACATTTTTATGCTGTTGGTGGGCTTTGGTAATCCACCAGAGAACAGGTCTAAGGTGAGGCAGAGTCCACATCTTTTCAGTAACCTTATTAGTAGGAATTGATAATCTATGTGAGAAAGTGGATGCAAAAAAAAAAAAAAGTTTAATGGGAGACAGGTCTGGAGGTAGTATGTGTTTCCATTTATGACCAATGAATAGGGAGCTAGATAAAAATGGATTCGATAACCTAGTAATTTTCTGTTTTGAAATTTTAGTTTAGAGGCAAGTAAATTCAGTGAACTTCATATTATAAACTTCTAGATTTATCCATCTGGTAGCACTGTTGTCCTTAATTAATTGAATAGTTTGGCTGAGTTGGAAAGCCTGGAAATATAATGCAATATCTGGGGCTGCCAGACCACCATTCTTGGAAGTGATGTGACTAACAGATTTGGGAAATCTAGGTCTCTTTTATTGAAAATATATTGATCAATTAATTTTTGCCATTTTTTGAATCTAGATGGGGGAGGAGTCAATGGGATTGTTTGAAACAGGAAAAACTGCTGAGGGCACTAAGATGGGGTGAAATTTGGTCAAATAACAATTTGTAAAATTCTCCTGAGAAGCCATCTGGGCCTGGACTCTTATTTTGTTTCTCCTTACATATATATTTAGTTCATATGGGTGAATAGGTTTGTTTATCAGTGATTTATTAGAGTCCTTGAGCTACTTCAGAATTACAGATTGTATAGATTGGTCCATATCCAAATTTTGTGGCAGTTCAGAGCTATATAGTTTAGAATTAAAGTTTTGAAATTCTTTCATAATTTTGTCAGGAGCTTTCACTATGGGCCTTTGCAGACTGCCAGAAATAGTGCAAATTGAGGCCACTTTAACTGCCCTGACTCAGTGCTAGGCAATCATGGGAACTGTAGTTTATTCTGGCACCAGAGCTCTCTGACAAACATTGAGCTCTCTGGCTCAATGTCTCAGAAAAAATACAATTCCCATGATTCCCTAGCACTGATCCAGGGCAGTTAAAGTGGACTCAATTTGCACTATTTCTGGCAGTCTGCAAAGGCCCTATATTCCATTCAGAGGAGGTGAGAGTGGATATGGATTTCCTGTTAAGGAAAATGCAACATGGGACATACAGTAATAGAAATAAAATATGTATGTGATAGTCACAATGACTAAGCAGGAACAATCATGAAGCTACACAGGTGAAAAGGATAATGTAATTTGGAAGCCTTGAGAGCCTAGGACAAAGTTATAGAGTGTATATTGAAAACACCTGTTATAGATTACAAACACCTGAGATTCATTAAGTAGTCAAGGTAAAATGATGAAATACTTGGGTTGGTCTTAAGTATGGGATGATCTATGTAAACCAATCAAAATGAATGTACACACCCACTGGGTGGAAACTGACTAGTGGGTGGTGACTAACAATGGCTATAAGTGCAATGTTTGCCAATGCATAGTGTGGTGTGGAGTAGAGATTATGATTTGTAGGGCATATAGTATTTATATATAGTAGAATAAAGTAGATCTTTTATATAAGACTACTGAGTTGTCTGGTGTCTTGAGGGAAGATACAAGAACCAGAAGAATCCTGGAGAAGTTTGGAGACATCTCAGGAAGAAGAGAGAGAAGGCTTGGAGAGTTTTTCAGGGTCTTCAGCCTATTCTCTGAAACTCTGCTGCTTGGGAAAGAAGCATCAACCACTGATCAAAGCTGGTCAGCTCTGCTGCATAACAAGGTGGTGAGTTAGAGCCAGAGGTGAAGAGCTACAACTCCCATCATCCCTGACATTTCCTCCCTATCTTAAGTTTGACAGCTCTAGTGAGGAGTCGAGAATTTTTGTTGTTAAATTCATAGTAGTAAGATTTATTGCAATGTAAGGGAGTTTGAACCCTCTAATGTCAGGAGCTGCCAGCTCTGCTTTTTTCCTTTGGAGTTGAATATCTGTGAATTGAGCAATTTTTTTATGAGCTAATGATAGCTTTTCTATCTCTTGGTGGAGACTTTGCCTCATGGCTCCTTTAAGTCTCTTTTGTGTAGCCCCTACTTTAATTAATATACCTCTGAGGATCGACTTCAGAGTATCCCATAACAAGGCTACCGACGTCTCGGGTGATCTATTTTCAAGGTAAAAATGTTTAATTTAATCTTGAATCTGTTTATGAAAACATTCATTCATGAGGAGATACAGATTGAATCTTCAGATACACATTTTTGGTAGATCAGGTACAAGCTGCCAGGTTAATGTTGTAACTGCATGGTCTGAATAAATTATAGACTCTACTTGTACATTAGCAATGTTAGGAAGGGATAATTTTGGAATGATGAAGTAGTCTATTCTAGAATAGTTGTGGTGTGTGAATAAAAAGTTTAGTCTCTACAGGATGGATGGAGAGCTCTCCAGAGATCTATAAATCCATGTCTAGTTAAGAAATCAGATACTGGTAATGTTTTCTTTTCCATCTTTCTGGGGGGATATGATTTGTCTAGTGTGTAATCTAGGACTTCATTTGCATCACCCTCTGCAATCTCCCCCTCTGCAATCTCCTCTAAGGTTTGTAGGAAAGAAGCCATAAAGGCATGTTGGTCATTGTTTGGGGAGTAAAATGTGGCCAGTATGAAGATTTTGTTGGCCAGGATACCTTTCAATATTAAATAATGACCCAAAGGGCTATGGATAACTTTGTCAACCTGAAAGGACATGTTTTATCAAATAATATTGCAACACCTTTGGATTTTTGTATATTACAGGTCAAAGGGAGATTGTGCAAAACATTTCCCATACCCTTTGTATGTGTGTCTTGTAAAAACAACAACTATGCTTGGTTTAACTTTTTTCAAATAATTATTAACTCGGGTACATGGGGGGGGGGGGGGAGAGAATCCATGCCCTTTTACATTGAGAGAGACAATCTTAATGTTGTTCACATTTGCAATAATTAAACTCTAAGTAACAAATGCTTAGAAGATTTATCTCATTGTTAGCTGAAGTGCATTTTTCTGAATTTTGGTGTGTGTATGAATTCCACATAACTTCAGATATATCCTGCAGTTAACCCCAAGTGCCACCAGGAAGATGACAGGCAGGTCATACCAAGGTCACATGGAAGACTGGGAAAAACCCATCCCAAAGCCAGGCAGATAGTGTGGCAGTTGCTAATGCATCATCATCACTTCCATAATCAGAAGAATGGGCGATAAGTTCCTAGATATCTCATCTGATATGCCAGCTAATGGCTTAATTCTTTCCCATTCACCTTGAATATTGCCAGACTAACCCCACCCATACAATCTCACACCTTTTCCCTGCAGCTAGTTTTAGCCCTTAAAATCCCCTGGATTTCCCCCCTCAGTATTGCTAGTTTGGAGTTCATGGGGACACTACATCACTGTGCTCTCTAGTCTAGTTACTGGTACCTCCATTTAAACCAATGCTTTTGGAGTAGTTGTGTCTCATACCACATCACTCAATTGGATCCCAGAGAAAGCCTCATCTGTAGTATATATCACCTGCAGTTCTGCCTCAACATCTTTTCCAAGCTAACCCCTGACTTCCTGAGCCTTGAATGAGTGTGTGCATATGTGAATTGCTGTGTGATTTTCCCCTTTAATAAATAATACTTTAATTGGAGAAATCTGTCTCTGCATCAATTGTTAAATCCCTCGACCTCTTGGCATACATGTGGGAAATGGTCTCGCAGGGTCCTTGTATCTGACTCCCCTCTCAGCTTGAACTAAGTAAAATTCCTCATAATAGAGTTTTGGCTACATCATGTACAGTATGCAGTGCCCTTCAAACCCAGGCCTTTTAAAGCATGAGGGTGGAGGAAGGGGACTAATAAGGCTCCAGCTTAAGAAATATATATACCAATGACCAAAAGAGCAAACAATTAACCATAACACAATACAAACAACAATTAACAGAAGTAAACCAAGAGGAAAAGTACATGGGGTGAGTCCCACTTCTCCACCAAGCCATTGAGTGGTGATCCCCTCTAGAGTTGGGGGAATGAACATTATTGGCATACATTGTGGAGGACAAGATTTCAGTAATCAAAGATAGAAAGGAGAGAAAGTGAATTGGAGAATATAAGGATACCCCTCTAAAAGATGAGAGGAATTAATTAACAATAGGGGTGTTAAGATATTACCATACATGAAGGCAACATGGACACCCCAGGCAAGCCAGCTAAGGTATCAGAGGAGCGAGAGCAGTGTGCACACACATACAAGCTGCCCACCCTACCCAACTCCAGGCACCCCAGGCAAGCCAGCCAAGGCACCAGAGGGGAGGCAGAAGGTGCGTACATGCACCCCCAGCTTCCCCCTGCCCCCAAAGCCTAGGAATGAGAAGGAGTTGCATGCACACACACACAGCAACACACTCATTAATAATTAAAGCTGCGAGTGTCAAAGCTGAGAAAATCAAGGCCCAATTGCATGTTCAAAACAAGAAAATGATGGCACATTAACAGTAGTGCTAGAGTATAAAGGTTGGAAGAGCCATTTGCCTTCAGGGGAGTGAAGGAGGGGATGATAGCACTTCAGTAATAGTTTTAGAGTGAGGAGTGGTGTGGGAGAGGATTATCTAGGCATAAAGAGAGTTAAAACAATAAAAGTGAAATTTAGAGTGAGGCTATTTGCTTGCAAAAAGCCATGTTGCAAACATAGAACAATTAACATTTGTGAGCAGGGAGACATTTTTCCTTCAAAGATGGCTGCTGTCATTAGGATTAAGGTGGAGAAACAAGAGAAGAGGGAGAAAGACAAGATTGTGGTGGTGGAGGGGGGGGGGGGAGAAAGTTGTGAAGAAAAGATTAGAAAGATGCCAGAAGTTAGAGCAAGGGAAGGGTGGGAGAGAATTGAAGCAGAGGATTGAGGTGGGGAAACAAGTGAATTTTGGGCTGGGGAGAGAAAGTTCTGAAGAATAGATGAAAAAAATGCCAGAAGTTAGAGCAAGGCAAGATAGTTACACTTAACCATTCACTTTATGATGTCAAAAAAGTCAGGGAAGAGGTCTTATGTGCTGTAAGTTGATTTGAGTCAGTGTGGCTGTGTGGCTTTCAGCTGTGCAGGACCACCAAGCTACTTCTGTTTTCTCTGTCTTGCTGGCATCCATGGTTCAGCCTGTTGCCCAGATTTCGGTGCAGCTGGAGAGAAGTCATTGTTCTTGCCCCTTTCTCAATGTCTCGGGGCATATTAATGTCTAAGGCTTCACATATGTGAAGAAGCTGAGTTTTAGTTGAGGCAGTCCTGTCAGAGCCATTATAAAAGATGTTTAGTTTAAAAGGGAAGCCCCATTTGTATTTTAAGTTTACTTGTTGGAAGAGAGAGGTGAAGGGTTTAAAATCATGGCATTTCCACAGCATTTCAGGGGAGCTGTCCTGGTATACTTGCACACTGGAATCCTGGTAGGCAAGGTTTGGGGTACTGGAAAGCTTCAGTACTTGTGCTTTTTTCAGATAATGTGCAAAACATGTAATTATGTCCCCAGGGGGAGCACCTTGTCTCCGGATAAGAGCTGACATCCTATGTGTTCTTTCTATGTCAGCTGAAAAGAGATCAAGACCTGGGCAAGTGTTATTCAGCCAGGTAAGGAGGAACAAAATCATGTCCTGATGCTCCTCTTGTCCTGGTGTCCCATGAATTCTGATGTTTCAGCATCTATTTCTGTTCTCCAAATCCTGTACTTTGTTTGTGAGATAGTCATTTTGTTTGTTCTAACTCCTGTATGAGGACCTCATGAGAATGGCCCTGTTCAAGAGCTGCATTAGCTGTATTTTCTCTATCTCCAATGTGGACTGTCAGAGCAGTGAGCTTTGAGTTCATTGGTTCAAGGACAAGTGCCCAGTCTTTATGTAAGTCCTGAACTACATAAAGCCTTTCCAGATCTGAAACTGCTTTTTCTGGTATCATAAGATTGAAGCACCTCATAAAGAGAACTGGCCCACTTATGAAAAGATCTTGGTAAAGTCAGAGGAAGGATTAGAATTAAAGTCAAAAGAAAATCTTTGGAAAGAAGGAATAAAATTAAATTGGCTAAAATATTTACAATTAAAAGAAGACTTTAAGAAAGATATGGAAGACCAGGGGATAGAGAAAGAGCTAAATATATTTGATAAACTACTGAGGGGATATGAACATAAGTGGATAGGAAAAATGTATAGATCATTGCTAGACATAGAACTTTATGAGGAGACAGTAAAAACAAACATGACTAAATGGGCACAAAATATAGGAAATGTAATATCTTTACAGAATTGGGAAAACTCATGGAATAACACTTCAAAATTTACAAAATGTAATACTCTGAAAGAAAATTATTACAAATTTTTTACAGATGGTATCTGTCCCCATCTACATAAGCAAAAATGCAGAACAAAAGGAACACATTTTGTTGAAAGTGCAAGACTAAATTGGGAACACTGTACCACATGTGGTGGCAATGTAATAAAGCTGGAAGTTATTAGGAAAAAATCCATAATATGATGGGTAAAATGTTGCAGAAAATTATATTAAATATTCTAGCTGTATTCAAGAGTAAACTAAGCCAGGATGAAAAATGTCTAGTGCTGTATATGGTAACAGCATCAAGAATCATTTATGCACGATTTTGGAAATCAGAAAAAATACCGAGTATATATGATTGGTATGGAAAATTAAAGGAATTGGCAACAATGGATAAATTATCTATGTATGCTGCTGGTAATCATTTCAACAATATGAAAAGAAATGGGAACAAATTAGGATAGATCTGGGATAATTGAAGGTTAAAATGAAGAAGGATATCTTTTTGAAGGAGAGATGGAATCTAAGGCTTTAGTACTCCAAAAGAATAAAAGAAGATTTAAAAGAGATATTAGTTTGTCTGAACAAAGGGAAAAAATGATGTAAAATGTTTTAGTTGATTTAATTGAGTGTAAAAAGACAGAAAAAGCATGTCTGTTTTGTGGATTGTTTTTAATCTTAATAAAGCTAATTAAAAAAAATGAAAATGCCTTTTCTGGGCCACATCTCTCACTGTTCTCCAGAGTACATGGCCACTGAGAGTTAATCAAAAGTTAACTTTTCTAAGGTCTGGACTAGATGTATCTTTGACAGGGTCTAATAAAGGATTGTTGTTTTTTTATGAAAGGTACAATAATGTCCAAAATCCACGAAACAGTAGTACCTTTATTGGGCCAACCACAATGCACAAGCATTTTCAAGCTATCAAAGTTCCATTGGCTTCTTCATCAGACAAACTTGCTAAAAATCATAGAGGAGAAAGAAAAATGTGATGATGTTAGTAACAGACCTACAGTTTCTCAAGATGTTGTTCTCATTGTTCTTGTTGGGTTTGGTTAAGATCATATGGAGTGATACTCATGCAGATAAGCCACTCTTCCTTCTGGTCATGTGGGTTATGGGAGACAAAGTGTTGTAAAGTCCAGGAAATAAAATTTAAATTCCATTAGCAACACAAAAATATACTTCCTTTGAGATCCAGGTTGCCTCTGTTCTTTGTGAGACTACTAGCCCCTTTGTTAGATAGAGAACAAAGATTGTCACACACAGAAAAACCAGTGGGAGAAACACAGTATCTAAAAGATAAAAGTGGGTCTTATCATGTCTACCCGTGCCCGGGCCATAGGCAGCCCATATCCAACCAGGGAGCACGTCTACAACTCGGACTTTTCCCACCACATTTTCAAGAACAGGATTTTCCCATTCTTGAAAAAGTGGTGAGAGAGGTCTAGGTTGTAGATCCCAGGGTGGATACGAGCCACCTATGTCCCGGGCACAGGTAAACACTATAAGACCCATATTTGTCTTTTAGATGCCATGTCTCTCCCACCAGTTTTTCTGTGTATGATAATATGCCATGCTGTTGCACTGAATTTCTCAACAAGCCTCCATGCTGTTGAGTTTAGGTGCAGTTTAGTTAAAAAAAAAATAACCAAGTGCAGTCCCATTTTTAAATAAATGAATAATGTTTTCCCTTTATTGGAGGTAGAAAGAGTAAAATCCCAGTCACTTGTTAGTAAATGTGGATTGTGTGTGTGTTTGTTTAACAGTTCATGTTTCCTATATGATAGTTTCTGTGTCAAGGCCAAATATACATCACACTTTGTAGTTTGTTAAATTTCTTATTATTGACACTCCTAAAATGGCTGGGAAAAAATCTAAGAACTCAAGGACATCATCCTACAGGTATTTGTTCATAGTGCAAATATCTTGTTAGCCAAATTAATCACTCACTCTGTGGACAAGATCAATAGACAGTTCTATTTCTTTTGAAAAGTCATCAGTGATATCAGGTTTCCTGTCTTCAGTATAACAAGCAGAGCTTGAACTTCAGAAAGAACGATAGCCTTCTATGAATTCTAGGCAATTAACTGGAGATGTTTGGAGAGAAAAAACTAATTACCCACCCTAGGAACAACATTGAAATCATTGTGCAACTCCAAGGATAGATCAGGAATTGGGCATTTTTGGTTTCAGTTTAGGTCTTGGTTCACTAAATGCAATCTTCTGTATAATGACTGCCTGGGGAAAGTATGGATATCTCTAACAATAGCCTTCAATTAGTCAAAAGTTTGTACTGTGAAACATTGCTCTCTAGTGTATCAAAGTCTACCAAAAATGAACTGAAATTGCAGGAAAATGCAACTGTTCAAGAATTTACAGGAGTTTGTACACATAGAAAAATACCATAACAGGGAGTTACCTTGATTAGAACATCCATGATGGATTTTTCTGCCTCTGACACAAAGTCTTAAGTGTTCCCTTGTGGAACAGGACTATGTAAGAGCTTACATAGTAAAGTTGTTGGCACCTATCACTTCAGGCTGCATATGGAATACAGTTGCTTAAATACAACACACACATACATCCCACTTTATTAGAAGTAAAAGATAAAATCGTGTACCCTATAAAGATAAGAGAGACATGACTTTGCTAAATTCAATCCTGCAATACTTTTCCAGCAAGCCATTCTAAATCTTCTGTTATCTGCTTAAAAAGCAACTGTGAAAGCATGTGTGAATATGTGCCTGTGCCTGTGTGTGTGTGAAAGAGAGAGAGAGAACACAAATGCACTTGTAGTGTCATCCATTTTAAGACCCACCATGATTTTCATGATTGCCTTTTGTATAAATATGACTGCTTGAATTTGGGGAACAAGAATATGTCAGCTTTTGGAGGGAAAAAAAGGTGGCATAGAGACTAAAGAGATGGAAAGGCTGATAGAACATTGGGGTGAAGTGCCAGTCCAGAGTGGAAGAAAAATAATTGAAGACTAGAGAAAGGGGGGAAAAAACCAGCATTGGACAGAGAAGGACAAATGGATTCATAACCTAGACCAGGGATAGGCAACCTTTCTGTTTTAAGGGCTGAGGGACTTCAGCTCCCAAAAGCCTCAGCCATGTTGGCCAATAGCTCCTGGGATTCTGGGAGCTGAAGTCCTTCGGCCCTTAAAGGGGAAAGGTTGTCTACCCCTGACCTAGACCAACTTGAATTAGTACCAGGATGAAGAGAGAGAGAGACAGAGAGACAGAGACAGAGACAGAGACAGAGACAGAGACAGAGACAGAGACAGAGACAGAAACATAAAATAAAAGCAGCCAAGTGATGGAAGGATAGATGTTGAAGAGGCTGAAGTTAGAACCAATTGTTATTTAACTTGCATGAACCACAAATACTCCTATGTTAAAAGTGTCCATGTTACAGCCAGCATTACATCTTGTAGTAGCAAATTGCAAAGTATAACTATAGTACTATTTGGATAAATATTTATTTTTATCTATCTTGATTCTTCCACCATTCAGCTTTATTGGATAACCCTAGGTTCTTATTCTCTGAGAGGGTGACAAAATTATTTCCCCCCGCTGGCTCCTGCAATGTGGGCAATCGTGCTGGGCCTTTTTGGGCCCCTGTTGTCGTCGGAGCCACTGGAAGGCTTCACCCGGCCATTGCTTCACTGCCCAGGCTGTTGAACATTCTGTCACTCTCCTCAGGTCCCGACTGTGTGTGAGCATGCTGGGTCTTCCTCGGGCCCTCAATTGTTTTTCTCTGGTTGCTGGTGGGCGCACCAGGCCATCCACATCTTTGCTGCTCTTTTGTGAGCACGCTGGGTGTCCCTTGGGTCCCCACTTGCTTCGTTGGGCTGCCAGCAGGTGTGCTGGGCTTTCTCCAGGCTCGGCCACTCTCCTGAGTGCACACCATGCCTTCCTTTGACCCTGCTTGTTTTCCTTGGCTGTCAGTGGGCACACCGGTCTTTCCTTGGGCTTAGCCACTCTTCCAGCTGTGTGTGATCACACTGGGCTTTCTTTAGGCCCCTACCTGTCCAATCTGCAATCGGTGTGAATGCTGGGCCTTCCCTGACGTCAGCCACTCACCTGGTTTCACGTGTCCCATCAGGGCTTCTTTAAGACCCGCTTAGTTGATTAGCCACTTGTGGTCAGCCGGGCCTTCTGTCAGCTCTTGTCTGCTTTATTGGCCAGTGACCTCACTGCAGGACAGGACATTATTTTGATATTCTGTGTTCAGGTGCCATTTTGTTATTTTATGTTAGGGTGCCATTTTATTGCATAAGCACAATGGCTGCCTTGTTAGCATGAGATAGCCCTCTTTTATGAAAGGTCACACTCTCTTGGCCTCAAGGTTAATTAAAATAAAATAAAATAAAATATTATACAACAAGTACCCCTTGTCACCAGGGCTAGTTAGAGGGTATAATTGGGTGCTTTACTAGCTAGATTGCAATTATATTTGGTTCCGGTTCCGGTTTACATTAATCCAGCTTAATAACTAGTTTTCATTGGACTATTGATTGCAATTTGTTAGGTGCTTATAATTATAATTCATTGTCACACCCACATTGCTTTCCAGCCAAAATGCCACCAAACAAAGGGAACAGTAAGGTTAAGGGAAAAATACTCAGCAAAAGGCCAGCCCAAGAACAGGTAAACTCCATTTACTCTGAAACATCTAGCAATGAGGGTGACATGGTCACCAGAGTGGCAACATTAACAAATTGGATTGGCTGGAAAAGCTTCATGTTGATAGCCAAAAGTCTACACCACATGAGTCAAAAAGGTTTTAAAGGACTCATGCAATGCTATGGTTTTGTCCTGTTTAGGGCCGCTTGACAGAGCTTATCAAGACCAATTCCAGGATGTAGCTGTTGAGGATGAGGTCCCTCAATCATCTGCAGATCCAGCTCCTCCAGTCTCAATGGTGCAAACAATAACTCCTGGTATGGGTATGTCTCCTATTTATTCCATGCCACAGGCTTCTTACTTTGACTGGTCAAGGCTTGGCAGTGGAGAATTCGGAATACAACGCCTCATGTTCTCACAACTAATGAACCATTGCCAAATGGCAGCACATGCACATCAACTTTTCAACCAGATTCCTTGCCACCTCAGGGATTGTTGGTGGGTGGAATCCCCTATGTTGGTTCAGTTTACCAACCCTCCTCCCTTTCATCTACACTTACATATCCCAATTTTCCTGTCACATTGCCTACTCATCAAGTTATATCAGGCAGTCAGGCTGTGTTACAGTCAACATAGGCAGGTTCTTATCTATTCATAAGAGAGGGAGATCTAGATTCCATTTTGGGTGAACATTTGACACCTGCCATGGCTGACAATATTCTTAAAGGAGAATTTGTTGATGTATTCTCACTTCTGTACCAGGAAGTGGAGAAAAAGGATTGGGAAGGTATGGATGAAAAAGAACACAACAAGGTACGCAAGAGAAAGGTAGATAGAAATTGGCATAACTGGCTATCTGCTTTGTTTATTTATGTAGGAGTCATAGCCAGGTTGCAGCCAGTCAGAGCATATTCACTCATTTGCTATATGGACATAATTCATAGGGCCTGTGTGGACTTTGCCAGTTTTACATGACTTCAATATGATGAGGCATTTAGGATGAAAGTGGCTAGGACTCCAACACTTAGGTGGGATCAAGTCCACTCTCAGCTATGGATGCAATTAATGACCCCAGCATGGCCCATGCAAGGTGAACATGCTCATAGTGGTCATATAGTCCAGAAATCCCAGACTAGTTCTTCAGCTAAGAGTCCATCAATCCCTGCAGACACTTCCAAGATTGTTGGGATTTTGGGATGTATGTCTCCTGTAATAGATGTCCTTGCAGGTATCGTCATGAGTGTTCAGTTTGCAAAGGGTCTCACTCTTTTCGCCAGTGTCCCAAAGCCAAGTCTCCATCAAGTTTTAAAGATGCCTCAAACAAAAAGAGATCTGGGGCTCTCACTCCACCTGCAAAAGGGGCCCAGCCCAATTAAGCTGGACTATTTGTTCAAGCTGCTTTAAGTTTATCCTAATCGGCCAGCAGACTATTTGATGAAAGGCTGCTGTGATAGTTTTCACATTTTGTTTTATAATCAGCGTAGACCTTATCATTGGATTTTATCACACGGGGGAAATCCCATGCGGAAACGGGGCTTTAAATTAAACAAACCCCGCAAAAGCGGGTGTTTTTTCAGATGACGTTGCTGTTAAAAGGTGGTTAATCCGAATGTAAATTAGACAAAAATTGCTTCTTTTTACTTTTGGAAGATCCCAAAAGTAAAAAGAAGCAGTTTTTGTCTAATTTCTGTTTTGGATTAACCTCCTTTTAACTGTGCTGAAGTTTATCCCATGGGGAAATCCTGTTGATAAATTGCTTCTGCTTTTGCATTGTTGTTTTTTCTCCCCAATTTAAAGCAGCATTTCTAATTGGGACTCCCCGTGTGATAAATTCCATTCAAAGAATTTACATTCCATACTAGGCTTAGAACATATAGTTAGGGCTAAGATACAGAAAGAATGAAGGGAGAGACATAGGCACTTTCTCGTTACCCCCGGTTCCTAACTTCAGACCTTCCCCATTAAGCATTGTTCCCAAAAAGACCCTGGGGGAGTACAGATTAATCCATCACTTATATCTGCGGGGTGAATCAGTTAACATATAGAAGATATAGTTAGGGCTAGGATACAAAAAGAAGTTGATGAAGGGAGAGTCATAGGTCCCTTCTAATCACCCCCAGTTCCCAACTTCAGAGCTTCCCCGTTAGGCATTGTTCCTAAAAAGGGCCTTATGCTTTGATGATTTGGATTAGGAGGTCTAAGACCGATCAAAAAGGGAAAGGAAACTATATCACATTAAACAAGTGTTTTTTAGTGGGTCTTTGCCTGGTTCAGGCCTTATTGGAATATTTATTCCTACAGGGTTAGGTTCAGGGTCACTTGTTTCAACATATTGATTAATCCCCTTTGACTAAATTTAAATTGTGGATAGTGGCAGCTAAGGCTTTAGTGAACCTTGGGCTCAAGGGGATCAAATTTGGTACCCATTCATTCTGAATTGGAGCAGCATTCACTGCAGCTGTTATAGGGATGGATGATGCGACAAGCACATCAGTAGATGGAAATTTGCTACTTTTAGAAAATATGTGCACAATCTGCATATTATTATTATTATTATTATTTATATCCCACCCAGTGGTAATCCAATCAGGGTGGCGTACAACCTTAAACATACAACACCCTATAAAAGCATAAGTAATACAACATACCCCCCTCCCCCCTTAAAACAGTATTAAATCAGTGATAATTTAAAATAACAGATTCAATTAAAAAGCCCAGTACAGACCAGGATATCCAGTATATAGGCCTACAACAATAATCCTAACCATCATATAGATGGGGCCATGGAAGGATCATTGGGGTGGCTATTTATATCTGAGGTGGGGATAATTAATCTGGAAAGGCCTGCCGGAAGAGATCCGTCTTGACAGCCTTTTTAAAGCTATCTAAGCATGTTAATTGATGGATCTCATCCGGCAGGCCGTTCCAGAGTCTGGGGGTGACGACAGAAAAGGCACTCCGGGAGGTGGCCGCAAGCCTCGACTTTTGGGGCTGTAACAAATTCCTCCCCGAGGAACGAAGAGTGCAGAAAACGAAGAAAACGAAGAAAAGAGCGCAGCTGGTGTATCAGCCAAAGCTGATAACAGGTGCTCCTGACCGTTGCATTTACCTGATTTGTCATCAGGAGTGACGAGTCAAGGAGCACCCCCAGACTGGAGGAGAGTGTGACCCCATCCAGGACTGGAGGTTGCAACCTAATTCTTGGTTTTGGGGCCACTACCGTGAGCACCTCCATCTTGTCTGGATTCAGTTTCAATCTGTTTTTCCTCATCCAGCCCATTACCACCCAAAGACATTCATTGAGAGCAGAGATGCCATTGTAATTCATGGCCGACGAACGAGACACGGGGAAATAGAGTTGAGTGTCATCGGCATATTGATAACACCCAACACCATAACTCCGTATTATCTCACCCAGCGGCTTCATATAGATGTTAAATAATATTGGGGACAAAATAGCTCCCTGAGGGACTCCACAAGTGAGTTCCCTCTTACTGGAGCTACTGTCCCCGAGCAGCACCCTCTGGGACCTACCTGAAAGGAAGGACCGGAACCACTGCAAAGCAGTGCCCCCGATGCCTAACTCCTTCAGGCGGTCCAAGAGGATGCTGTGGTCTATTGTATCGAAAGCCGCTGAGAGGTCTAAGAGCACCAACAGGGTCACACTACCCCTGTCGATGCTCAGACGCAGATCGTCAGTCAAGGCAACCATGGCAGTCTCAACCCCAAAGCCTGTCCTAAAGCTGGTTTGAAATGGGTCTAAATAATCGGTTTCATCCAAGACAGCTTGGAGCTGAAGAGCAACCGCCCTCTCGATCACCTTGCTCAAAAATGGCAGAAGTGATACAGGCCTATAGTTTCTCATATCCAGGGGGTCTAGGGAAGGTTTTTTCAGAAGCAGCCTAACAGCCGCTTCCTTAAGACACGATGGAACATGTCCCTCCCTAAAGGATGCATTGATGATATCTGTAAGGAGACTCCTCAATTCACCCCCCCCCGGACGGCCAGCCATGATGGGCAAGGGTCGAGCGGGCAGGTGGTCTTCCTCACCTTACCAAGCAGCTTGTCCACGTCCTCGGTACTCACAGATTGGAGCTGATCCAGTATAACTACATCGGCGGAGTTGTTGGACACCTCGCCTAATGACTCTGTTCCAATTGTGGCGTCTAGGTCGGCTCTTATCTGAGAGATTTTATCTGCGAAGAAGTTATTAAACGGGTCACAGCAGGCCATCGTCGGGTTAAGTAAGGGATTTGGCACAGGAAGGACCTGCGTCATCTCCCTCACCACCTTAAACAGTTCTGCTGGACGGGACTCTGCAGACGCAATACGTGCAGAAGAGAAAGCTCTCTTCGCTGCACGTATTGCCTCCCAATAGGAACAAAGAAAGTTCCTATGGCGAGTTCTGTCAGATAAGAGTCGAGTTTTCCACCACCTGCACTCTAGCCGTTGTCCATCCATATGTTGAAGTAAACTCATTAACTGTTGCCTTTTGTTAGATTTCAGGTTACCTTATGGTAGATTCCGTTTCCTCATCTGTGGCAATAGTATGATTTACTGGGCAGCTTGCTAGGCATGAACAAGCCATCTGGGTTCCCACCTCATTCTTAGTGACATTGGCACAGTCGAATGGTTAGGCAGATCAGACCTGTGATGGAATGGTCTACTCAAGTTGTTGTTTGAGGACCGTGTTAGCCCTGAATTGAACATGTTGGTCGTACACCTTGGTGGAAATGACCTGGGCTTGATGAAGGGCAAAGCCCTGATTTGGCAAGCAAGAAATGATTTTGAAACCATACACTACACATGGCCCAGTGTATGTATAATTTGGTCTGATATTTGGCCCTGACAGGTGTGAAGAGGGAAAGGTAACCCACGTAAATTGGATGTCACCAGGAAAATAGCTAATAGAGAAATACAGACTTCATTATTGAAGAAGTCTGGCTTTGTAATTAATCACCCTTTAATTCTATTCCGATGCTCCAAACTTTATAGGTCAGATGGTTTCCACCTTTCAGATGAGGGCAATTTAATATTGTTGAAGGATTTCCAAAAAGGGTTGAATGCTATTTTGAATGGCCTGATGGGGGGAAGGGAATAAGCGGTGGCCCATAAGGGGGATAAAGAACTATTTGGTGCACACCATTGATACCCCCTTGTAGTGAAAGGTTAGGCTCTGGAACAGCTTAGACTGGTCAAGGGACCTGGGGCTTGTTAAAGGAGGAGTTTGGGGAGGAGTGCCTTATGTTTACCTTCCTAGGACTGGCTGAGGATACAATTAAAATAATCAAATTTACCTCAGAGTCCAATGTTTGCTGCCAGATGGAAGGCTGAAGAGGTGGTCTGGGATTGACACAAGGCTTCAGCTGGACCCACACCAATATTTCACTTTAGTGGATTTCTTTCAAGAGTGTTGAAGTTCAAGTCTTTGAAGTTTAAAAGTTTAACATTAAATAGGTTATAGGTCAAATAAATCACCCTTTATTCATCCAATTTACATGTTTGTTCTCTGTCTTTCATGGTTGGGTATCAATAAACTATTTTAGTTGTTTTCCAGAAACAGAACACAGCACTATCTTTAAAAACAAAAAACAAAAAACATAACAAGACCAAAACACTTTGGGAGCCTTTTGCTACAATTGTGATTAATTACTTTTTAAAAGCAACTTTCCAACCTTTGTTCTATTCACTTAATCCACTCTAACTAGACATATATACTTCTTTATTAAAAAAAAATCCAATCTCTTGGTTATTTTTCTTTCCGTGCACTGCTCCATTTCCATCTGCACAATATACTTTTTGAAATGTGTTGTTACTAACTGAACATAATGTTCCAAGTATGGTTGCACTTTTGCTTTGTATAAATCAAATGTGGAAAATGGAAAATTAATCCAGTGATTGTTAGGTTGCTAAAGTTTCAACAGGCATTGCCCACCCACTCTCAATCATATATTGTAACTAGAAGGCCCAGATTGTTAATGAGTACTACTTATTAAATCAAATCTGAAGCCTTCAAAATGCCACATTCATTTGCTCTCAGTGGTACAATGGGATTATTTTAGGCTCTGGACCTACTGGAGGAAGCAGCTCTTTTAGGTGATAATTCATATTATTTTGGGTATTTCCAAGTATGGTAACCTAGGATGTTATCACACGGGGGAGGGAATCTGTAGGTTATACCACACAAATCCCCCAAAAAACCCGCACTTGAGCCTGACGATTTCACATGACGTCGCACAGAAACTGGTCAGAAAGTGGACAGAAAGTGGTGTTATCCGAGATCTTTTTAATTTCGGGAGTTTAGAGGAAATGCATTTGTGAAATTACAGTAATTGCGTATTTATTTTAATCTGAAAAGCAAATACGCATGGACAATTCTCTTTTAAAACCTGGAGGAGGGCCAAGAGGAGGAGGAGGAGGGGCCTCCAGGGAGGGAGAGTCCTAGGCTCCTCCTCAGTGCCATGCAGGGAAGGGAAGGGAAAGGAAGGGAAGGGAAGGGAAAGGAAAGCAGCCCAGGAGAGGGAAGTTTGGGATGGAGGAGAAGTTTGGCATTTGGGATGGAGGGAAATGGAGGGGAAAGAAGGCTTCCCTCACAGCAGCTGTGGGTTGATGTGGGTGCAAGTGTGGGGTGTGCTTGTGGAGCAACTTGGAGATCCATCTCACCATGACTTTCTTCCCTGCAGTTCCTACAAAGGGGAAAGGCTTATGGGGGGGGGGGCATAGGAGCTACCTCTAGTTTCCCCCTCTCCTGGGCATCATCCAAGGCTCTGGCTCTCCCCAGGGAACACCCAACCCTCCCTTCCTTCCTTCCTTCCTTCCTTCCTTCCTTCCTTCCTTCCTTCTCCTTCCATCCTTCCATTTCTTCCTCCTCCTCCTTCCCTGCCAGCTCTGCCAGTGATCCTGCCCTCCTTGCCCATCTCCCCAGCAGCTGACAGCCTTCAATGCCAGGAAAGGAGAGAGAGAAAAGGGAGGGTGAGCCATCCCAATCCCTATCTTGCCTCAACTTGCCTTGCTTTGCCTTTCCAGCCTCCTCCTCCTCCTCCTCCTCTTCCTCCTCTGCTCTCTTGAGAGGTCCTAACCCCAACGGAAGGAGGTTAGGACCTGTGCAGGAGGACATGACCCCAACTGGAGGACAGTCTGACATTTCCTCCTGGGAAATGCAGGACCGGCCCTGGAAAAGGAGGAGTCTAGTCACGAAACACACCCATTTCCAGTACATGTACAGGTTCTTTTCACTTGTGTATGAAAGTTAAAAACGTCTTTTTTCGCTTTTAACTTAATTCCGTTATTACTGTAATTACGTGTGAAAAGCTTTTGCGCAATTACTCTCTATTTTCTCTTTCTTTTCGGGATGCTTCATTTCCATTTTATTATCTCTTTAACAATGAAACTGGCCCACATGTGATAACATCCCTAGATATGTTACATTTTCTCCCTTTTCCTTTGCCCCTAAGCATATATTCTAATTTTTAGATCGTCTTCCTCAAATAATGCATGATTGTTTCTAATGTTTTGTACAGTCTTAAATAGACACTTCACAGCAAAAGTTTCAGAGTAAATTTCCTGTGGCTTCCCTTTACTGCTGCATCAACACTTGAAAGTCTAGTCCCACATTAACAATCTGGTGGTTAGGATCCATAGAGATAGGCCCATGCACTTGGTAACAAACTTTTAAATATTACTACTGTGTCATGGGACAATACTACAGGTGGGCTGAGGGTAATACAGTCAGCCCTCCTTATCCACAGATTCAAACATCCACTGCTTGAAAATATTTTTAAAAATATATAAATTCCAAAGAGAAAACCTTTATTTGACCATTTTATCACAGGTCTCCAATCATATGTCTCCACTGACAGCTCCTCCTTTTTTTTGGGGGGGGGGGTCTTTTCTGCTTAGCACAGTTCTTCCACAACGCCCCTCTCACCATCTATGGGAAACGCTGAATGTGCCTCAATCAATCCACTATTTATTATTTTCAGCTACTATTTCTCAGCGGTCTTCATTATTTTTTTCTTTTACATTGACTTTAATATTTCAGCTTAGTACATCCAGTGGAACAAGATTCTTACCCAAGGGGTACATAATAAGTCCAGCAAATAATTTTCTATCTAATATCTTCTTCTTTTCTTTTCCCTCTTCTATTCCTCATTCATCAAGAGGTGTGGGTGATGATTCCCCATACAAAATATGGGTGCAGCAATGGGAGGGTTGGAATCTGCGGAGTCCAAAACCCGCCAGCTTTACCACTAGGGAATAAACCCTGTTTTCAAGCCAGCCTGGCTCGTTGACTCCCCCAACGATTCCCTCCTTGTGCTTCTCTTATCAGAGAAGCAATGGACGGGTATAGTTTTTCCCCCATTCCTCCAAGCACCATTGTTGCTGAGTTTGCAGAGCTTACGAACCAAACTCTGCACCCTCTCTCAGTGCCATCACACCAGAAGCTCGTTTGACAGAGAAGAGGACTTGCAAAGCTAAGAGAGAGGGTGTTCCCAATAGCCCACAGAGGGAGGAAGAGGGGAAGGAGGGAGGAGGAGAAGAAGAAGAAGAAAAACGGAGCGGATAGAAAGGAGTGGAGTGACTGAGTGGAAGGAATCCAAGATAGAGACTTGAAATAAAAGAAGAATGGGTGGAGTTGGTGGTGGATTCAGATTAATGATATATAGAGATAACTATCTGGAAAGAGAAAAAGACACACTATATATTATACTCTACAAATGACATCTGGTAAGTGACTCAATTATAATTACTAAATAAGTTATCTGTTCTGAACTTTGTGGAAAGAAAGTGACGACTTGAAGGGAATCCAGGTGCTGTGGAACAACTAGCCATTGGAGATGGAAGGAATTATACTGTGACTTGATGATTTGGTAAATGACAAGCTACAATTGCTTTTGTTGAACCGAAATATAGAAACCTAGAACAGATGCTTGGAAATCTGAAAATATCGGGATTCAAGCAAGTGGAAGAGGAATTGGGAAATACAAACACTTTGTATTATGAAATACCATATCTATCTATCTATCTATCTATCTATATATATAATTTGGAAACTGGTAATTGATAAAATAGTTGGCCTATGTTTATGAGGATAATTGTTTTTGCTAAGTAGTACTAAAGGATATTTAGGCTCAGTGGGAGGGGGAATAGGGGTCTGTGTTCTAAGAAAACAGAAATAAAGAGATATTGTCATCACAGGAATTTAAGATTGAGACATTTTATTTAGGGGGCTTATATTATATTAAGAGATTATTGTTAATAAAGGGAGACCAATAGAAAAAAAATTGTTGTAAGAGTTAATTAACAGGGAATTGTTTGTTAAACCTGATAAAATAGAATTAAGAAGTTATAATACAAAAGAGGGTGTTAACTATATTGTTTCATGTATTTTAATTGATCATGATTGGTATTATAGGTAATCAGAAAAATAAGCAGTACCCTGTTGGAAAGTGAATGGAAAGAAGAGAAGCCCAAAAGATAAGAGAAATAGTAAGAATTAATTTTGTTTTCATATTATAATGGTAGACAAAATTTATACATTTAAAAGATCAAATATAGTATAGAAGATATCAGAAGTTTGTTATAAGAGGTTGCTATTTTTGGAATTAAGTTAAGAAAGGTGAATATATGAAACAATTAAAGGGGGGTTTATGATCTTTCCTGACAAGCTAGAAATATAATTTGGGATTATATTTGGGATTTATTATATTGATTTCTAATAAGATTACAGGGTACAACTGTCTAGGAATAAACAGCAAAATTGATATATAATATTGATATTGATATTGTTATATATGATTGTCTTGTAAAATTAAAAAGTTTACTGAATTTATTTAATAATATTGACCTTTCTAATTGACC
The DNA here is from genome assembly GCA_026167975.1 of Phrynosoma blainvillii. Taxonomy (NCBI): domain Eukaryota; kingdom Metazoa; phylum Chordata; class Lepidosauria; order Squamata; family Phrynosomatidae; genus Phrynosoma; species Phrynosoma blainvillii. Next base: position 176,571,977 of record JANUYF010000003.1, read on the forward strand.
TTTCCAATTGTAAAAAGACATTATATTCATAATCTGTAATTTGTCTTGGGTCAGAGTCTAAAAGCAGAAATAATGTCCTCTTCAAAAAAAAAATGATACAAACACAAATCCCGGTACAGAGGAGAGGGTCTACTGATGAGTCAGTCAAAGTTATTGACCCTATATTGCAACTACTGGAGGAAGTGCGACATCTGAGACAAGAGATCAAGGAAAACAGGAAGGAAATGAAAGATGATTTGAGAGAATCTAATCAGGAGATAAGAGAGGAAATAAAAGAGGCCAGAGTCGAGATATGGAGGGATATTACAAAGGAGATGGACATAATCAGTAAAAAAAATGGGAAAAATGGCATCTGGTATTGATAAAACACAGACAGAACTGGTTAAAGTTAAAGAGAGAACAACTAGTGTTGAAAACAAGTGCAAAGACAATAAAAATAAAATGGAACTGCAGGAATTAATGCTATGGACAAATGAACTGAGATACAGAGACCGTTGTATAAAAATTAGAGGATTGCCTGAAATGAATAACGAGAATTTGATCATTAGACTAATTCCAAGTCTGGCAAGACTCATAGATATGTCAGAAGAATCAATGGAAAAAGAGGTCGACAAGATCTTCAGAGTGAATTCAGTACAGGCAAAAGATAAAAAACTACCACATGACGTAGTTATCTGTTGGGCAAGAACAAGAATTAAAAAAATGTTAATACAAAAAAAGCTATAGCTCAAAAGTGATGATTGAGGATATGGAGGTAAAAATCTTCAAAGATGTGCCACCACAAATTATGTTGGAGAGACAGAAATACCGGAACCTGACGCAGCTATTGAAAAATTTAGGAATTTTTTTTTAAATGGGACAGAATAGAAGGATTGTCTTTCAAGTATAAACAAAAAAGATACAGAATGGACAATGAAAGCAAGCCTAAAGAAATGGAGATGAAATTAAAAGAGGAGTTTAGAGGAAAAGGAGGAGAAGGACAGGAGAAAACCATAATAAGAGATCAAAAAAATATAAGGAGAAGAAAACAGAAGAGGAGACAAATGAAGCTTAAAGAAAAGAAAAAGAAAGAAATATAGAAGATATTGAAAGGAGGAAGCGATCCAAAGAGGAGAGTTCCGTGTCCGAGGAGGAGGAGGAAGAGGAAGAGGAAGGGGGAAAAAAAACATAGAAGAAGACAAAGTAGAAATATAATTTGTTATATATTTGTTATACTGAGAAAAGTCCAGAAAGAGAGAAAGGAAAGAAGAAAAGTAAGATCAGGAAATAATAGTCTGAACTGACACTCTTTTTGATATTTTGTCAATATTCATATTTACATCAAATAATAAAACCATTTAAGGAGTGGAAGGGGTGGCACAACATTAAACATTTATCCATAATGGTCAAAATAATCTCCTGGAATGTTAAAGGAATAAATTCAAAATATAAAGGAAGTATAATATTTCACCAACTAGAAAAATGGAAAGCTGGTATCATCTGCATTCAGGAAACTAAAATAAGAGGAAAAGAAGCAAAGTATGCCAGGAACCCTAAATTAGGGAAAATGTATATCTCTGTGCTGGACAAAAAGAAAAAAGGTATAATATATGTGAATAAAAAATATGAATCCCGTGAAATCCTAAATGATAAAGGAGGATCATATATAGGCATTGAGATGAAAATGGAAAATTTGACTGAGCTAGTGGTAGGTATATACGCTCCATTTGAAAAAAAAAAAGATTTATATTATGAAGAAATGACAAAACAACTTAAAAAAGTGAACTATATGCCTTTGCAGAGTGCAAGAAATAGTGCAAATTGAGTCAACTTTAAATTGAGGCACTGCCCTGGCTCAGTGCTAGGGAATTATGGGAACTGTAATTTATTGTGGCACCAGAGCTCTCTGACAGAGAAGGTTCAATTTCTTAGAAAAAAATACAATTCCCATGATTCCTTAGCACTGAGCCAGGGCAGTGCCTCAATTTAAAGTGCACTATTTCTGGCAGTCTGCAAAGGCCCTAAAACTCTACAATCTTACTGGGAGACATCAACGCGGTACCAGATCCAATTCTTGACAGGAGATCTATGGTGGGAAAGAAAATCAGAAATAGCCAGGGGAATTTGCCAAAGAACTATTTTACATTGATAGAAGAATTTGGGTTAGTAGATATATGGCGACATGAATACAGTAATGCCAAGGGATTCACTTTCTATTCAGATACACATAATTCAATATCGAGGATAGATCTTTTTTTAACATCTAAAGACATAGCTCCAAAATAACATCAATGGAAGTATTAACAAAAAACATATCAGATCATAATCCGATTGAAATGATAATAAGAACCAGAAAGAAAGAAATGACTTGGAGACTAAATGATAGTTTATTGAGTAGTGAGGACAATGTAAACAAAATTAGAAACATCCTGGAATACTATTTTAAAGAAAACAAAAAATAAGGTACGAGTAACAAGATTATATAGGACCGATATCACTAATCAACACTGACTACAAGATATTTACGAACATAATATCAACAAGATTAAAAGATATACTAACTGATATTATACATGAAGACCAAAATGGTTTTATGCCAAAGAGACAGATAAAGAACAACATAAGAGCTGTTTTGAATATTATTGAATATTATAAGTATCATAGTGAAAAGAAATTAGCATTAATTTTATTAGATGCTGAGAAAGCTTTTGATAAAGTAAGGTGGGAGTTTCTGATAGAATTCTGATAGATATTTGATAAAGCAAATGAACATGGGAAAAACATTTATTTGTTGGATTCAAGAAATATATAAAGAACAGAGTGCCCAAATCATCATTAATCAAGAAAAAAACAGATAAAATTAAAATTGAAAAAGGGACAAGACAGGGCTGTCCCCTCTCACCCTTATTGTTTATATTAATTTTAGAAGTATTGAATAATAAAATAAGAGAGGATATAGAAATAAAGGGAACAAAAATTAAACATCATATATATATGTTACAAGGCTTAGCTGATGATCTTATATTTTTTCTAGAAGATCCAAAAGATAGCATAATGAGATTAATAGAGGTCATAGAAGAATTCGGTAGGCTAGCAGGATTTTATATAAATAGAGAGAAGACAGTTATAATAACAAAAAATATGAATGTAAAAGAAGAACAAGAATTGGAAGAAATATCTAAATTTAGGGTTGTCAAGAGGGCAAATTATCTGGGAATAACGATAACTAAAAGAAACATAGATTTGTTAAAAAATAACTATATAAGATGTTGGGAAGAGATACAAAGAGATCTGATTAGATGGTCTAAACTACAACTTTCTTTTCTTGGAAGAATTGAGACATTAAAAATGAATATATTACCGAAGATTCTTTATCTATTTCAAAATCTCCCAATTTTAAGTAGTGAAAGCGTCTTAGGATCATGGCAAAAAGATCTGCTTAAATTTATATGGGTAGGGAAAAAAGCAAGAATGGGTTGGAGACTATTAACAAAAGACAGGACAAAAGGGGATTGTAATCTCCCAAATATTAAACTCTGTTATAGAGCTGCATGCCTTAACTGGTTGATAGAGTGGGTAAACTTAAAAAACGAAAGGCTATTGGAACTGGAAGGCTTCAATCTCAGATTTGGCTTTCACGCTTATTTGTTATACAATAAGCAAAAGGAAAATAAAGAATTTTCACATCATTTTGTTAGGCACACGTTATTAAAGACTTGGAATCAAATTAAACATCAATTTTATAGGGAAATTCCTAATTGGGCCTCTACTCAGGAAGCTTTTTGTAAAAGATCTAAGAAAGAAGGAACCCCTTGGATAACATATAAAGATCTCTTAAACTGGACTGGAGATAGAGAGACATCTATTAAATTATGGGAACAACTGAAAGAGCCATTAAAAGACAACTGGTTTCTGTATAGCCAACTTAGAGAAAGATATAGAGTTGATCAGAAAAATAAAGGCATCACAAAAACATTAAATGAAATAGATGAAATATTTTTTGACAAAAAAAGGACATATATATATCAAAATTCTATAAAGTGTTGAGAGCTAGAGACTTGGAAGTTGAAACAATAACACATTCCATGATCTGATGGGCCCAAGATGTGGGAATACCCATTGATTTAAATAATTGGGAAAAGGCATGGAAAGATTCAAATAAATTTACTTATTGTCAGGACTTTAAAGAAAATTTTATTAAGATGATATTCAGATGGTATTTGTCACCGGATAAACTAAACAAACTATACAAGACAGGAAATGATTCCTGTTGGAAATGTGGGAAATCCGGAGCTACTTTCTATCACCTATGGTGGAGCTGCATAGAAGCAATACATTTTTGGTTAAGGATTAAAAAGTTAATGATGAATATATTGGAAACGGAAATACCATTAGGCCAACTTTTTTCCTTTTAATCATGACGGGGATACTTGTGAAAGAGTTTGAAAAAGAAAATAGGCGTGTGATACTACATATGATAACTGCAGCTAGAATTTTATACACAAAGCATTGGAAAACAGTAAGAACACCAACAAATAATGAATGGATTAATAAACTTTGGGATGCTATGGACTCAGATATCTTGACAGGTCTACTAAACGGAAAACAGGAAGAGGATATTATTAAAGACTGGAGAAAGTTTAAAAGCTACTATGAAAAAGAGTTAAATAAACAGGAACTAGAAGATTTGTAATTAGGGAAACAGAAAAGTATTGAAATGATAAATTTGAGAAAAAATTAAATTGATTATAAGATACTGCATAAGTTTATTTCAACCAGGGGATACTAGTGAAGTTACTTTAAACTAGCAATACTCATTCATTAGGAAGAATCAGAAAATTTACTGTATTATTTTATGATATAAATAATTTATGTTATTCCTAATGTTATTCTATGTTATTCGTAATGTTATTCTATGTTTTATTTTGTATGTACAAATGTATATATGTGTATGTATGTAAATGTTTTGTATGTAAATGTTTGGAATTTATAATAAATTTTAAAAAAAGAGTGATCCAGCATGATGTAGTGGAGTGGAGGATTCAAAACTCCACTCTGGCATGAAAAACCACTGGGTGATCTTGGACAAGTCAAAGTCTCTCAGTCTCAGAGATGGGCAAGGACAAATTCCCTCTGGACAAATCTTACCAAGAAAACTCTGTACAGTGAGCCCTTGGTATCCACTGAGGTTTGGTTCCAGGAATCCTGTGGATAACAAAATCTGTGGATGATCAAGTCTGTATAAGTACAGTGGCATTGTAAAATGGTGTTTCTTATATAAAATGGCAAAATCAAGGTTTGCTTTTTGGAATTTATTTATTTTTCTTTTCAATATTTTCAAGCTGTGGATGGCTGAATCTGTAGATAAAGAATCTATTGTAAAGAACCTAACTGTGATAGGTTCACCTGAAATCTGTCAATCTTTGATATTATGGCTCTCTTTCCCACTGAAATCCATCCAATCAAACACTTTGCACACACATTTTCATTACTGAAATTCTAGATACACTTCATATTTTGTGACTTCATTTGATGCTTACAGATGACCAGAATGAGTGATATTTCTTCTTGATCTGATAATATCTGATAATATCTGTTCCCTTATATACATGGTACATCTCTGAACCACATCAAACTTTCCCAGACAGGACTAAACACACTTCATAAAACATTGTAGTCTCTCCTTTAACCTGAATCCACCATGATCTCCAAAACAAATTCCTGGAACTAGTCTGAGGGCACTGTTATAAGAGGGAGAGAAAAGGATGGAAGCCTAATTGCACTGGGAATGTGCCAGCACTATATTGCATTTAGGCTGATTGCAACTCAGGAAATATTTTATTACTTGATTCTGCTGGTTATACATAAGACTAACATATTTCACTCTATATACACAACTTAATATGCTTTAAAATTTTGTTTCTATTTTCAGCTGAGTTCTGTCTCTCTTCTTTCCCACAAATGAAGTCTTCCAGTATCAGAGGCAACATGCCCTTCAATACCAGTTGTTGGGAAGAACAGAGGAAGAGGAAAACCATCATCATCTGCTTGTGGGCTTCTGAAAGGCATTGAGTTGTCCACTTTGGGAAGAAAAACAATGTTTTTGGTCCTATCCTATTCTCTTTTTCTGTTCCTATCTTCTTGTCCTTCCTCATAAATAAGAGGAAATGAATCTATCATGTAAAATAATAGAAACGTAGAAACCATGAATCATTTAGAAACAAACCATACACAGTGGTATATATATGTATATATTGAAAAAGGTCATCAGGGATAGCACAAAACACAGGATGAAGTTCAGCACAGTCTTGCCTCCAATCATTTCAGTGTCCTATTTACATAGAGAAAGCTAGCCTGCACCCAAACCTTGCAAAAACCTTGTTAGCTCTTATATTTATTATTTTAAAACAATAATTTGCATTATTGTAGATAATGTAATATACATAGACACAGTGATGGGTTTTACACAATAAAAAATAGACATAAGTTCAATCTAATTGACTTTTCTTATTTGTAATCTGTCCTTCCTCATCTTCTTTAAGAGAGGCAAAAGATAAGAGGAACCCTGTAGAATGTGATCTGATTCCAGCACCCCATTTTTCACAGCATTCTTAAATATCTATGAAGGACCATTACAGATGTGGTCCTTGAGCCATCTCAGGGTCATATGCATTCTCCGCTGTATCTTAGAATCTGCTTGCAAAAGATGCAGATAGGCCTTCCTCATCTGGGGGATATTGGCCAGATTTTAGTAAGACAGTTTGCATTTATTTATTTCATTATTATGCTGCCTTTCTCCCAAAAAGGGACCCAAGTTGGCTCACAAGATAAAACCACTCTAAAAATATTTTTAAAAATATTAAAATAACCTAGTTAAAGCAATATAAAATTAATATTAAAAACATGTAAAAGTTAAAAACATTATCTAAAACACATACCCCATATAAAAGCCACACTGTCATGACTATCAATTATTTTAAAACAACAACAAAAACAACAACAACAACAACAACAACAACAACTAATCTACCTAGACATAGGGGCTATGCAGACAGGCCCAAAGGGCCGGATTGGGGGTGGAGTTGGAGTGGAGCAGCCACACGCCAGCCACCCCAACCCCAGCTCGACAACGTCCTGATGCCATGTGCCCTTATGCATGGCATACGGTGTCATGATGCCCTCCCAGTGGAATGTGAAGACATGCTACACCAAAAGGGCTTGGAAGAGCTCCAACACCGGCTCTTAGGGTGGCCTTTTGCAACTCTTTTTTTTTTGGGGGGGGGGGGCAAAAAGGAGAATCAGGGCTGCGGCATTGGGTGGCCATGGCCCTGATCTGCCACTCCCTGGGGAGGCTCTCTGCCACCTCAAACAGGCTGTCTGCATCGGCCCATAGTGATGGGTTTTATGCAATGAAAAGTAGACTTAACTATCCATTTCATATTTTCATATTTTCATATTTCATTTTCATACCAATATGTAACCTAGAGTTATGTATCCATAAGTGGTTTGTATTCACAACCCCTACATGTTAACTAATTTAGGGAATATATAGAGACTGTGAAAGTTACCCAGTCCTTACTTGCTGGGCAGCAGCCACTCTGAACAAGACAGTCTATTCTTTTTTTAAAAAAATATTTTCATACCAAATAAATTTACAATACATTTGAATTCATATTATACATTAATAATGTCTTCTTCCTATTATTGTCTACATTGTATAACTCCTCCTGTCTCTTGTGTAATACACCTTATTCTCACATTTTACTTTATTCTTATTGTTATTCAGAATTTTCCAAGATATATCTCATATATCTAGACAGTATTCACGAAATTTCATTTATCCTTTCCTTCTTCCCTCTTTTGTGTTAACTCTTCTGATTTCTATTTGCACCTTTTTGTTACTTGTAACCTAGTTTCATCTGTTATCGCAATATTCATTTATTGGGAGCCACTCTTTTCTTGTAGTCTCTAAATCTTCCTGATTAAGTTGAGCTGTTAAAATGTCAATTTTCTTCATTTCTGTCAATTTCATTAACCATTAATTGATAGTTGGGAGTTCTTTCTGCTTCCATTTCTGCATCACTAGTATCCTTGCTGCTGTAATCATATAAAGTAATATTTGCCAATATTTTCTTTCTGTATACATCAGTAATTTGTTAAGCATATTTAAGAGATAAATATCAGGTCTCAATTCATAGTTCACCTTTAATATCTTCCCAATCATAATATGAATCTTCTTCCAATAGGCCTTCAATTTCAGGCATCTCCACCACATATGGAACCAGGATTCACCCCTCTTGTTGCATTTCCAACATTTATTAGAGTTAGTTTTATAAATCTTTGCAATTTTACTAGATGTAAGAAACCATCTGTGTTCCATTTTAAAGTAATTTTCTTTTAAATCCTGAGATTTTGTGAATTTCTTCGTTTTTGTCCTAGCATAGTTCCAAGTTTCTACTCCAGTCACCAAATCACAGTCCGTTGCCCACTTTATCATGGTATCTAATATCAAGTCATTTTCCCTTTCTCTTTCTCTCAGAAAGTTGATATTCTCTTCTTTGAATCCAATAATATTTTATCAATTTCTAATTCATTTTCTCCAAATTCTTCATTCTTTTGGTCTATTTTGAATCTTTCACAAAGTTATAAGTAGGCAAATCAGTGCATTTTCAGGTCCATTTCTTTTAACTCATCAATCTCCTTTAGTTCATATTTATTACATGATGTTCTCTTTATTATGTCTTTATATGTTAGCCATTTATTCAGTTCTCTCCCCCTCCCAAAAAAGGCTTCTTGAGGGGATAACCACATTGGTATCTTTCTGTAAACGTTCTTCTCAAATTTCTCCCACACATTTAGCAATGCTTTTTTAATTATGTGATGGCTAAATTCCTTATGTATAGTTGCTTTATTGTACCAGAGTAAGCGTGCCATCCAAATCGATTATTAAAGTCTTCCAAATTTAATAGTTTAGTATTATCTAATGTTATCCACTCAGCAATCCAGTTTAGTACGTTAGCTTGATAATACAATTTTAGATCAGGTATCTCACCTCCCCAGTCTTCTTTCTTTCTGGTCATTGTTTTCCAGTTGATTCTCATTTTTTTGCTGCTCCATACACATTTTCCCATTTTTCTCCCATTCTGCTATTACTTTAAAATCTTTAAGAATGGGTATACTTTGAAATAGAAAATTAATTTTAGGTAGGATCACCATCTTGATTGCTTCAATTCTTCCAAATAAGGACAGTTACAGTTTATCCCATTTTTCCAAGTCCTTTTTAATTCCTTTCCATAGACAGTCTATTCCTCTGTTGATTGAGGAAGAATTGGCTGATGGTCCCACCCACTTCTATGTATCATCCACAGTGTGAGAGAGAATTGTTACAGGGAACTTGCCTCTAGTTGTCACACAGGAGATCACTCTTTGGATAGAGTGGAAATGCCAGCTGCTTTCTGATCCATAAGGGAACATTCTGTTATTTGCAGTGATTCCTTCCTGGTAAGTGAGGATGGGGGTGGATGAGCCAGGTTGGGAAGCACTACTTAGCAATGCAACTAAGGAGTTTACATAGCTAAGTAGATGATACAGAGTACCAGTCATTGTTGATAGATTTAATTTCTCCCTGGTGAGCTCTACCACTCTTACCAGAACTGGGATAAGAGAGAGTAGGCAAGCAAAGAAATTAAGAATTCATCCAGATGAACACTCTTTAAGATTCTTCAAGGAAGTCCTTCCAAAGACATAGACAATAAAAGCTGCAACCTTATAAAATGGGAAAGAGGCAGCATTCTATTTGCATTTCTTTTTAAACAATTGTAGTATATAAAGTTGAGGACGCTACAGGGAAACTGAGCAGCTTGCAAACAACCATGCAATAAAATAAATAAGAAAAGAATTCCTGAAATGCCACAATGTTTGCATAGGCAAAAATAATGACCATACATAAACAAACATGAGCCTTAACTGATTTTCATTACTAACTATGACAAGGGGGTCAACATTAGATAGAGGCCACAAAAGTATGAAAATCATTTTCCTTTCCTAATACTTTAAGTGTATGTTGCTGAGAAAACTCACAGTGGTATTTTTCAAGGAATAATAAATGAAGTGTTTTTAGTGAGGCTATAAATAGTTTCTTCCCTTCTAAACTCTGTTTTGTTTTGCTTTTGCCTGCAAGTCTGAATGGCTCCCTAGAGACATGGAACTATCAGTCACAAGTGTGGCAGTATGGCAACCAGAACAAAAGACAGATGTACAAATCTATCATGTTCCATGTGAACACCCTACTTAATTCTTCATCAGATTACTTGTATCTTTACCAGAGGAAACAATGTGAAGTAGTTTTAATTTGATTTGATAATCAATGATAATCAATGTTTTATGTGCCTAAGTTAGAAATGTGTACTATTGTGTGTAGAAATTAGAGGCCTGCAAGAAATGATGACTTTAACACAGAAACTGTGCACATGTTAATAAACCCTGTTTGTACCTCATCAGTGGTCTTCATTCTCTATTGTGCTCTGCTAAGAACCCGGGGCTTGGAACCAAAAAAACCACAGTTTAGATTCTACAACAAATGAACAAAAATTCTTATGGTTCCATGCTCCATTCATTTGCCATGGCTTCCTATTTCTTGATTGCACATGGAGTTGTTGTAGAATCTAAACTGTGGGTTTTTGGTTCCACATCCTCGGGTTCTTAGCAGAGCACAATAGAGAATGAAGTCCACTGATGAGGTACAAACAGGATTTATTAACATGTGCACAGTGTCCCAGGAGAAATTTGTGTTTCCAAACTTGGGCAAAGGACAAGGAAAATGGCTGTTGTTTTTATATACAAACAGACAAAGAACTCATCTCTTACATCTTATTAGATGTTTTAAACTTTAAACACATAGAATTCTAAGCAATGAGAGTAAAGATCTATGCATATATTATAATCTGTTTAGGGTACCATTTGTGCTAGACCCACTGCATTCCAGGAAAACATTTTATCAGCAGAGACTGTTATTGCCAGGACCTTTCAGGGTCTCCCTGCACTGATTTATTGTTATAGCTTTATGGGGCATCCTGGTACCTCTTTGTTACAGCTTCAGGGTCCCTCTGAGGCCACTGTGTAAATAAACATTTTAACATCCTGGACTAACATTCTGGCCATATGTTTCTGTGTTAAAGGCATCATTTTTGCATGCCTCTAATTTCTACACACAATAGTACACATTTCTAACTTAGGCATATAAAACATTGATTATCATTGATTATCAAATTATAACTACTTCATTGTCTTCTGTGATATTGCTCTTCTGTTAAATCTTTTGTATATGTGTGTGTGTGTGTTTGTATTATACATAGTATAATAGAGAGCCAGCATGCTGTAGTAGCTTGAGTGTTGGACTACGACTCTGAAGATAAAGGTTCAAACCCCTGCTCATCCATAGAAACAGTCTGGATGATCTTGGGAAAGCCAAACTCTCTCAGCCTCAGATGAAGGCAGTGGCAAACCACCTCTGAACAAATCTTGCCAGGAAAACCCTGTGATAAGTTCACCTTAGTGTTGCCATAAGTCAGAAACAACTTGAAGGCACACAACAGCAACAACAACATAATACTCCAAATAAATCTGATGTTTTAGGCCCTTCAGTTTCAGTGGAAGAAATGAAAGTGTATATTTAATTCACTAATTATATCAAAAGGACTCAGAGGTAAGTATTCATCTTTATCTGGATTGTCTCCTTTCATTTGTTTAAGTTAATACTGCCAGGAATTATCTATTCCCTCATTGTCTGATCTAAGGATGAGGAAGTTGCTGGACTACAATTGTTATCATCCCACACCATGAACTATGTTTGCTAGGATTGAAGTGGGCTTGCAGTCTGGCAACCTCAGGAGGGTATAATGGGTATCCACCTGCCACAAGAGTATTATGTTCTAGAGTCCTTGCCATTATCATGGCCAAATGTTAGTAATTGTTCAGTGGAATTAAAAAAAAAAGTTTGTGTGCAGTAGGCTTTGCTACATAGTTCACTTTAGTCTGATAATCAATGTGTGAGTACAGATTGGTTTTGGGTAGTGATGTAATTCTCCACTAGGTTTCTTCCTGAAGGTAGCAATGAATGATTTCAGCAATTTCTTACCCACTGTGAGAAATATTTGGAAAAACACAAAATTTTCAAGGGCTATTTGCAATTCAGCACTTCTGTGCAGAATTTGCATAGGGTTGTTTTGCATTTTAAAAAACCAGCATTTTCTGCACAGACAATAACCTTTTCTGTCTAGAAAATAATATTTCAATGCAGAACTATGGATGTTTGTACATAAAATGTTGTTTTGTATATGTATTTGAATCAATGCTCAAATCAAGTTTGGCTGTTTTCCACACCACAAACTTGAGTTGAGGGCATCATTTGTGGTTACTCTATAATCCTACCATTTTTCCAAAAGAAAAGAACAAGAAAGAAAAGACTTTGGGGGGTTGCAGACTGTCAAAAATAGTGTGAATTCAGTCCACTTTTAGGGTTAGGGTTAAGGTTAGGGAATCATGGGAACTGAATTTTATTGTGGCACTAGAGTTCTCTGACAAAGAAGGTTCAATGTCTCAGAAAAATAACAATTCCCATGATTCCCTAGCACTAACCCTAACCCTAAAAGTGAACTGAATTCACACTATTTTTGACAGTCTGCAACCCCCTATAGTCTAACAGCTAAATCTAGATTCAGGAAATTATCATTGTAGCAAAGGAATAGCTCTTCCAAAGCTTAATTTCTCCAAAATCTGTCTTGTATGATGGACAATATTTAGCCTACAATTCCATTCTACATTAGCTAAAGTTCTTTTCTAGGAAACATACCTAAGGTCTGAAACAGATGGGCAAAATAACACAGCTTCAGGCAACACTAGGAGTTTACCATTTATAAGACACACTTCAGGAGCATCCCATGCAGTTGCTGAAGTCCCGGCCTGATCAGGGCCAAAGCAGCCTCTGGCCACTCCTTCTGGGCCATCTGCTTCATCCCACTGTTTCACTATCTGCAAGAGTAAGAACTATTCAAACAGGTGGAGGGGAATACTCCCCCTATTACAGAGACATTGCTCCTATGATACTTTCCATAAGTTGATGATAAAATGAACCATTAGCTAATATATATCTGTAAAAGGCTCAGTTATATTTGCTGGTTGAGAAACTGGCAAACCTAAACCTAGAGAAACATGCAGCCAATCTATTTTCTTTGCAAACCACTCTTTATTTCTTGGAATTATGAAATGCATGTATCATTTCAATGCTGCTGAAACACTATGTATACTTACTACATTCACAAGTGATGAGATATTTCAAAAGCAGTTCAATCCAGGTCTGGCTTCCCTGAACTGCAAAAGAGCACACTGGAAATCCATGGTCTTCTATTCCATTGCACCAGTTATAACAATTGAATATAGCTATAACATACAAGCTATAAAATACAAGCAGACCCTGTATTATTCTCAGGGAGGGTGAAAAACCCAGGTCACAATAACGCTGGAAAAATTCCCTCCCGGCCCCATAAGGCGACCAGCCGCAGCCTGAGAACAATTACTAAAGCAGCTATTAATACAGGGAGGGTGCGATGGGTCACTTGTATGCTGGTTAAAATGGCTGCTGCCCCGTGGCAGCCAGAGGGCTTTATAGCCCCCAATTCTCGCTGGTGATCTCGCGATACACGAGACCACCAGTGAGTAGGGATTCTAGAGGATCCCTTCCCCGATTGGCTGAGCGGCAGGGAAAGGGGTGGAACTTCCCCCCGCCCAGCCAATCATGAGTCTGGCATCCTTTAAACTGGCTGGTGCAATGGCAAACTCCTCCCGAAGTGTCGAGGGGGGGGGTCTTTCTCCATTCCTAGACCATACATCTTCATAAAATCTGGTGCCAAACTTAATTTCTGCACAGGTGAGTGTTTGTCAGTGGGGGGGCATATAAGCCTCTTTTCTAACAAACTGACACCCCATAACCTAACAATCCCCAATTGCCCTCAAATATACCAGTTAGGTGTGTCTGTGTATGTATATGCCTTCTAGTCACCTATTGACTTTAAGATGACCCCATGAACATTATAAGATTTTCTTAGGCAAGAAATATACAGAGATGGTTTTGCCAGTTCTTTCCACTAAAATATAACCTACAGCACCTGGTATTCATTGTCAGTCTCACATCCAATAGGAATCAAGGCTAGTCCTGCTTGGCTTCTGAGATCAGATGGGATCTCACACCTTTGGGGTATTTAGGACTTTTTCTTAACTGAGCCTAATTGCAGCATAAAAAGGAAGCATTTGGACTGGGGAGTGATAAACCTCCCAAGCTGCCTGCCCCAGTGCTACAATTAGATGGGGGGGGGGGGAGGGAATCAATGAAGATTTTTCCCAATCCTGTCTGCAGCATAAGGCAGTAAGAAAGAGAAACAATATGTGTGTGAAGGTTTGCATGTGCACACATACAACAGGGATAGAAAACATATTTACAAAACTTCTGATCTTTGATGAGGAACGGTTCCTTGTCTATTTGACAGGAGGAGGAGGAGGAGGAAGAAGAAGAAGAATAAATAGTAGAAGAAGAAATAATAATAATAATAATAATAATAATAATAATAATGGGGATTTTTGCACAACCCCCAACAATTTTGCTCAAAATCATTGTTTGATGTTTTTCAAAAAGGAGTTCTATGTAAAACACAATTTTGTTCTCACATATGTTGTGGAGGATGGGGTTGGTGCAAATGCCCTTCAGAAATGTATGTTTTAAAAAATACCCTCCCAAGATGTGCAGAAACTCTCACAATCTTTCCCTATGCAAATATATATTCTGATACTCTTTGTTAATGTGAGTGAACATGAGATAAGTGAAGATTTGCATTCTGTCTGTATGTGCATTATATTTGAGGGTACATCTGAATACTCCCACCAGCACTTTGGGGCAACCTCTTTTGGCATTCATTTCTCAGAAGTTCCCCTGGAAGAAAATGAGTTTCTTATAGTGAAAAGTTGTTTCACCTCTTTGCTCCAATTTATGGAACATTCTGTTATTAACCAGCAATCTGTTTAACAAGCAACTGGTCAGCTAGCAGTGTTAAGACCATCTAAAAATAAATGTCCTTCTGGCTATACATGTTTTCATCTTATGAAAAGTCCTCCCTCATATCAAACCAAGTAATTAAAAAAATGAATAATTGGAGTTGTTTTCAGGTTCTTTATTTGATGTGTAGTACAAATACACTGTTGTATATTGTATGACTCTTATGTGGGAAGAAACAGTATTTGGTATAAACAAATCTGTTGTTGGCTGAAGGTTGCAATATCACTAATTATAATTAATGCATGATTTTTCATAATTAATAAAATTTCTATGATTTCATTAATGTCCATTAAAATCCACTCTTGCACTCTACTTTGATACTATTTGTTATCTTTTAAGCAGGTATTAACACAGTGAACTGACCTTCCACCTGTCATGACTAATTTTATCTTGTCTTGCCAAATTATTGGACAAATTGCACTGAATGGAAGCTGGCAAGGTGAAGAGCAGCCGTCTGGTGCTGGCTACATCTCCCAGTTATGTCCAGATTCATGGGAGAATTTTTCTTTGAAGTTGTTATCTATCATAGGAAATCTGCTCAAGATTCATAGACACTTCATTTGTCTGATAGAAAAGATCTTTTCAAAGTCCTCAGCTCCTCAAATTTTGTCCTATAAATCATATTGAGGCCATTTTTACTAGAAAGGATCAATTTCTTGCTTTTTGTACAACAGAGAATCCTTTGTGACATCAAGCAAATTAAAGCCCACCTTTGAGATACCACAACAAATATGTTCTTGATGTTAATACTTCAGATGGCCTTCCAAAACAGCAATGGAAAAGCTCCCAGAATTATCATGTTGTTTCATGAACCAAAATGTTCCACCACCCTTTTGGAATAGAAAGGGTCATTGATATTTTAAAGTCATTTGGGATGGTCTCTAGATTATTAAGGAAATCACATTACTTATCAGGATTGAAGAGTTTAACATACCAGAGTTAAAATTAATGCACAGAATTAATTAATATCGGAAGAGAAACAGCAGGTGAAAAGTTACAGGTTTGATGGATGCATAAATAATGTTATTTCTTGACTCCCATGTTCAAGGACTAATAATTTGCTGTTCCTTTCCTACAAATATCCCTTATGCTGCAGGCCTTCTGATTACACAGCCTATTCCTTCTATTGGGGAAAGTGAATTTACATTTGTGTTGATTAAAGCAAGAACAAATGTTTTGTGTATACAGCATTATTTTAAGCTACTAAAACTATATATCCCTGAAATAATCATAAAATCATTATTTTGAAAAGCTAAATATTATTTTGGAATATTATTTCCTTTCTACTCGTGACCCTTCAAGTTGAATGCCATCTCTAATTAGGTTGAATGCCATCTCCTCCTAGCATTACTCTCATCCTAAAGCTGAATATGCAGGGCAGTTGTCAAGTTCTCAGCATGGTCAAACATATGGCCATTGGCTGGAAGACTTGGGCTGGGGGAAAATAAATTTCTGAGCAGAAACTGTGAAGAACAGTTATTGTTTCCCATCTTCCTAGCCTTGGAAATTGTGAGATATAATTGCAGGCACAACATAGCTTTCATTTTATTTAACATTCTTAATCTTCTGCAGATTAACATACCCTCAAGTTATGCGATCTCATTACTGCCATCATTAAGTATTACTTTACCCTTCAATTTCCATAATAAAGAATAAAGAATGAACACACAAGTGAAGTTGTATCTACCATTTGCTTTATTGGATATTTACTAGCAATGTAAACATTTAAGCATATATATCTTTCTCTCCTTCTTCCAAAGTGCCTTTTTAGAAATACTATGTGGAGAAAAAGCATGTGAAATGCCCTCAGAAGAGACAGTGAGGTTGCAGTGATAGGTGTTGGCAATGACATCTCTATTTTTGGCTGGATAGAGCTTTGGGCCAGTGTGAAGTAAATTCTCCCAATATCCCTTGAATTGTGATTACAGCTATCACAAAATATCAAGGGGCAAAATCTCTGGATTGTATTGTGAGGTAAGACTTTGGATGCCTAATATATTTGACATCATTCAGGTTGGAGAGATAGGGAAGACATTTACCTGTGCTGTTGAAAGTAAGTTATCCTGGACCTTAACAGTGGTTGCTGGAGGGTCTGGAGGGCATTCATTTCTTTCTTGACTCAGCTCTTTCTTACTATGGAAGGAAAAAAATATGGGAGGAGACAGAAGCATATCCACTTGTCTTACCTGTTTTTCCAGGTTTCAAAAAATTGTTGAATTTCCTAAGAGAAATGCGGCAGTAAGGGTATATTATTTATGCCTAGGCTCAGCATGGCTTGAATATAATTAACCATTTGAGATGTAGGATGCCCTTGAGATGGGACATAAAACAGGCTGAAATATGGTCGTGTGTAACCTGTAGGAGCCATGCTTTCCCATCGGCTGATATTGGGCATCTCCTTATCTTTAGTTCTTTGAGGGTGACTTATGTGAAGCTGGGAGAAACATCTCCATATTTGTTGGAACTATAACTTATCAAGCAGATTTCATAGACATCAGCCTGCCAATTAGAATCACCATCATCATCACCACCACCACCATTTCTTAAAATGATAATAAAAATGCTCATTTAATGAAAAGTATGAAATATATTTATACATTTCATGAATGGAATCTATCACCTTCCACTTTTAAAATGTGCTTTCTCCCTAAGCTAGAAGCCTCCACTCCAATAATTTCCCTTTAAGTATGTATGTATGATGAAAAATGTATGTTTTTAAAAATATTTTTATTATAAAACCAAAAAGTTATTATAATTCATTTACATGATTAAAAATACAAGTAAATTCATCAACATATCCCACATCTTGGTTCTGTTAGCTCAAATAGCTATCTAGCTAGCTAGGTATGCATGTACGTATGTATGTATGTATGTATACATGAAGAGACATTTTAGTTTACAATTTTTCTTCTACATGTCCTTATTCCTAGTGCCTGCTATGAATCTCACCCATCCCAAAACACAGCATGTAAAAACAAGGAGACTGATGCTGTATTTACTGCATGAACAACAAGTTAATTAAGTGGAGCTTTAGAAAGACACCCCCCGATGAGTCGGGAGGGGTTTCTTGTTGTGCTGGTCATATAAGGACATGAGAAGCCTGATTGGTTAAAGCACACGGGGGAATGAGAACACCTGCGCACTTTGTCCAATTAAGTCTCATGTTGCTCCTGGTCTCTCGAGACTTGGGATGAGAGTTTGTTCTTTATAGCTCTGCGCTGCCACTTGGAGGCAGCCATTTTTGAGCTTGAACTGAGCGAGTAACATTGCTCTGCTCTCTGCTCTGGCTATTGCTTGGCTTTGGCCTAGCGCTTACTTCTGGCCTTCGCTGCGTTTTGGCCTTTGGGCTGATTTTATCTTGCTTTCACAATCAGGAGTGTTCAGGTATCTTTCCCTGAGCAACCTGGTGGGCCAAGTGAGGCCTTCGGGCCGGTCCTCTGGGCCTGTTGGGGCCTCCGCATCCCCAATTCTCGGGGAGCTGTACACCCGAGAAGGGCCCTGTGGCAGGCATCCTCACTGGGTGCATGGACCCGGTACTGGATTCAGGCCCAGCGGCGCCCTGGCGACCCCGGTCTGGTAAGGTTGGGGCCCCATTGCTGGTTTGGGAGGGTTGCTTCACTTCTCCCCAGTGGTGAGTGTGTTGGAAGATGGCTGTCTTCGGGTTAGGGCTCCACATAGGATCCTTGGTGGACACCTTTCCCTCTGGTTGGTTGACAGTGAAGCTTCCTGGCCATTTGCATTTCTTGTTAGACTTGGGAAAGGGCAGCCTTTTTGGCCTCGTAGTAGTCATCCAAAGGTTGGGTGATTTTGCTTGGGCTTGTGCTCCTTTCACTGAAGGAGAGATGCCACACAGTAAGGCCCAATTTAAAAGGTGTGCAGCTTCAGCTGTGCCCAGCTCTGCTCACTCTGCTTCGAAGAGGCCTTCCCAGTCTACCAGCAGAGATGATGAGATTACTGCCCAGTTGGCACAATTGGGCAAAACCATTCAGGCTTGTGTTGTGCTTTGCAATCAATTTGCCCAGAAGGGGCTACAGGCTGCAGCCACCAGCCCTATTGCTGGCTCTTCTGGTACCACGGACACAGAAGTGCTGCCTCCTCCCGTGGCATCTGATGCTCAGATGATGGATGCTACCCTGGGTCCTTCTGTGGTTGTGGCTGTGGAGGCTGGGCACCCCACTATTGCCGATGTGTGGGATCTCCTGAAAAGGGTCCCCGGTATGGAAGCTCAGGGTGCAGCTGCCCCTGTGTCTGTGCAGCCTACTGTGGCTGATTTATATAACCTCTTACGAGGAGTGGTTCTTCCAGGTGCTGGTGCAATGGAGCAGACCCATGAAGCGCAATGAGGTGATCAAGCTGCTGCTGCCTCATTTGCGCTTGACACCCGAGCTGTTGCGGGGCCACATTTTGGGGGAACTGTGCGGATGGCTGGTGATGCTTCCCAGCAAGCTTCAGTTTCAGGTTTGTCTCCTAATATTGCACATGCTAATTGGCCTGCCTCGGTATGGGCTCCAAGTGGCCAGGTTAGTCAGGGTGTGGCTGTGGAACGGCCCAACTCCATGGTTTTAGAGGCACCCGTGCAGGCACCTGCAGTTTCACAGGTCCCTGACCCTAGGCACAGGATAGTCAGCCAATGGCTGTGGCCACAACACCTCTGTGGTGTCTCTTTTGAGTGCTCCTTTGTTACCTGGATCAGTTGGGCATTCTGAATCTACCCCTTATGCTGGAATGTCTACACCCCTTGGTTCACACCTTCCTCTTTCTACTAAAGAAAGGATTTGGAAGGGAGAATACATTTACCTATTTCTCTTACTTTCAGGGATCCCGAACCGAGGATCATGGTAAAGGATGGAATTGTTTTCACTCTTCCTAAAGAGTTTCAAGCCCTCAAACGCCCTAAGTTGGAGCACAGTTTTGTGAATTGGATTATGGGTTTCACTATTTACAGAGGTGTTATAGAGAAAAAAGAACCATTGAGATCTCCTGACTTTTCTAAATATCAGGAGATCATGATAAAAGCATAAACTAATTGCCATCATAACTCTAGAGGTACAGCCTGGCTCCAATACAATGAGCAGTTTAGAATGAGAGCTGCACAGGATCACTCCTTGTCCTGGATACATGTTCAGTTCGAGCATTGGGCTGATGTTATGGTGGGGGCCTCCCTCTTGAGCAGGTGTGACAATGGGTATGTCCCAATGGTTACCATGCTGAGAGGGCCGAATGTGAGGCCTGCCATGGGAGAGAGAAGACAATTTGGCATATGCTGAGATTTTAATGCAGACAAGTGTAAGAGGCAACCTTGCAGGTTTCAGCATAAGTGCAATACCTGTGGGGGTGGCCAACCCGAAGCTTCCTGTAGTAGAGGCAAGTGGCCAGGAATGGGTACTGCCCCCCGGCCAGCTTCACCTGGAGGAAAAGGCCCCGTCACCAATTAAGTTAGATACTATGGTGGCATGGCTAAAGATTTATCCTAATAAAGAGTCTGCTTCTTATTTATTCCATGGTTTTTCCCTAGGTTTTTGTATCCCTTATATAGGTCCTAGGGTTCATCGTTATGTGCCCAATGCTCATTCCGTAAGGGAGCTGCCAAACATTGTGAGGGAGAAATTAGATAAAGAAATAGCTGCAGGAAGGATTTCAGGACCGCATGATCAGTTGCCTATTCCCACGCTCCGTCTATCCCCTTTGGGTGTGGTTCCTAAAAAAGCCCCTGGGGAATTTAGGTTGATCCACAATTTATCATATCCAAAGGGTGACTCTGTGAATGATGCTATAGATCCTAGGCTAGCCTCTGTTAAGTATGCATCATTCGATTCAGCAGTTAAAATGATTAGGAATTTAGGCAAGGGAGCCCTTTTAGCTAAGTGCAATATTAAGTCTGCCTTTAGGCTCCTTCCTGTTCACCCAGATGATTTTAACTTACTGGGTTTTCAATTTGAAGGAAATTATTTCTTTGATAAAGCCATGCCAATGGGATGCTCGATTTTGTGTTCAGCTTTCGAGACATTCAGTACCTTTCTTCACTGGTGTGCAGTTAAGCGGACTGGTAATAGAGCCATAACACATTATTTAGACAATTTTTTGATTGCTGGCAATCACAATTCTTCACATTGTAGGGATTCTTTAGCCCAATTTCAGGAATTAATGTATGAGTTGGGTGTGCCCTTAGCGGAAGAAAAGACTGAGGGGCCGGATACATGGCTCACCTTTCTGGGTATCGAGATGGACACCATAGCTGGGTTTTCTCGATTACCTAATGACAAATCGGTGGCTATGAGGCAGCAGGTTAGTGCCATGTTGGGGAAACAAAAATCTAGACTTCATGAATTTCAATACCTTACAGGACTTTTGAATTTTGCCTGTAGTGTTGTAGTTCCATGATGAGCATTCTGTGTAAGATTGTACAGGGCTACTGCAGGTGTCGTGGCACAGCACCATCACATCAGAATCACAAGGGGCATTTGTGAGGATTTGAAGGTCTGGGACTCCTTCTTGGAGCAATTCAATGGCACATCGTTTTGGAGATCTGAAATGCTGCTGAGGGCAGACTTTCAGGTGAAACCAAAAGAAGCTGCATGATCACTTCTGGCTTTGGAAAAAAGTTATTGTAGGTCCAAAACACACAGCAGAAACAATCCAGTTTCAGACTGCTTTAACTGCCTGGCTCAATGCTAGGGAATTCTGGTACTTGTAGTTTTGTGAGACATTTAGCCTTCTCTGTCAGAGAGCTCTGATGTCACAATAAACTACAATTCCCAGGATTCCCTAGCACTGAGCTAGGGCAGTTAAAGTGGTCTCAAACTGGATTATTTCTGCAGTGTGTTTTGGACCATAGGCTCAGAAATATTGCATATAGCTTAAAGGTGGTGCCTACATTGGGGCCTTGCCAAACTGTATACAGATCATGGCTTGGCAAGTCCCTCCCCCTTTTTTGTTTCTTTAATTGTTCTACTTTGATTTGTACCTTTGCAGTACCTTCAGTGTGGTGCATGAGCAAAAACATTTATAATTTCCCCTATTGTCTGAGAAAGAAATCCAACAATAATATCCCACATCTGCAGCTTCCAAAAAGAACCACAGACTAGAGTAGCATTTTGGCTCAGCACTGCTGAAATCCTGCTGACTTCTCAAAATTATAGCGCAAATTCAGCCCAGGTTATTTTGTCCACATTTAAAAGTTCATGGTCTGTAAACTGGCTATGAAATGTATTTCCTTAAACATTTTGGGATTGAGAGGGGATTCTCTAGAGATAGCTAAAATGGGAATGGAAAGGAAAAAAAGTTCTACAGCTGCAGAAAATGATTGCAACAAGAGGGGAGGAAACATCTGCTGGATAAATTATTTTTTTAGAGACGATTATAACAAACATTATATAGAATTGGTTGCCATGTGGTAAACCATGAAGAACAACAGAGGTTATAAAAACCACTATAAAAATAAAAAGTGGTGTTGGGTCAGGAAACAATTCATATTATTTGAGGGTGGGGTGTATGTGTGTATTGTTGGAAAGAAGATATATCCAACCCTGAATGTTCCCAAATTTTTAAAATGGTTTTGTACTACTTTAAGGGAAGAGAACATTTAATGTCATGAACAGGTATTTTCAACTTGCTTTCCATTTTAAAATATTCTGCCCAAATTTATTTAGTTTTCACAATCACAATTGCTGTGTTCGGGTACATGAATTTCCCCCCCCCCCCACCTCATTTAGGGCCTTTACAGACTGCCAAAAATAATGCAGCTTCAGTTCACTTTAACTGCCCTGGCTCAGTGCTCAGTGCTAGGGCACCAGACATCTCTGACAGAGAAGGCTCAATATCTCAGAAAAAAAAACCCTACAATTCCCATGATACCCTAGCACTAAGCTAGGACAGTTAAAGTAGACTCAAGTTGCATTATTTTTGGCAGTCTGTAAAGGCCCTTAATCAAGTAATTCAATATAAGTTGTGTATCTGTTGTGATGGGAACAAGAGCTATGCTTTAACTAGGAAGGTTCAAGTTTCAAGGAGAAGTTAACTCTTCCCTTTAAATGGTATGTTTATTAAATTCAACAAAATTTTGAATGATTTCATATATTTTCAGGCCTTTCTGTCCTTTCACTTGGAGAAATATGAATCTGGCGTCTATAGATTGCCTTGGTCCTTTGACATAAATTGTCAGACCATCAAAGTTAATGTCTTGAGTACAGCATTAGCCCATAAGATACTGCAAGGCAAATTTTATCTATTTGGGCAAATCTTTGCTCAAATATAGGGGAAAACAGGTGGATGAAAAGTTTTTGTTTGCTACTGTGTCTGTTGCTCAAATTCTTGATTTGCTTGCTTGCTTGTTTTTTTAAAAAATAGCAGATTGTGATTTTCCTTTTCACAAAACATGCAGAGCAGTGCCAAAGAAAACAAGAACAAAGAACTATTTTATTCCTAAAATACGGGTTATTTTTCTTTCCATTTATATTACAACAAACAGATAATTTTTTTCAACCAGCCTGGATAACTAATTTAACATCTTTCTTGTACTTTGGATGGGAGGAAGAGCACATGGCATTTATGCTAGAACAGTAAGACTTTTGAAACACCATACCTTTAAAAAAGAAGGCATGTCCATCCTGGGCTCCACAGCCAATAGGGAGGAAAGACACAAAAGAGATATCTCATTGTCCATTTTTTTATAGCATTATGAAATCTGAATGTGTATTGGTCAAATTGTCTACTCTTCATTCTCTCCATGCCTCCACCCCCCACTTGCAAAGGGAGAGATTGCCTAGTGGATTGATTTTTTTTTTTTTTTATAGGAAGTCCCAGTTAGTGAGCCATGGGGTGAAGCAGATGGCACAAAAGGTCCACACCGGGACCTCACTGCTGTCATTAACCCCAGGACCATGGCAGCTGCACATGTCTGGCTTCAGTCTGGACTGTTGCCATGGTCCTGAACTGGGTGTCAAAAAAGAGTGGTATTTTACTGCTCCTTTTTTGAGCCAGTTCTTCTGGGATGAGGTGTGCCCAGGGCAGCTTCCAGTCACGTTCGGTGTGTGCATCATCTGAATGAAACATCCCCAATGTGACCTGATGGTGGCCCTTTGGGGCCATCTGTTTGAGGCCAATGGGGCTTTTTGTAATGATCTATCTCAGTCTTTTTAAAAAATTGTTTGGACAGGTGTTATGCCAACAAGGTTTTGACTTCTCTGTTTTTTTATGTCAGTAGGAAATGTTTTCACATAATATTTTGCTCAACTTTATAGATTTCTATGATTAAGATGATGATGATGATGATGATGATGATGATGATGATGATGATTTGTAAGGCACCAACTATAAAGTATAACCACACTGCACACTTATAGCATTCTGATATGCCTTTAACTGTCATGGCTATGTCCTATGGAAGCCTAAGATCAGAGGTTTCATGAGTTACTTCAAATTCTCTGCTAGAAAACTCTAGTGCTGTATTTCAGCAGAGCATGCTAGATACTTCATCAAACTACTGACCATAGAATTCTGTACATAGAACCCATGACAGTTAAAATAGGATTCACCTACTATAATTGTGCAGCATTGATATACAGTAGGTTGTGCTGTAATGTGATAGTTCCATTCCTTAAAAAGGTCTGGGATAATAGTAAATTGTGCTCAGAAAAACAACCACAGGATTTATGGGGGAAATGGGGATAGGTGCAGATTTCAGAAAATATTACTGATAGCTAAGATGTGCATTTAATTTGCCACAAATTCTAATAATCAAATTTAATTATAAGCATAGATGGTGACTCTTATCATTGAAAAACTTGAGGATAAATATTTATGGCAGAGATGATCATAGTACCCTAAATCTCTGAAGCCCCACTGCAAAAGTAGAGAGACCCCCCCCCAATACTTTACACAGCTGACACTTGCTGCACATTGGTACAGATAAGCCTAAAGTTGGTGCAGCAATCAAATGTCATGCAAATGCTCCCTTCTCCTCATTCCCCCTCCTCATTCTTGTCCCAGCTTAAAATTCCAGTCCTTGCAAATGCTTCTACCCCGTCTTTCCAGTCACCCATCTCACTCTTCTCCCAGTTTACAATCTCATCCCTGGCTTGCAAATGCTCCCTCCCTCTCCCTCCTTTCATCCACCTCCCTCTAGTCCCTCACTTCTCAACCCAGATGGATGATGAATATAATGGCTAAGATGAAGGGAGGTAGAGATGCTACTTAAGAGCTGAGATGTGGGGGGTGGGTGCATCAGTTTTGAATGTTCAAATTGGAATCGTGTTATAGCCAATTAGTAGTTTGTGTTCTACAAAAGGTATTCCTCCATTAACTAATCATGTTATTGCTAATTCACATTATAAAAACACACATTCTAGCAGAAATTCCTATACACAAAATAAACTCATTAAAGGATTAAAAAAAAAAAAAAAGGAACCAGAAATAGGATCATATTGACATCCAATACAATCAAGGAACTCTGAAGAGGGGGCATTGACCAGCCTACAAGGACCTCTTCTCACTTCCTTATGCAGTAGCTAGTGGTAGACTAAAAGCTAAATCTGGGAAGTGTTTGACATGGAGATAATTATATAGTCATCCCTCCCCATTTCTGGGGATCTGTTCCGCCACCCCCCCACCCCCCGCAAAATAGAAAAAAACATGGTTATTTGAGCCCTGTTGACTATAATGCCAGCACTCTTGGATGTGCACACCATTTTGTCCCTCCTAGCCTGCTGTCGAAACTTAAAACTGTAGACGAGAAGTCCATGAATGGGGAGGGATGACTGTATTCTAAAACAACACTGTTTCAGATCTTAACTTTCTGCAATGTCAGAGTTTTGTTTCCTGGGCATGAGCTGAAAAGTACTCTCCTGAAAGTGAGCACGTTTTCAAGCAAGTAATTTAAAAATATGTTTGGAAATCATTTTTTGCTGAATGACCTACCCATTTTCCACCTCAGTGAAAGGAAATAGACACCTTGTCAAAGTTGGGGCTTTACCCAAATACAGAATGGTATTTAGTACTTAGGGGGAAAAAGTGTAAGATTGACAAATTGTTGTGAGGACTGAGGGTGGGAATGACAAGCATTTACAGAATAATAAACAGAACAAGCTTTTTCTTGCCAAACTTGGAAGGCAAGATTAGTTTAGGCTGAACTGATCTGTTTGGCTGTCAGTTTTGACAATATTTTTGTACTCTAACTTTTGAAGACTTTTCTGATGCCAGTTTCATAGAGACAGTGGGCCTTTGCAGACTATCAGAAATAGTGCAAATTGAGTCCACTTGAACTGCCCTGACTCAGTGCTAGGGAATCATGGGAACTGTAGTTTATTGTGGCACCAGAGCTCTCTGACAGAGAAGGCTCAATGACTCAGAAAAAAAATACATTTCCCATGATTCCGTAGCACTGAGCCAGGGCAGTTAAAGTGGACTCAATTTATACTATTTCTGGCAGTCTACAAAGGCCCTGGGGCAAAATTTGCAGCTTGTCAACATGAAACTATGGGCCTTTACAGACTGCCATAATAGTGCAACTTGAGGCCACTTTAACTGTCCTGGTTCAGTGCTAGAGAATCGTGGGAACTGTTTTTTGTTTTGTTTTTTCTGGGACATTGAGCCTTCTCTGTCAGAGAGCTCTGGTGCCACAATAAACTACAGTTTCCAT
This sequence comes from Phrynosoma blainvillii, assembly GCA_026167975.1. NCBI lineage: Eukaryota > Metazoa > Chordata > Lepidosauria > Squamata > Phrynosomatidae > Phrynosoma > Phrynosoma blainvillii. The sequence goes on from JANUYF010000003.1 coordinate 176,598,694, forward strand.
GATTCCTTAGCACTGAGCCAGGACAGTTAAATTGGCCTTAGGCTGCACTATTTCTGCCAGTCTGTAAAGGGCCTAAAAAGAAAGAATGGCCACTTCCTGTGGCTATTCTCTTGGCAGTGAACTAGCAGCTGGAAGGACACTTTGCTTCACCAACAGATCCCATTATGAAGGTGGCAGCTTCTACTAGCTGGCAGCTTCTACTAGCACAGCAGAACAGCATCTGATTGGTCATGCAAAGTTAAATTCCATCACTGTGCAATATTCATATCTCAGGAGAGTGTGGGACACATAGCTACACAGTTGGGAAGATGTGAAAATGGAGCCAGATGCATGTCAGTTATGCAATGGTCCCTATGCACAAAGTATCCTGATCCATGTTTCCCTCTGCACAATGAGAGTCCCTGTGGTACTACAGGACCTCTTGCACAGAGTCCCATTGTGCATCTTAATTTACTACCATGGTTGTGTACTGTGTCAGAGACATAGCTAATTCATCGTAAAGTATACATCATAATCTCTGATTCAGGATCTTTAGTCAAATGACTCCTCAAAAACCATTCTGTGACACTACTTTTATTAACTCATGCAACAGGGAATTATTCACTTAATTATTTATTATATTTCTGTACTATCCAAGTCAAAGATCCCTCACTGGTTCAAAAACTTTAAATTATAATAAAATACCATGTAAGAATTAACCAAGTTTAAACAACAGAAAAAATTATAACACATTTTTAAAAATAAAAGGTGTGAAGGAGGACAAGCTCATCCACTTCCTAGCTGTTACTTTGAAGAGGGCATGTCAGAATCTTCATTCCAGGTAAGCTTATGTATCTGGTGAAACTTTCTCTCCTATATTGTTTTCAGCAGAATGGGGGAAAAAAGAGAAAGAAATAATAGAATCATGATTTTAGTCTGTTATTTTATCAGTGCTTCTAATAAATTGCAATAAAATACACTTTATATGATTTCCTAATATTAGCATTGTACAGAAATTCAGGGGGAACTTTTTCTTTTCTTTTTTCTCTTTTTTCCTCTTTTTTCTTTCTTTCCTTTATTTGTGAGACTACCAACAATAAAAGCAAAAATCACCTTCTTAGAGCAGGTTGCTTTAAGGAGGGGGAAAAATGTTTAGCTGTTTAAAGCAAAGCAGCTTCATTTATATACTGCTTCATACCATGCTATGCAGTGTCTAAGTGGTTTACAAATGTAAGCTCATTGCCCCCCAACAGTTGGGTACTCATTTTAGCAACCTCGGAAGGATGCAGGCCTGAGTCAAGCCTGAGCCCTGGCTAGTATTGAACTCGCAACCTTGTGGTTTATGAGTGAGTGGCTGCATACAGGCATTTAGCCATTGCACTACCAGGGCTCCCTTATTGTGCAAGGACAAATCAAGACAGGATTTATATCACTAGAAAGAATAAAGGCTGTCCCATATTGAGGCTTTAAAATGGAAGTATGGGACTGCATTGGAAAGAAATATTCAAGAGTGAGAATATCAAGAGCAACAGATGCCAATACACCAGGACATTGTTGAACACAGTTTAGAATGCAAGCCAAATGTAACCTAGCAGAGGAGATAAAATAATATTTGTGCTGAGATGAAGATATTGGAGGCAAAACAAGAGTGAATAAAGATAATACAGAAAGAGAAGAAGGCACTGAACGAGATCTTTTCAATAGCAGGCAGGGACATTAGAACCATATGTACTATTGTGATGTTATTATATAGGTTTGTGTTGTATCATCAGAATTAATGATATGTATGTCAGACAATTGTGACCTGAAACATAATAGATGTGTGACAAGAAGGATTAAAGTTTAGCAGAGTGAAAGAGAGAGAGACAGGTTGAGAAAGAGAGGAGGGGAGACTGACTGCTGTCTATAGGCTTACTGAGAAATGAGACTTTAGGTATTTATACAAAAAGCATTGTAGAGGAAACTGTGCTAGTCTTACCACCACCTCCTCCTCCTCCTCCTCCTCCTCCTCCTCCTCCTCCTCCTCCTTGTTATACTTATTGTTAGCCACACTTTCCCCTAGCCTTGGAACTCAAGAAAGATGGAATGTCTAGTTGTATATCCTCATAAGTTTCAGATTATCACCACATTAATTCAATTTCTGAAGGTGAAGCCTAGATGAGATGTGTTCACTCTACACTACCAGTGCTTCCTGTTAAACCCAGAAGACTTTTGGGTCTGGGTATTTACTGAGAGTTATCATAGTTGGAATTACAGACCTGAACATGTGGACTAATATCGGGGGGGGGCACTTAAGGGGTTGTCTGCAGGGGACAAATGTCCTGGGTTTTCCCCCACCCTCGCATTGTCTAAAGCAGACGATGCACCCCAAAAATCCCAGAGTGGGACCATGCTCAATTCTATCTATTCATATATAGATCTCGAAGATCTAGTTTCAGCCCAGGGTAAAAAAGTGTTTACCCCAGGGTAAAATAGTATAAGAAACTCCACGGCAAAACTGGGCTGTTCAGAGAGCCCCCTACCCCGCCCCATGCTCCTTACTCTTCTGGCAGTGGATCCAAAGAGCAACCAGGCCCCCTGTTTCTGCATCAGATAGGGTGACTGAGAAGTTTCTCAATTGGATCCATCACTGGAAAGTATGGAGTGGCATACAGGTCCTGGGTCAGTGTGGGGACAGTTGCGGGTGAACACCCACCTATCCCTGTGCTGATCCAGGGACTAACCCAGGTGAGCATTGGGGCCAGGATAGCCCATGCTATCCTGGTCCATCTGCTCAGCCCCTAGGTCATGGACTTTTTCATTAAAGTTTTGTCTAAGTTTCTTTGATTCAAGAGTTGTATATGTATTGGTGTACAGGTCTGATCAGATTTTGAAGAGGTTATCATGTTAGTCTGTTTTGGCATTAATGGGAAAGGAAGAAAGGAATCTAGAAATAACTTTAAGATTAGCTGATTTATTTTAGCCTGAGATATTAGCAAGCCAGTGTGATGTGGTGATTTGATTTTTGGCCTGTGACTCTGGAGATCAGGGTTCAATTCCACACTCAATCATGGAAACCAACTGAGAGACTTTGGATGAATAGCACGTTATCATCCTGCAAAACCCCTGTGATAGGTCTGTCACAGAGTTGTAATAAGTCAGAAATGACTTGAAGGCAAACAACAAACATTGTGGATTTCAGTCTACTTCCTTGGATGTACTGAGAAAACAGACTGTAATCCATGAAAACTCATACTAAACCAAATCAGTTTTAAAACTGGTACTCAATTCATCCTCTAAGTTTTCTTTTTAGGTCTTATCAGATGATCAATAAGACATTTCCTTGAGCATGTCAATTTACTGTAATATTAGAATGCTATACTGGCATTTCCTAAGCCCTGACAGATCTGTGCCTTTAGAGTAGGTGGGAGAAAGAAGAGGCATTTACCATTGCTTCCCACTCAGTTTTGTATATAGAACCTATTTCTCGCTGACTCCAAGTTTTACAGTTGATCTAAAAACCTCCTTCCATGTCTGGGATCTTGTACAAGATGGGGAGGGCTTTAGATACTGTGTACTAAAAGACTCCCATTCCCCCCAATGCCACAATCTCCAATACAACCACTATTGCAGTTCTAATACTAGAAATGGAATTATCACACAAAGACTTGTAGAAGAATAAAATAGAAATCCAAAATCAAATCTCTTTCTCCTGTCCCAAGGTGACCAGATCTCCTTCTTTTCCAGAATGTGCCCTACATTTCAACCTTTTTCCAGGAGGAATTTGAAAAAGTCCTCCATTTTGATCATGACTAAGAAGCATGAATTTATATCTATATTAGTGTTTTTAGCTTTTAGTTTGTAATGTCCTACATTTTTCTTGACTGTCATACTTTTTATGGTGCCTTGTCCTCCTTTGCAGCTTGGACATCAGGTCACCCTGTCTTGTCCTCACAGGGAGATAAAATCTCCTGTAAAAATGTTTGCTATTTGTGCTAGCAGAGTGCAATAGGCTAATGTAAGGAGCTTATGGCTAAAACCAGAAACAACTCTTCTGCATGTTCTTAATAAGGTGAAAATGAATTTGTGAGGTTAGTAGTGACTGAAGCTCTGTTTAATAATAATGACACAAAGTATATTTTTAGGGATAAAAGAGGCTACAGCCATAGAAGTTAACTTGAATCCATAGTACTACAATTGTGAAGTGTGAAGGGGCCCTTAATGTATAATTACAATTGAGTCTTGAAGTTCCATCTATCCATTCACATTAAAACATAGGTTGCATGGAGCTGAACTGATTTTTTAAAGAAGAGGAAATCCAGCTGATTTAAGGCTAAATAATACAATGTATCTAAAGTCAAATGTTAAAACTCACCATCAATTCTAAAAAGGTTAGCCAGTTCATTTTTATGTCTCTAAAAAACCAAGGCTATGAAAAGCTTTGCCAATTCTGCCTGGACAGGCATTTTCAATTCTTCCAACTGAAATATTCTATAAGAATAAGCAAAAAGGCATAAAGTTCTAAAAACAGACAATGGTGGAGCATGTTGATATGTGGAGGTTAAGATGGCACTTCTTACCCCAGAGGGCAGGGGATAATGGTATCTCAAACTAAAACACCTTGCATTTCACAACTCATTTTCTGCGAATATATATAAGCTGAAGGGAAGAATTCAGTGGATGGGGAGAAATAGATGCATCCACTCATATCTCCTTGTGGGCTTTTTAAAATAAACTCTTGTCTACATTCTGCACCCTGTATAAACACAGTTCTTCTGAGGGTATTTCTCACACTGAAATTAGAAAGAGAATGACATCAACATTTAATACCTCCCTGAGGTATTTTACTACAGCAATAAAGTATAGCAGTGAGGCAAGAAAAAAGCTTGCCTTTGCTTTCCTGTGCTGTTTGCCTAAAGGGGATCAAATTGCAGCATGTGTTTTATTATGTGGAAATACACTGATCTCAACAGCAATGTGTTTTTCCTTTTGCCTACTGTATTAAAAAAGATGCCATGTAATTCTGAGGGATCTGGACTTAGAAGAACCAGCTCTCATCAAAGATCATGATGAAGGAAGTAGTTCTGTGCCATATAGATTGATTTCCCCACCCACTGCATCCTGCTATTCTTAGATCTGTTAGTGTTGGAGTTGGATTTCAGAAATACTTGCAATCTGGTGTTGGCTATGGAATGAACTGACACCTGTGGTGCATGTCAGAATCAGCTTAGTATTTGGAAAAAAGATTAGATCAACTCCCACAAATTAATATTCACTTGTTTGTACCACATCAGGTAGACAAAAGTAGTATGCTCAGAGGCAGACATATTAGGCAGGTAGAGACTGAGTTTGCTTTAAACAGGAGATGGTGAGTTATGTGGAAGGGGCAATAGCCATTCCCTTCTGTTAGAAGCAAGGGTTGTGTGAGCTGTCCTAGACTCCACTCCAAGCTACCCTACTGTCCTCAGTATTGTCCATCTGTATTTGAAAAAAAAAATCAGCTACCAGTCCCATCCATTTTTATGGGTAGCATAATGGGTGTGCCCTCCTGCCTGTCATCTGAAATAGACAGATGTCTCTGGGCTAATCTTGTCTTTGTTTTAACTCTGAATGCAGTCACAAACCATCTCTTTAATTTCTTGAGTTGAGAGTACTGTGCAGGCAACAAAAACTGGAGAACAACAAAAACTGAAGAATAATCCAGGCCTTTCTGATCAACATGCATGGCTGGCGGGTGAGGACTTCTGGTGGCAGTGGCAGGGCAATTGATCACAGGAGATGGAGCTCATCAATATGATTACCAAAAACAGGAGATAAGGATAAATAATAATAATAATAATAACAATAATAATAATGAGTTTTATTTATAGCCCGCCCCTCTGCATGGCAATCGAGGCGGGTTACAGCATTTAAAACATGACAAATTAAAACATTCCCTCCTCCCATTATTTGCCCTTCTTATAATAACTTGCACAGGTCATATCAATGTCTCAAAAATCCTTATTATTTCCCACTCAGTGAAGAGAGGGAAAAAGAGGGCTCAGAAAGGGCATGGATCTTCCATAAGTAAGAGTGAATCATATGGGATATGGGAGCGATCTTGGAAAGGGGAAAGAAGCGCTGAAGAGCAGCTCACCCTGTAATGGCAGCCAAAGTTGGCACTGAACCCAGCCAGACATTATTTAAACTTGATAGAAATTAGAAGACAATATAGAATAAATGCTCTGGTGGTACTCACTTAAGATTATCTTTGGACATTGGAAGAGTCATGGGAAACTAAAATAAATACTTGTATCACAACTGAGATCCTTCTTTTCTGCATGTATTGCAAACAGAGATCCTTCTGTTCTGCATGTATTGCATCTGCAGAGTTCCGTCCAGCAGAGCTGTTTAGGGTGGTGGGGGAGTTGATGAAGGTTTCTCCTCCTCCAAACCCCTACTTAACCTAACAATAGCCTGCTATGATGCATTTAACATCTACTTTGCAGATAAAATCTCTCGGATAAGAACCGACTTGGACGCCAGTGTTTCATCAGAATCCATGGATGAGGCATCCTGCAACTTCGTTGATGGCATTTTACCGGATCAGTTTCAATCCGTGAGTACCAATAATGTGGACAAGCTCCTTGGAAGTGTGAGGAAGACGACCTGCCCTCTCGATCCTTGTCCATCTTGGCTGGTTGTCCCCGGGGGGGGGGGGGGGAACGCGCTGAGAGTATTCCTACAGGATACAATCAATGCATCCTTCAGGGAGGGTATTGTACCATCTTGTTTAAAGGAAGCGGCAGTTAAGCCACTCCTGAAAAAACCTTCCCTGGACCCCCTGGATAGAAACAACTATAGACCAGTCTCCTTGCTACCTTTTTTAAGCAAGGTGATCAAGAGGGCAGTTGCCTCCCAACTCCAAGCTGTCTTGGATGAAACCGATTATCTTGATCCATTTCAAACCGGCTTCAGGACAGGATATGGAGTAGAGACTGCCATGGTCACTCTGGCCGACGACCTCCACCTGGGTATCGACAGGGGTAGTGTTACCCTGCTGGTGCTCTTGGATCTCTCAGCAGCCTTTGATACAATAGATCATTCCATCCTCTTGGATCGGCTGAGAGAGTTGGGAATCAGAGGCACTGTGCTTCAGTGCTTCTGTTCCTTTCTCTCGGGCAGATCCCAGAGGGTGAGGCTTGGGGACAGTTGCTCTTCCAAAATTTAGCTTAATTGTGGTGTCCCTCAGGGTGCCATCCTGCCCCGATGCTATTCAATATCTATATGAAGCTGCTGGGTGAGATCATTCGGAGGCATGGGGTGCAGTGTCATTAGTACGCTGATGACACTCAGATATATTTCTTCAAGACCAGATCGTTGGCTCAGACTTCAGATGGCATCTCTCCTCTCAATGACTGTCTCAGAGTATTAATGGATTGGATGAGGAAAAACAGATTGAAACTAAATCCAGACAAAACGGAGGTACTGACAGTCACGTTCCCGAAACCAGGTCTGGGAATACAACTTCCAGTCCTGGATGGAGTCACACGCTCCTCTAAGGACTGTGTTCACAGTCCGGGGGTGCTCCTAGATTTGTCACTTCACATGACTAGTCAGATGAATGCGACGGTCAGGAGTACCTGTTATCAGCTTCAGCTGATACACCAACTGCGCCTGTATCTGGACATGAGGGATCTAGAAACTGTGGTACACGCTTTGGTAACCTCTCATTTGGATTACTGCAAAGCACTCTACATGAGGCTACCCTTGTGCCTAACCTGGAAACTTCAATTGGTACAAAATATGGCAGCCAGGTTAATTACTGGAACAGCTAGGACAGAGCACATAATACCCATGCTTAAATCTCTCCACTGGCTGCTGATTAGTTTCCGGGCACAGTACAAGGTGTTGGTTTTAACCTTTAAAGCCCTACATGGCTTGGGTCCATCTTCTCTCAGGGACCGCCTCTCCCTGTATAATTCCCCCCTGTGCACTCTGGTCCTCTGGGAGGAATCTGCTTCAGCCTGTGAAAACTAGGCTGTCACAGACCTCCCAGAGGGCCTTCGCAGCGACCGCTCCCAGACTATGGAATGGCCTGCTGGATGAGATCCATCTTATTACCACTCTTGGTAGCTTTGGTAATTTTAAGTTTTAAATTTGGTAAATTTAAGTTTTAATTGGTAGGAGGGTTAGGGATTGGTTGATGGAATGTTTTACTTTGTATCAATTTTAATTTGTTGTATGCCGCCCTGGTTGCTGAAGCAGAGGGGCAGGTTAGAAATAAAATTTATTATTATTATTATTATTATTATTATTATTATTATCTGGCAACCTACTTTCTCTTTACCATTTGTTTAAGGAAGAGGTCTCCCCATGGGAAGGGAAACATGTAGGGGAAGACCACAATTAAATTTATACATTGAATAAAATAAAGAGGAAGACAAATCTAGTAGATTCAAATTGAAAAGGGTTCCAGATTAGAATATAAAAGAAAGAAGGAAGGAATAAAGATGAATTATTAAAAGAGAAAGTAAAAGAAAATCTGAGGAAAGAGTAGGCAGGAGAAATATGGCTGAGTGAAAGCATAGACTGAGAAGTTAAGGCAAGGGTGGATGAGCTGAAGCTTTGATAAATTAAAGAGACTTGTTAGAATTAAAAAGTGAAAAGAAAGAATACAATGGAAAGAGGAATGGAGAGGAGACAACAGAAAGAAAAGGAGTGGAAATCACTTTAAAGAAAGGCTTGTGACAGAAAGAGGACTGGGGAGGAGACAGCAGAAAGAATTAGATGAGATGAGGAGGGTGATGAAACAAGAGCTGAAGGTATCTAGGAAAAAGGCGAAAGAGGACATGCAAAAAGAACTAGATGTCTTCGGTAAGAAACTTGACAAAATTAATAAAGACATTGAAGAGTTACAAACAGACAGTAAGGAGATAAAGGAGAAGACAGAAAAATTACAAGGGGCAACTAAGGAAATACAGGATACTCAGAAAAGAGACAGTAATAGAATATTATTACAAGAACTCAGATACAGGGAAAGGTGCCTTAAGGTTAGAGGAGTGCTGAGAGAGCTAAAAGAAGATCTTCCCAAAAAGATTATCTCCCATTTAGCAAGTTATTTGGAAACATCAGTGGAAGAAATGGAGATTGAGATTAATGAAATATTTATGGTAAATTTAGAGATAGCAAGGGAAAAGAGACTTCCACAAGATGTGGTAGTAACATTTATAATAGCTAAAGTGAGAGAACAAATACTACAAAAAGGGTTATTTAAAAGACTTGATAATTAAAGGATCTACAGTAAGGATATGCAAGGACATACCAACAGAAGTGCTAAGATGACAAAAGTATAAATTTACAACCCAGGAACTGGTTTTCAGGAAAATAAGCTACTCTTGGGAAAGAATAGAAGGAGTTTCCTTTCTGTATAAACAGAGGTATTTCAGGATAAATTCAGTGCAGAAAGCAAAAGACTTCATGAGGAAACAAAGAACGGAAAGAGAGAGAAAGAGAGAAACAAGAGGTTGATAGAATGAAAACAAGAGTGGAGAGTAAGAAGATAGAAGAAATAGACAAAGAAGAAGAAGAGGGAGGGAATTTGGATTTGGATCAAGAAAACCAGAATATAGAAAGTGAGGAGATATCTGAAGCTTCCTGAGTCGAAGGTGAAATAATAGAAGAAATTTAACATAAATTCAGTAAACAATCACTATGGCACTGAAAATAGGATTATGGAATGTTAAAGGAATAAATTAAAAGTATAAAAGGAGCAAAATACTTCATTATTTGGCCAAAAAGAAATTAGATATAATATGTCTACAAGAAGTTAAAATCAAAGATTAAGATGTTAAATATTTGCAAAATCTGAAATTAGGCCAACTTTTTGTGGTGTTAGATATTAAGTGAAAGGGAGGAGTACTTTTATACATTCAAAATAATTTTGCTGCCAAGCACATTTTTAGAGATGAAGCCAGCCATTACATTTTTATTGAAATTGAATTCATTGGGATCAAATATCTCTTATTAGGCATATATGTTCCAACAGAACATAGACAGGTTTTCTGCAAGAAAATTCATGAGGTAATCAATACACTAGAATATGAAAATATTATAGCCTTTGGAAATTGGAATGGGGTTGTGGAACCAAAAAAAGACAGAGCATCTAAGAAAGTAATCAGGAAGTATCAAGGTAAATTACCTTCATCCTTTTTTGAGCTAACATGAGAAATGAACTTGACAGATATTTGGAGAAGGCTTTACCTTTCTCCAAAGTAAATCCATTTTCATCTGTCTTTACCCAGATGAAAATGGATTTACTTTCAGAAATTCATAAATCTACATCCAGAATCGACATGTTTCTAATTTTGAATTCTTTAACACCTAAGGTTAAGAAGATGGAGATTGTATCAAAAGTAGATTCTGACCACAACCCCATTCTTCTTACACTGAAAATGAAAACAAAGAACTTCAACTGGAGATTGAATGAATCATCATTAAATGTCAAATCTTTTCTAGAACAAATGAGATTAAAACTTAAAAATGTCTTTGTGGACAATATAATGGAAGAAGTAGCAATGAAAATGGTGTGGGATGCAAGCAAAGCCTACGTGACAGGTGTGTTGAAACAGAGAGTACCAGAAGTAAAAATAAAAAATAAAAATAAAAATAAAAAAATAAAAAAAAAAATACCAAGAGAAATCTTGAGAAATTGGAGAGAGAGAGAGAGATTAGAAGCTGAAACTGAACTTAATCTAGATCCCACAGACAATAGGAAGAATAAAAATAAGTGGTTAAAATTGCAGCTAAATAAAGTGCTCACAAAAGAAGTGGAAAAGAAAATGTATATAAGACAAAGACATTTTGAAAATGCTAACAAATCAGGGAAATGGCTTGCAAATAGACTCAGAAAAGAAAAAAGAGAAGAGATTAATAAAAGGTAATGAAGAAGGAGGGAAACTAAGGAGTGGGCAAGAAGAGATAGAATTTTCTTTTTCTAAAATTCTATACAAAACTATATGGAGATCAGGCAACTAGTTTGGAAATGATTAAGAACTATCTAGACAAACAAAATATTCCTATTATTGAGGAGAAACATCAGATACTATTAAAGACACCATTTTTGGCAGATTAGATTGTGGAAACAATAAAGAACATGAAAGTAAGTAAAGCCATGGGTCCAGATAGTTTTATGGCATGGTACTGTAAAAAATTTCAAGAAATTAAAATACCACTACAAAAGACTCTAAATGATGTAAGAATAAATGGTATCCCAGAATCCTGGAAGAATGCAAATATTGCCTAGATTCCCAAAGAAGACAAAGGTGACAAGAAGGGATCAAATTATAGACCAATAGCTCTTTTGAATGTGGATTATAAAATTATGACTTCTATTCTGTCTGAAAGACTAAAATGTGTACTAATAGAATACATAAATGAAGACCAATCCAGGTTTCTCCCTTCAAGGCAGATGAAACAAAATATAAGGATTATATTGAACATCTTAGAATATTATAAAAGGAACAATGAGAATAAATTGGGATTAGTATTCATAGATGCAGAAAAAACCTTCGATAATGTGAATTGGAGATGTATGATGGAAATCTTAGGTTGGAGATGGGAACAAACTTTGTATCCTGGAAAAAGAGCATTTATGATAAATAAACTGCACAACTGATTATAAATGGTCATAAAACATCTACCTTTGATATAAAGAAAGGAACAAGACAAGGTTATCCCCTCTCCTCTTTATAATTGTGTTACAAATTTTAGCAAATAAAATTAGACAAAAGGAAGATATAAGAGGACTGAGAATTAAAGGACAATAATATAAGTTGAGGGCTTTTTTTTATGATCTCGTTATCACTGTGGAAGAACCAAACCAAAGAATGGAGAAACCTTCTAGATTAATGGAGAACTTTGGACAAGTTTCAGGATTTAAAATTAACAGAAATAAAATACAAATCATGACCAAGAATTTAAGGATTTTCTTTTAAAAAAATAGTTGAAGGGAATAATAAATCCTGTGAATATTGTACAGATATTTGAATAACTTTGAATAATAATAAGAAGAAGAAGAAGAAGAAGAAGACAGAATATAAATGTGAAAACAAAGATAAATTACACATGAGACAGTTAGGAGGTATTAATATATGTAATTATAAGAATACAATGACAATTTGAATGTAAATTTAAGATGACTATTGTAGATTTGTTTTTTTTTTTATAAAAATAACACTTTTTTAAAAAAATGAATGGCTGGTGGGTTAAATCTGATGTGGCAAATCACTGAATGTATATCCTACACAATTTGCCAGTGCATAATGTTGTACTGTCTCTATTTCAATGGAGTATGAGCTGGAAGAGGATCTTGGAGATGTAATATTAGATTCCACCAACTATGTGATGTCTTCTCCCCCCACTCCAACAAAAAGCAGCAAAACAGCACTTAAGCATTCATCAGTTTAGCCTGGAGCTGGATGGTAGTAAAGAGAGCAGCAGGCAAAATAAAGCCTCAGCCTCGGCCCCGCCCTCTGTCCTCTGAAGGCAGCAGCAGGAGCGGAGACAAGGCGGCTGGGCGTTTGGACGTGGTGCACGCCCAAGGACCATCTGCCTTGAACCTTGCCACCTGCAGTGATGAGGAGGCTGGGCGTTTGGCTGTGGTACACACCCAAGGACTATCTCGCCTGAATCTCAGCACCTGTGCTGGCGGGGAGGCGCTGTGAGGCTATAGAGGCTTCTTAAGCTCCACTTACCACCATTGCTCCAGGGATGCCTCTGAAGGCAGCAGCAGGAGCGGAGACCAGGCGGCTGGGCGTTTGGCTGTGGTGCACACCCAAGGACCATCTGCCTTGAACCTTGCCACCTGCGGTGACGAGGAGGCTGGGCGTTTGGCCGTGGTACATGCCCAAGGACTATCTTGCCTGAATCTCAGCACCTGTGCTGGCGGGGAGGCACTGTGGGGCTACAGGAGCTTCTTAAGCTCCACTTACGACCACTGCTCTAGACATGCCGCTGAAGGCAATAGCAGGAGCAGAGACCAGGAGGTTTTCTTCTTTCCCGACCCAGCGGTACTTGCTGGATATTTGCTCTTGTCCACCTCACCTGCCCTCTTGACCCTTGCCCATCATGGCTGGCCGTCCAGAGAGGGGATGCATTGATGAGATTCCTTACAGATATCATCAATGCATCCTTCAGGGAAGGATATGTTCCATCTTGCCTAAAGGAAGTGGCTGTTAGGCCACTTCTGAAAAAAACCTTCCCTAGATCCCCTGGATATGAAAAACTATAGGCCTGTGTCATTGCTGCCATTCTTGAGCAAGGTAATTGAGAGGGTGGTTGCTCTTTAGCTCCAAGCGGTCTTGGATGAAGCCGATAATCTAGACTCATTTCAAACCGGCTTCAGGACAGGCTTTGGGGTTGAGACTGCCATGGTTGCCTTGACCGATGATCTGCGTCTGAGTATTGACAGGGATAGTGTGACCCTGTTGGTACTCTTAGACCTCTCAGCGGCTTTTGATACAATAGACCACGGCATCCTCTTGGACTGCCTGAAGGGGTTAGGTATCGGGGGCACTGCTTTGCAGTGGTTCCGGTCCTTCCTCTCGGGCAGGTCCTAGAGGGTGCTGCTTGGGGACAGTAGCTCTAGCAAGAGGGAGTTCACTTGTGGGGTCCCTCAGGGGGCTATTTTGTCCCCGATGTTATTTAACATCTATATGAAGCCGCTGGGTGAGATTATACGGAGTTATGGTGCTGGGTTCTATCAGTACGCTGATGACACCCAAATCTATTTCTCCGTGTCTCGTTCATCAGCCTTGAATTCCAAAGCATCTCTTCTCTCAATTAATGTCTTCAAGCGGTAATGGGCTGGATGAGGAAAAACAGATTGAAGCTGAATCCAGACAAGATGGAGGTGCTCACGGTAGCAGCCCGGAAACCAAGAATTGGGTTGCAACCTCCAGTCCTGGATGCGGTCACACTCTCCTCCAGTGACTGTGTTTTCAATCTCAGGGTGCTCCTTGACTCATCGCTCCTGATGACAAATCAGGTAAATGCGACGGTCAGGAGCGCCTGTTATCAGCTTTGACTGATACGCCAGCTACACCCTTTTTTGGAAGTAAGGGATCTCGAGACTGTTGCACTGGCACAAAGGACACCAAACACATTTATTTTGGGTAAATCATTGGCCACAACTTTTATTTTGTACAGGGTCTTGATATCCATCAATTAAACATTTAAATAGCAGTTTCTTAAACACAAATTCGTTCTTGACGCATGCGTACATGTAGTTAAGCATGAGCGCTATGAATTAATTGCTTCTAACACAGCATGCGTCAAGTCCATTAATTTATGCAGTATTACACAACAATAATTAATCCCTCCCCCAACTGGATATGATGTCATAAGAATTCTTATGACATCATAACTTTATGACATCATCTAAAGTTAAAATGATGTCATAAAATGATTGACTAAGGTGTCCAGCAAATGAATGATCACTTCAACCCTCAAGGGCCAACCGTCTACCCCCTACATGTAAGAAGAAAGATCCCCAAGCTCATAATGTGAGCTAATACGACTTGCTTGTCGAAGAGGCTACAGACTGGAGGGTCTCCTTGTCGCTGTTTACTGTCCAAGGCTTCCCCGATGCACTGCTATCTCCCTTGGTCAGGCAGCTGCCTCGGGAGCCAATTAACCAAACCTGCAAAACTGAAAACATGTAAGATCTCAAAGAGATTTAGACATTCAAAAACATACTGAGCTTGGATCAAACATTAAAATTCAAACATTGTGTCACCATATGCACACCAGTGTTCCTGTATAAATACGTTCGTAGATCTGAGAGTACTCTAAGTGGACAATTTTATTATTATTATTATTATTATTATTATTATTATTATTATTATTATTTTATATAACCATAATTGCACCTTTTTGTTTGTAAATTGATTGTGTCACAATTGGACCACGGCATTGATAGGCAATGAGGAGCCAGATTCTGGTTGCCCTGTAAGGGTGTCGGCATTGTTTATAAACATAGGGCATTCTCTTCTAGTGCTCATCTACTTATGTCCACCGAAGGCCCACACTGAAGTGGGTCATTATGCCACCAACTTATCAGTATGCATCAAACCTGAGCTCTTCTCTTAAATTAAAGCATCTGATGCTTGTAAAGCTCTGAGCTAGTCTGTGTAATATGCTGTCTCGCATAAGCACTTACCTTGTCTCTGCTGCAAACCACCAGTTCCAGGTGTGGGCCCATTCCCTTGACCTGAAACAATCACCATTTCCATTAAGTTTAATGGATGTGCCAAAGTGGGTTAATCCAAAAAACAAACAAAAAAAAATTAAACAGGGGGCAGCTACACCCTGTTGTCCCACTCCAGGAACCTTCTTTCAAAGCTCCAATGCATCAGCTATGGTTGGATGCCAAACCTCCATAGCTGACATAAAAGCAGCATGCATCAAACCTGAGCTCTTCTCTTAGATTGAAGCATCAGCTGATGCTTGTAGAGCTCTCAATGCAAGCTTCGCAGAGCCAGTCCGTGTAATATGCTGTCTCGCATAAACACTTGCCTTGTCTCTGCTGCAAACCACCAGTTCCAGGTGTGGGCCCATCCCCTTGACCTGAAACAATCACAATTTCCATTAAGTTTAATGGATGTGCCCAAGTGGGTTAATAAAAAAAACAACAGGGGCAGCTACACCCTGTTGTCCCACTCCAAGAACCTTCTTTCAAAGCTCTAATGCAATCAGCTACGGTTGGATACCCAACCTCCATAGCTGACGTAAGAGCTGCATGCATCAAACCTGAGCTCTTCTTTTAGATTGAAGCATCAGCGGATGCTTGTAGAGCTGTCACTGTAAGCGTCGCAGAACCAGTCCGTGTAATATGCTGTCTTGCATAAACACTTGTCTTGTCTCTGCTGCAAGCCACCAGTCTCAGGCATGGGCCCATTCCCTTGACCTGAAACAATCACCATTTCCATTAAGTTTAATGGATCTGCAAAAGTGGGTTAAACCAAAACAGGGGCAGCTGCACCCTGTCGTCCCACTCCAGGAACTTTCTTTCAAAGCTCCAATGCATCAGCTACGATTGGAATGCCCAACCTCCATAGCTGATGTAAAATGGGAACCACGTGTCATGTCCACCAGGAGTGCAGTATGATTCGCAGCCAGTCAAAAACCTCTGCACACCTTTTTAATGTACGATCAATACAGTTCAAAAGTGCAGGAATCTCCTCATCTCTGTTATTTATTTTATTTTTATTTTAAAGAGTAGAAGCCTGCTTATGTACTGACCGTCCATTCTTAAGGTCAGCAGTTGGTGTTCGTTGTTTTGACTGTTAATTGTCACATGATGTTATTGAATAAAAAGGAGTATTAATACTTCAAACTGATTTGTAGGGGATA
Source organism: Phrynosoma blainvillii (assembly GCA_026167975.1). NCBI lineage: Eukaryota > Metazoa > Chordata > Lepidosauria > Squamata > Phrynosomatidae > Phrynosoma > Phrynosoma blainvillii. Next base: position 176,615,044 of record JANUYF010000003.1, read on the forward strand.
TAGCGTTCTTATTAAAGCTATATCCTTAAATAATAATTGTATAATCAGTCTGAACCTCAAAGGTGTAGCATGTAACCACATTTGATTATTATTATTACTATCATTATTATTACCATAAGCCAATTAATTAATCAAACCTCAGTTTTATTAAACCGAGGTTAGTAAGTCTATGAATGGTCACTCACCCATCCGTTCAACCCAAAATAACAAGTGAGGAATTATAACTATTCAACTTGTTATTGTTTAATAATAATATCATTAATGTTTACTTTTTCTGAACTAATTTCCTTTTTTTTTTTTTTTTGTATGAGAGGAAAAAAGGTGGGGGCCAAAAGAGAAGCCCAAGTCAGGGCATATGAATAACTGGCACGTATCCCTACTCACCAATGTATTCTGCCATGCAAGCAGAACACCAGGCCACATTAAGCCCAACCTTGTCCCAGCTGGGACAGCAAAACAAGGCCGGAGGCCAATACCACCACTATCAGTTCCGGCCTGTGTCGTATCATCAATTGCCAAAACACAGGCCAGGAACCTGATTTAATAATATGGGGAGGGGGGGGGGCATCCTGAGGGGAAATGTACATAAATCCCAAACATGAGAATCATTCCACGACAGTGCCACGAACTTAAAGGCCACCTGAAACACAGGCTAGGCATAAAGTCCAAAGTTGCCCCCCCCAATCCTGTCCCCGAAAATTGGGAACTCCAGTATCCAGCCCCAAGACCAATCAGGCTGTTGTTGGAGTAGCTGACCTGTGAATCTCAGCAATGCCAAGACCCAGGCTGATATCATGATGCCATCAGTATGCATGCGTGTGTGTGGCCCTTCCAGCCGCCATATGCGACTGTACATGGGGGGGGGGGGGGGGGCATGGGCCCTGACAAAAACGTCAGTCCATACCATAAACCAATGCCATTATATTACTGCTAACTTTGATTAGCCGAGGTTTGCCTTATTATTATTATTATTATTATTATTATTTATGTAATTATTTTTTAAATTGCCAATGACATATTATTACAAGGTCCCCAAAGGGTTTTCCTGGCTAGTTTTATTCATAGGTTTGATAATGACCTCCTCCGAGGCTTGAACAATTTTTTATTTTTTTATTTTTTGAGGCTGAGAGAATGTGACCATGATCACCCAGTGGTTTTTTTATTTGTTTTTTGCCATACTGGGAAAGGAACCATGATCACCAAGCGATAGTAGAACGCTTAAACCACTATACCACAATGTCTCTCTATCCATTAGCTTACTATTATTATTATTATTATTATTATTATTATTATTATTTAAAAGTATATATTTGAAATTGCCAAGAACATCCTTTACAGCGGGCTCCTGACCATGCTGGGAAAAGAACCATAGTCATCGAGTTACAGTAGAGTGCTGAAACCACTATTATTATTATTTTAAAGTAAACAATTTTAAATTGCCAAACACATTATTATTATTATTATTATTATTATTATTATTATTATTTAGTAAAAGGCCAGGCCGCCGGTGGTGCTCCAGCGACTGCCCGAACTCTACCATCCAGGCATCCCAGGCCAGACTCAAGCCGTGATCCTAGGGAGGCCTGGCGCGCCCGGCAGTTCAGTATGAGCCTATCAATGAGCGGGTTTTATGGCCATGCTGGGAAAGGTTCTTTTTTTTGAGGCTGAGAGAGTGTGACCAAGGTCACCCAGTGGGTTTTATGGCCATGCCGGGAAAGGAACCATAGTCACCAAAGTTGTAGTGGAGTGCTGAAACCACTCTTATTATTATTATTATTAAAGTCAGAATCCACTGGCAAGTGATATTACTCCAAATAAGGCCTATCAGGCCTGCCCTTTCCATTTTTGGGTCATAGAAGCCAAGCCAAAATCCACTGGCAAGTGGTATTACACCAAATAAGGCCTATTAGACCTGACCTTTCCCTTTTAGGGACACAGAAGCCAAGCCACAATATACTGGCATTATGGTAAAACATCAGATAATGCCCCTTAGGCCTGCCCTTTTCCTTTTAGGGACACAGAATCCCCTCAAATAAGGCTAATTAGGCCTGCCCTCTCCCTTTTAGGGACATGAAGGCCAAGCCATAATCGACTTTCAAGTGTAACATAAATTGCATATAAAATAGCCCTATGGGACTACTGGCCACAAGGCCTCCATTATTATTATTATTGTTATTTAATTGACTTTCCCACAAATAAACCCCAAAGGCACCCCCACTCAAGCAGGGCTGTGCCTCAAACCTTGGCCATCTAGGCCTCTTTGCTCTTGTCTGTCACTCCTGCGGGCCTAGCAACATGGGCCAACTCCAAATCAGCCCCGTCCTCCAAATGTCCTCCAAACAGCTGCATCCCAAACTAGGCCGCAGAAGCAATCCTGGCGGGCCCAGATAACCCGGGCCAATACCAAAACTTCATTCTCTGCAGGAGGGGTCCAAGAACAAAGAAGCTGCAGAGAAGCTCCTTGCTCGTCTGCAATTCAGAAATGGCTGCCGCCATGTGGCAGCGTGAGGCTAAATAGCCTCCTGTGATCTTGCTCAAAATCTCGCGAGATTTGAAGTCTCACGAGACCCTGGAGTGAGACCTTCATTTGATTGGCTGAGCAGGCTGGCAAGGGCGGGACTTCCGGTCTGCTCAGCCAATCGTGTATCGGTGCCCTTTTATGGGGCCGTCGCAACAGAAAGCCCCTCCCGACGCTTCGGGGGGGGGTGTCTTTGTGCACGCGCTGGTAACCTCTTGCCTCGACTTCTGTAATGCGCTCTACATGGGGCTACCCCTGTACTTGGTTCGGAAGCTTCAGCTGGTTCAAAATATGGCAGCCAGGCTCATTTCTGGTACATCCAGGAGGGACCACATTACTCCGGTTTTAAGGTCCCTCCACTGGCTGCCTATTAGCTTCCGGGCCCAGTACAAGGTGTTGGTTATTACCTTTAAAGCCCTAAATGGCTTGGGTCCAGGCTATCTCAGGGACCGCCTCCTTCCATACAATCCTCCCCGCGCTCTCCGTTCCTCTGGGAGGAATTTGCTGCAGCCCCAAAAATCTAGGCTTGTGGCAACCTCCCAGAGAGCCTTTTCTGTTGTCGCCCCTAAACTCTGGAATGACCTGCCGGACGAGATCCGTCAGTTGACATCTTTAGACAGCTTTAAGAAAGCTGTCAAGACAGATCTCTTCTGGCAGGCTTTCCCAGAGTAATTGCCCCGGCCTTGGGTTTTCTGACTCCGTGTTCCTTCCATGGCCCCATCACTTGTTGATGGATGAGGAGTGCTTTTGAGTTGATTTGGGGCATTGTAATTTATTTTAGCTATCTTGATTTGTAATCCTTTTAGGTTGTAAGGTTTTTAAAATTCTGTAAATGGATATTTTAATTATATGTCATTTAATACTGTTTTATTGGGAGGTGGGATGTTTTTGGGAATTTGATGTATGCACTTTTTATTGTAAGCTGCTTGGATTGATTGTCACTAAGCGGGATATAAATTATTATTATTATTATTATTATTATTATTATTATTATTATTCCTATAGCCGGATGAACATTGGTGTTATCCTCTGAGACATCTTAAGGACTTCTGGGAGATCTGTAGAAGATGACATCCCCATCAGCCACTTAATGACCTTAGTTGGGGTGGAGCAGGTGGAGAAAGGGAGTGTTGGGAAAAAGTTCATACAAAATTCTGACCCCCCCCCCCCCGACTTCCTTCTGGAACCTGGACTCACACCTGCATAAGTGACTGATAAGATGCCAACCATAGCAAAGAAAAATAAATAAATAAAGGTTGACTGAGAGGCTATATTATTTCTGTGCAGCATTTATATTTACTAATGGAATTACATTAAACAACCATAATGCTGAAAATGAATGTAGTAGAAAGTATGCAGATCAATAGTAAATTTGTACGGTAAATTTACATGACCGTTATACCAATTCACATGCTAATCTGGGTACTTTAATGTACTATAGGGCCTCTGCAGACTGGCCCAAAGGGCTGGCATGGAGGTAGATTTGGGGTGGGCCAGCCACACGCTGGCTGCCCCAACCCCATGCCAACACTGTCCTGATGCCATGTGTCATTACGCATGGTGCACAGTGTCAGGATGCCCTCCTGGCACAGCGTTCTGACATGCTGCACCAAAAAGGGTGAAGAAGAACCACACGCCAGCTCTTAAGGTGGCCTTTTGCTGCCCCTAAAAGGAGTGACATTTTGTGACTCTTTTCAGGGAGGCAAAAGGGAGGATCGGGGCACAGTGTGGGGTTGCAGCATCCCCAATCCGCCACTTCCTATGGTGGCCCGGAGCACCCCGTCTGCAGAAGCCCATAGTCATACCTGCACAACTCTGCTTATGCTGTCATCAATTGGATACATTGCTAATTGTCCAAGAAAATCAGTACACATGTATAGCATGACATGTGCACATATATGTCACATACAGGATGCCAGACCAAGCACACCAGGCCTGTGGACTTGGTAAGTTTGACACCAGTCCAGAAATAATACAGACTTACTAATAATATTACATGAATATACAGAAAATATTTTATAAAATTAATTACATCTGTGGACAAAGCCTGACTTCAAGGAGTTATGGCAAGTTTGGGGTTGGGGTGGGTTGAGTGAAACATATTTGAGTCCTGCAAACATGTTAACATATCCATGCCATATATTACAGAAGTGGGGACAGTGGCTATGATACATGCCATCCTGAAAGTGTTAATGATCTTCACAAGCCCATTAGAAGTATGGTGAGTAGAATGCTAGACTTGGACTGGCCATAACCTGGGTTGATGCCATGAATTCTCCCAGCTTAACCTAATTCCCAAGGTTGTTAGGAATATTTATTTATTTATTTATTGCATTTATACCAGTCACTCTCCCAAAATGGGATCTGAGGATGAATAGTTTACCAAAACAATAACAGTTGAAACATTGATTACTAAAATTTAAAAAGAAATTGTTAGCAAATGTGCTCCATTTTTTGGTAAATATTTTATTTTGGAAGCATGTGGAGTTCCCTATGACCCCAGCCTGACCCTTGGGAGATGGCAGCCATAATCCCCTAAATATAAGGTCATGTGGGGTTGCCCAAGACCCCTAGAGATTTCCTGGACAGGCAGGTTTGGGAGTTGCTCTTGGGAATATCCCATTATCCTGGAAAAGATACACAATGGTGTCTGTTTGTCTCAAGTCTCACACTGAATGGGACAGTGATCAGATTTGATTGCACCCCTTTCTCTGGCTTCCCTTCCTTGATAGTTTTGAAACCAAATGCATTGTTTAGACTATGTCCATACTTAGATAAACAAAGATAAGCTCATCAAGCCTTTGTCCTCCAATTGTTAGGCTCATAGCTAGGAGGCATGAATTACCCTTAAAAACCCCTGGATTTTGGCAGACCATGTGCTACCTTGGAAGTGCATGCTGAATCTCTGTTGGTCTACGCTCTGAGATAGTTCCCGCACCCCCTTCTTGCAGTTCGTGCCCTTCCACTGAATTCATCCGCATTCACTGCCAGAAGTCTGGAGGAGTCTCTCAGGCGTAAGTATATCCCTCATACTCTGGTCTACCTCTCTGCTTTCCTGCTCTCTCCTGCTTATCCTTCTAGTGTGTGTGTGTGTGCCTTATTTGGATGTTTGCTTATTGTGTTAATAAATATTTTAGACTTTAATTGGAGTTTGGTCCATCTTAGCATCGTCCCCTGCCAGAATCCTTAAGTCTCTGATATACACCTGGATAGATCTCGTAGAGTGAAGTTGGGCGTTTCACTCTCGCATATTTGAGCTAATTATAAATTCCCCAAAAATTAGACTTGATTCCCAGCAATATATAGTTGGATAACCTCACACTCCTTGGAGAAAGAATGGCAAATATAAATGCAATAGATACAGAAACCTCTGGAGTGTTTGAGTGAGCAAATCCTATCCTTCAGCAACACAATAATGTTACAAGAAACACCTGCTGCCTCTTATTATGACAGAAGATCAGCTGCTTTGATTTTTTTCTTTTTTTAAAAAAACCAACTTGTTATCAAGTCACCTGTTTAAACGATAGATTTAGCAAATCTCTATTTATATCAGAAAATTATACAAATTAGTTATCAAATTCTCTCCTTCTCTATTTTTCTCTCTCACTCTTGTTATTGTGTTGTTTTAATGAATGTAATTTAATTAAAGCCAAATAAGTTAGAAGGAAGGAGGGGATGAGAGAATGCCATCTATTATTTATTGACCATGTTTTCTGAACTCATTATTAACACAATGAAATGAAATATTTATCAGACAACAGCAAATTAATGTTATCTGCCATGGTAATATTGGCATGGGGGAGGGGGAAGGTGACAGAAAAAGAAGAGCTTGTATGATGACAATTTTCCATTATGATGCAAATGAAGAAAATATTATGAATCCCTTATTTTAAAAAAGTTGATTTCATATATAGCACAATTGACATTCCCCTTGCCTTTCAGTGAATTGTTACTTTAAAAGGTTTCCTATATAAAACTCAAACAAAAATCTTGAATTTGCTAAATGCCCAACACAGCTACCCCTGAATGTTTCCTATATAAAACTATTTTTATAACATTATACCATGGCAGTAGAAACTGCTATCCTGAAAAGGGACTGGATATTTATACTAATGGAATGGATACCTAGAAATGGAAGAAAATGTGTGACTACAGGTGTCCATCTGAAGACCACTGAAGGAACTAAACAGAATTCATTAATTGGACTTAATGCTGCTTTAGTCTAAGATGTGAGAGGCAGAATGGCATAGTGATCTGAGTGTTGGAACAAGACCCAGGAAACTCACTCAACCATGGAAGCCCATTTGATGACCTGGAGCAAATCACAGTCTCTCAGCCTCAGTGGAAGGCAATGGCAAACTCCTGCTAAGCAAATCTTGTCAACAGAACCTCATGAGAGGGTTAGCATCATCAGAGTCAATTTGAAGACACATAACAAAAAGCATGAAAGAATGGCAAATGTATTCTTAACTTTTTAAGGGGTGTATGAAGCTTATTACTAAAGCTGTCCTGGTCCATGCTTGCATTATATGTTTTCAATATATACCTGAAAGGGCAGACAGTGTGTTCTTGCATGAAAATCTGAAAAACTGATTTCAAAATTGTAGTCCAAAATCCTATATGGTTCAGTGTAAAATAGTTCTATATGTGGAACTATGCTATGCTGAGCCATTTACCATGATCCCAAACATACAGTATGGCTGTTGAATACCTCTACCCACAGCCATTTTCTGTCTGGAGTAGAGCCGATGGGAGATACAAAATAGAGTACTCCTGGTGGACCTCAGAGTGTGCATTTTGCTTATGACTGTGAAAATGCTTCTGTGATCCTCCTGCCCTCCTCCAGGAATGGAATGGCAATGGAGGGCATAGTTTAACAGCAGCTCTGTATTGAGTGGTGGTGGGGAAGCAGTTTGGGCTTTGCAGAACAAGGAAGACTATGGGCCTTTGCAGACTGCTAGAAATAGTGCAAATTGTGTCCACTTTAACTGCCCTGGCTCAGTACTAGTGAATTATGGGAACTGTATTTTTTTTTTCTGAGAGATTGAGCCTTCCCTATCAGAGAGCTCTGGTGGCACAATAAACTACAACTCCCATGATTTCCTAGCACTGAGTCAGAAGCCAAGTACCCAAGCCCTCTGTCTGGATTAATCTTTCAAATTGCTCTCCACCCCACACACATCTCACTATTTCCATCATATTTAAAATTTAATTTGTAGAGTTTAGTAGAGTTTAGTGAATTCTTATCCAAAGAATAAAAAATAAATAAACATTTTCATTTTATTTATTTTATTACACATTGTATATTTAGTCATATATTTTCAATCCTGGTTATCATTCAGTGCATTTACACATTGGACAGAATATTAGAATATTAGAAAATCACACATATTTGTGACTTCCCTACTTTTCACACCTCAGCCAAGAGCAGATGGGCTCTTCACAGACACAGTACAGTGCAAATAAAAACAAGAGTATCCCATAAGAAATGCAGCATAGCCTTACTGTTGCATAGTTATCCCAGCAGCATAAATAATGAAAGTGGGCTCAAGGCTAGGTACCATGCAAACTATAAATCATTCTAGAATGTTCAGTAATAAATGTCTTCCTGCACATTAGCTGTGTCCTTCTCTGTGACCTTTCATCTTCTGCCCCATTATGAAGCTCTGTTTTGTGAAAATAACCAGATAGCCCTTCTCTTTTTCTGAAAGGAAAAGTTCTTGTGGGCTTTTGTCTACTGCAAAATGTGGGATAGACAAGAAATTTCCTAGTAGGGTGAACTTCCTATACGATTTTTTAAAACAGATTAAACGGGAAAATAAAGATATTCTACAAAGACGCAAAACTGTTTTTATAGGGGAAAAGACTTCTCTCAAAGAGCAGAGTTATATATTCTACCTCAGTTTTGTGGTTTTGAAACTGCATTCTCCTTTACACCATGGTTTCAGGACAGAGCAATGTGCAGCATGAGAAGGAGTAAAAAGAAGTGGGGGTACTTCAACATTCTTATTGACTTTTCTTCCCAAATTCTTTTTTTGTTTATAGGAGTCTGGTTGTGTAGTGGTTAAATGCTGGTACAGCAGCCATAATGTCATAAGTTCGATCCTAGAGAAGAGCTCCAAGGTCCATTCAGCCTTCTACCCTTTTGTAGGTCAGTAAAATGAGTACCCAGCTTGCTGGGGGCAATTGGCTTACACATTGTAAACCACTTAGGGAGTGCTAGTTCACTGATAAGCAGTATCGAAATGGACTTGTTATTGCTATTTTTATTTTCACTAAAAATGGCAGGTGGGACAAGACTACCATTTGCAGCGGGGGGGGGGGGGATTGAATTTCTAGGTCACACATTCCCTAACCATTGACTGCAATCTTGTATGGTTCAGCATAGCATACTAGATCTGCATGTGGACCTACACTAGGTCCACCACTGTCAATTTATTGAAAGCCATTGAAGTTCATCACATAGCCATTCTCTTTTTTATGTGGAGTGGGCAGGATCAAGGACACCAGTGGATCTCAGCAACAATATCATGATTTCCCATCTGGCTACAGGGAAAAATCTCTGATCCTGCCTGCTCCCCATGAAGCAGAGAATAGTCATGTGGGGAACATCAAGGATTCTTAAGTGAGTCTTTTTTTGGTGGGGGGCTTTGGATATTGTGGAAGGAGGAAGGGAAAACCAACTCTCACAGTGCCCCCAAAAAGGACATTCACATGGAAAAGGACATTCACATACAAAAGGGAAAATTATATGCCCTTATATCCTTAATAGGATGCCAGATATTGTCTCAGTGCAGTGTAAATATCTACCAGAAAAATTATGCCATGCTAAGTTTATGCAACCCTCATACAGAATAGTAACATTGTGCAGCCAAATGTTTAGAAATGTGTATGCCTTTATAACCATTGCACAGTGTGCTATCTGCAATGATGGGACATAGATGGGACAGGTGCAGCGCAGAAGTCTTTCTCCTCAGCATGTACTGTGTCTGCAGAGTCCTGCCCAGCAGAGCTGTTTAGGATGGCTGGGGAGCTGACGCAGGCTCCACCTGTGCAGAACCCTTTACTTAACCTGACAACGGCCTGCTGTGATGCGCTTAACAACTTCTTTGCAGATAAAATCTCTCGGATAAGAGCTGACTTAGACACCAGTGTTAGGACAGAATCTTTTGACGAGGTGTCCAGCAACTCCATTGATGAAATTATACTGGATCAGCTTCAACCTGCGAGTACCGATGATGTGGACAAGCTCCTTGGTAGAGTGAGGAAAACAACATGCTCTCTCAATTCTTGTCTTTCATGGCTGGCCACCAAGGTGGGGGTGTGTGTGTGATGCTTTGAGAGTGTTCCTTAGGGACATTATCAATTTGTTCCTTAGGGAAGGTTTGGTTCCATCTTGCCTAAAAGAGGCAGCAGTTAAGCCACTTCTGAAAAAAACTTCTCTGGATCCCCTGGACAGGAACAACTATAGGCCAGTCTCTATTGCCTTTTTAAAGCAAGGTGATTGAGAGGGCAGTTGCTCCTCAAATCCAAGATGTCTTGGATGAATCCGATTATCTAGATCCATTTCAAACTGGCTTTAGGGCAAGATATGGAGTTGAGACTGCCATGGTTGCTCTGGCTGATGACCTCCGCTTGGGTATCAACAGGGGTAGTGTGACCCTGTTGGTGCTCTTGGACCTCTCAGCAGCTTTTGATACAATCGATCATTCCATCCTTTTGGATCTCCTGAGAGGGTTAGGAATTGGAGGCACTGCATTGCAGTGGTTCCATTCCTTCCTCCCAGGCAGATAATAATAATAATAATAATAATAATAATAATAATAATAATAATAATAATAACAATTATTATTATTATTATTATTATTATTATTATTATTATTATTATTATTATTATTATTATTATCTCACCCCTCTGCAGTGCAATCAGGGTGGTGTACAACAAATTAAAACAACATCACAAGTTAAAACAATCCAAGAATCCCTTCCCTAACCCACCCACCCCTTTAAAAATATATTAAACTATTAGTAAATTAAAATACAAAATAAAAACAATATAGTACAGACGTAGAAATAGCAGCTTGGCCAAGGCAATTAAAGAGCCGGAATCAATGTTTTCTCCTTTCCTTTCCTTTCCTTTTTTTTTGGTGAGGCTCGGGGACAGTTGCTCTACTAGAATAGAGATTAATGGTGACATCCCTCAGGGCGCCATCCTGTCCCTGATGCTTATATATATATATATATATATATATATATATATGAATGAAGCTGCTGGGAGAGATCATCCAGACACATAGGGCACAGTGTCATCAGTATGCTGATGATACACAGATATATTTCTCCATGTCTCGGTCCTCAGCTTCAACTTCAGATGGCTTCTCTCCTCTCAATGACTGTCTTAAGGTAGTAATGGACTGGATGAGGAAAAACAGATTGAGACAATCCAGACAAAACAGAGGTACTAACAGTCACAGGCCCGAAACCAAGTTTGGGAATACAACTTCCAGTCCTAGATGGAGTCACACTCTCCTCCAAGGACTGTATTCACAGTCTGGGGCTGCTCCTAGATCTGTCACTCCAGATGTCAAATCAGGTAAATGCGACAGTCAGGAGTGCTTGTTATCAGCTTCGGCTGATATGCCAGCTGCGCCCCTTCCTGGAAATTAAGGATCTTGAAACTATGGTACATGCGCTGGTAACCTCTCACCTCGATTTCTGTAATGCGCTCTACATGGGGCTACCCTTGTGCTTGACCTGGAAACTTCAATTAGTTAAGAACATGACAGCCAGGTTGGTCTCTGGAACATCTAGAAGAGATCACATCACTCCTGTGTTGAAATCTCTCCACTGGGTGCCTATTAGTTTCCGAGCACAGTACAAGGTGTTGGTTATGACCTTTAAAGGTCTACATGGCTTGGGTCCAACCTATCTCGGGGACTGCCTCCTTCCTATGATCCACTCCCGCACACTCCGGTCCTCTGGGAGGAATTTGCTACAGCCTATGAAAACAAGGCTGTCGGCGACCTCCCAAAGGGCCTTCTCTGCCACCGCTCCCAGATTATGGAACGGCCTGCCAGACGAGATCCATCTTATTACCACCTTAGGCAGCTTCAAAAGGGCTATTAAGATGGATCTTTTCTGGCAGGTCTTTCCTGAATAATCCATCCCAGCCCAAAGAGCTAGCTACTCTTCCTCTTTTCCATGCTGCTGATTGCTCTGTATTGTTGTGATGGTGTTTTTTAATTAATTTACTCTAATTTTTAAATTTGTTTGAGTTTAATATTTTTTAAGGGGTGGGTGGGTTTTGGGGATTGAATGTATCTTATCTGTGTTATAAGCTGCCCTGATTGTGCTGCAGAGGGGTGGGATAGAAATATTATTATTATTATTATTATTATTATTATTATTATTATTATTATTATTATTATTATTATATGGATGCACCATTTTGCATCTCCATTGCACATTTGTAACTACATGACCTACCCTTCTGTACATGTTCTGCATGTTGTCAGCCAAATACAGCTGTTGCAAAATTTCAAAATATTCACTTCACAAATAATACAAAACACACCTGTATAAGTGACTGACATAGGCTACAGCATGTTTTGCCCATTTTTTCCAGTTCTGCATACTTTTAGCCATTCACATTTCAAATGTGTATATTGCTTTCCTTGTGCCTTATTTCTCCAGCATTCTCTAAAAGCCTTCTAAATGTATGACCAGGTGTTTTTTTTTTCACAATGCCTCAGACCTGTAGAATCTAGTGCAATTATTCCCCATCCTTTTCTATCACAATTTTGTCATCATGTGAAATAGTCCTACATACAAAGACCCTTCAAATATTTTTTTTTAAAAAATATTTGGACACTTGTTCAGTGACATTAGCTCTAATTCCTTGCATAGGGATGCATATTCCCATCTCCATCACATTTAACAATAAAGTTACAAAAAGCATCACAGTATATACAAACTGTGCACATGCATCCCTTTTACCTAGATTGTGCCACAAATCTTTAAGATTTATCTTGTATGTAACTATTCCTACTGCAAGATGAGGAAAGACCATTGCATTAGAACCGTGGGCTAATTTTCTACCTTTATACCCATGAGGAGAGGCACAAACATTCAAGAGAACTAAATAAACAAATAAATATCCAAAAGTGTTCAGAATTCAAATTTTGATTTTGAAAAATTGATAATTTTAAATTTTAAATAGTATGGGAGAGATGCAATATATTTAATGGATGAATTGCTGCCTCAGCAGACTTCTAGAAGAAAAATCACCCTGTTTTTTTTTGGGGTGGTGGTGGTGGAAAAATGGCAATCTGGGAAATCTGGGGTTGCAAAAATAGTCTTGTGGGGCTACAAGTGTCCCAGGACCACATTTTTGGACACCCCAGTTGTAGGTCAGGGTATTATTTTTAGCACAGAAAAGATGAAATCATTACTGCTTCCCAATAGGATAACAATTCCCAAAGTATGGATTGGAGTCTACAAAGTATCTCAGATGCTAAAATCCTAGCTGGGATTGAGGAACTTTTGACTTGCTGCATAGGACTGGATTATGAATTGTTTTAGGTGGGTCATCACATTGTGGACAGTAGATGTTCAAGAAATACTTTTATCTGTGTACATGAAATCAAAATATCTAAAACACCCCAAACAGCTTCCCCTAATGAATACCCTAACACATTTTATGTTGCTTGCATTATAAATGTAGTGAATCCACATATTTGTGTTCGAAGAAGAGCAAACTGAAAGTTGAGGCATTGGAGAATAAAGCAAAAAATAACACTAAATATTGCAAACAAGTAGATAGAACTGAAAAAGTGAATGTTCAAAAAACTCTGCACATTTGCATCTGCTGTCTGAATCATCCATGATACACCATCACAGCAGTAAATTTGAGTTGCTTCCTCCAAATCTTCCAGATGAAGGGGTTGACTCGTGATCTTTTCCCAAGTCAGGGGAGGCCCCCTGCTGCTAGGACAATAGCTCTTGTGCCAACACGCCTTCCTGAAAGCAGTGACAGCACTGCTCAGCAGTATGTCTGCTGGAAATGGAGGTCAGCAAGCATGATTACTGTTGAGGAAGGAAGCGAAATGGGAGTCAAGCTTCATTTGCTTCTTACAATTAAGAAAAGAAAATACACTTCCAGCAGAAGCAAGAAGCTAGCGGTAATATGTTACACGAAGAGGGGGGAAATAGCAAAGCATTCACCCTTGAAGTTTGGATTATATATGTTTCTTTTCTTTTCTTTTCCTTTCCTTTCCCTTTTTTCTTTTTCTTTTTTGCAGGAAAGAAGTGTGCTGTGATATTCAGATATTTTGATGCTACCTTAGATAAAAGGTCATTTTTCATTTCTGAAAAGAAATAAAGATAAAACACCAAAAAGACACCTGATAATACTTTAAAAAGCTAAAGATCCCCTTCTTGTATTCAAGGGGGGAAATGAACACACTATGACAGCTTTGCCTGAGCAGATCAAAGACCACCAAGTCCACCAGTTTGTTTCCAAACAACAGCATTACATGAGCAGGGCTTGAGGGCAAGATTTGTTCACAGCAAAGCCACTGGCATACTAAATTCAGTCATAATGGAAAAGAGTCATTGACAGACCTACCATCTACACATTTCTAATTTAATTTTCTCTCTTTCTCATCTCCATGTAAGCTACCTAAGCTAGAGATCATAATCACATCTTTTGGGGAAGAAATCCATAAATTAATTATGCACTCTACATATAAATACTTTGTTTTCTTTCTGTCCCTCTGCTCCATTTTCATTTGGATGATCCAGAATTCTAGTATTACAAGACAATTGCAATGTGTGTGGTTGCATTAGAAAGTAGTCCAGAGATGTTGTTGTGGCAACTCTAAGGTGAACCTATCACAGGGTTTTCTGGGGCTGACAGTGTGTGGCTCACCCAAAGTCACCCAGTGGGTTTCCATGGGTGAGAGAAGACCCTGATTTCCAGTACTGTAGTCCAATGCTGAAACCACTATATTGTGCTGGCTCTCAGAAACATCAGTTGGTCTAAAACAAGATGTCTACATTGTTCTCTGGGATATGATCAAATTGTCATAGTGCTTCAAAATCTGCATTGCTTGCTATACATTTTCAAGCTCATTCTGGTTCCATCTCACAAAACTCTAAATGGCTTTGAGGAAAATGCCACCTAATACAGTCTTCTCCTATATTATCCTTACCACTCAAGACCTTCCTCTGCATATCCCAGCAAATGGGACCAAGTAGTGTTTGGTTACAAGAAAAATGCACTTTTCAGAGGTGGCACTGTATCTGTGGAATAGCTACCTCAGGAAGGCTCACATTCTTTCTGTCTTATGGCTGTTTCCTTGCCAAGGACCTTTTTATTATCCTAGGCATATTTTCAGTGCTTCTATACCTCTGCGCTGTCTTGTGTCTGAATTTAATTTAATTTTATATGCTGAAATATATTAATTTTCTGCTGCCAGTTTTCTCTTGATTTTATATTCTAATTCTTTGGTAACTTAATTATTTCTATATATTATATTTTAATAGATTGTCCATCATTAAAACAAATTTGATGATCAGATGGTTTAAAAGAACATTCCTTCCATCCATCCAGCATGACAAAAAACCACATATTGCCATAAGGAGTGCTCCATTTCATCCGAATACTGAATGCCTTTTCCAGATCTCGCCTTTCTACCCTATATATAACTGTCAATTTCCTTTCTGTGGCTGTTAACCATGTTTAAATCATTTGGACTCTCTCTCTCTCTCTCTCACACACACACATACACACACTCATATTTGTGTTTGTGTGTGCATGAAATAATATCTGAAAATCACTCTTTTGAGGAGCTACTTCATGAGTGAGGGCAAGAGCTAGTTCCATTGGTGGTGGTGGGTACTTCTTTTTAAAACCTTTTTTAAAAAACCTGTGTGCTGGCAAGCCAAGATGTCTCACAGGGGGCTTTGGATGGGAAACAGCCCAGGTAGCAGTCACTAAATAGTAATAGACAAGAGAGATACAGCACAGGGAGACAGTCCTATTATCATGGTCAAAGGGAGAGCCATAGAGTGTTGGTTATCCACAAACTGTCCCCCATTTCAAATAATCTGGACAGTTTTGGTGACAAGCTCCCTGAGTTGAAAATGCTGCTGCTCAATGCCAAATCAGTGAATGGAAAAAAAAATCTCTGAGCCAGGATTGGATGGGTATGCCAACCTGATGTGTATTATAGAGATCTGTTTGAATGAAGTTGTGGGGTCAGCCTCTCCAAGCTTTGTCCAGCTCTGTACAGCAACAGACAAGGCCTGGGGTAGGGAGATGAAGGTGAAGTAGTCCATCAGAATACCATCTCCCTCACCTGGTGTCCTGTCCCACAGTCTGCTGGGAGTGTGTATGTGTTTCTTGAAGATGGATGACCAGGACAGAATAGGAATTATGTTGGTGTACCAGAAAGAGAGAGAGAGAGATTACAGAATATTCCAGGATGTAAGAAAAACCAATGATTTTATACAAAAGAACAAGAAATATCGGGGACATAGCAATGAATGCTGATTGCAATGTTTTAGAACAGCCAAGTGACAATGCTATGATAGCTATGCCTAAACCAACAGGGGACCATCCTTGTGGATATTGCACATATTGCAACTAAAACAACTGGATTTATAAACTGTATTGACCAGCAGTGATACAAACTATCCCACTTTAGAACATGCAGCACTAGTTATGAGGAGTATCGTAAAGTAATAATTTTTGCTCTGAAGTTATTATGATATATTGATGAAATTTTGTCAGTCCCATCCTTGATCCATAACTGCATGATGTTGAGAAAATCAGCACTTTGTGTCCTTTATTTTTGTTACAGACTGTGCCAGAAGTGATTAAAGTGTACGATGGACAAGATTAGGCTTGTAGCATAATAAAATCCCTCCATTTGAAGGGTAATAGTGCCCAGCAAATTCATGATGAGATGATGGTAGTTTATGGAAATAATTGCCCATCTTATGACATCATTGTGAGGTGGAAAATGAATTTCCAAATTGGTCACATGTCCCTCACAGACAAACCAAGACCTGGAAGACCATTGACGGATGATGCGGCCACAGTGAAGAAAGTGGAGTGTTTAATACTGGAAGACAGATGAACAACCATCCAAATGATAATGAATGAAACTGGTATCAGTTATGGTAGTGTGTGGAAAATTATTCATGAGAAATGCAAATGTTTAAGGTGTCTGCACACTGGGTTCCACATTTGCTAACCCCTTTCCAGAAACAAACACAGTGTGACCTTTCAAGACAGATGTTGATGCTGTTGGAACAGGATGGAGAGGATTCTTTTGGTCTTCTGGTAACCATGGATGAATCTTGGATCTATCAGTATGATTCAGAGACCAAAGCCATGAGCATATTGATTCCCCTCCCTATAAAAAGGCAAAGGTGCAAAAGTCAGCAGGAAATGTAATGCTCTCAGTTTTTTGGGACTGTCATGGAGTCATTCTCACAGATTACATTGCAAAGAGACAAATCATCACTGGCACATACTACAGCAATTTTCTGGACAAGTTATGAGATGCTCTGAAAAAGAAACACTGTGGCATGCTCTCCAGAGGCATTCATCTCCTAGCTGACAATGCACCAGATCACTCATCTAAGTTGCAGTTAACAAAGCAAGGGCATGTTGCTTTGAGATCTTTCAGCATCTGCCTTATTCTCCCGACCTTGCACCAAGTGACCTTTTCTTGTTCCCAGAAATGAAAAATCTGTTATGGGGTCACCAATTTGATAACAGAAATGACATCATCTATGAAGTGGAAGAGTGGTTTAAGGAGCAATCTGCTGACTTCTATAATAATGGTATTTTGAGGGTGAAGAAACACTGGGAAAAATGTGTAAATCTGGATGGTGACTACATAAAGAAAAGTTAACAACTACAAGTCAAAACAAACTTTCTGTCAAAACATTTTAAACCTAATAATTAAAACTTTATAATACTCCCCTGTATATGATATATGTTATTGAATGCTCATGCAAAAAATGTGGGAAGGACTTTGAGACCCATAAAATGTGAAATAGGAGAACATCTCGAAAATTAAGGGAGGGCATTCCTGGTTGGTGATGTTGAAGACATCCAACATTCTGTACCAAATTTCTGTTTTTGGGTAACAGAAAAAAATATTTAATAACAAACACTATATATTGAAGGAAAAAGAGTTGGAATGGATTCTAAGACTGAAATCCCTAGTGCCTTTAGAGCTGAATGAAGATTTGGACATACAATCTTTAAATTAAAAGCAATAAGTAATGATTATAATATAATGTATGAATATACATAATTATAACATAATGCCATCAATAAGCTGAGTAATTGCCTGGATAGATTCCATGAGATGTTCGTGTTTGGAGAGTGATCATAATTTGCATTATTTATGCCAAGGTGCATGGATGTTTCTGACATGCAAAAAATGTATTCCTGTGTGGTTTCATGAGATATAGTTAATTTAATGTTGTCTTGTATATTTCATACCTATAACATATTTGAATTTGAGGGTTTGTTTTTTTAGTCCTTGAAGACTTTTCTGATACAGGCCAAAACACATTGGGCTATATTAAAAGGAATAAACATTTGACCATCTACGATCACATGGAGTATGTCTTTTCTGTATGTAATGTGCCTTTGAAAACTGTTCAGTAACCCTTGCAAGGGGGCTTTCCTCCTCCTCCTCCTCCTCCTCCTCCTTCTCCTCGCCCTGTTTATGGGGGGTTTGCTGAGGGAAAGGGAGGGAGGGAGGAACGGAGGAATGGAGGAAAGAAAGAAGGGAAGGAGGGAAGGAAAGGAAGGAAGGAAGGAAGGAAGGAAGGAAGGGGGGGGAAAGGGAGGAAAGCAAGCTGAGGCCCCATCCTGAGGCTGAGAGAGTGTGACTTGCCCAAGGCCACCCAGTGGATTTTTACAGGGCCTTCCCTGTAGAGAGGCAGGACAGGCAAGGCAGAGGAGGGCAGACCAGCCCAGGGCAGTGAGGGAGAGAGGAAGGGAGGCCCTCCCAGAAACACATTGCCTCAGCCCTTTTCCTCCTCCTCTTCCCCCAGGCCAAGCCACTGCAGGCGGCACACAGGAGACTGACTGGGAGCCTGGCTGGGTGCCTCCTCACCCCTCCCCTCCCCTCTCCAAAGGGAGCCAAGCCAGTGGCGGGGCTCAAACCAGGAACAAGCCAGGTGGCAAAAAAACAACAAAAAACAAAAATGCCAGGTGGGCCGTGGGCTGGTTAAAAGGCCTCGACGGGCCAGACCCGGCCCCGCGGGCTGTAGTTTGAGGACCCCTGCCCTAAGGTGAACCTTTCATGGGGTTTTCTTGACAAGATTTGTTCTGAGGAGGTTTGATAATGTCTCCCCTGAAGCTGATATCATGTGACTTGTCCAGGATCACCCAGTGGGTTTCATGGGTGAGGTGGGAATTGAACTCTGGTCTCCAGAGTTTTAGTCCAACACTCAAACCGCTATACAAGTCTGGCTCCCATGGCTACTTACAGGGAACATATAACTAGCTTGTAACAATAATAAATTATTAGTATATTTCTAAGCAAAATTACAAGAGCTGACTATGGCCTATATTATACTATATGGACTGGGTACAGACTATTTGAAATTCCATATCGTTTCACATGACCATGATGAATTTTGAAAGCCTCTGGGAGAGCGTTGTCTCTAGCACAGGTATTTGGTGAGAACATGAGAGAGAATATTTACATTTACTGTTAGGTTGTAGAACAGGAGTAGGCAACCTTTTTGAGCCTGGGGCTGGGTTGCTGTCCCTCAGACAATTGGGGGGCTGAAGCAAATATATATATATATATATATATATATATATATATATATATATATATATTCATGCACATTCTCTCAGCCCCAGAAAAGCCATGGCAAAACCCCTGTGGTGATTTTGCCAAGAAAACCCCAAGAACAAGTAATAACAACAATAATCATTATCATCATGGAAACGACTGGAAGGCAGGCCCACAAACAAAAAGGGATGCATGCACACTGTCTCAGCCCCAGAAAAGCCATGACGGCAAAATCCCTGTGGTGATTTTGCTAAGAAAACCCCAAGAACAAGTAATAACAACAATAATCAATATCATCATGGTGGGTGGGGGCAGGCGGCAGGGATTGGTGGCGGCGGCGGCAGGACTGGCCTGGGGCTGGTCCAAAGGCCTCGGGGAACACATCCGGCCCCCGGGCCATAGGTTGCCTATCCCTGTTGTAGAGGTTCTTTCCACAGGAGACTGAGATGGTCCTTTGTCCTCCTTTTGCTTGCAGGCAAATATCTTTTTTATTTAAAAAGGCTTTTGTGTGTTAACTGGTTGATGCATAAGGATTATTAATCCCTTCATCTATTATGTTTTAATTTCTTTTAAATTGTTTTTAATTCAGCATTTGTAATACAATAGTTTATTTATGTCTTAATTGTTCATATGATATGACATGATATGATAATAATGATTTATTTTAGTTATGTCCCATACAGAGAAAAAGAGGGATATTAAAATATCTAAATAAAGAATTATATGCCTATTGGACTCACTCTTACAGGTGACACCAGAAGGAAAAAGTTAATCCAAGACTAGCAATTGGTCAGTTTGTATATATTATATAGTCTCTAGGAGCTGCCCAGTCCCCACCACACCCCTGAAACAATCCATTTCGTTGTTGAAGAAGAGATATTCTTAGTTGTCATGTGATTTATGAAGAGGCAAGACTGGCTTAAATCTATCCAAGGAGGTGAAGGCATTTCTCTCCTCTGAAAACTGGCCCAGTAAGTTAGTTGTTCATAGAATCATGATAAGGTTGCTTAGCAATTCTTCAATTTACTCTAAAAACAACTTACTATTTCAGAATTATCTCTGCTTGCTTCTTTGAGAAATGAATTGAATAAAAGTTAGAATTAATTTGACCCTCCTACCTTGTATGAGGACTAGCTTATTCCATGTGCTGGTCATGGAAAAAAACTTTAAAAGAGGTGGCTGCCATTTGCAATGTGGAAGATTTACATATTTGTAGTTTTAACATGCCTTTTGATGACCAATTATGGAATAATGACAGCAGGTAGAGAAAGCTAGGTTAAATAAGGGCCACTTTATTTGACCTAGAATAGGGGGTCGGCAACATTCTCCTACCTGGGGCCGATCACTAGTCCCCAGGTCTTCCGCCGGGCTGGGGGGGGGGAATGGTGGTGCGTGTGCTCACGCTCGTGTGCGCGCCCACCACTGCCGCCGCTAACGCCGCACACGCTGCCGCCATGCCGTACACATTGCGGCTGCAATTTTGCTTGCTAAAATGGCAGCTGTGACACGTTTGCACATGCGCAGTACTCCTGTGCATGCGCAAGCGAGCCGTGGCCGCCATTTTGGAAAACAAAATGGCAGCCGTGACTCATTTGCGCATGCACCGAGTCATGGCCACCATTTTGTTTTTCAAAATGCCGCCGTGGCTTGTTTGTGCATGCTCAGGAGTACTGCAGATGCACAAATGAGTCATGGCCACTCATGAGGCTGTGATGTGCGTGGCAGCAGCAGCGGGGGTCACTGGGGGCCGGTTGGTGGGGGTTGGCGGGCCGAGTGTGGCCCGTGGGACACAGGTTGAAGACCCCTGACCTAGAATCTATTTAAGTTGTGTTGAATCAAAAAAGAAGCAAGATGAAGGAGGAAACCTACAGTTGATCTTAGTCAAAAGTCCAAGATTGGGGGAAGAAACTTGATGCAGGTCCAGTGGGGGCCAGGTGTCTACCTTAGACTACCTGCTTAGTCTTTTCATGAGCAAAATACCTGATTCCCAAGGGCAATCCAACAATTGAGTTGCTCCCCAACCAACCCAGGGCAGCCCCCCCCCCCGACTTTATAAGAAAGAGCAAACCCCAGGTCAGCCTCCTTCTCCATCCTCAGGTCCGAAGACCTAAAGAGGCCATTCCAGGGGCCTACCTTTCACCAAAAAGGTGCTAGGGTGTACACTGAATTCTTATATTCTCCCCTCACTCCCTGCTCATAATAGCTTATTTAGAGACACCATCCAAAGCCAATTGTCAGTCTCTCAGATACAGTATAGGCTGGGTAAGCAAAAAGCACAAGATAAAGGGGAAAAAACTCTATCCAGCCCTGAAGCAACTGGCAAAACTTACACCTCACTGAAGCAGGAAGGTGGGCTTTGCATTGAAGATTCAAAAAGGGCACATGGAGGGGCTGTCAGGCCTTAAATAACCTCTGGCTCCACTCCATCACATACAGTGCTTTGGCACATTGTGCTACCCAGGGCCACCTCTGGCCTTTCCCATGAAACCATCCAAAGTACACACTCCCCCACAGCAGCATTCACCATGCAAGTCCAAATACATATTCTTAAATAAGTTCAAAATGACTTACATGACTCCTTTCTTCCCATCTTTATCTTCACAGCAACTCTGTAATATAGGTTGTCTGAAACAGAGTGATTGGACCAATATCACACAATGAGTTCCATGGTTCACTGAGGATATGAATCTGAATAATCCAAATCCTAGTTCATAATTGTAGCCATCAGTCAGTACACCATACCATTTCTCTTTAATTGCTTGATAATTTCAGTTGTATAGGCTTAATGTGTCAATTTTTGTGAACAGATAATTCTGGTACTTAGCTCTACAACTTTGCCACTGACCATCATCTGGCTCCAAGGTGATGGTGACACTGGAAGTAACCAAACAATATATACACTATGTTGTTATTTTTATTTTGTTTGTTCTTATGTTCATCAAGTTGACTTCAATTTATGGTGCTCTGTGAATACAGATCACAAAGTGATTCTGTTATTAACACTCTTGAACAAGTCATACAAACTTTAGACTGTGGTTTTCTGTATTGAATCAATCTGTCTTTGATTTGGTCTTCCTATTTTCTTTTTCCACTTTTTCCAGCATTATTGTCTTTTCCATGAATGATGGAAAATTAATTATTCAACTTTTACATTTATACCCAGAGATGGGAAAGAGCATGCATGGATTACTTTGGTATTTACCAATGTCATTTTTATACCTGATTATGTTCTATAATCCATGTATAGGTTAAAGGATATTTTTTTAAAAATACAAAACAGGAAAGTGTCTTCTACTGAGCTATATAATACTATATAGCAGGGGTAGGCAACCTTTCCCCTTTAAGGGTCGAGGGACTTCAGCTCCCAGAAGCCTCAGCCATGTTGGCCAATAGTCCCATGTTGGCCAATAGCTCCTGGGATTCTGGGAGCTGAAGTCCCTCGGCCCTTAAAGGGGAAAGGTTGCCTACCCCTGCTATATAGGATAAAAAAGTAAAGGTTTTCCCTTGACAAGATTATCTAGACATGACTGACTGTAGGGGGCAGTGCTCATCTCCTTTACTATGGGCCTCTACATACAGGCCCTTTGAGTCCTCCTGGAGGCAGGGATGGGGAAGGGGAGCTGCACGCCAGCTGCCTCAACCCGTCCCCAAAGACATCCTGACACCACGCGCCATTACGCATGGTGGCTCTTAGAGCGGCCTTTTGCCAGCTCCTTTCCAGACTGGCAAAAGGGAGGATTGAGGCTGTGCTGTCCAGCAGCCTCAGCCTCAATCCTCCACTTCCCAGGGCAGCACAGGGGCGCCCGTCTGCATCCCCCCTAAATGAGGGAGCCAGTGTTGTCAAAGACAACTCTGTGGTCATGTGGCCAGCATGACTGCATGGAATGTTGTTACCTTCCCACTGAACCTATGTATCTACTTGCACTTTTGCATACTTTCAAACTGCTAGGTTGGCAAAAGCTGGGACTAGTGATGGAAGCTCGCTCTATCACATGGCACCTGGGCCTTGAACTGTCAATCTCCCGATCCTGTAATCATCAGAGTTGGCATCTTAACCACTCAGCGACTGTGTCCCCACTATATAGGATACTACATGACATTGTCCTAGTAATGTCTCTGTTATGAACTTGACCTTTGAGACCTGCAATTTTTCAGTATTTCTGTATGTTGTGAACATAGACAGCCCATAACATAACTTGGGAAACCAAACAGTGTTTTGATTTTTTTAATGAATCAAACAACGGTTGGGGTTCTTTTCTAGTGAGGAAAAATATTTTTAAAAGATTGCTGGCATCCTGTTGATTAACCTCAGCTTGTATAGGCTCATTTAATCAATTGTTGTATAGTAAGTCAAGACATATATAAATCCCTTTAAATCAATGGGTCTACTCTAGTTGGAACTAACAATAGGATTTAGGATATTATGTTTAGTTTTTGTTCATGGGTTGAACAACAAAACTTAGACATATAAATAACACTGCTATTCTTGGGTCTTCAAGGAAATCAGTAAATGTGTTACATAGCCTCTTAAAAAGAACTACAAACTGAAAACCATACTCAAATATGCATTAATCATTAATTTTAATAATGGGGGAGGGGTGCCTAGAGAAGTAAGATGAATGTATTTGCTTGTTGCCATTTATAACATTCCTGTTAGGAGGAGGTTGCATTCAACATATTAATGTTTGCCTCTCTCCTAATTTATTATTTCGTTCCCATTTTAATGAGATCTGCTCCTCAGCCCATAAAATAACTGTTATGGTAAACTGACTTTTTAAAATTAGCTACACACCAGTTGGTCCTGAAACCTATTCCTCCAAACTATCCATGCACAAAATACCTTTGTGGAAAGCCCTTTCCAACTGTGTAATGACTAGAGTGACTCCAGAAGTCTGCCTGTGGAATCTCTGCATGACTGCCAAAAGAGGAGACCTTCTTATTTCTTTCCACAACTAAGCATGAAGTCAGAATAGCTGAGATGCTGGAATGCTCACATAGTTCTTGACCTGACAAGGAAACTAATGCTATTTCCTGGTGCCATTTCAAATAAAGTTAATAAGATTCACCCTCGAGGAATCAGGATTCCCTTCCCCACATCTGCAGCTGTTGTTCCTGTGGCCAGGAGCCCTTTGTGAAGAATGTAAAGTGACAAGATGGCTTTCCCTAACTTCTGCATGAACAGCATCATTGTGTCTCCCCCACCCCAGGATGCTTATAGATAACAAAAGCATCACTATGATTCAAATCTGGGCACTTCAGGTTGAGTTATTAACAATATTAGCTAATACCACCAACACTAAGTCCCATTTTGACAGAGGATCAAGCAATATGGATTTCATAGTCTCAGCACAATGAATTTGACATCTGCTCAAGAAAATGTGTGACATAGTGTGTTGAAAACAGCAGAGTAAAATCAAAGAGAAATGGAAATCCAAAGCACTAACTGAGGACTACATACCCTTTCTTTGGATATTTTATATCTATGTGTGCATTTATTTAATTTCTACTCTATCTTTGGGCACTGAAGGCAGTGAAGAATAAAATAAAATATAAAAAGTATGGTTAAAATAAACATTAAACAAATGAAAAGCAACAGAAAACACATCACTAAATGGTGACAACTATGCCATCTCAATTACATGTCCTTTCTCCAAGTACCAGATTAATTGTCAAAGGTTTGCTTAAGAGAGTTTTATTGTTGATGGATGGACAACAGAGGGAGTGAAGCCTATTCCTCCTTGGTAGGTCATTCCAAACCTGAAAGTTCATTTTGTGTCCATACTATAAATAAGTCAGCATTATGTATTCATAAGTGTAAGTTCACCTTAAACCTATACAAGTCTTTTTGTGGTTGCTGCAGAAGTTGGTATTCTCTTTGGCACTGAAGTCAGTGCCCTGTAGCAACCAAAGCCCTCCCAGGATTTAGCTACACATCAGTAATTGGTAGAGAGTGATGGGGATCAGGAAGCCTCAGGCCATGACTCATATGATCCAGATTGATGACATCCTCCACTGAGCCCCAGAAGATCTCAGTGGAAGATGTCATTGGTTGAGGGAGCTGTCACAGCAAAACCATGAGTCCTAGAGGTGGGATGTGGGGAGCTATAGCAGAGTTCTGCACGTGGACCTCATGCTAGACTGGGCAATGTAGGATACCAACCATAGTATTGCCAGGTCTCATGGTCCTGGATAAAGTGTCTGGGAATGGCTATGCTTTCCTTAGTGTCCAGGTAGGTAGACAAATCTCAGTGTGAGTGGTGCTGCAGGAGTTTTGTATGAGAGGAGGCTTTAAGGCCTGAGAACACATCTTCATTCATTTCCAGCTGGAGTCAATGCTGTCTTATACAAGACAATGATAATTGAACAGCCATTCACAATGGCCCCAGGCAACATAGCCAGTGGTAAGGAACTGTGGGATCTGCAGTCCAACAACATGTCACACACTTTAGTCCTGGAATGAGTTGGGAATGGATGGAGAATGGTGTGTAAGCTTTAAAGCTATCTCACACATAGAAAGCAGACAATTTAACTAATTTAGTGGCAGCAGTCACCTTGAGATTTGTATCCCATGTAAGAGAAGCCTGAACCTGGGGAATTGCAAAAAGTTCAAATATCCAATGGGATTTTTTATTCTATGTTTACAGAGTCAGCTAAGGAATAGACTGATAGAGACAAAGCTTTCTCAATGAATTTTGTGATTTATTTGGGTATTCAAACATATAGACACTCAAACATACACTCATGCACGCAAGAACTCAGGAATAAAGTAGTTAGCTTGGATAGGAAACAGAAGACTTTCTGAGGGTGATAATTACCTGATGGAAGTTGCTCCAACAATGAATGAAAATGGATAGACTCAACTGTATATGAAAGGAAAAGGAGGACTGGAAGAGTCAGGATCCAAGTCAGACTTCACAGTGACACAGTGTCACCATAAAATCCAACCAGACCCAATGTGCCTGAGATTTGGGGGATCTTTTTATACCCTTAAACCTAGCCTGAGGTGAAGATTCACTACTGTATATCAAAGGATTCTGGATAGATGATCTTTGAAGTAGACAATTTCCAAAGAGGGGAGGTGGGGTGTTGATGTTATCTCATTCTTAGCCAGACACATCCTGGCTGGTACTCATAAATCTAGGTGTAAATGTCCTGTTTTGCAGCTCTTAACCATGGCCTTTTGATCTGTTAATGCATTGTCGAGGCAGACATGACCACTCAGGTATCTACGTGAGGTCCTCACCTTGAATCCATGGTAGCTTGGGCTTCTCCAGTTTAGGGCCATGACAGGAAACCCACAAAGGGGGATTTATATTAACACAATGCTTGTAACACCCAGCTTGGAGATTGAAGAATCTGTAGCAGTTCTCTGAGAACTGGCACATGGAGATCTACGTGTACTGTAGGTTAAGATGTGTGAAACATGAGTCCTACAAGAAATTATGGTAGCTGCTGAACATATTTTGCCACTCATATGGCCATCAAAAATTTGGTTCCTCTTTCCCAGCTCTGGGTTGCCACAAGACCTTCTCCCAAAGATTTCAAAACCCAGGAAAATATGTTTGAACAAATGCAGTCTTTCAAATATCCTTCCTAATGTTGTATAGAGTTTCATAAGTCATAACTAAAACTTTGCATTGTACCACAGACAGCCAATGAAGCTGTCCTAACAAAGGGTTTAGTTCTAACATCTGGCCACACCTTTTGAGAATCTGCAGAAAGCTGTGAGTAAACAGTGAATGCATATGTCCATTTCCTATGAAGCAACATAAAATGTCTATAATGTATACTCAATTGCATGCCTTCTGCATTTCATAGTTTCTTTCTTCCCTTTCTCCAGCCATCACCATTCTTACTTCTATGACTGTCTATGAGAAGGAGACTTTAGTCTTTGCTATCATTGTTCTGCCAGTGTGAACACACTATAATTCTTTCCAGAGCTGAAAGAAAAGGTGGTGGAAGCGCCCAGAACTCTGATGCTGTTGCACATTACTAAATACATTGGCTTTTTAAAAATTAATTAATTAATTAAAAAAATAAATATAAGATCACCCCTCTTCCCCAGAGAAAAAACAGGGATTAGATTGCAGATGTCAAAATGGCTGCCTGCATATGAGATGGCGTGTATGTGTGTGGGGTAAATGGTTTATGTTACCTTTTGCTTTTTTTTGCTTTTTTATATGCAATTGTTGTGAGCCGCCTTGATTGCCCAAAGGCAAAAGGCAGGGTACAAAAATAAAGTTTATTATTATTATTATTATTATTATTATTATTGAAAATTGGGACAATTGTTTCCACCTATATGCAACTGATCTTAAATACTTGGAAATAGGTATATGGAATATCATGGACAAGACTTGCTGAAATGCAGTTTGCAACATTTTTGGATTTGAAAACCTGTCCCCATATTCTATTCTGAATTGATAGAGCTGATTTAATGTTTCCTTCCTTCTTTCCTTCCCCATTTCATTATACCAAGTGTGTAAGTCCCAATACTATCCCAAGAGACAAGGGCAGTTTTTCACATTGTGCTTTTCTGAATGAATTACACAGTTTAATCTGAACAAAAGTCACTTGGCCCTGTGCATGTTAATACCAGCCAAATTGAATTATAATCACCAGGAAATGAACTGCTGTGTTTTATTTGCTTGAGTGATGTGAATATTCTTTAATAGTTTGATGAGAAACAGTTAAGCATTTTTAATATTCAAGAATTAATTTAAAAGAAAAAAAAAAGAAAAAAAAAGAACCACAGTCATTTACCCTGAGACTTGAGACCTGTATGTTTCAGCCCTATCCATCCACCAGGGGGCTTAAGATCACTCTCTACCTCCCATGAGGGGCATCATAGCAAGAAGAATATCAGTCCAGCATCATTCATCACCCAGAAAAGCAGAAGCTGCAAGAGCCTTTTTTTCTTTTTTCACCATCTCTCTGCCAGACAGAATACTCCATTGCTATTGATAGTGGCTTGGGACTAAAGAACCAAAGGAGATCTTGTTATGGTCTCATTTATCAGCCTAGGAGCCAAGGGAAGCTGCACCTCCTCTCTTCAAGACAAAACATGATAATGGAGGGACAAGTCAGTGTCTTAGGGTGCATCTATACCATGTATAATCTGGGGCCAGTCCAGAGTATTATGCCAAAAACTGGCCCCAGATGGGCCATGATGCTGCCCACATGATCTGGTGTGATGCTATGTCATTGTACACATGGGCCAGCTGGGCTGAGAGTGCATCAGCCTGGTTGTCCCTTCCCCTTGTCCTCAGTGCTTCTGTCATCATTGCAGCTTCACCAGCCAAGCAGTTCCCTGCAAGAGCCTGGCTGGCACTGGCACTTCTACTGAGGTAAGAACAGGGCACCCCACCATGTGATCAACAAGGAGGAGGTTGTTCTATCCTGCCTTCAATGATCACACAGGTGCCCCATTCTGATCTCAGCAGGAGTGATGTCAACAGCCATGGTCTCACAGGAAGAAGCTTGGCTGGTGAGGTTGCACTGGCATGTTTTCAGAGTCATTGCCACCACTTCCTTGCATGCAGTTGCTCTGTGTAAAGCCTGCCCAGTGTGCTGCTGCTTCTGCAGATGTCAGAAAGGGACACCCATGCGATTAATGGGGAAAGGATAGAACATCCCCCTCCTTGTTGATCACATGTCTGGTCAGCCATTTATATCCTCAGCAGAAGCAGCAGTTTGTTGGGCAGGCTTTACACACAGAGTGTCTGTCCATATGGACATTTTGGCAGCAGTTCTGAAAACAGGTCATCCCCTTTTCCTGCATTGCTCAGTGTGGTGAAGAGGGATGGCATGGCTCTTTCCATATGGAAAATGATTCTGCTGAATCAGACCCAAGCCAGTGGTCCACATGCCAAAATAACCTGATGTCACTCTGGGGTTTCTGGGAAACATCGAACTTTTCCCTGACTTTGCTTACTTCAGATCAGTCGGGTTAAGAGGCAAATATATAGTGAAATCTCCCTGAAAGTGGCCATACATTGTAGGGACTTCCCATCGTGGGGACTTCCTACATTGGCTTCAGGGTGAATTTGGCATTTTTCTCCAATGCAGACAGGCCCTTAGTTCTTTCATGACACTGCTCTAGGTAACACTTGCCTCTTGTCCCAAGGTAGCTAAGGTGGTTTGTATGATTATCTACCTTGCTAGCAATTCATCTTCAATCACTTTGGATGTAATTATACCAACTGACTTTGCTAAGATTCCTTATTTCAGCACCTATGTGACTGAGGTAATGTTTAAATGACTGAATCAGAAGAGAAGAAGCCAAAAGTATGGCTCTTTCTTGGGAAAACCAGAAATTATTCCAACCAAATGACCTATGCTATCAACCTCTTATCAGATTGGTGGTGGTGGTGGTGGTTGCTCATTGTTGTTCCTTCTTCTATAGGCATGTCAAAGACAGAATACAAGCCATGGACTCAAGCCATATAGCCTAGACTATTTATATATCACCAATTATATGGGAGGCATTTGGACAATGTTTTAATCCACTTGCATTAGTACAAGATACAGCTGGAAGCCTGGAAGCAACAATAAAAACAGAGGCTACTATTCTGGTGCTGGTGGGGGCAGCTCTGCCACTAGGCAGAGTGAGGCAGCTGGGAGAAGCAGTATTCTTCTTTGCTGCTATACATGGGTGTGTGATCCCACAGCTCCCTGTGAGAGTATGGCAGGCACTGTCACTTCTTTTTAGGTCAGAACCTACACTACCCTTCTCGGGTATTATGGAGGATACTATTCCATTGGCAGTATTCAACTGGCGGTCCTCTCAACTGTCATTCTTTGGAATGGAGGAAGGGGTATAATCTACTTTGGCAGCAAAATGTTCTGAGCCATGCCTCATCTTGCAAAGGGGCAAATGAGGCCTTGGAAATGTCTAGAACTGGCCAAGCTATACTTGATATAGTTAGAATTCTGAATCCTTCAAAATTCATGGACAAGGAAAAGGTTAATAAAATACTTTTGAAAAATGAAATTCAAATCTGTTGTGACTTTTTAAAAGCCCCTTCAGGCACTAAAAAAAATTTGAAAAGTGACTCAACAGAACATCTAAAATATTGCTTCTTTGAATTGTCTCAACTTCAAAAGGTTTTTAAATGTATCCTTTGTCAATCTTCCTTTTGCATGGCTCAATGTCACAATTTTACAAAGGGAATAAAGCCCACCATGAAAGAAATCAAACAGTCCATTGGGGGTGTGGAATGGATGAGTGGAAAGAGCTGTATCAAAAGCAACCTCAGGCAAATGACACACACAAACAACCTCCTTGAAATAGAATTGTAAATCAAAACAATAATAAAAATAGCATTGAAATGCAAAATCAAGTTCATTAGAAGCCAGACAAAGGAAAATGAAATCATTATAAGTATGTTGCTGATCTATATATACACACTAGCAACTGGCTACAAAAAAAACTTCCACATTGAATCATGAGATATATGTGTTATATAAATACAAAAAGAAAGGGGTAGGTGGGGAAGAAATAAAAAAAAAATAGTCCAGATGAAACATTATGAAGAAAGGGAGAAGGGGTTTCAACACACTTTTCCATAACTACATAAACCTTCACTTTATTTGTTTTGTCTGGCCTGAATATGAGACAATTCTAAATTATGCCCTAATGAACTCTAGATCTGCTAACAGAATTCATAAAAGTTTGGCTTGAAAATGTAAGGTTTTTTTGTTTTGTTTTTTAAAGAAAATCCTCAAACATTATTTGAAAATGTCAAACAGAATCTGGCCAAACTGAAGTACTTTTAAATAGTATTGATTCCAAAAGAAGAGTTAAGCCTGTGCTTATATCTCGCCTATCAAAATCAAAGGGACTCTCATGTGCTTCAGTCTGGCCTTTTTCACTCTTGATCTTTGATACTCCAAAACTTTGTCTCTTTAGTTTATCTCTCTCAGATGAAGTAAAGTCTTCCCTATACACAAGTTATTCTATCTATGATAAAATACGGATGATAATAATTATTTTGCTAGCATTGTAAAGGTGCCATTAATCTTTACAGTGTTCTTCTTGTGCAATACCCAGGAGTCTAATTCTGCTGCAAAATTCAGAATTGATGGTTAAGAGGCCTTTTCCTTCCAATCCTGTTTCGTATACATTTTCCAGGACAGTGGATAATTGTGTTACAAGTGAAGGAAGGAAGGAAGGAAATAATATGTCATGATAGGCTCCATTAAACTGTATTTGCTAAGCAAAAACAATAATTTAAAAGAAATATGTTGATATAGAACAGTTATGGTTAAGTAATAGAGTAGACCACAATTTTTAAAACTTAAGTGCTTATCAAATGACAGAATTTGTCTCCTTTGAATAATTATCTTGAAAGTGATTATTGTTGATAAAATGTGTTGATGATGAATATACAGCTTACAGTCCATGAAGTCAAGTCATCAAGACATCCAGATCTTCAAACAAGCTTTCTTTTATTGCAAAATCAGCATGAGCAAAATAATAATAATAATAATAATAATAATAATAATAATACCATCTTCACTTTAGTCAGAAGGCTAAACAGGAACAAAGCCTAACTGCTACATGATTCAAAATTGGTTAGTTGCAGCATCAGGAAAATATTTTAATTAGTCCATTACAGCTTAAAGGTTAAAAGACAAGTGACAAACTTTTCAGGATCACAACGTTCAGCCCCCAATTCTCCACCCATTTGGGTGTAGCCCTTCCAGACTGATTGGTTGAAGTTACATGACGTGTGTTAGCCCAACCTTTAATTACCATATTAAATCATGTGACTGCAGTTCCCATAACATTCCCATGTCTATGAATCCTTTTTGTAAACAAAGCTCTTTCTCACAGAACTGTAGTTCGTTAACTGCTTCTTTTGGCTAAAACACACCTGGGCTGATAATTGTGAAACTGGCCTCAGAAAACAACTTTTCTCAGCAAGGAAAAATACAGACATACATCTTTACATTTCAACATTTTAACATTGACTATATGTCCCATCACATTCTAATAATTATAGGGTACTGATTCATTTGGTGATGGCTACAAAAATTGTTCTGCTTAATCAGATCCACCCAAATGGTAATCTAGTAAGACAAAAGTAGTTTACTAGCAGAATTCCTGATAACCTGCCAGTTTTATTTCTTTTGCAGCACCCATGGAGGGGAAGAGATCACAAAAAGATGTTTACCTTGGTAGAATGTCATAAATTTGAGTGGCACATATCATCCATGAAGACCACTAGTAGCTAATAAAGGTGTAGGTATAGTAAAGAGCCCTGGTGGCGCAATGGTTAAATGCCTGTACTGCAGCCACTCACTCATAAACCACAAGGTTGTAAGTTCAATATTAGCCAGGGCTCAGGCTTGACTCAGGCCTGCATCCTTCCAAGGTCGATAAATGAGTGCCCAGCTGTTGGGGGGCAATGAGCTTACAGTTGTAAACCACTGCATAGCACGGTATGAAGCAGTATATAAATGAAGCTGCTTTGCTTTGCTAGGATGAGCCACATCTCTGTTATATTTCAAATCACTAACTGCACCAGCTTTGGGAAGTTACTGTTGAAGCTACAGCAGTCCAATTATATATGCAGCACAGATTGTTGAGCCTTTTTAGTTTTAGGGGTGGGGTGAGGACAGGGCACAACCCTACAAGGACACCTGGGTGGCTAATACCTCCTTCCCTTCCACAGTTGCCCACCACCGATTTTGAGGATTCCAGGAAGCAGGGACTGAATAATTAGGTGTCACTTAGATTTATTGGGCCTATAGAGGCAAAACAAAATGTTTATGGGGCTATACAGATGGGTGGCTCTGGGCCACCCCTGCCAGTGGTGGATTGGGGCCATGGCAACCTCACACTGCAGCCCCAATCCTTCCTTTTGTCGCCTCTAAGAGCCAGTGCTGCAGCTCTTGTGCACCCTTTTGGCACATTGCGTCTGCAGAGTCTCGCCCAGCAGAACTGTTTAGGGTGGTGGGGGATCTGACGCAGACACCTTCTGCGCCGAATCCTCTACTTAACCCGACAACAGCCTGCTGTGAGGCATTTAATACCTACTTTGCAGATAAAATCTCTCGGATAAGAGCCGACTTGGACACCAATATTTTGGCAGGATCTGTGGACGGGGCGTCCAGTAACTCCATTGATGGCATTTTACTGGATCAATTTCAATTTGTGAGTACCGAGGACATGGACAAGTTGCTTGGAAGAATGAGGAAGACAACTTGCCCTCTCAATCCTTGTCCATCATGGCTGGTCGTCCAGGGTGGGGACGCGTTGAGGGTGTTTCTCCGAGACACAATCAATGCGTCCCTCAGGGAAGGCAGTATACCATCCTGTTTAAAAGAGGCGGCAGTTAGGCCACTCTTAAAAAAGCCATCCCCGGATCCCCTGGACAGAAACAACTATAGACCAGTCTCCTTGCTGCCATTTTTAAGCAAGGTGATCGAGAGGGCAGTTGCCTCCCAGATCCAAGCTATCTTGGATGAAACCGATTATCTCGATCCATTTCAAACTGGCTTCAGGACAGGATTTGGGGTTGAGACTGCCTTGGTTGCTCTGACCAATGACCTCCGCTTGAGCATCGACAGGGGAAGTGTGACCCTGCTGGTGCTCTTGGACCTCTCAGTGGCCTTTGACACTATAGATCACACCATTCTCTTGGATCGGCTGAGAGAGCTAGGAATTGGAGGCACTGCTTTACAGTGGTTCCATTCCTTCCTCTCGGGCAGATCCCAGAGAGTGAGGCTCAGGGACAGTTGCTCTAAAATAGAGCTTAATTGTGGTGTCCTTCAGGGTGCCATCCTGTCTCCGATCTTATTTAACATTTATATGAAGCCGCCGGGAGAGATCATTCGGAGGCATGGAGCGCGGTGTCTTCAGTACGCTGACGACACCCAGATTTATTTCTCCATGACCAAATCATCGTCTCAGACCTCTGATGGCATCTCTCCTCTCAATGACTGCCTTGGAGTGGTAATGGATTGGATGAGGAAAAACAAATTGAAGTTGAATCCAGACAAAACGGAGGTGCTCACGGTTACAGGTCCGAATCCGGGTCCGGGATTACAGCCCCCAGTCCTGGATGGGGTCACACTCTCCTCCAAGGACTGTATGCACAGTCTGGGGGTACTCCTTGACTCATCGCTTCACATGACTAGCCAGGTGGGTGCGACAGTCAGGAGTGCCTGCTATTAGCTTCGGCTGATACGCCAGCTGTGCCCATACCTGGATAAGAAAGACCTGGAAACCGTTGTACATGCACTGGTAACCTCACGTCTAGATTACTGCAATGCACTCTACATGGGGCTACCCTTGTGCCTAACTCGGAAACTTCAGTTGGTGCAAAATATGGCAGCCAGATTAATCACCGGAACATCCAGGAGGGAGCATATTACACCAGTGCTTAAATCCCTCCACTGGCTGCCAATCAGTTTCTGGCCGCAGTACAAGGTGTTGGTTTTGACCTTTAAAGCCCTACATGGCTTGGGTCCAACTTATCTTAGGGACCGCCTCTCCCCGTATGAGCCCCCCCGTGCTCTTCGGTCAGCTGGGAAGAACCTACTACTACAGCCGAGGTCAAAGTCTACACAGACCTTGCAGAGGGCATTTTCCACCATTGCCCCTAAATTATTGAACGGCCTGCCGGATGAGATTCGTCTTACTACAACACTTACTGCCTTTAAGAAAGCAGTTAAGACGTATCTCTTCCGGCAGGCCTTCCCGGAATAACTCTCCTCAGAGAATGAACACTGGATTTCTCCTCCCCAAGCCTTCTGTTTGTTTGTAATTTTATATTGTTATGCATTTATTTGTTTTTATAAAATTTTCAAGTTTAATTTTGTTTTAAGGGGTGTGGGAGGGATGTGGGTGGAGGGATTGGGATATTGGATTGTCTTTTAACTATTGTATTTTTTAATTGTTGTAAGCTGCCCCGATTGCGATACAGAGGGGCGGGTTAAAAATAAAAATTATTATTATTATTATTATTATTATTATTATTATTAGCATTTCTGCATGCTGCACGAGGAGGGCGTCCTGACACTGTGTGTCATGCATATGGGTGTGCGGCAGCAGGACAGCATCAGGATAGGGACCTGACCCAACTCCACCCCCAGGCTGGCCCTTAAGTCCGGTGTGCAACACCCCTAAGTCATCTCCCTTGTATCCTCTGCAGGGAGAAAGGTGGGATATAAAAAAGATGAACCACAGACTCAAGAGCAAGGAAGTTTTATTTAAAGTGACAACTCT
This sequence comes from Phrynosoma blainvillii, assembly GCA_026167975.1. Lineage (NCBI taxonomy): Eukaryota > Metazoa > Chordata > Lepidosauria > Squamata > Phrynosomatidae > Phrynosoma > Phrynosoma blainvillii. The sequence continues at coordinate 176,650,637 of JANUYF010000003.1, forward strand.
CTTGGGTATACCAAAGAAAACAGAAAACATGGTGGACCCTGGGTAGCAAGAAAACACCTGTTGCTGGTGCTTTGTAGATAAAGTTCAAGACACTTGGTCAGTACATGACTGCTTATCAGTAGTTATCCTTAGTGAGAACATTTCAAGAAATTCCAAAGCACTGCTTTAAGGCAAGGCACAATATGTTTAACAGATTTCCTAACTCAATTATCTTCCTAGCTTATCTGCCTGCTACCTGCTTAGCTAGTATTGTGAGATGGTTTTGTGAAATAAAGGTTTTGTTAGTTCCTCTGGGGTCCAAAACACACTGGAGAAATAATCCAATTAGAGACTGCTTTAACTGCCCTGGCTCAATGCTAGGGAATTCTGGGAATTGTAGTTTAGCCTTATCTGTCAGAGAGCCCTGGTGCCACAACAAATTACAATTCCCAGGATTCCTTAGCACTAAGTCAAGGCAGTTAAAGAGGCTATGCAGTTGTGCAAAAAGAAATGATTTGAGTTTAGACAACGCACACCTAAAGGTCACCAGGAAAGTGCCCTCTAGGTGCCTCATGCTGAGAAAAGCCACTCCAAAAAGGAGCAGTTTTTTTCTGTTTCTTCTTTAAAAATGCACACCTTCGCAGGTGTGTCTGTATGCAGACAGAAAAAGGACACCCGAGATTTAAGGCACCTGTGTAAATGCACCTGCACACATGCAGTGGATTTTGAGTCACCCATTGAGTGCATACACCCTATGAAAAAAGATTCAATTTCAAGCATCCTAATTTCAAGCCCAGGTGTGGATGCACCGCCACAGGTGTGTCTGCTAAGAACCCTAACCCTAATTTTTACAGTAAGCATGCACCTTAGCAACTATTGGGACACTGAAAGTGTTGCTGCTGGATGTTTCCCTGTGAGAAAGTGATAAGGGAAAAGTTTCACTTTTAAGCTGGACCCTCCCCCCCCCCCCACACACACATTGCAGTGCCATTTTCCCAGCAGTCCTGTGCAGCTGTGCAGCTCCATAGCTGTGCTCCTTCAGCACTCATCTTCTACAGTGGGCAGAATGGCAGAGCCATCCACAAGCAACAAGCCAAAAAGAAGGAGAGGTGCGTCATGGTCCCATGTGCAGATGGCCGACCTGATAGCTATGTAGTCACAACCACATATTCTGGACAAATTGAGAAATTCCTTCTTGAATTCTGATACATTTAAGGAGTTGGCAGAAGGCATGAGGGCTAACGGCCAGCAATGCACTTGAGAGGAGTGTCGCCAGAAGACCAAAAACCTCAGGAGAAATTACAAGAAGTTTAGGGATCACAAGGCCAAAGTGGTCAGGGTCTCTCCACCTTGGCCTTCTACCAGGAATACCATGCCTTCTTTACTGAGGATGGTAGCATACGACCCAGCAGAATATGTACCAGTAGTGAAATTGTTAGGGTTCCAGTCAGCCAGCCAGCCAGCCAGCCAGAGTGGAAACTGTGGAGGACATCTCTGAGGCAGAATGCACCCAGGACCTTTTGATGCCCTCTCAAGGTAAGATGTGCCAAGGCCCTTGGGAAGGGGTGCAGAGGACAGCACTAGGGTGGGCAGAGGGCAGAGATGACCTCATCTCTTGTTATTTAGATTACCAGGATGAACACCCTGACTCAGATGAGATATCCTGCAATCAGAGGGCTGTGGACATCTCCACCATGAGACCACTGTTCCGTGCCTCTGCATCTTCCATGAGCAGACCACCATCTTGTGCTATGGAGGGAAGAATTACATCTTCCCAGAATCAGTAACTACCGTGACAACTCACCTGTCCCACGTACCAGTACAGCAGCAACTGAGGATGACAGTGAGGGCAAGGAGAGGACAGGTCCTGGACAATTCACAGTAAAGTCATTCCCAGTTATTATAAGAAATGCACTCAAAAGGCATAGCAGTTTGTTTGGCTTTTGTGACATCGTCTGTGCAGGTGCGCAGGTGTTCAGAAGACCTGCACACTGCTTTTGCATCCTGGCATGCTTGGGGGGGGGGGGCTCACGGAGAAACATTTGTCTGTGTGTCCTGTTGACCATGTCCCTTGCATGACCGCCAGCTGCATGTATCCAGTCTGTCCACACATACCTCCCTTGCATGTACCTCTCCTCTCCCCTTCCCGATCTCTGTGGGACACTTTGTGTTTAAACCCTGTCCTGTGCCATATATATCCTATAGAATGAAAAGTAGAACAAGAGACAGAAGGAGAAACAGCTAATCCCAGAGCTGCAATCCCACTGGCAGCCCACCTGGCTGAGATCAAACAGAAGAGGGTCCTTCGCTTTTGAATCGGCAAACAAACCAGGTAGATGGCTTGCATGGAAATTGAAAAATAGTTGGAAAAATATGATTTGGAAAATAAAAGAAGGTGAAAAAATTTATACAGAACAAGCACAATTGAAAAAAAAAAAGTATTTCATAAATATTTTAAAGAATTGTTTGCAAATGAGAACATAGACAAAGAGGGAATGACAAAGTACATACAAAATTTATCAACAAATACTATAAATGATGAACAAAGAAATGACTTAAATAAGAAAATTATGTTAATGGAGACTATACAAGCTATACAGAGACAGAAAACAGGGAAATCCCCAGGACCAGATGGCATTACAGTGATTTATTATAAGACATTTATTAATCAAATCACAAATCCACTACAAATAACAATGAATGCAATATTAGAAGGAGAGATGCCGGAATCATGGAGGACATCACATATTACATTGATACCTAAAGAAGATAAGGAAATTCATGATGTGAAAAACTTTAGATCTATTGCTCTCCTGAACAATGATTATAAAATATTTACATCAATTTTGGCAGAAAGATTTAAAAAAGAGTTTGAATACTTGGATAAATAAAGATCAAACAGGATTTCTTCCAAACAGACACATGAAGGAAAATATAAGAAATATAATTAATATAATTGAGTATTATGCAAAAAGAGTGGATCAACAAGCTGCATTAATATTTTTGGACGCTGAAAAGGCATTCGACAATGTTCACTGGGATTTCACAACAGAGATTTTGAAAAAGATGGAAATTGGACTGAACTTTTTGACATGGCTAAAAGAAATATATAAGAAACAAGAGACAAAGATAATAGTTAATGGAGAAAGAACTGCAGTCTGTGAAATTCACATAGGAACAAGGCAAGGATGTCCGCTGTCACCATTATTGTTTATTATGTCCTTAGAGATACTTTTGGACAAGATTAGATCGAACGATGCAATAAAAGGAATAAAAATAAATAGATTTCAATATAAAGTAAGGGCATATGCAGATGATCTGGTAATAACTTTAGCGGACCCAATGGAGAGCATACAACCAATGATAGAGACAATTAAAGAATATGGGAAATATGCAGACTTTAAAATTATTGAGAGAAAAACAAATATGCTGATATTGAATATGGGAAAAGAAGAGAAATAACAACTTAAACAAACATCTAAATTTGAAATAAAGGACAAAATAAAATATCTAGGAATATACATAACAAAGAGAAATGCAGACTTATTTAAAAACAATTACAAAAAGGTATGGTGAGAGGTTTGGGAAGATTTGCAAAGATGGAGAAAAATGAATTTAACATGGACTGGTAAAATTTCAGCTGTAAAGATGAATTTAACACCAAAGATGATGTTTTTATTCCAGACATTACCAATTATAGTCAATGATAAACCATTCAAAGAATGGGAAAAAGACATAGCAGCATTTATTTGGAATAAAAAAAAGGCTAGAATTAAAATGAAAGTTTTGCAAGATGATAAGGATAAAGGAGGAATGAGCATCCCAAATTTTAAACTTTATTTTTATGCTTCACGTTTAAAAAGGATAAAAGAATGGATACAGATTAAAAATAACAGACTACCACAATTAGAGGGAATGGACTTAGCATATGGATGGCATGCATATTTAATTTATGACAAGGTTAAAGTAAACAAGGAATTTAATAACCATTCTATAAGAAAAGCGATATTGAGGATTTGGCAAATATATCAAAGAATATTTATCAAAAAGATTCCACAATGGACTTCGGTAAATGAGACTTTTTATAGGAGAGAAAAAATGAAAGGTGATGATTGGATAACTTATAAAGACTTATTGCAATGGGGAAACGATAATCCAAAGATGAAATCTATGGAACAGCTATTAGAAGAAGGTTTAAACAGCAATTGGTTTTTATATAGACAAATTATGGAAAGATTTAAGATGGATATGAAAACAAGCCAGATAGAAAAGGAAGAATTGGAATTTGAAAAATTAATGACAGAAGACACGCAACATATGTTCTCAAGATTGTATAAAATACTTTTGAAGGTAGAGATGGAAGCAGAATCTGTAAAAGAGTACATGATAAAATGGGCACAAGATGTGGGAAAATCAATAATGTTTGATGACTGGGAAAGAAACTGGAAAAAAAGAATAAAATATACATTAAGTTATGATGTAAGAGAGAGCTATTATAAGATGCAATACAGATGGTACTTAACACCAGAAAAGATATCTAAGGTTTATAAAAACAGTAATAAAGAATGCTGGATATGTTCGAAATCAATTGGTACATATATATACATGTGGTTGGAGTGTGAAAGATCGAAAAAATATTGCTCACAAATACATACAGAGATAGAAAAAATCTTTAAAATCAAGATGAATAAGCAACCAGAAGTATACTTGTTGGGAATGTTAAATGATGAAATTGAAAGAAAAATTGGTAAGGTACTATTCTATATGTTTTACGCTGCTAGGATTATAATCGCAAGCAGATGGAAGAGTAAAGAGACTCTTAATATAGAAGAGTGGCAATGTAAATTATATGATGTCATGGAAATGGATAAATTAACATCATTAATTAAAGGAGATAAGAGTGGAAAATTTGGAAAGAATGGACACCGATCATAGAATATTTTAAAGAACTTTGGGGAGAAAATAGTGTGATCACTCTGAAGAATGAGAAATGGGTTCAATAAAAATTTAGATATACAAGAGGTATGATAAATATATAGGCCCTGTTAAAATAAGACGTAGAATGGATTAAAGTATATGATGTGTAACGGATAAAGATGAATATGGAAAATCATTTTAAGATAGGGAGGAAATAGAATTGGAAATGCAGAATCAACTATATATATAGTAAGGAATTATATGAAATTATATAATAATCAAATATATTCAAAGTAAAGGAGGGGGAGTCTTATTTTATGTTTGTAAGTGATGTACTATGTATGTTTATGTTATATTGTTGTTTGTTTATTGTTTAATGTTTATTGTATGTATAATATGTGTGTTTTAATATACAATAATAATATTTTTTTAAAAAAAAGAAGAAGAGGGTCCTTTGCTCAGCAGCTGCAACAACTACTAGTGCCCTGCATCGGTTAATGGAACACAGTTCAGACCAAATTAACAGACTTCAGGAAAAGGGGGAATGAGCCCATGAGCTTGGGGAATCAGCTCAGATTAAGTCAGGCAGAGCACCGGAGGCAGTTGCTAGAGAAATCTGTCTAGCAGCAGGAGTGGCTAAATGCCACCCTGGAAGTGCAAACAGCTTGTGGAAATCATAAACGGGTCCACAGGGGCACTGGTGGCAGAGGGTACAGTGTGGAAGAGGGTGGAAGAATGAGGGGAACCCCTCCTGGCCCTGGAGGAGGGGGCAGTGGAGCTGGACAGAGGAAGAGGGTCCAACTTCCCAGCCTTGGAGGAGGGGGGTTACTATGGAGGTGGAGATCCCTGAGCAATATCCCATTGGCAGAGATCAAACGGAGAGGGAAAGGGATGTTACAGTGATCACCAGTAAGTAGCAAGGCAGCCATCACCAGTAACCCCCTTTCTATGCCCACCTCATTCATTTCTACCCCCTACTATGCCCACCTCACTGATTCCTACACCCCCACTATGCCCACCTCACTGATTCTCCTCACTGGTTCCCTGTGGTGATCCTGTGTTGAACATGCACACCTGCACATAAAATATCATAAGGTTTAAGACTGGAAAGTTTATTCATAAAAAAGTCAGCCTGTGACAATCGTGTGTAGGTGTGCAGATCACGGTATAATTTTATAATTAAGAATAAACCACAATGTGTCAGCTATATACAAATGCGGAGGAGAGGGGACTATGTACAAATGGGGGAAGGGGAGGAGGATTATGTACAAATGGGGAGAGGAAGGAAGTACGTACAAGAGGAAAGGGGAGGGGAAGGTGCTTCAGGGAGGGGGAAGCGGGGGGGGGGGACTGAGTCAGTCCAGGATGGCTGCATTGTGTCGAGGACCTGCTTCATCTGGACCATGATGGCAGTTACCCTTTCCTCCAGCCATCTATCTGCCAGGGGAAAGAAAAGAGAAAAGTGTGGTTAAGAGGTTGCTCTTCACCCCATCACCCAGTGCCATAGCCAGGGTTCCTGGGTGCCCCCCACTCCCTCCCTCTGATTCCCTGCCACTCTTACTTCACTGGCGATCTTAATCCTGGCTTTGTTGGAGGTGGGCCAAGTGGGAGGCACCTTCCCTACACCTTTATTTCCAAAAGGTCACATGGGAGTTGATACAAAAATCATGTTTTTTATACAATAAAAAAGCCAAATGGAAAGTGGTTTGTTTTTTGGTTTTTTTGCAGGAAGAAAATCTATATTTTAGACAGAACCACAATACACAGACACAATTTTGAGCATGAAAAATGGGGCAGTGGTATTTCTTGTTTTGTTGTTGTTTGTTAAAAACCTAGAATTTTCACAAACACAGAAAAAATGTGTGCTTCTGTGTAGAATAAATTCCTGTAACACTGACATTGACAAATACCAGGTGGAAACTGTTCAGAAATGTTCATTTTCTCACATGGACAGAAAAGTAGAGAAATTCTTTACCCTCACTTTTGGGAATGAAATAACGAATATTTATACTCCTACTTTATCATCTCTTTGTGAGGTCTTTTCCCCCTAATCCTGTACTATGACTCTCCTGACTTTCCTGATTTTTTTTAAATATTTATATCAAGGTCACCAAATGAACATTTTACTTTGGCTCAACTATATCTTAGTTTTTCAACATTTGCCTCTTTCCCAAGGAAACATTTGATTTGGGATTATATGGAGGTACCACCTTACAGCTTCTTTGAAGTGTTAGTAGAATAAGGGGCTCTGGGCCACCCCTGCTAGCAGTGGATCATGGCCGTGGCAACCCCATGCTGTGGCCCCAATGCTTCCGTTTGCTGCCCCTAAAAGAGTGGAAAAATGCCCTTTTAGGGGTGGCAAAAGGCCACCCTAAGAGCCGGTACCATGGCTCTTCTATGCCCTTTTGGCACAGTGTGTCTGCACGCTCCACTAGGAGGGTGTCCTGATGCCTCATGCCGTGCAAACGGCTGCATGGTGTTAGGACAGCATCGAGGTGGGGTTGGGGCATCTGATGTGCAGCTGCCCCACCCCAACTTCAGCACCAGGCTGGCCCTTTAGACTGCAGCACCCCTAAGTTTTAGTGACCTCAACTTTTAATTTGAGAATCAGTTATTAAACCATTTATGATATCTTTTTAATGTTATTGTTATTTTTGCTCTCTTTCTCTCTCGAACCTCAAACAACTCTCACCATCAGAAAGTTCTTACTAATATTTAGGCAGAATCTCTTTTTCTATAGATCCATTGCTCTGGGGCTATTCAGACAGTGAAAATAATCTGGCATGAATCTGGGTTGAATCTTTATTGTTCACATACATCCCAAATGCACTCAATTCAGTTTTTTGGTGGGCTGCCCAAAAACCCACTTAACCCAGGATAATCAGTACTGATTTCTTTCTGAGTTTTTCTAAAAGATTTGCATTATTGGTAGTGTGAATCTGATTAGGAGAAAGGAGGGCTCTGTCTCTCTCATTCCCCCCCACACACACTGCCCCCACTCTCTTTAGCAGCCAATGACTCCAGGGAGCAGTGGGAAACATTGTCACCATTGCCACTGCCTCAAGAAACCCAACTGGGGACAGTTTCTCCCAAGAGTAACTGGCAACCTTGGGGGGAGGGAGGCACAGGCCTGCTGAGCATGTATGAGTAACAGAACATGAAGAGATGTGAAGAGATACAGTTCTGATTTTAAAAATGGTGTGAATAACAAACCCATAATGCATGAGTTTGCTTATTCACATAAAAAAAAGATGTCAGAATGACACACACACACCGTCTTGTGATCAGCAGAAAATAAGCATGTTCCACCTTTGATATGACATTCCCTCAAATATTTAAACATGGCTGTCATGTCACCTCTTAACCTTCTCTTCAGCAGGCTAAACATACCCAGTCACCTAAACCAACTCTCATAGGCCTTGGTTTTCATACCTTTTACTATTTTGATTGCCTTCTTTTGGACATGTTCCAGCTTGTCAATAGCTTTATTGAATTGTGATGCCCATAACTTTTCTTTCTCCAATTAAGAGAGGATCAGAAACTGGAAGAATTCCAGTTTATTTCTGCAGGCTTTTCAACAGGATTTAAAAACAACCCTTGGTTCATGTGTCTGTGTGCTTTCAAGTTGCCTGTCAACTTCTGACAACCCCATAAATTTTATAGGGCTTTCTTATGCAAAGAATACTCAGATGTGGTTTTGCCAGTTCCTTCCTCTGAAATATAGCCCACAGCACCTGGTATTAATTGACGGCATCCCATTCAAGTATTAACTAGGGCTGACCCTGCTCAGCTTCCAAGATCAGACAGGATCTGGTGTCTTTTAGGATATTTATGTACTATTGATATAGTATTACTGATAATTATATAGAGACAGTGGAAAAACAAAAAGCAAGGAAAATGCATTGCTTTTAAAAATTCATGGCCTTTCAGGCAAGTATGTTCTAGATCCTGGAAGGCTTTGAATAACCATAAAGCCTGCATTTCTTGCCTTGATTAATGCAGTTGAAATATTAAAGTAAAAAGTTTACACTCCTAACTTCTTCAGAAACAGCTGAAGTTAAAAGCCAAAATGTGTCCCTTGAAGACTTTAGAACATTTCTGATATTAGTCACCCTGGCAAATAAGGATACATTATACCTATTTCCTCTCTCTCTCTCTGTCCCTTCTATCTATATGAGGTTTACTAGCAAGGTGAGCGAATACTATCATCAAATACCTAAAGCAGCAGAAAAAAACATCAGTTCTTCACCTCCTGAGGCACAATCAACCCCACAAAGATTTCTGTACAAGAAGCTGCTGCCCCTTTCCATCAATTGCTGGAAAGCCAACATGGGGTGCTGCCATGAGCAAGACAAGTGAAGGTGTAGACAAGTCAACAAGTCCCATGAAGTGCTGCCTTCCTTCTGCCTCCCTCCCTCCCTCCATCAATCAGCACAATCATGCCCATTCCAACCAGGTATCACCTGACAGTGAAAGGGAAAAGTTGGTGAAAGTGTGGAGGAGGGAGCAGGAAAGTGACCTTTGAGGAGGCAACCATGCAACTGATAGCACTACATTGAGCTGGTGCTCAACAATGTTTCCTTGTACATGTGTGCTCCATCCTGCTTTCCCTTTGCCCTGTCATTATCTCTAGTCAGCCTCTTCACATTCTTACACCTGTGCACCCAATGGAGGCAAGAGAAGCACCTCTTGCTTCTCAATCTCACCTGTCTCTTTCCCTTGGGGCAGGCAGGGAGAGACTCTCTTTGTGAGACTGGTGTTTTGAAAACCTCTCTGGCACTAGACAACCAATGTGGGGTGTTGACGGGCAAGAGTGGCTCTTCACAGCCATACACTGCTGTGTCACTGCCCCAAACTCTCTGCCCTTCTCCTGTTGACACCTCTTTTTTTCCTCACAACCCCCCTGGATCTTTCTACTGCACCCAAGGGGGCATATCACCTACTTTGGGATATCACCTACTTTGGGAATCACTGTAAGCCTTATACACATAACCTGAAAATAATTTTATACACAATATTTTTAGTAGTTTTGTGCATGAAACAAAGCTTGTGTACATTGTGTTAGAATATGTGATTTTTCATAAAATTTTGGGCACACGTGGCATTCCCTCTATGAACCTGAGGGATGTCAGCTATAATCCCCTAGATGGCAGGTCATGTAGGAACTGAGAGATCTGCCTAGGAGAGATGGAAAATTCCCTACAAGACAGGTTTGGGAGTTGCCAAAAGGGAAAAGCCATTATACTGGAAGAGACACATAATAGTGTTTATTTGTCTTGAGTTTCACACTTAATGGGGCAGTGATCAGATTTGACTGTGCCCTTTTCTCTAGCCTCCCTTCCTTGAGAGTCTCAAAACCAAATACATTGTTTAGACTGCTCTCACAGCTAGGTTTAACAAAGCTAAGACTATCAATGCCTTTGTCCCTGCTTTAACCAAGCTGTTTAGTCAATAGGCAGAAGGCAGAAATTTCCTATAAGAACTCTTGGATTTCTAGGCTCCATGTGCTATCTTAAGAGTGCATGCTGACTCCACATTGATCTGTACTCTGATCATAGCTCCCTCAGCCATCCTTTACCCCCATTTCAGTGGTCATGCATCATCATCATCATCACCACCATCGCCATCCACAGCAGATCCCAGAGAAGCCTTTGGAAGTGAGTAACTCCCTCAGTCTGGTCCCTCTTGAGCTATCCCCGCTTTCACCCTTTATTTTTAAGTGTGCAGTGTGTGAGAGTGCCACATTTGTGTGTTTGCATTTTCCCCTTTTAATAAACATTTGGACTTTAATTGGAGAATCCTGCCTCAGTGTCATCCATTGTGGGATTCCTTATTCCTCTGGTATACATAATGGTACCAGGTCCCGAGGAAATTTTGGTGGATGGCATCTGGAGAGGCTGCAGAGGAGTGGAGCTCCGGAGCTGCAGAATGTTTTAATGAGTCATGTATGGTATTTGAGTGTGTATTTCACTCTCAGAACTTGCCTAAAATCCCTCCGGTAAGAGGGGCTATAGGGACCCAGCGGGGGGGGGGTTGAAGAGGCGATTATCTCAAGAGAATGGCCGAAAGGACTGAAGGGCAACCCATACTCATTAAATTATGGACCCTTTTGGTCTGGAAAAAAAGGATGCCTATACACCCTTTAGGGTGAAGCAACAGTTTGCTTCTATAAAAATAGTGGGGAGAAGCGGGTGACGGAGTTCTTATTTTGGGTTTCCCCCCCCCTTGCTGAGACGGACTGTGATATTCAATAAGAAACAAAGTGTCCACGTTAATTGACAAGTAAAAGTAAATGATGGTAGAGCCTCTTTAAAAAGCTCGTAGCCAAGGCGCAGAAGCGGGGAAAGCTATAGGTGAGCTGGTGCATAAAAATAGAAAGAACGGTGGCAAAGACAAATTGGAGAAAAGATATTTGGAGAAAGAGGTTGCGTGGAGTGTGGAGTGGAGAGTGATAGAAGAACGGAGATTGAAAAAAGTGAGCAAGATAAAGGGAGCAAGAGTTAAGGGGAAAAAGATAAAAGCACACCGCATAAGATGAAGAAAAAGTGCCAGCAGAGTGATATTTGAGTGCTTGGCAGAGTGAGGTGAAGACTGGTGAGGACTCTAGCCCCCAAGTCTTGTCTATCTCTCCAGAAGCAATGTGGAAATGGCGATAAAGGAGATTGAGGTGGGAGCGGTTTAGTGAGAGAACGGGGTAGATTGGGATCCTTATCCTCGTTTGTTGAATTTGGAGGCAATGTTGAAGTGGCGGTGTGCAGGATTATCAGCACTATTAAATCAGAGTGGGAGTGGCGGAGGAAGTGGTGGCGTTTTGGAGGGAGATTTGGAGCGGTACCGAGGCCCCTTTTCCATCTTCTTAACATGTTTATCTCCCCTGAGAAAGAAAGTAACGATTGCAGCAGAGGGGGTGTAGGTAGATGTCTGGAGCATTAAAAACTCTTATTGCCATCCCCTCTATCCGTTGTCAGTGGGAAAGGTGGTGGTAGAAGATACAGAAAAGCAAAGTGAGGTTTGAGGAAGAGGCAAGAACCGACATCTACGTGTCTATAATTATGAATAATGCTAATGAGTGAATATTGGTTTATTTCAGGGATAGGCAACCTTTCCCCTTTAAGGGCCAAGGGACTTCAGCTCCCATAATCCCAGGAGCTGTTGGCCAACATGGGACTATTGGGCAACATGGCTGAGGCTTCTGGGAGCTGAAGTCCCTCGGCCCTTAAAGGGGAAAGGTTGCCTACCCCTGGTTTATTTAGTTAAATTGGTTTATTTGTGAAGGTTCCCTTGGAGGGAAGATATAGCCACAGTGAGACTATGCTGTCCAATAAATAAAAGGACATTGGTTTTTTGCTTTATATGTAATCTCCAATTGTATTATAAAGCTGAATGGGAATATTCCATAGAAAAGAATAATAGAACATAAGTGGAGTGAGAAGGAAAGTTAAACTTACATGGGTATAGAGCAGGGGTAGGCAACCTTTCCCCTTTAAGGGCCAAATCACAGGAGCTATTGGCCAACATGGGACTATTGGCCAACATGGCTGAGGCTTCTGGGAGCTGAAGTCCCTTGGCTCTTAAAAGGGAAAGGTTGCCTACCCCTGGTATAGAGGGTCTATGGGGCATAGATGGTTGTATAGATATAGATGTATGAATTAGAGCTATTGAATGATGTGTAGCTGAAACCCATAGGGAAAGGAAAAAGAGGCTAGACTGTAATTTAGATTGTTTAATAATCTTAGATTATCATAAAAACTATGTGGATAAGAAAGTCACACTATAGAATTATTGTGTTATTGTATTAATACTTGGAGGGTGAAAAAATATATACATCTGTTAAACAAAATAAGTGTTGTATTATATAAAGATATATTATAGTTTAAAATTAAGGGTATATTAATAATGGTGACAGGAAAGAGAGGTATGATTCAATCTCAGATACAAGTAACAACACAGAGAAGAGGATCAACTGAAGAAGTTGTAAGAATCAGTGATCAGAACACTCTACTGATAGAAGAAATAAGGAAGCTGAGGTTGGAAATGAAGGAGATAAGACATGAATTGAAAGAAGAGATGAAAGAGACAAGACAGGAAATGAGGGATGAAAATAAAGAAATGAGAACTGAGATAAGGAATGATTTGAAAAAAGAACTTGAGAACTTTGGGAAGAAAATAGATTAAAATCTCCAATTATTTGACTAAAACTGAGAAAGAAGTTGAAGGATTAGTGAAGACAATAAAGCTGGAAAAGACAACAAAGGAAATTGAGGGGAAACAAGAACAACAGAATAAAGGACTTAACAAATGAACTTAGATATAGAGAATCATGCATTAAAATCTGTGGCTTTCCAGAATCGAAAAATGAGGATTTATATAACATCATAATTATGTCAATGATGGAATATTTGGGATTTACCAAGGAAAGAATGGAATTGGAGACCGACAAATTTTTTAGAGTTAACTCTATCTATGTGAGGGGGGGGGGGGAAGCACCGAGAGACATAATTATATGCTTCACAAGAACTAAAATAAGAGATATTGTAATTGAGAAAAGCTACACTACAGCTCTAAGGCTTGATAATAAAGAATTGAAAATATTTAAGGACATTCCACCTTCAATAATGCTAGGTTGACAAAAATATAAGCCACTGACATAACTTTTAAAGAAAAGAAAAATTGAATATTGATGGGAGAGGATAGAGGGTCTGTTCTTTATCTGGAGACAAAGAAGATACAAAATAGATACAATAGAAAAAGCAAAAGAAATGGGATTTGGGATTTAGGTATATTTTAACTGTTCCTTGTTTTAATATGTTGTTCGCCACCCCAATTGCCATGCAGAGGGTTGGCTTATAAATATATTATTATTATTATTATTATTATTATTATTATTATTATTGAAAATAAACTAAGCAAAGGTGAAAGAGATAATCAAGAATCACAAGTAGTAACACGAGCTAAGACTAAACAACAGGAGAAAGAAAAGACAGAAGAGACGAATACCAAAGGTAATAAAGGAAAATCGGAAGGAGTACTTATATTTAGAATGAGGAGGAAAAAGGAAGTCCCAGTTCAAGATATAAAAGAAGGAGGAATAAATACAAGTGAAGAAGAGAAAGAAAGGGAAGAAGGAGAAGAAGGAGAAGGAGAAGAAGAAGAAGAAGAACTAGAGGAGAGGAAGAAGAGGAAGAAGAAGGAGGAGGAGGAGGAAATAATATCAAAATTTAAGAAGATATAATAAAAAATAATATATATATAGCCACATTAAATCTAAGGGGTGGAAGGGGTGGAACAAACTAAAAACAAAACATTTTAAAACAAATAAAACAAAACAAGATAAAACAAAACAAATTAAAAGAAATCAAATTAGGACAATGGGAATGAAAATATTATCATGGAACATCAAAGGATTGAATTCAAAATATAAAAGAAATATGACCTTTCATCACTTAGAGAAATTGAAGAATGATATAGTGTGTCTTCAAGAGATAAAAATAAGAGAAAAGGACATGAAATATATTAGAAATCCGAGATTAGGAATTGCTATGTGTCAGTTACAAAAAAGAAAAGAAAGGGTGTAGCTATCTATGTGAACAAAAAATATACCTCGAAAGAATTGTTTAAGGATAATAAAGGATCCTATATTGCAAAGCAAATGCAAAGCAAAGCAGCTTCATTTATATACCACTTACCATCATGCTATGGGATGTCTAAGCGGTTTACAACTGTAAGCTCATTGTCCCCCAACAGTTGGATACTGATTTTAGTGACGTCAGAAGGATACTGGCCTGAGTCTAGCCTGTGCCCTGGCTAGTATTGAACTCGCAACCTTGTGGTCTATGACTGAGTGGCTGCAGTACAGGCATTTAACCACTGCACTACCAGGGCTCCTGTTGGAAATAAAGATGAAAGAACAAAAGATAGTTGGAATAGGAACATATGCACCATTGTAGGGAAGAGGAATTTTTTTTGAGCAAATTAAAAAGGAACTAAGGAATATAAACCATAATAATGTTATAATTGTTTGGTGGTGGAGGAACAGGTTTATTTGTAAATCCAGCAGAGTTTAACTTGCAGCAGAGAAACACCACGCAGAGCAATCTCCAAGCTTTTGGTAGTAGGCTTTATTATAGAAAACATATGCAGAGTAAAAAACTATAAGGTCCAATAGAACATCACATCAGGCAGATGTGGCTATCAGGAACAAACTACAAATCCTTAATGCTACATTGTGAAAAAGTTAGTCATGCTATAGCTCCAGCAAAATAAAGAAAACTTAATCCATTCCAATGAAAGTTCAAAAACAGACTGACTTCTATGCCTGATACACAATTTTCTCAGCCCAACCTTTCTCCACCTCTTGGGTGTTAACCTCAGGTCAATTGGTTGTTGTGTACATGAGGTATGTTAACCCAACCTCTTGTTGTTCATCATTTACCATGTGATCTACTTTCTTATAACAACTTTTATTATTGTTTTCACTGTATAAACAAGAACACTTTCCCATCTATTCCATCTTGTGGTTTCCATTTTGTTTTGTCTCTTTGGACATCTGGACTGAGTTGTTGTGTTCGGCCTAGAAGCATGTTCTCATGGAAAAATACAGACACACACATCTTTACATTTCACCATTGACTATATATCCCATCAATACTCTAACAATAATGATGGGCAATTTTAATGCGGTAATTGAGCCACGACTGGACAGAGCATCGGATCTAAAAAAGAGAATTGGTAAAAACCAGGGTAAACTACCCTGCTCCTTCTTTGAAATATTAGATGAATTTTCAATGGCAGATGTCTGGAGAGCTAACTATGGAAATTGAAGAGAATACACATTTTACTCTGAGGTACACAAATCTAGGTCTAGATTAGATATGTTTGTAACAATGACAATGTTGCCAAGAATAAAAAAAAAATATGGAAGTATTAGTGAAAATTACATCAGATCATCAGCCAATAAGATTAGAATTGGAAGAAATAAAAAGGGAATATACTTGGAGATTGAAAAAGTATCTGTTGAAAAAATGAAGAAAATATCTCTAAACTGAAAAAAAGAATTGAAATTATACTTTGAGGAAAATATATTAAAAGGGGTTAGAAATAAGATAGTATGGAATGCTGGAAAAGCAGTTGCTAGGGGACTTCTTATAAAGCTTAATTCAGAAGAAAATAAAAAGAGGAAAAAAGAGGGGAACAAGATCTTGGAAGAGCTGAAAGGGAAAGAACTACAATGGAAAAGAAATGGAGATTAAAAAAAAAAACTTAGACTAGAGGTACAAAGTTTAGAATCTCAGTTAAAGACCTTGACATTAAAAGATTTGGAAGGGAAACTGCAATATATAAAACAGAAACATTTTGAGATGAGGAATAAACCACACAAATTAATGGCTAACTTGATAAGAACAAAAAGTAATAAAAAATTAATTACAGAAATAAGATCTGAGGGGAAAATATATACAATACAAGAAGAAATCAAAAAGATATTTGAAACTTATTACCAGGCATTATACAAGGAGGGTAAGATAAAGGAGAAGACTAGAGAGAAAATACAAGAATACCTAAGTAAACAAATTGTACCACAACTTAGTGAAAATCAGGAAAAAGAATTAAATAGAGATATTACAGAAAGAGAGGAAGATGAAAACAGGGAAAGCACCAGGACCAGATGGTTTTACCAGTCTTTATTATCAGAAAATGGAAGAAATTTTAGTGGACCCTTTAAAGTGTAAGTTAAATGATATAAAAAAATAAGGTATCCCTGAATCCTGGCAGAATGCTTATATTACACTTATTGCTAAAGAGGATAAAGACTGTCGCGAAAATAAAAATTATAGACCTATTTCATTAACGAATGTGGATTACAAAATATTTACAACTATCATTGCAGAACATTTAAAGATCTTGAATAATATAATCCATAATGATCAAAATGGATTTTTACCAGGAAGATATGGGAAAAAATATGTAAGAACTGTATTAAATATAATTGAATTTCTTGAGAAACATAATGAAAGGAAAGCTGCAATGATCTTTTTAGATGCAGAGAAGGCTTTTGATAAGATGAGCTGGACCTTTCTGGAAGAGACAATAAGAAAAATGAAAATGGGAGAAAACTTTGGTAGATGGATTAGCGTGATTTATAATGAACAAAAAGCTCAGATGATAGTTAACAATGAAAAACTGACTATATAAAAATAGAGAAAGGAACAAGGCAAGAGTGCCCACTATCGCCTTTGTTATTTATTTTAAGCTTAGAAGTGGTAAATATTAAAATTAGGGAAGAAAATAGGATACAAGGGATGAATATTAAAGGCCAAAATTATAAGATGAAAGCGTACACAGATGATCTGGCTATATTTCTTGAAGAACCTAATAAAAGTATAAAAGATCTGCTAAATATACTTCATGAATTTGGAGAACTGGCAGGCTTTAATATTAATGAAGAGAAAATGATAATTATAACAATGAATATGCTATAAAAGGAAGAAGAACTATGTAAAATTTCAAATTTTAAAATAGAGAGAAAGGTAAAATATTTAGGAATAACGATTACAAGAAGAAATGCAGACCTGTTTGAGAATAATTATGGTAAGATTTGGAAAGAAATACAACAAAATTTAAACAAATGGTCTAAACTTCAATTGTTCCTTTTAGGAAGAATATCATTAATTAAAATGAATATCTTACCAAAGTTGATGTACCTTTTTCAAAATATACCAGTGATACATAATGAGAGCTGTATAGATAAATGGAAAAAAGAACTTATTAAATTTGTATGGCAGGGTAAGAAACCAAGGATCAAATACTTGAGCTTAATGGAATCAAAAGAAAAAGGAGATTTTGCTTTCCCTGATTTAAAGCTTTATTATTGGGCCAATTGCATGGTTTGGCTAGAGGACTGGATCATGCTGGAAAATGATAAATTAATGAATATAGAAAGAGATAATATAGAATATGGATGGCACACTTACTTGTGGTATGGAAAATTGAAGAATAATAATTTTTTTGAAAATCATTATATTAGAAAATCATTATTAAGAGTACAGTTTAAAATTAAGAATCAATTTTATAGAAAAATACCATTATGGGTATCACCACAAGAGGCCTTCCTTTACAGAAGTAGAAGTAATAATAAAATATGGTTAAGATGTAGAGATATTACCATATATGAACATCATAACTATAAAATGAAATCTAAAGAACAATTGGAAGAAGAGGGTAAAATTAATAACTGATACATGTATCTGCAATTGAGAAATAGATTTAATATTGATTATAAAAAAGAAGGTTTTGAAATAACTAGAACTGAATTGGATAGAATAATTGAAGATAAGACAGGACATCATGTATCAAAATATTATAAATTATTTAGAGATAGAAAGTTAGAGAATGAATCAGTTAAACATGTAATGGTACAGTGGGCTATAGATCTCGGAAGGAATATACAAATGGGCCACTGGGAAAGAACATGGAGGATGACCAATAAATTTACTTTGTGTCAGGACTTGAAAGAAAACTTCCTAAAAATGATGCATAGGTGGTATCTGTATCCTACCAAATTGAAGAAGATATATAAAACAGGTAATGATTACTGCTGGAAATGTCAAAAAAGCAAGGGAACATTTCTCCACATGTGGTGGGATTGTAAACTTGTAAAAAAAAAATATTGGAGAACAATTTATGGAAAGATTAAGGAAATATTACAAATACAAATCCCATGGTTTCCTGAATTTTTTCTCTTAAATATGATTTATGAGGTAGAAAAAACAATGGAAAAAATAAGGAAGAATTATGTTATATATGGTGACAATCACAAGAATAATATTTGCCAAATATTGGGAAAAAAGAGTGACACAAAAAATAGAAGAATGGATTGTTCGACTAAGAGATGCGATGAATATGGATATATTAATGGCCATAATGCAAAATAAATCAGTAGATAGGAGAGAAAAACAATGGGAAGTGGTTAAGAACTATATGACAATAATGAAGTAAATAATAAGAAGATTCTAAAGGTATACTTGGTTATTTTAGAAAATCAGTTATAGGAAAATGGGAAATCAAATTGAAAATTAGAATGAGAACAGAAAAAATATGGAGAATGTGTGGTGGATGAAAGATACTACAGTCCTATAAAAAGAGATGTTGTATAAGTTAAGAAGGAAACTTTTAAATTTGGGTTAATCATACGATTAAGTTACTCGGGAGAAAGAAACTTGATTAAGAGGGTCAATACTCATTGTTAATATGACAATGTATGTGTGCAATGTTATGTTTGTGTTATATCTTTTGTCTATAATTGTGTTGACTGTATACATTTTTTTAATGTTTTAATGTTTTGTAATATTCAATAAATAATAATAATAAAAAATGGTACCCGATCCCATGGGGATTTGTCAGGACCCCACTCTTGCATATTTGAGCTAATTATAAATCCCCCTAATTAGATCCTTCCTAACATTTTGATGGAGAAAGCTTGTTAATTGTAGAGTACCTCGAAATTTGAATGCTCCAAACTGATCACTTGGATGACTAGGAAGGTGTGTGATTGTGTTTTTGCGTGACTGGAAATCTTGGGTTGGCTATCCCCTTATGTACTTTGAATATCTCTATCATGGGTTGGGAGAGAACAGCTCCCCCGTTCAGATATTCCTCTTCCACAATCCAAAATTTAGACTGTCCCCAAAACCACCTTGGATGAGCTAAGGTAGGCGAAGTGAGGAGACGTCCTCATCTGAGGCTGTAATCCCTAGCACAAGGTTGGCAGAGTTAGCAAGGGCGAGGTGGCCCAGTGCAGCTAACTGAAGTTTTTAAAACTCACTGCAAGGGTCTAGCTGGGACCCCTAGAAGCCTACATCGGGAGATCAACCAAGTAGGAAGACAGCACTTGAACTTCCTAGAGAATGGTTGGGAGAAGGAACTAACTGACCCTTTTCTGGGGTCTGGCGCAGGTTGTCTGTGGCACGAGCTGCAGTAGTGACACACAACCCCTGACCCACGAGTTCACCAGCGGGACAGGAGTGGTCCCTAGGTCCAGAATCCATCTAGTAAGGATGGTAGTGTCCTAGTGGGGCTAGCAAGAGGAAGTTCAAACTGGTAAGGGTGGGAGTGTCCTAGTGTGGCCAGGCAGAAAATAGGATCCAACTAGTAAGGATGGGAGTGTCCTAATGGGGCTAGCGCAGTTAGGGAAATCCAGCTGGTAAGGATGGGAGTGTCCTAGTGGGGCCAGCACAGTCAAGATTAGATAGAAGAAGAAAGAGTAAGGCAAGGAAATGGAAGTTGCCAAGTTATTTAAAGAAGAGCAGGTCCATGACAGGCTTCAGAAGTGGATCACCAAAAAGGGGGTGAATCTATGGGTATCTGGAGGGTTCCTCACAGAACATCCATTTCTGACCTTACTTGAGGCCTATAACCTCAGGACAGAAAAGAAGGGGCTGAAGAGCATTCCCAAAGCAGAAAAGGACAGGCTGTCATGGGGAATTTGGACCCTAGCCCATGATGCAGTAGAGGAATACAAAAAATACCAATTAGAAGTAGAAGTTTCAAGACGACAAATTGGCAATTTGGTTACTCAAATCTGAGATAAGGTAACCGGAAATACTCTCCTCACCAGGACAGTAAATGAGGCTAGCCAAAAGGCCAATAGGGCCAAGAAAGAGAACACCACCCTGAAATTGAGGGTAGCTGAATTAGAGCACAAATTGGGACAGGTAAAACAAGCTGCAGACTTCATATTGGCACAGAAAACAGAAGTAGCAGCCCAAGCTGACCACATCATGTGCATGGCCGAAATCAGGGAACTAAAGAATAGAATAAATTGAAGAGTGCTTTAGTGGCCACAGTAAAACCAAGCATTTTAGAGTCGGCCACACAAGTGAATATCCTCCAAGAGAATCCTCCACCGGCAGAGGCATGGATTCCTCCTTCCTATAATCCCCAATGGAGTCCCCCAAAAGGGAATGAACCCATGGAGGATTGCACTCCAGGCATACCAGTAAACTCTGTTAAAACCCAGAGTACAGTGGAAAGGAAGGCCACCTCTGAGGATGATAGTTACAAAGACAGTGGTAGAAACAGTCTTGTGGTCCCTAACAGAAATCAAGACCATAACAGACCAACTAGGAAAGCTAAATCCAATGGATGTCCGCCATCATTCTTTCCTACCCAAAAGCTAAAGGGCAGGACCTCACACAGATAGGTAGGCTGAGCATAGACCCCCATCTACCTTGGCCCCTTCGAGGCAGCAGTTTCCAACTATGATCTGAATTGAATCTAGAATTGAAGGAGTGAATATGCGTGATACTCTGGCCCGGCACCACCATAAGAGCCAAATACCTCACTGAGGTACAGCAGGCAGACAAAGCCCCAGATACTTATGTATCTAGGAAGAAAATGTTAGCCATTTTAGGTGGAGAAGTTGGCCTTAACAGCGGAGTGCCACTTCTGAATAGTTCAGATTTCATAGGAGAGGTGTACCAGGGTTTGAATGAGGCTGCAAAGATTTACATAGGACCCGCTTCCTAAAAAAAATAGACTGTCAGGGATTCCTAATGCACATCCAAGAGGCCTCCCAGATATTTTGGACCCAAGAAGCACATAAAGATATGGCTAGGAGTTTGGTAGCGGCAGCATCAGGAAAGAATTCCTGTAGCATAGGCAGGAAAGCAGACAAGGCTGGCGAGCCAGTTCACACAGTTACATACTGGAATGCTGGCCCCCACTCTCAACCCCTATCCATTGAGCCAGGTAGAGTTAGTAATAACAATCCTTTTAGGAGGAGTGCCAGGAGCTATCCCCATGGTCCGCTAGACATGCAGGATCCCAACAAGGACACCTTGCAAGAAATTAGAAGCACGATATGGGCACTAACCCGTGGGGAGTTCATCATAGGTGGAGCTAAGGTCATTATTCAAATTCAACACACCTCACTCAAGTATATATTATCTGGAAAGATGCAGTTTGGTCAAGTTCATAGCTCCCAGATAGCCAAATGGACCTTAGAACTAGTGAAGCAAGGCATAGATTACAGCAGGCAGGCTAGCAAACCAATTGCCCCCTTTGGGCTAGTAGTTTCCGGAGCTGCCCATGAGTTCCCTCTCCCCATCACCACACAAAGCAACTGGCCAGTGAAGGCAGGAAAGACACTAGCAGAAGCCATGCAAGCAGGATTCATGTATTGGTTCTGTGATGACTCATTCGCATGACACAATGGAACCCGCCTAAAGGAATTCGAAGCAATTAGGGTAAATGACCAGTACACATTGCAGGGAACAATTCAGCCTCATTCCAGCCAGGCAGCAGCAGCAGAAACTTTCTATGCCATTTCAGAGTTCGAGGACCCACACACCCCATTAGCCATATACAAGGACTCCCAATGGATGGTAAATACCACCATAAATCAGCTGCCCATTTGGATATCTAGAGAGTGTAAAACCAATGACAATAAGCCAGTCGCCCATGCAGACAGATGGCAGGAAGCTGCCCAGTTAATCATGAGATGGACAACCCCCACCTGGGTGTCTTACATTAAAGACCAGCAGAAAGGCACCGGAGAGGAAGCCCAATGGAATAACAAAGCTGATATTTTAGCTAAGGAAACAGTAACAGCTCCAATGGCACCTATTAATGTAAAACCAAAGGAGTACATTTTGCCAGAAACTTTAGACTTAGCCCAGCTTCAGAAGGGAGATAGTGAGATAAGGGCATTTGCAGTTGCAGGGAAAGACCCCACGGGAAAATATAGTATAATGCAAAAGGAGGATGTATGATGAGTGGTAGATGGAGAAGGAACTCACCATTGGATTGTCTCCACTGAGGTCCACAGAGACCTTTTCTAATTCGTACATAGCATAGGACACAAAGGGAAGCAGATCACACTAGAAAGAGTTAATAAGACAGGATGGTGGCCCCGTATGAAGGAAGACATAGATCAGTGGGTAGAAAACTGACTCGCCTGCGCTATGGTTAATGCGGATTCCATTGGCCCTAAGGCACCCATTCGTCACCAGCGTATAGAAGCCCCGAGGCTCAATTACAGATGGACTACATAGGCCCCTTACCAACCACTCCTCGACACCATAAATACTGCCTAACCATAATAGACCCCTTTAGTAAATGGATTAAAGCTTTTCCTACCTTGGACAATACATCCGCCACCACAGCTAAGATATTGTTTGAACATGTTTTCAGCCATTGGGGACTGCCCCAATCATTCACAATTGATCACGACTCAGGCAGCCATTTCATCGGAGAAGTCATGTAAGCCCTGTGCACAGCTCTAGGTATTAAGCAGTGGTTTCACATCATGGCCCATCCCCAGAGTTCAGGTCATATAGAAAGAACTAATAAGACCTCAAAGGAGGCCATGAGAAAAGTAGTTAAGGCTTCTGGCAAGGACTGGGATGTAAAGCTCCCCATCATCCTCATGGCCTTTAGAGGAACAGTAGCTTCACACGGCTTCACGCCACAGAAGTAATGACTGGATGCAAAATGGTGATGCCAGAAGCATTTTAGCTGAATACTCCTCTCCCCTCAGATTTAGAACCCGTAGTTTTGAACTACGAGTGGATGAAAACTCTCTTACAGCTTGAGGAAGAGGGGGATAATAACAATAACAAAATTAATAAGGAAATTGAATTTTCTGATATCAAGAAATATCAAGAAATATAGATATCAAGAATTACAGTGAAAGACAAATATGGTTAAAATAACATCGTGGAACGTGAAAGGTATTAATTGAAAACATAAAAGGAATATCATTTTTTATCAATTGGAGAAATTAAAGAGCGATATTATATACATTCAGGAGACTAAGATCAAGAAAAAAGAAATAAAATATATTAGAAACCCTAAATTAGGAAATGCATATATATCGGCAGCAGACAATAAGAAAAAGGGAATAGCTCTATACGTCAATAGAAAATACCAATCTAAAGAATTTTTTTGTGACCAAGAAGGAACATATCTAGGTGTTGAAGTCAAATTGGAAAATATGATAATTTTATTAGTCGGCATCTATGCACCATTAGAGAAAAGAGAAGATTACTTTAATAAGATCAATGAAGAAATTAAAAATTTGAACTATGAAAACACAATACTGCTAGGTGACTTCAATGCAGTAATTGAACCTAAATTTGATAGGAAATCTAATGAAGGGAGAAAGATTAGAATAAATCAGGGGAAATTACCATCTTCTTTTTTTGAGATGAAAGAAGAACTTGGTCTGGTTGATGTATGGAGACACAAATATAATGAAACAAAAGGTTATACCTTCTTCTCCAAATCACACAATTCACTATCAAGAATAGATTTATTCTTGGTATCAAAAGCTATAATAACACTCATAAGAAATATCGATATACTAAATAAATATATTTCAGATCATAACCCGATAAGGATTGAACTAGAAGAGAAAAAGAAAACATATATGTGGGGATTAAATGAAGTACTTAAAAGAAAATAGAACTTAAGAATCATAAAACAAACACTGAAATCTTATTTTAAAGAAAATAAGACAGAAGGTATGAGGAATAAAATGATTTGGGATGCCGGGAAGGCAGTAATTAGAGGATTATTCATTAAGCTACAGGCAGAACAAAAGAAAAAGGATACCAAGAAAGAAAAGGAGATTAATGAAGAATTGAGGAAGTTAGAACAAGAATGGGAAAGCAATAGAGATAAAAGATTAAAATTGAAAATTGAAAATTTACAGCAACAATTAAAGATGATGGTGGTTAAAGAAATAGAGAGAAAATTAAAACAAGTAAAACAAAAACATTTTGAGGCCAGAAATAAGGCAGGTAAATTATTAGCAAACAAACTAAGGAATGTAATAGATAGGAAAATAATTTCAGAAATAACAGAAAATGGTGAAACAATTACAAATCAATGTCAAATTAAAAAAGAATTTAAAGAATATTATCAAGAATTATATAGGAATCTACAAACATCAAAAGAGGAAAAAGAGAAAGTAATATCGTATTTGAAAAAAACAAAAAAATTACTAAACTGTTGGATGAAGAAAAAGATAGATTAAACCAACCTATTACAATCAGGGAGATTCAGGAAGCTATTGGGAAGATGAAACAGGGAAGGTCACCAGGTCCTAATGGGCTAACAGCTAGTTATTATAAGCTAATGTCAGAGGAACTATGTGAACCACTAAAAGAAGTTATTGAAGCTATACCACAAGAGGGAATACCCAATTCTTGGAAGTATGCTCACATTGTGTTAATACCAAAAGGGAAGAAAACAAAAGCAGAAATGAAAGATTACAGACTGATTTCATTAAAAAATGTAGACTACAAGATTTTCACTACAATCTTGGTGATTAGGATGAAGAAACTTCTTGAAAAGCTGATACATGAAGATCAGAATGGGTTTATCCTTAAGAGACAAATTAGAAATAACATCAGAACTGTTCTAAACATTATAGAATACTTTGAAATACATAATGAGAAAAATTAGCGATGATATTATTTGATGATGAAAAAGCTTTTGACCGAGTGAATTGGTACTTTATGTTGGAATTATTTAAACAAATGGGAATGGGGGTACAATTCGGAAATTGAGTGAAGGCAATATACAATGAACAATGGGCACAGATAATTATAAATAATGAAAAAACAGAACAAATTGAAATTGGTAGGGGGACCAGACAGGGGTGCCCTCTCTCACCGCTCTTATTTATAACCATTCTGGAGATCTTGAACAACAAAATACGAAGTGACCCAGATATTCTAGGCATTAAAATTAAGCATCATGTATTTAAGCTGCAAGCATTCACTGACAATATTGTGTGCTTATTGGAAAACCCTGAAACATGCATAGAAAATTTAATAGCAATGATACAAGAATTTGGTAATGTAGCTGGATTTTATATAAATAAGGAAAAAAACGATGATCTTGACTAAGAATATGGATATGAAAGAAGAAGAAAAATTGAAAGAAATATCAGGTTTTAGGATTGAAAGAAAAGTAAGATATTTGGGGATTTATTTAACAAAAAGAAATATTGACTTATATAAGAATAATTACCAAAAGACATGGCAAGAGATCATAAAAGATCTGTCTAATTGGACTAGGAAAAATATATCCTTCCTGGGTAGAATTGAAATGATAAAGATAGATGTTTTACCGAAACTAATATTTCTGTTTCAGGATTTACCTATAATAAATAATGACAAATATATAGAAAAATGGCAGAAAGAGATTTCAGAATTCATCTGGAAAGGGAAGCACCCAAGGATAAAGTGGAAACTCCTAACCGAAGAAAAAAATTAAAGGAGGATGTGGACTACCCAGTTTAAAACTTTATTATTTAACCGCTGGTCTCAGTTGGTTAGAAAATTGGATAACCCTTGAAAATGACAGAATGTTAGATCTAGAAAGCATGAAGATGGAATTTGGATTCCATGCCTTTCTATGGTACGATAAGGTTAAAAACAATAAAGATTTTAGTCACCATTTTATTCAAAATACATTACTTAAAATATGGACGAAGATCAAAAGACAATTTTATACACAGATCCCAAGTTGGGTATCAATGCAAGAAGCTCTGCATAAAAGAACAAAAAAAGATGGTACAGCATGATTGCTATATAAAGATTTGATATATTGGGAAGGAAAAGAGAAAGGTAAATTTAAACCTATGGAACACTTGGAGAAATAAATAAATAAGAACTGGTTCTTATACAAGCAACTTAGAGAAAGATATAATGCTGATATGAGAAATCAAGGAATAACAAATGAGAAATCTGAGATTGATGTTATTTGCTGGGATAAAAGAAAGGGACATATTACTAGATATTACAAACTGCTAAGAGAGAGAGATTTAGAACAAGAAAAAATCAAAAAATGTAACGATAAGATGGGCACAAGACATCGGGAAACCAATTGATCTTGACTGTTGGGAAAAAGCTTGGAGAGACACTAAATATTTTACTGGCTGTCAAGACTATAAAGAAAATCACATCAAAATGGTTTACAGATGGTATTTAGATCCTGATAAATTAAATAAGTTATACAAAATCGGAAAGAACAACTGCTGGAAATGTGGAAACCAAGGTGGAACGTTCTTCTACCTATGGTGGAGTTGTAAAGAAGCCCAGAGATATTGGAAAAGGATCCATAAATTTATTTGTAATATTCTAAACCTAAGTATTGAATATGAACCAACATTATTTTTATTGAATATGATTAATGGAATTAGTAATAGAAATGAGAAAAAGTTTAAACATATTATTTTATATATGGTTTCAACAGCAACAATTATATATGCTAGAGAATGGAAGCAAAAGAGAATACCAAGCAATATAGAATGGAAAGAAAAGATGAGAGAAGCAATG
The DNA here is from genome assembly GCA_026167975.1 of Phrynosoma blainvillii. Lineage (NCBI taxonomy): Eukaryota > Metazoa > Chordata > Lepidosauria > Squamata > Phrynosomatidae > Phrynosoma > Phrynosoma blainvillii. The sequence goes on from JANUYF010000003.1 coordinate 176,677,876, forward strand.
CAAATGGATATGTTAACAGCACTATTAAAAGGGAAAACAGAAGAAGTGGAAGATGACTGGAAATGCTTTATAGAGTTTTGGGAACTAGAAAATAGTAAGACAATAGAAGAGAAAAATTAATACTCTAATAAATAGATATACGATGATGGGGTTATATAAGAGCAAATAACGCCTAAAGATTAATTTAAGTTAAATTATTATGTATACTATAAATAAAACTCTAGATATATAATTAAGAAGGGTAACAATCTTAAATATAATTATAAAGTTTATGGTAAGGGTAAATAATTACTAGGAAGTTAAGTAAATTTTTTGTTGAGCTAAGATAAAGCAAAAGTAGTATGAGGATCGTATGGCGAGATGCATGTAGAGTTATATGTGGTATTTGTTTGTTAAGAATGTTAGATTTGGATATGTGAATATATGTATATATGTATGTTTATGTATATGGGATAGGTGGAGGGGAGGATTAGGGGTTATGTATGTATGATTTATTGGTGAATGAACTCTATGTTTGTATGTATTTTTGCATTTTTTGATAATAAAATATATTAAAATTAAAAAAAGAGAGAAAACTTTCTTACAGAGCATCCAGCAGACACACCGACTGGTCATGGAAAAGTTAGGTGAAAACATGCAGGCCATGAACAGAAGGTTAGGATGGGTACGTAACCCTCCACAGTGGGGCCCAGGACAGCAAGTTATGCATAGGAACATCTTCAAACAGAAGTATAACTTAACAGTTAAATGGCTAGGACCCATAGAAATCACAGAGAGAGTATCCCCCCCAGTTTACCAAGTCCGTATCCCCAGCTGTCATGGAACTAGGCTAAAATACTTTCACTCTTTGCAGTTAAAGGAATGGAAGGGAGATCTGACTCCGGTAAAGCTGGTCTGCTCGAAGCCTGCTCCAGTGCCCATCATAGACTTAACAGAGATGTTTGTGAGTCTCTTCCCCACATAAGTCATCTGTAGTGATACATCTCTCTGTTTCCCTACAGGGACAAGAGATGGCACAGAGCATGAGGACCCTCGGGATACTGTTATGAATGGCATTGTAGGCTCCAGCTGATATCGACTGAGCTCAGTTCACCACAGATTGGCAGTATAATATAGAGACCACGTGTTATTGAACCGGCCCATACCCAGGAATGATGGCTGTACTAGACGCCATGAGTAATGCGCAGACATGGTACAATAAGAGACTCCCCATTTTGTTTAAGACTAGAGTATCCATAACAAAGAGAAAAACCATAGCCTTGAGAGTGATCATGTTTGGCTCCAAAGAACTCACTTGAGTAGAGGCAGACGCAGGTAGCATCCCCCTCTCCACCAAAATATGGATGAAGCACCACTTCAATCCCCCTCTCAGTAGGATCCTCGCCTCCTTCTACACCACCCTGATCTTAGATTTCCAGTGCCGCCCTACATGGGCTTGGAAAACCAGACTCTTTACATGCCATAATTACATTCGCACCCCTACAAACTGTAGCATAAACTGCCAGCAGATAACATACCCAGATATCCATGTAGACGTCCCGGCAATGATACAGGAACCATCCATGTTTGTTGGCAATTTAGTAATTACAAAATACATATCCCTGTATGCATACTCAGAGATCCAACCCATAGTTACCACCCTAATGTTAAATCTAACTGCCATAGATGTGGCATGCACTATCACCACCTGTCACCCTTATTTGCAAGTCACGTGGACACAGTGGGAACAATTGGAAAAGAAATGGCAATCTGTAATGCACCCACTTCTCAGAAGCAAAAGAGGTATTAGGATTTGGAACAGGAGTAGGAGTTTTAAACACTATAGATACAGAGGTTGTAGCAAACAAATTAGGACTGGTTGGATCTCACACTAAAGAATTAAATGTTTCTGTTGCCTCAGGTTTAACTAACATGGCCCAAGACATAGACATAATTGGTCATATCTTGCATCAATGGGTAAGTGTAGAGAAAGAAATCATTATAGACATTGGGAATTCACTTAAATCCAGCATCTACAATTTGTCTGTTGCCATTCAATGCACCTAGATTCAAAGCATATCCTCATGGCATTCGCATCCCAATTAATGCAGGCATCCCTTATGAAACTTATCCACCCAGAGGTTGTGGATCTGTTTAAAAATCGATACCCAGACCCTTTCTAACACCCCACAGATTTGATTAAGATTACAGGAGCACAATGGAAGGATATGGTGCTCAAGATAGGCATTTATCATGTGAAGGTATGGGATCCCCAATCATTGCACCGGCACAAAAGAGTCTGCACACCTTTTCTTGGATAATAAATTGGCCACAACTTTATTTATCTGTACAGGGTCTTAAAACAACTTTCAATAACAGTTTCTCAATTGACCATAATTTTGTTCTTGACACATGTGTCCTTGTACTTAACTGCAGTATCAATCAAGATTAAGCCATGCCCATCACAACATGTGTCAAGAATGTCCTGTTCAAATTAGTTACAGAATTTCAACAAATCATCCCCCCCATACCAGAAATGACATCATAATTAAACATATGATGTAAGCAAGTTATGACGCAATCAACATGGTTGATGACCCCATAGAGAGTTTGGTTAACTTGATGATGTATACACATCATCCACATTAATTAGTCCGATTTGGTAAGTTCTAATAGCCGAATTATCCCCGGGGGGGGGGTCCCTGCCTGCCACAGGAGGGGGCCAGCCTAGCTTGGCATCCCCTCCCCTCCCCTCCCCAGAAAGGGTCATTTAAAGCCACAAGCAATAGAATCCAGGTATACGTCACAGCCCACCAGGGAGAGGTGAACCCCATCACCCCTGTACAGATGTAGCAAACAAACCTTAATTTCATCATGTTCAATCACCAAAATCCCCAATTCCCCCAACTTCTTGCCAACAGTTCTGTTTCACTGATGATGAGCCACGTTGGTAGCAGAGTCCTTTCATGTGCCCACCCAGTTATGATGTGGCAATAAAATTGGTCCTCAAAACAACAGTTAGTGGCAGTCTACATTTAATGTCCTGCATGGCTCCCCAAAATGCGTTTGGCTAACTGCGAACTGGTCAGCTTTACAAAGTCATTCTCTCCCAAGTAAATAAGAAGAGTCCTCCTTTCACCCCAAGCTCGGATCTTGGTGAGATTGCATGATACAGCGCTCAGCCCAGAAGATCAGGCTGTGCCCGACTATCCAGACAGCATCCTATTCTTGATGTGTGGAAAGAGCAACGGACTGAAGAACTGCTCTGTCAATCTGTCTTCTCCAGACTCCATAGATGCATTGGCAATACCAGAGGTTGCGCTGCTGCCTCCGGACTCAAATGTTGAAACCTGCAAAAATAAAAGCATGACAGGGCAACTGCCAAAAGATTTAGTAAGCCAAGTATGTTATAAGCATGAACAAAACATTGTATTTTAGATACTGCACAACCATAAACAATGACCAATGACATCACCCTTGAGGATTTGGAGCTCTGCACATTAACTATATGAACTACTGCTTAGTTATTACACCAAACCAAACAGTTTTATGCACAAATTGGATTGGCCATAAGCGAACTGCTACCACAATAGGGAAGAGTTCCAGAAAAGTAACATCTCTGGTCCAACCATTATCCACCCCATACTGAGGGAAAGCCTTAGCCACCCACTGACCTTTCCAATATAGGCCAAATCCAGAGTGTACATAACAGTCTGCCTTTAAGGCATGTCGGTCCACTAAACTGAAAACGCCAATGAATTGCTCCAAAATTGGTTCCCAACCCTCAATTCCTCACATATCCCACTCATGATTGGAATGTGATGATGCCAAGGGAACACCCATCTCTGCCATCAAAACTTTTAAAGCCTACAAGTATCCATTACTAAATTTTTTAGAAGCAGCAAGAAGTAGAACACCCCATTGGCATTGCCTTATCGGAACAGTACATTCCATCAAATTGAAAACCCAACAAAACAAAGTTCCTAGGGTTCACTGGAAGCTGCTTTAAGGCAGATATCCTGAAATACTTTGCAAACAAGGTTCCCTTGCCCAAGGGTCTGACCAATATGACTGCTAAGTCAAATGATGAGTATTATACAGATGCTAACGCTGTCCCAATAGCATCATTCACAGGTTCCCTCTTTTGGGATAAGAAAGATTATACATTAACAGTATTCTCCTGGTGCCGTCTTAGGCACAACACCCAAATGTGACAATCAAAATGTTGGCATTGGCAGGTGTTCATGGGGCCCAGATATCCTTCCTGCTGCCAGTTCTTTGGCCAACTTATCGCCAACAATCCCCGGCAACTCCCTCACCGAATGTGCATTAGGTGCGTATCGGTGAACCCTCAAACCCAAATATGGTATATAAGACCATGTGAAAAACCAACCAAAAATACTGTGCAGAATCCCAGTTAGGATAAATCCACAGCCATGCAGCCAGAACGTCCAATTTAATTGGCATTGGTGCTTTACCCTCCTGCTGGGGTTGGCTGAGAGGGGACCCCAGCCCCAGTCTTCTTACCTCTAAAGTGCCTGAATGCTTGCCTCTGCAGGTGTTACATTGGTGGTCCGACCTTCAGGACTGTCTCCTGCACTTACCAGCATTGAAATCCCAACAAAGTCCCAGTGCTTTTCCTCCCCCATGACAGGCCTCGTATACTGCCCTCTTGGCTGTGTGACCATAGGCACACAGCCATTGGCACACCTGGTCAAAGGTGATACCCCCACCATAACATCTCCCACAACTCTGACTGCACATGCCACCATGACAAAGAATGGTCTAAAGTGGCCCTCATCAGGAACTGCTCATCGTACTGCAGCCAAGCAGTCCCCCTTGAACTGAAATGGCAGTTGGTGTAAGCCTTAATCATTATCTCATAATATTTAGAAAATCAGGAGACTTGAGGGCTCTTTCTCTTCAATGACACCTGTAAATGGTAAAGCCCATCATCCAGTTCACAAAATTCCTCTCCAACTTAGGGCATTTGTGAACCTGGAATTCTTTTGGTAGATTAAATACAACATCATCCTTCACCAGAATTCTTGGTACAGGATTGCAAATGTTAGGGAAAACAAATCAATATACTCCCCTTTCCAAATCTTTTCTTTTGCAGCAAGCGAGAGATATAATCCCAAAGGAGTGGACATCCCCTACATAAGGGCTTCACTCAGCTGCTCTGCCCACCCCATCTAAACCTAACTTTCCCCACTGTCACAACCCCCCCCCCCCGGAGCCACCAACTTGGCCACTGAGGGCTGCTCGGCCTGCATCCTCGATTCATGAACCTGGGTTGCCCCAGGCATCGCTGAGGATGCACTAAGAGATACCTGGGTTGAGCATTCAGAACCACAGCTCAAACCAGCATGCCCACCTGGAGCCAAAAAGCAAATATAGTATTAGAAACAAACCTGAACTTGACAAGTGCTGTGAAGCATCCACTGATACTTGTGTGGCTCCCACTGAGTGTGACAGAACAGCAACTCGGGTGCCCTGTGGTAGGGTGTGAGGATCACCTCCTACTCCCCTGATTAATGTCTCCAAGGTTTCAGGAGCCAGCCCTCCGTTCATACCTGAAACCACCGCCCTCTGGACCAAGTTGTAGAAACCTGCCAGTGTGGGCTGCTCAAACACAGGGGCAGCTGCACCCTGTTGTCTCAACCAGGAACCTTTTAAAACAGTTCCATTAACTCAGCTACGGTTGGTTGCCCAACCTCCATAGCTGTCCGGGAAAGCAGCCAAAGGGCTGATAAGACAGCTGGCTTCACACAAACACAATCCCCAGCCCAGCGAGTCCGTGTTGCTACACAGTAACTTTACCAAAGGGTTTACCAAGAGAATTGTCAGACAGTCCGAGGTTTCAGGTATCAGAGAGGCAGATCGATAAACAGTCCAAGGTCAAGGTTTCCGGATAGTCAAGGTGATCGAGGAGACACGGAGCCAGAGACGAAGTCTTTCCCATAGAAGAGTCAGATATCCACTGGCAAAGCACCACTCATGCTCCAGGTTCTTAAGAAGGCAAGGAGCCGACCTTCAGCTGTGTCTGATTACTAACACGCTTCTGCTGAAGCCTCCGTGATCTTCGCAAGCCCTCTCTTTCTGCTCGACGCTCCTTAAAGGTAGGCACACTGCCCAGATCCTCCTCCCTGTCTATAGCATCAGGCAAACCTGACTGCTGAACCTCTGGAGGACCCACAGCCTCTGCTCCAGCAGAGCTAGGGCTAGCCTCTGGCTCTACCACTGTAGGTTCAAGTCCCAGTGGGCCTGGCTCCTCCCTTACAGGTTCAGGTCCCAGGGGCTCCAGCTCATCCCCTGAGTCCTCTGAGTCGTCCTCCAGGCAGGGCATGACATTACTCCCCCTCCCATCAATCTCCCTCTCCTCCTGAGGAGGACGAGGCCGGTCAGGGAAGCGACGATGGAAGGCTTGAACCAGACGGGGGGCATGAACATCTACGGCATCTTCCCAGGAGCGCTCCTCCGGCCCATAACCAACCCAGTCAATAAGATACTGGAGGCGACCCCGATATCGACGGGAGTCCAAAATTTGAGCCACCTCGAACTCCTCTTCTCCATCCACCAGGACTGGATTGGGCGGAGGAGTTGAACCCGCATCCGGCCGAACCCCCGAGGCTGGTAGTAGCAAGGAGCGATGAAAGACTGGGTGAATCCGCCATGACCGGGGAAGTTGGAGCCGAAAAGCCACAGGATTAATTTGAGCCACAATTTTGTATGGCCCCACGAACCGAGCATCCAACTTGCGACCCGGCCGCTGCAGAGGAAGGTGTCTTGTAGAGAGCCAAACAGGATCCCCCACCTGCAACGCTGGACCTTCTTGACGCCGCCGATCCGCTCCCCGTTTATACGCCGCCTTGGCTACCTCAAGCTGTTCTTTCAACAGGGACTGTGCTGCTTGGAGTTCCTGGAGCCACTGATCCGCTGCTGGGACCGTGGAGACAGGAGCCACGGCAGGGAATCCCCGAGGATGAAAGCCCCCAGTAGCAAAGAAGGGGGTCTGCTGGGTTGAAGCATGAACCGAGTTATTGTAGGCAAACTCGGCCAGCGGAAGCAAGTCAACCCAGTTGTCCTGCTGATAGCTGGCATAGCAGCGGAGATACTGCTCCAGGGTCCCGTTGGTCCTCTCCGTCTGCCCATCCGACTCAGGGTGATGTGCCGAGGACAGATGAGGCGCGATGTCCAGGAGGCGGAGCAAGCTGGTCCAGAAGCGGGCGGTAAACTGGGCACCGCGGTCAGAAATCACACCCTGGGGAAGGCCATGGAGCCGGAAGACATGCTGAAGGAACATCCGGGCCGTCTCCTTCGCCGTGGGGAGGCCAACGCAGGGTACGAAGTGGGCCATCTTCGAAAAAAGGTCCACCACCACCCAAATGGTCGTGCAACCAGCAGAGGGGGGCAAGTCCGTGATAAAGTCCATCGATACCAGTTGCCAAGGCCCTGCTGGTGTTGGCAAAGGCAACAACAATCCTGCAGGTCGTCCCCTATGGTCCTTAGCCCGGTGACACACCGGGCAAGTCGCCACATACTGAGCTACCTCTGCCCGGACCCGAGGCCACCAAAACTCCCGGGTGAGGAGGTGCAGGGTTTTACAAAAGCCAAAGTGTCCCGCCGATTTTGAGTCATGACAAAGCCTCAAGACTGTCTCCCGACAAGGACCCGCTGGCACATAAAGTCGATCCCGATGGTAAAGCAGGCCATCACGCATTGCGAAGGGAGAGGCGTCCCCCTCCGCCGAATGCTGTGCCACAAATGGGTCCCGGCCCTGGAGTGTCCGAATCTGGTCCAGCAGGGTATCCTCCCTCAGAGCAGCGGCAAAGTTCTCCGGACGCAGAATGGTGGACAGAGTCCCCCCCTCCGGGTCCGTGTCATACTCAGGCTTCCGGGAGAGAGCGTCGGCCTGTCGGTTCTGGGCTCGAGGCACATAGTGAAGCTGGAAGTTGAAGCGGGCAAAGAAGGATGACCATCGCTGCTGCCTCTGCGAGAGCTTCCTTACCGTTTGTAGGTGCTCCAAGTTCCGATGATCTGTGTGCACCCGGACTGGGTGAGCTGCTCCCTCCAGCAAATGCCGCCAGGTCTCAAAGGCTGCCTTGATTGCTAGCAGCTCTTTCTCCCAGATGGTGTAGTTAAGCTCCGGGGTGGTGAGCTGTCGGGAGTAAAAGGCGCACGGCAACAGATGCGCCTTGGGCCCCGTGGGCTGGAGCAACACAGCCCCTATGGCCACATCCGACGCATCTGCTTCCAGGACAAAGGGCGTGCGTGGGTCAGGGTGTTGCAAGATTGGGGCTGATGTAAACCTCACCTTCAGTACCTCGAAAGACTTCTGCACAGCAGCAGTCCACTCGAACCGAGACTTCCCTCGCAACAGTTGGGAGATAGGGCTCACTAGGGTGGCGTAGTCCTTGATGAACTTCCGATAGAAGTTCGCAAACCCTAGGAACCTCTGGACATCCTTCCTGTTGCGAGGAGGTTGCCACGATAGCACTGACTCCACCTTGGACATGTCCATGGCTACACCTTGAGCTGAGACATGGTAGCCCAGGAAGTCCACCTCGCGGAGGTCAAAAGCGCACTTCTCCAATTTCGCGTAAAGCCTGTGCTCCCGAAGCCTCTGGAGAACAGCACGGACGTGGGCATCATGGGCGGCCTGGTTCGGGGAGTAAATCAAAAAGTCATCCAAGTAAATTATAACAAAATGGTCCAAATAGTCCCGGAAAACATCGTTCACAAAATGTTGAAAAACAGCCGGAGCATTACATAGTCCAAAGGGCATCACGGTGTACTCGTAATGCCCATACCGGGTCTGAAAAGCTGTTTTCCATTCGTCTCCAGCCCGGATCCGCACCAAATTATATGCCCCACGGAGGTCCAACTTGGTAAACACCTTGGCATGGCGCAACCGCTCCAGTAGCTCTGGAATCAAAGGCAGAGGGTATCGGTTCCGAATGGTGATCTTGTTGAGGGCCCGGTAGTCATTGCAGAGACGCAACTCTCCGCATTTCTTGCGCACGAACAGTACAGGGGCCCCAGCCGGAGACTTGGAGGGACGGATGAACCCTCTCTGAAGATTCTTCTCCAGAAAGTCCCTCAGAGCCGCCAGCTCCGGCTCCGAGAGGGAGTAGAGTCGCCCCGCTGGAATAGGGGCCCCCGGCACCAGGTCGATGGCGCAGTCATAGGGCCGATGTGGAGGGAGCCGATCCGCCTCCTTCTTATCAAAAACATCGGCATAGTCCTGGTATTTCGCAGGCAACACCGCTGACCCCTCCTGGGCCTCCGCAGCCACGCCCGCCGAGATCCGGTCCGGCCAGCAGTACTCCTGACAATACTCCGAGCCAAACAGAAGTTCCCTCCGAGACCATGAAATATGGGGGTCGTGCTGAGAGAGCCACGACATGCCCAAAACCAAAGGGAAGTGCGGGACAGCGGCCAGCAAAAACCGGATCTGCTCCACATGGCCCTGGATTTCCAGGTGGAGCACGGGAGTCTGGTGCGTCACAGGACCAGACCGGAGGAGCCGTCCATCGATAGTCTCCACCGGCCGGGGCTCAGCCAGAGCCTCCAGCGGAATGTGATGACGTTGGGCAAAACTCAGATCCATAAAACAGCTGGAAGCTCCTGAGTCGATCATGGCTCCCACAGGAAGGAGCTCCATGGAGGGGAGCCTCAGGTTGGCCGCCACGAGCAAAGGGTCCTTCCTGGGAACCGACGTAGATGAAGTGGGTTCAAGGGACAATCCCAGGTGGTGAACCCGGTCTACACCTGGGAGGGTCCGTTTCCCTGCAAGGTGGGCCGGCGTACCTTAGCAGGGCAGTCCCGAGCAAAATGTCCAGGGAGACCACAGTATAGGCAAAGGCCCTCCCTCCTCCTGCGCTCTTTCTCTGTAGCAGTGAGCCGTGGTCGCGCTCCTCCCAGCTGCATGGGTTCCTCCGTCAGCTGAGAGGGAACAGTCACAGGTGAAGCTGCAGGAGCTGGACGAGCAGGACGCGGCGGTGGTGGAAGGGCCCTCTGACGAGCTTGTCTACGAGCAGAGAGGCGGCAGTCCAGTCTGGTAGCTTGTGCAATCAATGAGCCCAGAGAATCAGGGGGCTCAGAGCGTGCCAATTCATCTAGCACTGCGTCCGAGAGCCCTGCCCGAAACTGAGCCTGCAAAGCACTATCATTCCACGTCAAGTCTTGGGCAAGCAAGCGGAAGTTTGTGGAGTACTCAGCTACAGTTCCTGTCCCTTGGCGAAGAGCTTGGATCTGACGTTCTGCAGACTCAGCTTTTACAGGATTCCCCCAGGTGGCTTGCATTTCTGCAATAAAGTCTTGCAGACTATTGAGGAGGGGGCTGTCCTGGTTCAAGTAAGGGGTAGCCCATTTGCTGGCAGGCCCAGAAAGCAAACTAATTATAAATGCCACCTTGTGGGAATCATCAGGAAAATCTTCCCTCCGGAGCTTAAAGTGTAATTTGCAATTAGCAAGAAAACTGTCCAGCATTGTAGCGTCTCCCTGAAATTTATCAGGAAGGGAAGCAAAACATTTCCTTCTGCGTTCAGGAGCAGAAGAATTCCCTTGGCCCTGAAGGGCAGCCACAGTCTGAGTCAATTGTTGCACCTGAGCAGCAAGCTGCAAATTCCTCTGCATTAGCTCGGCCATGGCTTGTTCAGTTGCCATGATACTGCTATCAGCCCAATTACTTGGCCAGTGGATATTCTGTCCGGGAAAGCAGCCAAAGGGCTGATAAGACAGCTGGCTTCACACAAACACAATCCCCAGCCCAGCGAGTCCGTGTTGCTACACAGTAACTTTACCAAAGGGTTTACCAAGAGAATTGTCAGACAGTCCGAGGTTTCAGGTATCAGAGAGGCAGATCGATAAACAGTCCAAGGTCAAGGTTTCCGGATAGTCAAGGTGATCGAGGAGACACGGAGCCAGAGACGAAGTCTTTCCCATAGAAGAGTCAGATATCCACTGGCAAAGCACCACTCATGCTCCAGGTTCTTAAGAAGGCAAGGAGCCGACCTTCAGCTGTGTCTGATTACTAACACGCTTCTGCTGAAGCCTCCGTGATCTTCGCAAGCCCTCTCTTTCTGCTCGACGCTCCTTAAAGGTAGGCACACTGCCCAGATCCTCCTCCCTGTCTATAGCATCAGGCAAACCTGACTGCTGAACCTCTGGAGGACCCACAGCCTCTGCTCCAGCAGAGCTAGGGCTAGCCTCTGGCTCTACCACTGTAGGTTCAAGTCCCAGTGGGCCTGGCTCCTCCCTTACAGGTTCAGGTCCCAGGGGCTCCAGCTCATCCCCTGAGTCCTCTGAGTCGTCCTCCAGGCAGGGCATGACAATAGCTGAGGTAGCCAGGGGACTATGTGCTGTATTATCCACAAACTTACCAGGTGAGGAAACGTCCAGCACCTGTGTCACCTAAGACACCACCCCTTGATCATCATTTAGGGGTTCTAAAACAAACATCCGGCACCCTCTTCTGGGCCAATTGCTCACACACCGTTATGTATGCCTGCATAGTACGACCTGACTGGGCCAGGTGTGAGACAATTTCGCTGCCCTACCCTGGGGCATTGCAGGGCACTTAGTTGCCAACTGACTAGCTGTAGGGCCAGCTGGTGAAATTACAATGCCTTGGGTTAAAGTGTTCACCTTAAGGGCTAAAACCCACAAGCCAGGAATCACTATGACTTTCATTATTCCAATAATGAGCCTTTTTTTTTTTTTTAGAGAGAGGGTTAAACCACACCCCAACAGGGGGAAGCTAAGTTAAAATGCTCCAAGTAGAGGCAGCCAGCACACACAAGCACAAGTCCCCAATGGCCTTATCCAGTCCCAAGCAGGGACTACCAGCAGGCACCAATGACCTTATCCTGCCCCAAGCAGGGCTCCTGTCCTAAGCAGGGACTACTTTTTTTTCCAGGAACCAAAGGCCTTATCCTGCCCCAAACAGGGGCCCTGTCTCAAACAGGGGATGCCATGTGCCAATTTAGACTGTGACTTAGAATAATAGAATCATAGAGTTGGAAGACACCCCAAGGGCCATCCATTCCAACCCCCTGCCATGCAGGAACTCCCAAACTTGCTGGGAGGCATGATGGCTAGTTAAACATAAGTTAAACTAACAAGGCTATTTTGGGTTATAGTTGCCTTTAAGGGCTACAACTCTTCAGATAGCAATAAAATTAGAAAAAAAGCCTCGATGACATAAATGAGCCCCAATAAAATTAAATATAGTGGGCCCTAATAAGCACAATTTGTGTGTGTGTGTGTGTGTGTGTGTGTATATATAAATGGCTCAGGGTTAAAGTGTTCCAATTGAGGACTATGCCCCTAAAGCCAACAATAAAATACCTCCTTTATTGAATTAGTATACCCCGAGGGAACAACCCCCCCCCCCCAAAAAAAGGGGGCAGAGTAACAGGGAAAACAGGCCATGAGAGGCTGCAGGCCTCCCAAAAACACGGGGCCACGCTCCCTGAGGACTTGAAATGTCACCCAGGCCACACCAGGCCTATTAAACAGGGCACCCCTGCTCACACCAGGCCTTGCTGTGCCTATAAACTGAGTGAGGCCTGGGAAAAGCAGGGCCTTACCACACCGGCCATGTCTCGCTTGACTGCCCCAGCAAAAATGGCTGCAGCCACATGACAGCCAAGGGCTATATAGCCCACAAATCTCGCAGGCAATCTCATGAGATCCAAAGATCTTGCGAGATTACCCAGTGTGCTGGGGGATCTCACGAGATCCCCCTGATTGGCTGGGCAGAACAGGAAGGGCGGGACTTCCTGCCCGCCCAGCCAATTGCAGTGTCGGCCTCTTAAAATGGCCGGTGCAACAGAGAGCCCCTCCTGACGCGTCGGGGGGGGGGGTTCTTTCACCCTGCTTCCCACATAGGTCTTCCCCTAGCAGAAAGCAACACCACTATGTTACCTGAGAAGACCCTGCATTGGACTAATGTTACCCACGTGTATGATTTGTCTGGATGCACTGTTACAGTGGCTTAATAGAAACCCCTATACAAAAGATGCAGGACCATGTTATAGTTCCGGTGCAAACCTCCATCCTGGTGTAGCTAAATCCTGACTGTTTTTGTGATGTTCTCCTTATGCCATTTGAATGCATCTTAGACACTGATAGGTCATTAGGAAACTCTTGTTTCTGCCACATACACATGAGAAACTGTTTTGGCAAAGAATTTTATTTGCATGAGACTGTTAGGGAACACATGAGTGACACCCCATTCCAGGTAAACCCACAGCTGTAACAAGGATTTCATTTAGAGATGAACCACAGATCTCAAAATGGCTCCACCTACTCACTAATTTGAGTCAGGGAACCAAACAAATTGAGCAGAATGAGGCCAAGAATAAGATTTCTGTAGACCTCAAGGCCCAGCAAATCATTGAAGTCACCCAGGAAATCATAGATGCAGCAAAGAACACTTGGTTTGGAAAGTGGGATTGGTCAGCCACAGGGCAGGCAATTCTAAAATTGGTCACCAACCCCATTGCAATAATCCTGGTAATACAGGTCATCATGGTTGTAGGCGCTGCCAGTCTCACATGTTAGGTAAGAAAGCAAGTGTCCGAGTTCCGTGCCATCAGACACATACTGGACCTCCCACAACAGCTGACCATTAGGCATTACACCCTTTTCACTAGCCAGTCTCCTTTTCGTGTCACCCCCATTCCTCAGGGGACAAGGGCGGGGGGAAGAGAGCCTCCTCGGTTAAACTCAGCCATGCATCAAAATCCATAGTCTCCATTTTCACTCCCTTGCCCTTCCAGAGGGACTCTCCCTGGAGAGCTTGAGGAAGAGAGGTATAGTTTTGTTGGTCTATCTTTTTCACTCAATAGGAGATGGGGGACTAGCCCCAAAGATGGTCCTCCCTATCAGCCAGTAGCAGGGCTCCCTCATGGAATACCCACCTAGGGCAATTCAGCCACAGAAAACACTGCTACCTTAGACCTGTCCACCACCTTCCAGGTTATCATGACCAAACCACTCGGAGTACTGGACCTAAATGCCCGCTCCAAACCACAACCATCCACACCTTTTACAGGATCAGAAATACAATGGTTCTGCTTCATTAGGCCAGTTTCATTCCAAACGGAAACCTAATTTGCATATTTTCCCAGCAGCCCTTACCCCACTCCAAGGTGGTGACCCCAGCTTTGTCCAAACCAGATGCCACAGTTCAGATAGCCTATGAGGTTCACCCTCTAGGTCCGCCTGACCAGTTTTGACCTATTCTTGCACCCCCATGTAATAGATTGCTCAGGTGCAAGTGCTAAGTTTGCAGATAGTTTTGCAGAAGTCACTGGACTTTGAGACAGTATAACTGCTACGATCTCTCAGCCCGTGGAATAACTATTGATGTAATTTAATAGAATGGGCCTTAAGCCCTCACTAGACTCTTTGTTGCATGCTTATTATTGTTGTACTTCTATGTTTGGTGCTATATGCCCCCTTTTGGTGATGGATTTCTTTGTGACAATGGTGGTTTGGAACTCTCTCTTTGTTTCCTGGTTTCTCTGCCACTCAGTGCTATCCTATGGAACATCTTTTAGCTGAGTCTCTCCGGAGACAAGGGGGAGATGGAATTAATTCACCCTCACCCCTATTGCATGGTCTATATATATCACCTCTGTCCCTCCGAATCTTACAAGAGGAAGGTGAGCCTCCATCGCAGTGCCCAGACCCAAGCCACTGAGATGGCCTCCTGCTCCAGGACCAAGGTACTGCCCCTGATGTTCCCCTATGTCCCTGCCATTGCGAACACCCTCATCCACCTCCAGCCTTATGATGCTCGGTCAGTTGAACTGCCTGCATCCAGTGCCATCATCCACCACTGGTCTTTGCCAAGCCAGTATTACTGCTTCCTCCCACCAAGACCAACAAGCAGCCTCCTCATGATGGCCACATCGCAGAGTTTTCCAGCCAAGCTCATGGACACTGCGGTCACCTGCATTTCTATTCTAACTGCCCACATTCCTAGACACAGCTCACTGCCACCTATGGATATTGTTGCCAAGCACATCAACACTGCCCCTTGGACTCTTAACTTCTCGTGCCCCACTGGACTCTTTTTGATTGGACTCTAGCTCCTTGCTCATTGACATTGCCCATTGTTGAGTGTTCCACATGGACTCTCATTGATCGTACCATTGCTGCTACTGATTGTTTGCTACTGACATTGCTCATTGATGGTTTTCATTGACACTGCTTATTGCTTTCTTCTATTGCTGATATTGATTGCTATTGATGTTATTGCTATAGAATGAATGGGTTCTGGATGTGCGATGGTAGGAACCCCCCTCCCTTTAAGAGAGATACTCCCTTCTGCATAGTGACACCTCATTCTAAATTCTCACCCCAACATTTTATGACAAAGGCTAATTTGAAAGACATTGATCCCGCGTGCCCATGCTTGGTTGGACACATGTGGAGTTCCCTCTATGACCCCAGACTGACCTCTGAGGGATGTCAGCCATAATTCCCTAAACAGAAGGTCATGTAAGCACGGAGAGATCTGCCCAGGACAGGTGAAAAATTCCCTACCAGACAGGTTTGGGAGTTGCCAAAAGGGAATAGCCATTATACTAGAAGATACACATAATAGAGTTTATTTGTCTTCTCACACTTAATGAGGCAGTGATCAGATTTGTCTGTGCCCTTTCCTCTAGCCTCCCTTCCTTGAGAGACTTGAAATCATTGTTTAGACTGCTCTCACACCTAGGTTTAACAAAGCTGAGACTATCAATATCTTTGTCCCTGCTTCTGCCAAGCTGTTTAGTCCATAGGCAGAAGGCAGAAATTTCCTATAAGAACCCTTGGATTTCTAGGCTCCATGCGCTATCTTGAGAGTGCATGCTGACTCCACGTCAGTCTGTACTCTAATCATAGCTCCCTCAGCCATCCTTTCCCCCCATTTCGGCAACCATGCATCATCATCATCATTAACATCAACATCCACAGTGGATCGCAGAGAAGCCTTCGGAAGTGAGTAACTCCCTCAGTCTGGTCCCTCTCGAGCTATCCCCACTTTCACCCTTTATTTCTAAGTGTACAGTGTGAGTGCCATATTTATTTGTGTGCACTTTTCCCTTTTAAATAAATATTTGGACTTTAATTGGACAAGCCTGCCTCAGCATCATCTATTGCAGGATTCTTTAGTCCTCTGGTATACATAATGGTGCCCGGTCCTGTGGGGATTTGTTAAGACCACACTCTTGCATATTTGAGCTAATTATAAATTCCCCTAATTAGATCCTTCCTAACAATTGAACCATCAGAAATCAAATGTGTCAAAATCTTGGCCACCTATGTGGACAATTTTGTATTTTGGAATAGTGGATTTTGGATTCCAGATAAGAGAGACACAACCTGTATATTCTTTGCATCCTTCAATATTTTGAATCTGTAGCTGTCTTCTATCAATATCTATTGTTTCACAGTTATTTTTTTTTCATTTTTTTATACTAGATCAGCCACTAGATACTAGACACTAGTCCTGATTTCTAGACACTAGCACTGATTGCTAATAAAGCTTTTTCATAATGGCTTTCACACTTTGTTCATTTGAGGGATTCTTTTTCTGCTCAAGAGCCATAGGTGCCACAGCAGACAGTGTGCTGTAGGGAGCAGTGTTGGAATGGGCTGCAGGAGTTCAATGTTCATGTTTCTCACTGAGCTATAAAATGCTCATATGACCTTGTCCTCTCCCAACCTCTCTTCAAAAAAAATTTTTTTTCTTGTCATATATACCACCTTGTGATGACTGTAAAAAAGGCAGGATATATAACAAATAAATAGTGCCTGTTTATATTGAAGAGGATTCTCAGTATGTTCTACTACAGTGACATAGGACAGTAATAAATCTCACTATGGGCCATTGTGAACAAAAAGTAGAGCACACCAAATATCCCTTATGATTTTTCACAGCAGAGGAAGATGAGTAGAAATGCACATATTGTCTTTTATCCTGTAATGTTAGTCTATTGCAACAAAAGATTATCTAATTTTTTTTTTTTTTTTGTAATGTTAGTCTATTACAGCACAAGTTATGGTCTTTACAACATCTTAAAGTCTAGCTTTATCTTGAGATTGGCTTTTCTAAATCTCAGACCATTTGACCTGATGCTGAAATGGACTGTCTCTACAAAGGTTTATAATGTAATAAACTTGTTTAAATTATGTACCACAAATACTTTCAATATCTTCAAAATATCTTCAGAGCTGATTTGCACACTAATTTCAATGTTAATTTATTAGAAGAACAGAGAAATTATTGGGTCTTCATTAAGTCAATAGGTGACTTGAGGGCACATTCACACTTTTGTGTAAAAGGCCAATGGTATTTATAACATGATACTGACTTCCTTTTTCAATAAACTGACTTTGAAATATTTTTGAAAGGTAATACAAATTTGTAACACTATCTGAAATGAGTGCTTAAGGAAATGCTTGTTAATGTATTGCTGCTGGTTTATAGTGGAGAATCTATGAAATTAAGTAGTTTAAACCAGAAGTGGTCAAAAGCTAGATCACAATTAGAAACTACTGTTATATGTCTGATTACTTTGCAGCAGATCATCAGGGCAAATTGTCTAATAATAGTGACAGACCAAAATCCTTCTCTCCTTATTGCAGGGGTAGGCAACCTAAGGCCCGGGGGCCGGATGCACCCGCCGAGGCCTTTGGACCAGCCCCAGGCCAGTCCTGCCGCCGCCGCCGCCTCCACCGCCGCCCACCATGATGATATTGATTCTTGTAGTTATTACTTGTTCTTGGGGTTTTCTTTGCAAAATCTCCACAGGTGTTTTGCCATGGCTTTTCTGTGGCTGAGAGAGTGTGCATGCATATTTTTTTAATTTTTTTTTTTAAAATATATATTTGTATTTTTATTTATTTATTTATTTATTTTTGGTGCTTCAGCCCCCCAGTTGTCTGAGGGACAGGAACCCGGCCCCCGGCTCAAAAAGGTTGCCTACCTCTGCCTTATTGTTTCAAGTGTATGTATTTGTGTTTTGTTGCTGGTTATGTGTGTATGTGTGTGTACTTTTAAGCCACTTCCAATTTATGGTAACTCTGAGGTCTAAAACCTATCATGGGGTTTCCTTGGTAAAATTTATTCAGAGGGGGAGGTTGCCTTTACTTTCCTCTGAAGCTGAGAGAGTGTGATTTGTCCAAGGGCATCCAGTAGGTTTCCATGGCCAAACAGGGATTCAAACCATAGTCTTCAGAGTCCAATGCTCAAACCAGTACATTACACAAATTCAGTTACTGAGAAAGCATACTTGGAGAAAAAGCAGGAATAGATCAGGAAGATCTATGACAGGGGTAGGCAACCTTTCCCCTTTAAGGGCCGAGGGACTTCAGCTCCCAGAAGCCTCAGCCATGTTGGCCAATAGTCCCAATGTTGGCCAATAGCTCCTGGGATTCTGGGAGCTGAAGTCCCTCAGCCCTTAAAGGAGAAAGGTTGCCTATCCCTGATCTATGATATTGGTTCTGATCCAGCAGATTGTATAGTTTGAAGCATTCTGTTAGTGCCTTTCTTAATTCTTAGTGCAGTGGCCAAAATCCTACATTGTATTCATGAAATGTAAATCTATACTCACATAGTAAAGTGGTAATCACACTACACCACTCTTCTGCTGAATATCTTTTGCAAATGTGCTTGCTTATCTTACAACAGAGGGTGAACAGTGGCTGTTTCTGGATTCCCAGTGTAGAAAATGGTACATTAAAAATAACCTCTGATGAATAGTTATATATCATTCAAGAATGCCCAGCTGCATGTTCAATGGTTACATTTGCAAAATTCAATTATGCAATAATTAACCAAAAATTGGGGTTATGCCATAGATAAAAAGTACTACCATTTTCATAAAAGAACTGCTCTGTGCAACCAATAGACAACAGTTATTTTACTCCCACACTTATATTGACGAGAGAAAGAGAACTGAAGGCCTGCAACTCTACCAGTTATGAACTTATGATGGGGAGAGATGCCAAAAGCCTTACAAATTAAACTTACATTAATCACATTTGATGATTTCATCAGCACATCCTGGAACAAACATTGTGTTGCTGAATTGCAGTCAGCATCATAGAGACAGAAAAGACAGTTGTGCTTTTTGCTTTTCTGACACTGTGCAAGTTTCAGTATAAGAGTAAAACTATTGTCTTTCTGCTGCTGTCTCCTGTCCCTTTTCATTTGGATCTTGGGGGTGTAAGACCACGTGGTGGTCAGTAATTATGCATGATCCCTATCAATAATGTAGTTATAACCTCAAACAGAGGATAGTAGAAGTGTCCTAGGATCACAAACATTTGATTTCAGACTTGAAACATTCCTTTTAAAAAGTATTCTCTACTTTAAAGAGAAAATAATAATCCAACCTATAAAAAAGAGAATAAATAACTCCCCAAAAATTGGTTAGCAAATTTCAGAAGAAATAATATTTCACAAAACTGAATTCTAGAACCCTCAGATATAAATATTGTTTTGTTGTTGTTAACTGCCCACGAGTCAATCTCAACTCATGCAACCCTATGGATGAGACATCTCCAAGATCCACTGTCCTCCACTGCTCTGCTTAATTCCTGCAACCCCATTGCTGTGGTCTCCTTAATAGAGTCAATCCAGCATGTGGCCATCCTTTCTTCCTACTTCCCTCCACCTTTCCCAGCACTATTGTTTTTTTCTAATGACTCTTCTCCTCTCATAATGTGTCTAAAGTGCAATTGCCTCAGTTTGGTCATCTTGATTTCCAGGGAAGTTTCCAGATTGATCTGCTCTAGGACCCATTTGTTTGTCCTTTTGGCTATCCACAGGATCCTCAACACTCTTCTCCAGCACCACATCTCAAAGGAGTTGATTTTCTTCCTATCATCTTTCTTAACTGTCCAGCTCTCACATCCATACATGATAATAGGCAATACAATTATTTGTATGATTCTAACTTTTGTGCTGAGTTGTATATCTTTGCATTTTAGAATCTTTTCTAGTTCTTTCATAGCCACCCTCCCCATTCTTAGGGCCTTTACAGACTGGCCTAAAGGGCCAACCTGGGGGTGCAGTTGGAGTGGGGCAGCTCCACGTCAGCTGCTCCAACTCCACCCTGACACCGTCCTGATGCCACACACCCATCTGCATGGTGTGCAGCGTTAGAACGCCCTCCTGGCGCAGCGTGTACACACGCTGCACCAAAAGGGCATGGAAGAGCTGTGGCGCCAGCTCTTGGGGCAGCCTTTTGCCATCCTTAAAAGGAACAACATTTTGCTACTCTTTTGGGAGCAGCAAAAGGGAGGAATGGGGCCGCGGCATGTGGTTTCCATATCAGTGATTCGCCACTCCCAGGGGTGGCTCTGTGCTGCCCCAAAAGGTGGCTCTGTAAAGGTCCTTAGTCTTCTTCTGATTTTTTGACTGCAGCCCCTATTTCTATTAATCTTTGCTCCTGGTAAGGTAATTCTTTTACTATTACTATTTCTTCATTGTCTAGATTGAACTTGTGAAGGTCCTCAGTGGTCATTATTTTTGTCTTCCTTATGTTCAGCATTAAGCCTGCCTTTTCACTTTCTTCTTTGATCTTCCTTAATAGGTGTTCCAGGTCTGTGAGGTTTTCTGCTAGTATTATGGTGTCATCTGCATATCTTAGATCGTTGATATCCCTTTCTCCTATTTTCACTCCTCTTTCTTCTGCTTTTCTTATAATATGTTCTGCATACAAGTTGAACAGATAGGGTGAAAGAATGCAGCCTTATCTGACCCCGTTGCCAATTGGGAATCATTCTGTTTCTCTGTATTTTGTTCTAACAGTAGCCTCTTGTCCCGAGTACAGATTCCTCATCAGGACTATGAGATGTGCTGGCACTCCCATGTCTTTAAGGACATTCCATAGCCTTTCATGGTCTTTGCAATCAAAGGCTTTGCTATAGTCTATAAAGCACATGATGATTTTCTTTTGGGATTCCTTGGTGCACTCCATTCGCCATTGTATGTTTGCAATGTGATCCCTAATGCCTCTTCCTTTCCTGAACCCTGCTTGGATCTCTGGGATCTCTTTTTCCATGTATGGTTGGAGTCTATGTTACAGAATTTTGAGCATGATTTTGCTTGCATGGGAGATCAGTGCCATGGTCCTATAGTTGCTGCAGTCTCTTGCATCTCCTTTTTATGAATCTGGAAGTATATTAATCACTTCTAACCTGTTGGCTGTCATTTTGTTTTCCATATCTGTTGACATATGTTGGTTAGCACTAGAGTCGACTCTGTCAATGTGGATTGTTTGATGTACACAAATATTAAGAAACAAGGATAATCACATTAATTACAGAAGTTGAAATTTGTAAGAGTGGTAGGAGGGGTAAAATTGTTAAATTATAGACTTTCTGTTGCAGACACACATTTATAATTGAAAAAGTTTAACAAGTAGATAATACATTGTGAGGAAATTCATGGGATGTGTTTTAATCCAAGTTTAAAATAAACCATATTTGCTGTCTGTCTGTCTGTCTTTTTGCCTGACTATCTATCTATCTATCTATCTATCTATCTATCTATCCTGCTATCTACCAAGTGACATGATCATAGGTGGGGTGACTCTGTGACTCCCTAGCACCACCACCCAGACTACCTCTGCCAAATGTCTGCTGTGGCTGTTGGTGGGTGTGGGGTGCTGCTTCCACCTGGAAGTCCCTTCTGGGGTTGGCAAGGCTGCTGGCTGGGCCAGGAAAGGGAGACACCACCACCAGTAGTGATGGCCATGGACTCCTGCCCTCTCCCAGAAGGAAGCCCAGGACAGGCAGCAGGAGGGAAAGGAGGATAAAGTGGGCAGTGGTATGCCATGCAGCTGGGCATGGATGAGGGGTGGATAGGAGGAGGAGGGTAGATGTCTAGCACTCTTCCCCACTTTAGTGCCCCTGCTGTTTCTCCTTTTATCCTACCACTCTCTCCTGGATTGCACATCCCAACTGGGGGAGGGAGAACTCAGCACCTAATACTGCCTGCCAGGAGTGGTGGGGGTCAAAGTTGCTGCAAAATCAGCAGTGATATCCTCCTTTTCTTCCTCCTGTTTCACAACCTCTCTGCTCCCTTCTGCAGGGCAGGGGCAATACCCAGGGGGACCTGTCTGGTACCCATCTTACTCCTGTCTTTGCTCCAAGACTGGATTCTCTCCATCATTGGTTGGTTCCCAAGCACTGAAGCTGCAGGATGACAGCCTGCCTGGGAGTGACACAATGAGTTACCATACTGGGGAGATCCCAACCCTAATGAGAGTACTGTAAGACCAGATCATGTACAGTACAGTGGCATGCAATATTAGGTAAAGGTAAAAGGTATTCCCAGTTGACAAGGTTGTCAAGTCATGTCTGACCGTAGGGGGTGGTAGTCATCTCCATTACTAAGCCAAAGAGCTAGCATTGTCAGAGACTACTCTGTGATCATGTAGCCAGCATGATTGCATAGAACACTATTTACCTTCTCACCAATGTGGTACCTATTTATCTACTTGCATTTTCATGCTTTTGAACTGCTACATTTGAAAGGGAGTCTAGTAGTGTGCTTTATGTTGCAGGTGCAATAGAGTGGTTTATTAGAGCTTCTGGAGGAAAGAATGGACAGGGGAGATGAATGCTCTTGCCGGAATATCCATGTATGTGAGTTTATGAGCAGGTTTGCATGTCTTATAGGTCAGCTGATGTAGAGATTGCTGAGGGCAAACAGCTGTTATGAAAAAAACTATTCCCCCATGCACTTTCTCCATTATAGAGTTGTAAACATTGTTTTCCACCTAAACACATTTAGTATCTTGTTCCATATCATGCAGGACTTTATTTGGTCTATGTTGTGCATCTGTTTTGTAGCTTCAGGTAGTCACCTCTTCTTTTCCAATGTAGAAAAAAAAGTCTATCCATAAAGGTCAGGATTCCACCCTAACCAGTACACCCCTCGGGAGAAGTCAAGGTTAGACCCACTTCTTTTTTACATCTAGTTTTCTATCTGCAAGGAAAGTTATTTTATTTTATCCTTTTAGCCTTTATTTCATTTATTCGGTACAGAGAGATATTTCAGAATGTGAGCCACTCACCTACAAATCTGAAGCATTCTGGGCCTAATGTTTGTTTCCTCACCTGTTTGTGCAAAGGTGGCTGAGGATTCCAAACCTTCAGTCTAACAGATAGCCCATCTCCAAGTCTCCTAAGAGTGGAATGGCCCCGGGCTGCATTCAGGTGGCAATTTCAGTGGCAATAGGGTCCAAACGCTGCCCAAATTTAATTTTAAGCTGGATCAGGTGAGGCGAGTTAGTTAAGATTGCAATAAGCTTCTAAAAGAGTTACCAGAAAGATGCTGGAAAATGCCATTCCTCATTTTACTGCCCATTCACCTCATTCTTTTGAGCTTAGAAGAGAAGGAAATAGCATCATAAATTTTTGAGAAGCATATTTCTCATCCAGATTGTCTATTATTTTTAGAATTGGGGTGGAAGAAGATGATTTCCTGTTACTCCTAACCTCAAAAGCCTATAGTACATTTCAACCCACTAGAACTCTTGAGTTCCCATTCAAGTACTAACCAGAGCTGACCCTGCTTAGCTCCCAAGATCAGATGAGATCTAGTGCCTTTGGGGGTTTTACGCCACTACTTTATAGGATTGCACTAAGAAAATTCAGCTGTCACTTAGCTTCACTGTGTGTGTGTCTCTGTGTGTCTCTCTCTGTGTGTGTTTATGTGCATTAGCATACAAGTATTAAAATGCACATGTACATATAAAGGTATAGAGTGTATACTATTGTATACATTTCTGAATTTGTAAATACCTAGGACATTCTATCTATCTATATTAATTTTTTCAAATTACTTATCATTGTGCATATTTTAGTCCAGAAGTAAATACTCATAATCTTAACATAATAACATATACTCATTGTTCAGACCTTTATTGTTTTTATTTTGCTAGTTTTATGTCACTCTATTTTTCTGAAGTTAAAATAGAGATAAAACCTACAAAAGGTCTACCATAGTTTATATATTTTCTGACAGGCATACAAAATCCTGCTGCATGCTTCTCAAAGAAGGGGGGAGGGGAGCCCTCATGTTTCCCTGTTGAGAAGAGGCTTCTAGAAGTGACAGAAACAAAGCCTCCAGATACAGCCAAGCAAGCTCACTGTTAATCATCCCTTAATGCTTGGCTCTGGTTCATGTGATCCTAACAAGCATTTGAATGGTCCCTTGGGCTGATCTGCATGCTCATCCTCTGTCACAGGAGGAAAAGTGCCCTTTCTCTGCCACATTGTTGAATCCCTGTCAGAATGTAAACTAAGGGCTTATTTAGAGATATATGGGATTTACGGTGCAGTGTCAGAGTGCCAGTGGGACTGTGCCAGCCCACTGGTTGGAAATGAAGGCATATTCACAAAGTATGTATGTATGGCCAAGTTTAGATCCTATTGAAGTCCATGGCACAGCTCCCACAGCCTTTAATTGGATTTAGATCAGGTTCCTGGCTCATTTCCATATTAAAGCTGTTCCCCAAATGCTTTTTTCTTAATGATCACAATTCTTTCATAAGCTGGTTTAAGATGTTTAAGGTTTAAGATTACGAAGAAAAACATAAGTGCACACTGTCATGAAGTCAGTGACTTTCTCTGTTTTACCAAGATTACTAGTCATAAGGTGTTTAGATTTTAGTGATTCTCTATGCTTATATAGGATCGACAGGCAAACTATGGTCAGTTTTATGGTCAATTTTTAACATTTCCCTTCTGTATCTTGTTGACTTTTTCATATGTTATGATGCCAGATTTTCAAGTTACTCAACCTTCTGCAGAAGCCAGAATCAAATGAACAATGTCACTATGATAATCATGCTGTCAAAGCCTGTTTGCAGATGAAGATTTCTGATCAAAATTTTAAAGGTTCAACAAAAGTAACTACTAAGCACTGCCATGACATTTAATCACAGTTTCCCTTGAAAACTAATTATTTATCACTTAATTACTATGAATTTTCATATTAATTTAGAGAGTTCTTTTGGGTGAAACATTTATATGGAAAGAAAATTTATATGGAAAGGAAATATGTGTGTGTGTGTGTGCGCGCGTGTGTGTCCAACCATAGGGGACAGTGCTCATCTACTCTGTGATCATGTGGCCAGCATGATTGCACAGAATGCTGTTTATCTTCCCACCGAAGTGAAACCTATATATATATATATATATATATATATATATATTCCATATATAACGTCCATGTTATAGGCCTCAGTCCAAAAGCTCTTCAGCATAGTATATATATCTGCATGTGGATTTAGGCTACAGAGAATATATACCCTCCCTTCAACTTACTATAAAGCTCTTGAAGGCAAGCAGGTCAGATTAAAGTAGCAGCTGGCTACCTTCATAGCCAGATGCACAATGATTATAGCAGTGCTAAGACCCCTGGAACACCCTAGTTGATCTCAGCATCAATGACACCAATTTGTGGTCTGAGTATGGGGCAGGTAGCCAGATGCTTCTCCAGTCCTGTCTGCTTGCCATGAAGCATGAAAGGTACATGCAAACAGCTTCAGGACTTTGCAGTAAGTGGTGGGAGAGAGAGATTTGGGTGTTGCAAAAGAAGAAATTGAGCATCAACCACCACAGTATCTAAAAAAGGACATCCACATGTGGAGGGACATACATGTGTGTGTGTGTGTCTGTCTGTCTGTCTGTCTGTCTTTGGGCCTTTGCAGACTGCCATCAATAGTGCAAACTGAGTCCACTTTAACTGCCCTGACTCAGTGCTAGGGAATCATGGGAACTGTAGTTTATTGTGGCACCAGAGCTCTCTGACAAAGAAGGCTCAATGTCTCAGAAAAAAAATACAATTCCCATGATTCCCTAGCACTGAGCTAGGGCAGTTAAAGTGGACTCAAATTTGCACTATTTATGGCAGTCTGCAAAGGCCCTATGTCCCTAACTGAATGCTGGCCATTGGGAATGGCAGTGCTTTACACATATTTCCTTCATATGTAGAACAGAGCTCAGAAAAGTGCTATGTTTGCCTCCACTGGCTGTGTAGTGTAAAAAAAGTAACTTTTCCCAGATCTGAAATAAAATTATGAGAAATGTGATCATTTGGGAAGAAGAATCTGAAAATGAATTGCTGTGATAAACTTTCCTGTAACACATCCCCTTTGCCACCACTCATAAGTTGCCTACAATAACCTCTACATCACCATCTGTTAACATATGTGATTTTTCATAAAATTTTGGACACATGTGGAGTTCCCTGTATGACCCCAGACTGACCTCTGTGGGATATCAGCCATAATCCCCTAGATGGCAAGTCATGTAGGCACTGAGAAATCTGCCCAGGACAGATGGAAAATTCTCTACAAGACAGGTTTGGGAGTTGCCAAAGGAAACAAACCATTATACCAGAAAAGACACATAATAGTGCTTATTTGTCTTGAGTCTCAAACTTAATGGGGCAGTGATCAGATTTGATTGCACCCTTTTCTCTAGCCTCCCTTCCTTGAGAGTCCTGAAACCAAATGCATTGTTTAGACTGTCCTCACACCTAGGTTTAACAAAGCTAAGACTATCAATGCCTTTGTCCAGGCTTCAGCCAAGCTGTTTAGTCAATAGCCAGAAAATAAAAATTTCCTATTTAAATCCTCAGATTTTCAGGCTCCACATGCTATTTTTGGAGTGCATGCTGACTCCATGTCAGTCTGTACCCTGATCATAGCTCCCTTGGCCAACCTCTCCCCCATTTCAGTGGCTGTGCATCATCATCATTATCATCATCATCATCAACATCCACAGTGGATTCTGGGGAAGCCTTTAGAAGTGAGTAACTCCCTCAGTCTGGCCCATCTCAAGCTATTCCCGCTTTCACTCCCTTATTCCTAAGAGTGCAGCATGTGTGTATGCTATATTTGTGTTTGTGCAGTTTTCTCCTTTAATAAATATTTAGAGTTTAATTGGAGAAGCCTGTTTCAGCGTCATCCATTATGGGATTCCTTAGTCCTCTGGTATACATAACGGTACCCAGTCCTGTGGGA
Organism: Phrynosoma blainvillii; assembly: GCA_026167975.1. NCBI lineage: Eukaryota > Metazoa > Chordata > Lepidosauria > Squamata > Phrynosomatidae > Phrynosoma > Phrynosoma blainvillii. Next base: position 176,704,914 of record JANUYF010000003.1, read on the forward strand.
CTTTGTTGGGACCCCACTCTTGCATATTTTGAGCTAATTATAAATTCCCCTAATTAGATCCTTCCTAATACATCAAGAGGGGTCAGAGAAAAATCTCAGTCAGAGATGTATGCAGATGGGTAGTCCTTCCTCATATTTGACATGCACAGTTTTCTGCTAATGCTAAATTCAGAGGAAGAGTTCAAATCCTGCTTTGTTTGCTTCTTCATTTGTACCACTCCTTCTTTGAAACTGTGCTCTTCTCTATGCCTGTGCTCATTGTGACAATTGTCCTCAGCAGCAGCAGATTAGTATTTCTCCTCAGTCTTAAATGTAATATGTTCTGCAAAAATAATGCAATTTGACATTGCTTTAATCACCATGGCTCAATAGTATGGAATCCTGAGATTTGTAATTTTGTGAGAGATTTACCCTTCTCTTTCAGAAAGCTCTGGTGCCACAACAAACTACAAAACCCAGGGTTCCTTAGGATGGAACTATGGAAGTTAAAGCAGTGTCAAACTACATTAATTCTTAGTGCAATTCAGATCCTAGTTACTGCCAATTTCTTCAAGCTATACCACTCCTGGGAGAGGGAATAGGTGGACAGAGGCTGGCGGGGGGGCATGTGTTTAGTAAGGATAGACTTAAGGAGGCATTAGGCAAAGAACTCCCACAAGACAATCAGGAATTCAGAACATTTATTGCAAGAGCTGAATAACTGTAAATAACGTTGAACTGGCAAAGCAGTAACAAGGATAACTGTTTAGATATTTATTCGGTCAAAGTCATCAAACACCCCTCACAAACTGACATAAGTACCGCAGGAAGCAATGCACCCCTAGCCCATTTTACGTTTGTATACTGTGGAGGAAAGAAAATGTGAACTGCTATATACAAAATAACTTCAGTTAGTTTTATTTATTTATTTTTGTAAGAACAAATTAACTATTGATATTAACTACCTTTCTTTGTTGTATTTAAGACTGATGTTTAACTGTGGCATAAGATAAATTGTTGCTCTATTTTCCATTAAAGGATTGCTTTTTCCCCTATGTTGCATGCTATTTGTTTAAATCGTCTTGTCATGCCTTAAAAAAAGAAAAAGAAATGTCTAAAAACATTTGGATTAGGATTTGTTAGACGTGCAACTGAGATCTTATTAACATTAGGTGTCACTTTCCTGGATTGACTTAAGTGACATAACACTGGTACCTGCCAGGTATTGACCAACTATGATAACAAACAGTTAAACAGCAAGAATTAGAGATTGAACCCTTTCATTTTCCCCGACTAGCCTACTAGGAGAATGCTTGGTTACATCATGAAGGCACAACACATTAAATATTTTGTGGCTATGATCTAAAAACACTTGTGTTACTACAACATCAATGCAGATGGAGATCAACACAACCGCTGCCATTTGAGCAATACAAACTGTCTTAGGTATAGACACACATCTGCCCAATTATAAAATAAAGCAATAATCCAACAGTGGTACTGGGTACAATGCATCAGGATATTTGCTTACATTAGCTCCACTGAAATGAAGGCACCCTTGGATACTCCCCCTTCACTTCAATGGGACTCAGGCAGCAAAATTCCATAGCAGATTGTGCCCTTGGCAAATTATTCTCCACCTAATTTTGATTAACATTTCTCTCAAGTGTGGTTGCAACTGACAACAGAGACTTTCTTTAAAAAAAAAAAAGCCACTCATTCAGCTGCTGCCACAATTGACGTCCTCTTTTTGCCTTTTGCTTTCCAAATCAGAACAACAGCAAAATATTTTTTTTAAAAGCCCTTGCATCATGTGCATGTATATTTTAGAACTGGTAAATAGTGTTTGTTCAATAGAATAATAGTAAAATAAAAGATTCCCCTCCCACCCTTTTATTCAGTTTTTAACACAAGTGTTTTGAGTTCCTTGGAACATTGTGTGTCAGACAGACTACTAACACAGAAACACCATCACCAAAAGAAACATTTAAAAAAAAAAAAGAACAAGAAGCAAATGAAACAAAGTAGAAAAAAGCAACTGTGAAACACAGAATTATGCTACAGTATCCTTTTTAAGTGAACATTATAAGTACACAAAAGTTATTAATAATAATAGATCCTATTTACAAGTACTTGAACACTGATTGACTTAACAAGTGTCCGCTAACATTGTTAATAGCACAGTAGGTTTAATGTTTGTAATTTTAGTTGTTTTGTTTCAATAAACATGTCAAGTATAGCAGTCCCAGCACAAGATCAATGGCAACAATAACACAATTTTCTAATTGGATATGCTTTCTAAAGAATTGCAATTCACCTTCTCCTTTTACTCTCTCTCTCTCACACTCTCACTCACTTTCCAACTCACTCACTCACTGTCTTTCTTTTTTTCTCCAAATGTATCTTCTACTCTTCACAGCAGCAAACCAGGGTAAAAAAAAGAAGAAGAAGAAAGGAAGGAAAGTAAACAAACCTCCCACCCCTTACCCCAAATAAATTGAAAATGTAAGATATTTGCAAACTGGAGATATTCTCTGTAAGAGTTTGATTATGTCTATTTAACAAAACCACACAACTAGTAGAAATGCTCTTTTGCATTGTAGTTCCATGGAGCTACCACAAAATTATGCATATCTCTGCTATGTGACGCATAGTTCTAGAGGTCTACTCAGTACATAAAGCTCTGACACACACACACACACAGTATTAGCAAATCTAATTAGGCTAAAGTCACTGTTCCAAAGAAGCCATTCCTTATAGCTGGTTCTCCTTTGGACTCTCTACTGCTCCCGATGCCTGTTTATAGGACTTCAAGTTAGCCAAAGGAATGTCAGTCATGTGATTGCCAGGATTGAAATGGCCTTCACCCGAGCCAAACTGCTTTCGGTCACTGAACTGGTTTCTGTTGCTGTCTTCTTTCCAGGTTCTTGTCAACGTGTGTCCATTCACTAGTTTGTCCTTCTTAACCCATTCCTTCTGAGGTGCAAAGGTGGAAAGTGGAGACTTTGGATGCTGGTATGAACCTAAAGTGGGAGGCATCCAACAGTTGTCTGAGTGACCCAGGACAAGGCATTCTTGAGTACACATCTCAGTAGCTTCTGCTAATCCTCGAGGCCCAAGAGGTCCATCTGCAGGAAAGTGCAGAAAAGTGGCAGAAAAGTGGAATGGGGCAGAAAGAGGGAAGGAGGGAGAGAGAGAGAGAGAGAGAGAGGTTAATTTTCAAAAGAGATATTGCTTATTACAAGTCATTACTACTTTAGTTTGACACACTTTTGGTTTGAATTGTAAAATAAATAAATAAATAAAACAACCTCCACAATGTGGCAGAAATTGTTAATGATTTCTAAAATAGAAGCTATGAGGAAATTTAGGTGTCATTCATAGTGAATGTAGCCAGGTTCACACTGATGACTTTACTTATGATCTGAACAAAATAAAGGTTTGACTGACAGCACCTGCATTCTTTAAAAAATGTTTCACACCAAAATGGACCAACAACAGAAATTTGCCTTTAAAAGTGCCCAAGCTTCCCAATAAGTTGCAAAAAAGAAAAAAGAAAAAAGTTTAGAATGTCAATATAAGTTTATATATCAACTCTGATCAAGAATAGTTCATAAATGTACACTCTAGAATGAGGAAAATATGGAAAGCTGAAGTATTTGTAACCTGAGTAGTTGATGGATTATTTCCAAACCTCAATACAGTCTTCATTTTAGTTCCCATTAGATCAGTTTTTTTAGCAAGGGTTCTCTGAAACCGTAGATTTCTGCAAGAAGCCACTAGGGTTTCTGCAAGATTGTGATTGGAAGGGAAAAACACACACGCACACATACACACACACACACACACACACACATGCTGTAAATATAATAATTTTTTATTTAGGTGTTCCCTGAGACCTGGATATTATTTCAAATGTTCCCCCAGGGTAAAAAAAAAAAAAAAAAAAAAAAAAAAAAAAAAGAGAGAGAGAGAGAGAGAGAGAAAAGCTACATCAGACAGCATAAGTTTGACCACTCTGTAAATGTTGAATTTATAAAGCATATCAGGCAAACTGACACTTTAAAATATAGTACAGCCTGCCCACTCGATACGCGGGCTTGCCATATGCAGACCTAAGCTTCTGTGCACGGCAAGCCTGGGGACTTAAAATGGTGTGCATGCCTGCGCGCAACCATAGAAACCAATGGGACTTGAGGTCCCATGTTTTTTGCCATACATGGGGGCAGGGGCAGAACGGATCCCCTTGTATACAAAGGGCCTACAGTATAAATAGAAATCATGTCATCTTCAAACATTCAGAGGGATCTGTCAAACCGGTGTGCAAGAATTTTGAATCGTATTAGCACCACTTCTGATTTTGAAGAGTTCCTTGGGGGAAACAACATATTTGATTGATTGATTTCCAAACCAAATTTCAGTAAACCTTTCCAGGGTAGTTTACAATGAATTAATCTTATGAGGATGAAATGCTAAAATACTTTTAAGTACTCAGATGTCTTTCAGTTGAATTCTTCATTACGTGAGGTTTAGGGGTCCCAAGAATAGCACATACAACTATTAATCCCCCATCTTTGCTCATATTAGCCTTGGTCTATATGGGGTTGAAAACTACTGGATTTCTGCTGGTCTCCATTCTTATATGGGCAAAACTTTCAATTTTTTTTAATGAATTGATGGAAATTAGGAGTGGCCCATGGAGACATGATCTCAGCAGTTCAAAAATTCAAAACCATAGCATTTCTGGTGGGAAGAGAGCATAAAATTGATCTTACATTTTTACAAACTTGAGGGACAAATGACAACTGAATTCTTGTAATGAGTTCTGACATACGTTACCACCAGTGCAAACCTCGTGCTCTTTCTTTGCATATTTCTCAATGGAGTAAAACTACAGATGAGTTATTGATCTGACCAGTGTGGATGTGGTGAGAAAATAAGCATTCAAAAATATCCTCAAAAGCAACTTAGCTTTATTTTCCCCCAGTTTTATCAATAAGCTCACATATAAGTTTCTAATGTAAATATATTGCTATCTAAACTGCACATTGCCAACAGCAAAATCTTTTTGAAATGTTTATGTTGTCTCTGAAGAAACAAAGTTACTTTCTCTACCCCATCTACAGGCAATCAATTGTTTCTTGATGAAAATCAAGTGACAGGAAGGTGATAGGAAGGAAATTACTGATTTATTTGGAGCATCCAGTTAACTGATAGCCATGAAGATTGCAGTCCAAAGAGCTTTAAAGGGCAGCTCAAATCAGGAGGAGGAAAGAAGAGAACACAGAAAGAAGATCTGATCATTGCTCATCAGCAAAAAACAAACAAACAAACAAAAAACAGAGTTTATTAAGGAGAGCAGGGGGAGGAGAAGTGTTGGACTATCTGAAAGACCCAAAGAGTGGTTCAAAAAATGTTAATAATAAGAGCCATGCAATATCCAGTGCCATTATAGGTCATGTAAGGGAAAACTAGAAATAGACTTGGTTATTCTCAAAAGATTGTGAGGAAGACAGTTGAGAATGATGACTGTGGAAAATTTAGAGGTGATCTGAGATTTCTAATTTCTATCACTTGTCACTAGGTTTGTCCTTAACTGAATATCAGGTGAAACGTGGTGAATTTCATAGGAAGTCATCAAGGTATGATAAAGACTGATAAAGTTTCTTAATGGGATTTGGCATAGTTGTCTAGAAGAATTTTCTGGTTTGAAGATCTTTTTGTCCAACATTACGCTGTAGGAGAACTGAACTAGTCCACCGCACAGGGAACTTTGACAGAACCAACCACCTGTTAGGTGTAGGGAATGTGTGACTGACTTGATGTTTTTGGCTCCCAGTTCCTTTCAACCTTTGTCAGCAAAGCCAGTACTCAGGGTTGATAGGAACTGTTGTCCACCTATATATAGAGAGTTACATTTTCTCAACCACTGTGTTTAGTGTAAGACAGGTGTTGATCAGCTATCTCATCTTCCAAAAAGATTGCAATTAATGGCAGAGGTATCCTGATTCTGGATGGATCCCCATGTATACAGCTCTAGAGATTTTAACTGTATATTTAAACAATGAAATACTAGATATTATGCAACTGTATGTTCCAGTTCTCATTCTTATCACACCAGCCTGCTGAACTACCACATCACACTAGACTATGAAAGGAAGTATATATATATATATATATATATATATATATATATATATATCAGCTCAAGGAGACTTTAGAATCCTGAGCTTTATATTTCAGCATCACATTTTTGTGGAATAAAAATATCTTTCATTTTGTAAGTCAGGCCCCTTCTGCCTTTCACACATGTCTTTGGAGATCTTAGATCCCCCCCCCCCCCCCCCGTTATAATCAAATGCAGGTATTCCACTAAAAATAAAGGAAGAAAATAGCTAGCAAAATGGAGTATTTTCGGCATATTGTTAACATTTCCAAAGGTTAATCTATAGGTTAAATGCTGATTATTTTCTTTTCTGCTGACAACTGCAATTTACTTTTAATTAGGTTTTCTCATTCCTCCTCCCAAATAATTCAATCCTAAAACTTGCTGATTCTGACCCAAAAAAAGAAATGGTTTGGCAGGGATTAAATCTTGCAATGGACAGTTAAGAAGAAAGGAGGAAAATGAAAACACACACACAAATACATTTCCCTGTGCTTCCAATTTCCAATGAAATAAATGACAAATCTCAATACTCAACTCTTTATGTTTCATGTCTCCATCCAGAAACTAAATACACTAAGCCCAAGTTCAAATACAGCTGACATCTATTTTAGTTTGGGCTTTAAATGAGAAATAAGCTGTTTTTAGTCAGAATGAAAATATGCTTGTGGCCCTTTAAGCCATGTCAAATTAGTCTTGCAGAGATTTGTTTCTTATTTCATTTGCTTTCCCCAGTAGCAGCTACTAAGATCTAAGACACTTAATTTTAGTATAGGCTTTATGCAAGCTTTCCTGCCTGATAAGTTGGTAAAGTTTATATGGGGCTTTGGAACTGTTTGTCAGAAGCCTGATTTAAATACTTCTTCTTAGCAATAAAATGCATTTTCTGTGCATATTCTTGGAGATATGCCTATAGCTTCTTAATTTGAACAGATGTATATTTATCTTTAACCCCTCCACACCCCTCATAACTATAACACTGGGTACATCCAGATTTCTTTTTGAAAAGTCTATTCCAAATGATTCATAGGGCTAGTCCTGATTTGTGCTTATATTAAACATCCCTGCAAAGGATGCAGGGACTGTTGAGCAAACAACACACATAAATTTTGTGTCTTGACAGATGATGAGATTAGTGGCAGATGAGGAATCATACACTTGGAAGGACCATAAGGGCCATCTAACCCAACCTTCTGTCATCTAACCATTGATCACAGCCCAGTTTTGTGCCATTGTTGCTAATATTGTTCTGGTTTGTCTCCTACCTCAACACCACCAACCATGGTGTTGCCTCCTTTTCCACATTATTTATTGCAATACTATTAATATATGCTGCTGGTACTTGTACAATGCCTTGGTAGGATTTGCATCTTTAAAAGAGGAGTAGGAAGGTTGAATCTATGTTCCAAATAGACACTGAAATAATATTAATAAATATTTGTCCCCCCCCCCCCCCCAAAAAAAAGAGAGTTTCTAATGCACTGAGAAGAGTACAGGCAACACAGAGGGCCTCGGCAGACGGCTTATTGAGCCGTCTTGGAGGCCCGGAAGAGGAGGAGCAACCGCACGCGCGGCACTCCTTTCTCTTCCTGAGGTCGCCCTCGGAGCTACTGGCCCTCCGCACGGCCGGCGCTTCTGAGGCAACCTCCCGCTGTAGCGACCGCACGCGCTGCAGCAGGAAAGGCAGGGAAAGTGTGCCCTACGCTTTTAGGGCGCACTTTCCCTGTCTTGTGGAAGGAGCACTATTTTTGCGCTCCTTCCAGGGACGCCACAGGAGCACCGGGGTGCGGAGGCTGCGGTCCCACGGCGCTCCATCCGGCGCCGTCTCCGGCACCTCCGTCTGCTTCCCCCCAGAGACTATCAAAAGATTCTTTTGACTTTGTTATGTATCCATCTGTGCATACATACAATTTTTTAAAATGTAGGACATATTTTTTTTTGGCAGAGAAAACATGATTCCTGAAAAGGAAACAGTACACTTTGCATGGAAAACACATTTCTCTGTGCACAAAGCATGTTTTCAGCACAAACCAACACTTACCAAAATATGAACAGACATAAGGAACTGTATAGAAAGCTTAGTGTTCTCCCACAGTGAACACAATTCTTTATTCTCTTAAAACTTAAAACTAGTGCACCATTTGTGCCCCATTTCATGAAATGTCAGATCTGGCCATGGTAACACAACCCTTGATTATATCCCAATTGGATACTATAAGAAATGTGCTTTCCTGGCCCCGTTGCTCACCCGGTTTGATCCCTGGGTCACCGTGGGGATGGGTACCTGTTCAAACACTCATCCCCATGCTTACCCAGGACTAGTATACCACTCCTTACCTTAACAGCTGGCGATCCATCTGAGAAGCCCCCCAATTGCCATGTCTGATGCAGAAGTGAAGCACCTGGCTGCATCCAGATTAATTAAGGAGCACTAGGGGGTATAAACAGCCCAGTTTTGCAGTGGAATTTCAAGGATAGTAACCAGGTCTTTTTATATCCCAGGGAAAAGGCTAGTTAGACCAGGATCAGGCTGAATCCTCCAGATCTGTGTCTAAACAAGTAGGATTGTGTCCAATCCTGCCCCAGATATTTAGGTCTACATTATTTAAACAAGATGACATAAGTCCAAGGGGAAACTGGGCCTTTTGGCCTGTGTGAACTATCTCTTAGTGAAGCTGCCTTTGAAAACTGTCTGGAAACTGTAATGGGTCCAAAATGCTGCAGTGGTGAGGCAGCAGTTAAGAAGCCAACTCTGACAATTGCAAGATCAGAAAGTCAGCAGTTTGAGGCCCAGGCACCACATGACAGAGTGAACTCTCATCACTAGTCCTAGCTCCTGCCAACCTAACAGTTTGAAAGCATGTAAAAGTGCACCTAGATAAATAGGTACCACTTTGGTGAGAAGGTAACAGTGTTCTGTGCAGTCATGCTGGCCACATGATCATAGAGTGATTTCTGACAATCCTGGCTCTTCAGCTTAGTAATGGAGATGAGCACCACCCCCTATAGTTGGACACAACTAGACAATCTTGTCAAGGGAAAACCTTTACCTTTCTGGGCTGTTCATTAGGGTTTATTGCAAGGAATATATACCCAATTTCCCTGAAACAGCTTCACTAGCTATGAGTCCATTGCCAGACAAAATTTGAAGTGCTGATTATAGCCACAAAAGCCCTATATGGCTTGGGTTCACAGTTTCTGAAAGACCATATCTCCCTGTATGAATCTGCTCAAATTTTAAGATGTTCATGGGAAGGCTTTCTCTCAATCCCACCAACCTCAAAGACACATTTGGTGAAGTAACAGGAGAGAGCCTTCTCAGTGGCTGCTGCCAGGTTGCTGGATTCCCTCCCATGGGAGGTTTGGTTGCCCCTCCCTCTTTTCCTTTTTCCATGGGGGGGAGCCCTTTTATTCATGCAGGCCTTTGACTTATAATTTATGCAACAGAAAAGGTTTTGGTGGGTTTCTGTTTTTTAATCTTTTTTTAATTAGGTTTTTATCTTTTTATTATGCCTTTTGTTTTTATACTATTTTAATCTTCAGTTTTAAAAGAACAATTTTAAAATTATTTTAAACTTTCATATAAATAAAATTTTAATTGTAGGTAAAGATAAAAGTAATAATGTCTAGTAGTAACCAACTGTTGGGGGTAGTGCTCATGTCTGTTACTAAGCCAAAGACCCAGAGTTGTCCAAAGACAAATCTGGTGGTCATGTGGCCAGCATGACTGCACCAAACACTGTTACCTTCCCACCAGTCAAGGGAGCTAAAAGGAAGGGATTCAACTGGCATTAATGGAAGTGTGAGGTTATTGAACAGATAAAGCAACAGGGGAAAGGGACTGAGAGGAGTCTTCTGCCTGCCTTCTTTGTGAAAAAAAGAAAAAAAGAAATGAAATATGGTTCAATTGCCTGCTACATATTTGAAATTGCATGCATTTTTGTCCAAAGCCTGAGCTGTATAACACATGCTCTACAACATTTCAGTTATCTTGTAGCGCAGGCATACTTACTGCTCAAATATCAGGTTAAGTAGGCATAACAGGACTTGTGTACACACATGATTGTGTCCTGTAGTAACTCAGAGTGTTAGTCCACCTAATCCAGTATGGTTTGTTTCACATGGTAGCTATTTAGTGTTTCAGCAAAGCCCCCCTCCCAATGGATACCCTTTCCTCTGAAGGATGTTGTAGACACAAAACATGTTCTTCAACTGGGTAATAGGTGTTCCCAAATGTGGCTATTACAGCACTGCCACCTCCATGTTGATTTTCTCATTGTCAATTGAATTATACACCAATTTTTACAGCTAAGTCCATTTCATGTTTCTTCTTTCTGGTCAGCTTTCATGAACAAGTGAAAAATTTGGACAATGAATAGACTAAGATGAAACAGAATACTCTATAGAATGCATATGGCTTGGGTATTCTACCTGTTTTGTTTTGTTTTACTTTTAATTGGATTGCACAGAAAAGAAAGCATAGTGTTGACTTAATGGTAAATATTTCTTTACTCTACCAGCATTTTTCTTAAGTTGTTTTATCACCACATACAATGTTCCTGCTGTTTTAATTTCATAATTACATGAATTTGTTTCCCTTTGCTCCATAAAAAATGTCATTGGGATCTCTGTATCAAGTTTTACCCCTCTACACTGAAATATTTCATTGATTTTCTCTGATCACATCCCCAGGCCTGAGGTATTTCTTCTATGAACAATCCAGAATAGCTCTAACGATGAGTCTTGGCTGCTTAAATATATACTGACACAAGTGCTGATAAAGTTGTTCAAGCCATCTGCCTCCAAATTTAAATATTTTGAAGGCAAAAACTGCAATACATAAGCAAGTATTCTTTTCACTACTTTTGTAATATTTATATCTGATTGTGGACAAAAACAATGACTTTTTGTCATGTTTTTATGCTTTTAATAGCTGTCAGAGAGCTGCACAGTCAAGTTGCCTCAGAAGCAGGGAGGTGGAAGACAGGAGAATAATCTATGCCAATCTAGTGTTGGCCATCTCATAATAGTAGAAATTCTGAGAGTTCTTTATTTTATCCAGAAGCAAAACTCTTAATTCATTACTGCATTTAGCAAGTGGCTTCTGGCAGGCTGACCAAACCTTTTCAACCTGCTGTGTCACAAGCCTTTTGCTTGTAAAATGAAGAATTATGACCAAGGAAGAATCAGAATCTCATAATTAAGTAAACAACAATAACTAAATGGCTCAGATGTGTTTTGCTGGTTTTGTTGCTATGTATGATGAGACATAATGGCCTAAATACCCTAAAGGCACCAGATTCTGTATGGTTGTGGAAGGTAAGCCGGTTCAGTCCTGGTTACCACTTGGGTGGGAGACTGCCAATGAATACCGGGTGCTGTAGGCTATATTTGAGAGAAAGGACTAGCAAAATCATTTCTTTGTATTCCTTGTCTAATACCCTATGCAATTCAATAGGTCATCATAAGTCAGCAGGTGAATTGAACACACATGACATATGGTGAAGCATAGAGCTTGCATAGACAATAATCATCTGTATGGTAAACATTCATACCATTTTTCTTAATTCAGATACCAAAGTCTGCCACTTCTAGTGTAGAGATATGCAAAAGCAGGAAAAAGGACACACATTATCAGATTTCCTTAAGCTAAAATATTCCACATGCTAATTTTGTCATTTGTAAGGGCTTAGAAAATCAACTTTCCAAATGATCACATATAAATTGCAAGAATATGCAACTTAATAAATAACTACCCATGCAGGGAATATGGTTTAGTCACAAAAGACTTTTTCAATAAAATCATGAACATCATTCACTTAATAATTCAGATTTTTATTTATTTATTTTTAAAAATGTTATACTCTTTATTTTCACTTGGTATCAGTGGTGTCACTAGAGGGTGCAGACAGCAGCAGGTGACATCCTGAGACGGGGTGACACCATTGCTCCTCAAACATTTGTCTTTGGGAACAAACAGGCTGTAGCATTCACCTGTGTCTCATTCAAAAGCTGAGGAGATGATGTGAATGGGGTGAGACTCAGTGGGAGGAGAAAAGAGAAGCCCCAGGTTTTGTTGTTTGTTTCTTTGTTTTTTTTTTTTTTGTTTTTTTTAAAGAATTAAAATATCATATTTTTAAAAAATGTTATTTTAAATTTAAAAATATTTTTTACAAATATATATAAAAACATCACTGTGGAGAGAAGGCAGGTTAGAGCCAGCCCTGGTGACAACCAATCAGAACTGTGCTGGTGACAGCCAATAGAGTGTTGGAGTGTAAGGGGAAAATTCCATTAGGAGTAGTTGGAGGTCAGAAAGGGTTTGGATTCCAGACAGTGAGAATCTGGTAGAGAAGTTTCCAGAGTGGAACAGGGTTAAGGTCCAGAAGAAAGGGGCCTAATACCCATGCTAAACACCAAGGGAAGGAGTTAATAAAGAGAATATACTGAGGGGTATTGCTAGCCTTAGAGGCTGGTTAAGAAATAGTGGTAAAGGTAGCCAAAGAAGGGCTAAGAGTGTGCTGTGGGGGCACTGTGGGACAAGGGTCCATGGTGTGGCCACAAATGAAAGAAAAGGAAAAGTGTGCTTCACAATCACAATTTACCAAATTTTCACTTTAAGCACATGAAACTTTATACCATTACATTCAGTGATATATATGGGAATTACAATTTATGAGTAACATTAGTACAAAAAACATTATTAAAGATTCTGTATGGTGTGGTATAGGAGGAGGTCAATGGGGAGTGACACCATGAGTTATCGTACCAGGTGATACCAACCCTAGTGATGCCACTATATAGTATATATTTACTTCAGCATATAACCACCATGTGCTATCCATTTTGCTCACAATACATTCTGTTAAAATGTATGCAAAATTAACAGATAAATTCAACATTAAGCAAGAATATTTCTAGCCATTCAACAAAAGTTTTCCTTTTTATCCTCTGCCTCCCCCGACAGGTAGAATTCTACTAGTACAAACCCCAGAATTCTGTAGGATGACAGTTAAAGTGGTATCAAAGTAACTAGGTCATATTTTTTTTTTTAAAAAAAACAACCCTTGGGTGGCATGCAGAAAGGGGGCTGTGAGTGACTATTGAATTTCCTCATAGTGTCTGTTTAGTTGAAAGCATACCATTGGGTACAGTCCTATTTCTATGGGAGGGATAAAAGAAAGCTTCAGTATAGTATAGAATGCTTCTTGTGTTTGTTTTCTAATTTACCGGTATATATTGCCAGGATTCCGACAATTCCACTTAAGAAAACCAAAATAAAATCTGTATAATTTGAGAGAGGGGTTTAGCCACAAGGTAAGAAACTTTTTGGACTCATAGAACTAGTCATGTGGTTCTTTGGATCTTGGCCGATAAATATAAACTCATTACAAAGCAATTATTCACTGGCAAAGGCAAAGATTGATTTCCTCTGCTCCATTACAAGGTCAGGCCTGTTTGTATAGCTTGTGACCTGGAAAACCAAGGGTAGCTATCAAGCCAAGTGGTGAACTACATGTGTTCCCAAACTTGATTGGCTATTCTTTTCTCATATGGTGGAAGATGCTAATTTGAAATGTAGTGCTGGAGAAGAGTACTTAGAATACTGTGGACAGTCAAGAAGACAAACAAAAGGGTTCTTGAAGAGATCAGACCAGGGTTCTACTTGGAAGGTAAGGTGATCAAGTTGTACTTTGGCCACATCACTAGAAAAAACACTAATGATAGGAAAGGTAGAGGGTAGAAGAAAGAGAGGAAGACCACAAACCAGATGGATAGACTCAAACAGAGGGTTTATAGGCAAGGGCTTGCAGGATCTGAGCAAGGCAATGGAAGATAGGGACTCTTGGAGATGTCTCATCTATAGGGTCGCTATGAGTCGGAACCGATTCAAGGGCAGCTAACAACAGCAATAAAGTGTAAAGGTAACCTCAGGACCATTACACAAGAGACAGTAATATATGGTTGTCATCATCCTAATTGCAAGTAGAGTGGGCCCTTGTTATCCACTGGGATTTGATTCCAGGAACCCCATGTAGATACCAAAATTTGTGGATATACAAGTCCCATTAAATACAATAGCACTTGTATAAAATGACAAAAACAATTTGTTTTTGGTAATATATATATATATATATATATATATAATATTTTCAAACCGTGGATGCTTGAATCCTTGGATAAAAAATATTTAGGGCTGACTTTTTGCATATATAAGCTGATATAAACTGTAAAGTACTAACCCACTGCCTCTAACTAGGCATTCAGCAGGCCAGGCCTTGTACACCATGGAATTTCCATATACACACAATTAAGAAATATTAAATGCAAATATGGACAACCTAGCACTCCTAACAATGTGCAGAGTATTCAGTAACCCAGTGATTCAAAATGCTGGGTTCACATAGGTAAAGCCACACTTGAATTGAAGTATGGCTAAGGTGGTCAGAAAATCTGCAACAACATTGCAATGGTAATTTCAAGGGACATCAAGACCTCAATTTTCCTGAATCTTCAAGTAAGAGGCTCTATCCCCTTACCATATTAGTAAGAGAGGAGACATGGGAGGAAATTTTCTTCCCAAAATAGGCCCTGATGAGTTTATTCAGAGAAGCCCAGCACACTCATCAGTTGCCTAAGTAATTTTCAGCATTGTTTAGATTATTTTGCGTTTACTTAGGGAAAAGTATCACCCAAGTCAATAAATTTCTTTTCTTTTTATCTCCTAGCAGAGGGCTAAAACATCTTGGCTAAATAAAAGAAAATATGGGTTAATAAAGTGAATATTAATCCAACACTGTGGGTGCTCTGCTTTTATTAGCAAATACATCAAATGTAGAAGGTTCATTTCAATCCTGGCATAAATTTTTTAAAAATTTATTTGAAAAAGATGGGGTATGCAGCAAAATGCTAATTTGAAAAAGGAAGAATTAGTTGTGGTAATGTTCTCCTCAGCAGTAGCTTAGCAGTTAAAAAGATGGATGAAGTCACTGCTACAAAATAGAAAGTATGGATTTATAGAGATGTTCTAGTATCTGTTCTTTTTGAGCTATAAAGTCTGACTAAATAACCATATTCTCCCAGGGAGAGAATCTGCTGCTTTGGCTGCCTGCGTGTTGTTATGTTTGGACCATCTCCATCTCCAAATGTTTACTTTTTGTCTGTGACCAACAAATAAAATCTGTGGGAGAGACACGTAAAAATGTAATCCCCATTTATTTGCTAACAAAAGGTTTTGAGGAATCCTGCTTGGTTTCTCCTCTGCCACTTTTCAAGGTGACATCTTGCATGTAGAACAAGACACTGACATTCTACCTGCAAACTAAACTTCTTTTTATCAAAATATTTTATTTGGAATCAAGCAAAAGCATGCAACATCACATGGGTTAGAACAGGTTTTGTTATATATAGAAAAGGCTTCCAACAATTTTATGGTACTGTCAAAATTGAACCCATTGTTTCCATAATTGTGAATAAGGCCATGAATTATGGGATCTGTAGGTACACTTCTTCTATTCTCATAAAGAAATATAGTTTGAGCCCTAGTGGTGCAGTAGTTAAATGGTGGTACTGCAGCAACAATGTTGTGAGTTTGATCCTAGGGCTCCAAGGTTGACTCAGCCTTCCATCCTTTTGTAGGTTGGTAAAATGAATACCCAGCTTGTTGGGAATAATTGGCTTACAGATTGTAAACTGCTTAGAGAGTGCTGAGTTCACTATTAAGCAGTATAGAAATGTAAATGCTATTGCTATTGCTACATAAGCTGAACCTTGCCACCACTGCAGTACTTCCATCAACATTTCATACCCTTCTCCATCTAACTGAATGACACTGGGTGAAAGAAGCTGATATTGGCCCAGTTCAGATAAGGAATCAGAATAAGCTTGAGTTCAAAACTTGCTTTGGAATGGGATCAGAATTGGTTGTACTGATGGATGACCTTCATTGGTAGAGGGATGGATTTGACCCTGTTGCACCACTAGAGCCTCTGTCCCTTGGAAACTATGCCATGGGATATTGCAGGGAACAATATTGTCCCAACTACTTTTTAACAAATGAAGTATCACTGTGAGGATTGTCAGCGATTGTCAGGGAACCTGAGGTTTAGTGTAATCAGTGTTCAGACCAAACTCAGTACACTCAGTATACTCTATTTTTGTTTACATTTGAGCAGATAGGGCTGTATATGTTGTAGTTCAGTGCCTGGAGATGGTAGTGGGATTGATGAAGATTAATGAAATGAAATTCATTCCTGGAAAGGCAGACACCTTGTGGATAGGCTGATACTGTATCTTAGTATGTTATGTTAGTATGTTATGTAATTTGCCTGTCCTGGATGTTGCATTTCCCCTACAAGAGATATGGTGATAATTTGCACTTCTGGTGATAATTTGCACTTCTGGATGTCTTTGAGTTTAAATTCTTGCAGCCCTAGCAAGAATAAAGATGACAATTACTGGAAGTTGCAGGCCAACAGCTTCTAAAATTCTACCCCTATCTTTTTAGGAACAAGTGGGCAGTCTGGAGTTCTCTTGGCTTCCTTTATATCATTAGAGGCCCCCACCTGCTTCCTTCTGTTCAACATTGCACCCATACATGATAATTGGGAATACAATGGCCTGAATGATTCTGACTTTAGTGCTCAGTTATATGTCTTTGCTCTTCAGTATCTTTTCTAGTTATTTCATAGCTGTCCTTCCCATTCCTAGTTTTATTTCTCACACCCGAATGAAAGGCAGAGCCAATGGAGAGAGGATATGTCTTTGATACCCTCTGTGAATGAGACCAAGGAATTTCAAATATAAGCATGGCCCAACAGGCCAAACCAGGGCATATGATGGGAGGTGGAGCTCAAGTATATTAAGCCAAGCTTCCCCATATCCTGACTCTTTCCTCAGAAAGCAGGAACATCACTGGAGACCCCGTAGGACCATCTATGGCTAGGTTTTGCCCCCAGTTTTCCCTTCTCTTTCCTTTGTGGGGGGATATTTCCTCACCCTGATCTTTATTAGGCCCGCTTTCCTCTGGGCAGAGTGGGAGCCTTCTTTACTCACAAGCCAGTCCTCCCTGGCTGCAGGTGATTGCACCAGGTGTTTTTTCTTGGTCTCCGCCACTCTCCCTAGCCACATACATTCACGCCAGACCTTCTGGGCCCTCTACCTGTCCCCTGGGGCTGGTGTTGTGTCAGTATTTTGACAATCCCTGCCTCGGCTTCTCTTGACAAGCCTTGCCAGTGGTTTCTTTCTGGCCTCTGCCACTCTCCTAGCTGGGTGTTTTGCCCCACCTGTTCTCTTTTCTGCTGGTGGGTGCACTGCCTTTCTCAGCCTCCACCATTCTCCTAACCTCAGCTGCTCTCCCAGCCAGCCATTCAGCACTGGACTGTCTAGAAGGTCCCCACCCATTCTTCTTTTCTGCCAGTGATGCACCGGGCCTTACCTGGCCTCACCCGCTCTCCTGGCTGCAAGCAGCTGTGCCGGGCTGTTTTTGTGCCCCTGCAGCAGGCATGCTGGGCTTTCTTCAGACTCAGCCACTCACTTGGCTGCATGCAATCGTGCTAGACTACCTTTGCTTTGCTTCGCCACTCTCCAAGCACTGGAGTTTTTCTGCTCTCTGTTGTTTCCAGCAGGCACGGCGGGCCCCAGCCCATCTTCTGGGTCAATGGTAGTCTGCCTGACCTTCCCTTAGTCCCTGATTGTCCTCCAGGCTGCTGGCCGCCTTTCCAGTTGCTTTCTAGACCTCCTGCCTTTTTCCTTGGTGGTGGGCTGGTAATTGGGCACCATTTTGTCCCCCTTTTCAGGTACCATTTTTTTCCCTCGGGATCCAGGAGCCATTTTGTTTTTTATATTCAGGCACCATTTTGTTTTATACAAGCACCTCGGCCTCCATTTGTGGGATATGTTGTAATCCCTTTCATTAGGAGTCACACTCTCTTATCCTCAAGTACTGGCTTTAAAATAAATAAAGTGAAATAAAAAGTGATAAATACATGAATAAATAAATACAAGTGACATTATTGTTGAGTGAGCTCCCAATGCCATCATGGCTGATAGGATTTATACTTGTTACCTTGATTTGGTGCTTCAATAGCTGGATCCCAAATTATTTAGTTTATGGTTGTTATTCATACATTAGCCAAATTATAAACATAGAATTGCCTGGATAACAGTGAGAGCTAATTATCACAACTTATTGATACCCAGTTTTACAGTGCACCCTTGATTAAAAGCTATTAGTTACTTCTATACTTATATTCCATTGTTACTCTACATTCATGTTTTGGTCACAATGGCACCAAAAACAGGGAGTGGAAGGGTTAAAGGTAAAAACCTGCCAAAAACCCGCCAGCCCAGGCAACTCACATTCACTCTCACATCAAGTGATGAAGGTGATATGGTTGCCAGGGTGGCAATATTATCCAAGTTAGATTGGTTGGTGAAGCTCCCCACGAACAGTCATAAGCCTACACCACACGAGATAAAAAGGGTTTCAAAGGACTTGTTTAATTCATTTAATGGCACTTGACAGAGCTTATCAAGAGCAATTCCATTATGTAGCAGTTGAGGATGAGGTCCCTCAGTCATCTGCGGATCCAGCTCCTCCAGCCACAATGGTGCAAAAAAGTGACTTCTGGTACAGGTACGCCTCCTGTTTAGTCCATGCCACAAGCTTCTTTCATTGACTGGGCTCAGACCTGGCCCTCAGAAGTTTGGAATACAGCATCTAATAAGCCTCCAATTAACATGTCTTTAGCTAATGATGCCACACACTCATCAATTTTTCAATCTTGTTCCGTGACTCTTCAGGGGCTGCCAGTGGGTGGGATACCCTATGTTGGTTTATCTTACCAATCCTCCACCCTTTCATCTACACTTCCATATGCCAACCTTCCTGCCATGCTGCTTATGCAATAAGTTGCACTAGTTAGGGGGGTTGCAGACTGGCAGAAATAGTGCAAATTGAGTCCACTTTTAGGGTTAGGGTTAGGGAATCATGGGAACTGTATTTTATTGTGGCACCAGAGCTCTCTGACAGAGAAGGCTCAATGTCTCAGGAAAAAAACAAAACAATTCCCATGATTCCCTAGCACTAACCCTAACCCTAAAAGTGGACTCAATTTGCACTATTTCTGCCAGTCTGCAACCCCAGTCAGACTGCATTGCAGCCAGCACTGGTGATTACCTATTCATCCAGACTGAGATCTAGATTCTGTGTTAGGTGAACATTTAACACCTGTGACAGTAAAAAAAAAAAAAAAAAAAAAAAAAAAAAATCTTAAAGGGGAATTTGTAGATATTTTCTCACTTCTTTACCAAGAAGTGGGGAAAAAAAGATTGGGAGGGTGAAATGAATTGGGAGGTTGGATGAAAAGGAGCGTGACAAGGTGCACAAGCAGAAGGTAGACAGGAATTGGCAGAACTGGCTATCTGGTATGTTTATTTATGTAGGAGTCATAGCCAGGTTGCAGCCAGCCAGGGCCTACTCACTAGTTTGCTATATGGGCATAATCCATAGGGCCTATCCAGATTTTGCCGGTTTGGCATAGCTTCAATATGACAAGGCCTTTAAAATAAAAGAGGCTAGGATCCCAACACTTAGGTGGGATCAAGTTGACTTTCAGTTATGGATGCAGTTAATGACCCCAGCATGGCCCATGCAAGGCAAACATACTCATAGTGGTCATGTGGTCCAAAATTCCCAGACTAGTTCTTCAGTTAAGAGTCCATCAACTCCTGTGGACACTTTCAAGATATGTTGGGATTTTGGGGTGCATGGTTCCTGTAATATATGTCCTTGCAAGTATCATGAGTGTTCAATCTGCAAAGAGTCTCACTCCTTTCACCAGTGTCTCAAAGACAAGTCTCCATCAGGTTTTAAAGATGCCTCAAACAAAAAAGGACCTGGAGCTTCCACTCCACTTGCAAAAGGGGCTCAGCCCAATTAAGCAGGAGTATTTGTTCAAGCTGTTTTTTGTTCATCCTAACCAGCCAGCAGCAGACTGGATGAAAGGCTTTCATGATGGCTTTCACATTCTATTTGATGGTCAGTGTAGACCTTATCATTAAAAGAATTTACTTTCCTTAAGGGGGAAGCAGACGGGCGGCACGGGGCCGCCCCAGGAAGCTGCGCCGCAGGGCCGAGGCATCCTCATTCCTCGGCCCCGCAGCACAGCTTTGCCGCCCCAGGAAGGAGCGCTGCAAAAGGCTGAGGGAGGGTCCGGTGCTCCGACAATGTCTTCAAGAAGGGGTTGGGGCGGCCAGCGTGTGGCTGCCCCTCCCCTTCCTTGCCCTGAAGACAGCGCTTTGCACCATCTGCTTAGCCCCTAGTAGGCTTAGAACATATAGTTAAGGCTAAGATCCAGAAAGAAGTTGATGAAGGGAGAGTCATAGGTCCCTTCTCATCACTCCCAGTTCCCAACTTCAGAGTTTCCCCATTAGGCATTGTTCCCTAAAAGGCCCTGGGGGAGTACAGATTAATCTATCACTTATCATTTATGTGGGGTGAATCTTGGGGGTTGACAATGAAATTGCTGATGCCCTTTCCTGGCAACAGATTTGTCATTTCAGATAGCTGGCTCCAGAGGTGGATCTCAAACCGCCAGCAGTGCTAGAAGAACTGTGGACACTTGGAAATGTGAGGTGGCAAGGGCCATAAGTGTTTCACTTTTGGACAACACACTTTTGGACAACACAAAAGATCATGTAAGGTTTTTGAGTGGTTTAGACAAGCTCACAGTTTCAGCCCTAAGTGGCCTGTACCAGTGGAACATTGCCTCCAGTTTTGTGTGTACCTACACAACAAAGGGCTTATGCCTCAGACCATCAGAAATAAGTTATCTGCCTTGGCCTTTGCTGTCAAAGCTCAAGGGTTGATTGATCACACAGCAGATTCTAAGATTTGTAAAACTTTAGACGGATGGGTCAGGATTCAGGGTATTAGAAGTAGGGTGCCCATCACACCAGAGATTCTCCAAGATTTGAGAGGACCGTGGGCTCATTTATGTTCTTCCCCTTATGAAGCCACTTTATTCTATGCAACAGCATTAACTGCATTTTTCAGGGCATTACGGATTAGCAAACTGATCTGGTCATCAAAAAATGACATATCAAACAGGGCCTTACACTTTGATGATTTGGTTTTGACAAACCAGATGGCAACTCTAAGGATTAGGAGTTCTAAGATTATCACATTAAATAGGTGTTCTTTAGTGGGTCTTTGCCTCATTCAGGTCCTGTTGGAACATTTACCTCTAAATGCCCAGGTTTAGCATTGCTTGTTTCATGTTGATCAATCTCCTTTGACTAAATTTGAATTTTGGGCAGTGGCAGCTAAGGCTTTAGCTAACCTGGGGCTCAAGGGTGTCAGATTCAGTACCCATTCCTTCCACATTGGAGCAGCATCTACTACTGCTGCAATAGCAATGGACAATGTGACAATTAAATGTATAGGAAGATTGAAATCAGCTGCTTTTAGAAAATATATGTGGAATATTAAAACTTTGAAGTATACTTGCTAACTTTTGCCTTTTGTTAGATTTCAGTTTATGTTATGGTAGATTCCATGTCCTCATCTGTGGCCACAGTTTGATTTACTGGGTAGCTTGCCAGACATGATCCAATCATCTAGGTTCCCACCTCAGTCTTAGTGACATCACCACAGTTTAATGGTTGGGTAGATGAAGCCTGCAGTGGAATGGTCTACTCAAGTTGCTGTTTGAGGAGCATATTGGCCCTCAGCCTGACATGCTGGTGGTAAATCTTGGTGGAAATGACCTGGGCTTGATGAAGGGCAAAGTCCTGATTTGGAAGGCAAGAGAAGATTTTGAAAATATATGCCACACATGGCCCAGTGTGAGATTAATTTGGTCTGATATTTTGCCATGATAGGTTTGGAGAGGGGACGGTAACCCATGTAATTTGGATGTCACCAGGAAAAGAGTTAATAGAGAAATATGAAATTCTCTATTACAGAAGTCTGACTTTATAATTAACCACCGTTTAGTTCTATTCCGATGCCCCAAACTTTACAGGTTAGATGGTGTTCACCTTTCAGATCAGGGCAATTTGATATTGTTGAGGGATTTCCAAAATGGATTGAAAGCTATTTTCAATGGCTCAGTGGGGAAAAGGACTAAGTGGTGGCCCATATGAGGGATAAAGAAGTATTTGGTGCACATCAGTGGCACCCTATTGTGGTGAAAGGTTAGATCCTGGAACAGTTTAGACTGGTCAAGGGACCTGGGGGTTGTGAAATAACCTGCCTTTGGGGTGGACATGGGGTTTTTGCTCAACCTTACAAACTCAAGGGAGTTTGGGGGAGAGTGCCTTATGTTTACCTCCCTAGGACTAGTTGAGAATACAATTTGAATCATCAGATTTACCTCAGGATTTTGTGTTTGCACCCAAAGGGAAAGCTGAAGAGGCAGTCTGTAATTGAAACCTGGCTTCAACTGGACCCACACCAGGCTTTTCACTTTAGTAGATTTCTCTGAAGAGTGCTGAAGTTTAAAAGGCTAACCAGACTAGCAGCCATGGGCCGCCCTGGGAAGCTGTGCCGCAGGACCGAGGCATCCCCATGCCTCGATCCTGCAGCGCAGCTTTGCTGCCCCTGAAAGGAGTGCTAAATCAGTACTCCTTTCACAAGTCACCGAAGGTGCACTGCAAAAGGCTGCGGTGCACTTTTGGCAACTTTTCCACAGCAGCGTTTGCGAATGCTGCGGTGGGAGGTCCTCCTCGGAGCGCCGGCCATGCGGAGGGCCGGCTGCTCCGAGGACAACCTTGGGAGGGGGTTGGGGCACTGAGTGTGCGGCTGCCCCTCCCCTTCCCTGCCCCCAAGATGGCCTTTTAAGCCATCTGCTTAGGCCTTAAGTCTTGAAGTTCAAGAGTTTAGTGTTAAATAGGTTATAGGTCAAATAAATTACTCCTTTATTCATCCAATTTATGTGTCTGGTCTCTTTATTTATTGGCTGGGTACCAAATTGGCTGCAGTCTCCATTCTGGTCAATGTCTTTAACTATTTCAATTTTCTCATTGTCTAGATTGAATTTGTGTATTTCTTCTGTGGCCATTATCTTTCTTTTCTTTATGTTCAGCATTAGACCTGCCTTTGCACTTTCATCTTTGACCTGTCTCATTAACTGTTCCAATTCTTGAATGTCTTCTGCTATTATTATGGTGTCGTCTACATATCTTAGGTTGTTAATGTTGCTTTCTCCTATCTTAACACCCCCGTTTTCTGATTCTATGGCCCTTTGCAGACTGCCAGAAATAGTGCAAATTGAGTCCGCTTTAACTGCCCTGGCTCAGTGCTAGAGAATCATGGGAACTGTAGTTTATTGTGGCAGCAGAGCTCTCTGACAGAGAAGGCTCAATGTCTCAGGAAAAAATACAATTCCCATAGTTCCCTAGCACAAAGCCAGGGCAGTTAAAGTGGACTCAATTTGCACTATTTTTGGCAGTCTGCAAAGGCCCTAATTCTGCTTTTCTTATGATGATTTCAGCATATAAGTTAAACAAGTAGGGTGATAGGATGCATCCTTGTCTGACCCCTTTGCACTCTATTTTCCTGAATTCTGTTCTGATGGTGGCCCCTCATCCTTGATACAGATTCCTCATCAGGACTATCAAATGTAGTGGCTTCCCCATGTCTTTGAGTGTGTTCCATAGCTTTCCGTGATCTCTACAATCACATGTTTTGCTATAGTCTATGAAACATGTTTGTTTGGTTTTTTTGTTTTGTTTTTGTTTGTTTTTTGTTTTTGTTTTTGTTTTTTTGTTTTTTTTAAATTCCCACTGCACTCTATTAGCCATTATATGTTTGCAATGTGATCCCTAGTGTCTCTTCATTTTCTGAATTCTGCTTGTACTTTAGGAATTTCTCTCTCCATGTATGGTTGGAATCTATGCTGCAGAATTTTGAACATAATTTTGCTTGCATGAGATTAGTGCTATTGTCCTATAGTTGTTGCAGTCTTTTGTATCTCCTTTCTTGTGGATTGGTATGTATATTGAGTGTTTCCAGTCTGTTAGACATCTCTTTGTTGGCACTAAAGTTGCATCTGTCTGTGGGCATTGTAGCAGCTCAATTGGGATATCATCTGTTCTCGGTTATTTATTTTTCCCCATTTCCTTTAGTCTACATTCCACTTTACTTCTTAGAATGTAGGGTTTGTCTTCATATGGCTCCTCATTCCAAATGCCATTCATTTCCTTGTTGTTATTTGTATAATTCTTCTGTGTATTGCCTCCAGCGTCTTTTTATTTCTTCTTGTTCTTGTATTATGTTCTTTTTTTTTTCTCCATAAAGCATCCCTGCCCTTGGTTTGAACTTGGCTTTAATTTCTCTGATTTAGGGCCTAAGCAGACTGCCAGAAATAGTGCACATTAAATTGAGGCACTGCCCTGGCTCAGTGCTAAGGAATCATGGGAACTGTAATTTATTGTGGCACCAGAGCTCTCTGACAGAGAAGGCTCAATGTCCCAGAAAAAAATACAGTTCCCATGATTCCCTAGCACTGAGCCAGGGCAGTGCCTCAATTTAATGTGCACTATTTCTGGCAGTCTGCTTAGGCCTATAGTCTCTTGTTCTTCCCCTTTTATTGTTGTCTTCTATTTCTCTGCATTGGTCATTGTAGTATTTCTCTTTATCCCTGAGTGTCAGATCTTTACACTAATGCTCAATAAATATAGGATTGTGAGCTATCATTTTATTATGGTTAGTCTTGTATCTATTAATCCTCTTGCCCTCTTATAAAAATACACTGAATGAAATATAACTCATGTACCGTATAAGAGATGTTTGGAAATTCAGAAGAACATGGTTATGGTGGTGATGGCAGTGGTGGAGGAGGAAGAGGAATCATTACTAGAATACTAGAAGCAAACAAGACTAACTCCCAACAAACATGGGAGCCAAAACCATAACACTGTCTTGTGTTTATGTGTGCTTTTATATGCAGTATGCCTATTATTCCTATACATATTTAAATATTGACAATGTAGTTAGGATGTATATCATAATATTCAAATATATTTTTAAAAGCACTATTTATTATGAATCAGTCTTCCAAGTTCATACTGGGGCTTCTAGAATTCATATCATGTACTAATTTCTAAAAGTTCAAAGGGACAAGCCATCCCTTTGATATTATTGACACCACAATTTACCGTTTATGCCAATGCCACAGCTGCCTTTTCTGCTGCTATATAGGATTGCTTTATCCAACTGGTCAAAAACATTGGGCTGGAGCAGGCAAACAAGTCTCTGTCCAAAGAGTTGCAGCTTTAAACTACTCAGATTGGACTATTCAGTTTGTATTTGGATAAAAGAGGTGACCATCTTTCAAAACCATTGCTATTTTCTTGTATTACAACAAGGCTTGTAAAATTGTAATGAAGGGTTTTGTTGGTCACTCTTAGAATGCTTAACAGTATTATTTCTTAAATGATGGTTGTTTTACAATGAGAATAATTTGGTATGTTTCTAGTATGTTTTGGAAAGCAACACATTCAGTCATTTCATTCATGCTATTCCAATCTAGATTTCACTGAAACTTATTAAACCTATCAATTAAAGCAAACCAAGTTGCTAGTTTAACCTACTCAAGCCGTCAGAGGCTAGCAAAAGCATTTCCATACCCTTTCTTGCCCTACAACATATTCTGAAGTTCAGAGTCTTTTCTAAACTCCACCTCTCATCCACTGCTATGCTGTGTTCTGTTTATTCAGGTAATTTTATTCAACTACAGCGTCTACCATATGCTGTTTATCTAGTATGCTTCTGGATAAACTTGTTATGGTGGAATCCATTTGACAAAATCCTTAATTAGTAGTCTGCATGCAACAACAACAACAAAAGCATACGTATTATTTTATGTATGTGTCATAGTACACCACATAAGCATAAAGAATTTTCCTTACACTAACTCATTATTTGTTGGTACATCAATTGTTTCTGCTTGTGGGCAGGAATGATGCTGAGAAATGTGCTCGTATCCTCCTGCCTGGTCTATAATTATGTGCAAAATGTGGACCTCCAGCTGAGCCAGGTTTAGACACTGTGGGGGAAGGTGAGCATGGATGACCTTCAGAATCAAAGGGCAGAGTTAATGAGACATGGTGTGAAGTGTCAAACAATGACATGTGAAGGGGGCAGAGTTAGAGTTGATTTCAGGTCCTGACACCCCCTCATGAGTCCTCTGTGATCTTTGCATTGTGACCTCACTCTCCTGTCCCAGTGAGCTTTGCTGGTTGCTTCAGGGGTGAGTAAGAATTTACTGCCCTTTATATGGAGCTTTTTGCCTACCCTCATACTGTACCTGGGGCTAATTTACTAAGGGCCTTTGCAGACTGCCAGAAATAGTGCAAATTGAGTCCACTTTAAGGGTTAGGGTTAGTGCTAGGGAATCATGGGAATTGTTTTTTTTCCCCCTGAGACATTGAACCTTCTCTGTCAGAGAGCTCTGGTGCCACAATAAAATACAGTTCCCATGATTCCCTAACCTTAACCCTAACCCTTAAAGTGGACTCAATTTGCACTATTTCTAGCAGTCTGCAAAGGCCCAAAGATTGTGCCCATAAATAGTTTGTCATTGGCACATTCTGTGGGGTGAATATCAGAGTTCGGTGTACACCTTGACATCCTTTATGAAAAAGACAAGGCCCTGGAATGGCCTTCAGAGGTCTGGGGACAGGTGGGAGGCTAAGAAGGCACCAAAAATTGGGGCTGACCAAGGAGAGCTGCTTTCTTTTGTAAAGTATCCAGACCTGGTAGATAGTGCACTGGGTTAGACATCCAGGAATTGGCTGATTAGGGAGAAATCCATGGTATTGGATTGCTCTCAGGGTCAGGTTTTATGCCAAAGGGAATGGTGATGAGGTGGACACAGGTTGACACCTGGCCTTTGCTGACCCTACATCAGGCTCCTTCCATCTCTTGTTTTGCTCATCTCCAGGTTCAATTCATTTAAATAGGTTCTAGGTTAAATAAAGTGGCCCTTGTTTAACCCAATATCTGGTCTTATCATTTCATGGTTGGTCATCAGTGGTGCAGAATGCAGTGGCTTGGGTAGTCATAAGGATGCCTTACTGCATGTATATCATGCCAGGGCAGCACAAATAGTACTGGATATCTAGTAGCTAATGAGTCATCTTCAGTCTTTTGTCAACATATTAAACCCAAACAACTGTGGACCAGCTTATCCTGAAAACCATTCTCTCTTTATAGACCACCCAGGGTATATGGGAAGATTCAGGACTTTTTCTGCTTATGGTAATATAATGGACTGGCCTGGAGGCACAGTTGAGGCAACCCAACCCCACACTGATGCCACACATCATTATGCATGGTGTGCGGTGTCAGGTTGCCCTTCCAGCTCAACGTTCTGACATGCTGCACTGGAAAGGGCGAGGAAGAGCCACACGCTGGCTCTTAGGGTAGCCTTTTGGGGGCAGAAGAAGGAAGGTTCAGGGTTGCAGCATGGCATAGCCAAGACCCTGATCTGTCGCTTCCCAGGGTGGCCCAGAGCCACCCGTCTGCACACCCCCTGTATCTGTTATATGGTTCATGTCTCTCTTAAATACACACTTGTTTCTTCAGGACCGTTTTTAGTTTTTGTTTTACACTCTATGATATTTTATCTTTTCAAATGTTTATTCTTCTTGAATTTGTTGTATATACCATTTAGGTAATAATTATGATTAATGGTCTTATAAATTTCAGGAATTAAGGACTTAGGACCATTGTGTGATGGTAAAATGGGGAACTGTACAGGTTTTGAACATGATGGAAAGGAATGATATATAGTAGAGATTTGTTGTTGTAAATAAAAATATCAAAATGCCTTGTGATATGCATCATCCACATGGAGCTCCACATGTTATATCCCACCCTTAACTAGGAGAAAGTTTTCAGAAACCTGCAGAGCTTGTTTTATCAAGTAAGACAATGAAACAAAATAAATATATGTATATACCAAGAACAATGATGCCTCTGTTGCACCACTTTCAATTGTTTCAAAAAACTATCATCTCTCTCCAGCCAGAATTGCATTTCAAGTGTTTTATTGAGACATTGGACATACTTCAGCTGTTTTCTATTTTACAGTGTTTCCAAGGAGCAAAGATTCAGTCTTGCTGAATGGATGACATTACATCAATGTCAAGAAAGCACTACCTCCATCGAGTTTATCAGTAGCCCTAATTCTCAAAAATATATGTGCACACGAGTGGCTTTATGGTTATAAATAGTTCCACTCAGTAGAACAGGACTACTCTTACCATTATAAAGTTACCTGGCTCTGTGTGTGTTTTAAAAAATCTTTTCTATGTATTGATACACAAATATTCTCCCTTGAAAATGAAATATTTTACATGGCTACACAGATGGCACTTTCTTATCTTTTTCCCCCCAGTCCTAATGTGCAAAGAAGCATGGATCTTGAGGTTGAACTCTCCCTTTTCCCCAACCATGAAATGTTATAACTTAAGAATTCCTTTGATGTTCTCTATCTTTATTTCTCACCCTGCTAATTTTTGATTAGGTCAGGGTGCTCAGTGAATATAGCACACAGTAGATTCTCTGCAAGTTTTCAGCAGCAATCTATACTACACACAAGGAAGCTAGTAGACAATTTGAGACATAGATTTGTCCATCTTCATATACATCTACACCCATCAGAGGGAAAAATGCTTGAATCAAAAGCAAGTAATTAACAGTAACAACAAGAATATAGCTATGAGGGAAGAGGGCAAAAGGAGGACACTGATTTGTTTACTTTATTAGAACTCCCAGGTCTAGTAACCAAAGCTAAATGAAAAATATTTCAAGATTGGTGCAGGGGAACATATATCCATAGGGCAATATCACACTACTCTGTTATAGCACTGTTATTTCACTTTAACTGCCATGACTGTGTCCTGTGCAATCATGAGATTTGCAGTTTAGGGAGGGGGATTTTAAAATTCTCAGCCAGAGGGCTCTTAGGGCACAATAAACTATAAATCCCAGAATTCCACAGGAGGAAACCAAAGCAATTAAGGTTGAATAATAGCACTGTAACAGCATAGTGTGATGGTGTCTTGCAGATGAAACTATGGTGTCTCTTAGCTCCCACACTTGCCAGGATGATGATGATGATGATGATGATGATGATGATATTAAAAATTTACACACAAAACACATTCTTATCTGGTTTCTCCAATTAGTGATGAAGGCAATCTAATAAGACAGCTCTTACTTTAAGGACACTGCTGTGACTTTGACAATATCTCCAACCATTGTGGAACTTAAACATGTTTGGCATTAGCTGTGTCATGTCAAACTTCAGTATAACTAAAAGGGACAGTGTTCAAAGTTCTTTTTTAAAAATCATGCAGGGAGAAGCTTTTACTAACTCATGTTGTTTTGATAATTTATTCATTTCTGTACAAATTTTGTTTCATTCATTTTTCCCCCTAAGGCAGCTCTAATCCTTTCAGCTTGATAGTTCCATTATTCTATGATTCTATTCAAATCACCAAGAGATGTGTGAGTAGTTAAAGTGCTGTTGTCCCCCCCCCCCCCCCCCAAAAAAAAAAATGATTTACCCAATTCCATACCTCCAGCACCAAACACACAACCAAACAGATTTCTGGGGCTGAGGGGCATTCCATGAGAGTGAAAAATTATATATTTGACAGGATGTGTACATTTAAAAATGCAGAAAAACACCATATTCCTTCCCAAATGCTGACAAACATGGAGACAACATACATTAACATATCTATTGTAAACTACATATTTCATTTAAAAAAAATACCAAGAGGGCATGAGGTGTACAAAAGGGAAAGTCTGTACAAATGGATTTGACATCTGCAAAGTCATTTATTTCTATATAACTTTACCTTTAAAAAACCTTTTAATTTGCTGCACTGCTAAAACTCATTACTGAAATGTAAAATTCAATAAAATAAAGAAATGAATCAGAAAAAAATAGATTAGACAATAATAATTAAAAACATTGGGATAATAAACCATTGAACATCTGGGCAGATATCTCCATCTTCATCTTCTTCATCTGCTAGTTTGAACACTCTGGATTTTGGGACTCAGCCTGATCTCACTGGAGAGATTATTTAATTATGATAGAAAATCCTGGAGCCTGAAGGCTTCTACAGAAGTGGGAATCTTGTTTTTAAAGGGCCTATTCAAGGTGTTGAGTCCCATCTCTAAAATGGATAACTTGCCACTCCATGGAAGTGAAAGTTGGTAAAAATTACTGAGAAGGCCCTTGTTTCATCACAATCAATGAAATGCCACTTACATTGTGGTACAGTAAGAAGCTCCTAGCCCCTTGCTACTTTTGAGTGGAAAGAGAAGACAAGACTCTGTGGAAAGAGGTGTTGTGACCCTGGATCTTTTAGATCTCTCACACTAGATCTTTCAAATCTCCTCACACTGTGCTACTCAGATCCTACCACACTGGGTCTTTTGGATCCCATGTCTTGGCATCAAATAGGTTGTGACCACCAGGTTACAAAGGATTCCTCTCCTGCCTTAATCTAAATAGTTTGAGGCTTCTCTTCCCTCAAAACTCTCTCTCTAATCCTCTAAATCAGCAGTCCTCCCACTGACTTAAGTTTCTCTACTATTAAGTATTTTTTATATATATATTCTTGTTAGTGTGTTTTGATGTTACATATAAATCATTTCAGGCCACTCCTTTGTGAACAAGAAGAAAATGACTTTTATTTACATGCAGAAGTTATGATTGTATCTTTGTTGGTAGTTGGTTCTCAAGGCTTGTTGCTACTATATATATCTATATATCTGTATCTATATATCTATCTATATATATCTTCAGTTCTTACAAATTGTCTTTGTTTGAGTTCTTTTACTGACTGTTTTCCACCTGAAGCTGCGTCTTGATACTCTAAAAGCCTGCTTCAATAAACTAACTCTTTACTTCACAAATAATATAACACCCTCCTCTAATATCGTTGGACTTCTTTTGTCCTTTTCAAATATTTTTGTCCCTTACATTGGAATCTGTATCCTATTAAAGCTAAACTCTAAACTGCATCTCTAGCATTTCTTGACACACTCTCCTTTTTTAATGGCTCCTCCTTTTTACAGCCGTTTATCAGGCAGGCCCCCATCTTTTTGCCAGCCTGTCTCTGATTGGATGTTGCAAACATTTTAATCTGCCAATGTCTCTCCACAGGTGGTGTCTCAGGTAACACAGGCTTATAAATCAAGAGTATCACCTTGATTATTTGCTTTCATGTAATGGGATGCATGAATTTGATGGCTAATTTATGTCCTGTTTAGCTACCATTTTATGGAAAATAACACAGATATTAGTTCTACACTACTGATCTTTTTCATGACCTACAGCTCATAAAGCTCTGATTACACAAAACTATGGGGGGGGGGGAGGTTTTCTGAAATCCAACCTCAAGTGCCCTTTGATAATCCTTGTTTTTATGCCACCAATTTTACCCTTAAACAAGTGACTATGACACTGCAGTTATGAGGAACTACCATATTTAAGATCATGATTATCCATTCACTGGGTGAATTAATGATTAAACATTAATTTCTACAGACAGAGATTTAGAACCAATCATAGGTAATTGGTGATTATGCAATACAATAATCTATCACAGACTGTAGAAAGGGAGTCATAGAGTTAACCTCAGAAATTCCTGTCATTATTAGCTGGTGCTAATCTCTATGCACTTGTGCTTTTATTTCATGTCATTTTAGTTCAATGAACAATGTCCTTTGAGCTGCCATCACAGCACATGTTTGATCAGAACCAAAAAAGGATTCCCTATAAAATATATATACCTTTACATTGATTTAACACAGATCTTCTTTTTACTGATATGAGCAAATTATTGACATAGTTGGAAAGCAAGCTTATGAAGCTTATGAATCTGGCCTTAAGAATGAATCAGAATGAATCAGACAATTGTGTACAAATTACAATAGAAACAATTATACCATTGTATGTTTTCCCCTTCTGGTAAGAGCCCATGTTCAATTCAATTTAATGTTTTGATTATGATGCAGGAGTTGATTGGATGAATAAGATCTTTAAGGCTGAGGAGTGTTGAATTTTAACCCTAAAGCTAATAAATAAATTAATAGGAAGGTTCACTGTCTGAATTTCATTGTCAGTTTCTTGATTGTCCTGTATGGAGTGTAGGTAGCTGGCTTACATGTCAATGGGGAAGTAAATGCTCTCTGAGGTTTAGTCCAAATTTTAATATAGCTATCCAAGGTGTTGAGCTGCATGCGTGCACATCCATGTATATCCACACACACACCAGTATATTCAGCACCTTAGAATCTCCTTTAAAGTTTAGACTGAAACTCAGGATGACTTACCATCCCAATGAGCCCAGAGCCATTAGCTCTGGGTAATTCAGACTAATTTGTGCAATGTTTAACTTTCATATTATGAAAAACAATGCAGACGTTAATTATATATTATTGATATTTCCCACTATATACTGTTCATAAAATCTTCAATATACTTGTGATGTCCAGCCTGGACTGTTTAAATGCTCCCCTGCATTTTCCTTCAATTTTAGTCAGTCCTTAGTATGTTTGAGCATAGGAATGTTCCATTGTATTAGTTTGTGGGAGGAGCTGTAGGAATCCCCTGCATTTTTCTAGTTTTTGGTTTGCCCCTTCCCAGCAAATGTCTTCAGCTTGGGATTTTTAGTTTTTTCTTAGGCAGGTTTGGATTTATCTGTTTGGTGGCAAACAGGCACAGACAGACAGAAAGGGCATTTTTTACACCAGTTAGCCAATGTAGTTACCACATTTAGCCAATTTATTTACCAGTTAGCCAATCTAGTTACCATTTAACCAGATTAGTTACCAAAAGCAGTTAATTAAAGTAAATATCAACAACAAAGAAGTCTAGAGCACCAGAAGCTGAAAGACCCTGCACCAGCTTCATTGAGTAGGAGTTCAAATAAAGATCAAACCCAGAAAGATGACAACCCTGAAGATTGCTGAAACCTGAACTGTAAAGTACCTTATTTTCCTGCTTATAAGACTACTTTTTTACGTGCAAAATCTGTGGCTACAGTGGGGGGGGGGTCGTCTTATATGCCAGATATAAGGATAATGAGGATAGAGGTGCTAAAACTCTATATTTTGACTGGAAAAATGGGGGGGGGGGTCATCTTATACGCGGGTCGTCTTATACGCAGGAAATAAGGCCATTTTTTTTTTTTTTTTTTAAGCCTGGGGAGGAGAAACCTTTTTCTTTTGTTCTTCAAAATAAATTTCCCTCTTTTGGACTTTACATTCAGCTTTGGAGCCATTTTGGGTAAAAGAGTTTGATCTCACCAGGGTACTGGCGTTGCACACCTATATTTGCCACCACCTTTAGTTGGGTGTGTCTTCACAATATTGGTTTGTTTTATTTGAACCGTACCTCTAATCCCTTTCAGTAATCCTTGATTTTAGGCTAACAACTTCACCCCTATGAAAGTGACTTAAAACATTTACTTTATTTTGATCATACATATCCAAAACATTCCCAGCTCTCCTCAAACCAATGATGCATGCACTACATAGAATTACCAACATTTGCCCTCTACAAAGATTAAAAATAAAAGAGGCAAAGTCTCTCTTTTTCTGTTCAATGACATCCAGGGGGAGAGAAATGGGAGGGGATTAATGGTCAGAAGAAAGGCATTTTTAAATTACTTATGGTTTGAAATATCAAGTGGTGTTCTTTTTTTAAAAAAAAAATAACAAAAAGACAACTACATCTTCCACACATTCAGTGTAAATTCTTTTCAGTGTTAATTAACCAAATCTAAAACAATTAGCAGAAAACACTTGGTAAGTACTCAGCAGACAGTGTGTCAAATAAAGCCTTCATTCTGTCAGTTCACATATTATTCAAAGAGATACATATGAAAGAGTCAGTTGCAAGGCAATCCCCACACAACTGTTTCATACAATGACAGCATGTAAGTCCTTATAGGACTTTATCACATGGGGAAAATCGGTATGTTTTTAAGAGCCATTATCCCATGAAAATCATGCAATTGCAGTAAAGATTTTCACATGCCATCATGATTATCCCATGAATGATTTGTTGCTGGTTATTGCCTGGTTATTCCCGGGATATGGCTCCTTAATCACAATGTGTGTGAAAATCTTCTCATAATCGCACAATTTTCATGGGATAATGGCTCTTTAAAACCTTGATTTTTCCCTGTGTGATAAAGTTGGCAAGTCAGATCTGTATTCATCTACAAGGTCACAAAGGAACACATGACAAAATTCCATACCTTTATTGTTCTTGCTAGTAACATTAGTCTACTGCTTTCACCTGCTTAGGGCAAGAAGTCTTACTTTAGCTCTTGCAGTATGAACATGTCCCCTATCAATTGCGTTTTCCAGACATCCAAACAAAGCTCTTCTGGAAGGCCTTCTTGCACATGCTTTTCTGATCCTTAGAATTCCTAGAAAGATGCTCCTTCCTCCTGGTGCTTAATATTTCCAAGTGAGTACAACCAACCAGGCCTTCAGCTTCTTCCTTTGTTCCAAGTTCTTTCTCTCCTCTGTCCTCTCCAACTAAGGGGCTGAGTCCTACACAGTACATGGATGTCTAGCTTTTCCCAATTTATTTCCTCTTGGGTTTTTTTTTTTCCTGAACAAATCTGGTTCAGATTCTCTGCTTCTTGTTCCATCTCTCTGCTCCCTCTACTTCTGTTGTCCCTAAGTCTTTCTCTCCCTTTCTGTACAATTATATTTCCTTTGTGACCTTCTTCTTCTGTCCTGCCTGTCCTACTTCTTGCTTCATCTGACTTTGTTGATGTGTGCCTTCAAATAATTTCCAACTTATGGCAACCCTAAGGCAAATCTGAGTCCAAAAGTGTGTGACTCACCCAAAGTCACCCAGTGAGTTTTCATGGCGAAGTGTCCAAAGTTGTAGTCCAATGCTCAAATCACTATATCATGCGGTCTGTCTTCATCTGGCTATGGCTGAGCAATTTAACTAATACCATGATACTGGGTATCTGTACACCCTCTCGCATCATGACTGCAGCTTTAGTTTTCTACCAGTAAAACTGGTGGAGTAAGCAGTATCCTTGAGTGATGCCATAGCATGTCAATGTCACTTGAAATCATTCTGAAGAGTCTTCCACAATGTCTGGAGAATGTGGAAACCAAGCCCTATGAAAAACAGCTCAGGTTGTTTCTTTTGGAGAAGATAAGGGTGAAAGGTGATATGATAGCCATATTTAAATACCTGAGGGGATGTCATGTAGAAGATTAAGTAAGCTTTTTTTTCTGCTTCAGAGATTAGAACATGAACTAATGGATTTAAATTGCAAGAAAATTTATTCCATATAAACATTTAGATAACCTTCTTGATTGTTTGAGTTGTTTGACCAAGGAATCTACTACCTTGTGGAAAATGGACTCTCCCTCTTTAGCGATCTTTAAGCAGAGGCTGGATTGCCTTCTTTTGGGAATGCTATAGTGTATTCCTGCATGGTAGGTGGTGTAGGTGGTTGGGCCTAATGGTTATTATGTTTCTGTGGTTCTATGATTCTGTGATTTTGACTCCAGTGACTCCTTAACACATGGCACATGGCAGATTGCTGGGTTCCATAATTATCTATCAAGTACACAACATTGTGATTGTTCAAAAATGGAGAAATAAGTAGAGAATCCAAGCAAAGGATATGTGGAGGAAGGATCTAAGTGGAAACAAGGAAAAGGAAGAAAATCTGAGAATCACCTATTTAAGTACAGGACATATTGTGGTGAGTGCCAGCATGGTGTAGTAGATTGAGTGTTGGACTACAACTCTGGGGAACAGGGTTTGAATTCCTTCTTGACCATGCTTGTCAAAAGTCAGAAATGACTTGAAGGCACTCAGCAACAACAACATATTACAGCTGTTGCCAAGAACTGAGGCAAACAAACTGAAAAATGAATGAAGACTTCCTTTTCAAAGCTGCATCCACACTGCAGAAATAATCTAATTTGACACGAGTTTAACTGTCATGGCTGATTCCTATGTGATCCTGGAAACTGTAGTTTGTTGTGGCACCAGAGCTCTTTGACAGAGAAGGCTAAATGTTTCACAAAACTACAATTCCCAAAATCCCATAGCATTGAGCTATGATAGTTAAAGTAGTGAATTATTTCTGCAGTATGGATGCAGCCCAACTCCCAAATATTGCATGGACTCACTAGGTAATTGTGGGCAAGCTATCATTTCAGTCTCAGTCATAACTACATTTATCAAAGGGGAACTCAATGGCAAACAGCCTGTCTTTTTATACCAGGTTAAGGCCCCTTTGAGCCATGATCAAACTGAATCCACTGGATTTGCATCTGGTCTGTCAGATCCTGATCTGAGGTGCATCTCCTGCATCATCTGGACAAAATGACATAAGGCAACCTGGTTTAATTGTATTCAATTGGAACAATGGACAAAAAAATTGGAATAGGAAAATTATAGAATTTAGAGAATACACAAAATTTGAACAAACGATTAGGCAAAGAGATTGTATGGAGGTAAAAGAAACTTTGAAAGGAGTTACAAGTGAAATATAAAAATTAATATTAAAATATAATGAGAAAAAAAGAATATCTTAGCATAATATGGGAAGAGGATTTAGCACAAATAATAAATGTTCAAGAATGGGGAAAAAATTGGAATCAATGCCGTTTAAAAAAATTATCCATAAGGTGGCATGCACCTCTTCAGCACCTCATCCAGCTCAGCGTGTCTGGACACTGAGCCGGAAGGAGGACATTGGAGCGCCCGCCATGTGGAATGGTGGGAGCTCCAATGATGTCCTTGGGAAGGTGTTGGGGCACTCGGTGTGAGGTTGCCCCTCCCCTTCCTTGCCTCGAAGATGGCGCTTTGCAAAGATTGTTTGCAAAGTTTGTTCCACATGGCGGGTGCTCCAGACATGCTGAGCTGGAAGAGAGACTGAAGAGGCGCGTGCCCCCCTCCAAAACCAAAAAAACAAAAACAAAAAACAAGATGACATGAGGCCAGGATTGTTATCTCACCACAAAAAACAGATAGACAGATTTCTATAAAATTTACACCCTCTTATCATGCCCAAGTAATGCAAATTTATGTGGAACAAACTTGGTCTGAAATGGGCAAGTAAAGGCCATGAACTTCAGAAAAGACCTGCCCTAAGCAAAAAACACAAAAAATTGTGAGAAGTGGACATGAAGGTCCATGACAAAAGGAATATGAGAAAATAACACAATAATTCATGATGTTTTTATTAAAGGTGCACTAGAAAGTAACACAAAAAGGTTGCTCAAAATGAGTTCCATTTGGCTTTAAAAAAGAAAAGATGCAGATTTAATATTGACTTTGGGACACCAGGGTTTGAATTCCCAGTCAGCTGTGGCAACACCCTGGGTTCCCACTCTCTCAACCTCAGATGAATGCAGTGGGGGGGGGGGAGCATGCTGGCTGGGGGATTCTGGGAGTTATATTCCAAAAAGGTACCTTTTCAGTGCTCTGCTTAGGCTGGGTTACTCAGTAAACATCCACACATCACAAACACAAACATCTGTTAGGATATGAATGGGATATATAGTCAAAGGTGAAATGTAAAGATGTGTGTGTGTCTGTAATTTTCTACTTGAGAACAGTTTCTGGACAAGGCACAAACAATATTTAGAGAAACAGGGTGAATCAACGCCAGGTGGTAATAGAGACATCAACAATGTACTTTCCCAGAGGTAAAACTAATGGAACCAGACTTTGTTATGGATAACAAAGATATATCAAATATTAAACATTGTTAGGCTTGAGAAAGTTACTCACGTGGTGGATGATGGACAGCAAGAGGCTGGGTTAACATACATCATACAGACATTATCCAATTAACATAAAGTTAACACCTAGAAGGTGGAGTATGGGATGGGCTTAGAAAATCCTTTGTCTAAGAATTGTTTATTGTTTAAGATGTGAACGTGTGAGGGTGTGTGGCTGGATGCTGTAACAAGTTGGATCCTAATGCTTTTGGGATTGTTAAAGATGTAATCTTACATGGCTGAACTGGACAAGTTCATCACAATGGATTTTACTTAGTTATCT
Source organism: Phrynosoma blainvillii (assembly GCA_026167975.1). NCBI lineage: Eukaryota > Metazoa > Chordata > Lepidosauria > Squamata > Phrynosomatidae > Phrynosoma > Phrynosoma blainvillii. The sequence continues at coordinate 176,743,161 of JANUYF010000003.1, forward strand.
TATTTTTACTTTTTATATGCATTAATAAAGCTATGTTTTTGGACTTTACAATGTGTCTTCTTGACTGAGGAAGACAGGATGCTGGAGAAGGGAAGCTGAGCCAGTTGATGGCAAATCTACACAGTGGCTGTGGATCACAGCAGCCAGCTTGTCCTGAAGACTCTGCTGGGTGCCAAAAGGCATCACTACAACACTCATCATCCACACACCAACAACATCAACATCTTCTCTGTGCCGTGTTTGATCATTAATCAATGTCATGTGAAAAAGCATTGCTCATATTTGATGAATATAGAAACAAAACTCCACAAATTCTTCATGGAATATCTATGATATTATTGTGTCCTCTACCACAATTACCTAGTGGGACCAAATCCCAAAGTAGCATCCTAAATTTGTACAAGAGCATTAAAACAGTCACATAGTCTTGCACACAAAATACACAGAATGGCATGTGATGCACACTCTTGAGAACATGCCAATGTCCTGCAGTTCCATTGCCCAGTCTTGTTGGCCAAGGACAAAACTGTGTATGACCATCAGAATGCTGAGGGACTGCAACAGCCTTAGCCAGTATGGCCAATGGTGAGACATGCTGGGATTTGTATCTAGCAATGTATGGAGGGCCACACAGCTTCCATCTCTGTTTGATTGGATTAATGGAGCTGACTAGCTTTTAAAAAAGAGTTAAAAAGAGTTAGAAGAAGAGATGGAAAAAGTATACATAATTATAAAGGGAGAAAGAAGATCCCCCTGAATTTGTGTGTGAGAGTGGGGAGAGAGACAGATGAGTGTACTCTCTCAAACCAGTGAAGTGTTTGGAAGCAAAGGGCTTTAAAGTTGAAGCTGAACATTTCCTGGCAGCAGCACCCTAGGTGTTAAGTGGCTGATCTAAAACCTGTCTGAATGGACACTGCCTGATCTAAAACCTGCCTGCTGAGAGCACTGTAAGCAATAAAAATCAAATTCTATATTGAATTCTTGCCCCATTACTTCATTTGCAAATGACCATATCTGAAAATATGCACACTTTAATGAAAAGCTAGCATATTTCTCAGATCATAAAGAAAAATATAAAGGTACCCAGAGAGAAATCTCATATCTTTAGCAAACAGCAACAAATAATAGTCAGATCCCTACCAATGATAGAACTGTCTATAGATATATAAGAGTAGAATGGCTCGTTCCACATGTCCAGAAGGGAATGAAAAACTTGCTTTTGGGGACGAAGGTATATCTGAGATCTGTTTTACAGAAGTCAACACAAATACATCAGTCATAGGAATTACAGTGGAAGAGGGGAATGCAACATAACATTATTTCCAGCTTCTGCTCCTGCTGTCACTTACCACATCTTATTTTGCCTTCTTCCTCCACCTCTACTGCTCCTCACCTAACAGTTCTAATAGTGGCACCATTGCTGCCATCTAACAGCCTACTTTCCTGCCCTCTCCTTTAAGGAAGGTCCCAAAATTTGTGCAGCTGCTGCTACTTTGCATAATAGGCATGCAGTAATGTGATGTGAGACAAGGGATGGTTTTGAAGGAGAAAAGTGGGAGTCATGGGAGCACACACATAGTGCAAAAAACCCAAAGCATGGCACTGGCACAAGGCCAGGAAACCTGGGTAAAAGAAAGGGAGAGTAGGTGGAAAATGCAGTAGCGGGCACAAGGTGAAAGGGAAGGAGGTGCAGCAGTGTGGTGTGGGGCAGGTGATGAGGAATGTAGCAGGAGGTGCAAAAACCAAGGGAAAGAAATGTGATGGTGGTGTGAGTCAAGAGAATTGAAAAGGAAGGAGGGGCCGGAGAAAATATAGCACAGGAAGACCACTGGCACTAATGGCAATGCAGGCCAAAGGAAAGGGGCAACTTTATAGTTTTGCCCCATTTGGTGCTCAGTGAGTCATCTCCCTTTGTGAAGTCAAAGGCTTTCATGGCCAGCATCCATAGTTTTTTGTGGGTTTTTTGGGCTGTGTGGCCATGTTCTAGAAACTCTTCTAGAACATGGCCACACAGCCCAAAAAACCCACAAAAAAACCACCTCCCTTTCTTAATATATGACCAAGCTCTGCATTTTATCTTTCATAGGTATTTAATATGAATATTATATTTTTAGAAACTGGAACAAAGCAATGCTGAAAAAAAGATAACTTCCTATTGGAAGGGCTAATTCCACATGCATTTATCCTAGGATTATAGTATGGTCCTTAAACTGTTCATTCATCACACATCTACTAAGGAGCTTATTGCATAGGATTACAAATGGGGGATGTAGACCAGGGCGTCGGGGACACCCTGGGAAGGTGCACTGCTGAAGCGAGGCACTCGTACGGCGGCGCACTGGCGGCGTCCCTGAAAGGAGCGCCAAATTGGTGCTCCTTTCAGAAGATAGGGAAAGTGCGCCCTAAACCCATCGGGCACACTTTCCCTGAATTTTCCACCACAGCGTGTGAGGACGCTGCGGCGGGAGGTTGCCCCCAGAGAGCCGGCCGTGCGGAGGGCCGGCAGCTCCGAGGGCAACCTTGGGAGGAGGAAGGTGCGTCGCTCGTGCGGCTGCCCCTCCTCTTCCCTGCCTCCAGGACGGCTTAATAAGCCGTCTGCCGAGGCCCAAAGGTGACATAGGGGGGATGCAGACAGGTGGCCATGGGCCACCCTGGGAATTGGTGGATTGGGGCCAAGGCTGCCCCATGCCTTGGTCCCAATCCTCCCTTTCACTGCCTGGGAAAGGAACACTAAAATGGTGCTCCTTCCACAAGCCGCAAAAGGGGCACCCTAAGAGCTGCCATGTGGCTCTTTTGCACCTCTTCTGGCTCAGGGTGTCCAGACGCTGAGCTGGAAGGATGTCACCAGAGCATCCGCCGTGTGCAACGGTGGGTGCTCTGATGACATCATTGGGAAGGGGTTGCAACATAAAATAAAATTCTGCAACATAAATTCCAAGCATACATGGTCAGAGAAATCCCAGAGATTCAAGCAGGGTTCAGGAAAGGAAGATCACATTGCAAACATATGATGGCTAATGTAATGCATCAGGGAATTCCAAAAGAAAATCATCATGTGCTGGAGAAGAGATCTGAGAATTCTGTGGACAGCCAAAAAGACAAACAAATGGATCGTAGAGCAGATCAAGCCAGAAATCTCCCTGAAAACAAAGATGGCAAAACTGAAGCTGTTGCACTTGGGGCACATTGTGAGAAGGCACAACTCACTGGGGGGGAAAAAAACCCAATAATGCTGGGAAAGGTGGAAGTAGAAAGAGAAGAAGGCTACATGCTAGATGAATGGACCCTTTTAAGGAGGTCACAATGGGGGGAAGCAGACAGAGGCGCCGGAGACGCCGCCGGACGGAGCGCCGCGGGACCGCAGCCTCCGCACCCCGGCGCTCCTCCGGCGTCCCTGGAAGGAGCGCAAAAATAGCGCTCCTTCCACAAGACAGGGAAAGTGCACCCTAAAAGCATATGCCGCACTTTCCCTACCTTTTCCGCCGCAGCGTGTGCGGTCGCTGCGGCGGGAGGTTGCCCCGGAAGCGCTGGCCATGTGGAGGGCCGGCAGCTCCAAGGGCGACCTCAGGAAGAGGAAGGAGCACCGCGCGTGTGGTTGCTCCTCCTCTTCCGGGCCTCCAAGACGGCTCAATAAGCCATCTGCCGAGGCCCAATATGACTTTGCAGGACCTAAGCTGACCAGTGAAGGATATGGAGTCTTGGAGATGTCTCATTCACAGGGTCTCCATGGGTTGAGTTTGACTCAACAATAGAAGAGATGAAAACCACATGTTTCTTCTGTTTCCCCTCACCTCTGCATTTTCCCTTGTGAATCTGATGGCAGTGTAACTCTTGGGCATCTCCTATGTCATGAATTCATTGTCATGGATTTCTTTTTGTTTGATTTGTGATTTATGATAAAAGCCAGACAACAAAAACAAAACAAAATTCTACAGAGCTCCAATGGAAACACCAGTAGAAGTACTTACGCACCACCAAAAAGTTATTGTTGCTGTTTATACATGCAATAGTGTACATCACCACTTCACCTAGGCCTATTAATCTTCATAAAAATCTTGGAAAAACTGTTAATTGCTAGAAGGTAATGATTACACCAAGAGAGCCAGCACAACTTAATGGTTTGTCCAGGGTTCAGTTCTCCACTTGTGGATAAAACCTGCTGGGTGACCTTGGCCAAGTCACATGCTCTCAGCCTCAGGGGAAGGCAATGACAAACCTCTTCTTAACAAGTCTTATTAAGGAAACTGCATGATAGGTTCATCTTAAGATTTCCGTAAAACGGAAACAATCTGAAGGTACACAACAACAACAACAACAAAATATTCACCCAAAGTCATCTGATAAGTGTTAAACTTTCATTCATTTATACTCCATATCTCTTCTTGTATAGAATTTAAAGGGGCAGGTTTCATGAGTGAGCAGTGATTTAAACTTGTGTCTTCCTTCTGCAAGTTCAGGACTCTGAACCCTATATTATACTAATTTCCACAGATCAGTGCTTACTATACAGATGGGACTAAATCAGACACATAGAGGTACACAGAATGAAACAAGACATTTGCTTTATTTTCTTAATATGTAGTATTAATCATATGCTTTGAAAAATGTACTTGAGAAATTGTAAAAGTATCATTTGAATGGTGCTTCTACCTATCCCCTTCACCACACCCCTTGGCTAAAACTGGCCTGCATATATAAAATAAAATAACCACAAACAATGAACATTTTGAATACAAGGCATCACACTAGAAATCTTTTTCAAATGTGTTCTTCTTGAATAATAATAATAATAATAATAATAATAATAATAATAATATAATTTATTTATATACCACCCTATGGAGGACCAATCCGGGCGGTGAACATAATAAAATACAATAAATACAATCTAAAACAACATAATTCCCTCCTCCCCCTTAAAAAGCTATTAAATCGGAATCGATTAAAAGCAGATTACATTTAACTGTAACAATATAAATTATAAAAATTATGCATACAAACCAGCAGCCCTTGCTAAAGGGAATTAAGGAGTATTTATTAAAGAGATCTCAAGTTCTCAAGTCTTGAGGTCTCGAATCCGAGTAGTTTAATCTGGAAAGGCCTGCCGGAAGAGATCCGTCTTGATAGCCCTTTTAAAACTATCCAAAGAAGTTAATTGACGGATCTCATCCGGCAGGCCGTTCCAGAGTCTGGGAGCGACAACAGAGAAGGCCCTTTGGGAGGTCCCCGTGAGCCTTGATTTTTGAAGCTGCAGCAAGTTCCTCCCAGAGGATCGGAGAGCGCGGGGAGGATTATATGAGAGGAGGTGGTCCCTGATATAGCTTGGACCCAAGCCATTTAGGGCTTTAAAGGTGATAACCAACACCTTGTACTGGGCCCAGAAACTAATAGGCAGCCAGTGGAGGGACCTCAAAACCGGCGTAATATGATCCCTCCTAGATGTTCCCGATAAAAGCCTGGCTGCCATATTTTGGACCAACTGTAGTTTCTGAACCAGGCACAAGGGTAGCCCCATGTAGGGTACATTACAGAAGGCTAAGCGTGAGGTTACCAGCGCGTGCACCACAGTTTCGAGATCCCTTACTTCCAGAAAAGGGCGCAGCTGGCGTTTCAGCCGAAGCTGATAACAGGCGCTCCTGACCGTCGCGTTAACTTGATTCATCATCAGGAGCGACGAGTCAAGGAGCACCCCCAAGCTGCGAACACAGTCACTGGAGGAGAGTGTGACCCCATCCAGGACTGGAGGTTGCAACCCAATTCCTGGTTTCGGGGCCACTACCGTGAGCACCTCCGTCTTGTCTGGATTCAACTTCAATCTGTTTTTCCTCATCCAGCCCATTACCGCTCGAAGACATTCATTGAGAGAAGAGATGCCATTGGAATTTGAGGCCGACGAACGAGACACGGAGAAATAGATTTGGGTGTCATCAGCATACTGATAACACCCAGCACCATAACTCTGTATTATCTCACCCAGCAGCTTCATATAGATGTTAAATAATGTCGGGGACAGAATAGCTCCCTGAGGGACCCCACAAGTGAGTTCCCTCTTACTGGAGCTACAGTCCCTGAGCAGCACCCTCTGGGACCGACCCGAGAGGAAGGACCGGAACCACTGCAAAGCAGTGCCTCCGATACCTAACCCCCTCAGGCGGTCCAAGAGGATGCCGTGGTCTATTGTATTGAACACCTCTGAGAGGTCTAGGAGCACCAACAGGGTCACACTACCCCTGTCGATGCTCAGACGCAGATCGTCGGTCAAGGCAACCATGGCAGTCTCAACCCCAAAGCCTGTCCTAAAGCCGGTTTGAAATGGATCTAGATAATCGGTTTCATCCAAGACAGCTTGGAGCTGAAGAGCAACTGCCCTCTTGATTACCTTGCTCAAAAATGGCAGCAATGATACAGGCCTGTAATTTTTCATATTCAGGGGGTCTAGGGAAGTTTTTTGCAGAAGCGGCCTAACAGCCGCTTCCTTTAAACAAGATGGAACATGTCCTTCCCCAAAAGGATGCATTGATGATATCCGTAAGGAATCTCACCAATGCATCCCCCCCTTGGACGGCCAACCATGATGGGCAAGGATCAAGAGGGCAAGTCGTCTTCCTCACCTTACCAAGCAGCTTGTCCATGTCCTCGGTACTCACAGATTGGAGCTGATCCAGTAAAACCACATCGGCGGAGTCGCTGGACGCCTCAACTAATGACTCTGTTGCGAGTTCAATACCAGCCAGGGCTGAGGCTCGACTCAGGCCTGCATCCTTCCGAGGTCGCTAAAATGAGTACCCAGCTTGTTGGGGGGCAATCAGCTCACAGTTGTAAACCGCTTAGACATCCCATAGCGTGATATGAAGCAGTATATAAATAAGTTGCTTTGCTTTGCTTTGCTTTATCTGAGAGATTTTATCTGCAAAGAAGTTGTTAAACGTGTCACAGCAGGCCGTTGTTGGGTTAAGCAAGGGATTTGGCGCAGGGGACACATGCGTCATCTCCCTTACCACCCTAAACAGCTCTGCCGGATGGGACTCTGCAGACGCAATACGTACAGACGCAATACGTCCATGTCCTCGGTACTCACAGATTGGAGCTGATCCAGTAAAACCACATCGGTGGAGTTGCTGGACTCTCCTGGTTGCACGCGTTGCCTCCCGATAGGAACTAAGAAAATTCCTATGGCGAGTTCTGGCAGATAAGAGTTGAGTCTTCTGCCACCTGCGCTCTAGTTGTTGTCCAGCTCGCTTCATTCTCCTAAGCTCAGGTGTAAACCATGGCCTATGGTTCAAAGTGGGTTGGCAAGGATGCTTGGGAGCGATCGTGTCGATAGCCCTGGTAAGATCAATGTTCCAAGTATTAACCAGAGCATCGACAGGATCACCGGCATTCCCAACCAATGAACCCTCCAACGCTTTCCGGAATCCAATAGGCTCCATTAGCCTTCGAGGGTGGACCATTCTAATATGTCCACCACCCCCGGCAGGGCAGATATTGGCTCTGAGCTCCGTCTTGATCAGGAAATGATCCATCCATGACAATGCGGAGGTACTTACCACCTCCGCCCATGGATATTCCTGTTTTGTACTGAAGACCGCATTGAGTGTGTGACCCACACAATGTGTGGGCCCATTGACCAATTGGGATAGGCCCATGTTTGTCATGGTCTCCATGAACTCCCGAGCCGCGCCTGTTAAACTGGTCTCGAGTGGAATATTGAAGTCCCCCAAAACTAGCAGTCTGGGGGTCTCCAGCAACAGCTCAGAGACCATCTGCGTTAGCTCAGTCAGGGATTCTGCTAGACAATGGGGTGGTCGGTAGACTAGCAGAATCGCTAAACTATCCCTGGTCTTCAGGCTAAGGTACATACACTCGAAGTGGATCGTGTTCCGGACAGGTATCCTGGTCAAGGTCAGTGTGTTCTTATGGACTAGAGCCACTCCACCCCCACCCCCCCCGCCCACTTCCCCTCACCTGCTCACTAACGGAGTACTCGGCTGGGAGGATCTGTGCCCAGATAGCCACGCTATCCTCCCCCAGCCAGGTCTCCATAAAGCATGCCAGGTCGGCATCCTCATCCAGAAGAAGATCTTGGATAATGCAGATTTTATTTTTGACCGACCTGGCATTGCACAGGAGCAGAGTGAGGTTCTGTGGTATGGTTGGTCTGCTCTCCAAGCCATTCAGAGCAACAGAGGGAACTGAAGACAGGATAGCTTTCAAGCAGCGATCCCGTCTTCTTTTGTAACATTGATTCCCTCTGTTCCAGCCATACCTCCCTTTCTTGAGTTGGTAACTTGCTACATTCTATATTCATTCTTGAATCTCACACATAATAACATAATTAACAAGAAACATCTAGTAGAAGTGTTGTTACCTAAAAGGGACTGCTGTGACTTTGGCAATAACAGCATCCTTTTGTGGGATTTCAGATGAAGTGCTGGAAGGAAGGAAGGATGTGGCAAAAGACCTCATGGCTTCATGCTGATGAAATGGTATAGGTGAGTAGGGCCTTTGCAGACTGCCAGAAATAGTGCACATTAAATTGAGGCACTGCCCTGGCTCAGTGCTAGGGAATCATGGGAACTGTAATTTATTGTGGCACCAGAGCTCTCTGACAGAGAGAGCTCAATGTGCCAGAAAAAAAATACAATTCCCATGATTCCCTAGCACTGAGCCAGGGCAGTGCCTCAATTTAATGTGCACTATTTCTGGCAGTCTGCAAAGGCCCTAAGTAAACTGGAGCCCTCTGCCTGCACAAGAGTCTGCTCTGTCCTGCAGCAGAGGGCAGTGCCCACCAAAGATGCTTGATCATACTGGATATTTACAAACAAGGCAAATGGCCAAGGAAGCAGCTGAAAAACACACACAGAGAGGGGGGGGGTACCCACTCCAAAAGAGCAACAAAAAACTGCTGCTCCAAGAGACTAGTTTATGCAGACATCTATAACACAAAGTGAAAAACATCAATGCCTTTTCAAGTATTATCACTTTTGCTATCTGACATTTATTGTTAACTCTGGGGATGGTGGAAGGGAGGGGAAAGAGGCAATGCAGAAAATAAATGTTCAAGGAGAATAGATTTATAAGGAGGTTGTCTATGTGAGCTCTTAATTTCCAATCTTTATTTGCAGTCACTTATTTTATCAGTATTTTGCTTTTATAGATGTCTAGAGAAGTGCCAACTAAAAGACTGAGAGAGCATGTGGCACACCACATGGGTAGGAATGTGCACAGCTTCCCAATTTATTTTTAAAATGCAATCCTCTATGTTTCACTCAGGATTAAGTTTCACAGTGTTCACTTACTTCCAGGTAAGTGTGCATGGGTTTGAATATCTAGGCTGCATTCTATGTACACTATAAGCCTGTTCTGAAAAGAGTGATACTTACTCCTGAGCAACCATGTGTAGAATTGTGCTGTTGGAGACTTTTGCTTGTTTCTTTTCTTTCAAAATTCTCTGGCATTTCACTTTGGGAGGAATTTTCAATTCTCCTGCAATTTCAGCCCAGAGATAGGTTTTGTTGTTGTCAACTACCATCGAGATATCTCCAAGACCCTCTGTCCTCCACTGCTCTGTCTTATTTCCTGTAACCCAATACCCCTGACCTCCTTAATAGAGTCCATCCATCTAGAATGTGGCCTTCCTCTCTTCCTACTTCCTACCACTGGTGGCACAGTGGTTAAATGCCTGTACTGCAGCCACTCACTCATAGACCACAAGGTTGTGAATTCAATACTAGCTGAGCTCGGGCTAGACTCAGGCCTGCATCCTTCCGAGGTTGCTAAAATGAGTACCCAGCTGTTGGGGGGCAATGAGCTTACAGTTGTAAACCGCTTAGATATCCCATAGCACGATATGAAGCGGTATATAAATGAAGCTGCTTTGCTTTGCTTTACTTCCCTCCAACTTCCCCAACATTATTTTTTCCCCCAAAGAGTCCCCTCTTCTCATGATATAGTCTCAGTTTGGTCATCTTGGCTTCCAGGGAGGTTTCTGGTTTGATCTGCTCCAGGACCCATTTGTTTGTCTTTTTGGCTGTCCATGGGTTCTCCAACACTCTTCTCCAACACCACATCTCAAATGCATTGATTTTCTTCCTATCATCTTTCTTAAATGTCCAGCTCTCACATTCATACATGGTAATAGGGAATACAATGGCTTGTATTATTCTAACTTTTGTGCTCAGTTGTATATCTTTGCATTTTAGAATCTCTTCTAGGTCTTTCATAGCCACCCTCTCCATTCTTAGTCTTTTCCAAGAAGTGACATTCTTTTGGTCCTCATCTTCTCAGATGTTCTAATTAAAGAGGTAGCCCAAAATTCACTTCAGAGTAACATTAATATAGTGAAAAATCCATCTCCTAGCTCCAAGTATAGTAGACACATTGGTCTATAATGAGAACTTGGTAAACCACTGGCCCTGATGGCACAGTGGTTAAATGCCTGTACTACAGCCCCTCACAAACCATAAGGTTGTGAGTTCAATAATAGCCAGGGGCTTAAGCTCCACTCAAACTTGCATCCTTCCAAGGTCACTAAGTACCCATCTTGTTGGAGGCAATTAGCTTATACTTTGTAAACTACTTAGAGAGTGCTTATGTGCACTGATAAGTGGTATAGAAATGTACTTTCTACTTGCTAAATCTACATTTCTATAATGTCCATTGATTCCTGGTGTCTATTTTAGTTGTAGTTAACAAACTAGATTTAGCTCAAGCTGTATGTTGAGTAGAAAGAAATGTGTGTGTGTGGAGTAGGATGGAAATTCTTATCAAAATCAAACTGAAATTAACATTATCACTATCTTATATCATCTTTGCAAAACAAATGATAATATAAAGGCATTCTTGTTATCTTCATATTACTGATGGGACCAGTTGAATGGATGGCTAGGCTTAGGGCCTCGGCAGACGGCTTATTGAGCCGTCTTGGAGGCCCAGAAGAGGAGGAGCAACCGCACGCGCAGCGCTCCTTCCTCTTCCTGAGGTCGCCCTCAGAGCTGCCGGCCCTCCACATGGCCAGCGCTTCCGGGGCAACCTCCCGCCGCAGCGACCGCACGCGCTGCGGCGGAAAAGGCAGGGAAAGTGCGCCCTATGCTTTTAGGGTGCACTTTCCCTGTCTTGTGGAAGGAGCGCTATTTTTGCGCTCCTTCCAGGGATGTCACAGGAGCGCCGGGGTGCGGAGGCTGCGGTCCCGCGGTGCTCCGTCCGGCAGCGTCTCTGGCACCTCCATCTGCTTCCCCCCCTTAGTGATATTGGGCCTTTGCAGACTGCCAGAAATAGTGCACATTAAATTGAGGCACTGCCCTGGCTCAGTGCTAGGGAATCATGGGAACTGTAATTTATTGTGGCACCAGAGCTCTCTGACAGAGAAGGCTCAATGTCCCTGAAAAAAAATACAATTCCCATGACTCCCTAGCACTGAGCCAGGGCAGTGCCTCAATTTAATGTGCATTATTTCTGGCAGTCTGCAAAGGCTAATTGTCTTACTTATGAAAACCAATCACTTAGAGCTGAAGGAAAATTTGAACCATGGATTACATGGTACACAATTTTAATTCCTTACCTTTTAAAAGTCAGAAGCTGTAGTAGAAAAGTAATCTATGGGAAACAGATGGGTATGAAGGGTCGGCTTGAAGTTGCTCCCACCTAAGATGCCTCAGGACCACAGCAACCACACTCCACAGTCCTGAGGGTGTGCTCTGATGCAGTGCCAAATTGGAGTCAGAAAAAAAAGCCCACTCATTTTTGGGCTGGATTTGCATGGCCCAGGTGCAGTTTTGGTGCATCTTCCACACATCATAGGGGCATGTGTCATCTAATTGCCAAACCCACAAGCTGTGTGGAAGTTGGCTTTTTTGGCCTGTTTGTTCAGGCCTTATATTACACTCTTTGTCACTACCATAACAATGTAAGAACCAGGATTTCCTTTCCAGATAAAACCAAAAAAGTAAACTTTTTTTCTGCAGCAGATTTCATTGTTGCTATTTTGAAGACATTTTCTCCATTTTAGTGTCATTGGTAAATGAATACTCCATCTTTGCTTTTGAAACACAGTTGGACTTGATTATGAAATAATAGCTGGCTGCATGGAAACTCTGGGGGGAAGCAGACGACTGCTTCCGGGACGCCGCCGGATGGAGCGCCGGCGGAACGGAGCCTCCGCACCACGGCGCTCCTGCGGCGTCCCTAAAAGGAGCTCCAAATTGGCGGTCCTTTTAGATGTCAGGGAAAGTGCACCCTAAAAGCGGCGGGCGCACTTTCCCTGACTCTTCCACCTCAGCGCATGCGGTCGCTGTGGCGTGAGGTCATCCCCGGAGCGCCGGCCGTGCGGAGGGCCAGCGACTCCGAGGGTGACCTCAGGAAGAGGAAGGGGCGCCGCTCGTGCGGCTGCCCCTCCTCTTCTGGGCCTCGAAGACGACTCTATTAGTCGTCTGCCGAGGCCTTCTGATTTGCAAATCAAGAGCTAGCTTGTGGGAATATTTGCTCTCTCCCTCTGTTCATCTTTAACATGATTCAGTATTGCATCTTCATAGATGTGAATGCCAGTTAATGATAGATTTCTTTATAATCAGGATCTGTAAACCATTTCAGATCTTGGTTTCCAACCCAGGTTAAGGCAGAATTGCACAACAAAGCTGCTATGGGGGAAGGGACATCTTTGTTAGCCTCCATGAATAGAGGTCAGTTGGGTGTGATGGCTTGGCCTGATTGGCCAAACTGTGCCACATGACAGGGGGAACTGTGAAGGCTATAAGCCTGTTGCCCCCTAAAATAGGTGGGTGACACACTCACCCTCATTGCATAGTGAGCTTTGCTGGCCACCTAGGGGCCAGGGCAGGATTACACATTACAAAATTACACATGCATGGAGGTAGTACATAATGGACCTTGTTTTATCCACTTATTTGTGTCTGCTCTCATTATTTCATGATTGGTCAAGAAAGCAACAATTAATAGTTTTGATGCATTTGTAATGTTGAGCAATGCCTATAACCAAGATGAACTTTATGTTGCTAGCAACAATTTGAAGCCTGACAAAGTTATACTCTGCATTTCGGTTAACTTTACCTTATTTCTTTTTAAATTAAGGGCTGCTGTGAGTATGAATATTAAAAAAAAATACCAAATACTTCTAATACTCACATTAAAAAATGGTCCACTGCTTAAATATTTTATTTTATTTTGTCTTTTGTGAAATATTAATTTCTGCAGAAAACTTGGTTTCTGCATAGAAAACCAAATTTTCTAAAAGGATGCTGCTTACCATGCAAGCATATTGTCTTACTTTTTGATAAGAATATCTTCCACAAAACCAGATGTGCATGGAGGTTACTAAATAGTGAATGTGGTTTTAATTGTTTAATTTAATATTTTAATTGAAGGAATTGTTTAATTGTTAAAGAAAATTCTGCAATATAAATATACACACACTTTAGCTATTTTGCTTTCACTTATACTGTAGACCTCTCTGTGTCACATATTGGGGGAAAGGTGGGATACAAAGAAGATTTTTTTTTTTTGTTTACACAAACTCTTCCCCCCCCCCAAAAAAAAAAAAAAAGTCATGAATCCCTCTAATTTTGCCCAGCAGGGATAAACAGTTTGAAATAATTTTTCTTCCATGCAAAAATGGAGGGGGGGGGGGGAACCACAAAAATGTTTTGCATCCCTTGCAAAGCACCAGTAGAGAAAGGTACAAACATATTGATTTTTCTTTTAAAAAAAAGAAATGAAAAGAAATGAAAAGAAAAGAAAAGAGATATTTTCATCCCTTTAAGGCTTATTTTTTTTTGCTGTCAGTACTAACCCTTAGTACTGAGATAGCAGATGTGATATCAGAGTGCCCAGAGTATATTCTCTTTCATTACATGATCATGATGATAATGATGAGGGATGCTGCAGTGACCTCATAGTAAAAGACATGGAATGAGATGGAAAATCTCTCCATTATGTAGCTATCCAAATTGACATCCCTTCTTCTTTCCATATTGCACTGATAATTTCATTTGCTGTCAGGTGTTTTTATCTCATGCACTGATATATAGTTTTGTGTGACTAATGGTGACAACAATAGGGGTTTAAACTGTGGTAGGCATGACGTCTTCCCATCTATTTATGTGTCTTCCTTTCAGTTTCTTTTTCAAATAATTGGGCATCTTTCTTCATATTTAGCATAACACAGATATTAAAATAAATTTAAATATATGGAAGGGTGATTCCTAGTGCAAAAAGTCAACCAAAACAGAAACAAATTTCATAGGGGCTAAATGTATACAACAGACTGGAAAATGGCAGCACTGCCCTCAATAAGAATTCCTCCCCCAATTATATTTTCCTTCAGTTCCCAAATTTCACTGCAGTAAATCAACTCATCTGAGATGTGCTGCTGGTATGTTGAGTATACCACGGAAAGCCAAAAAGGCAAACAAATGGGTCCTTGAACAGATCAAGCCTGAATTCTCCCTGGAAGCCAAAATGATTAAACTGAGGCTGTTGTTCTTTGGCCACATCATGAGAAGGTATAAATCATTGAAAAAGACAATAATGGTAGGAAAGGTAGAAGGACATTGAAAGGGAAGAAGACTGGAAACTAGATGGATATACTCAATTAGGGAGGCCTGAATCTACAAGACCTCAGCAGAGAAGTGGTTTGGAGATGTCTCATCCACATGGTCACCATGAGTTGAGGCTGATGCAAAGGCAGCTAACAACAACATAATTTAAAACTTCCCTTGGACATCTATAATACACTTTAGACAGCCAAAGAAAAAGAGAAAGTCAGGCTACCAAGAAACTGTGAACAAAGCAAATAAAAGAGTTCTAAGTGTGGATATTTTTCAAAATGTTTCTCTCACTACACATTCCTGGCAACAAGACTAATATGAAATGCCACCCTCCTGTTTGGGTTTAGAACAGTTATATTTGCAATGTGCCCTAGAGAGATATAATTTAAAACTAAGAATGCTTTCATTTCTAAATAAATAAATAAATAAATAAATGTGATTTTAAAACTTTGTAGCAAAACCCCAGCCCTCAGGTCTTTTGAAGTCATGAGACTGAAGACACAGGACAAAAGACACAAGAACACAGCAAATGCAATAGTTCTGTGTGAACAATTTTCAGTGGCTCTCTCACTGAAATGATAACAATATGGCAACCAAAGGAACATTTCATTTGGGGTCATCAATCTTATCTCGTTGACAATACCCTCATCTCCCTCCTCCATCTTAGTATTAGTAACAATAACAATAATAATATTTATTTATTACCCATTTCTCCCCATGGAACAAGGGGGGAACCACAATAATTAATAAACAACAT
The DNA here is from genome assembly GCA_026167975.1 of Phrynosoma blainvillii. Lineage (NCBI taxonomy): Eukaryota > Metazoa > Chordata > Lepidosauria > Squamata > Phrynosomatidae > Phrynosoma > Phrynosoma blainvillii. The sequence continues at coordinate 176,758,479 of JANUYF010000003.1, forward strand.
CAGTTTAAAAGACATCAGTTAAAACACACATTAGTTTAAAAGGAAAAATGATGTACACATATCAAACAATCCACATTTAATTCTAAGTATCTCAACAAACTACAAATCCCAGGATTCTTTGGTAATTTTATTTGGATGTGGAACCTCTGCATGCTGACAGCTGTCAGATTTGGTCCCCATTTAGAGAGTTGGGCATAGTAGAGACATAGTAGAGGCAGGGCTGTCATACCACATATCAAGCTAGATTCAAATACTGCTTGAAGTAGCCTAAGGTCATTGGCCATTTAAGAAGGGAATACTAGATGCTGTTTTGCCCCTTTGTGGAAATCTGGCTTGAAAATCAAGGCTGTTGGAAAACATGGTGTTGATTCTGTGCCTACTGTTTTCCTTTAGAAATAGAAAATGTGTTAAAATAGCATTTAAATAATTCACACTGTGTGCCCATTCACATTTATTGGCCACATGCTTATTCTTTCAACAGCATGGATATATATATATATATATATATATATATATATATATATATGGATCTTTTCAAGCTTTTTTTAAAAAAAATTCTAAAAAAAAGTATATCATGGGGCTCTTGTTTAGAAATAAATAAATCTAATAACTGTTCTTCTGACTGGACAAAAGCAAAATACATTCTTTTACTTGAGACTGTGGTGGGTGATATTCTTTTGATAAGTGTTGACTAAAGTTCCCCTGCCTATTTCTCAGTTCATTGTTTGTACCTTGATGCAAAATCCTTACAAATCTTAATACCATGCTTGTGTAGTTTCCTGGGAAGATACATTAAAGTGTGGATGTGGACAAGCTGTTCAACCAAGAGATCTTTGTCAAACATAATACAAATTCAGCAAGGTAGTATGGTGTTAATGAAACATTGTGGATAAAACAGATATTGTTTCTTTCTAGGTTGTCATCTTCCTTTTGCCCCCCCCCCCCCCCGCACTTTCTGTTTAAGATAAATGTCTCACCTAATGTCAGGACCACTATTTAGGGTGGGATGAGCAACATGGGACACTTTTTATGCCCTGGGACCTTCCAGGGGCCACATAGACTACAAATAGAAAAATAAAATAAAAACATGGCCAGAAATCTACTTCTGATGATTTTTTTTCTTTCTTTCTTTTAAAGTTAAATAGTACAGAAATGCCTTGAAACCAATTTAAAAAGTAAATAGTTGTACTTGGAAGTTGTCAGGAGAAGAATTTCAGCCTCTTTTGAGGATACAGATCCATCTGGGAATTCAGGAATTGTCCAGGGACACAAAAGCATCCTTGTCCATGTCTGATTTAGGGAGCACAGCATGCTGAATGCCAGACTTTTAGTTATCTAAATGCTAGAGATTTATATATATCTAGCTTGCTCTCTGGGTGTCCAGTCAACCATCATTTGTATAAAGCCTTCAAAGAAACATGCACTGGAACTGACTATCAAAGAGACATGAAAATTCCATTACTTAAAAGCAATGTCGAGGGTTGATTGTATTGTATTACGGTACTGTTCTTATTAAATACTGTAATCATTTTTAATTGAGTGATTTACAAATAAAGTGTTGTTGCATTTGTTTTTAAGTGAAATATTGAATTTGCTCAGGTCTGGAAATTTAGACTTTACTAAACATCTCACTTACAAATCTCTAACACAGAGACGTCCTCTTTCTCAAAGACACCCACCTTAAATATTAAACAGTGACTTACAAACTTTATACTCTCAGGATGGGAAAACCAAGAATTTATTACAAAAAGTGGGTCTTGTTATCAGGGGTCCACAATTTTTGGCTGGTTGTAAGCAAGGTAGAATGTGTAGTACCCTGAATTTGCCCTTCCCTTTAGGTGAGAAATAAAAATGCATGCCATAAAAGGTCTGCAGCACATATCACTATGAAGCATGGAGGTGCAGAGGGCATAACTGGCAGAAGAGGAATAAATTTTAAGAACATAAGATGAGTCCTGCTAGATCAGACTCAAGGCCTTTGAAGTCTAGCATTTAGTTCATACAGAGTCAAACAGGTGACATGATAGAGAGCCAACAAGTAGACCATGATTGCAGCTGCAAACTCTGCCTTGGGGCTGGAACAGATGGCCTGTAAAAGACACCTTCAGGATATCTTCAGAGTACAGTGCTTATACTTCGCACACTCTGATGCCCTGAAGCCACCTGGAAGCTGGGTGGCCACCCAGACATGGGCAGTTTCAAGATGCTATAGTGGTGCAGCATTTAAATGCTGCATGCCGCCAGAGTGGCTTGCAGCCGGCTTCAAACCATGGCAGATTGCGAAAAGCCAGTTTTTTACTGGCCAAAAATGGCAATCCATTTTGGGAATGGGCTGCTTCAACCCACCTCTTCAGGGCCTTCTGTTCCCCCCTCCCCTTACATAACTTAAAAAATATACTGAGTCATGCTGCTTCTGACACTGGAGATGAGGCATAACCACACTGACTAGTAACCACTAATCAAAGGATGCTCACAAATGGCTCCTCTTCATCCTGGAAAGAAGTGACCAATGGGATGTCACAGGGTTCTCTCCTGGACCCAGTGTTATTCAACATCTTTTTTCAAAGGCTTGGATGATGAAATAGAGACATGTTTATCAAATTTGCAGATGACACCAAATTAGGAGGAGGACTAATACCCAGAGGACAGGATCAAAAATTCAATATGATCTTAATAGATTAGTAAACTGGGCCAAAACAAACAAAATGAATTTCAACAGGGAAAAATGTAATAATAGCGCCACTCTATTCTGCTTTGGTCAGACCTCACTTGGAATACTGTCTCCAGTTCTGGGCACCACAATTCACAAAGGATGTTGACAAGCTAGAGTGTGTCCAGAGGAGGGTGACCAAGATGGTAAAAAGTCTGGAAACCATGCCCTATGAGGAGAGACTTGGGGAGCTGGGTATTTTTAACTTGGAGAAGAGAAAGTTAAGAAGAGACATGATAGCCCTGTTTTAATATTTGAAGGAATATTATATTGAAGCTGGCACACGTTTGTTTTCTGCAGTTCCAGAAAATAGAATCTGGAGCAACAGATTCAAACTGCAGAAAAAGAGATTTCACACAGTAAGAGCTGTTTGACAGTGGAAATACACTGTCTCAAAGTGCAGGTTTTTAAACAGAGGGTGAATGACCATCTGTCAGGGGTGCTTTGATTGTGTTTTCCTGCCTGGTGGGGGGTTGGGCTTGATGGACCTTGAGGTCTCTTCCAACTCTGTGATTCTAGGATTCTAATCACCTTTATGAATTTGTCTAATCCCTTTTTAAAGTCAACCAGGTTGGTAGCCATGTTTTCATTTTGTGACAGTGAATTCCCCATTTTAAGTCTGCACTGCATGAGAAGCATTTTATTTATCTATTCTGAATCTCCGGCCACTAAGTTTCAGTGCATGGTCCCAGGTTCAAGTATAAAGGGGGGGGGGGGAGAGAGAGACTTCTTCCTATATATTCTTTTCATACTATGCATATATTTAAACACTTCTCTCATATCTCCCCCACTCCATTTTGACTAAGACAAACTGTCACAATCATTCTGCTTGTCTTTCTTTCTTTCCTTCTCTTTTATTTTTAACAATTTTTCTGGTGCTCAGAATATTGTACACAATGTACCAAATGTAGGTGCATTATGGATTTTTATACTATGATATTGGCCATTTTATTTTCAGTTCTTTTTGTAATTATATCAAGTATGGATTTTGCCCTTTTTCACAGCAGTCACACAGAGGGGTTGACATTTTTATTGAGCTGTCTGCCACTAGCCCAAGATTTTTCTTGATCACTTGCTGCCAGCTAAGATCCCAGCAGTATATATGTGAAGTACATATATATATATATAAATGTGAAACTGAGAAGGTGGTTTGCCCCAATATCTTTCAGTTTACATTTACCTGCATTTCATCTAACTTGTTATTTTGCTCTCCAAGTTCAAAGATAACTTTTGGGGGCATCTTGCAATCCATATTTGTTTTCAACACCCAACATGATTCATTGTATAGCCACTTTTCTGTTTTTTCACTGAACTACAGGTCTTTTCACACTACATGGCTCCATCCTTTGGAATACTGGGATTTGCAGTTTAGTAAGGAGTACTTAGAATTCTCAGTCAGGGAGATCTAGTGCATCACCAAACTACAAACCCCAGGATTTATTAGTGGACTAAAAAGTCTATTATGTTAATGGAATAAGAGGACTATAATGTACTGTGAAAAGTTCCTACATGTACTTTGCAGCCCATCCTTCTCTCTACAGACATTTAAGCAAAGTATTACAGGATTTTTAGAATGTAAATGAATTAAAGATATACTGAACAAAACACCAAACTGGGAGAGGGTGGGAGAAAGGAGGGTTTACGAGTAATCTGTAGCAAGCAAGGACAACACAATACAGCATTGCGTGACAAACAAAGTGTGATCTGGACATAATAACACAGAAAAAATGGGCTTGTAAGAAAATTAAACATATATAATCAAACTGTAGCAAAGAAGGCCAACACTGAAATGAGATACAAGGAGTTTGGCCTAAAAACTTCCAGTTCTGGACAAGGAAAAGAGGTTAGTCAATAAAATTTATTGAGATATGAGTTGGAATCTACACAGACTCACATGATAGTCAGCTGTGTGACCAAAGTAAGGCTTACTTTTTGATTACTATACAGTGGGAGAAAAAATAAACGGTCTTAGAAGTGAACCTCTGGGACTGAAACATTAACACGACCCCACAAGTTCTGGAGATGCTGAGTAGGCAAGGAATACAATTTTGTTTTACAATGTAAGGGGTAAATAGAAATACAGACTTGAGCAATAAAGACCAGCACTAAGAAATATCCTTCACACAGAAAAGATGTTCAGAGTGTTCACAAAGCAATCTCTGCATGTTTTCTGTGCTTAAAAGAAAAAGTGGAAATCAGCACAGCACATACACTGTGAAGTATATATAACTTAAAGTAAAAATCTACAATAGCAGCAATCATCACCATCCAACAATAAGCCTTGAGAGACAGAAGCTATTCTAAGCTCTGTTTTTATCACCTTTACAAGCACTGTTTTTAAGAGAACATGAACATTTTAGCGTAATCAAAGAAGATCTTCACATTAAAAGGAAATTATTTATTAAATGCATTATTTATTTATTTATTTATTTATAAGTGTCAGCATGGTGTAGTGGTTTGAGTATTAGACTATGACTTTGGAAACCAAGATTTGAATTCCCGCTCAGCCATGGAAACCCACTGAGTGACTTTGGGCAAGGTATACTCTCTCAGGCTCAGGGAGAGGCAAAGGCAAACCTCCTCTGAACAAATCTTGCCATGGAAACCCTGTGATAGATTTGCATTAGGGTCACCATAAGTTGGAAATGACTTGAAGGCAAACAGCAAAAAAATATATTATATGTATTTATTACTTTCGTTTATTTATATCCCCCTTTCTTCCAATATGGAACCTAAGGTGACTTATTTTTACCAAATTCAGATTTTCAAAGGTTGCCTTTGCTGGTCCTTCCTTCCTTCCTTCCTTCCTTCCTTCCTTCCTTCCTTCCTTCCTTCCTTCCTTCCTTCTTTTCTACTGTCAGGTTTCTACAGTCAGTCTTCCTTCATTCTCAAAATAATAGTCATTATCATCCTAATCATGCTGCCAATTCCCTCATATATTTTGGAGAGGAAGAGATGAAGTTGACAGTGATGATGTTGATGAAAAAGTGTTCAAAAACATGTCTTTTTTTTTTTTCAAATGTTGAGCAATATAGTTTCATTCTTTTATGGACAAATGACCTGGGATGTCCATCATTTGGTCAGCCATTCTTCCCTGCCCAGTATGGCAGGGTGAGTGGGATCCTAGGTAGCTGGACCTGGCTTGCCAATGAGCAAATAGGGAAACCAAGAATGTTTTCAGTAGGGGTTTGGGCCATTTTCTTCCTCACCCAGAAATTAGATTGTGGTGATCTGAGCTCTACAGAGTGGATGGCATTCATTTGTCAGAAGAAGACAATTTGATTTTCCTGGGAGATTTACAAACAGAGGTGAGAGCCATTTTGGCTAGCTCAGTGGGGGAAAGGAACTAAGCAGACACTTGTCCTTTTTCTGTGGCAGGTAGCCGGAAGGTGGGGGGGAAAGAAGATTTTTATATCAGTGTTTGGTTTGCCATTTGTCCCAAAAAAAGTGGGATAGTGCCAATTTTAAGGATTGTGGAACTGTCCCGGCCCAGCTTCAGCTGTATGTCCCAGTTCAGCAGCACCTTCACCTCTTTCACTAGGCTTTCTTCCCTGTCTCCCTCCCACCTTGCCTCTCTTCAGGGCCGCCCTCAGCCAGGAGGAGCCAGGCCCTGGTCTGGGCCACCCCTTCCTGCTTTGCAGTGGTTCCGTTCCTTCCTCTCGGGCAGATCTCAGAGGGTGAGGCTCGGGGACAGTTGCTCATCCAAAATCGAGCTTAATTGTGGTGTCCCTCAGGGCGCCATCCTGTCCCCGATGCTATTTAATATCTATATGAAGCCGCTGGGGGAGATCATTCGGAGGCATGGAGCTCGGTGTCTTCAGTACACTGATGACACCCAGATATATCTCTCCATGACCAGATCATCGACTCAGACCTCAGATGGTGTCTCTCCTCTTAATGACTGTCTTAGAGCGGTAATGGGTTGGATGAGGAAAAACAGATTGAAGTTGAATCCTGACAAAACGGAGGTACTTACAGTTACAGGCCTGAAACCAGATCTGGGAATACAGTCTCCAGTCCTGGATGGAGTCACACTCTCCTCTAAGGACTGTGTTCGCAGCTTGGGGGTGCTCCTTGATTTGTTGCTTCACATGACTAGTCAGGTGAATGCGGTGGTCAGGAGCGCCTGTTATCAGCTTCGGCTGATACGCCAACTGCGCCCTTTTCTTGATAGAAGGGATCTGGAAGCTGTGGTACATGCCCTGGTAACCTCACGTCTGGATTACTGCAATGCACTCTACATGGGGCTACCGTTGTGCCTAACCCGGAAACTCCAACTGGTACAGAACATGGCAGCCAGGTTAATTACTGGAACATCCAGGAGGGAGCATATAACACCTGTGCTCAAATCCCTCCACTGGCTGCCAATTAGTTTCCAGGCGCAGTACAAGGTGTTGGTTTTGACCTTTAAAGCCCTACATGGCTTGGGTCCATCTTATCTACGGGACCGCCTCTCCCCATATGATCCCCCCCGCGCCCTGCGGTCCTCTGGGAGGAATCTGTTACAACCAATAAAAACTAAACTGTCGCAGACCTCCCAGAGGGCCTTTTCTGCAACCACTCCCAAACTTTGGAATGGCCTGCCGGATGAGATCCGTCTTATTACTACTCTTGCTGCTTTCAAGAAAGCAGTAAAGACGGATCTCTTTCGGCAGGCCTTCCCGGAATAACGGTCGGCCCATCGATGGGGCCCATTACCTGACTCCTTATGTTATAATTTGTCATTTAATTTATTATTTAACTATATTGTATTTTTTAATCAGTTTTTGGTTTAATCTTATTTTAAGGGGATGGGTGGGGGGAGGATGGGTCTGTGGGGAAAGGAAATGTTTTTAATTATGTTCCATTTTAAATTTTGTTGTTCCCCACCCCGATTGCTCAGCAGAGGGGCGGGCTATAAATAAAAATTTATTATTATTATTATATTCACCTGCCTAGCTGCGGCTATGAGGAGCCAGACTGCTGGGGAACTGACAGGGCCTGCTGGGTGAGGAGGCTCCCATTTCTTTCCTTCTTTTCAGCCTCTCCCTGGGAAGGAGGGCCAGGGTTGGGGTAGGGCTGGGTCTGGGGTGTGCCTCCTCCTCCTCCTCCTTTCAGGGAACCAGAGGTCCTCCTCACCACAAAGGAGGATGAGGCCCTGCAAAATGGAGGGCATCCAAGGAAAAAAAATGGGGGCATTATACAAAATGAAAGCTAAAAAGAGTCCTAGAAATGTAAATACATGCTTCTTAGTCAGGCTGGAAATGGAGGACCTTTTGGAATTCTCTCTGGAGATAAAGTTGAAATGTAGGACATGTCCTGGAAAAGGAGAACCTCTGGTCACACTGACTCCTCCCCATTTTGCAGTCCCCTGCCCCAACCCAACTCTCCCAACCAGCTCCCCCCAAAAGGTGGGGTGGAGTGGGGGGTGCGAGTGTATTGAACCTGTAAACTAATGTCTAATGCAAGGTTTGGGAGCCATTGCATGATGAAACATACCGCCATGTCAGCCATATTATGTTGTTGTGTGCCTTCAAGTTGTTTCCAAATTATGGTTATCTTAAGGCAAATTTACTATGAGGTTTCCTTGGCAAGACATGTTCAGAACAAGTTTACCATTGCCTTCCCCTGAGGCTGAGAGAGTGTGACTTGCTCAATGTCACCCAGTGGATTTCCATTGCTAAGCCAAGAATTGAGCCCAGGTCTCCAGAGTCGTAGTCCAACACTCAGGTCCAACACTCCAACACTGTAAACTTTCTTAATGCAAAGTTTGGAAGCCATTGTATTAGACATATCCAGGATAGCCGTGTTGGCCATATAGCAAAGTACAATAATATCCCAAACCCTCAAAACAGTGATACCCTTAATGAGGCCAACCAAAATGCACCAAATCTATGTTGCAGGCTTTCTAGGCTCCACTGGCTTCTCCATCAGTCACAGATGTTAAAAAAAAAAAAAAAAAAAAAAAACATACAGGAGACAGAAAAATAAATGACAATGGTAGCCATAGGTTTTTCAGGAAGCCTCCATTCTTTTGGATCAGGTGTTGTTAGGGTACAATATACCAATGTAGTTTCAAAATATAAAAAAGTTTCATTCTACTTAATTGGAATGTATGGTGTCATAGGTCCAAAACACAATGAAGAAATAATCTAATTTGAGACTGCTTTAACTGTGCTGGCTCAGTGCTAGGATATCCTGGGAATTGTAGTTTATTTGTGGCACCAGACCTCTTTGACAGAGAAGCCTAAATGTCTCACAAAACTACTGTTTCCAGAATTCCCTAACATTGAGCCAGGGCAGTTAAAGCAGTCTCAAACTGGATTATGTTTGCAATGTGTTTTGGACCATAGCCTTTGTGGTAGTAAACTGGGCAAAAAGTTTGCAGGTATGGGGTGCTTCCTTCTAAAATATTTTGTATATAATTTGGCTACCTCAGAGGTCATTTAGATAGTGCTACAAGATGTTGATGTTGCCACCACTGAAACTCCTACACAGATGAAAGAGATGTTCTAGGCTACAGGTGTCTGTATGGTCAACAATACAGGAAAAAAAAAACATGATCTCCAGTGTTATAGTCCAACATGCAAACCATGCTGGTTCATGCACATAAACCTAGGACCCATTAAAATAATCCAACATAAAATTAAAAATTTATAGCCTATAATTTAGATTAATTCTAATATGTCACATTGGCCAGAGAGGAGGAGCTACATTTCAACCTTCTGTCCAGAAAGAATGTTGAAATCTCCTCCGTTTTGAGCATGACTAAGAAGCATGAATTCATATTAATGTCTTTTTAAAAATGTATTATTGCTTTTGGCTTTTATGCATGATATGGCACTGGGGTGGCATTTGGGTGCATGCCCCCACTCTTTCCCAATGCTGGCACAAAGTGCTGGTCTGTACAGCCCCTGAATTCCCTGATTCTGACAGCAGGGAACAGCATTTTCCTTGCAGATGATGTTGTATTCTACACAAAAAAACAGAGACAAATTTTGTACAGAATTACATCCTGGACTGTGAATAAGCTTTGGAAATTGTACAGTTTTCAAAGTTTATCTTGCAATGGGAAGAAGATTGCTAAAATTACTTTTTTTTTTCTTCCTCTGAGAAGAAAATTAATGAAGAATTACATCCCTATGATACTTTAACAGACCAATATGATGCGATGCAGGTTCAGTACCATGTGCTCCCACTTTGTTCCTCAGTTCTCGAGATGATTTACTTGACACTGGCAAGCATGAAACTGCTGAAGGTTAAAGTTATAGAAGGAAGCTCTGTCAGATTTTTGCTTGCTTTACAATAAGCATGTGGGAGCTCATCCAGATAGTAACAACTGTGGATGTTGAATGCATAAAACTTTCCTGACATCTACCTTTCCACCTCTTCTCCAGTGTACATATTTCTTTTAAATAAATACCATTAATGCCAGTCACATTTAAGTGCCATGCATTCCCCTCACCATATATATAAGATAAAACCCAGCTGGCAGGAAAGGTTTTAAATTCCCCCAGCTGCACTTATTTCAGTCTGGATAGAGTCCCACACATATTTTCTAGAGTAAGAAAAGAATAGTTTCAGAGCTACAAACAAATCTCTTGAATGCCATGCCTAGATTCCTACCTGACAAAGGTGCTTCCTTGCCAGCAAATTTGAAAACTGTCAGAAAAGTGGCAAAGGGTGCATCTACACTGCAGAAATACAGCAGCTTGACACAACTTTATTCTAGGATTTGGAGTTTGGTGAGGCACCAGGGCTTTTTGGCAAACCATCCTGAATACCTCACCAAACTGCAAATTCCAGGATTCCACAGGATAGAACCATGACAGTTGAAGTGGTTTAAAACTGCTTTATTCCTGGAGTGTGGAAAACCTGAAAATCTCAGAAAGAGGGGAAGGCAAGAACATCCCCGAAGTGGAAACAACCATGTTGCTATGCAGCATGAGTCCAGAGGATCCACACAATCCTCCTGCACCCACAAGTCTCAACCCCCTAGTATTTTACTTGACATTAGCAGCCTTGAATCCCATGAAGTATACTCTGGTGCCTAGCATGAGTATAGCTTTATAGCCAAGGATTGCTCAGGGGCACTCCAGCTTTGCCATACATCCTTGTCTCAGAGAAGCACAAACCACACTATGGAAAATGGGCTTCAGTCACTTGGTTTATTTGTTTGACTTGAGCAGGTTGAATTGGCATTGGGGTGTTTAGAGATTTGATGACGCTTCTGCTGTTCTGTGTGAGCCTGGAATCATTAGGAGGAAGTTGAAAACCTATTATATAGAACAGTGTTTCTTGGGTGGCTATGCAGTTTTTTCTCTACATATGTTTAAAAAAAGAAAAGACAGTCCTGCCCTATATTCCTTACTTCCAATGCCCTTGCTGTTGCTAGAATTTGTAAAGTGTGCAGTCTGAGCATTCATAAATATTCTGTGTGCTCAGACAACACTGTAGATGGTCATTTTGACAATCTGACAGAGACCTCCAGGAGGCATCCTGAGCATGAGCAAATCTGTAAGTATGAGATTGCAAAGAGAATAAAAGGTTGAGAAATATCCAGAGAGGTGTGTGTGTGTGGGGGGGTGTAAACAGGATTGATGATGGTGTGTGGATTTGTGACCTCAAGTCACCTGTCAACTTACGGTGACCCCATGAATTTCATAGGATTTTCTTAGCTAAGGAATATTCAGAGGTGGTTTTGCCAGTTCCTTCCTCCGAAGTATAGCCTACAGCATCTGCTATTTGTTTACAGTTTCCCATCAAAGTACTGAGTTCATTCCCACTATGATTTGAAACGATTTACTGATCACTTTATTTATATGTGCCTCATTCCCATTTGAAATAGTTTCAGATGTGACTGCGATCATTCAGACTCACTTGGAAGCGTGACAATTGCAAATAAATCACTCATTTTGAACACTAGTTTTTTTGGCAGTTCTTTTGAAAAGAAGTGATTGGGATGAGTGGTCCACAAGTGGGAATGATGGATCTGATTCGCAGACAGGCAGTGTGGCAGGCGACCAGAGGGATGTCTTGCAGTTCAGGGGAGACAAAAAGCCCTTGACTGCAAATGGGTGGAAGACAGCCTCCCTCCTGGCCCCACGCTGCTCCTGGGGCCCCCCACCGCAGCCCCTGAACCCTGGCAATCTCCCCAGCAAGATGCTCTGAGCAGGAGCAGGGGTAGCCAAAGCACAGTCCTCCCAGGGCGGCTTTCTCCCTTTCTTTTTTCCTCCTTCCAGCTCGAGCAGAGCCATCCACCTCCCTGCCTCACCAAGGGGTGAGGGGAGACGTGTCTTTGAACCACTGCCCTGGAGGGTGTCAGGTACCTGGCCTCTAGTTGGAGGGAAACATGTTGGGCATTTGAAGCCCTCTGGGATGCACATTCACCACCCAAGAATGGAGGGGGCATGTCGGAGGGCTGCCCCTTGTGGGGTGATTTACCTCTGTCTTTCCCTCATTCCCACTGTCAAGCCTCTGGAGTTTACCTCCATCAGGTCTGGCATGCCCGAGGGGGCACAGGGGTAAGGCCATGGTGGACTCAGACACAGAGCCTTCAGCAGGTGGGAGGGCTCCCAGGAGCAGTGTGGGAATGGGAGAGAGGTCATTTGCAGTCAGGGGCTTAGTGGCTTCCACACCAGGTAACCACAGGTTCTCCTTTTCCAGGACACAGTCCTGAGTTTTAGCTTTCTGTCCAAAAGCATCCTCCATTTTCAAGCACGGGTTCATTCCCACTAGTGGGAACAACATGGAATAAGGACATAATTCACTTCCATGGAAATGGTGGAAACTACGCATCGACCTGAATCGAATCCGTTACACAATGTCAATGCGAATTGAAAACTGATTTAAAAGTAAGTGGGAATGAGCGCTCTGTTTAGTTTTCTGTGGGTTTTTCGAGCTATGTGGCTGTGCTCTAGAAATTCACATTGGACTCTGTTTAGCTTTCAAAATCAGACAGTATCTGGTGCCTTTAGGCCATTTAGGCAATTGCTGCTGGTACTAAAAAAATAACTATTTCAGCAATTTCAGCAATTATTTCAGCAAAGACTTGATCTGGAACCTTTGCAGGGGTTGCAACCCATTGTCAAAACAGGGGAAAAGCAGATAAAGCAGGAGAATTAGATCTTTGTTTTGCCATCTAATGACTAAATTATGTCATAGCATTATCCATACAATATTCCTTCTCGTGCCTTATTTCCTTTTTGGACATACACTCCACCCTTGCTTACTTTACAAGGCAAAATGTTTTCTCTCCCTTTTTCTGCATTTTTTTTTAAATAAAGGATTTGTGGCTAATCCTTGAAGGATAGTTGTACAGTGTTGCAAATATTTCAAGAAGTATTGCAGAGACAGGACTCTATTGAGAATCAGATGTGTGTGTAAAGAAAAACCACAAGACATTTTCAGAAGTGTAGGAAAGAGGGTGAGTAAAGTTAATGTAGGTTAAGCCCCAACACCTCTCTGAGGATTTCAAGAAATTTTACCTGCTTCATTGTCAGGTTATTTTATAACTGCCCACTTCAAGTTTTTTTTTTTAAATGACTGTCCAAAACATACAATACGACACTAATTCTACATCATATCTGATTAATGGTAACATATTCTCTGGGGGAGAAAACAATGTGAATACAGAAGGTCTTGATATAATACCTATTGACAGTAGTGTAATGGACCCAAGGTTAATTGGGTTGGTGAGATTCTTTGCATTGTTGCATTGTTGGTGAGACTCTTTGTATTGCTCTTTATCTTCTCTGTTCCTCTGAGTTTATGTGCACTCTTCACAGTGGCTGGGAGTAAATGTTTTTTTTTTTTTTCCTCAATAGCAATATATTACTATAGGTTATCCCCATTGTAATCCAAAGTATAGTTGTTTTAACGGACAGTCAAGACCTACAGGACTAAACCCAATTGTTAGACTCATCTAGAGCACACTCATTAAACTAATGAAATTACATAAACAATTGATATAATGGATTTATTCTAACTGAAAGCAACAATTGCTTTTAGGCTACAAACTTGACATTGGAGGGAAGCAGACGGGTGGCCGTGGGCCACCCCGGGAAGCTGTGCTGTGGGGCCGAGGTATCCGCACACCTCAGCCCCGCAGCGCAGCTTTGCTGCCCCTGGAAAGAGCGCTAAAATAGTGCTCCTTCCACAATAATAATAATAATAATAATAATAATAAAATTTATTTCTACCCCGCCCAATGGATACCCAATCAGGGCGGCTTACAGATTTAAAATCATAATCCACATAAAAACATATTATACAAAAAAAAAACCCACCCCCCCTTAAAACAATATTAAATCAACAATTTTGAACAACATAATTTAAAATTAAAGTCCTCACAGAATAAGTGAGCCGGCTCGATGATCCCCTCCATCTAATGATGGGGCCACGTAGGAACATCCAAAGCACAGTCCTTATGTCCGGGGTGGGTTAACTAGTCTGGAAAGGCCTGCCGGAAGAGATCCGTCTTAATGGCCTTTTTAAAACTATCCAAAGATGTTAATAGACGGATCTCGTCCGGCAGGTCGTTCCAGATCCTGGGAGAGACAGCTGAAAAAGCCCTCTGGAAGGTGGCCACCAGCCTCGATTTCTGAGGCTGCAGCAAATTCCTCCCGGAGGATCGAAGAGCGCGGGGAGGATTGTATGGGAGTAGGCGGTCCCTGAGATAGCTTGGGCCCAAGCCATTTAGGGCTTTAAAGGTAATAACCAACACCTTGTACCTGGCCCGGAAGCTGATAGGCATCCAGTGGAGGGACCTCAAGACTGGAGTAATGTGATCCCTCTGAGATGTTCCCGAAACCGATCTGGCTGCCATGTTCTGTACCAGCTGTAGTTTCCGAACCAGGCACAATGGTAGCCCCATGTAGAGTACATTACAGAAGTCGAGGCATGAGGTTACCAACGCGTGCACCACTGTCTCAAGGTCCTTTACTTCCAGAAACGGGCGCAGCTGGCATATCAGCCGAAGCTGATAACAGGCGCTCCTGACCGTCGATTTAACCTGATTCGTCATCAGGAGCGACGAGTCAAGGAGCACCCCCAAGCTGCGAACACAGTCACTGGAGGAGAACGTGACCCCATCCAGGACTGGAGGTTGCAACCCAATTCCTGGTTTCGGGGCCGATACCGTAAGCACCTCCGTCTTGTCTGGATTCAGCGGCACACCTTCGGCGACACCAAGTTGCCAAAGGTGTGCCGCAAAAGGCTGGCGGCGCACCTACGGTGACTCTTCCACCGCAGCGTGTGCGAACGCTGCGGCGGGAAGGCATTGTCGGAGCCCCGGCCGTGTAGAGGGGCCGGCGTTCCGACGATGCCTTCAGGAAGGGGTTGGGGCACCCACGTGCGGCTGCCCCTCCGCTTCCTTACCCCTAAAACGGCCCTTTTAGCCATCTGCTTCCCCCCCTAGTCAAGGTAGAAATGAGGACTACTAAAATTGGTTTGCTAAGATGAGATGCTTCTCTATAATGCTTGAGGAAAGAAGCACCTAGAATATCATGAGTTGGTGTTCTGATGGGTATTGTCATGATGAGTAAACAGTCTTTGAAATTTATTATTGTACCAATTCCTATGGGGATCCTCGTGTGAGTGTGTGCGTGTGCATGCATGTGTTCCCTATGTATGTATGTATGAGAAGATGGCTCATGCCCCTAGGTTTTGGACCATTCCACAACAACAATAACAAAACCAAGTCCCATATTTGATTTGAAATAGTTAGAGACTCCTTTCCTTTCCTCACAACATACTCAAACCATTTTTAGAAAGGTACTGATTACTGCAATATTTTTTACTTACATTGTTCTGTAATGCTGAGAAGCATCCGCTAAGAAAGTTAATCCCAGTTAAACACCATACCTAAGACTGAAACTGATTCCATATTAAGCATCCAGTCTCTCAAAAGTGCAACAACCACTGTACGATGCTCACTTACACCAATATAGATTCAGAATTTCATTATCTGCAAAGAAGCATCAAATTGTTATTATATAAATATGAAGGTTGTGTGATTCATGGCACTGGGATTTTCAAATGGCAGCATCTGCAGAGTCAGCTAGCTATTAACACCCCTACATCTACAAAGGAGATTGCTGACACATGAATGGGATGCTTTGTCAGTCTGGCAGAAAATGTAGATGAAGTGCAGAGAAGTGAAGAAGAGAATTCAAAGGGGCTCTTGATTGCCTTCTTTAAAATGCCAAGAACTTAAGCTGCCCTTTCTTATCTTCCTCTGCATGCATGTGACACTTTAGGAGGTCTGTCTTATTGTAGTATAATTCAGTGATTGTTCACTCCATGCACTGTTCCTTCCCTTGCAAAAGGGCAGCATAAGATATATAATTCTGGTAATGAACAGCTGCATAATTTAGGGGCTGTTCAACTATGAGGGCATGCTTCCCAATTTGTGTTTCCTTAGCAGATGCCAGGATTTCCTAAGCCTCTTTAGGGATATGTTCCCCCCCCCCCCCACTACTTTCAATCCCACAATTGATAAGTGCTGGAATTTCTCAGAAAGTGAATGCAAACACATGAAAATGATGCCTCTCTTAACTGAACACAACTACCTTCCCTTGTACATCTGCAGAGAATGATAGGCAGTGGATTTTCAATAGAAAATATCTATCTAAAATCAAGCCACACTTTGTTCCAATAAACAACAACAGCTAACTAATAAACATCCTTTTATTTTCAAGCCATCCCTAAATTTCATTTGCATGTTGTAAATAAGAAAGGAATAAATAAAACCAGTGCTACACTTTGAGTGTTGGACTATGACTCTGGAGACCAGGGTTTGATTCCTCACACAGCCATAAAACCCACTTGGATAATAACATGGGCTCAGCCTCAGGGGAAAGCAGTGGCAAATCCTGCCTGCACAATAAAATGATAGGTTTGCCTTATGGTTGCCATAAGTCAGAAACAACTTGAAGGCACATATCAACAAAAGCAACCATGTCTATATTATTATTTGCATAGCACTAAGGATGGAACACATTTGTATATTTCATTTCATTTATATAATCACCTTTCTCCTGTAGTTGGATCCAAGGTGGTTCGCATTCCGATTGCTTTGCAGAGGGGCAGGATATTATTATTATTATTATTATTATTATTATTATTATTATTATTTAAAAGAATCAGCCAAAACAATTATAAGAATGCAAATAAAATCATATTATTATTATTATTATTATTATTATTATTAGCCCATCTCTTCCCAAAGGATCGAGACAGGTAACAATCATAAGAATAACAGTACAATTATAAAACAACATGATAAAACTACTCTGGGAGTATTATAATATTGTATTTTATTAAATGGATTGTTGGCTTTTATTATTGTTATGGATTTATATATTGTATTTTTGTACATTGTTTTATAATTTTGTTGTAATCCTGCCTCAATTTGCAGGGAGAGGCGGGAAAATATAAATAAAAACTATTATTATTATTATTATTATTATTATTATTATTATTATTAAATAACATGATCCCCTTACCCCTAGTTAAAACTAACACCTCATCATAAAATACATTCAATGAATAAAATTAACTAAATTAAACATAATTAAAATGTGGCATCATGGGATGAACAAGGGAAGCCTACATTGGTATCATGGAACAATCAATCAATGTGTCAGGGAAGGCCTGCCAGAAGAGATCCGTCTTGACAGCCTTCTTCAAAGTGTCAAGAGTCATAATGTGATGGATCTCCTCTGGCAAGTCATTCCATAGTTTAAGAGCAGCCAATGTAAAGGTCCTCTGGGTAACCGCAGCAAGCCTCATCTTCCTTGGCTGCAACAGGTTACTTCCAGAGGACCTGAGCGTGTGGGATGGATTGTATGGAAGAAGTGCCCGCACAAGTAAACTGGACCTAAGCCATGGAGGACTTTAAAGGTTATTACCAACACTTTGTACTGTGCCCGGAAACTAATTGGTAGCCAGTGGAGAGATTTTAGAATTGGTGTTATGTGGCCGCCTTTAGATTTTCCAGTGACCAGTCTGGCTGCCATATTTTGAATCAATTGGAGTTTCCAAACTAGGTACAAGGGTAGCCCATGTAGAGTGCATTACAGAAATCCAATCAAGAGCATGTACCATTGTTTCTAGGTCTCCTGGCTCCAGGTAGGGTTACAGTTGATAACTGTGTGTGTGTGTGTTGGGGGTGTGTGATAGTGATAGTTATCACTTAAACAGGCGATTACATCTCTCCCTTTGTATCTGCAGCCAGATCACGTGAGGGAATGCATTCATATGCAAAGTAAAAAGTTGCTGCTATCATGTTTCAGGATGAAGATCATGTCTGTCTTCTTTCTGAAAGTACAGCCTAAGACTGAATAAGATATGTCAGCAGAGTAACTGAAAGTGTTATTGTCTATCAGCTCAACAGTGTCATCAGGAGGAGACACCTTTGTTGTAAGATGAGTGTAGTAAAATACTTTAACAAATTAGACCTGTCCCACCTTTCCTGATAATACTTTGTGTTAGAAGCAGCTAAATGTGCTACAAGCTGTGCAAAAGAATAATATGCAAGTTAAAAGCAAAATCAGTAGTTACTTAAAATGTCAGATGCTCAGAACGAGTGAAGCAGCAGACAGTATGCCAGTTGCATAGAAGTGGATTTGGAAGTGCAGGCAGTCATCATGAGTGCTCTTTAGGAAATTAACTCTTTTGCACTGCAAATCCCAGAATCCTCAGCCATCAGCCACACTGACTGGAAAATTCTGGGACTTATTCTTTTTTCAAATAACTTTATCCAAGCTCTGAACATTACAGTGCAAGAGAAAGGTACAAAGGCACAAGTAATCATGCTTTATAACTAACTCATTATTTGCAAAATTCAAAGATATAACTTTGGGGGGAAGCACACCAGGGCGTCGGGGACGCCCTGGGACGGAGCGCCGCGGGACCGCAGCCTCCGCACCGTAGGGCTCAGCCGGCATCCCTGAAAGGAGCGCAAAAATAGCGCTCCTTTCAGAAATCAAGGAAAGTGCACCCTAAACGCGTAGGGCGCACTTTCCCTGACTCTTCTGCCGCAGCGTGTCCAGACGCTGCGGTGGGAGGTTGCCCTGGGAGCGCCAGCCGTGTGGAGGGCCGGCTGCTCTGAGGGCAACCTCGGGAAGAGGAAGGGGCGCCGCTCGTGCAGCTGCCCTTCCTCTTCCCTGCCTCCAAGACGACTGTATTAGTCGTCTGCCGAGGCCCTTTGTTACTCTGGAAAATCAGTATACAAAAGGATCCTGAAGCACCTTTAAGACTAACTGACCACGGGGCCTTCTTCCTCAGAACATGCATTTGAGGATGTAGACTCAAGTCTACAAAAGCTCATGCTACCAACTTCTTTCTTTCCTTTTTTTATCAAATGTGCTACAAGATCCCTTTGCATCATTATTTGCAATGGTTTAATTCTACACTCTGAGGGAGATTAATGCAGACACATTTTTTCATTAGGACGGTAATGTGAGACATGACACTGGGTATGCACAAAGCCATCTTTCAAAAAGTCAGAAGAGGGAATTAAGGGAGTTCAAGATGAAAGCTCTGTTTCTCATTCTAAAGATCCTAAAATATTCTCCAACAGTTTCCAAAAAAAAGGTTTATCAAGGATTTGCCATCAACTAAGGGCTGAGAGGCTGCTTTAGCCAAAATCCATGTGGCCCTCTGTAACTGCTTCTACAGAGAAAGTCTTGTGTGGGGGCATAAATATACTTTTCAGGCACCCTGAGAGGAACAAGCCACACAAAGAAATAAGGATTTAAGTTGTGAAGAAAATAAAACTGGAAAGTAGGTTGCTTATTAATAGCATTCTCTCACTTTTGTTTGATTACATTCTCTTGCAAGGTGCTCTGTTATGGGAGGTTTGGGGGCCATACAGATGGCTCTGTGCCACCCCTGGGAACACCAGATTGGCAACCACACACCACGGCCCTGATCCAGCTTTTTGCTGCTCCAAAGAGAGCTGACAAATGCCGCTCCTTTATGGGGCAGCCAAAAAAAAAAAAATGCCCTTAGCACCACTGTCATGGCTCTGTTGCACCCCCTTTGGCACATTGTGTCTACACACTGCACCAACAGGGCACCCAAATGCTGCACACCATGCAGTGGGGTGAATGGCATGACAGCTTCATTGGGGCAGAGTTGAGGCATCTGGCGTGCAGTCACTACACCCCATCTACACCCCAGGCCAGCCCTTTTGGCCAGTCTGCATAGGCCCTTAGATTGGTATACAGCCCTTAGCACAATATAACACAAGTCTTCCTCACAGGAATGTCTGCATTAAAAAAAAATGAAATATTCCATTCAAATGGTAAATAGTAGGCATAAGAGAGACATGACAGACTGAAAGGGACCAGAAATTGTCTGCAAACTGACAAGCCATTCTGGTTCAATGACAACCAGAATTATTTTCTGGCAGTTTTGGCATATCTCCATTTATTACACTTAGACAGCTGTAGCCAGGGATATTTGAATAATATTCAGGGGTAAAGCAGCTTTCTTTCTTTCTTTCTTTTGAAGGAACAACAAAACATAGCCATATAAATTCCACAGAAAAGGTACCTATGCCAGATTTCATGCTAAAAAGATAGTTACAAAAAAAAAAAAAAAAAAAAAAAGAACCAAGAAAGAAACAAAGGCTATACCACTTAACTTGCATCACATTCCACTGGTCATTATTCACCTTGGGTTGTCTTCTATGCAGTGCATACAGCCACTGTAATATTTATTCCAGACAACAACTCTGCAGGCAAGTTGAATTCTCCCAGTTGTAAATCATGCAAACAGCCAGTAGTCATATTATGTTGCTATGAAAAGTACCAGAGAATGTGTTTTTGAAATATCCATTCGTTCCCCCAATTTTTTCTCCTCCCTTTCTCTCTCTCTTTGAGAAAAAAAATCAAACTTTGCTTTCAGTTTCAAAGTAAGATAAAAGCTGTTTGTTTTGAAAGAAGCACGACCTTCATAGATCAATGTGAGTTTCTGACACTATTATATACCATAAATTCATCCATCACACTATACTATTGTGTGTGTTGTGCATCTCTGTGACATAGTTTGAGTTATGGTATGAGAATCAGATTTCTAAATACTTCTATTATCAGTATATTTTTTTCAGTAACCACAGCTTTTTCCTCTTTAAGAAGAATTGTACTGTATCAGACCAAAGACTTATCTGAGCTAGCATCCTGTTTCCCATTCTAGCCAACTTGATACTAATTGGAAGCCTACAGGTAAGGACATAAGGGCAGGAGCTGTTTCATATCTGATCTTGGAGGTAGTGAACAGTCAACATGATACCTGACACATGATACAGCCAACAACTTTACTAGTCCAGAGCATCATTCATTCATTCATTCATTTCATTTATATCCCACAAACACCCCGGAGTGATTAACAACTTGCAAAAAACCACAATGTAGCACATTTATGCATAAATAAATAAGTAATACCATGTATTATATTAAATAAATTATCCAATTTATTTTTAAAATAATCTAAATTAACACCCATCACCACACCTTGAGGTAACAAATTCCATGCCCTGGTAGTATTCTACATGTATTTTGTGTGGATAAGTTTATGCACCAGACTTGCTAGCAATTGGCTTATTTCTTTTTACTCCTAGGCTGCATTTAATATGACATGTTACAAAAACATATCTTGAATAGATTTTTAAAAAGAAAAGGAAAAAGAAAAAAAAGAAAAAGAAAGACAACTCCTGATACTGAAAATAGATAACTAAAAAGTCAACCAGAGGGAAAGATAATGTTCCTTGAATTGGACAATTTCTTCTTAATAACATAACTTATGTTGCAATCCACATTGACAGAGTCAACTCTAGTGCTAACCAGCATATGTCAACAGATATGGAAAGCAAAACAATGGCCAACAGATTGGAAGCAATCAGTATACATCCCCATCCACAAAAAAAGAGACACAAGAGATTGCAGCAACTATAGAACCATAGCACTAATCTCCCATGCAAACAAAATCATGCTCAAAATTCTGCAACATAGGCTTCAACCATAAATGGAGAGAGACATCCCAGAGGTCAAAGCAAGGTTCAAGAAAGGAAGAGGCATCAGGGATTACGTTGCAAATATACAATGGCTAATGGAGTGCACCAGGGAGTTCCAAAATAAAATCAGCATTAATAAATAATAATAATAATAATAATAATAATAATAATAATAATTTTTATTTATATCCCACTTCTCTGTCAAACAATTGAGGCGGCTTACATCATTAAAACTCAATACAATGTAAAATACAGTCCCAAACTCATAAACCCTCCCACCCCTTAAACCAGAATTAAACAATGATAGAATTAAAACATAATACATAAAAACAGTTTAAATTATATAAAAACCTAATCAGCGGTAAAGGACTGAACAGAAACAGCAAGCCAAGTAGGGATAATAGGACTCTGGAGGCCGGGAGATCTAGTCAGGAAAGGCCTGCCAGAAAAGATCCATCTTCACAGCTGTTTTAAAGCTGTTTAGGTTGGTGATCTGGCAGATCTCGTCTGGCAGGCCATTCCATAATCTGGGAGCAGTTGCCAAAAAAAATCCTCTGGGAGGTCATCGACAGCCTAGTTCAGGGGTAGGCAACCTTTCCCCTTTAAGGGTCGAGGGACTTCAGCTCCCAGAAGCCTTAGCCATGTTGGCCAATAGTCCCATGTTGGCCAATAGCTCCTGTGATTCTGGGAGCTGAAGTTCCTCGGCCCTTAAAGGGGAAAGGTTGCCTACCCCTAGCCTAGTTTTTATTGGCTGCAACAAATTCCTCCCAGAGGACCGGAGTGTGTGGGGGAATTATTTAAAAAAAAGCATGTGCTTTATAGACTACAGCAAAGCCTTTGACTACATAGATCATGAAAGGCTATGGAATGCCCTTAAAGAATGGGAGTACCAACACATCTGGTAGTCCTAATGAGGAATCTGTATTTTGGACAAGAGGCTACTATCAGGACAGAACACAGAAAAAACAGGATGTTTCTCAATTGGCAAGGGAGTCAGGCAAGGCTGCATCCTATCACCTTATCTGTTCAGCTTACATGCAGAACATATTGTAAGGAAAGCAGGCTTGGACATGGAAGAGGAAGGAGTGAAAATAGGAGGAAGAAATATCAACAATCTGAGATATGCTGGCGGCACCATAATACTAGCAGAGAACCTCACAGATCTGGAACAACTACTAAGGAAGATCAAAGAAGAAAGTGCAAAGGCAGGCTTAATGTTGAAAAGAAAACCAAAAAAATGACCACAGAGAACTTACATACATTAAAACTAGACAATGAGGAACAGAAATAGTAAAACAGTTCTCAAATCTGGGATCAAACATTGATAGAAATGGGGATTGCAGCCAGGAAATCAGGAGAAGATTAAGAATGGGGAGGGCAGCTTTGAAAGAACTCAAAAAGATCCTAAAATGCAAAGACATACAACTCAGCACAAAAGTCAGAATCATGCAAGCCATTGTATTCCCTATTACCATGGAACAGTGAAGAAAGAAGATAGAAGGAAAATCAATTCCTTTGAGATGTGGTGCTGGAGAAGAGTGCTGAGGATTCCATGGATAGACAAAAGGACAAACAAATGGGTCCTAAAACAAATCAAGCCAGAGATATCCCTAGAAGCCAAGATGACAAGACTTAGGCTGTCATACTTTGGACACATAATGAGAAGGCATGAATTGTTGGAAAAGACAATAATGTTAGTAAAGGTGGAGGGAAGTAGAAAGAGAGGAAGGCCACATGCTAGATGGATGGACTTTATTAAAGAGACCACGAATATGAGTTTTCAGGAGCTGGGAAGAGCAGTAGAGGACAGGAGTACTGGAGATGTTGCCATGGGTTGAGACTGATGCAAAGGCAGTTAACAACAACAACAAGAAAAACATAACTTATATATGACAACAGTTGTATATTTCCACAAGCAAATGAATGCAAGAATACTTCTGTTGTACTCATGGTAAAATTATAATTTTTAGATGTTGTTTTTCTCTAAATTCTGTTTTAAAGGATGATTTGAATGCTTATAATCTGTATTCACTGAAATAATGAAAGTTTATCTCTTCATATCAAATGTTAGGGGGCATGGTATATGATATGAATCATGTAACCCTCCAGATGTCATTGAACTACAACTTCTACCTTCCTCACCCGTTGTCTATGTTGGCCAGTGTTGCTGGGGACTTTCAGTCGAATATAATTCCCAGCCCTGGTGTAGATCATTGTTGTTGAGGTCATCATACCCAGCTAATGGCCTAGTCAGGGCCATCTGGCTGGTCACCATCTGAGACAATGCTGGACTAGATGCAAGTTCATTCTGACCCAGCCAGATAATTTCTTATGTCCTTGTGAAACTTGTCTTCTGAGTAAGTCCTGCTGTCAAAATAAATGGGAGTTGTGCACAAGAACAACTGTGCTCTTAGCACAACCTGCAGTCATTTGTTCTGTCTGGGTGTTTTTACTATTAGATATCAGACTGATTGACAATGACACCAGTACTCCAGGGAACCCATTATTGCACAACTACCAAAAAAGAAATGTATTTCCCTCACCAGCCACTGCTCAATATAATAGCAAAGAACTGATTGTATCTTACCCATATTTCTGAAAGTATATGGGGGAATCACTTTACAACTATGCTCCTGAAAGTGTTATCTTCAGGACTGGTTATTGGTCATCCATTACTTACAATCTGTTACTTAAATGGATATTTTTAAATGAAAGAATTTTTTTCCCAGTAACTTTTTACCAGTCTTTAAAAAATTAAGTATTCAACATGTATCTAGTCATTTCTACCTTGAGCTGTGCACACATACACAAGCTGTTTCTAGCTAAATCTTATTCAGCTGTCATCTTTTGGTCTCTTATTGTGCAGGTCTGCTAGCAGAAAATAGCTTGCAAAAAGCACAGCCTTTTGACAACAGGAAAGTATAACATGCTAATTTATTACTTCTGAAAATACGCCCTTGTCGAATAGGCTCTGCTTTGAAAGTGCCTGTCTTCTTGTCTCTTCCCACACCCCTTTTTGATATACTCTCCAAATGCCGCTCTCACTACTTCCCCCATGTCTCATCAGGCTTCTACAGATCATGAGCTGTTAAAGATAATTCTGTTGAAAGGCTCCCTGTTACTTCTGGACCTTTCTTGAAGAGTGTAAGGTTGCTATTTGCCACAAAGGCAAGGTAGTGGTAATGCACACTGAATTTTATGGAAGAGAATTACTCAGAGGATTTTGCAAAGGGATTAATACCTTATCCCAGAGAAGACATCTGAACAAACTATGCATAGAGATGAATTAAAAAGATGTTCAAACCCCTACTTTCTTTGCTACAGTTGTCCAAAGGTCAAATACATCCGAAATGGTAATGGTAATGGAAATGCTAGGATTTTTTTAAAAAGGAAAGAAAAAATATCATCCATAACTAGCTAGTTAGTATTGGTACATTTTTTATCTTTGTCTAAAGGAGAGAAAAATATAAAATTAAAAGTTTGTTCCAGGAGGTGTACCTTGATGTGTGAGATGTTTTCAGTATTTCACCAGTACAAAAGAAAAGAAAAGAAAAGAAAAGAAAAGAAAAGAAAAAAGAGAGAGTAATGGACACAATTAGTTGACACAAAAAATAGTGTCAACTGCTTTAACATTTTTTTAAAAAAAAATCTAGTTTGTGTGTGTGTTCATGTGTGTCTGTGTCTGTGTGAATAGCCACAGAGAGTAAACACACCCTTAGCAGCATAGAAACTTCCAGCAATAATAAATGTTTCTATGCTATGGGTGCATGAGCACCCCAGTGTTCAGTTCCCATAGGGTCAAGTTGTTATGAATAATCCAATCTAACATTCACAGAAGGCCAAAGAGCCCAAGATCATATCTCTGGGGCGGGAGTAGGTGGTTGCAAACATTTACTTCCTGACAGACACTAGGATTACCAGTCCCAGAAACCCTGGTAGGAGACTAACATATTGACCTTGATGTTACTGGTGACATAAAGGAGCATAAGCTTCAGTTACAGCACTGTATGCACTTTGATGAATGTCATGCGGAGAGGTATCCACTACCTCCTTGTGCAATCTTCCCCTCTTCAGTGGAATACAATGTGATGGTATCACACCTCCAATTAGTGGCTAAGTGGCCAAAGAGGCATTAAACATGATCTAGCTACAACTGGGCAGATGTGAGAAAAGGGAATGCCAAGTGTAATTCTGTAGGACACTAGAGAGCTGTGGCTCTTCCTCACTCCACTAGCACTTCTGCTTGGACTTCTACTTCTGTGTCATTTCCACCCAGGAGAAGAAAAACATAGCAGAACTTAGTGGGCTCTGCTTTTACATAAACATGTACAGCACAGGATGGTATATCATTAGGAAGGACAGAATGTCTACATCAGTCTCTCCCAGGCCCATGTCATCCATATGTTTTGTTCTTCAATCCCCTAACTAGCATTTCCAATATTGGGAGCTGGGATCCAAAACACTGGGAAGGCAGCAGCTATATGAAGGCCGGTCTATACCTAAAACATATAATATTGACCTTGACTTTGTTTGAAACTACCAGAAAAGAATGAAATGTGTATAAACAAGCATATTATAACATAAATTATATAGTCTCTTTCACTGGCCATGACATTTTTCAAAAAAATCTAAGAATTATGAAAATGAAAGTGTTTCTCTGGTCATAGTCCCTAATTAAGCTTCCACAAAGAACTGCAACTCTCCAGGTATCATGGGTAGAAGAAGTAACTATGAACAAAATTCCAAAAGCCCACTTTTATTTATACATAAACAAAATGTTTTAAAATATATATTTTTAAAAAATAAACCCAATATTGTTAGACTCATCGTGTCTCTTGTAAACTTTAACTTCAAAATTACATATCTGTTGGTTTGTACAATGCCTTATGAACATTTGGTAATTTATTGCTAGATCAAAATAGCCTGCAACTCTTAAATGACTGACTATCCATTAAATGGTAATTATGACCTAGTGTCCAGGCCAAATCAATACAAATGTACATAGCTTCTGTAAAACAGCTTTTCTAACCAGGGAGGATTATCTACCATTTTACAGTCTGAAAGAACTAACCAATTAAACAGTGGGTAAGGTCAAATTTTATTGATTGCAAATTCAATGAAATCTCTTGTGTTGCTTTCTCCCTCACCCCCCTCCCCATCCCTTGTAATTGTAGCATGATTTCCTTAAAACACTTTTTTCTTTTCTTATTTCCAGAGGCTGTACTTCTACAGCAGATTATGAGTGGTCTTGGAACAACATAATGATTCATTGACATAAAGATCAATAATACTATAAAACTTTGGAGCCAGAGAATAAAGCAAGGACAGGGGGGTAAACAATTTACGGTTAAACTTCTGTAGTATTTTAAAAAGAATTTGTAACTCTTAGTATGTGTACACGTACACACACACACATACACACACAGTGAGAGTGAAAGTTTAAAGCATGACAAATGCAAAGAAAAATTGGCTGGCTCATGTATGTTGCTCATCTGATATCAATTCACACCACTTCCCAATATCATCAGGTCACATTGTGGCAGTGAATCTGCTCTAGGTGATTTGAGGATAGGATTCAGTATTTTGGATAGTCCCTTTAAAGTTTAGCCCAAACCCTAAAGCAGATTCACCTCTCCATTGACATGGAAGCCAATTGTTATTGCTAGCCAACAGAATGATTTGAATGGACTCAGTCCACAGAGCTGCCAGTCATCATGTGTATACCATTTCTATGCCAGTGCTGAAAGCTGAAAAGGAGAACTTATATAACTGTGGTTTATTGGTGTGATGGTGAACTACTGATGCACATATATTTCTGCCATGTTTGTGAGCCAGCCTGCATAGGTATTTTGACTTCCCAAGCAACCAATTTCATCTGGCAGCTGTTAGGGAGAAAGGGAGAAACAAGAAAGCTTTTTTCCTCAGTGTGGGTGGAACTATCTGCCACTCACTTCTTCCTCCCAGAATGCACAGTATACAAAACACACCTTCATAGACAGCCTTTGTGAAAGTACTCTTAAAATCCCAGATAATCCACTCGGAGTTTACACACCTCATATGTACTTTTCCATATTATGCTCAGCCTATGTCAGATTAATTGTGTTTGCAGGCAAGCACAATGTCTTTGCAAAAATATTTTTCTGTGTCTGGTTATGCATCCTATTATTGTTTTGTCTCCTGCCCCCTCCCTCTTGATGCATTTTTGCTTTCCCTCAAGATCACCACTAAACCATTACTTTATATCACATTTCTGAGTGCAAACGGAATTAGTCTCAGACTTTTATGCCTGTCCCTCTAGCTGTAGGTAGATGATTTGCTGTCAAATTTTTATCTGGCGGTCTCCAGAAAGTAAGCATACAAATGGAAATACCAAGCTTTTGGAAAAATGCCACCTGGAGTAAATTTAATAAACTCGGTGGCTCAATGTTGAGAATAGGAGGGAGAAAATCTGGCAAAAAGAAAATCTGCTTATTCAAATCCAGCAGCACATCCAACTGTCACGTTGAACACTGAAACAAAATATTTATCTTAGTTAATAGCTCCAAGGTTGCTTGCCATTTTCTCTCTTATCCTAACTCACAGACTGGCATGTGTGTCTGAAATTTGTATTAAATACTACTTGCTGCCCATCTAAAGCTGCTTTCAGTCAAATAATATCTGATACATGTTAAGCTATTAATTGAATAGATTATATCGCAAGCACAGTAACCATAATCTACTAAAATTATATATATGTGGCTTCCAGCTACCAACTTTTGTTTACAAAATTTAAATCTCTCATTATTAAAAAAAAATTAGACTTATTGGTATATACATCATTAATACAGTGAAGTACAGTACATGTTATATACTTTCACATGCCCTTTATTACAGTATTCAGAATTCCATGAATTATTAGAACCATAAGCACCAGCCCAACTCATCCTGTTAACTGAGCTAAGCCCACTGATAGCAGTCAGCTTTGTTTGTTTCTACTTGTCCATGCACCTTGAAGTTAAGGACATGGGTAGGAAGGACATCAAGAGATAGTCAGCAGTCAAGTTAATTTGTCATACTTTTAAAAGAAATGCATTGGTCTCAATCTCATTCTTGATCTTGGCCTGTGTGCATGATGTGGGTCTAAGAGTTTAAAAAAGCATAATTTTTCCTACATTCTTACTTGACACATACATTGTGGCTTACATGACTCATTTATCTGAACATTGGGACTTGCCTCACTGTTTCTCATCTGTAAAATATGGAATTAGTTTCTATAATGTCCTCTAAATAACTGATTCATTTATAGTGTTTTACATGTAAACATATTATACGTGTGAGTTGTGTAGTCGGCAGCTGTGCTTAATTGCTCGAGTTATCTGTTTCTGCATGCAGTATTTGTTTTCGTTTTTTTCTTACTACAATGCAGAGTTTTATATTGCAAAAAACTCTCTCTCTCTCTTACATACACATACACACACACACTTATGAAATTGAAGAGACCATCCAAATGAAGAGTTATGATACAAACTAAACACATACACAAGCACACACGAAACACACTTTCACCAATTTGTAGATTACAATGGAAATATTCCACATTCTCTTTTGTGCACAGCACTGCTGAACTTACAAAAGGAGCCAATAGGAAAAATTGTGGAAAACAAGCCTTTTTTAGGTATGTCTGATTTTAAAGTTCAAACTATAATATTTCTCATTTAAAAAACAAACAAAACATTTCTCATTTTAAAAAAAACAAACCACAAGTTTTATATTGCTTTGATATACATTTCCCAATCAGAATCACAGTGCATGCTTCAATGAATTGTTGTGTAAGTGTATGTGTGTATATCTGTTTGCTGATTCTTAATCCTTTCAGAATTCAAATAATAATAATAATAATAATAATAATAATAATAATAAACTTTCTTCTCCAGAAAGAACACTGCTGTACAGATATCTGCAAAGACCAGCAATTGGTCAAGGTCAAGGCCAACAATTGGGAAGCAACAGTATAAAGGAAAGCAAGATACAGGTCTTGTAAATCCCTAATTCTTCATTTCTGTTAGTGCATCATCATTTTTCTGATTTAAGAATGTAAAGAAAATTCATGAATTTATTGGCCTCAAAGAGAGAACAAGACATGCCATTTATCCCTTTCCACTGAAAACAATGTCAACTGCTGCAATATTTTTGTGTGTTTCAGAGAGAGAGAGAATATCATACAAAATGGGTTTTCTGTTATGTATGGCTTTGTGCTAAAAACTTGCATGTAAATTAGAAAATAATTGTATGTGCATTACAACTTTCTTCTCATCCCCCCTCATAATTTTTGAACAAATAGAAATTTTCAAAAGTAGTCCCCAATGTGAAAAAATTAGTGAAAAATTATCACAAACTATTGTAATCTTGTTCAAATAGGATAAAACTTTTGGTTTTTTTTTTTTTTTTCACAAGCAAGAATAACATAAGGAAGTATTTGCATCCTATTCTAAATTTACTTTTAGTTGTAGTGGATCACATTTCTGGATTCAGTCAGTGTATTATGTATCCAACACAAGATGGATCAGTAAGTATATTATGAGATACATCAAGGGAGAGAAGCATGCAAGGACCAGCCATCAGTGGGGAGAATTGTAGTAATTGAAGAAAAGGTCATGTAATTAAAATAATTCTGTTTCATTCAATTATATACTCTGGGCTATCACTATAATAATGTGTATATTAAGACACCACATTCTGTAGCAGCAAAACTGTCCATATTTGACATCTGGGAGAGAGACACCAGGCCCAGCACCATCAGGCTTAGAATAAGAAGAAGAGCCCTTACCTTTTAAGGGGTGGGTGGGTTTCGGGATTTTTAGGTTCTGTTTACATTGTGTTAACATATCTTTATGTAAATTTTAATGTTGTAAGCTGCCCCGATTGCTCTGCAGAGGGGCGGGATATAAATATATTATTATTATTATTATTATTATTATTATTATTATTATTATTATTATCATTAGTATAATCATTGGAGCACCAACTGTGATGCATTATTTTTTTCAATGAGGATTCAGCAAGAATATCATTCATAGTATACAATTACAGGTGTTAGAAACATTGCTGTATAGTAATGCATTCTTTCCCAAGTCTGACTGTGTCTTCAAGACAATGCCAGCTTCACAGTCAGGGAATCTATTCATTTCAATCTATCCGGAGGCATTTACAAATGATGCAGTCCAAATCATCATGGCTTAATAAGTGAAACAACACTTGCTCATATTTTTGCTTTGCTATTCTCCAGAGCAGAATTGCTATTGCCCTTGATGTCTCAGGCCCCATAATCTTACATACAAAATGTTTAGGCATATAACAATAGCAACAGGCCATTCATGATCACTTTTAGCAAGATATGTCACAACTATGCATGGAAGCAGGAGTGGTTAAATTTTTGCTTGAGTTACATTTTGAAATGGGCATGGGTGAGAATTTTGTTTCAGATTATTTTTAAAAACAGATTTTACTAAAATACACGAATTTCAAATGTAGAAAAAAAATGAAAATTGTCCGTTCCTATTTAGAAGGAAAGGGACTTGATACATACCATTGCAATTAATGTGTGGATCTGAATGTATTTACTCTTCTCTAAATTAATGATACATTATTTAGCACCTTATATTAGCATCCTAATGCACATATTAGGAGTATAAAATGCATATTATTAGATAAAATGCTATAGGCATTTTGTGAGAAAAAGTTTTAAATGCATATTTCATATTTTAAATGTGGCCTTTTGTTCTTTTGAAATAAGAGATTAATATATGGGTAGGGTACAATGGACTAATGAATAAACACAAATACAATTGACAGAAAATACAAATGGAATAGAAAGAGGCATTTTTACATAGATGTATAAGTATGTGCATAAGGCTACTAGGCTGAATGCATTAATGAATGTATTAAGACACTAAAAATTCAGTTAGCTGATCAGTGGACTGCACTTATAACTATTAGGGCATTCCTTCCTGGGAGTAAACCCTTTTCAATTAAGTAGTATTGGCTTTTGAAAGGATGTGTGCGACTTTGCACTGAGTAAGTTTGAACACTCACAACTTTATATATTTTTTAATGCTATTGGACTCGGTGTACTTGTAGATGAAAGAAGAAAACATTACAAGATGGACATTCTTTCTAACAACAAGAAATAGCTTTTTGTTTGTTTCTTAGGGCCTTTGCAGACTGCCAGAAATAGTGCAAATTGAGTCCACTTTTAGGGTTAGGGTTAGTGCTAGGGAGTCATGGGGATTGTTTTTTTTTTTTTTTTTTTCTGAGACATTGAGCCTTCTCTGTCAGAGAACTCTGGTGCCACAATAAAATACAGTTCCCATGATTCCCTAACCCTAACCCTAAAAGTGGACTCAATTTGCACTATTTCTGGCAGTCTGCAACCCCCCATAGTTTCTATCCTGTCCTATAAGTGTTCAAGTTCTATAAGTGCTCAAGGCAACATTAATTTATCATTCTTTATTTTGGGGATTAGTGCCTGGCCAGTGTGGCTCTGGCCAGTGTGACTCAAAAACATCATCAAGACAGTCCTCAGAATAGAAAAATAAAACATAATATCAACAAAATATCACACAGGGAAAAAAAAGTTGAATCCAACTTCTATTTATATCTACATCAATGAAAATCTATAACAATTACAAAATGTCTAGTAAAGCAGAGCATTGTTAAAATGACAAGTTTTGGAATATGGCTTCTTATTTAAAGGTAGCTGACTAACTAACTATGGGCCTCAGCAGACGGAGGCCCCGGAGCCGCCGCCGAACGGAGCGCCGCGGGGCTGCAGCCTCCGCATCCAGGCGCACCGCCGGCGACTCTAAAAGGAGCACCAAATTGGCGCTCCTTTTAGATGTCAGAGAAAGTGCGCCGCAAAAGCGGCGGGCACACTTTCTCTGACTCAAACGGCGCAGCGCATGTGGGCGCTGCGCCGTGAGGTCATCCCCAATGCGCCGGTCGTGCGGACGGCCGGCGCATCTGGGGGCGACCTCGGGGAGAGGAAGGGGCGCCGCTCGTGCGGCTGCCCCTCCTCTTCCCTGCCCGGAAGACGACTTTATTAGTCGTCTGCTTAGGGCCTATGTTTGGCCATAAATATATAACAAATCCCTATATATTAACCAGATGTTAGGCCCAATGGATACATATGAATAAAACATGGTAAACTGCTATGTAAAATAATTTAATTCCTGCTCTAAGTAACCTCATACAGTAGAATTGGCATTTAGCAACTAAAGAGAAAAGCTTCACTTCTATCTAGTTCATGCCCATCCTTTTTGAATGAATGACATTGCACTATGTTGCAGCTATACATAATTCAGCTGATTTTCTGGATCATCCCTGAATCCCTGGTGAGAAATTCCCATCAGATGAGATAATACTCTCCAGCATTTCACAGATGAAAATGAAGACACATGTGGTTGAGCAATATCAGAGTGTATTCAAAAGGGTATTTAAAGGCAACCAGGGACAAAAATGATCAATGAGGAAGAATACATAACACTACTATTTTATGCAAATAAACCTTGGACTCTAAATTAGAACTGAAGAATGAAGAAAGATGTTTTCAAATCAGAAACTTGAAACTGATCTGAGATGAAGACCTGTGTATCAGTGGGAGAGACTGCGAGACATCCCGGTGCATAGTTGTTGGGTTTTTTTTGGGGGGGGGGGGAATGTCGTGATTCAAAGTAAATCCCTTTAAGGATGTTGTCAGAGTAAAAACAGTGTTTTGCTTAGCCAAAATAGAAGCATATTTTCTTTACCAAAAGAAGCTGTTGGGAATCACATTTTCTGGAATACACAAGATTCTGCCCAGTATTCTTTTCCTTGTCTACAGCAGGCGTGCCCAGTTGTATCAAGTGGCTGTTTGTTGTTGTTGTTAACTGCCCTTGAGTCAATCTCCAAGGCCCTCTGT
The DNA here is from genome assembly GCA_026167975.1 of Phrynosoma blainvillii. Taxonomy (NCBI): domain Eukaryota; kingdom Metazoa; phylum Chordata; class Lepidosauria; order Squamata; family Phrynosomatidae; genus Phrynosoma; species Phrynosoma blainvillii. Next base: position 176,792,124 of record JANUYF010000003.1, read on the forward strand.
CCCCCACTACTCTGCTTAAATCCTGAAGAAAGACCCCCCCCCGATGCATCGGGGGGGGGGGGGGTTTGCTGTTGCGACGGCCAATTTTGGGAGGCTGACACCATGATTGGTTGGGAGGGTTGGGAGTCCTGCCCTCCTTTCAGTTCCCAACCAATCAGGGGGATCTTGCGAGATCCCCTAGCAGCCCGCATAATCTTGCGAGACTGGATAGTGTCGCAAGATTTGGGGCAGGATTTGGGGGATTATTTAATCCCCCTCTGCCACATGGAATCAGCCATTCTATTGCTGGCAGGCAAGAGAGAGCATGGCTGCCGAGAGTGGGAGAGCCAGTGGGGCTTGGATTTTAGGCCTGGTCTCCCGGTTTGTAAGCATGGTGCTGGTCCCTGCTTGGGGCTGTGGAGCACCCGGGGGCTTGCTGCCTTGGGGAGGAATTTTTTCCTCTTCAGTTTGCAGCCCATGGGGCGGGAGGGGGATGTTTGACGATCAGGGCCTATTGAGTTGGGAAGGGTTGTTCCCTCATTGGTCAGTGACCCGTGGAGGGTTTGTTGTCCCTGCTTGGGGCTTGTTAATTTAAGGAGGACATTTTTTCCAATTGTGCTTTGACTTTTGGAGGGTTTGTTGTCCCTGTTGGGACCCTGTAGTGGGTTCTTTGTACATGCTTGGGGCTTGTTAATTTAAGGAGGACATTTTTTCCTCATTGTGCTTTGACTTTTGGAGAGTTTGTTGTCCCTGCTTGGGACCCTGTAGTGGGTTCTTTGGGGCTTGTTAATTTAAGGAGGACAAATTTTGCTCATTGTGCTTGACATTTGGAGAATTTGTTGTCCCTGCTTGGGATACTATAAATGTTTTTTTTGTCCCTGCTTGGGGCACTGTAGCCACCGGGGCTTATCTGCTTTAAGGAGAATTTTTTCCTCATTGGGCTATGATTGCTTTGAAGGGTTCTAGTCCCTGCTATAACCCAGGGACTTGGTAATTATAAAGAGGGAATTTTGTCATCATGCCAAGGAACAAGTCCCAATCCAAGTGGCGTGCAGCGCCGGCTGGATCTGGCACCAGCCAGTTGGTGCCTAAGCATTCAACCAAGGCCCAAAGTTGTGAGGATGAAATTGTCACCCACCTGGCTCAGCTGGGATGTACAATGCAAGCATGTGTGGCTGTTTGTGAGCAACTAGCTCAGAGGGGGGTCCAGGATGGTAGTTCTGGAACCTCAGCCCTTCCAGCCTCAAGTGCGGGGTCTTCAAACGAGGAGCAAGTGCTGGGGCTACAAGCTACACAGGTGCAGGAGGTACCCTCACCTGGCATGACAGTGGGTGACACATCACATGGTCCAGTAGATGCTACAGCTATGGAGGGTGGGCAGCCAACTGTAGCTGACATGATGGAGCTTATGAAGAAGGTTCCAGGTTTGGTACAGCAGGGAGCAGCAGCCTCTGCATCTGCACAGCCCACATTGGCTGATTTGTATAAGGTGTTATAGTAGACGGTGGCTTCAGGCCAGGCCAGCGGGCCGGCTGCTGAAGCCCCAGAAGTACCGAGCAGTGTGGTGGGAGATGCTTCCTCCACCCTGCAGCATAACAGCCAAGCCCTGGTTGCATCACACTTGGCTGGAGATGCTCAAGCATCAGTGGATATCATGCAGCAGCAGGCGGGCTCAGGTGCATCTACTTTACCTATCTCCTTGGGGTCTTGGCCAGCAACAGTATGGGCACCTAGTGTTCAAGCTGACCAGGGCAGCGAAGCTGAGTGTTCACCCTCAGTTTCTCTGAGCACACCCTCAGCAGCGGCTGGGGCAATTCAGACTCAGGTAGCAAGGGTCCAAGTGGAGCAGCCCTTGGTGGGCAAGGTAGGTGCAACCAAAGGAATTGCTACAGTAGGAGCCTTAGGTCAAGTGGGGTTGGAAAGAACAGCTGATTGCAACCCTTATGCGGGTATGTCCACTCCTTTAGGCTCCCATTTCTCACTCACAACGAAAGAGCGGATTTGGAAGGGTGAGTTTATTGATCTTTTTTCTTTAACATTCCGTGACCCAGAACCAAAAATTATGGTGAAAGACGGAGTTGTATTTAGTCTACCTAAGGAGTTTGAGGCACACAAGTGCCCGAAGTTAGAGATGAATTTTGTTAATTGGATAATGGGGTTTACAATTTATAGGGGTATCATTGAGGAGAGGGAGCCCTTAGGATCTCCAGATTTATTCAAGTATCAGGAGATAATGATAAAGGCATACACTAATTGTCACTTTAATTTGAGAGGGTCTGTTTGGCTTCAGTATGATGAGCAGTTTCAGATGTTTGCCGCTTTGGATCATTCCATTTCATGGCGGCACGTACAAGTTGAGCTATGGGCGGACGTCATGGTTGGTGCCTCCCCTTCGAGCAGGTGTTACAATGGCTTCGTGCCTATGGTCACTCAGCTGAGAGGCCAGTATGTGAGGCCTGGCATGGGGGAAAAGAGATTACCAGGAGTCTGTTGGGAATTTAATGCAGGTAAGTGCAGGCGGCAGACCTGCAGGTTTGAAAACTGCTGTAGTACCTGCGGAGGAAATCACCCCAGCACTTCCTGCTTCAAAGGTAAGCAGACTGGAGCTAGAGCCACCCCTCAGGCAACCCCAGCGGGAGGAAAAAGCCCATTAAGTTGGACGTTTTAACTGCTTGGTTGGGGGTTTATCCTAAGCGGGATTCTGCCCAGTATTTACTTGATGGTTTTACACATGGTTTTCATATTCCATATTTTGGTTTAAGAGTTTATCATTTTGCACCTAATGCACGTTCAGTGAGGGAGTTACCGGGGATCGTTAGGGACAAACTGGTGAAAGAGCTGGCAACAGGAAGGATATCTTGGCCCTATAAACAGTTGCCAATGCCAACATTATGGTTGTGACTGCTGGGTGTTGTTCCCAAGAAGACACCATGTGAGTATTGTTTAATTCACAATCTTGCTTACCCCAAAGGGGAGTCTGTGAATGATGCTATTGACCCAGTGTTGGCATCTGTGAAATATGCATCATTTGACTCAGCAGTGCAAATGGCTAGAGCTTTGGGCAAGGGAGCACTTTTGGCAAAATGTGATATAAAATCTGCCTTCAGGCTACTTCCAGTACACCCTGAAGATTTTGACTTGCTGGGCTTCCAATTTGAGGGAATGTGCTATTTTGACAAGGCGATGCCAATGGGTTGTTCCATTTCTTGCCCGGCTTTTGAGAAGTTTAGTACCTTCTTGCATTGGTGTGTGGTGAAGAGGTCTGGCAATTATGCAATTACGCATTATTTAGATGACTTCCTGTTTGCTGGGGCCCCAGGTACAGCAACGTGCCAGGACACTTTGTCGGCTTTTCAAGTTTTGATGGAGGAGATGGGAGTGCCTTTGGCTAACAAGAAGACTTAACCTTTCTGGGCATTGAGCTTGATACAATTGAGGGTTTATCCAACCTCCCGAATGAGAAATTGGACCTAATGAGACAACAGGTAAGGGCAATGAGAGTTAAGAATAAGGTCACATTGCATGAATTTCAATCTTTAACAGGTTTGTTGAATTTTGCTTGCAAAGTGGTAGTTCCTGGACGGGCTTTCTGTGCTTTCCTATACCATGCCACAAGGGGAGTGTCTTCACCGCATCACCACATCCGCATTAACAGTGGGATACATGAGGACCTGAAGATTTGGGATTAATTTCTTGATGAACTCAATGGTGTATCATTCTGGAGAAGCAAAATGCTCCTAAAGGCAGATTTTCAGGTTCATTCTGATGCATCTGGAGCCCATGGTTTTGGTGTATACTGGAAGGGGCAGTGGGTGGCGGGGAGTTGGCCGCAGGGTTGGGTGAGTAATGGTTTGACAAGGGATCTTACCTTTCTCGAACTGTTCCCTATTGTGGTTGCAGTTCCTCTTTGGCCAAAACAATTTGCGCAGAAAAGTGTTTGGTTTTGATGTGACAACCAGGCAGTAGTTCATGTTATCAATTCACAGAGCTCTAAGTCTCCAAGGGTGATGGCTTTGGTCAGATCTATGTATTACAATGTTTAAAATACAATGTGTTGTTCCAGGCATGCCACGTGCCTGGCCTATTGAATCCCCTGGCAGATGCCCTTTTGCGTTTTCAGTTTCACAGGTTTTGAGGACTGGCTCCGGAAGCAGCAGCACAGCCTTTGATAGTGCCAGCCCATCTGTGGAACCTTGGAGGACAGAGATTGAGAGGGCTATTCTGCACTCCATTGCCCCTTCTACATGCAAGTCATATCAGCTTGCAATGCGAGCTTTTAGACCAGGGGTAGGCAACCTTTCCCTTTTAAGGGCCGAGGGACTTCAGCTCCCAGAAGCCTCAGCCATGTTGGCCAATAGTCCCATGTTGACCAATAGCTCCAGGGATTCTGGGAGCTGAAGTCCCTCGGCCCTTAAAGGGGGAAGGTTGCCTACCCCTGTTTTAGACAGTTTCTTGTGGCTGTTGGGGAAACCGAGGTTTGGCCCTTGAGTGTGGAGGTTATACTCTGCTTTGCAGTTCACTTCAGACAGTCCGGGTTGTCTCCGGTTACTACTAGGAGAAGGTTGGCAGTGCTGGCTTTTTACTCCCGGGCAGGGAAGGGGGTTCCAGATCCTACTGTAGATTTTAGGGTCTGGAGGGATTTGGAGGGATGGTCTAGGGAGCTCCTTGTGGCACACGATACCCGCATGCTGGTGACGGATGCAATCCTTATACAGATTTGGCATTTCCCCCAAGTAGTGTGCTCCTCGCCTGAGGAAGTTACCTAGTTTGGGGCTGCTTTTTCATTGGCCTTTTTTTGCTGCTACCAGAATTAGCGAGCTTGTCCCCAGTTCTCGCTCTGATACGTCAGGCAGGGCACTATTGTTATCTGATGTTCAAGTTTTGGAACAGGGCCTACATTTTTGTTTTAGGTGTTCAAAGATGGACCAGTTGGCTAGGGGTCAAACTATAGTCTTGTCCAGGGCTCCCAAGGGCCAGATCTGCCCTGTTTGGCCTTGTCAGATTACCTCAGACTGCGCCCAGCATCCCCTGGTTATTTGTTTCTGCATGTCTCGGGCCTTCCGTTGACACAGTTTCAGTTTTGAGTTCTGTTGTGGGAGGCTCTGAAGCATGCGGGTTTACCAGTGGCCCAATTTTCTTCTCATTCATTTCAGATCGGAGCTGAGAGGGGTGCAGCAGCTCACGGTCTGAGTGATGCTGTGATTCGACATATTGGGCGATGGCGCTCTGGAGCATTTAAATGAAGCAAGTTGGACAACGACTAGAGTGCAAATGGTGGAAGACTCAACTCTTATCCAACAGAACTAGCCATAGGAAGCATCTTGATTCCTATTGGTAGGCAATACGTGCAGCACAGAGATCTTTCTGTTCTGCACGTATTGTGTCTGCAGAGCCCTGGCCAGCAGAGCTGTTTAGGGTGGTGGGGGAGTTGACGAAGGTTTCCCTTGCACCAAACCCCCTACTTAACCCAACAATAGCCTGCTGTGACGCGTTCAGCATCCACTTTGCAGGTAAAATCTCTCGGATAAGAGCCGACTTGGACGCCAGTGTTTTGACAGAATCTATAGAGGAGGTGTCCAGCAACTCCATTGATGGCATTTTACTGGATCAGTTTCATTCTGTGAGTACCGATGATGTCGACAATCTCCTTGGAAGAGTAAGGAAGATGAACTGCCCTCTCGATCCCTGTCCATCTTGGCTGGTCGTCCGGGGGGGGGGGGGAAGCATTGAGGGTATTCCTATGGGACACAATCAATGCGTCATTCAGGGAAGGTATGGTACCATCTTGTTTGAAGGAGGTGGCGGTCAAGCCACTCCTGGAAAAACCCTCCCTGAACCCCCTGGATGGAAACAACTATAGACCAGTCTCCTTACTACCTTCCTTAAGCAAGATGATCGAGGGGGCGGTTGCTTCCCAACTCCAAGCTGTCTTGGATGAAACCAATTATATCGATACATTTCAAACTGGCTTCAGGACAGGATATGGAGTTGAGACTGTCATGGTTGCTCTGGCCGATAACCTCCGCCTGGGCATCGACAGGGGTAGTGTGACCCTGTTGGTGCTCTTGGATCTCTCAGCACCTTTTGACACAATAGATCTCTCCATCCTCTTGGATCGCCTGAGAGAGTTAGGAATTGGAGGCAATGCTTTGCAGCTTTGCACATTCCTTTCTCTCGGGCAGATCCCAGAGGGTGAGGCTTGGGGACAGTTGCTCTTCCAAAATTGAGCTTAATTGTGGTGTCCTTCAGGGTGCCATCCTGTCCCCGATGCTATTTAATATTTATAAGAAGCCGCTGGATGAGTTAATTTGGAGGCATGGAGCACGGTGTCATCAGTATGCTGATGACACTCAGATATATTTCTCCATGACCAGATTGTTGGCTCAGACTTCAGATGGCATATCTTCTCTCAGTGACTGTCTCAGAGCAGTAATGGGTTGGATGAGGAAAAACAGATTGTGACTGAATCCAGACAAAATGGAGGTACTGATGGTCACAGGCCCGAAACCAGGTCTGGGAATACAACTTTCAGTCCTGGATGGAGTCACACTCTCCTCTAAGGACTGTGTTTGCAGTCTGGGGGTGCTCCTAGATTCGTCGCTTCACATGACTAGTCAGGTGAATGAGACGCTCAGGAGTTCCTGTTATCAGCTTCGGCTGATACGCCAGCTGTGCCCTTTCCTGGATATGAGGTATCTGGAAACTGTGGTACACGCTTTGGTAACATCACGTCTGGATTACTGTAATGCACTCTACATGGGGCTATCCTTGTGCTTAACCCAGAAACTTCAATTGGTACAAAATATGGCAGCCAGGTTAGTCACTGGTACATCTAGGCGAGAACATATAACACCTGTGCTCAAATCTCTCCACTGGCTGCTGATTAGTTTCTGGGCACAGTACAAGGTGTTGGTTTTAACCTTTAAAGCCCTACATGGCTTGGGTCCATCTTATCTCCAGGACCACCTCTTTCCGTATGATCCCCCCACGCACATAGGTCCTCTGGGAGGAACCTGTTACAGCCCATGAAAACTAGGCTGTCACAGACCTCCCAGATGGCTTTTTCTGCAACCGCTCCCAGACTAAGGAATGACCTACCAGATGAGATCTGTCTTATCACTACTCTTGATATCTTTAAAAAAGCAGTAAAGACAGATTTCTTCCGGTGGGCCTTCCCAGAATAAATCTCCCAGCTCAATGGAGGTGGTTCGCTTACCCACCCTTTTGCTGCCACCGTCTGTTTGTCCTTGTTAAAGCTGCTTTTTTGGAGTGTATTTTGTTTTTCATTTGTTATTTTAATCTTGCATTAGTTTAATTTAGTTTTAAGGGGGGGGGAGGGTTAGGGATTGGGTTGAAGGAGTGTTTTAACTGTTATCTGTTTTAATCTTGTTGTACGCTGCCCCGGTTGCAGAGCAGAGGGGTGGGTTAAAAATAAAATTATTATTATTATTATTATTATTATTATTATTAAATCTTACATTCGCCCTTAGGCTGGTTAGATGTTGATTTATAGTCCCAGGGGGCTGATGCAATCGTGCCTTGATGTTCTAATGTATGTTTTTTCTATTGAGCAGGTCAAGAACAGGGTGACGTCTGGATTGTCAGTCGCAGCTTGCTCTTTTGGGCCGAACGGCATGTTATCCAGTTGGGCCAAGATCTAAACTTGGGTCTAGAGAGATTTGGGCGTGTCCATTGGTTTGGGCGGAGAGCTATGTTATGGGGGTCCCTTCTTTCATATATCATCAAGTTGGTGTTACCTTCCCACCTTCCTGGATACTACTTATTCACCTAGGTGAGAATGACTTGATCAAGATTGCAGCTAGTCAAAAGGATCATGGTGGCCCTACAGGAAGTACGACATCGGTTACCAGGGACTGTTATTTTATGGACCGAGCTCTTGCCGCGACAAACTTGGCCTGGTGCAAGGAAAGACTGTGGTATTAACACAGCTCGTCGCTGGGTGAATAGAAGTGTTTTGAGGAGGTTGGAAGTTTTGGGGGCTTCATGTGTGGAGCATGATTGGATCAGGGTTGATTTGCCACATCTGTACAGGAGTGATGGTGTTCATCTCTCCCCGGAAGGCTGTGATGTATACTTGGATTCCATTGTCTTTCATATTAAATGGGTCCTTGGGGGGGGGGGGGATGCCAAGCTAGGCTGGCCCCCTCCTGTGGTGGGGCAGGGACCCCCCAGGGGATAATTGGATATCTGAATTTACAATATTTGGTCAGTCAAGAGGGATGAATGGTTTACATCATCAGCTTAAAGATCTATTACATCATCAATCATAGAGATGACATCAGAAATTTGGACGGGGGGGGATGGTTTGATTATATGTTTAGCAACTTGTGTGAAACCCTTCTTGACATATGCTTTGTTGGAGGCGTGACTTATCCCTGATGGCTTGACATGATTATGGTGAGGATTGCATCAGGAATTATGGTATGTGCACATACACATGTGTCAAGAAGGAAGTTATAATCAAGTGAAGAATTTGGCTGTAAAGTTATTGTTTCAGACCCTGTACAGATGAATAAAGTTGTGGCCATTTTGTTATCCAAAAAATGGAGTTCAGACTTCTTTGTGCCGGTGCAAAGACCCCCCCCCCGACATATCGGGAGGGCCCTGCTGTTGCACCATGATTGGTTGGGAGGGCTGGGAGTCCCGCCCTCTCTTTGGCTCCCAACCAATCAGGGGGATCTCTCAAGATCCCCCGCCAGCCCGCATAATCTTGCAAGACTAGATAGTCTAGCGAGATTTTGGGCAGGATCTGCCATGTGGAGTCAGCCATTCTATTGCCGGCAGCCGAGAGACCCAACCCACCAACCCTTGGCTTTGCATGTTGTTTACTACCCTCAGGCTTTGGCTGGTCGCCTTTGGGGGCTGGGAGAGAATTTTCCCATAGTTGTTATAACCTGGGTTTTTCGTGCTCCCTGAGGATTCTGTAGTTCTGGTTTCAAATTTGAGATAATTGCTATTGTCATTTATTTGTTAATAATTCAAGCATGACAGTTTGTTGTATGTTCTTTGATCTCTGATTTTGTCACAACTTGGAACAGGGTCTTATAGTCAATTATTGTGCAATTGGCTTGTCTCGGCTTGGGCGGGCGGGCGGGCGGGCGGGCGGGGACCCCCCCCCCCCCCGGGGATAATTGGATATCTGAATTTACAATATTTGGTCAGTCCAGAGGGATGAATGGTTTACATCATCAGCTTAAAGATCTATTACATCACCAATCATAGAGATGACATCAAAAATTTGGACGGGAAAGATGGTTTGATTATATGTTTAGCAACTTGTGTGAGACCCTTCTTGACATATGCTTTGTTGGAGGCATGACTTATACCTGATGGCTTGACATGATTATGGTGAGGATTGCATCAGGAATTATGGAATGCGCACACAAACATGTGTCAAGAAGGAAGTTATAATCAAGTGAAGAATTTGGCTGTAAAGTTATTGTTTCAGACCCTGTACAGATGAATAAAGCTGTGGCCATTTTGTTATCCAAAAAATGACATTTGGACTTCTTTGTGCTGGTGCAAGTACGAAATAAGTACATATGAAGTATGAAGTTTGTACGAATTACAAAGTAGCTGTATCAAGTAACATATGACAGTGGAAACAGGAGAGGGAATTTGAACTTCTTAAGACTGTATTCTTAAGAATGCAAAGGACTGTTCCTGATAGTCCTAGTTGATACATGGCTATTGAAGACTATATGTGAGTCAAGTTTAGCTTTGTCAGTCAAAAGTAATATAGATCTGAAATAGTCAGCAGGTGTTAAGGAAAAGGATGTTAGATGAACCCAGAAAAACATCCACACAACTAAGGTGTGATCATTTTAATGGTTTAAATTTTCAGAACTAGCAATGTGATACAGAGCAGGGACTAAGCATCAGGGACCCCCTTTAAATTTATATTTGTTGCCACATATACTCAAGACTTAACTCAAGATTTAAAACAAACAAACAACAACAATAAATAAATAAATAAATATCTGAACACTGAATCATTAACATTTATACCATCCATTAAACCTTCCTGTGGGGTATCAGTGGGTGAGGGAAGACTTTTCTCCTGCTTCTGCTAGTTTGTGGCTGGAGCATCTTGAATGGCAACATGCAGGCCCAGCCAGCCTTTTGCTTGGCTCCTATCTCATGCCTGTTCCACTCTGGTGAGGAGGCAGGCTGATCAGCTGAGTGCGGTGGAGTGGCCAAGTGAGAGTAGCCAAAGCTAAGGCTGGCTGACCGGACCTGTGTGTTGCTGTTCAATATATGCTGAGGCTGCAGCACATTGAACTCTTCTCTCCAGAATTGGGGAATCGTGAAGCACTGTTCAAAAAGGGACATGTACAGATAGAAGCCAATAACTCTGGACCCCTTGCAGCCCTCTCCAGATCTAAGATTCTGTGATTCTATGACTCTGTCATACCCTTCAGAATAGTTTGATGGAAACTGGAATGGACTGAGAAATAGAAAATCCAGCAGAAGTAGATTCAGAGTGAGGCAGAGGTGCCAATGGTGCCAAGGAGGGAAAAGCAGATATGGTAGGAAAAGAGATGGAGAGGAGGAGGAAGGTGAGGAGGAAACAGGGTGGTTAGCTAGTGGCAGAGAGTTGCATCATGTATAAGTGCCCCATTTAACTCTAAATAGCTTAGTGTTAGTTGATACCAGTGCTAAGGAGGTGTGCCAGACCTTTTGCTTACTTGTTTGCTAGTTCACATCCTCTTTCTTTCCCTTCTTTCCTTCTTTTTTCTTCCATATTGGTTTCCTTACCACCTGATGAAGAAGTGGGGGGAAGGAGGGTTGAAGTGTTTCTAACAGGAGCCTGGAGTGCTCCCAATTGGAAAGGAGAGAAGTCTGGCTGGTTGGCTGGCTGTCACTAAGCTGCTCAGCTTGCCTTCTCCCCTTGGAATGAACATGGCAGGCAACCTGCAGACCCAGCCATCCAACCTTTGCCTTGGCTCTGCTGTGGAAAGGAGATGGGCTGAGTAGCCTTCAAGCCTTCACAGACCTCCTGTGAGGACTTTGTAGTCCCCTGGGGGTTCCTGGACCAACACTGTGATAGAGTATCTATCACACCTTAGTATGCTTAAGGAAAAACAGCTGTGTGTCATGAACATCTCTTTGTTCTTTCAGAGCAGACAAGGTAAAGAGATAAGAAAAGCAAACTTAAAGACTGGCATAGCTGCTCCCCTGGCATCGTATCCCCCCTGAGGCAATTATACCACTCTGTCTACCTGTAAAGCTATATGTGGCACAGTTGTTTGTGGTGGTGGCTGGTAATTCTGGGTAGATGACATCATTGGTAAAGAGATCAATGACTACTAATATAAATATGGCAGTGGATATATATTTAACAGTCTCCATCCCTTAGCATTCATTGTTTTTATCCATTTTCCTATGTCTTAATGCCGGTAAGTATCAGATGATATACTTCACAAACATCCCTCATTTGAAGTGTGTTTCATATATTTATAATATCTGGACCTTCTCTTTTCAGCAGATATGCTTCATTGTAATGCTTGAATTGGTAAGTTCAAGAAGTCTGTAATTATACTGTCTTGGAACAATTGGGAAAAGTCTATTGGTTATGTAACTTATGCAAACAAACAAACAAACAAAAAACTCCAAACTATTACTCACTCCTCACATTAATCAGCAGTGCACTGAAAGCAAGACATAATTAATTGTAATTCTAATTAGAATTAAAATGCAACCTAATATAGGCAACATAATTAAATTGCTTACAAAAATTAAAAGTTTAGTTTTAACATTAAACAGTGACAGCAAAGCATGTTAATTTTCAGCATGACCTTATTTGGTGTGAGTGTTATGTTAAGAACATTCTTGTGAGCAAACTGCTGATTAAAGAAAAATACTGTTTAAATTAATTGGAAAAGTTATAATTGCTGCCCATATTTCAAGTCAGAATAGGTGGCAAGATAATAGTGTTGCAATCCAGCACAGAATAAAGTGTGTTCAAATCTCATTGATTTTATTGGTGCATTTTAAAACATGTTTAAATGTGTGCTTGATTACATGTAAATTACAACTATGCATATTTTAAAATAAAATCTGCAAGCACTTGAAGGCAGAAAATTATATTTAAGAAAATACCAATTCAGAGTCAAACTTGTTCTCATTTAATTGACCCAACACTTATTTCTTATTTCACTGATGGAAAGGAGACTAGAATTATGACCTACACAACTACCGAAGTGCAGAAATATGCTTAGTGTAATTATCAGCTACTCTTTTACAGTACTGAATGGTGATGGGAGTTGCATTTGTTTCAGAGGGCAACCAATTTTGCTTGGTTAAACTAGAGAGTGTGAGAAAGAAAAGACTAGAATGACACACACACACACACACACACACACACTATGAACTTTTCATAAAAAGCGAAATTTACCATTGATCATGATTGTCTCTTGTATTTCTTTGTGTATTTTGCATTAAAGTTAGGATGGGAAAATGGTTCAATTTTAAACCAGAAAGGCTAAAATGAAATGAAATTAAATAAAATAAACATTAAAAAAAACTACAGTGTTGGATGGTCACAACACTAAATGCAGAACTTCATTTAGGTAATTAATGATAACAGGTTTCAACACCAACAATTTATGAGCCTGCTTTTTTAGACAGTCCACTTCAAAGATTGGGATAGATTTTTAAAAACCTAAATAAACCTGCACTCACACAAACCAAATTCTGTATCAGAAGATATTGAATTCTTGAAAACCTGTTTAAGTTACGTAGATTGAAAAAAAAGTGCATCATCATGCAAACATTAGACTCATGTCCATGTGTTTCATACCTTATTCTACAAATATTGACTTCATGCATTTAATATATTTTTTGCTCATAAATATGAAGTCACAGCTTGCAAAGATGTTTTAATCAATTCAGGGAATTATTAATTTACCAGATTCCCCACAATGTGTCTGAACTCCATCAATTTACTGATTACTGGACTTAATTCTACAACTTAATAAATTAATTTTCACAGGTCACTAGAATTCATTAGAGGGTGAGGATTCATTAGAGGCTGGCAGTTAAGGTACATTGTGTGTTATGGGAGGGAGCATTTACAATTGTGGAGATTATGGGGCTAAAGAGATGGTCCCAAAGGAGCAGCTTGCCACAGTCCCTTTGGGTTCCAGATCAGGGTTGCAGCAACTGCACACCATGGCCCTGATCCAGCACTTTGCTCCAAACAAAGCAGCAAAAAGACGCTCCCTTTTAGAGCCAGCAAAAAGCCACCCTTGCTGCTGTGATGGCACTTTTCAGTGCTTCTTTTGGTGTGCAGTATCTAAATGATATGCCAAAGAAGTGCTGTAATGCTGCCTGCCATGTGGACGGGTGGGTAGGTGGCATGATGCCGGTATTGGGATGGAGTCAGGATGTGCCCAATGCCAACATTTTGTGCTAATCTGTGCAGCCCTATGTCACAATTGTAAACATGAATGCCAAACAGTTATAAATGCAAAAGTCTAGTTTGCACATTTGTAACTTCTTAGCAGGAGCAGCTATTTGTTGTTGTTGTTGTTTTTTATAATGGAATTGCAACCTTCAAATAATCCAAGAACATTCCCTCCCACTGCTCTGCCTAAATGACAGTTATGAGACTTCCAAGTCACTGACCAAATCCTATCTATGGAAATTTTCTATTCAGTCTTCAGAGGCTTTCTCCTTATTCTCCCAAATCTAACCCTTGGAATATAGGAAGGAGGTGAGTATCTAACGATTGATCAGAAATAATAGATGGAATTCCTCTCAGGATGCTACTCACTATAGGTGGAACTGCCATTCTTCAACTGCAACCTACACTGGGGATGCTCCACTGCCACTGTGATTTTCCATTCAAAAAATCTCTCCACTAGCAAGTTATTAAGAGGCTGGGTTGGAGCAGTGCTTCTCCAGCTGCCTAATCAGTCAGAATGGTTTTGCTTTGTATGGAGGAAAGGCAGCTCTTTGCCCAAAATTCTGTCTGGTGGATGTCCAGTCAGCATTTTGGCTGGAAAACAGATAATGGGAGTTGTATCCCCAATGTAAGGTGAGGTCATGTCACTTGGTTTAGTTTGGAGTAAAGTGTGATTAAGGGCAGAAAAACACTGATCCTCTCCAGAAGTAGCCATAAGTTATCCGGATTCCCAGTAGGGTGAGTATGACATTTTTCACTGGTGTAGACAAGCCCTTTGAAAGGCTTTTTCCTGATGTGTTGGTTTGCTTGGCACATAATGTTTATTTTTTCCAGTATTCCTTCACCTGCAGCATGATGTGACATAATGGACTCTACTATTTCAAGGCTGAACCATCCCCTGTTATCTGTCCACACCATAAGGACCCATAAGGACTAATATACTGTATGGCCAAAATCATTTATTTATTTTGTATTTATTTGAGTATTTAATGCAAGTTACTTAAAAAAATGGTTTATGTCTCAGCATCCTTACTTTGGTGATACTGTGAATTTAGAATAAGATATGCTCCACATGGGGAGTGGGGCAGTATTCAATCTTTTATGAGGAGCAGTTTCAGCATTGTATGGTTGGATAGTGCTATAATAAATCAAACTATCTGAGCAATCTATAAAAACACATGGCAGTTACATTTTTTTTTTCTTGGGATGGAGAGGTCATCATTCATAATAGTGAAAACATCCAGAAATGTCCCTAAAAATAAAATAGAAACCCCCTTAGGTGACTTTCCTGAACAACAATAAAAATATTGCTTGCTGTAAAAATTTGTAAGAAGGTTCTATCCTGTCAGCTCAGAAGGAATGAAGATGAATTACATTCAAAGAGATACATCCAGAAGACCTAGAGCAGTGGCACACTGGTGAAGCTCCCAAGAAGCAGGCTATTTCTTCAACCAGCTAAACTTATAAAGTATCTGCACTTGTTCAGAAAGAAATGGAAATATGAAAAATTAACAGTGGCTTCTCATTTGTATTGTCTCCTGATAGTTCTAAAAGTATGTGACCTCTGGAACATTTGAGAGTGCAGAGCTTGGAAATGTTAATATTCGGAATATAACTCTATAAGTTGAGCTTCAAGGTTCAGAACAACAGCAATAACAACTTGTTGAAGTAAGTTCACCATACACATTGAGTACAAAGATTTTTAGCATAGGAAATGTGTTTTGTAACAGACCTATACATAACATCAAAAAAATACCTACAGCAGAAATGTGATTTTGATTCTTTGACTGTATAAAGTAGATTATACTTATGTGACCGTCAATTCTCACACAGGTCATAGAACCATTTTAGGTCACAAATCTAGGTTGCTGCAAATTCTGACAATAAGAGCCCTGCCGGTTACATTGTCAGTGTGGGTTAGTGATCTGAGTATTGGATTACAACACTGGGTTCAATTCCCACTTCAGCTATAGAAATTCACTGGGTGACTTTGGGCAGGTCACATGCTCTCAGCCTCAGGGGAAGGCAATGGAAAACCTCTTCGGAACAAATCTTACCAAGAAAACCCCATGACAGGTTCACCTCAAGGTTGCCATAAGTCGGAAACAACGTGAAGGTGCACACAGCAAAGCATAGATTGTCTCCCACACATACAGAAAACCACAAACATACTTACACACACTCACATACTGTATGCTATTGATAGTACAGAATTCTGGAAAAGTTGTGTTACTTATTAAAGGTTCTAGGGCAAAGTGTCATCATTATAGAGGTGTGAGGTGTGTGGTCTGCAGCAAGTGAAACCCCAGAAGAAGGGG
This sequence comes from Phrynosoma blainvillii, assembly GCA_026167975.1. NCBI lineage: Eukaryota > Metazoa > Chordata > Lepidosauria > Squamata > Phrynosomatidae > Phrynosoma > Phrynosoma blainvillii. Next base: position 176,807,850 of record JANUYF010000003.1, read on the forward strand.
GACACCCAGTCAGGCCCTCCTCCCACTGCACCCCTCCTAGCTTTGCTCATGATGAGACCTCTGCTGTGGCAGTGAAGAAGAGGGCTGAGTTCCCCTTTCCTGGCTTTGCTGTAGCAAAGGAGGTCTACTCACAAGGAGAAGTCCACTTCCATGATGAAGGAGAGGGTCAGTCATATCTCTCCTCCAGTGGCAGAACCCTTTTGGCCACCACTGCCCCTATTGATCTCCAGCGCTAGCTAGCTATTCTTCATTTTGGAGTATATCAGTCTATTTTGAATTACATAATTTATTGAGTAATTCAATTTGGATGTTCCACTTATACAAAAAAGAGGTCCCCCCTCCCATTTGCCCACACTTTTCCTCCACATGTTGGTACAAATAGTTCCAGCAGGCAATATTGCCTGCTTTCTTATGAAACATACTACCAGGAGCCTTCAGCAGCTTAGAGGGTGAATCCACATTTTTTAAAAAAGAGTTCGTAACAAAGTCCCTATTATAGGGACAGGGCAAATATATTTTTTTTCATAATTAAAAAAGAAATATTGCAAATTGCATACTGTATTTAACATGCACTCTACTTCAATTCTGAGAACAGAAATTCTTTGAGCCAGCACCAGATAAATCTAATACTTCTACATGTTTATCTTTTAACTATTAAGGGAAGTTACATTCCAAGTCAATGACTGGTGGGTATTATCAATCAGAGTCTTCCTATTTAGTGAATTATAGTGGAGTCTTGAAAAGAGACGTTTATATGAAAGTGTCTTCATGTGCCATCATCTGCCTTCTGTGAGTACACAAAGCAGAACTGACATCAGAAATAAGAAAGGACTGTTTTACATATGTCCTTGCTTCAGGTGCAATAGCAGCAAAGAAATATTTATATAGGAACAAAGGAACTGGAGAGCTAGAGGGGGTGTTTTATAAAAATATTTTAATAGCAAGTTGTTAATTCAAAACTATATTTCTAATGTGTTGTCTCTACCAAGGTCATATGCAAAATGGATGTCTTACTCCAGATGTTGGTTCCAGGAGAGTGTTTATTAAGCCAGAAATAAAGATCCTCCAGAGAGATATTGTCTTTTTGCTGCCTGTCATAATATTTCATCTGATTAAAACTGCTTTTCACATTGAATTTCAAAATAAATACATACAAATTTAATTTTCAGATTCATCATTGTTAATACTATTATTAACATTAAGGTTTGGTAATCATTTTCCTACTTTTTTTTTGCTACTGTACAATAGCAATAGTGTGTGTGGAGGGGGGAGAGTGACATTGACAGAGTATCCCTCAGAAACAGTTGCAGTGGCTCCATTGCTAATGTATATTAGTATTGTGCATTAAAAGTCAATGGTAAACTACTCCTGAAGCCTTCTACCTTGAAATCCCTATGATGAGACAGTCCAAAATAAGACAAGAGATATCACACAATTCTCACTATCTCCTCTGCTTTGGGTGACAGAAACATTAGATTATATCTTCTCACATTTTCTTATGCACAGACATCTCAGAAAGCTATCAATACCCTTGCCTTTAAACTCAACAATCACCAATGGTCCTTCTCGTCTTCTAGTTTCTACTAGCCATCAAGACTATGCATTATTTCAGTCATTGTATATTTGGTTTAAATCAATATGTGGAGAGGGAGATTCTTTGTTCGTCATTATTTGCCTCATGAAGAAAGCAATAAGTACACTAAGGAGAAAGTCCTATTTATATGAAGCTCACACTAGCTAATGGCTGAACAGGGTATATATAAATGCATAGTTACCATTTTTCTCACAAGTATCCCCACTTAATCTCCTCATCTCCTTAATGTACAGGTGTCACACATGTTTAAATTGGAGAGCAAAAGTCCTATTTATGTATCCCTTATTAACTTAGATAAATAAACTGTGATTTGATCAACTCTCTTTTTTTAGCCGATTTGAACATTTGCAATGGACTTGTTTAGGAAAATTCAACAGAGGCCTTCTTTGCACAAAAGGATAACACGAATTATTGCCGATAGGCAACATGCAATAGGCTTATGGCTTACTAGCTTGGGTCCTGCTGTTGGATAATTTTCTCACATAATCAGAGGCAACAATGCATGGTAACTGACTATGGCAGATGTGAAGTGATAACCTTCAGTTATGACATCAATAATGCAAAGCAATGTAGAAGATCATTCTTACTTCAACAGTTAATCCACCCTGGTTTAAAAAATTATATATATATATATATATATATATATATATATCCTCATTAGTTGATACCATTAAGCCCCTTGATATCACATACCCAGGTTGAAAAAAATCAATTACTTATTCAGTTCCCACAATTCATCTAATTTTAAATCTCCAGTCTCAGGCAAACCTCTCCCTGCACAGACCAAACTAAACATGCAATGTAATGCTAGTGATAGGAACACATTCTTAAGATCAAGAGCTGGGGAGCTTTTTCTTCAAAACTGCTTCCACTCCATTTGTCATTAACATCTTTCTTATCTTAGCCATGTCAGTATGATGAGATAATCTACATAATAACAAATCTCTACTGTGCATTTTTGCTAAGCCACTGGAGTACTGATTCAATAGGAAAACAGTTTTGAGATAGCGTTCAGGGGGCAGAAACTACTCAAAGCCCACAATAATTTTCTACTTTTGCACAAAAAACGTAAGCGGTAATCTCATAATTATACCACCAGACTCCTCTATTCATTCCAAATTTTACCTGATAGCAGTAAAATATGCCCAGTGCTAAGCATCCTTTTCTTCCATATTAAAATGATACATACTGCATCAGGATGTAATTACTTGCTTTTAATAGGTGGATAGGGTTGAATAATATGACTTCTCAGTAATAAGAACAGATGATATTCTTCTGAGATTTTTTAAAATACTTCTGACATACACACAGCACCTGTTCTGTGGAAATATTCACAGAGCATTTGAAAAATGTTACATATGCTCTACAGGGGTTGCCTATTAAACTTGCATTGGTGAATGAATTTGATCTCCAAATGTTAGAATCAGTAAAAAGCAAATTTTCTATGAATAGTTATGAATGGAAAATATGAAATGGTAAAAGAAAGCAGGGCTTTTTTTCCAATAACTTTTAAGCAATTATTAAAGAAGAGACATTCCTACTTAAAGTGAGCTTGGCTCCTAACTCCTCCATGCCACATGGGTCTTTCAGTTCAAATTGTAAGTACCTCCACCTAATTAAATGCCTATAAAATAGCTTTGTGCATGCAATTTTTCATGTGTTCTGGGCACCCAATGGATAATAGAGAAATTTGTTTTCCTTTTATCATTTATGGATGACTCTGAGTCCTTTTTATAAGTCATATTGCCTTTCTCAGGATTGGTGGACCCAGTTTCCAATAACCAAAACAGCATCATAGTATAGTAGAAACTAGAGATTTATTTTGGATATCAAGACAGAAAGTTCCCCATCTGGGGTTCAGTGTCAGAACTGAAAAAATCCCCCTTCAGTCCATCACAAATATATTACTATCCTCCAGCCCCCCTTTCCAATCCTGATCACTCCCCTTTGATCCAGATCAAAGCTCCCTTCATATTTCCCTCCTTCCCCTTCTGTGTTATCATTTAATCTCCCTTCAGGAAAAAGATATCCCTGTTTCACAGCTCAGATCCATGGCAGGAAGATTGGGATCATAAAACTGCAACTCCTTTCCACCACTGGACATCTGTCCCTCCCATTTGTTTCCAATGCTTGGATTTAACATAATTGATATCACCTTCTCAATAGCCAACATACTATGCAGTGTTAAATTACCATATCACCATACCCTCATATCTTCATCCCCGAATGTCATCATATCATTATGCCAATATGACAGAACCATGCATATGAATTCGGACATCCCGCCACCCGTGGAATAATCATAGCACATTTATCCAAGTCCCCCCCCACCCCTGCTTGTCTGGATACAATTCATGAAACCTCTGAATCAATTCTGGGGCATACACCCACTCATTCTCAGACTCCGGGGAGTTTTTCCAATGGATCAAATATTGTAACTTGCCCGTGAGCAATCTCAAGTCCAAAATCCCAGCCACCTCAAATTATTGTTCCCCCTACACCACTAGCGGTGGGGGTAGTCCTGAATCCACCCACCATGGGTCTGAGTCCAAAGCCAACTTCAGCAGGCTAAAATGGAACAATGGATGTAGGTGTCTATAGGACTTAGGCAAGTCTAACTCCACAGTTAGTTTGTTGCCCAGTCTTTTCACAACAAATGGTCCACATACTTTGGCTGCAGCTTTTTAGATGGTTGTCAGATCTTCAGATGCTTAGTTGACAAATAGACCTTGCTTTCTGGTACCAAATCTCGTGCCCCTCTTACAATCCTCAGATCTTTAATAATCTTTTTTTGCCTCCTCCAAAGCTTTTACAATCTGGGGCCAAGCATCTCTGATTTTTGTAATCCACTGGGAGAATGGGACAGGGTCTGTGGGTTCCATGTTCAATGAAAGTGCTGCTGGATCACACAATGAATTGGGTTAGTATTGTGGCAGGGTGGGTGTGGGTGGGGAGCTGGGAGTGAGGGACTGACAGTGTGTGTGTGTGTGTGTGTGTGTGTGTGTATGTGTATTACAGATGCAGATCCATGAGATCTCCCCCTTCTCTCTCTTGCCCAGGGATCAGCCATGGAGAAGAACATGTTGTTTCAAAGAAGAAGACAACAGAGAGAGAGAGAAGAAAGGGACTTCATAAAAGGAGAAAATTTTAAAAGGAATAAGGGAGCCTGAAGAGAGTGACAACACACACAAGGAGGGAGAGAAGCACTGTTTGGTAATTCTCCCTGCTGCCACCACATGCCTCTCTCAGCACTACAAACCCAACTGATCTGAGAGGAAAAGAAACAATGGCCAAGAAAAGAAAGAATGCAGCATCTGGCTGTATGTTTCAAGGTAGCATTTTTTTCTTCTGACAAATGAAAACAGCAAGGGCACTCAAAATTAAAAGACAACACAAATGTAACAGATGAAAGGAAAAGGCTTTTAATTCAAACATGTATTTGTTGGGCTCATTTCCATAAGACAAAAAAAAAAAAAAATGCAACCTCTCCACACAAAGTCATCATCATCATCATCATCATCATCATCATCATCATCATCATCACACTTATATTCACAATCCCTCTGCTTTGGCCTCCCCTCCTCCCCAGAAAGAAATGTCATAAAATAGTGAGGGGAGGAACAACACCAAGGGACTGTCAAGGAAGGCAACCAGAGAATCCCATACCTGAAATAAAGGTTTTCCCTTGAGCACAGGGTGTTTGGTTATTTGTTTGTTTCACGATAGCCTTACTGAGCTTGTTGGGTTGTGGGGGTTTGCCATTGCCACCCTTTGATGCTGAGACAGTGTGACTTGGATGGGTGTGTGTGTGTGTGCCTTCAAGTTGTTTCTGACTTATGGTGACCCTAAGGGGGACTTATCATGGGATTTTCTCGGCAAGTTTCATCAGAGGGAGTTTGAGAAAGTGTGACTTGCCCAAGGTTGCCCAGTGGATTTACATGGCTGAGCTCAGATGTCTCCATGTTATGGGATTCTGGGAATTGTAATTTTGTTTGATGTAATGATATCATCCACACTACAGAAATAATCCAGTTTGATACCACTTTAATTGCCATGGCTCCATACTATGGGATTGTGGGAACTGTAATTTTGTAGGTGTAATGGGCCATGGACATTGCAGAAATAATCTGTCTTGACACCATTTTAACTGCCATGGCTCCATGCTATGGGTTTCTGGGAACTGTAGTTTTGTGAGGCATACTGAGGCCTCATTTTAATTGTCATGGTTCCATACTATGGGATTCTGGGAACTGTAGTTTTGTAGGTGTAATGAGGCCATCCACACTACTGAAATAATCCAGTTTGACACCATTTTAACTGCAATGGAACTGTGCTAAGGGATTCTAAGAAATGTAGTTTTGTTAGGTGTAATGAGGCAATCCACACTGCAGAAAGAATCCAGTTTGAAATAATCCAGTTTGATACCACTTTAACTGCCATAGATCTGTGCTAAGGGATTTTGGGATTAGGCAAAAGAAATGAAGCAGGTGAGATTAATTATACAAAAGAGATGATAAAATGAAGGAGACATGGAGTGAAGAGCCATTAAGAGATTTTTATGAAGCCAATAACCTATTCATTGAAAAGATATTCTTCATACAACCAGAAAGAAGGCTGTACACATGAACATCACCAGATGGCAACAGAAAAATCAAATAGACTATATAATTGGAAGCAAAAGATGACAGAACTCTATACTGGTGGCCAAGACTAGATCAGGTGCTGACTGTGACACAGATCACAAATTACTTATATCAAAAATAAGAGTAAGACTCAAGAAGAAGAAGAAGAAGAAAACAGTGATTATACCAAAATAGGATCTAAATAATATCTTAACAGAATTTATTGATAACATAAAAATGGATTTACATTACTAAACATAATAGACTGAGAACCAGAAGAACTGTGGTCTGAAGCCAGGGATATAGTAAAGAAGAATGCAGACAGACACTTTCAACAAAGAAAAAGAAAGAGAAAAAAACATGGATGAGCACTACAAGAAACAAAGAAAATAAGAGAAGAAAAACAAAAGGGAGACAGGAACAGACTAAGAATCAGGAATGTGACAGTACAATGGCTTGTGTGGAAAGATAAAGAAAGTTACTACAACGACCAATGCAGAGAAATAGGAGAAAACAACAAAAAGGGAATAACAAGAAATCTATTTCACAAGATCTGGGAAATCAAAGGAAAATTCAAAGCAAAGACCAGGAAGATCTATGACAATAAAAATAATATAATTCAAGACCAAGAAGGAATAAAAGATGCTGGGTGGAATGCACAGATTAATTATACAAAAGAGATGATAAAATGAAGGAGACATGGAGTGAAGAGCCATAAGGAGAAGGACCCCAAATTCAAAAATGTGTGGTAGAAACTGCAGTAAAAGAAATAGCAAAAACAACAACAACAAAAAAACAAAAAAACAAAAAAAAAAAAAAACAAAAAACAAATCACCAGGAACAGATGATATTCCAATTGAACTACTGTAATCCATATGGACAGAGTCAACTCTAGTGCTGACCAACATATATCAACATATATGGAAAAATGAAACACTGGCCAACAGATTGGAAGCAGTCAATATACACCCCTATCCACAAAAAAAGGAGATACCAAAGACTGCAGCAACTAAAGGACCATAGCACTGATCTCCCATGCAAGCAAAATTATGCTCGAAATTCTGCAACATAGACTCCAACCATATATGGAGAGAGAAATTCCAAAGGTCCAAGCAGGGATCAGGAAAGGAAAAGGCATGAGAGACCATATTGCAAACATATGATAGCTAATGGAGTGCACCAGGGAATTCCAAAAGAAGATCAGCATGTGCTTCATAGACTATAGCAAAATCTTCAAATGCATAGATCATGAAAGGCTATGGAACGCCTATAAAGACATGGAAGTGCCAGCACATCTGAGTTCTGGTAAGGAATCTGTACTCAGTACAAGAGGCTACTGTCTGAACAGAACACAGAGAAACAGAATGTTTCCCAGTTGACAAAAGGGTCAGACAAGGCTACATTTTCAAACAGGGAAAAAAGAGGATCCCAACAATTATCATCCAGTTAGTCTGACATCAATACCGGAAAAGATTCTAGAGCAGATCATTAAACAGAGAGTCTGTGAACACCTAGATGGTAATTCCATAATCATAAAAAGTCAACATGGGTTTCAGAGAAACAAGTCATGCCAGACAAATCTGATCTCTTTTTTGATAAAATTAACAGCTTGGTAGATGATGGGAATGCTGTGGATATAGTATATCTTGATTTCAGTAAGGCCTTTGACAAGGTTCCCCATGACATTCTTGCAAACAAGCTGGTAAAATGTGGGCTAGACAACGGAACTGTTACATGGATTTGTAATTGGTTGACCGGCCGAACCCAAAGGGTACTCAACAATGGCTCCTTTTCAACATGGAAAGAAGTGACCAGTGGGGTGCCAAAGGGCTCTGTCCTGGGTCCAGTGCTATTCAACATCTTTATCAATGACTTGGATGACAGTATTGGGGGCATAGTTATGAAATTTGTAGACAACACCAAATTAGGAGGAGTAGCTAATACCCCAGAAGACAGGATCAAACTTCAAAATGATTTGAACAGACTAGAAAGCTGGGCCAAAGCTAACAAAATGAAATTCAACACAGAGAAATGTAAGGTACTGCACTTAGGCTGGAAAAACGAAAAGCACTGATATACAATGGGAGAAACCTGGCTGAATGAGACTACATGTGAAAGGGATCTAGGAGTCCGGGTAGACCACAAGCTGAACATGAGTCAACAGTGTGATGCAGCAGCTAAAAAGGCCAATGCAATTTTAGGCTGCATCAATAGAAGTATAGTGACTAGATCAAGAGAAGTAATATTGCCACTCTATTCTGCTTTGTTCAGGCCTCACCTGGAATACTGTGTCCAGTTCTGGGCACTACAATTCAAAAAGTATGTGGAGCGTGTCCAAAGGAGGGCAACTAAAATGGTGAAGGGTCTGGAAACCAAGCCCTATGACAAACGACTTAGGGAGCTGGAGATGTTTAGCTTAGAGAAGAGAAGGTTAAGAGGTGATATGATAGCCTTGTTTAAATATTTGAAGGGATGTCATATTGAGGAGGGAACAAGCTTGTTTTCTGCTGCTCTAAAGACTAGGACCCGGAACTATTGCAAGCTCCAGAAAAAAGAGATTCCACCTCAACATTAGGAGGAACTTCCTAACAGTAAGGGCTGTTTGACAGTGGAATACACTCCCTCAGAGTGTGGTGGAGTCTCCTTCCTGGGAGGTCTTTAAGCAGAAGCTGGATGGCCATTTGTTGGGGATGCTTTAATTGGAAGTTCCTGCATGACGGGGGATAATAATAATAATAATAATAATAATAATAATAATTTTTTTTATTTATAGCCCTCCCCTCTGCTAAGCAATGGGGGCGGGTTACAGCATAATTAAAACATAAAGAGTTAAAAACAGACAATCCCAATCCCCTAACCCTCCCACCCCTTAAAACTGAATTAAACTAATATTCTATTAAAAACCATATACAAACTTTAAAACAATATAAAACAACAAGGCAGTGGACACAATTTGGAACAGTAAATCGAGGCGGCTTGCCAGGCTCCTCATGTCCGGGAGGTTATTCCGGAGAGGCCCGCTGGAAGAGATCCGTCTTTACTGCCTTTTTAAAAGCAGCAAGAGTAGTAATGAGATGGATCTCGTCTGGCAGGCCGTTCTATAGCCTGGGAGCAGTCACAGAGAAAGTCCTCTGGGAGGTCTGCGACAGCCTGGTCTTCATGGGTTGTAGCAGGTTCCTCCCAGAGGACCGCTGGGTACAAGGGGCTCATATGGGAAGAGGCAGTCCCTGAGAAAAGATGGACCCAAGCCATGTAGGGCTTTAAAGGTCAAAACCAACACCTTGTACTGTGCCCAGAAACTAATTGGCAGCCAGTGGAGGGATTTTAAGCACAGGTGTTATGTGCTCCCTCCTAGATGTACCAGTAATTAACCTGGCTGCCATATTTTGGACTAATTGCAGTTTCCGGGTTAAGCACAAGGGTAGCCCCATGTAGAGTGCATTGCAGTAATCCAGACATGAGGTTACCAGAGCGTGTACTACAGTTTCCAGATCCCTCATATCCAGATAAGGGCGCAGCTGGCGTATCATCCAAAGCTGATAACAGGCGCTCCTGACCGTCGCATTCACCTGACTAGTCATGTGAAGTGACAAATCTAAGAGCACCCCCAGACTGCAAACACAGTCCTTAGAGGAGAGTGTGACTCCATCCAGGACTGGCGACTGCATTCCCAAATCTGGTTTCGGGCCTGTCACTGTTAGTACTTCCGTTTTGTCTGGATTTAACTTCAATCTGTTTTTCTTCATCCAATCCATTACCGCTTTAAGACAGTTATCAAGAGCAGAGACACCATCTGAAGTCTGGGCCAATGATCTGGTCATGGAGAAATATATTTGGGTGTCATCAGCATACTGATGACACCACGCTCCATGCCTCCGAATGATCTCACCCAGCAGCTTCATGTAGATATTAAATAACATCAGGGACAGGATGGCACCCTGAGGGATGCCACAATTAAGCTCGATTTTGGATGAGCAACTGTCCCCGAGCCTCACCCTCTGGGATCTACCCAAAAGGAAGGAACGGAACCACTGCAAAGCAGTACCTCCGATTCCCAACTCTCTCAGCCGATCCAAGAGGATGGCATGATCTATGATGTCAAAGGCCGCTGAGAGATCCAAGAGCACCAACAGGGTCACACTACGCCTGTCGATGCCCAGGCAGAGGTCATCGGTCAGAGCAACCATGGCAGTCTCAACTCCATATCCTGTCCTAAAGGTGGTTTGAAATGGATCAAGATAATCAGTTTCATCCAAGACTGCCTGGAGTTGGGAAGCAACTGCCCTCTCGATCACCTTGCTTAAAAAAGGAAGCAAGGAGACTGGTCTGTAGTTATTTCTATCCAGGGGGGTCCAGGAAGGGTTTTTTCAGGAGGGGCCTAACTGCCGCCTCCTTTAAGCAAGATAGTACTGTGCCCTCCCTGAAAGATGCATTGACTGTATCCCAAAGGAATACTCTCAATGCATCACCCCCCTGGACGACCAGCCAAGATGGACAAGGATCGAGAGGGCAAGTCGTCTTCCTTACCTTTCCAAGCAGCTTGTCCATGTCATCGGTACTCACAGATTGAAATTGATCCAGTAAAATGACATCAATGGAGTTGCTGGATACCTTGTCTATGGATTCTGCCAAAACATTGGCGTCCAAGTTGGCTCTTATCTGAGAGATTTTATCTGCAAAGTGGATGTTAAATGCCTCACAGCAGGCTGTCATTGGGTTAAGTAGGGGATTTGGCACAGGAGGTACCTTCGTCAGCTCCCCCACCACCCTAAACAGTTCTGCCAGACGGGACTCTGCAGACACAATACGTGCAGAACAGAAAGATTTCTGTGCTGCATGTAAAACCTCTCTGTAGGAATCAAGGTGTTTCCTAAGGCGAGTTCTGTCGGATAAGAGACGAGTCCTTCGCCATTTGCACTCTAGTCATTGTCCAGCTCGCTTCATCTCCCTAAGCTCCTGTGTATACCAGGGCTTATGGTTAGAGGCAGGCTGGAAAGGACGCTTGGGAGCAATTATGTTGATAGCCCTGGTGAGGTCGGTGTTCCAAGTATCCACCAAGGCTTCAACAGAATCACTGGCATTCCCAACCATTAAACCCTCTAAGGCTTTCTGGAAACCTATTGGTTCCATTAGTCTTCGAGAGCAGACCATTCTAATGGGTCCACCCCCCCCCCCAGGGGGGGCAGACAGTGGCTCTTAGCTCCGCCTTGATCAAGAAATGATCTGTCCATGACAATGGAGAGGTTTTCGTAACCTCTGCCCACAAATATTCCTGTTCCGTACTAAAAACCGCATCGAGGGTATGACCTGCACAATGTGTGGGCCCGTCTACCAGTTGGGATAGGCCCATGTTTGTCATGGTATCCATGAACTCCCAAGCTGTGCCAGTTAGGTCTTGCAAGCTGGTTTCGAGTGGAATGTTGAAGTCGCCCAGAACCAGAAGTCTCAGAAACCAGTGCAGTCAGCTCGGTTAGGGAGTCTGTTAAGCAACGGGGTGGCCGGTATACCAACAGAATCCCCAAACTATCCCTGGTTTTCAGGCTAAGGTACATACACTTGATGTAGGTTGTTTTCTGGATAGGCTTCTTGGTCAAGGTAAGGTTGTTTCTATGAACTAAGGCCATGCCGCCTCCCTGCCCACTTTCCCTTATCTGCTCACTGACCATGTACCCAGCTGGGAGAGCCTGCACCCATTTTGCAATGTTGGCATCCCCCAGCCAGGTCTCGTTGAAGCATGCCAGGTCAGCTGCCTCATCCACAGTAAGATCATGGATGGGATGGGTCTTATTTTTAACCGACCTGGCATTGCAGAGGAGCAGATTAAGGGTCTGTGGAATGGTTGGGGTGCTCTCCAAGTTATCCTGGGCAGAAGAGTGAACTGAAGAAGGGATAGATATTAAACATCGATCCCTTCTTCTTTTGTAACATTTCTTCACTCTGCTGCCACCATACCTTCCCTGCCCCCACACAACCTCAGTTCCTGCTCCCAGGCTATTCCCAGCTCCATTGTGCGCTGACAAGGGGGGGGGGGTAATCTCGTCCCACAGTGAGTAAGATAGTGACATGCCAGTAAAAGAGAGATTGGGAGAGTCTATTCAATATAGGCCCTCAACCAGCTGACTGTATCTCTCTATTGCCTACAATGCAGTCAGAGAGTAGCTGTGGCCCCTCCCCCCAATCAGGACACTGGGCTAACTCCTGCCTCAGTGCCGCTGCCAGCACAGGCCACCCAGGTGGAGATGGTTAAAGGGTTCAGCCCAGTCCCTCAGTGTCCCCAGACGCTGCAGCCACGTGGCTCAGGAGGAGAGATGATCCCTGGGGAGGGGTTTTTAAGTTCCCCGCCCGGCACTCCTCCTGGCTTCTCTGGCGTTCACTGCCAAGGCCGCCCAGGTGATGGTAGTTAGGGCTTTGAAGGCTCGGCTCCCTTGGGGCCAGGTATTCCAGGCAGGAGGGGGTGGGGGAAGACTCTCACCACCCGGCTCCTGAGTCCTCCTGAGTCCTCCTTCCAAGGCCGCCCACTGTTGCTGGTGGTCAGGGCTTGGGAGGCTTTGAAGGCTTGGCTCCCTTGGAGCCAGGTATTCCAGGCAGGAGGGGGTGGGGGAAGACTCTCACCACCCGGCTCCTGAGTCCTCCTGAGTCCTCCTTCCAAGGCCGCCCACTGTTGCTGGTGGTCAGGGCTTGGGAGGCTTTGAAGGCTTGGCTCCCTTGGGGCCAGGTGTTCCAGGCAGGAGGGGGCGGGGAAGATTGGGCGGGGGAAGATTGGATTGGACTGGATGCCCTTGTGGTCTCTTCCATCTCTATAATTCTATAATTCTATGATCCTTTCACCCTATCTATTCAACTTGTATGCAGAACATATTATAAGAAAAGCAGGTTGGACACAGAAGGAGGAGGAATGAAAATAGGAGGAAGAAATATCAACAATCTAAGATATGCAGGGTATCCAATACTTTTGGGGTATGCTGACAGGTAGGATCTAGCATACGCACATGCAGAGTAGATGCATGTAGGCAGGAACACCCAGAAGATGGTCTTCTGTGAAGAAGCTTGCTCTAGACAGCACAGGAAAAATCTTCCCATATGGAGGTCCTGCTTTCACCTTGCTGAAATGGATAGCTGCACAGAAAGACTTCACTCAATGAGGGCTTTAATCTTTGTTGCAAATATTTACAAAGATACACAGAGTACCAGACATCCATCTTGAATATTCACAGCCATACTGACTAACAAAGTGCTTCACCAACCACCAACCACAACTAACCAACAACAGAGATACTAACTCTCTCCCATATATAGGTGGTCCTCTTGAGAACATGTGAAAGCCATGAACTAATGAAACCTGACTGGTTTCATCCCCAGTCCCTGTTGCATCAGGCCTCCCATGATACATACTTGGCTTGTCTCATCCACTATGCATGTTGCATCAGGTCTCCCATGATGCACAGCTCACCAAATGCTGACTCATGCACCTGCCACTAACTGTAGTAACCCTGTGGCCACATCCATGTCATTTTCCAGACCAGGGTGCCACATGGTCTTGACAAATACTAGCAGAAAACCTCACAGAGCTGGAACATTTACTAAGGAAGATCAAAGAAGAAAGTACTAAGGCAGGCTTAATGTTGAACATAAAGAAAACAAAAATAATGACCGCCAAGGACCTTCAGAAGTTCTACCTAGACAATTAAGAAATAGAAATAGTAAAAAAATAAAATAAAATCCCATACCTGGGATCAAACTGATGGAAATGGGGGCTGCAGCCAGGAAATCAGAATATGATAGTTATTTCATGGCTGCAGCCATGAAATAACTAGAAAAGATTCTAAAATGCAATATTATACAACTGAGGACAAAAGTTAGAATCATACAAGCCATTATATTCCATATTACCATGTATGGATGTGAGAGCTGGACAGTTAAGAAATGATAGGAAGAAAATCAATGCAATTGAGATGTGGTGCTGGAGAAGAGTGCTGAGGATCCCATGGATAGTTAAAAGGACAAAAAAATGGGTCCTGGAGCAGATCACGCCAGAAACCTCCCTGAAATCCAAGATAACGAAACTGAGACTGTTATACTTCGGACACATGATGAAAATGGAGGACTCAATGCTAGGAAAGACAGAAGGAAGTAGGAAGAGAGGAAGGTCACATGCTAGATGGATGGACTCTATTAAGGAGGGTTTGCAGGAATTAAGCAGAACAGTGGAGGACAGACGGTCTTGGAGATGTCTCATCCATAGGATCGCCATGAGTCAAAATTGTCTTGAGGACAGTTAACAACAACAAACATTTGTTGTGGAACTAGAGATCCCTGACAGAGAAGGCTTAATGTGCAAAAGATCCTCCATTTTGAGCAGGGTTAAGTAGGATGGATTTAATATTTATATGAATCGGGTTTTGTTACTTTTTATTATTATTATTTTTAATTTTTATTTGGTCAATCCTCCATTTTTTACTTGCATGTTTTCTCCTTGGAAATCCTGCCCCAGAAGTCATACCCCAGGCACCCAGTGACACCTGTTGTGGGAATGCCACTGAATTTGACAGTTGGTCTCTAAAAAGTTCACCATCTGGTCTAGGGGCATCTGAAGAAAATGTCCTCTGGAAGACAATTCTTGACCTTATCCTGGCTGATTGGAATAAATGCCCCCCAAAGGGACTGAATGAACAGGGTGGACTATATGAGAAGAGATGATCCCATAAGTAACCTGGACCCAAACCATGTAGGACTTTAAAGTTAATACATTTTTTATTTTTTCCCAGAAACTATTTAGCAGCCAGTGGAGTGATTTTAGTATTGATGTGATATAATCACTCCTGGATGTATTAGTAACCAATCTGGTTTCTGTTTTTTAAACTTATTGAAGTTTCTCAGCTTGATAGAGAGGTAGCCCAACGTAGTTTGCATTGCAAAAGTTCAGCCCTGAGTTTGTCAGTCACTACCATGTTTACGTCCTCCAGCTCTAGGAAGGGACAAATTGGCATGACAGCCAAAGCTGACAGTAAGAAGTCCTGTATGTCACTTCTTTCGGAACTTTTATTTGGAGCAACAGATCCAGAAGCACTCCCAGTCTGTGAACACAGTCTTTCAGGCTGAGTGTAACCCCATCCAGGACTGACTGACACAACCCAAGTTAAGACCCTTGACAGTAAACACTTCCATCTTGTCTGGAGTCTGCTTCAATTTGTTTTGTTTGTTTGTTTTTATTTCCTTATCCAGCACATTACCTCCTCCAGACACTCATTCAGAGCAGACACACTATTCTTAGCTGAGGCTGTTTTTGAAGACATAGAGAAATATATTTGGGTATTATCAGCATTCTTAGAGGACCCAATGGCTTCATGTATATATTAAATATCATTGGGGAATATAATGGAGGCTAGGTTATTGCAATACTTCCAAAAACAAATAAACATTTGTTGACAGCTATGACTGGATTTAAGAAATATGATTGTTACACCTGTTATAGAATTATAGCTGTGTATTTATTTTTTTAAAAGTGCATATAAAAATTTAATAGAAGTAAAAGACATGAATTTTTCTATTAATCAGTTAATAGTTTAAATTTTGTTGTTTGCTGTATGGTTTCCTCTTTAAGGGGTGTCAATAGTCCAGTTTTCTTTAGCTCACAGTACAAAATAATGGTGTATCAGCCTCCTGTTCCTTCTAATATGTGCGTTGGCTGCATTTGTGATTTTTCAATGGCAGAGTGAGTGGCAGTTTGTATTGCCAAAGTCTGAAACACTGCAGGTCCCCACCCCATAGCAATATCCCACTTAATGCCACACATAGTCTGGTCAATTGATATGCCACCTCTAGAGGAAAAAAAAATCCCAGTCATCTTTGTTTATTTGGAACAGTTGATGCTCTCCCTTCAGATATTTGTCAACATTTCTGGAAAGATGTTTTAACTGGCATTCTGTCAACCAATATATCTAGACTAGTGAGTTTTACTAGCTGTGAAATTGTGTGGCTTCCAACTCCAGCAGGACTTAAATGATGAAAAATTCAAACAACCCCTAAAGAGGAGACATCACCCAATTCACAACAGTGAACAGTCTCTGTCAGTCACCCTCTCTTCCTCTCACCATATTTTAATTGCAATCCTATGAGGCTTACATATAAGCTGGAGCAGTAAATATGATTGAGAGTTCTGTTGTGAAGCCTTACACTTCTGCTTTTGTATGCACTTTCTGATAAGATGTATGTCATTGTAGAATGAATACTCAGGCATTTTTTTAAAAAAAGATATTGCTTGAGTTGTGGAGTATTTTCAAGCCCCAATTCCAGTACACTGCAGGTAAAATTAGTTGTTAAAGTGAACTGTGAAGTTTTTCAATTCTACTGAGAATTTTTATGCTCTCTCCCAAGCAAAATGTGGCCAACTTGTTGAGAACCAGAACATATCACTTCTGCTTCATTGCATCATGGTTTGACTAAAAATGTCATTTTTGGTCCCAATATATTACACTTGCAATATATCATATTACAAGATAAAATGAATGTGTCTGTTGCAATCCTTTTTTGTCCCAGCTACTTTTGTTTCATTAAAGCAAAATCTGTGCATCAATGAAATTTGGGGAAAGGATCTACAAAAATGACACTGTCACAGAATACCTACATTGTTGATCTGCTTATATGTGGATGCTGTGACATAGCATGGCCTTGGGAGACTAAGGGGCTGAACAGATGGCCCCTAAGGGGCAATGTCCCACCGCTGCTTTCCTTGCTGGATTGGGGCCATGGAAACCACACACCATGGCCCTGATCCAGTGGTTTGCCACTCTAAAAAAGCTGGCAAATGCTGCTCCTTTTTAGAGCAGCAAAAAGCTGCCCTTGCTGCTGCAGTGGCAGTTTTTCAGTGCTTTTTTGGTGAAGCATGTGTGAATGCTGCACCAAGGGAGTGCCCTGACACTTCCCACCATCTGGTTGGGTGGGAGGCATGATGGTGGCATTGGGGTGGAGTCAGGGTGACCAGCATGCAGTCAATACCCCCTCATTTTACCCCTAGGCTGTCCCTTTTGGCTGGTCTGTACAGTAATGTCTTGTCATAGTACATGAGGTTTAAAAACAAAGATTTATATTTTCAGAGGCTCTTTGAATTAAAGTGCTGAGGGTATTTTGTTTCCCAGCTGAAGCAAATACTCTCTTTCATAGTACATCTTTTTTTTTTTTTTTTAACAATAACAGCTTCCTTACACAACATCATTGATAATTCAAATGAACTAGAAAATAACTTCCAGGGTGGGAAGATAATTTGTTTTGTCAAATCTCTGACAAACTCTCTCTCTCTCCCTCCTTCTCTCTCAGATTCCTGGGGTTTTTTTTTAAACGTTTTAACCTAAGGTATCCAAATTTATAGTCAAAAAACTGACCTAGAGAAAAGTGTGTTGTCACTCTGATGAAATATATATTTGTAACCAGGCTAGTTCTCAGACTTATTTTCTGTAAAATAAGTTATTGAATATCATCAGGCATTTTTGCCAGATCTTGAATACATGCAGAAAACCAGATATTTACTACTTTTGTTTGACAGATGTCAATATATCAAAATGATTAAAAATGACAGATCTAAAGCTTCCACATTTGAAATTTTGAGATAAATTTTTGCATTAAAATGCTATGTTTTACTTTCATAATTTTAGTCATATTCAAAGTGCTGCTGAATATAGAAGTATATTTTGAGAAGAAATTTAATAATCCTAAAAAAATACATTCATATTTTTTGCTCCCTTGCAGAAGAGAGGAAGTGTAGCATTAGTGCAACAACCACCTTTTTATTCATGAAAACTCAACTAAAAAAAAGCAATCTCAGGTTTGAACATGTAATGGGGGAGGGGGAGAATAAAGCTATGCAGCCAGATCATTTAATCAAACACTGAGACTGAAAATGTACACACACAGGGAGAATTCACACTATCATTTCTCATTATGAGATTGAGTCTTTTCCTTCTGTTACTCTGGCAGCTATAGCATCAAACATCAAGAAACTTTAGATTCTATATGAAGGTAATTCAGATAATAGAGTTAATCTGAAACCTACAACATTGTTGGTCTTAACAATGGTTTATTTCACCTAGAAAGTTTTCTAAACTATGGTTTGAAACAGGATTGATTGAACAAAACATATTTTAAAAGAATTCAGTTTTGGCATGTTCAGATGACATAGAACACTTAGTTTAACCTTAAACTTTAGAATGCTGGGTTTTGAAGTTAACTTGGTAGTAATAAACAGTAGAAATTGGAAGATTATTTTGTTGTTATTAATGGTAACTAAAATTGATTTTACAACACATCAACACAGGATGTCAAGTTAATAATAGGAGATTGGAACACAAAAGTTGGAAACAAAGAAGAATCAAAAACAGTAAGCAAATTCAGAGTAAGCAAAATAAATTAAGCAGGTGAACGTCTGATAGATTTTTGTGAGGCCACTTATTCATTGCAAACAGCTTCTTCATTCAACGAGAAATAAAGCTACATGCATGAACATCAAAAGATGGCCAAAACAAAAACCAAATAGATTTCATAATTGGAAGTGAAAGACGGAGAAGCTCCATCCTGGTGGCCAAGACTAGACCAGGTGCTGGATGACTGCACTTCATGTCAGTGTGTGGATGATGGGTGTTGCAGTGATGCTCTTTGACACCCAGCAGAATCTGCAGGACAAACTAGCTGCTGTGATCCACAGCCACTTTGTAACTCTTACCATCAACTGGCTCAGCTTCCCTTCTTCAGGATCCTGTCTTCCTCCATCAAGAAGACACATTGTAAAGTCCAGAAGCATAGTTTATTAATGCATATAAAAGAAAAACAAGATAGCTAAGTAAAATCTATTGTGATGAACTTATCCAGTTCAGCCATGAGAGATTACATCTTTAACAATCCCAAAAGCATAGGATCCCTCTTGCTGTTGTTGAAAGTTACAGATCCATGTTTCCAGATCTAGGAGTTACATTGTAAAAACAGTATAAACTTACTCAAAAACTTATGAGCTAACACCTAGCTCCATGGTTAAAAACCCCTGCCAGACATGCTCACACGCACTCACATCTTGAATTATAAACTTTCTTAAACAAAGGCTTCTCTAGGACCTTCCCATACTCCACCTTCTAGGTGTTAACCTTATGTTGATTGGATAATGCTTGTATGATGTATATTAACCCAGCCTCTTGCTGTCCTTCATCCACCATGTGACTCCTTTCCCATGACCTAATGATGTAGCTGTGTTGTTTTCCTTTTTGATATCTCTTGCTTCCCATAACAAAATCTGTGTCTATAAGTTGTAACTTTAGGAAAGTACATGTTTATGTTTGTGTAGCCATCTGGTGTTAGATTCACTTTCTTTCTCTAGATGTTGTTCTCATGAGGAAAATTCCACACACACATCTCTACATTTCACCTTTGACTGTATAACCCATCTATATTCTAACACTTCAGACCACAAACTACTTATAGCAAAAGTAAGAGTAAAACTGAAGAAAAAATATCAAAAACTGTCATCATACCAAAATATGATCTGAACAGAATCTCAACAGAATGCATTTACAATATAAAAACAGATTTACACTATTAAGCATAATTGACCAAGAACCAGAAGAGCTATGGGCAGCAGTCAGGGATGCAATAAAGGATGAATGCAGACAGACACTTAGAGTAGTCAAAACAAAAAATAAGAAACAATGGATGTTAGATAAAACAATTCAAGCAGTAAAGGAAAGAAATAAAGCAAAACAAAAAGGAGAAAGGAACAAATTCAGAACCATGAATCCAACAGTACAAACACTAGTGCTAAAAGACAAAGATAGATACTATAATGACCAACACAAAGAAATAGAAAATAACAACAGAAAAGAAAGAGAGACCTTTTCTACATGATCCAGAAATTAAAGGGGCTTTCAATCTAAGGACTGGGATGCTGTATGACAATAAAAATAACATAATCCAAGACCAAGAATAAATAAAAAGATACTGGAGGCAAAACACAGAAAAGTTAATAAAAGAGGTGAAACAATAAAGGACACATGGAATGAAGAGCCACATGGAGATGAAATCCTTTAAAAAGTGAAGTAGACGCTGCAATAACAGAGGGGCCAGACAGATGGCCCCTAAGGGGCAGCTCTGTGCCACCCCTGGGAGTGCCAGATCAGGGCCGCAGCAACCACACACCACGGCCCTGATCTGGCTTTTTACCACTCCAAAAAGAGCTGGCAAATGCCGCTCCTTTTTTGGGTGGCAAAAACTACCCTTAGGGATGTCGCCATGGTTCTTTTGTGCGCCTTTGGCACAGTGTGTGTACACGCTGTGCCAATAGGGTGCCCTGACGCCATGTGCCTTGTGGTGGGGTGCACAGCATGATGGTGGCATCCTGCCCCAACTCCAGCCCTTTTGGCCAGTCTGCACAGGCTGAGAAATGGGAAAAAATAAATTGCCAGAAATTCCAATCCAACTCCTGCAATCGACACTGACAGAATCAACTCCAATCCTAACCAACATATGTTAATAGATATGGAAAACAAAATAGTGGCCAATGGATTGGAATTGATCAGTTTACATCCTCATCAACACACACACACACACAAAAGACTGCAGCAATTGTAGGACCATAGCACAAATCTCCCATGCGATCAAAGTCATGTTCAAAATTCTGCAACATAAACTCCAACCATACATGGAGAGAGATATCCTAGAGGCCCAAGCAGGGTTCAGGAGAGAAAAAGGAACCAGGGACCACATTGCAAACATATAATGGGTAAAGGAGTGTTTTATAGATTACAGCAAAGCCTTTTGAGATTATTGCATTAGTTTCTCTGCTGGAATAGACCCGGTATGTAACTTGCTTAAGGTGGATCTTATAGCATTCATCATTCACTGGACAGTATGCAGCCCATATGCAACCTGGGTTTCTCCAGGCTTTTCCCACATCTTTTCAAGAATGGGAAAATGCTATTCTTGAAAACCTGTGAGAAAAGCCCAGATTGCAAATTGTCCAGCGTTGGGGGAATGCAATAAGATCCTCCTTAAGAAAGTTATATCCTGGGTCTATCCTGGCAGCGGAGCTAATGCAATAATCTCCTTTGACTGCATAGATCATGAAAGGCTATGCAACTCCTTTAAAGACATGGAAATGTCAACACATCTGATAGCCCTGATGAGGAATCTATACCTAGGATAAGAGGCCACTGTTAAATGGTTCCCAATTGGCAAAGGGGGCAGGCAAGCCTGCATCCTTTTACCATATCTTTTCAACTTGTATGCAGAACATGTTATAAGAAAAGCAGGCATGGACACAGAAGCTGGAGGAGTGAAAATAGGAGAAAGGAATGTCAACAAACTAAGATATGCAGGTGACACCATACTATTAGCAGAAAGCATTGCAGACTTAAATCTAACTACTGAGGAAGGTCAATGAAGAAAGTGCAAAGGCAGGCTTACTGTTGAACATAAAGAAAACAAAAATAATGACTACAGAGGATCTTCGAAGTTCAACCTAGGTAATAAGAAATAAAAATAATAAAAGAGTTCTTATACCTTGGATCAAACATTAATCATAACAAGGACTGCAGTCAAGAAACCAGAAGAAGACTAAGAAAGGGGAGAGAATCTATAAAAGAACTAGAAAACCTCCTAAAGATTTACAAGTAGGCATGAAAGTTAGAATTGTACAAGCAATTGTATTCTCCATTACCATCTATGGATGTGAGAGCTGGACAGTTAAGAAAATGGACAAAAAGAGAATAAATTTATTTGAGATGTGGTGCTGGACAAGAATGTTGAGGATACTGTGGACAGCAAAAAGAACAAATAAATGGGTCCCAGAACAAATTTCCCTGGAGACAAAGATGACAAAACTGAGGCTGTCATACTTTGGCCATATCTTGAGAAGGCATGAATCATTAGAAAAGACAATAATGTTACAAAAGAAAGACCACATG
Source organism: Phrynosoma blainvillii (assembly GCA_026167975.1). Classification (NCBI taxonomy): domain Eukaryota; kingdom Metazoa; phylum Chordata; class Lepidosauria; order Squamata; family Phrynosomatidae; genus Phrynosoma; species Phrynosoma blainvillii. Next base: position 176,830,004 of record JANUYF010000003.1, read on the forward strand.
TTAGATGGACAGATTCAATTAAGGAGGTCACGAGTATGAATCTTCAAGAGCTTAGAAGAATAGCGGAGGGTAAGGAGTCTTGGAGATGTCTCATCCATAGGGTCGATTGCGACTCAAGGGTAGTTAAAAATTTTTAAAAAGTGATTTGTATTCTCAATTGATTGCTGCTATAAATAAATAAATAAATAAATTTTAAAAGTTGGTTTTCACAATAGATCACAGGATTTACAGAGAATGATGTAGAAGCTGTCAGTTGACCCCAAAGACACATTTTTCTAGTGGCTCCCCCCCAATTTTTATTTTTTGTTGTTTTGATGTTCACCCAGCCTGTTTTTTTCCCCCCATGTGACCTATAAAACCCATAATGCATTCATTGCCTGAGAGTGGTAGGAGTCCAACACATCTGAAAACTGTCAGGCTGAGGAAAGCTGTTCCAAAGTATCATCTTTCATTCAGTTAAGTTTTTTCCCCTCTGATCTACAGTTTGCCTCTTCTTCTGCCCTACCAGCATGGACACTGTTCCTTCACCCTTCAACATGGGCACTGTTCATTAACCTGTGCCCATGTTTGTTTGTTCTGGAATAATAAAGAATGGTGTTAAAGATTGGTAAGGAATGACATCTTTACTTCAGTTAAAGGACATGATTCAAAGCAAGTGCAGCATTAATTGACTAGCTGCAAAAATCAATCAGTGGACGTGAGTTAATCAGAATACTTAATCAGAAATATTTAGAGTGCTCTGAGCACATGAAGAAGTTCTTTTCTGCACAACTGAATCGCTGCACACTCCTCCCCACTCACAACCAGGGAATGTGTTGTTGTTGTTCTTATTGTTGTCGTTGTTAAATGCCATCAAGTAAACTTACTTATGATGAACCTATGAATTACACCTGGTTGGGCCCTCCTTTCCCTGCAGGCAGGAGAGATGCATGCATGCCCTTGCAATCTGCTCCATCCTGGGCTTCCTCTCCAGGATGAAAATCTAGGATGGAGGAGGATGGCCAGTGTGCCACCCCCCACCCCCCCGCTAGCTGAGTCAGAAGGTGAGGAGGAGGCTCCCTGCCAAGTCCAGCAAGGACTTGGACAGCCTGGCATTAGGGGTAAAGGCTGCCTTTTAAGTGCAGTCAGGACCTGGAACGTATTAGGGGGGGAGGGTAATCTTTTGACCCCATCCCCATAAGTATCACCCCCTGGAAGCCCCACCCCTACACCAGATGACTCCCCAAGGAAGGAAACCACGATGTCTAGTTCCTTCATAGTTCTGCCAACTTTACTTTATAGAAGGTTCATCTTCATAGTGTGAATCTATTTTTACATTGTCTTTAATTTCTCTGGGGATGTTCTTCATGTGTATTTTGTCACTAATGGCTGGTGCCAAAATTTGCACTATTGTGCAACATTTTCACCATTAAGCCTAATTCACCAGGAACCAGAATAACTCTGGACTGAACTCAGTGACATTGGAGCTTATTGCATGCCCTAAAGAGGTGTTTTACTTCTTCCAGCTTAAATCCTTGATCGAGGATATAGCCAGATGTTATCAGACATAATTTGGCACTGATTCTGCCATGATGTCACTGGCCGAATACAGCCCTGCTCGAAGCCATGCTCAGCTGCCACTTTTTTGGAAACAGAAGTTTTCCGACTTAAGAAAATTGGCCAGCTGAGTGGTCCTCTGGGCTGCATTCGGCTGGCGGCATCGTAGCAGAATTGGTGGTGAATTATGTCTGATAACATCCAGCTTTATCTCCAATCAAGCATTGAAGCTGGAAGAGGTAAAACACCTCTTTAGGGCATGCAATAAGCTCCATTGTCAGGGGAAAAGGCAACAAGATACTATCTGCAGCCAAAAAGAAAGAGAAGCCTTAATAGATAACTGGTGAAACTATTTGCAATTGGCTAACCACAATACTCTGATTTGACTGTTTGATTTCTGCAAAACATGAATAAATACCTTGAAAGCTGACTTTTGAAGATACTCAAGGACATACAAGTCTGAAAAAAGATTTCATACTTGTCTCCTCATGAGTCTTTAAGGAGAAATCTTCTGAATAATGTGTGCATATATCTTACAAGGTGTTTGAATATCTACATATTTCTTTTTCGTTTCTTTCTGAAGAGGCAGTGAGTGCCTGCCAAACAGCCTGAAGGACCTTGGACCATAATAATGCATTGACATTTAATAAGAATACATTCTATAGGTCCAATCTACAGCTGAGTTTATGATGAAACTCTAGTTGATTCCAATCAATCTGATTTTTCCCTAAACATGTCTTTTGATACACATGCATTAGAGATAATAAAGATAGTAACAACCTTATTTCAAATAATGTTAGATTTTCCACTCTTGGATGACATACATAAACCACATTGCTCAATAGTGAAACCATATCTTGGCCTTGATATTAAAACCCCACGCTTTCCCATCTGTAATCCTGATTCCTTGCTCTGTGATCTTCAGTTCATTCTTGCAACCTTTTTCATATAGTTTTTTTTTTTCCAGCATTCCTTTTTACTTGCTTCGTCTCATCTTTAGCCAGCTGTATAACCTTCAGACAAATTTTCAAAATGTTGACCCTTACATTAGCTGCTAGTCACAGATTATTATTATTTTACTTCACTGGGATCAATTCAGCTAACATTCTGTTATGCTGCAGCTAGGCCTTTGCTCTGTCTGCAGCAGAACTGATATATTACTAATGTAAATGCCCAGCTTTTGTTTATTTACTGCAAATATAAGTAAAAAGAAACTTCTCTCTCTCTCTCCACCATTCCTTCAAGTCATGTCCAACTTATGGTGACCCCAAGCTGAGCCTGTCATGGAGTTTTCTTGGATGTATTCTTTCAGAGTGGCTTTGCCATTGCCATCCCTGGAGGGTGAGAAAATATGGCTTGCCCAAAGTCACCTGGTGTTTTTGAGGCTGAGCTGGGAATCTGACTCTAGTCTTACTTGTCACAGTCTAACATGCAAATCACTATGTCATACTGGCAGTGTTATTCTAGAAGCATCTCAGTATTTCAGATGGATGTGTTATGCCGGTACCTAGTACTTTTACACAATTAAATTATCACGACCACATTTGTCATATGCCTTGTTCATTATTAAAATAGGAGAATTTTGGATATCCAAATATAAAGGTAAAGGTATTTCCCACTGACAAGGTTGTCAAGTCATGTCCGATCATAGGGGGTGGGCTCATCTCCATTACTAAGCCAAAGAGCCAGTTTTGGCAGAGACTACTCTGTGATCATGTGGCCAGCATGATTGCACACAGAACACTGTTTAACTTCCCACCGAGGTGGTATCTATTTATCTATTTGCATTTGTATGCTTTCAAATTGCCAGGTCAGCAGAAGCTGGGACTAGTGATGGGAGCTCACCTCATCATGCAGCACCTGGGCCTCATATTCCCACCCTGCCAATATTGCAATAAACAGAATCAGCATCTTAACCACTTGAGCCACTGCATCCCCACCCAACTATATAAACATCAAATATTAAAGCATATTTCCTAAAAGAGGTCAAGTATCAAAAAATGCTGAGTCTGTGTATCTAGTTTGAATTTAAGGTTCTAATTATAGGATTGATTATAAAAATAATATAATTTGTACTGTAAAGGAGAAAACTGTTTATTTAAATGAAAATGGATTTGAATATATGTTTAGCTGAAACTATTATTCAAATTTTTCGCAGCACTAATATTCACAGAGCATCTGCAATGCGGTCTCCTTTTTAATAAATAATTTATGTAGCCCACAACTTCTAGAACATAGATGTAAAAGTACTGACCACTGAGTCAAATCCATTGCCTTTAGAGGGTAAAAAAAATAACTTGATTACAAGGTCTAGTTTTCATTGAATAATAATAATAATAATAATAATAATAATAATTTGTTTTTATCCCGTCCCTCTGCGTATTGCGACCGGGGGCAGCTTACAGCATTAAAATACACATTTTATATCCCACAATCTCACCCACCCCTTAAAATACTATTAAACAATGACAATTTAAAAACACATTTAAGATAATAATACAAATAGACAAATAAACAATAACTGCAGCAGAATCAGGGGAGCAGGTTGGGTTGTCTCTTGATGGCTGGGATATCTATTCAGGAAAGGCCTGCCAGAAGAGATCCATCTTAACAGCCTTTTTAAAGCTGTTCAAGGTGGTAATATGATGTATCTCATTGGGCAGGCCATTCCATAATCTGGGAGCGGTTGTCAAAAAGGTCCTCTGGGTGGTTGCAGACAGTCTAGTTTTTATAGGCTGCAGCAGATTCCTCCCAGAGGACCTGAGTGTGTGCGGTGGGTTTATACAGGAGGAGGTGGTCCTGAAGATAGGTTGGACCAGGGGTAGGCAACCTTTCCCCTTTAAGAGCTGAGGGACTTCAGCTTCCAGAATCCCAGGAGCTATTGGCCAACATGGGACTATTGCCCAACATGGCTGAGGCTTCTGGGAGCTGAAGTCCCTCGGCCCTTAAAGGGGAAAGGTTGCCTACCCCTGGGTTGGACCCAAGCCATTTAGGGCTTTAAAGGTGATAACCAACTCCTTATACTGGGCCCAGAAACTAATGGGCAGCCAGTGAAGTGATCTTAAGATTGGTGGTATATGGTTTCTTTTAGATATTCCTGAGACCAGCCTGGCTGCCACATTCTGTACTAGTTGAAGTTTCCAAACCAAGTACGAGGGTAGCCCCATGTAGAGCACATTGCAGAAATCAAACTGAGAGGTTACCAGCACATACACTGCAGTTTCAAGATCCCTAACTTCCAGGAAAGGGCACAGCTGGCGTATCAGCTGAAGCTTATAACAGGCACTCCTGACCATCACATTTACCTGATTTATTATCTGGAACAATGGATCCAGGAGCAGCCTCAGACAGTGAACACAGTCCTTAGAGGAAAGTGTGACCCAATTCAGGACTGGAGGTTGCATCCCAATACCTGTTTTCATAGCCACTGCTGTAAATACCTCCATTTTATCTGGATTCAGTCTCAATCTGTTTTTCCTCATCCAGTCCATTACTGCTTTAAGACAATCATTGAGAGGAGAGATACCATCTAAAGTCAAAGCTGAAGATTGAGACATGAGAAATATATCTGGGTGTCATCAGCATACTTGATAACAACCCTCCCCATGTCTCCGGCTTCATATATTCATATATAGTTATGGTGCTGGGAGTTATCAGTATGCTGATGACACCCAAATCTATTTCTCCGTGTCTTGTTCATCGGCCTCGAATTCCAATGGCATCTCCTCTCTCAATGAATGTCTTCGAGCAGTAATGGGCTGGATGAGGAAAAACAGATTGAAACTGAATCCAGACAAGATGGAGGTGCTCATGGTAGCGGCCCCGAAACCAAGAATTGGGTTGCAACCTTCAGTCCTGGATGAGGTCACACTCTCCTCCAGGGACTGTGTTCGCAGTCTGGGGGTGCTCCTTGACTCGTCGCTCCTGATGACAAATCAGTAAATGCGACGGTCAGGAGCGCCTGTTATCAGCTTCGGCGGATACGCCAGCTGCGCCCTTTTCTGGAAGTAAGGGATCTCAAGACCATTGTGCACGCACTGGTAACCTCATGCCTCAACTTCTGTAATGCACGCTACATGGGGCTACCCTTATGCTTGATTCGGAAGCTCCAGTTGGTTCAAAACATGGCAGCCAGGCTTATTTCTGGAACACTACTCCAGTTCTGAGGTCTCTCCACTGTCTGCCTATCAGCTTCTGGGCCCAGTATAAGGTGTTGGTTATTACCTTTAAAGCCCTAAATGGCTTGGGTCCAAGCTATCTCAGGGACCGCCTTCTTCCATATAATCCTCCCTGTGCTCTCCAGTCCTCTGGGAGGAACTTGCTGCAGCCTCAAAAATCTAGGCTTGCGTCAACCTCCCAGAGGGCTTTCTCTGTTGTCGCCCCCAAATTCTGGAATGACCTGCCGGACGAGATCCATCGGTTGACATCACTAGACAGCTTCAAGAAAGCTGTCAAGATGGATCTCTTCTGGCAGGCCTTTCCAGACTAATTATCCTGGCCTAAGGCTTTTTGACTCCTACGTTCCTCTCGTGGCCCCATCATTGTTGATGGATGGGGAATGTAGTAGAGTCTGACCAGGGTACTGTAACCTGTTTAAGTATGTTATTGTAAAATGTTATATTGTTTATGTTTTTATTCTATGTTTATTGTTATTTTAATTATGCTTTATTTAATGCTGTTTTAAGGGGGATGGGTTGGTTGGACGAAATGATGTGGGGGTTTTACTGTAAGCCGCTTGGATTGTTGCCAATAAGCGGGATACAATTTTATTATTATTATTTTATTATATATATATTGAATAACATCGGGGGACAGGATGGCACCTTGTGGGATGCAACAGTTAAGTTCTTTCCTTGTAAAGCGATTGTCCTTGAGCTTCACTCTCTGGAATCTGCCCAAAAGGAAGGAACAGAACCATTGCAATGCAGTGCCTCCAATTTCTAAACTTCTCAGGCAATTCAAGAGCATGTCATGATCTATTGTATCAAAAGCAGCTGAGAGGTCCGATAGCACCAACAGGGTCACACTACTCCAGATGAAGGTCATCAGCTAAGGCAACCATGGCAGTCTCAACTCCATATCCTGTCCTAAAACCAGTTTGAAATGGATCTAGATAATCAATTTCCTCCAAGACAGCTTGGAGTTGAAGAGCAAACGTCCTCTCAATCACTTTGCTCAAAAAAGGTAGTAGCGAAACTGGCCTATAACTGTTTATGTCCAGAGAGTCAAGGGAAGGTCTTTTCAGGAGCAACCTTAAAACAGGATGGAACATGACCTTCCCTAAGGGATGCATTGATGATGTTTCTAAGAAACATCCTCAAGGTATCTCCCCCCTGGATGGCCAGCCACAAAGGGCAAGGATCAAGAAGGCAGGTTGTTTTCCTCACTCTATCAAGAAACTTTTCCACATCATCGGTACTCATGGATTGAAACTGAACCAGTATAATTTCATCAATGGAGTTGCTGAACACCTTGTCAATTGATTCTGTTACAACACTGGAATATAAGTCTGCTCTTATCTGAGAGATTTTACCTGCAAAGAAGTTGTTAAATGGATCACAGCAGACTGTTGTAGGGTTAAGTAATGGGTTCTGCACAGGTGGAACCTATGTCAGTTCCCTTATCACCCTAAACAGCTTTGCTGGATGAGATTCTGCAGACACAATACGTGCAGAGAAGAAAGATTTCTGTGCTGTACGTATTGCCTCTCTATAGGAACAAAGAAATTTCCTATGATGAGACTTGTCAGATAAGAGTTGAGCTTTCCACCAGATGCACTCTAGACATTGTCCAACCCACTTCATCTTCCTAAGTTCTTTGGTATACCATGGCTTACAATTTAAAGTGGGTTGGAAAGGACGCTTGGGAGCAACTGTGTCTATAGCCTTGGAGAGATCAGTGTTCCAGGTATTAACCAAAGCTTTGACAGAATCACAGGCATTACCAACCATTAAACCCTCTAAGGCTTTCTGGAATCTAGTTGGTTCCATAATCCTTCGAGGGTGGACCATTCTTGTGTGGTTCATAGTTCAGCCTTTATCAGGAAATGATCCATCCATGACAATGCAGTGATTTTAATAACCTTTGCCCACAGATATTCCTGTTCTGAACTGAAGACTGCATTGAGGGTATGACCCACACAATGAGTGGGCCCAATGACCAATTGGGATAGGCCCATGTTTGTCATGGATTCCATGAACTCCCAAGCCACACCTGTTAGACTTGACAAACTGGTCTCGAGTGAAATGTTGAGGTCGCCCAAGACTAAAAGTCTGGGTGACTCCAACAGCAACTCTGAGACCAGCTGTGTCAACTCGGTTAGGGAGTCTGCTAGACAACGGGGTGGACAGTATACTAGCAGAATCCCCAAACTATCCTTAGTCCTCAGGCTTAGGTACAAACACTCGAAGTGGACTGTGTTCCAGACAGATATCCTGGTCAAGGTCAAGTTGTTCTTGTGAACCAGAGCCACTCTGCCCCCCCCCCCAGCCCACTTCCCCTTACCTGCTCACTAACAGAGTACCCAGCTGGGAGTGCCTGCGTCCAAGTTATACCACTATTCTCTCCCAGCCAGGTCTCTGTAAAGAAAGCCAGGTCAGCATCCTCTTCTGAGAGGAGGTCATAGATAACATGGGTCTTATTTTTGAACAACCTGGAACTGCAAAGGAGTAAAGTAAGGTTCTGTGGAATGATTGATATGCTCTCCAGTCCATTCTGGGAAACAGAGTGAACTGAAGGTGGGATAGCTTTCAAACATTGATCCTGCCTTCTTTTATAACAAGCCTTCACTCTGTTCCTGCCATACCTTCCTTTCCCCTACACAAAGAAGAGACATTGTGTCCATCTACACTGTAGAAATAATGCAATTTGATACCACTTTATCTGCTATGAGTCTATCCTACAGAATCCTGGGATTTGTAGTTTTGTGACGTACTCACACTCTTTGGCAGAGAAGGCAAAAAATCTTGTAAATGTATAAATCCCAGGATTTCATTGGATGGTGCTATAGCACTTAAATTGGGTCAAATTGCATTATTTCTACAGTATAGATGCACCCTTTATTTTCTTAGTAGAGACCATCTGCTTTCTAAATTCTTAGTTTCTCAAACTCATTTACTTTGTTTGCAATACTGGAAACATGTTCTAGGGTGCTGCTTAATTAAAATGGGGTACCTATTGTCCCTCACTGTTTTTCTGCATTCCACATAACATGCCCAACACATTCATGAACACTGAAATCAGTGAGTGAGTTTTGTTGTCTGTGATTACTAATCTACCAAAATATGACAAATCCTTACAAACCCTCATAATCTCCTTTAAAAAGCTAACAAGTGAGCTTAACTATACAAATATAGACTTGTCTAAACTGGTGATTTTCCTCCTACTAAAAATTCCATGTGTGACAAATCTACCTTTAAACCTAAGAGAAAGTAAACTGATGAAAGTGAAATCTAACAAAAGTGAAAGTAAATGTTCTAAAGCCCCAGCACAACAGAGAAAGTAAGGAACAACCGCTACATGGTAGCGAGTAGGGCGAAATTAAGTAACAAGATAAATGGACAAGGAAAATTACAATAAACAAGTCCCTAGTGCCAAAGCCACTATTCTAAAGCCAAAATATTCCCATGACTGAGCCAACAATGTAGGAAACATACCAGATATGTTTAGATGTAAAAAATATCAAGAAGCAACCCAGTTCTGTACCAAAAGAATCAAACATATATAATGTTTTTGAATATGTGGCAGACTTGGAGAGTGAAGAGCCTAGGGCTTATGTAGTGACTTTTTTTCAATAATAACCTGGTGACAGACCAAAACCATGACCTTTTAGTTCATAATACAATGTTCATCCATATTTTAATTCCTAGAGGACTCCCAAAGGTGCAAAAGGCATCCCAACAAAACATTAAAATTACAACATATTTTCTGCATATACTAATTATCAAATATAACCTGTGTCAATATAAATAGATTTTTATGCAGTAATAATTTAAAAAGAGAGTATTGACAAATGTACATTTCAAATTGACAAATGTACATTTCAAATACATTTTGAGTTTCATCAGAGTTTGGAAAAAAATTTTAAGAGTGCTTATTTATGTTTTCCACGCCCAACTGCCCTGTGGGAAAATCTGATAACTTTTTATATGTTAATTTTGTGATTTCAAATACAGTATTTTTTTTTTTTTTTACCTGTAAGACATCTTGGAAAATTAAAAGAAATGACATTGATAATTGTAATTAAGTCATCAAGCAATCATATTAAGCTAGTGTCCATCAATGTTTAGCTCATAAACCTGTATCATCCTGTGAAATAGAAATGTTCATCCCCCTTACATTCCTGTATCTAATAAGAGGTCTTGGAGAAGAAGAAAGAATTAAAATTCCAGCACCACTTGGATGTCCCTTATAGATTTCCAAAGCAGTTTGGATAGAGATTGTTCACTCTGAGACACTTGAACATCTGCTAAGAGCTGCCAAGTGCTAAGGAGAATTTAATCTCTCAGATCTTGATGATGTATAGTAAAATGTTTGTCTGTTTGGACACCAAGGCTAGAGTAACATATAGTTGCATATACATGTTACTTTTCTCATCAATCATTGTTAATACAATCATTGGAAAGATACTAGATAGTCATATCAAGAATCATCAGCCAGAAATGACTTTTTTTTTTTTTTTTAGAGATTCTAGGGTGGATCTGTTCATTTGATTTTAATTATGCTGAGAGCTCTTATTCCTTTCATTTCTCCTTGAGAATAATTTTATATTATACAAGCCTCAGTATAAGTGTCTCTCCATCAGTATTTTCAAACTTTAGAACCCTTGTAGAGATTTCACTTTAAAACTGCAGTAAATTTAACAAGAGTTCTTAAATTGTCACTAAATGGCTATAATTGAATCCTCAAATAGAAAGATGGTGTGCATTCCAAGGACAAACTCAACAAAATAAGTAAGGGGTATAGAAAGAGAATATTATATCAAAACCTTGCCACTTGGCTGGCTCTCATTGTGAAGAGTTACATTAGCATTCTGTTGTTCATAAAAGATGTTCAGATTAGCAGTAGAAGACAGAATGATTATTTTTAGATATGCAGTTCCATCTCTTAGGTCATTTTATGCTGACATAAGGGAGAGTTTGAAATTTGTTAAGCTTTTCCATATGACCATTGGTAGTTTTTTTTTAAAAAAAAACAAAAACAAAACAAAACAAAACAAAAACAAAAACACACACACACATACACATATACATAAAGCACAGAGTAGTGATGGGGAGAAGATAGACTGAACTTTACCAGTAGGTCTATGCGTGCTGAGGAGTACAATGACTCCCAATTGTTCTATGGCAGCAATACCAAAATTACTTCCTTTCCACTATCAATTATACAGCTGAACTGAAGAAAGCTTGAGGTGATCAAAAGTGTGTTTTTATACAGAAAGACTATGACTTCTATTCAGTAATTCAGTTCCTGTGCTCAGAATTAATAATGGATTGAGTAGATGATTAAATATGTCAGCTTCTTTTCTTAAAAGCAATTTAGGATGATTCTGTAATGTTTTATTCTATAATTGTTCTGTAGTTCTTTCATCATACAGGCCTAAATACCCTAAAGATATCAGCTCATGTTAGATCTTATAAGCTAAGCAAGGTCAGCCCAGGTTAAAACTTGGTGGGGGACTGCCAATGAATACAAGTTACATTAAGCTATTTCAGTAGAAGGAACTGGCAAAACCACTTCTGAGTATTCCTTGCCTATGAAAACTCTATGAAATCCATAGGATTGCCATTCGTCAACAGGCAATTTGAAGGCAGACAGAGAGATTCTGCAGGCTTGGTGTCTTTCCACCTTTGACACAGGGCTTTGATAAACATTCAGTTTTAATAGCAGAGGAAAGCTAAATAAATTATTGTGGGCATACAGATCTCAATCTCTCTGTCTCTCTACTCTATGGATTCAGAAAACTGGTAGAAAAAAATATTGACATGAACCTGTCAAGGAGTACTCAGAGGTGGTTTTGCCAGTTCCTTCCTCTGCAATATAGCCTACAGCACCTGATATTCATTGGCAGTCTCCCATCCAAGTACTAACATACAACCATTTAACTGTTTTGGACATAATTCATTTTCACAACAGCTAAAGTACACTCCAAACAGACCTCCTTTCACCTGTAATTACCTGTTGCCCTGCCTATTCAACAAAAGGAGGAATGGATACGGTACTCAAATCCTGTGCATGAGATGATTTGTGACTTATGAAGCCATTGATTTCATATCTACTCCCAAACTATTGCCAGATTTTCTACATTTGCTACTGCTTCTCTATCTACTATTTGCCAAAAGGGGCTGCTACAATCAAAGCATGAGGAAAGGAATTGTCTTTTCTGACAGTGGTCTAAATCAGAAATAGCCTGGTTAACATTTTATTTTTCTCTCTTTGGAATATGTCTTTTAGAACACTGTTTTCCCCTTCATCAGCACTTTTCACACCCATCATTTGACTTTCTAGTACTAATCTGTCTATTGACTGGCCAGATAGATGCTTGCCCTCATACGTTCTTTTCTAACAAATTAACTAGTGAATGCCTCTGGTTATCTAAATAAGATGTTGATTGATCTTGTGGAAATAATTAATCTGGCTCCCTCTGGTATGATCTCTGGCCACATCAGAACTTTCTCCTCTCATTATGCTTACCTAAAGGAGAATTTAAATTTGCAGCCAGTGGCAAAAGGTAATAGTTTCCAAGAAGGAAGTCAGATTTCATTGTATTTCATTGAATTGTATTTCATTGAATTTACAAGAAGGAAGTCAGATTTCATTGTAATAAGCTTTTAAATGAGTCCAATTACATTTCAGTTCAAACAGCCTTATTTTAAATATTATTATGTCCATCTAGCAGGATGTAATAGAAATCAACATCAGATTTTCATACGTACAAGAATAAGATGTCAGTTTTCTATTGGGGAATCATATGAAACAGATGACAAGCATTTAAACATGTAGAAAAGGATTAATTAGAAACAGACTGCCATGATTTCTAACAGCCATGTGATTTCTAAAGGAACAATTTCTGTCAGACAGTTCAGATACTGTGATGTTTTTTACCAACTGACCAAGGGTCTTGATTTATGCAATGAATGACAGTTTTCCGTCAACACTGTTGTAGATGTAAAGGAACTCTGAGCAGCCAAAATTGAAATATTATCAATTAATTAAAATATGGGACTCACACTTTCTGTCAGGCCTCTATACCAGTTTACAACGAAAGAAAATCAAGTTTCAACAAACACACAATTTACACCTCTTAGATGCACATTTTTTTTGTGCTGAAAACAGCATATCTTGTCCTATAGACAAAACAACATTTTATTTTTTCTTGTTGTTAACTGCCCTCGAGTTGATCTCGACTCACGGTGACTCTATGGATGAGATATCTCCAAGACCCTCAGTCCTCCACTGCTCTGCTTAATTCCTGCAACCCCATACCCGTGACCTCTTTAATAGAGTCCATCCATCTAGCATGTGGCCTTCCTCTCTTCCTACTTCCCTCCACCTTCCCCAGCATTATTGTTTGTTCCAATGAGTCCTCCCTTCTCATGATGTGTCTGAAGTATGACAGTCTCAGTTTGGTCATCTTGGCTTCCAGGGAGCTTTCCAGCTTGATCTGCTCTAGGACCCACTTGTTTGCCCTTTTGGCTGTCCATGGGAACTTCTCCAGCACCACATCTCAAATGAACTGATTTTCTTCCTATAATATTTCTTAACTGTTCAGCTCTCTCGTCCATTCATGGTAATAGGGAATACAATGGCTTCTATGATTCCAACTTTTGTGCTGAGTTGTATATCATTGCATTTTAGAATCTTTTTTAGTTCCTTCATAGCCACCCTCCCCATTATTAATCTTCTTCTAATTTCCTGACTGCAGTCCCCATTTCTATCAACGTTTGATCTCAAGTATGGGAATTATTTTACTATTTCTATTTCTTCATTGTCTAGGTTGAACTTGTGAAGGTCCTCGATGGTCATTATTTTTGTTTTCTTTATGTTCAACATTAAGGTTGCCTTTGCACTTTATTCTTTGATCTTCCTTAGTAGGTGTTCCAGGTCTGTGAGGTTTTATGCTAGTACTATGGTGTCATCAGTATATCTTAGATTGTTGATATTCCTTCCTCCTATTTCCATTCCTCCTTCTTCTGTGTCCAACCTGATTTTCTTATAATATGTTCTGCATAAAAGTTGAACAAATAGAGTGAAGGATACAGCCTTGTCTGACCTCTTTGCCAATTGGGAACCATTCTGTTTCTCCGTGTTCTGTTCTGACAGTAGCCTCTTGTCCTGAGTATAGATTCCTCATCAGGACTATCAGATGTTTTAGCATTCCTATGTCTTTAAGGGCATACCATAGCTTTTGATGATCTATGCAGTCGAAGGCTTTGGTATAGTCTATAAAGCACATACTGATTTTCTTTTGGAATTTCCTCATACACTCCATTAGCCATCGTATATTTGCAATGTGGTCCCTTGTGCCTCTTCCTTTCCTTTGACCTCTACAGGAATGTTCTTTTTTAAGCAGTAAATGCTATTTTCTGTGCAGGAAACAATCTCATTTTCTATACTGTCACCCTACACCTTTATTTATTTATTTATTTATTTAATAGCATGTAATAAGTCCCAAACTGTGAATTAGCTTTTAATACATTTTCTTTTTCTTTTTCATCTGGAATGTTGTTACCAAAGATGAACCAAAGAAAATACTCACTAATTTGCACACGCAGAATCCAATAGTTATAGCTGTTTCTAGTATGTACAGGATGATGCTATACCTGCGTTTCAAACATCTGTAAAATATGAGGAGTCTATGGCAGGGGGAACTAGGAGACAACCTATTTCAGCATCAGAGTCAGATTTTACAGGCAGACTTTTAAGAGCTCACCATTCACAGTCCTCTTTTGGATGAGCTTAATTAATACTTCCCTTAAAAGTAAAAATCAGCAGGATCAAGATCTTCCCATCTTGTTTATTCCTTGATCCTGCTTAACATACAAACTAACCTGAAGCTACTTCTGTTCCATCAAGTTTTTGGAGATCAAAGTCTTCTCTGATTCAGCTTTCAGTTATATCTGATTTTTTTTTTTTTTGTCCTGACAGAGGTGTTAATTAGGATTGGTTTTAATACTGTTTTTTTTTTTAAAATATATTTTTGTGTAACGGTCTATACCTATGTTGATTACATAAAAAGCAGAATAATGATAAATAACTAATGCATGGCTTCCTTCCAATTAATTGTACTTACAATTGGCATATTGACAGTGACAGCCTATCATTAGGAGACTCTCACATCTTCAAGATTTGCTCAACAACATATGTTAGGAATCAATGGGTTTAGATAGGGTGTAGTGGGCAGTACCAGACTAGAGGTCCTATCAATTTATATGCATGATAGCACTCTTAAAAGGCATAAGTGAATTATGTCTATAGTGACAGAATCTGGCAATTTAGATAGAAAAATAATTTGGATTTCATTGTTTATAATGTGGAATAGTAAGAAGATTAAAAAACAGGTATAAACACTTATATACAACATGAAGAGAGAATATAATTATTTTTAAATACTTCTTTCATAAGTACACATATTTTATTGGAAACTGGCAGAAGATACTCTACTGAGTAGCTTCACTCCCTCCATATTTGCATGCAAATGGAATTCTCATTTCTGTTTTATGTTGTTTTAGAGAAAGTAGTTGGGAATTAATTAATTCATAATTGAACTGATGAAAAAAGTTAATTGTCATTTTAATGAAACCAACACCAGCACAACTAATGGGCAATTGCTCCATTAAAATCAGACACCAGACAAAGCTTATTCAGTTTAGTGATATAATGGCAACACTTATAGCTACAAGAAAATTCACAATTAGAATGTATTAACAAGGTCAAAATAGCCATTTATGTGTGAATGTGTGAAGTGAATATTAACAACATCCCCTCACTCTCAGTGACTTTCCAGTTCCCAATTCTGTAAAAAAAAAGTCCCAAACCTAAATAGTACTTGATTTGTACTCACATTTTTAGGGTGGAATATGTCAGAATAAGCTTTATTAAATCAGTGAAGCAAGTTGGGTTACTCTTAGAATATTCATTACCATATATCATCTAAACTAGATGTTTTTTAATCACATTTTCTCTTCATGGAGCATTATTCATATCCACATTGCTGCCCCCCCCCAATGTTTTCAAAATAATCTTTTGTTACTTTGAATATACCTTCAAGTTAACTGGTGAACACAAAGTACCTGGGGAGGAAGAGCATGCCTTATTCACAGCTCAAGCATGACACTTTTTGGTCCTGTTCAGCCTGACAGTGGCTTTTATTGGAGAGTCACTTCTAGTATTCCTACCCAACATAACCAAGTTGGACAAATCATTAATCCAAACTAGTAAGATAGTTGCATGTATGTGCACCTTCAAGATACCTGTCAACCTTTGGAAACTCCATAGATTTCATAGGGTTTTCTTAAGTCAAGAATATTCAGATGTGGTTTGGCATTCTCTTTCTTTGTATAACAAGGGCTGACTCTGCTCAGCTTCCAAGGGCTGACTCTGATCAGACAAGATCTAGCGCATGCAGTGTACATAGGCCAGCAAGATAATTACTCTAACATAATTCACTTTAATTAGAGCTACTATTTCCTCTTCATATCATGAAATACTCAAAGCCCAATCATATACTTCTCTTTACATTATGAAAATGATGTTGCAGAGGATAGAATTTACCATTCTGAGTCTGGCCACCAACTACTTTTAACAGGGGGCATATTTAAAATTGATCAAGGGGTGGAACAGATGGGTAGGAAGGAGCGGCCAGAGGCCAGTCCCTCCCAAAGCACCCCAGGACTGTGACGACCAATGGTGACCCCTGTCATGGTCCCAAATGGACTATAACAGGGAGTGGAAAAGATTGGCTCTTCTTGGTACAGATTTGGGCCTCCTTAGGCAGCCTGGGAGCAAACCTGACATGGCTTCTGCATGGGTTGGGGGCATGCGTCATCTAAATGCCACACTCCCAAGCCACGTAGAAACCAGCATTTTAGGCTCATTTGTTTTGGGCCTAAGTGTCAAAGACACTTACCAAGACCCAATTTACCCCATCTAGAAAAGCCAAAGCACATGGAAAGATAAGCTTAATCTATCTTAAGACATATAAAAAGAGGCCCTGTCAGAGCTCTTTCTCTACATACCCAGCTGATTATTCCAATTTGGATATGACTTGGCTACACAGGAGTAGCTCTGGAGAATAAGGGTAGTCTTTTCTCTCTTTGGGGGAGGGGTAGAGTTTGTTGGAATTAACATTAGAGAAGAAAGATTGAACATCTCTTTGCAAGTGACTTGATCCACTGACAGAAAGTGAGAACTATAAGATATGTCCCCTTTTATATCACTTTTAAATTCTGATTCAATTAATGAAATTAGCATAGAGATAGGGGGCTCACTTGCTGTATTTCCAATCTGGATTGGACCACTGTACCTTGGGGGAGGTCCACATGGGCCAAAAGACCTATGACCCCATTCCCACTCTGGCTTCACATCAACTTCTTTGGATGATGCAGGCTAAAACCCCAGGGCAGGATCAGGCTGGATTCTGGCAGAGTGGATGCAGATTTGGTGGATCCAGCCCAATCCCAGGGTTTAATGTGTTTACAATGATGCACCTTTTGCTGCTAAGTATCCTGAAAACTCTGTGACAACTCCTGGTTGAATAGATGGCCTCCATGTGCTCCTTACCCTACTCTCCCATTATCACAAATGAAAAGACCCCCATCACCATGTCTGATGTGGGAACAAAACACTTGGCAGCCAAGTGCCCATTTCCATGTCAGATGCAGGGATTGAGTCTTTTCAATAGTGACAATGGAACAATAAGGTAAGCAGCATGTCATGGTATTGGGTCCATGACATGAGGATGGGTGGGAGTGTAAACACCAACCCATCCCTGCACCAGCCTGGGTACTGGCTTAGCATCTGGGTGAGGAATCCACAGGCAGAACCCATGATTTCTTGGCCCATCTACTCAATGCCTTGATAACAAGGCAATGAGCCACATATTGATAAATCCCCTTATGCTTGCTCTAGAATAAAACGGAGGAGGGTGTATTGTCTACCTTGGCTCGAAAACACATAATAACAAAGAACAATCTTTGTGGTATTGTTTATAGCAACACCACTTTTTCTTCTTTTGGAAAACTGGCAATGTTGGCTAAAGGTGATGGGAATTATGACCCACCAGCATCTTGAGGAATATATATTCTCCACCCCAGATAGTGATATAGAAAAGACAAGAGCAGAGAAATGAGAAATCATCTTTGAGATACACTGTTGAGTCCCTAGTCTGTAAGATAAACTAATGATAGCTAAAAACCTATTTGTCTATTAGTTAACTATTTGGATTCAGTATGATACACAGAAAAAATACTACCTAGCCTCTTTATACTTTCTGTCTGTGCAGATACATTTCTGAAGTAATAGCACACATCTATGTGTGTTTTGAGATAGAATAGGCTTCAAACAGTTGAGTGCAAGGTACATCAGCTTTTGTCTCCAAAGGTTCAATAAAGTCTTGTTTTTGTTTTTGTTTTTGTTTTTATCAAATAGCTTTGAGGAATTGATTGATTTATGTGAGCAGAGGGAGGAAGAAGCAAGTTGTTGAGCTCCTTCCAAGGTTTATGAGAAATCCTGGGATAAATGAAGGGGTAAGAAGGAAAGGGAGAGAAAAGCAAAGGACAAAAAAGCAAATAACTCAAGTGGTGGAAATATAGGGGAATACACCCTTGGGAAGAGGGAACTATAATGAAGCTGAGGCTAAAAGAGAAGAATTGCTTCATCCCTGCAATCTAAGAAAGGAATTCAAATATTCCCCAGCTTCCACCCTGTTCTAGAAACTGTAGAGGAACACATCAAAACAACAGGTAAGATGAGATATATTTGCTACAAAAGGAACTTACTAATTATTTTGCTGTAGGAGGCTGCAAGCAGCTGAACTCCTGAGCCAGACCAGTTAAAGGGACAGTAATTTTTGATTCTCTTGGAAAATAAAATAAAAAAAAGTATTTACAAAATAAAATCACAGCAAGGAAAAAGGGGAAGGGACTGAATTATCAAAAACAAGAAATTGTCCCCTTTGAACTTTAAATCTAAAAGTCATAATGGTGGTTTTGACAAGAAAGGGTTACAAAAACCTGGGATTCACTCCTTTAAATCCTAATGAATTAAACTCTCTCCTTTGTATATATAAAAAAAGGAAAACAAGCCAAAATTACCACTTACTTTTCTTCAGCTGTAGAATCAAACAAACAAACAAAAGATATGGACCACATATCACTTTTGGACCTGACTGCTGATTGGTCTTTGAGCAACAGACAGCTTCTATGTGTTTCTCTATACAAAGACCCCTGCCGACTCATCAGGAGGAGTTACCTGTTGCGATGACCATTTTAAAGCAGGTGACCGCCAGTTGGCTGGGTGCGCAGGAAGTACCGCCTCACTTCCTGCGCGCCTAGCCAATCAGCTTTACTAATATTGTAAGAAAGCATGCTGGGAAATCTTGTGGTGCAGCAAGCATTGCAAGATTTCCTGTGGGATGTTGGGGCTATATAGCCCTGCGCTGCCATGTGGCGGCAGCCATTTTAGAGAAGCAGCTAAGCAACCCAACCCACCCACCCTAATTTTAGGGTTTTGTGTTAGGTTACTCTCAGGCTTAGGCTGGTAGCCTTCGGGGGCCGGGAGGGAATTATTCCCCAGGGCTTTTCGCCCTACCTGAGAATATTTTGCTATTAGATAATTAGGTTTGGGTCTTATTATTGATGTAATGTTAATTATGGTATTGTTGCCAAGCTTTGTGATGTTGATATTAAAGTTAATTGTTTAATTACATAATTCTAGCTTAGTCACAACTTGGGAACTCAGGGTCTGTATTTTTAAGTTATGGTTAATTCTGGTGGAGGGCGGGTAACGACCCCCTACCCACACAAAATAATTGGCTAATTAAAAATTGATTAGGATTAATCAGGCTAAATTAAAGTGACGTCAGTACTTAAGTTCATGATGTCATTAACTTAATGATGTCATATAGTTCAATATGATGTCATTTCTGGTTGGGAGGGGCAAAATTGTTTATTGTTGTTATTTACATGCTTTGTCACGTGCCATGAAGGACTAACCACTTGGGTTAGTCACACCTTCACATACACACGTGACAAAGCATTTGAGTATTTAATTGTAAATTGTTTGTAAATAGACTTTGTACAGCTAAATAAAGTTGTGACCTGTTTTTACCCACAAGAAGGCGTCACTTGTCCTTTGTGCCAGTGCAACTGTGGAACAAATTTGGCAGATGAAATTGCTACTGTTGAAAAGGCTGAGAGCAAGGGTGTAATTCAACAACATGGAATATTACAAGAGGAAATCTCTGCTTACTTTTCACCAATTGTAGTGATAAAAAATACAGACACAGAACTGTCCTCTAATTCTGTTGTTGATTGGTCCTTTAATCACAGACAAATCCTGTTTGACCCTTATGATGTGGTTGACATAAATCCTGTGGTTGACTCAGCTTTTGATAAAAAGATTGATAATTCTAATCACTCAATAACATGGAAAAAAAGAATTACCTCAGAAATCTCGAAGGGGAACAAAACTGGGAGTGGCATGCAGCAATGTAGATTACTTCAGGAGGAATGGCAAGAGGATAAACTCCTAAACCTCACCAAATAGATTAGCAATATAAACAAGGATTTACAATCAATTAAGTCCTTCCTCTGTGAACGAAATGCTTTATTAACAGTGATTGCTGAATCCTTGGTAAAGCTAGATACTGATCTTGAAACCAAGTCATTAGTATCGAATAAGAACTTACTGCACCCCAACAAAAGGGAACCTCCCATTAGAGAGCAAACTTCATGCCTAAAGAAGCCAAAGACAGCTAAGAAAAGCAAAAGTGCTATGAAATCAAGACCAGAAAGAAGAGCAACATCAAAGCATAACAAAGGAAATCCCACAAAACTGACTAACTCAACAAATAATAAAGCCAATAAATCTGTTAAATTTCAGGAATTGAGTGATAAAGTGGTAATTCACTCTGATCACAAACAACTGCCTACTGAAAATCTGCTGGTTTCTCCACAGCCTTTGTGTAGTGGCACTGAAGAACTAGATTCCCAGGATCCCTGGGACAAAGCCCTGCCAAAAGGCCTGAGTCATTCTGAGAAGAAACCTCCCCCAACATAGATCCTCTAACACCTCAAGACAATTCTACTAAAAATAAAAATTGGAACATGGTACTAATGAAGTATAAATTGGTCATCAGCAATTATCCCAAGCTAGTTGGTATGGTACCTGAGACAGTTTGCAAGGACCACCTTTTACATACTCTAGACGGTTGTGGGGCCCTCACTCCCAATGGCATTGTTCAAGTGGAATACTTATACTATAATTACAAACATGTGAGAGCTGTTGTGACTTTTTCAAATGAACACACAGCCAGAAAAGTATTTCTTCTAAGGAAGCAGTTATTAAATAGAGGACTTTTAGTCTTCTCAATTCTTCCTGAATAAAGCCCCACCAATGCCTTTATTCAAATCTGCAGCCCCTAGACTAACTCTTCATAGTAACATAAATGATAACATGAATGATAATCTTATTGATCTAGGAGATACAGTATACAGTTCAAATCATTCTTGGTATGAGGAACAAATTGTTTGTGCGTCCTCTGAACTAAAAGGTCAGTCAGACCTGCTTAATGTCCCCATCACTGTGGAGGAAGAGTCTCTCGTTAATGCATTTCAAATGTTGCCCCCAGCAGCTCAGTCCGATATCATAGATAGACTAACTTCCTTGAGGGCGATTTACTAAGGGCCTCGGCAGACGACTAATAGAGTCGTCTTCCGGGCAGGGAAGAGGAGGGGCAGCCGCACGAGCGGCGCCCCCTCCTCTCCCTGAGGTCGCCCTTGGAGTCGCCGGCCCTCCGCACGGCCGGCGCTCCGGGGATGACCTCACGCCGCGGCGACCGTACGCGCCGTGGCGGAAAAGACAGTGAAAGTGCACCCGCCACTTTTAGTGCGCACTTTCGCTGTCTTGAGGAAGGAGCGCTGATTTAGCGCTCCTTCCAGGGACGCCGCCGGTGCGCCGAGGTGCGGAGGCTGCGGCCCCGCGGCGCGCCGGGTCTCCAGGGGAAGAACTGACAGAGACTGACAAATTCTCCCAACCTGAGAATTAGAACAACAACAGATAAGGATAAGAATTATAAGATCACTGATTGAGATGAGGAACTCAAAGGCAAATAATATTTCTAACTCCCCTCAAATAGCCCTTGATATGGATATACAGCCACTCACAATCATCACTGATGTATCAACAAGTGATCATAAGAGTTCCAGGGAAGACACCCAGGGCAGTGAGTGTATTTTGATCAAGGGGGCTGTATTTGATAATGAAATGGGACAACGGAAACAGCATCAAAGAACTGACTGACAATACAAGCATCAGAGCATAACACCTAAAATTGTACAATCTTTTGGCTCTGAGGCGGATGCCCTAGCCCCTAATAATGCAAAAGCATTTCTACCAACAAAATCTTTATTCAAGTGCATGTCTTGGAATATAGCTGGGTAGAATTCTAAGATCAATGGTTTTGATGTGATAGATTACATAAACGAGTTTGATGTGATCTTCCTCCAAGAGGCATGGTGCACATCTGGATTAGATTGTAATGGATACACCATATTTGATTTATCAGCTATTCCACCCTCTGGCAGAGGAAGACCTAGTGCAGGACTTGCTATCCTGATTTCTCCAGTGCTTAAAGCCATTATTAAGTGCCTGCTACATTGTGAACCAATTGCCATGGCCTGTTTAATTGATTTTGGTACTCTGTATTTGCTGACGATAAATGCATACATTCCACCAAAGCTCAGTAGGGATTGTAACAAAAAGGTGTGGAAAACATTAGAAAATTATATTGTCTAATTAGAGGGGCAATTTTAGTTCTGATGGGGGATTTTAATGCCTGAATTGGCCACAACAATGAGGCTGTTTTGTCTTCCCATGCTTGGTATTTAGAAGAGATGGAGGAATGTATCTTGAATAATGATAGACATTCCAAAGATTGGGGGATTAATTATGCTAGCATATGCTTTGTTCAGATAGTTGAGCATCTTGCTTTGCGAATGCTCAATGGGAATTCTTTATTTAACCCACATGGCGAGTACAAATATATATCAGCAAATGGTAGCAGTACTATTGATTATACATTAGTTTCTGATGCCCTTGTTGATTTTATAGTTAGATTCTTTGTAACTACCTGGCTTGACAGTGATCATCTCCCTCTTTCCCTCTCCTTCGAGATCTCCACTAATATTCACTCTCAGATACAACCCCACATTATTGATTCAGCCATGGTGCTTAGACAGTAAAGGCTATGGTGGACAGAACATCTCCTTGGACAGATTTCAGTACTCCCTAACAACATTGTGTCTGGGGCTTAAGAACCAGATCATTGAGTCATAAGAAGTGCAACATGCCCTAGAGAATTACTCCCAGCTCCTCATGACACTGACAACATCACTGAGGTACACAGAGAGGAGACCTAGAAATTTCAAGCATAAAGGATTGGCCCCCTTGTTTGAGAAAGCCTGTGCTGAAGCCAGAACTCACCTAAGGAATATGTACATTCAATATAGGAGAGATAATTGCCAGATACTCCCTCAATCCTATTACACCACCAGAAGACATTATAAATCACTTTTGGCAAGGAAAAAGAAAGTGGCAATTCAAAGGTAATGGACATCACTGATAAACTTCTCCTTACAAAAAAATACCAAGCTCTTCTGGGCCACAGTTACAGGGATGACAGGAAATATTGGTGGCTCTCCCCCTTGCAACATCCCCATAAACTTATGGGAGGATTAATTTTACACATTGTATAGAGATAGTGGGGATCAGGTTTCTGCTATCCCCAATGAGTTTACCTCATCTGCCCTGAATTGCCGGGATATTCCCCAGTGGCCCCCTGCGTCCCAAGATGAATTAAAGTTACTTATTACTCATCTTAAATCTGGAAAAGCCCCAGGGCCTGATTAATTCTTGCCCGAGCTTTTGAAAGCAAACATCTCATGGTGGGCACCTCTACTTGCCTCCTTTTTTACCTTCATTAATCAGACAGCCAGAGTACCTACTAGTTGGTCAAAAGCGATTATAATCCCTATCTACAAGAAGGGAGATAGGAATGACACTTCCAACTACCATCCTATAAGTTTACTCTCAGTTGTGCGTAAACTCTATGGCTGATTTCTTAACAATCGTTTTACTGAATGGATAGAGAATGAGAATATTATTGGTGATGAACAAATTAGCTTTAGAAAGGGTAAGTCAATCTATGATCACTGCCTGGTCTTGAACCATCTGGGTGAGAAATAACTTAACTCCCAAAGTAAGGGCTTATATCCTGCATTCATTGACCTGAAATCAGCTTTTGATTTAATCCCAAGAGAGAGACTATGAATCAAACTTCTCGCCTCTTCTATTGACAGGAGATTATTATGGCTGATTAAGAATTTGTATAGAAACACGACTATACAAGTGAGAAGTGGTATCCAGGGTAATCTCACAAAATCTATTTTTGTTGATAAGGGTGTGCATCAAGGTTGCATTTTGGCACATTTATTATTCAACCTATATCTTAATGTTCTTTCAGCCTTTATCACCTTAGAAGCCCGTCACCCACCCAAACTGGGCTTGGTTACAATTCCTTTACTGCTGTATGCAGACAATGTAGTTCTCCTCTCATTTACTAAAATAGGCTTGAAACAAATGCTGAGAGCTTTTGGGGGTTACAGTGAAGAAAGCCATTTAATCATCAATTATAGTAAAACTAAAATCATGGTCTTTTCCAAGAATCAATGTTGGTCCAATTGGGTTATAAATGGACATAAGTTAGAGCAAGTTAAACACTTCAAGTACTTAGGAGTAATATTTCAATCAATGAATGGCTGGGCATCCCAGCAGTCTGCTGCTATTCAGTCAGCAAATAATAGTGCTAAGGCATTAGTTTGGTTTTTTTTACACTAAAGGAGGCCAATTTTTACCTGCTGCATCTAGGCTGTTCCAGGGCAAGGTCTTGCCACAATTGTTATTTGGTATTCCTATTTGGATCCTAGGTTTTTCTTCAGCATTAGGATGGATCCTTTCAGACTACCTTTGGAAATATTTGGAGTACCCAATTGTGTTCCATCAGCAGTTTTATGGCTTGAAGCGGGCTGCATTCAGTTGAATGTACTGCCTGGACGTGGGCCCTAAATTATTCGCTTAAACTTTTTTGTGCTGACCCTGAGTCAGGATATTTGTATCTTGTAATGAAAGACAATTATACCACCCTTTGGTCTAAAAATATCAAGGAAAAATTGCAGAGAGTGGGCTTTTCAAACAACTTCCTCATTACACATGATTTATCCAGGGCACAGCAGATTCTGGAATGCCATATAAAAGATATTGATATCTTTATCCTCTACCCGCACTACCTGTTCTCCCATCAGTTTAGGGTTGCAGTTCAACCTTGAGAGAGAGGCACACTATTTACAAAATTTGACCATCCCAAAATACCAAGCTGTGTTTACTAAAGCAAAATTTAATGTTATCCCCTCTGCCTTGCTAGAAGGCCACTTTAAGGGAACCCCTTATAAGAATGACTCTGCCCTTGCGGTAAAGGTTCTGTTGAGTCTCTAGAGCATGTCCTATTTTTCTGTACTTTTTATAAGGATGAGAGGTTAAGATTAATTTCACCCCTCCTACTTAAGTTTCCAAGCAGACCAATTAATTGGTACCTGGTGTATTTGTTAAATGACTCTGAGAAAAGTAAAATAGAAGCAGTGACAAAGTTTTCCTCTCTGCTGCTAAGCGTAAGATTATGACCCATGTAAAACAAACAGCCCCGTCTATTGTTTCTTAAATACCAATACAATTATTCATCTTGTCCCAGTGCCATATGGCCTAGTATCACCTAATGTATCTGTGAGTGACTTTATATATGTATATATTTATGTACATATGTATCAATTATGAGTATGTTATGAATATTTGTTTTATAGTGCTATTTTATCATGTTTTATATGTTTTATATATACTCTGTTGCCTAATGGCCTGTTGGCTGAAATAAAGGTATGTTGTTGTTGTTTATTACACACCATTGTGAATACGCAAACAGTGTTACGGTATATTACAAAGGATGGAAAATCCTTGTATTTCTTCATGTCCAGCTATGTTCAACATTCTGAGCACTTTTTCTGGCACATAGAGAAAAGTGGGATTAATATATTGGAAGTGTAAACTGGTTCTGTACTTATTTCAATTATCCTTTCCCAATGGGGTAAGGGGAGAATGAATTATTTACCCATGTTTCTCCCTACTGTGGGGGCATCACTGAAAACTATACATGAGGAAAGTGTCCCACCCATGCTCACTTTTTTATCCCCCTCCAATGACATGGCCACGTAGTGGCTGGGGATGTTTTAGGGCACAAATAGAGATCTATGTTCTAATAGCCAGTCCATGATGATGCAGGCATGCTCTGGGTCTTTCTTGTTGGAGTCCCCCCAACACTTGAGAAGATTCTTTTTTATTTTCCTCATAGTCTTGAAACATCATTTCCATCCCTATTGTATGTAAACATTCCCTCCTGTCCAATATATTGTGCTCCCTTTTGTATTAGTAGGGAAATATGGTAGGTAATATTTGACTGGATTAACCTAACATTTAAAAGAAACAAGCCTTTTCCTTTGTATTAAAACAAACAAACAAACAAAAACAGCAACTGAACAAATATACCTCCCTGATCTTAAATCACAGGGAATGTGATTGGTCCTCCGTGATTTTCATAAATGATATCTGACATAAGATGTACTTTTGAATCTGTGCAATCATCAAGGTTTTGTAACTGAATGCTGATAGAGCTTAGGTTGAAGTAATCAAAATGTCAGCATAATTTAAAATTATCATTTATATTCATCCTGGCAAGTTAGTCATTTGAGAGTCACAATCATTTTCAAAATTATTGTTGATTGACCGGAATGTTTGATTTATTAAATCTTTATAATAGATACAACACAGATGTCACTATTAATACTATTATAAATTAGGGTTCTTATGTATACTGATACACTAGGTGACATAGAGCAAATCAAACATGCCTGCTACAGTGTTTTTGTCTCCAACATTTTATATAGAACCTTCAACTTGATACATACAGAGTCTGTAAATCAAATTTGTCATGCTATATTATATGGTATAGAATGCCCTTAAAGACATGGGAGTGCCAACACATCTGATAGTCCTGAAGAGAAATCTGTTTTCAGGACAAGAGACTACTGTCAGAACAGAACATGGGGAAACAGAAATGGGAAAACAGAATGGTTCCCAATTGTCAAAGAGGTCAGACAAGTCTGTATCATATCACTCTATCTGTTCAACTTGTATGCACAACATGTTATAAGAAAAACAGACTTGGATACAGAAGAGGGAGAAGTGAAAATAGGAGGAAGGAGTATCAACAATCTAAGATATGCAGATGACACCATATTACTAGCAGAAAACATCACAGACCTAGAGCAACTACTAAGGAAGGTCAAGGAAGAAAGTGCAAAGGCAGGCTTACTGTTGAACTTAAAGAAAACAAAAATAATGATCACGGAATATATTCATAATTTCAGCCTAGGGAATAAGGAAATAGAAATAATAAAAGAATTCCTATACCTTCAATAAAACATTGATCAGAACAGGGACTGCAGTCAAGAAATCAGAAGACTGAGAATGAAGAGGGCAGCTATAAAAGAACTAGGAAAGATCCTAAAGAGCAAAGACATATAACTAAGCATGAAAGTCAGAATCATACAAGCAATTGTGTTCCCCTTTACCATGTATGGCAGTGAGAGCCGGACAATTAAGAAAACAGATAAAAAGAAAATCAATTCATTTAAGATGTGGTGCTGGAGAAGAGTCCTGAGGATACCATGGATGAAAAGAGAAAGAGAGGAAGACCACATGCTAGATGGATAGATTCCATTAAGGAGGCCTAAGTATGAATCTGCAAGAACTAAGGAAAGTAGTGGAGGATAGGGAGTCTTGGAGATGTTTCATCCACAGGGCAGTCACAAATTACATGTTAATCAGTTCATATACATGCACACACAAATGTCCCAATAAAATTTAGAGCTTGGAGGGTGATGAGACAGGCTTTGATATGTGCATCTCTGGTTAGATGAAGAATCACCTGAACCATGAAAAGTGTTGGGGAATGTGTGGCCCTCCAGATGTTATTGAAGTGCAATTCTTATCAATCCCAGTCAATACAGATAATAGTGACAGGAGCTTTAAAAAACAACTTCTGGAGGACCACAGGTTGCCCACTCAGCAGTGTTATGCATATCCCAGTTGTTTTCAACAGAGGGAGACATTCACAAATAGCCCTTTTGTTTGGAAATATATTGTTTTGAAGTAGGAGGATGCTGATTCACTTCTCCCTGCTCCTCTTCCACATGAAACAGTTTCATTGTATATCAATACTTTTAAAAGTTATGTTTGTGTGTAAACATGACAGCACTTAACATTTCTCAGACTGGATTTATGACTTTTTCCACATTTTCATGAACATTAGAAATCAGACCATCAGCAGTTCTACTTTATATAATATTACATTTAAAAGACATAACTAAAAACCTCATATGTTCTGCCTGCAAGAACAGAATTGGCAGGCTGCAAGTCTTCAGTAGTTTTTCTTTTTTCTTGTAGGAAACAACAAATACAGTTAACCCTCCATATTCACAATTTTTTTTATCCACAGATGCAAATAGGCACAGTTTGAAAATATTTTTAAAATATATACATTCCAAAAAGCAAACTTTAAATTTGTCATTTCATATAAAGGAACTATCATACTGTGCCACTGTATATAGTGGGACTTGAGCATCCATTGATTTTGGTATCCACAAGGGATGCTGGAACCAACCCCCAGTGGTTACCAGAGATCCACTGTCATTTAATCAGTTTTTATCCTGTTGTGAGAAAGAGTTCAAAAAACACAGTTTTTGAAATCTATTCCAAATGTGGAAGTTAACATTGTACAAAACATGCATGTAGCTGAAAACACATTTTTCTGCATAGGAAACAGCACAGAAACATTATTTACTGAAATGATCTTTCATGCACACAAAATATTGTTTCATGCACAAAACAATCACATACAGATTTTGCATAAAAGAATCCTTAATAGCCGATTCTCATCAGTCCAGGATTCTTCTTGTTAGGGTTTCTCAACACACAAAAAACACATTTTGATCATATTTTTTTTAAAAAAATATTTCCATTCTTCATACACAAAAGCAATTCATAACATGATTCTGCTTTTCTGCAATCATGCAACCATGTGTTTGTGTATGGGGAAGAGATCAACTGCAAAACCCATAACTGTGAACAA
This sequence comes from Phrynosoma blainvillii, assembly GCA_026167975.1. Lineage (NCBI taxonomy): Eukaryota > Metazoa > Chordata > Lepidosauria > Squamata > Phrynosomatidae > Phrynosoma > Phrynosoma blainvillii. Next base: position 176,859,051 of record JANUYF010000003.1, read on the forward strand.
ACATGAAAATGGAGCAAGTGGTTGAAGGTAGATTTCACTCTTTTTCTTGCTTTTCTCTAAATGCAATTTTTAAACTGAAAATAGAACATAAGAGGTTCAGGGCATGAGTTGTAGGGACAATTTTCTCAGTCATTTCCCATCTTCCCCTCTCTCTTGTCAAAATTCTCAATTGCATGTTAAGCAGTGGGTTCAACAGGGGACACTATCTTTGCATTCACTGATACCAAACCATCCTGCTTCATTCCAGACTGTTTATATAACTCTGATACAAAAGAAGGCCAATCCTACTGGCATGTCCTTGAGTTATATTCATTTAATACTAATAGTTTTAGAGTAAACATCCACTGCTCTTATGTCCTTGCATGTGATCCCAATCTGGAGGAAATGCAATTTGAGGCTTTGCCACCCATTACAGCTCAATCTATTTGTTTATGACACATATATTTCATAAAAAGAAGAGTGGGGAATGCTAATTTTGATGCTTGTTAAGAGTTTAAAAATAAAGTCAGTGCCCTACAGTTGTAACTGATTTCCAACACTATTTTCCAGCTTCTATTTTTTCTGGCAATCATTTTTTCTTCAAACTTTTGTAAGATCAACACTGACCCTTTGAAAGGAACCCACAGTGTTTTGGAATTTTTGGTGTTTTATCAATACTGAAACTATGGTTAGATTAATTAGCAGATTTAGCAGGCTACATTTGTAAACCAATTAATTTTAATCTTACATGGTACACAGTTGCCCAACCATGCCCTGAAAAGCACACAATATTCATTTAAAAAGCTGCCTCTCACACCTTTCAGGAAGAGTTAAATGCAACAAAGGGTGTAAAACAGAAGAACGATAACAGTCTGCAGCATGGATATTGCTCATAATTCCATTTTTTTAACCGGGGGGGGGGGGAGGAGGAGAAGAAATTGCCATAAAGTTAAACTTGTCTTTTTATTAAGCTGCAGAAAAGATGTATCTTCATATGCCATCTGCACTTAAACAAAGAAAGCAGAGTAACTCTTTCTTGCAATTGCCATGCCATATTTTACTACTTATCCCAAATTAAAAACACAAATGGAAGACAAGAAGAGCTGGTTTTTATAGGCAAAATATTTGTAAAGCTGGTGGGTTTGAACTTCTACAGTCTAGCAATCCACCCCCAATGCAAGAGTTTGTTGAATACACTCCCATGCAGAGAATCTTGATGGAGACCATCCCTGCTGAAGAAGTAACAACTGAGTGGCCATGACTGCTGCCATTTCCCAGTGACAATTTCCCTGAGCTTGAGAGAGAGGAAAAACAGGGACATCTGTCTTTACTCATTTTAATGACAGGCTGACTGAAATAAGACTAAGCCAGGTCAAATTTTCTTCCTGCAAGCCATCATCACAAGTCTGTCTTGAGTGACTTCATTAAACTATTATCATCTATATCTCAGCCACTAAGATTTGGCTATTTATTATATAGTGTGGGTATCATGGTTTTAGTGTGGTTTTAGTGTTTGCAGTTTTATGTTGTTTTTAGATGAGATTTTAACTGTTTTATTATAATATGTTTTTAGAATTTTATTTGTGAGCCACCTTGGGTCCCCTCCGGGGAGAAAGGCAGGATATAAATCAAATAAATAAGATCAACCCTTGAAATGCTTCAGAAACCATTTTCTGCTTTTTATGGCTAATATTCCTTCCTTTCAGAGAGTGGCTGAACCAGCTTCAATGACATTTCATCTCTGTATTGGCATGCTAAGGTGAACTCCATTTTCCATTTTAAAGGGAGATGCATAAATGCCACAACTGATATATTTCCAAAGCCTTGTTTGTACATCAACCATGGACAGTATAGGCTAGTGATTCTCAAACCTGTTATCCCTCTGACCACCCACCCCTTACATCTACATGTGGACATCATGCCCCTCTCAACATAGTATATAAGTAAAAAGATTGCATTTGTTTAGTGTGTGTATTTTCATATGAACATTTATGTATATTCATATTTTAACATTTTATAATTTCACACTGTGAATTTTCCTCACTGTTAATGACAGTTTGTGTAAAACCTAAAAACAAAGAATTTTCATCATATCACTTCTTTCTTTCCTTTTTCTTTGCACCCCATGTATTGGTAGATGTATTGGTAGAGGCCATAGACACCTTTTCACTGTCGTCATAGTTGATAGAACAATATTTCTTCTTCTTCTTCTTCTTCTTCTTCTTCTTCTTCTTCTTCTTCTTCCTCTTCCTCTTTAATATATTTATTTAAATAAAAAGAAAAATAATATATTTATTCAAATACAGATTTAGCTTGTGATTATAAAAGAGGGGTATACTTATTTTCAGATAACAAGAAGAACATTGTAGTGGTTAGTTCTGTGAAGACACACACAACTAAAGGTGGTGGCAAATATGGGTGTGCAATGCCACTACCTTGGTGAGATCAAACTCTTATACCCCAAAAGGCTCCAAAGCTGAATTTAAAGTCCAAAAAGGGGAAATTTATTTTAAAGAACAAAAGAAAAAGATTTTTCCTCCCCAGTTCTAACAGGCTTAAAATAAAAAGTACTTTACAGTTTAGGTTTCAGCAATCTTCAGAGTTGTCATCTCTCTGGGTTTGATCTTGGTTTGAACTCCTCCTCAATGAAGCTGGTGTAGGGTCTTTCAGCTTCTGGTGCTCTTAACTTCTTTATTGTTGATGTTTAATAGAATTAACTGCTTCTGGTAAATAAATTGGCTAATGGTAAGTAAATTGGATAAATGGTAAATAAGTTGGCTAAATGGTAAATAAGTTGGCTAAATGGTGTAAGAAATGCCCTTTCCCTCTGTCTGAGCCTGTTTGCCACCAAACAGATAAGGCCAAGCCTGCCTAAGAAAAACTAAAATCCCAAGCTGAAGCAGAGCTTGCTGGGAAGGGGCAAACCAAAAACTAGAAAAATGCAGGGGATACCTACAGCTCCTCCCACAAACTAATACAGTGGAATATTCCTATGCCCAAACTAAACTGAAAATGAAGGAAAATGCAGGGGAGAATTTAAACTGTCCAGGCTGGACACCACAAGTTCACTTCTGAATACAAATGAAGTGGTTAGTGTTATAACTCTGAGCAGCCTTATCTTTTAACTACTTTATTAAACTACTTTATTAAAGTATTAAACTACATTCAGAAGCACCATGGATGGCATGACACTTAAGTCACAAAATTTAACTAAAATCTTGACTTGGTTGCATATCTAAGTAAGATGTAATGCCCTAAAAGAAATATGAGTTGTTACATGTAGTTTAACCTGGTAATCCAGTTGAGATGGTAAAGCCCAGAAAAACCAAATTCAGAAACCCTAAGCTTCATAGGAATATCACAGTATGCTAGGCTAAGGTACTGGCAATATCGTTCAAATGGCCACTACAATTTTTTTTTTTTCCACAAGGAGAAAAAGAGCTGGGTGGGAAAAAAACATCACTCTGGCAACAGTGAAGATCCCCATTCACCCAAGGTATTATGAAGCTGTGAAATCTGATAAACATTCCCAAATTATGGTATTTGAGTGCATATTTTTAAGCCCATTAAAAATACCAATAGAAGTGCTATCCATGTCTTTAACCAGTCAAAATAAGTGCATACTCAAACTGAGAAATCCTCAGTTTTTCTTTTTATGCCTGGTTTAAAATTACTGTGGAGTCTCAGAGATTGACTTACCCATTATTATTGTAAATGACTCTCTCACTAATATTTGTTCTTATTGTTCAAAATACAATGATGCTAATTCACTTAAAGAATTAAAGATGCCTTAGAGGGGGCAGCAGTCATAGGCTTACATTCTTTTCAGTTACCCAAAGTCTCCTAATCTCTTACCTATTCTATCTGAACCAATCTGAGATGTAAAATGATACTCTTAAGGATCTTTCCACCTCTTTTCTTCCAGCCTCTTTATTCTCTCAGCTCTACTAAAAATGTCACTAGCTTAGTTCTCTGTTAGCTTAGCACCCTTAGAGAGCTTCTCTCTCTTTAAAGAAGTTCCTCAATAAAGTCTTTGGTTGTTTCCTGAGCCACTGGTGTCTTTGCTCTCTTATCAGAATTGTTAGCTGCTGTACACACACACACACACACACACACACACACACACACCGAACTTTATCATCATGCCTTGATTCAGTCCATGTCATTACTACAATTCCAGATCACTTCACTGCAGGTACTTAACCACTTGTGGGAGGAGGATGAGATGCAATGAAAATCTAAACTGACAGCCCTTTGGCCTCCCCTTTCAGAGCAAAGAAATATCATTGCTCTCTCCTAATTGTTCTTGCTTGGCTGTATGTGTATTTACCTTCTGTTGCAGGAAGTCGAGCCTATTCAATATATGCATTGTCAAATAATGTCCATTTTTTGCTTAGCTATGTTCACAAATTCTCTTCATATTAAGGCCACCTGTAATCAAAATCCTAGGCTACACTACAACTGCTAACAGAAGTCACTTGTTTCACAGAACCAGGTCTCTTGGGTCACCTTTCCCTGTGTGTTCTTTTCTACTGTAACTGCAAAAAGCTTCCCCACACCTCATCAATGTCTTCAAGAAAAAATCTAATAAGATCCCAGGAAATGTCTCTTGTCTTCTGAAATTGCTTTCTGTATGTATGGTAGATGCTACCTTCTCATTTGCTTTGCCTGTTTGTGTGGAAGTGTAGGTGAGTGAGTGCATACAAATATAAAGAGGTTTTTAGTTCTTTAAACCATTTTCCCTGGAAGCTCAACCACTTTAACTGAGGGCCTTTGCAGACTGCCAGAAATAGTGCAATTTGAGTCCACTTTAAGTGTTAGGGTTAGTGCTAGGGAATCATGGGAATTGTTTTTTTTTTGGGTTTTTTTTTTGAGACATTGAGACTTCTCTGTCAGAGAGCTCTGGTGCCACAATAAAATACAGTTCCCATGATTCCCTAACCCTAAGCCTAACCCTTAAAGTGGACTCAATTTGCACTATTTCTAGCAGTCTGCAAAGGCCCTTACTTATATTGTATAGGCATCAGTGATTCTCATAAGATCAAATATTGCACCCATTACCACAGTTTATATTTTTTTTTCTGGATCTTTGTATCATTATGACATATATTGTATGCAACAGTATTTCTCAAAGTCTTCTCAAGAAGAAGGAAAACTTATTTGTAACCTGCTTTGAATTCCATTGTGGAGAAAGTTGGGATATAAATTCTAGAAATAAATAAATAAGGAAAATAAGAAAAGTTGCCCATTTGTGTAATTCCAATTCTTCTAATTTCTGAAAAACAATGCTCAGCTCACTGTAGATAATTATAGATGAGACCTTGGTCTAGTTCAACAGGCCAGACTTTTATGCCCATTCAGGCAAAAGAATAAACCCCCACTTAGGCAGAAAGAACACAATTAACAGCCAAGTCTCTGACTCACTTTCTTTGAGAAAAAGCATGCCCTCCCTGGGACCAGGTGCTCAGGAAGGGACCCAGAGCTACACTCAATAGAACAATAGAGTGCACATGCACACAAGCACACCTCCACTCAACTCACACAATCAGACTTTTCCTAACAGACAAAAGATCCCCAAACTACAATAGAACAATAGACACTACTGGTTGCACTAGGCTCCAAACACACCAACCAGCCTTCCTCCAGCTGTCCTCACTCTTGACTGAAAAAACTCTCCCAAAAGACTGTCTGGGACTAGGGAGGTTTAACCCCACAGACCCCCAGGCTTACCTTCTGCTGTCTCTTCCTCCACACCCATGTAAAACACTCTTGTGGATCATTCCCACTTACATTTAACCCAGTTTGTGATTTGCTTTCACTCTGGGTCAGTGAATAGATTCCAGTCAATGCATCATTCCCACTATAGAAGCAGGTCTTTTCTTTATTTGCTTCTTTTTTGGCACAACTGTTGTTCTCATTAGTTTGTACCCCTTCAAAATGCCTGTCAATCATCTACATGTCATCAGTGATGCAACCAGCAACACATTCAAGAAAACACAGGAGGGAGTCATGGGTGCTGTGGCCAGAATTCTCCCCTGGTATGCATGCACCTATGGCTGTAATGGAGGACTCTCCCTGGGATGCATGCATTTTTTTAAAAAAATGACAGTATATGCACTCCATTGTTGGTCCATTCACCTGGCTTCCTACCCACAAGTAATTGCAAGTAATTGTAAATATAATGGAGTGCATATACTGTTTATATCTATATCTATAGTGCCCATAGGTCACAGCACAAAGGCAGTATGGGGGGTGGGGGTGGCTTTCCCCAGAAACTGGTGACGGTTGTGCCAACCTTCTGCCACAGTAATCCCTCCCCTTCAATTTGATGCAACTCAGGTCCGTCATTCCCACTTGCTGAACACACTTGCTAATCACTTCTTTTCAAAAGGACCAGCTAAAAACTAGTGTCTGAAAAGAGTGGGTTTTTTGTTTTTTTGTTTTTTTGCATTTGCATTTGCATTTCAATTTGCATTTGCAAATGAGTCCAAATGATCACAGTCACATCTGAAACTGTTTCAAATGGGGACAAGGCACATTTAAAGCAATCAGCAAATTGATGTAAATCGTAGTGGGAATGAGCCCTTGTTTGCCAATAATAATAATAATAATAATAACAACAACAACATTTATTTGTACACAAAGGACCTTCTGTGAACAATGGGGGCGGCTAACAACAATTAAAATTGCATACAATATAAATCCACAAGAGGCCCAAAATGCACCCACCCCTTAAAAATATAATAATAATAATAATAATAATAATAATATTTATTTATATACCGCCCTAGTGGAAAACCAATCTAGGCGGTGAACAATAAAATTTAGAAATTACAACAAGTTAAAATAACAACAATCCCTCCTCCCCCCCTAAAACATTATTAAATCAAATACAATTAAAACAACCGCAATTAAGCAGTACTTAATTAAAACCAATTATAATAACAATTACAACTACGACTAATACACACAGCACAGCAACGATGGAGCAATACAGCAGTCCATAATCTCCCGTGAATCTACATAAGGGAAGAGAAAGGGTCCTATAAGTGTCCAGCTTCGGAAGGTCTCCAAATTAACTATCTAGTCCGGAAAGGCCTGCCGGAAGAGATCCGTCTTGACAGCCTTTTTAAAGCTGTGTAAGGATGTTAATTGACGGATCTCATCCGGCAGGCCGTTCCAGAGTCTGGGAGCGACGATAGAAAAGGCCCTCTGGGAGGTCGCCGCAAGCCTGACTCTTTGGGGCTGCAGCAAGTTCCTCCCAGAGGATCGGAGGGCACGGGGAGGATTATATGGGAGGAGGCGGTCTCTGAGATAGTTTGGGCCCAAGCCATTTAGGGCTTTAAAGGTAATAACCAACACCTTGTACTGGGCCCGGAAACCAATAGGCAGCCAGTGGAGGGACCTCAGCACCAGAGTGATGTGATCCCTCCTAGATGTCCCAGATAGCAGCCTGGCCGCCATATTCTGCACTAACTGCAGTTTCCGAGTCAGGTACAAGGGTAGCCCCAAATATTAAACCAAATATAGCCCCAAATATTAAACCAAAAGCAATTTAAACATCTTAATTAAAATGGCATACAGTAAAAACCAGGTCACAGACAATAATAATATAATAAAGCAAACAGAGTAGCAGCAGCATCCAGGATGGGAGAGGGCAGAATAGGGGAGTTCCTGAGGCTGGAAGAAGAGATCTGTCTTAACAGCCTTTTTGAAGCTCCAGAGCCTGAGACTGAAGCTATATGGGGCTATATAAACTGCAGAGCCTGAGACTGCAGCTACTACTTCAAGATATTGAATGTTTGAGCCTGTTTGCTCCAGTTTTCTATTTAGCTAATTGGTTAAGTGTTGCTTTATGTCACTGTTGGAGGGGTGTGGATACTTAGTGACAATCGGCTCTTTTGGAAGGCTTTTGGTTGCACCACAAGGTGAAAGAATACACCCATTTCTCTATCTTTGCCAACTGGCTTGAAGGAAAAACATGTAGTAGGTTCTTGTTCCAAAATAAATAAAAAAAATCTGAGGAAAGACTGATAACCATGACCACCTGGGGGAATCCCTTGGCATCCTTTGGTCCTTTCATGGATCAGGCTAAGATGAACCATAAGATCTATGTCCTGGATTTCACACTTGGAAGTCTGAATAGGAGATAAGGCTTAAATGGGTTCCCACAAACAAATGCATGCCTGCATATCCTATTTGTGCTGCTTTGCATAATCTTGACGTTACTAAAGTTGTGGCCTTGTTTCATCCTACTCTTGTGTCTGCTGTTGTTTGGGTGGAAGAGCAATATATGTTGATGAAGTCTTCCAAATAAATCTTATTTGCTTAGGGCAACTATTGAAAACCCATTCCCATATCATAAAAAATTAGATTGTTATGACCTGCAGCACTTTTTCTGTGACGCCTGCTCTGTGAAAATGTCTCAATGGCAATTTTTTTTCTTTAGCTTAAAAATCTTCTTATATCTACTAGCAATTTGCATTTCAGTCTTGCTATTTCACTGCTGTGATGAGCCATATGAGTCTCATGTTCAGTCTTCTAATCATGTGTTTTAACATTTTTTTGTTAAAATGGCTCTTCTTTGTTTGTATATTAACATAGGCTATGGTGTAAGATGCTTTGTTTTCTGTTGTTAAAAGAAAGACAGAAATCATTCATCAGTTAACAGAAATCCATATTTTCAATCCTCTGAGTTCATGGTTAAGTCGTGAGAGTCACATTTACTAAAAAAAATTGTAAAAGGGCTCAATTCTGGTGTGCTGAAATAACAGAGGTTCCTATGGCACTCCCCTCTCCCCAGAAAAAAAATTAAGTAGTCATGATAACATATCTACTCTTTGGGAAACAAGTCTCAAAGCCAGAACAGGTCCATATTTTATTCAGGTTCTTGTCTGTGCTCCCCAAAGAAGAATTTTTTTTTTTTTAAATGAATGAATCCACATACATTATTGCCAGTGGAACTAGTGGTTCCCTGCAGGGCAATGTACTCATGTTGTTTGGGAATTCAGCAAGATAATGCAAAAGCAGTAAAGAATAGATTCCGTGTGCTACATTCTCTTCCCTCAACAGATGGCTGGTTAAACTCTGCACACATGGGAAATCAGTTTTAGAATTCTACTCAGGCCTCAGAAAATAAACTGCAAAAGTAAAGCCTCAGGAAAACATAATTTCTCCCCTTACCTTCCCCAACCCTACCCAACAGCTCTGATAAACAAAGCTCTCTCTTTACTTCCACCCCACTGCAATCTCTCTCACACATACACTCTCAATCTCTCACACACATGTACACACACAATTCCAGACTGTTCCAAGCCATTTTTAATAACTAACCAAAACCGTAAAAATCAAATTCAAAGAATATGCTCAATTATAATATTTGTGAGAGAGGTGCTTAAAGGGAAACTTCCTCTGCAGTGCTACCCACATGTAGAGATTTTCTAAAATGTGACAATTAAAATTCTTTAAATTTAGCAGCAGGATTCTGCAAGCTGAATAAAATGTATAATTAATTATAGAGGTATGCATGCATTTCATATAACTTGACACTTTATTACTTTGTGTAATTTGTTATTATTTTGCTAGTCATGGGGAGGGACAATATGTTATTCAGGGCCTTGTAGCTTTGCCCTCTCAAGACCACTGAAAATCAGTGGTTACTATCTAGTCCTTTGGATTTCAGCACCTGGTATTCAGAGATATGCTACACTTATCCCTTTCCATTTGCAGCCTTGGCACTCAAGGTTTTGAATTTATCATTCATGAAGCCAAGGACAAGGTTTCCTCCCTCCCCTGTCTCCCTTCCTTAACAGCATCTTCCCACCCCACCCCACACCCCTAAAGTGCTGGTGCCTGTAATTGGAGACCAGGCTGCCAGGGCCTGTAATTGGCTCTGGCCACCATTGGGGAATGCTTTTCTAGTGGTGCTTGGGACCCAGCAGGTTCACACCCCACACTCCTCCACCGCAGCCAATGGGCACACAATGTGTCAATTGGCTGTGGCAGATGGGGGGGGCATGCACATGCCCAGCCCAAGCACTGCTAGGAAAGCAAGTCCCAATAGCTGCTGAAGCCAATTACAGACCCCAGCACTGGGGGGGGGGGGGGGGGATGCCAGTAAGGAAGGAAGGGAGAGAATTTTCCAAATACTGAAGTACCTTTGTCCCCAATGTCAGCACTGGGGAAAATGGGACTTGACTATTTGTGAAATTTGGTATCCATGGGGGGAGGGGGTCTGGAACGTATCCCCCATGAATGGGGAGCCGTGGTTTCACTGAGCCATCATCACCCTGGGTAATATTTTTTCCTTAAAAAAACAACTTTCTTTAAAATCCTTTGAGCTTAAGCTCATCACTACATCTTGTTGTAGGAAGCTGCAGACATTTTGTATTCTATGAAACATGACTTTCTTTCATAGCAGGCAAAGGATTTAATCTCAAGAGAAATCAGGACTTTCTTCTGAATGACATTTAGGGCTTTTGCAGACTGCCAGAAATAGTGCAAATTGAGTCCACTTTAAGGGTTGGGGTTAGTACTAGGGAGTCATGGGATTTTTTTTTCCTGAGACATTGAGCCCTCTCTGTCAGAGAGCTCTAGTGCCACAATAAAATACAGTTCCCATGATTCCCTAACCCTAACCCTAACCCTTAAAGTGGACTCAATTTGCACTATTTCTGGCAGTCTGCAAAGGCCCTTACTTATATTGTATAGGCATCAGTGATTCTCATAAGATCAAATATTGCACCCATTACCACAGTTTTTTTTTTCTGGATCTTTGTATCATCATGACATATATTGTATGCAACAGTATTTCTCAAAGTCTTCTCAAGAAGAAGGAAAACTTATTTGTAACCCACTTTGAATTCCATTGTGGAGAAAGTTGGGATATAAATTCTAGAAATAAATAAATAAGGAAAATAAGAAAAGTTCCAGTAATTAATTGGTACTAACCTTTTGATTAAATGAAAATCTCAAGTCCAGTGATAACATACAAAAGACATACCAATATTTAAACAAAACACACTTCAGCATGGTAGTAATACAGTAACACTGTCATAGGAACACTGCTTAAAGCAATACATTTCACATAAACTATATTGTAACACTTTTCAATAATTAATATATATTAATAAAACATAGCCCATAAGTGTTAATGAATAGCCTGCATTTGTCCAAGGGCCTTTGTAGACTGCCAGAAATAGTGCAAATTGGGTCCACTTTAACTGCCCTGACTCAGTGCTAGGGAATCATGGGAACTGTAGTTTATTGTGGCACCAGAGCTCTTTGACAGAGAAGGTTCAATGTCTCAGAAAAAAATACAATTCCCATGATTCCCTAACATTGAGCCAGGGCAGTTAAAGTGGACTCAACTTGCACTATTTCTAGCAGTCTGCAAAGGCCCCAAGTTGGCATTTTAAGTTCAGCTTTTTGATGTGTTTGGTGACTGAGAACATCACTGTGGTAATAGTTAAACAATGAAGAAATGGAAATAATTAAAGGTGACTCCAGTCAAGAAATAACAAGTCCAGGGATGGGAAGGGCAGCTTTGAAAGAACTAGAGAAAATCCTTAAGAGTAAACATATACATCTGAGCACTAAAGTTAGAATAGTCCAATCCATTATATTACCCATTATCATGTATGGATGTGAGCGCTGGACAGTAAAGAAAGCAGACAGAAAGAAAATCAACTCATTTGAGATGTGGTGTTGGAAAAGAGTGCTTAGAATACCATGGAAACCAAAAAGACAAACAAATGGACCCTTGAGCAGATCAAGCCTGAAATTCCCTGGAAGCTAAGGTGACAAAACTGAGGCTGCTGTACTTTGGTCACATCATGAGAAGGCATTGGTCACTAGAAAAGACAACAACAACAACAACAACAATTTATATCCCGCCCCTCTGCAGAGCATTAATGCTAGGAAAGGTAGAGGGTAGTAGAAAAAGAGGAAGACTACATGCCAGATGGATAGACTCATTCAGGGGGGTTGCAGACTGCCAGAAATAGTGCAAATTGAGTCCACTTTTAGGGTTAGGGTTAGTGCTAGGGAATCATGGGAATTGTGTTTTTTTTTTTCCTGAGACATTGAGCCTTCTCTGTCAGAGAGCTCTGGTGCCACAATAAAATACAGTTCCCATGATTCCCTAACCCCAACCCTAAAAGTGGACTCAAATTGCACTATTTCTGGTAGTCTGTAACCCCTCAGAGAGGTCACATGCATGAATTTGCAGGAACTAAGCATAATACTAGAGGATAGGGGATCTTGGAGATGTCTCATCCACAGGGTCATCATGAGTCAGGGCTGATTTGAGGGCAGTTAACAACAAAATACACAATTACCCAGCAGTTCACTTCTTGGATATACTGCCTTTTACAATGACTAGAAAGGTAATGAGACAGAATAGTATTCTGAGATGGTATTAGGTAAAACCTAGGGTACAGACTTTCAGAAATCAGTCCAGGTATCCAGAGCAAATATTAACAATCTGTACCAATCTCCTGAGTACTCTAACTGAAAGAAAACTAATTCTAGGTAGCAGTTCCCCTGCAACTCTGAACCATTCAGGGGAACTGGTATCTAAGAATATATACATAAAAATATATAGAGGGTTTCTTTTTTTCTCTATCTATCTATCTATCTATCTCTCACGCACCTCATATATGCCATCCCAGTTGTTTGGTTTAATGATTAGTGTTGTGTTCAAAGATGGATTCCTCAATTCACAATGAATAGCCATGTTGCTCCAGAATAATAAACCTACACAGGCAATCCACAACCAGCCAGTGCTACATTTTTATCTCATCTGCCTGATGAGTAGGGCAGCTCCTTGAGGATAGTATTATTGCTGAAGATGAAGACAGATGCTGAAAAAAACTATAAATCACTGCTAAAGCAATTAAGAGAGAAATCTTGTGATGTCTATGCTTCTAGAAGTCTAATGGGTATTTTTACTGAGGAAAAGAAAAGGGCTAAAGGATTGGAATACAACCTACACTAACAATTTCAAATATATTGCAGTAATTCAGTGTTATCTCAGCTGGCACTTTCAAGAAATGGACAGAAGTAGAGTGGAGATACTTGAGAAATTCAAGGTCTGCAAACTCTGGATCCATATTTATTCAATTAATGTGTAGATCAGAACTTAACCAGCCAGTGAATGTTACTCTTGTCTTGATGCTGTGATGCAGTTCTTAGTAGTTTAAATATATCAAAATATCAATCTAATACACATTTTGATAAATAAAATAAAATAAATGTGACACAACTAACCTTCCTCCATTGGGTCTCTGTGGTATAGTGATATAGCATGTGCATATAGCACATAAGTAGCCATACACCCCAATGAGGAGAGTGTATGTTTGGGAACAGAGTGATATATAAAATAAATAAATTGTTCTCATATTGTTGTTAGACCAAACATTAAAAAAGGATCATAACATGGTCATATCCATTTTTACTTGGATGCAAGTCATCAAAGAAATGTACAGGATTGTAGCATGTCCAGTAATAACCATAGAGTCTATTATTCCAGGTATTATGCAATCAAATTATATTTTAAGATGTTTGTTGGCTCTAGACACCTACATATATGAGGAACAATCTTCTTCCACATGTCACTAACAATTTCTTACACCAAATGTGTGTTCTTTATTAATCAGACCATATTGGAGTCAAGTCACAGCAAGGGGTGCACAGTGATAATTTTGAGACAGAACAGATGGCTAGGAAGGGGCAGCTTGAAGCTGAAGATGCATTGGGGCTGCAACAAACATATTCCACAGCCCCAATTTGCACTGAACTTGGCCCAAATAAAGGTGGGAAAGATCCGCTCCTATTTGGAGCAGGAAAGGGCCACTTTTTCCAGCTCCACCACAACCCGAGGGTGGCTTCAAAATGCTCTGGTGGTGAGCTGGCTTCCAGGTGGCTTCAGGGTGGCTTCAGACCAAGCAGGTTTTAATGGGCGATCTGTTTCATCCCTTCTTCAGGAAACTGCCCTTTCTGAATGGGCTAGTGGTAGCTAGGAAACAATTCACTCAGGACATCCTCATCAAAACAAAGGGCCTTTGCAGACTGCCAGAAATAGTGCACATTAAATTGAGGCACTGCCCTGGCTCAGTGCTAGGGAGTCATGGGAATTGTATTTTTTTCTGAGACATTGAGCCTTCTCTGTCAGAGAGCTCTGGTGCCACAATAAATTACAGTTCCCATGATTCCCTAGCATTGAGCCAGGGCAGTGCCTCAATTTAATGTGCACTATTTCTGGCAGTTACGAAGATTCTAAGAACCCATTCAAAACATTATCCCAAACCTACATTTTTTCTGCTAGATCCATTTCAATCTGGTTTCAGGCCCAGTTATGGGGCACACTAGAGATGGACATTCATCAACTTCACAATTGGGATCATGTTCCATTCTCTTGAGAAACTTATATAGGAAGCGGGGGAAAACATATTGAAAGTCCCTGCAGATCACTGGATTTTTGTTTTATTTTATTCTGTTCCTGGAACATCATGAACTAGGCACTTTTTAAAAGCTGTTCAAGAATTTCAGAAACTGCACAGCTTTTCAGTAAAAACCTATGCATCTCTTTACTGTGGGCCTTTACAGACTGCCAGAAATAATGCAGCTTGAGGCCACTTTAACTGCCCTGGCTCAGTGCTAAGGAATAATAATAATAATAATAATAATAATAATAAATTTTTATTTATATACCGCCCTTTGGCGAACCAATCTGGGCGGTGGACATAATAAAATAGTACAACCAGTAAATACAATCTAAAACACATCATTCCCCCCCCCCCTTAAAAAAGCATTAAATCAATCAATTTAAAATAAATACAGCTAATAGATTTTAAAATTTATACCAACCAATAACCCTGCTAATTCCCTTGAGAACAGTCGGTCACACATTCCAGGTCTCAAGGCCGGGTTATTTAATCTGGAAAGGCCTGCCGGAAGAGATCCGTCTTGACAGCCTTTTTAAAGCTATCCAAAGATGTTAATTGATGGATCTCATCTGGCAGGCCGTTCTAGAGTCTGGGAGCGACAACCGAAAAAGCCCTCTGGGAGGTCCCTGTGAGACTTGTTTTTTTAAGTTGCAGCAGGTTCCTCCCAGAGGATTGGAGAGCATGGGGAGGATTGTATGGGAGAAGGCGGTCCCTGATATAGCTTGGACCCAAGCCATTTAGGGCTTTAAAGGTGATAACCAACACCTTGTACTGAGCCCGGAAACCAATAGGCAGCCAGTGGAGGGACCTCAAAACCGGCGTAATGTGATCCCTCCTAGATGTTCCCGATAGAAGTCTGGCTGCCATATTTTGGACCAATTGCATTTTCCGAACCAGACACAAGGGTAGCCCCATGTAGAGCACGTTACAGAAGTCTAGGCATGAGGTTACCAGCGCGTGCAAAACAGTTTCGAGATCCCCTACTTCCAGAAAAGGGCGCAGCTGGCGTATCAGCCGAAGCTGATAACAGGCACTCCTGACCGTCGCATTTACCTGATTCGTCATCAGGAGCGACGAGTCAAGGAGCACCCCCAAGCTGCGAACACAGTCACTGGAGGAGAGTGTGACCCCATCCAGGACTGGGGGTTGCAACCCAATTCCTGGTTTCAGGGCCGCTACCGTGAGCACTTCCGTCTTGTCTGGATTCAACTTCAATCTGTTTTTCCTCATCCAGCCCATTACCGCCTGAAGACAGTCATTGAGAGAAGATATGCCATTGGAATTCGAGACCGACAAACGAGATATGGAGAAATAGATTTGGGTGTCATCAGCGTACTGATAACATCCAGCACCATAACTCCGTATTATCTCACCCAGCGGCTTCATGTAGATGTTAAATAATGTCGGGGACAAAATAGCTCCCTGAGGGACCCCACAAGTGAGTTCCCTCTTATTGGAGCTACAGTCCCCGAGCAGCACCCTCTGGGACCGACCTGAGAGAAAGGACCGGAACCACTGCAAAGCAGTGCCTCCAATACCCAACCCCCTCAGGCGACCCAAGAGGATGCTGTGGTCTATTGTATCGAAGGCCGCTGAGAGGTCTAAGAGCACCAACAGGGTCACACTACCCCTGTCGATGTTCAGACGCAGATCGTCAGTCAAGGCAACCATGGCAGTCTCAACCCCAAAGCCAGTCCTAAGGCTGGTTTGAAATGGGTCTAGATAATCGGTTTCATCCAAGACTGCCTGGAGCTGAAGAGCAACCGCCCTCTCAATTACCTTGCTCAAAAATGGCAGCAATGACACAGGCCTATAATTTTTCATATCCAGGGGGTCCAGGAAAGGTTTTTTCAGAAGCGACCTAACAGCCGCCTCTTTTAAACAAGATGGAACATGTCCTTCCCTGAAGGATGCATTAATGATATCCGTAAGGAATCTCAGCAATGCATCCCCCCCCCGGACGGCCAGCCATGATGGGTAAGGGTCGAGGGGGCAAGTAATCTTCCTCGCCTTGCCAAGCAGCTTGTCCACGTCCTCGGTACTCACAGATTGGAGCTGATCCAGTAAAACCACATCGGCGGAATCGCTGGACACCTCAAATAATGACTCTGTTACAATAGTGGCATCTAAGTCGGCTCTTATCTGAGAGATTTTATCTGCAAAGTAGTTATTAAATGCATCACAGCAGGCCGTCGTCGGGTTAAGCAAGGGATTTGGCGCAGGGGGAGCCTGCATCATCTTCCTTACCACCCTAAACAGCTCTGCTGGACGAGACTCTGCCGATGCAATACGTGCAGAAGAGAAAGCCCTCTGTGCTGCACGGTATTGCCTCCTGATAGGAACTAAGAAATTTCCTATGGCGAGTTCTGTCCGATAAGAGTTGAGTCTTCTGCCACTTGCTCTCTAGTCGTTGTCCCTAGTCGTTGTCCCACTCTAGAGCGTTGTCACGCTCTAGTCGTTGTCGCGCTCTAGTTGTCGCGCTCTAGAGCGTTGTCGCGCTCTAGTCATTGTCGCGCTCTAGTCGTTGGAAACTGTAGTTTATTTTGGCACCAGAGCTCTCTGACAGAGAAGGCTCAATGTCCCCCCCAAAAAATACAGTTCCCATGATTTCCTAGCACTGAACTAGTACAGTTAAAGTGGCCTCAAGCTGTATTATTTCTGGCAGTCTCTAAAGGCCCTATGTATAGTACAGCTTTCTGAATTAGGAAAAAAACCCTTACCCATTTGCATTGTTTTTCACTATATTCATAGGAAAAGTACACAAAATGCAAAGCTAAATTATACATTACATCCCTGTACAAATGATAAGGTGAAGGTTTTTCCATCCTGGTTCCATCTTTTGCCAGTTTGAAAGTTGCACAACTCAAATGTTACATGGGAGGAAAAGAAAGTCAAGCCAGTTGAAGCTGCAATCACATGTGGTTTCATTGCATGAGATTGCTGTTTCTGTACATTTTGTTTACAATATTTTTTTATTCATAATTGCTGGGTTTTTGTATAGAAACAAAGCAAGATTGCACACCAAAAACATTGTGCAAAATCCAGCAGTCTTATTTCAAAAAGCACATACCCGTATTTTCCGGCGTATAAGGCGACTGGGCGTATAAGACGACCCCCCAACTTTTCCAGTTAAAATATAGAGTTTGGGATATACTCACCGTATAAGACGGCCCCCCTTTCCAACACACACCAAATAAAAATTTAAAAAAATTACCAGTAGATTTGATTTCAATATGGTAATTTTAATTCAAATGCTTATGACATGCAGGTACTTAGCAGGAAAACTGTCACTTATAAACACAACAAACTACAGCTCCCATGTTCAATAGCATTTATTTCTGCAGCGTGTTTTGGACCTTGCTTTATAAAAAATAGTCCAGATTTAAATGCTGCTTTACAAATTATTTCCATCTCCCAGCTATGAGATGTTTGGGGGGAAATGAGGAAGTGTTGGGCGGGAAGGACTGCCAGTATACTACTACCAGTAGGTGATGCCTTCTGGGGTATGTACAATGTGCAGCCAAGTAAGTGACCCTGGGCATGTCACACACTCTTAGCCTCAGAGAATGGTAATGGCAACCCCCATTTGAAGAAACATGCCAAGAAAACCGAATGATAAGGTTGCTTTAGGGTCACCATAACTCGGAAAAGACTTGAAGGCACACAAGAACAACAAAAAAGTCTGCAATTGTTTCATAAGTAGTACATGGGAATAGGAGTCAGTGTGGTGTAGTGGTTTGAGTGTTGGACTACCCCTCTGGAGACCTGGGTTTGATTCCCCACTCTGCCATGAAACCCACTGGGTGAATTTGGACAAGTCACAAACTCTCAGCCTGAGGGGAAGGCAATGACAAACCGCCTCTGAGCGGATCTTGCCAAGAAAACCCTATGATCACCATAAGTTAGGAACAATTTGAAGGTACACAACATACACATATAACCTCCAAGTTAAGGAACTTGGGTCTTCTTTAGATAAATCTTCAAGGGTACTCTCTCTCATTGTGCAGAATTATTTGTTAAAGAACCTATGCCCAAGCAACACATTAACTTTGGCTGCATCTTCATTGCAGAAATTTATTAAAGCAGTTTTACACCACTTTAAATGCCCTGGCTCAAGGCTATGAAATTCTGGGATGTGTAGTTTTGTGAGATACTTAGCCTTTTCTGTCAGAGAGCTCTGGTACCACAAAGAAAACTGCAGATCCTAGAAGTCCATAGGACGGAGCCATGGCAGTTAGAGTGGTGTCAAACTGCATTATTTATTCAACGCAGACTCAGGCTGCATCCATACAACAGAACTGGCTTCCTTCTCTTTCTCCCTTCATCCTCATCCCCCTCTTTCTGTCCTTGGCCCCTTTTTCCTTCTCTCTTCATATGCAGACCTCTCTTTCTTCCTTGGACCCTTTCTCCCTTTGTTTTCAGACCCCTCTTTTTTCCTTGGCCCCTTTCTCCCTCCATTTTCAGACCCCCTTTTTCTTCCTTGGAGCCTTTCTCCCTTCTCCCTTCATTTTCAGACCCCCCCTTTTTTCCCCTTGGACCATTCCTCTCTTCTCCCTTCGTTTTCAGACCCCCTTTTTTTTCCTTGGACCATTCCTCTCTTCTCTCTTCGTTTTCAGACCCCCTTTTTTTCCTTTGACCATTCCTCTCTTCTCCCTTCGTTTTCAGACCCCTTTTTTTTCCTTGGACCATTCCTCTCTTCTCTCTTCATTTTCAGACCCCCTTTTTTTCCTTGGACCCTTTCTCCCTTCTCTCTTCGTTTTCAGACCCCTTTTTTTTGCCTTGGACCATTCCTCTCTTCTCCCTTCGTTTTCAGACCCCTTTTTTCCCTTGAACCCTTTCTCCCTTCTCCCTTCGTTTTCAGACCTCTTTTTTTTCCTTGGACCATTCCTCTCTTCTCCCTTCGTTTTCAGACCCCTCTTTTTTCCTTGGACCCTTTCTCCCTTCTCCCTTCGTTTTCAGACCCCTCTTTCTGTCCCTGGCTTCCTTCTCCTTCTCTCCCCACTCCCCGTTCTCATCCTTCTCTACCCGGCGTACAAGACGACCCCCCCGACTTCTGAGACCCTTTTCCAGGGTCAAAAAGTCGTCTTATATGCCGGAAAATATGGTAATTTTGTTGTGCAACATTGCTTTTACATAGAAAACAACAATGTTGCATGACAAAAAAAAATTCTTACACAGCAAAAATGTTGTGCAGAAAACAACAATTTTGCACATGAACGCCATGTGCAAACTACTATTTGTCCAAGATTGCTGGATTTTGAGCAACATTTTTTCATTGTTCAACATTGCTGTTCTACTTTTTTAAAAACAACAACAAACAAAACCAGTTGTCTTCCCCATAACATGAATGTGGCTGCCTACAAACAGTCTCTGTGTGTATGTATGTGTGTACACACATATGTACACAATTCCTATAATTTGAACATTGTTCAATTTCCTTTTCATTCTGAAAGCTGCACCACTTTCAGGGAAGGCTGCAAAGTTCTCATGAGAAATCATGTAGTTTCTTGAAAATGATATATATATATATATATATATATATATCCCTCCCTTCCCCCCCCCCCCAAAAAAAAAAAAGCTGTGCAATCTCCTGTTGGTGTAGAGGGAAATTACTGAGTCTCAAAACTATAAGACAAAAAAAAATCAACATTTCATTATGTCAACATCTGTCAGGACTTGGGAAAATAACACATATAGTGTTGGATAACACATATAGTGTTGGTTGCTTTGATGGATGACATACACTTGGAACTAAACAGGGGAGTATGGGGGGTTGCAGACTGCCAGAAATAGTGTGAATTCAGTCCACTTTTAGGGTTAGGGTTAGAGTTAGGGAACCATGGGAACTGTATTTTATTGTGGCATCAGAGTTGTCTGACAGAGAAGGCTCAATGTCTCAGAAAAATAACAGTTCCCATGATTCCCTAGCACTAACCCTAACCCTAAAAGTGGACTGAATTCACACTATTTCTGGCAGTCTGCAACCCCCCTATGTCCCTGTTAATTGTATTGGACCCCACAGTGGTTTATATCATTGAACATGGCATCATTCTGGGGGGGCTTTTGCAAGAATGGGACTTGAAACACTTTTTTTTTTATAGTTATCTCCATTCCTTCCTAGAGTGGTGTGTTCAGAAGACAGTGCTAAGAAATCTCTGTTTGATTTTTTTGGCCATTGGCCCGTGAGTTCTCTCAGTTTTCAGTTCCACCTCCTATGCTATTTAGTGTATACATGAAACCACTTGGTGCGGTTGCCTAGAGACTGGGGGTCTGATGACATCAGGTGTCAATTTCTCCTTTCCATCTAACTCCAGAGAAGCTGTATTGGTTCTAAAGTGAGGTCTGTTGTCACTAATGTAGTCAATAAGGGCAAACAATTTGAAACTTAATCCAGAAAAAACAGAGGTAATGGTGTTCAGACCAAAGGCAATACAGGGATTAGGGATTCAATCTTTGCTGATGGGGTTGCACTTTTTATGAAAATAGGTTCACAACTTGAGTATGTTCCTGAGTTCAGCACTGAGCCTGGAAACTCAGGCTTCAGTGGTGTCCAGGAATTCATTTGTACTTTTGAGATTTGTGTGCCAGCTGAACCCACTCCTAGTAACATTAGAACTGGTCATGGTGAAACATGGCTTAGTAACATCTTGTTTGGATTATTGTAACATAATCTACATGGGGCTGCTTTGAGGTAATGTTCAGAAACTTCAGCAGATCCAAAGAGATGCAACCATATTGTTAACAGGGATTGGCTACAAGGAGCACACAATTTACTTGTTGCAACAGACCAGTTGGCTGCCAGTATGTTTCTTGTGTCAATTTAATGTGCTGGTTATGATCTCTAATGCTCCATATGGCTCAGGCCTAGATTATCCGAAGGGCCACATCCTTCCTGTGTATTGAGTTTTTTTGGGAACACCCCTTTTTCTTCCACCATCATCATAGGTGCATTGGTAGGAAATCAGGAGAAGGCCTTCTCCATGATGTTCCCAGGCTCTAAAGGTTCCTCCCTAGACAGGTCAGACTGGTACCCTCCTGCTATACTTTCATGGGCAGGTGAAGACTTTGTTTGTTTGTTTGTTTGTTTGTTTGTTTCAGATGGCCTCTGAGGCCTCAGTGTGAAATGACTTTTCAGAATGTGCTATACTGTTTATTTCTTGTTGTTTTCAATGGTGTTGATTTCTGTTGTTCTTGTATGCCTTCAAGTCATTTCCAACTTATGGAGACCCTAAGGCAAACTTTTGATAGGGTTTTCTTGGCAAGTTTCTTCAGAACCGGTTTGCCATTGCCATCCTCTGAGACTGAGAGACTTACCCAAAGTGACCCAGCAGGTTTCATGGCCAAACTAGGAATCAAAACCTGGTCTCCCAGTGTCCTAGTCCAATGCATAAACCATTACACATGGCTCTCACTCTTGTTTTTACTGCTTTCTAGTGTTAGTATGATTATACTTTTAATTTTTGTATTATAGTAATTTTAAAGCTGCATCTATTTTAACTCTGGAGATTATCACATTAATAAATAAAGCAATTTACTTCTTCTGAATTAAGGACAAATACTGGATGCAGCCAAGTATTATCACATGGATTTTCCTACTGTTGCCACCTCCCGACTGTATCCATGCAAAAACCCAGCTAAAATCCACCCTCAGCTGGCCGATTTGCAAAGCTGGAAAGCTCCTGAAAGTGAAAAGTGGACAGTAGAGGGTGGATGTTTTAAGCGGGTTTTAGGCAGAAGGGAGCATTGGTATCAAAATCCAAGCGCTAGAACCCAGCTGCATCCTGAATGAGACTACAACATGGGAAAGGTAAGATGCCTTATTTATTAATGCGATAATCTCCTCTGTTGGGTCCTGACCTGGGGAAAAGGTGGCATATAAATAAAGATTTTGTTAATGTATGGATTTATTTTCTCTCATTAAGTATGGAGGACTGCAAATCACAAAACAATTGAGCACAGAACGAATTCTGTTTGCATGCCATTTTGTCCAGATCTATTGGGAATATAGGCATATTTCTGTATTGAAATATTTCTGACCACCATATAAAACTGGTCTCAAGGTGTGACACTATGGATAAAAACAATTCACTATAAAAGCACGAAACAATAATCAAAAATTCAACATATAATCATTAACAGTAAATCTGTATTGAGCCAGAATCAATAAGGCAAAAACAAGTGGATATTAAATTGGTGAGAAAATGAGGTCAAATATCAATCCAGGGGGATGACGTTCTCTAACTGAAGTGAAACTTATATTAGTTTTGTATCATTTCAACTGATACTCCTTCTCTTAAAACATTCTGGAAACTGTAACCTTGTTAATGGAAAAATTTGTTTTAGATGCTCCCTAACCCAACATATCTCATTGAACCAACATATCTCATTGAACCTAGGAACACAGAAAACTCATCAGACTAGTTTAAAATTATAGGGAACTGTCTTGAGTAAACTATTTATTTATTTATTTGAAAAACTGTATTATGAAACCCTATGTAAGTGAATTCTGAAATGAGTTTTGTTGAATATTGTGAGGCCTTAGAATTGTGCAGATCATCTATCAGTAAGTACAATAAGTCTTTCATCCATTCACTATTAAACTTATATCCTTGTATATCCCTGATCTGTTTCATCTTTTCTTTCATGTTGATTGGGATGTGTTCTCTAGGATACTATAAGCACAGTGAATCCTTAGATACATCATTATGCTACACAGTTTGGCTTGCTTCCATAGAAACAGAGATAACAATGTTCTACAGCAGAACATTTTTGAAAGGATTATGTTTCCACTTCTTTTCAAAGGAAAAAAAAAAAGAGGAACCCTAATGTAAATGGACAGCCTAAGGAAATACACAAAACTGCACTTCACTGTTCATCTTGCTGAGCAAGGAGAGCCAAACAGCAGTTTCATAAAAGAAAGGAGGCAGATGAATCCCACATTATTTTCACATTAAACTTTCTGTTAAAATCTAAGTTAGATTTTAACACTAAAAGAGGACAGAGGAAGAAAGTTTCCTTCGTCTGTTTCAAGTAGTAGATTTGCAATATTTTCTGGTACAACAACTTCAGAAGCCAGGGGCAGATGAAGTAAGCAATGTACAGGTTTTAGCTAATAAGTGTGCCCATGACTTTCCAGCCAAATATGCTGATTTGATTGTATGTTTCTTTACATTAATAGCCTCATTCTCATGGTCTCTAAGGATATTTTTACATGTACTCTAACATGCTATAAAATTGTGTTTAGGTAATTCGATTGATGTGAGCTTTATCTTTTGGTATTATCTACTTCACCCTAAACAACCTTCTTCTTAAACAAACCACACTGAAAGACAATGCTACCCTAAATCACTAAATATACCATCATCAGACACTTTTCTCAGTTCCGCTCCTTATTTCAGGAATCTTAACATTTGGAGACCTAGAAACCTTGTAGTTTGGCTTGCTAGGTGATTTGCATTTACCTGCTTTGCACCATTAGGCAGGCATGAAACCAGGGGGGTAACAGCTACATATCCCTTAATACCTCACAAGCACAGTCAGAATAACTGAAGGAGCAGTGGGGTTTCCAGTGTGTCAAATTGTCATGTTACTGCATCCAATGTTTATATCTGAATCAATTAATTAATCATAAAAAATATTAGTAGCTTAGCTGCAAAAAAATTGGGCAGTCCATGTAAACTGCAGACACGTTTTCGAATTCGGATTCCCAGACCTCTTCTGGCCCTCGATACAACAGTGGGAAATCTTGGTGCAAGAATGCTGAAAAACCTGTTAAACTATATGCTGCTGGGTAATTACTGGATGTTCATTCAGCTTTGCTCTTAAAGGATCTTCAGCCTGGCCACTTTCTCCTACTTTTCCTCCCCCCCCCCAATGTTTTTCAAATCATATTCAGAAACAAGTTTCAGTGACAGGAAGTGGTCAATGAGGGGCAATACTGAATTGCCTGAGAAGTTGCTGAACATAGCACTATAGAACTGCGTCTTTTTTTGTGGCTTTTCCTACCTTCTTATTAATTTTAACATACCCAGCTTACTTGTCTTACTTTAAACATATTTACTTACTTATTCATTCTTTCTCCCCCCCCCCCCCCACCTCCAGTTCAGGACTCAGGGCAGCATAGAGTAGTTAAATCAAGCAGCTAAAAATGTACTATATAATTTTAAAATGTAATTTAATTATCAATAATAATAATAATAATAAAAATAAAACTTGTTAAACCTTTAAACCTTTAAAAGGAAAACAGCAAATAAAACATCCAGCACATTATGGAACAGTCTTCTACACAGTTCCAGTTCCAGCTCTCCTTCGGCACTTGATTCCTAAATAAATATCTGGTTTCACTTTTTCCCTACTGTTTCTCATCCTCTTTCTCTGAATAAACAGAAGGAGAAAAAAGAAGAAGTGAAATCAGCTTTTTTTGGGGGGGAGGGGGAATCAAGTGTTGTTTGGACAAAACACTTAGATAAACATATTCTCCTCTTCTCTCTTTTCTTCCCTCCATCTTTCTCTCTCTTCTTTCCACCTACAACTCTTGTCTACTCCACTTCTGCCTTGTTCTCTAGACTCATTCTCTAAATGCTCTTTATTTTATCAACTCCTGGCTAAACATCTGCTTCCCCTATTCTCTTTTTCCTTCTACTTACCCATATCTTCTAATGAATTGTTCTATCCCTTTCTTTGCTATTATCCTTCTTCTCTCTTTCTCCTTCTTCCACCTTCTCAATTCTGACCATATTTGTCTTCTCCCCAACCTCCCAATCCTTTTGTTTTTCAGGTCTCTCACTTTTACTAGTCCATCTTCCCTAGCTACACACTTATTTCATCCTTTCCTTCCTCTTTGTTTCTTGTTTGTCCTCCTGTATACAAAGAAAATATTGAAACTATGAGTGAAATATGCTAGCTTCTTTGCATATTGAAATTATTTGTCTCTTTAAACTCAAGTGAACTTGCCTTTTAATAGAGATGATGATGATGATGATGATGATGATGATGATTGGAGGGAATAGCAACAAATCCACAATCTGTATATTTTTTTTTAAAAAAAGTTCCTAGTCAACATGAACTTGTAAATCAGAGCAATGCATTAAAGGTAGAGTTTGTAAAACTTTTTCTTAATTTGGTTGGACCACACTTCCCATATGGTCTTAAAAACAATGCACAAGAACAGAACTGGGAACCCACACCTCACTCCTCTGTTAGTGCAGAAAACCCAGTTTTCAACCAGATTCATGGCTTAAGTAGACACAACAAGAGAAACAGGCTTCATTAAAATCCCTCCTGTGGCTTAATAGGGGAAAGAAAAATACATTATTTACAAGATACTTTGATACTTCATCAGCTTATTAAAACATTGGATATGCTATGAGCACTAGAAACCTTCCAATTTTGGTGTGTGTGTCACACTTCCATGGTCCTGAATAGACTCTGAGCCATGAGGCTTATTCTACCAGGTCACATAGCCAAGGTAGCCATGAGCCCAAGAGTGACAGACCATGTACAAAGGAAGAGCAAAACAGATAGTTTGTGATTTATAGCCAGGATGTTTTAGGGCCAATTTACAACTCTGTTCCCTATCATTGAAACCCTATTTTGATTGAACTTTCCTGTGCAGTTCTGGCTCTTTGATATATTTTTACCTCAGCCTAGTTTTGGCCTATATAAAGACCTAGATTTCCTTTGTTTCCTTGGGCTAGATAGAATGCAAGGGTACCCTGAGACACTTTGAATTTTGTCTAGCTCCAACTCTCAGCCATTCCCCCAGCACTTCCTGTGCAGCCAAGTCCAACACCACACCATCTAATTGGGATTATTCAGAGTCAACACATTGATAGTAAGTACCACCATTAGTGGAGGCTTTGTCTATCCCAATGCTCACTCCTATATTCCTTAGCCTCTTGTGCATGTGCATGTGTGTATGATTATCTAGTTATGTCTTTCCCCCTTCAATAAAATACACTTAATAGAAAGAATTCTGCCTCTGTGATTCTCTATCCACTTCTCTTGGTATACAAGCAGGAATGACTCCAAAAGGGCTGTTTGTAGCTCAGCCCATTGATTAATTGAGCTAATTAAAATTCCCCTAGAGACCCTAAGCTACATATTGGTGGAGAATTTGCAAGCATTTTCTCCTGAGGTTTGGACAGACCAGCCAGCACAATTGGACTGTTCAGATCATGGGAGTAGAGTGTAAGGGGACACAGGATTTTACAGGTGCAGAACTAAATTCACAGGAAAGAGTATGTGTTGTTCTTGCATGATTGGCTGCAGGAGCTGGGTCTATTGTGGACTGGCTTCACCCTTTTCACCACTTTGGTTGGATGTACTACACAATGGCTAGGTCCAAGTAATCCAGTGGTGGGCGCCAATCATCCCTGGGAGTGGTGTCCAAGCAGATTCCAGACTCCCTATTTTTATTTTATCTGTCATGTATTGGGAAACAGTGACAGGACCCCCCACCCCTACATGCAGTTCAAAATAAATTGAAGTGCAATACGTTGTTAAAAAAGGAATTATGATATGCTATAGCCTTGGATGGATGGTACCATAAAGCCGTGGTGAGGCCAAAGGAGCCCCCTCTCTCAGTCGGCTCTCCATCCCCAGAAAATCTGCCTTGATCAGGCAGGGCAGAAAAGCTGCTATTGGGGAGAGACATCTCCTCTCTTGGTAGTCAATCCTTGTGCAAGTCCCAAAAACCACTTGGGGGAGGAGGAGGACATCTTGGGAGTAAGTCCCTCCATAAGGAGAAGAAATGGAAAATCTAATTCCTTGAAGTTGAAAGGCGGTAATGCTGTGGCGGTGGAAAAGGCCCCCTCCCTGGTAGTAAGACCTTTCACAAGGACCCCTAGGGAACATGCAGTCTGACCTCCTGAACTGGAGCCAAGCATTGAGATCACTCCAGCATGTCAAAGGCAAGGTGGAAAGGAAGACCTCCTAGGCAGAAAAACTTGGAGAGGAAATTGTGTAAGGTCTAGCTAGGGACAAAAGTCCAGTGTTGATTAGTGGTACCACTGTTGAGCTCTGGTGGAACTGCAATGTGTTAGGGCTCCCCAGTGAATGAGTGATAAGGCTACACCTCTAACCTGAATTGTGAGCCAAAAGGTTTGTTGTGATAACAGGGGAGGACACCCCACAGAGTTGTGACAGAAAGGTTTTGTTGTGACCTCCCCCCAGGAAGGTTTGTTGTTCATTTGATTTGAAGTGGATTTGAAGTTGAGATACAGAGGACCTGGTCCTCTGTATTTCCAGAGTAGGACAATAAATCTGTCCTGCATTTTAGAAAATCCTTGTTGATCTGGTACGGATCAATTAAACCCCACTCCCTCCTTTCTTGATATTCCTTTGTATTTGTCTCTGCCCCATCCCCTGCCCCCCTCCGGGATTCACAGAGAGTCTTCTGATCTCAGGACCAGTTTCAAAAGTGAGAGGGGAGTAAGTTTATCCTAGGGTCCTTAGAGTCAGGATCTAGGAAAATGAATTTGCAACAATGAGAAAAGTTCTGTCTCGGAGTGTGATTAAAGAGCTGTTTTGGCCATTATAGTGTTCCAAAAGTGGAGGGGAGCATGTCTTGTCTCCCTCCCTTTCCATTGGAGGAATTAACCCTTTCAGCCATGTTTTTTTTTTTCCTCTGGGCAGAAAGATACCTCTAGAAGAAAAGTAGCTAGTTTTATTCCAAGTTGTTCAGAAAAGGAAAATACAATGGAGAACATGTCTCCTGCAGCAGTGAGGTTTTCAAAAGGACCAGAACTGGGACCACTTAGAGAAGTGGATTCTTAAGAAGGGACTTAATCCCTTGAAAGTGACTGGCTTTCTGACAGATGATCCATTTGCCACTTTGCTTGAGGTTTATAACACCAAGATGGAGGAAAAGGGGGTTGCTAAAAGGAGTACCTCAAGCAGAAAATAATAAATGGGCTTCATGGGAAATTTGGATGTTGGCCCATGAGGCAACCCAGGAATATCAGAAATAAAGACAGGATGCAGACATCCTGAAGTGACAGATAGGAGATCTGGTCATGCAAGTCAGGGAAAAAATAGTTGAAAATTCATTGCTAACCCACAACACTAATGAGGCCATTCAAAGGGTGAAAAAGGCAGAGGAGAACACCTCACTGCACAAACAAATCCAAGACCTAGAACCAAAATTATAATAGACAAAACATGCTACCAACTTCCAACTTACTAAGGACACTGAGGAAGTGGTGCAAGCCAACCATACCGCATGTAAAAACTGCATCAAAGAACTGGAAAGCATACTGAACACCCATACTGCCATTGTGTCAACAGTACAAACCAAGATCCTTGAATTAGTGTTCCAAGCCTTAATTGCCTGAAGACATAAAAGCACTCCATGTATTCAACCCTCTATGGAAATAATCAGAAGGAGAGACCACCACAACACACATTTCTACAGAAGAGCAGGCCCCTGTAGAGGTTTAGGCTGCCTTGGTACAGCCCATTAGGACCTGCAAGGTCACATAACAGATGTCCACAGAAGCCTCAGAACAGTAACCAAAATGATCCAAGAAAAAGCCTTTTGGACCTTAAATCAAGTCAAGACAGTTTCAGATCAGTTGGGTCCCCTTAACCTGGACATGGAAGTTAGATGGATGACCACCCTGTTCCATGCTTATGCAGATGCGAGTGGACAAGATTTGACACATGTAGCTAGACTCTGCCTAGATCCTACTTATTTGGGTATGTTCGAGTCTATAGTACCACATCACATTCTAAAGACCCTTGGATTATATGAATAGATGAGAAGAATAGGATAGGTCCTTTGGTCCAGGATGCTGCTGCAAGTTTTATACCAGAATGAGCAACAAAGACCAGATGAGGCCCTGGACACCTATGTCTCCCAGAAAAAGATGCTAGGCAAACTGGCAGGACAGATTCCCATAGATCACATGGGAAACCCAGTCCTTGATAACTCTGAATTTCTGCAGGAAGTCTATCAGGGACTCCACAAATCTGCCAAAACATATCTAGGAATGACCAGTCATTCTCTCTCTCTCCTTGACTAGAAGGACTTTATGGATTACATTCACAGAGCATCTCAGATACACTGGTCAAAAGAAGCCCAAAAACGGATAGCTGCTTGTGCTCAGGACAAAACTCTTAAACCTGAGAACAAAAAGGGAGAAAAGGAGGGAGGTCCAGTCCATTCAGTAACCTACCAAAACAACAGTCCCCATTCAAAGCCCCTTCCAGATGTACAAGGGAAGACAAAAAATAGAGAAGGTATTTTGTTTTTTCCCCCAATTAATTTAAAACCAGCTGCCAAAGAATCCCCAGGGAAAAGTTTCAGGAAGATTTGATCCAAAAGCCTCTGTTTACTCAGAAATTAGGAGAATGATCTGGCACTAAATTAGGGAGCTAGGAACAGACATGAGCCAACTAGATAAGAAACCTACGGTAGAGTTGTTAGAAGCCCTGTAACAAGCCATGGAAAATAAACAGAGGCAAGAAACCGCTCCACCCAGGACAATGGGAAGAGATGAGGGCTCAGGATCCCCTTGGTCACCAGAGCTTGGCCACCCAGAGTGATTGCTTCCAAGCCAGCTGAGGACACAGGCAGGATCATGAATCCCTCATGATGAAAACTCTCCTACATTCTTAGTTCCTATCCATTTGGATAGCAATCCTGATGACCCCACTGAAACCCTTCTTTCACAAATCAGAAAAGAGGAAAATCAGAGCCAAGCTGATCCTGTGGAGCATGAGACACCAGCCTGAGCTCCTAGATAAATGTCTGTATGCCAACATGTGGGAGAAACCCTGACCTCTGATTTTTGGGGGTGACCCATGGTGGATGCACAAATTAGACGTGCGTCCAGCCAAAAACCAGCCAAAATTTTAGTTTTTTGTGGTTTTTTCGGGCTCTGTGGTCATGTTCTAGAAGAGTTTCTTTCTGATGTTTCGTCAGCCAAATTGTTAGTGGATTCAGGAGCTACAGTCAACACCCTACACCTAGACTTAGCTAGCATTGGTTTTAAAACTCAAGCAAGCATCACACTGGTGGGATATGGGAAGGGCCAACAGCAAGGTATAATTTGTAAAGAGATCCCACTGCAAATTGGTCCCATCCTAGATCTCATCCAGGCATGTGAATATGAGAGAGAGGATAATGGCGATAATGGCATTATGGGTGTATAATTCTTGAGGCAACACCAGCTAACAATTGATGTAGCAAATGGTTTCTGCTGGCAGCTTGAGGAGGGTCCTTTGCAAATTTCAGCCATCCATAGGCATGCTATTCTAAAAACCTTAGTGCCTCTCTTCCTTCTGACTACCGATCTATGGGTATCTGACTTTCCTGATGTGTGGAATAAGAACAAGATTGAGTGTGGCACAGTCAAGGATGCATGCATCCTGACAGAAGAGAAAGATCCACCCCCACAAAAACAGGATTGGTACCCCAAAGAGGCAGAGGAAGAGATTGGCAAAATCACTGAGGGATTGCTAAAATGGAATGTAATCATTCCAATGCAATCTGCTATGTGCCTCTGTGGCTCATTTTGAAGGTGGATGACATCATATGGAAAATAACAGTAGATTTCAGAGCCCACAACGCAGTCATCCCTGCAGTAGCTCCCATTCTAGCTAAATACAATTTATTCATGTATCTGTCCGCTGAAATCAAGTCTGAATAACACTGGATGTCATCCTTATTAGCAGGCTTAAAGGATGGATTCAGCACAGACTTATCAGAGCAATCATTTTGTTAGCTGAAGAGAACTGTGACCTCAGAACCTCAGCTTCAACTATTGCACTACAGCAGGAGTGAAGTGGAACAGCTTTTGTTGCTGTTCATCTAGATGTTTCTTTTCTTTTAAAAATGCTGTTCCACTTGAAACAAAGCCTCAAAACTGGTCTAAATTTTCAATGTGATTGAGGCTATCATTGAAGCCCGAGAAGGCTTTGGATCCTTTAGATCAGTGGTCCCCAAACTTTTTCAGGCTACTATCCCCTTTCCTGTTGGATGACAACTCTAGTGTCCCCCATGCCTATTTCTTGGTATTAGGTCCACTGTTCTACTAGGAGGGAGAAGAGAGAAAGTATCCTAAGCAAGGGAAGTGGCTACTTTGGGGTAATTTTGCAAATGAAGTAAATGAAGTCCTGCTTCCATGCAATCCCACTAGGTAACCCTTAACAAGTCACATTCTCCAGCCACAGGGGAAGGCAATGACAATCCCTCTCTGAATAATTTTTTTAAAGTAACCTCTAGATAGGTTCTCCTTAGGGTCACCATGACTCAAAATAACTTGAAGGGACACAACAACAATTTTTGCTAGTGAGCTCAAGTACCAAAAGGAACCTGGAGCCCCGTAAGTTTGTATTTGGGGGAAGGTGAGGCTGGGGAGTGGCTTGGGAAACTGAAAGAGGGAGCCCCCTCTATGGAAGGAACAATGTTGTCTGAATGGGGTGCCTGGTGAAGAAGGCAGGCAGGCAAGCTCAGCAGGATTTCCACCTAAGGAAGAAAGGAAGGAAGGAAGGAAGAGCTGTGTGGCTGCCTGGGTAGGCCATGCCAAAAAATATCCATACAGCTGCCCTCCTCTTCCACTTCTGCTTGCAAAAGAGGGGAAGAAAAGGGGGGATAGGAAACCCCAGGAGTCACCAGAGCATTGACAGTATCTAATGCAAAGGGGAATGGAGGAAGAGCTCTCTCCCTTCCCTTCCCTTCTGCCCTGGCTAGCTGGATTGAGCTAGCTAGCCAAGGCAAAAGTGGGGAAAGTGTGTGTGCCTGTTGCCCTTCCCTTCTGCCATGGCTAGCTGACTTAAGGTAGCAAGCCAAGGCAACAGGGAAAGAAGAGCACATGTCTGCTCCCCTTCCCTTTTGCTTTGGAACCAGCTGGTATCTTTCCTACCCAAAGAAGGTTTCCTCCTTGGGCTCTTTGAAGGGGGAAGCTAAGCAGTTTCTGGCGAAATGTGGGCATGGCAAGTATTTTGGTGTTCAAAGTGGGGAGGGAGCAAGGGAAGGACAGGGTCCATTTGCTCTATTCCAAGGTGAGGCAAAGCTGGAGGAGCCATGCTAGGTCTCTTGCCTCTCACTCTGGACAGACGCGGCTTGTTTCCCACAGCTCTCCATTTGGCCGCCCTCTGTCCTGTCCTAGAATGGTGTACAAAAGAAGTTTCTTGCAACTAGAGTTGCCATAATTCTCTTCCACAAAACCTCAGATGGAAGTCTACAAAAGCTTATGCACCAACTTTTTTTCACAGACTAACATGACTTATGGTTGAATCTGCAAAGCAGAATTAATGCAGTTTGACACTGCTTTAACTGCCATGGCTCAATTCTATGTAATTCTGGAGTTTGTCATTTGTTCTCACACCAGAGCTCCCTGAGAAAGGCTTCATAGCTCACAAAACTACAAAACCCATATTTCCATAGAATTGAGCCATGCAGGTAAAGCAGTGTTGAACTGCATTATTTCTGTAAGGCAAATTAAACCTACATCTCTAAATTCTAGCCACATGGAAGAGAACTTAGCAAAAGTAGGTTTCTCACCCATCCCCACTTCTATGAGGGGAGGGAGGGAGAGGGAGAAAAGCTCCCCAACAGCTATGAGACTAAAGGGGACTCCTACTCTAGTAATCATACCCAGGGGTTGGTGTGCTGGCTAGACCATACAGTAAAGCACAATAACATCCAAAATCCACAAAACAGTGTCTTTGAGGAGTGAATCTTTGGGCAGCACAGCAGGACTTTGTGTAAACAGCCACCTAGTGATGCTCCAGATTTTCTGGGAATGGTGAGTCTTTTAGATTTGCTTTAAAGCAAGAATGGGATGGATTTGCTATGGGACTGCCCTTCCCACATGAACCAGGAAGAAAGTGATGCAAAGGTGAGAGAAAACTGCTGCAAATGGCATGCCCTAAGTCATGTTATAATTGTTACATTCTAAGGGATAATCCAATCCTTTTGCAACATAACTGTGGCTGTACCTATTTCTTTTACTTTTATGGGTTTAAATCCAATTGCTAATAAACCTAGGGGGGAAGCAGATGGGCGGCATGGGGCCGCCCTGGGAAGCTGTGGCTCGGGGCCGAGGTATCCACACTCCTCGGCCCTGAGCCGCAGCATCCCAGGCCCAGGAAGGAGCACTAAAATAGCACTCCTTCCACAAGACGCCGGTGGTGCACTGCAAAAGGCCTCTGGCGTACCTTCGGTGCCTCTTCCGCTGCAGCGTGTGCGGACGCTGCAGCGGAAGTTCGTCGTCGGAGCACCGGCCGTGCGGAGTGACGGCCGCTCCGATGACATATTCGGGAAGGGGTTGGGGCGCCCAACATGAGGCTGTCCCTTCCCCTTACTGGCCTCGAAAACAGTGCCTTCCTGAATGGGGAGTCAACTATAAATGCCCTTGCTTCACTCTTTTCCCCCCAACTGGATTTAGCCAGTTGCATGTGGCCTCACTATCTATGTGTGGTTTTGATCACAGGTCAGCAACTTGTAGCATTTTGATTCTGTCTCTCCCCCCCCCCCCCTCCTGAATCAGAGAGTTGCTTTGAAAATTAAGTATGATAGTAACAAACTACTCCTGGGGCCTTGGAATGATGACCAATTGCTTTTTTTGAAAGTGATTCTTCAATCCCGCATATTCCAAAGCAAGGTCTTTTTTAAGTTAAATTGGACCCTTCTAACACACTTCTGTAATTTAATCACTTCTGTAAGATTGTACAAGTTGATAGCTATTTACAGAAGTAAAAAATAAACACAGGAGGAGGAAACAAATAATGTTCAAAATGTGAAGAACAGTTTATGGCTCATCTTCACTGTTGTTCATGAAAATAAAATCAAATGGAAAGTAAACACTTGTAGTTAAATCTTGGAATGTGACAGACAGGAACCACTGATAAGGCTAATGTGCCCATACTATATTTATGTGCATAACAAGAGAAACCTAAGAGGCACTATCCTTTTGAAATCATGTAATAGAAGTACATTATTCCAGGAGAAGTCTTTTGTCAGCATGAAAAATGAATACTGCTTTTTGCTACTAAAGCCACAAAATGTTATCACTGTGTAAATAACGTATTACAGGATTGTTTTTAAGAGACATGAAGCATAATACAAAATAAATGGGGAACATTAAGGTTTCCAAGGTTATGCAGCATCAAAAACAGCATTCAGTGGCAGCTGGTGGCTTCTGTGTCAGTGAAATGGTAAATCTGTTTCTAAAGATGCTATCCTAGATGATGAACCTCAGCAGTCCAGATGGCTCAATGCCTTTATATCTCCTTTAAAGCTGGAATTAAAACTAAAGTGGATTCACTGCCCCACTGACATGTGTTCTCTCAACTGCCACTGTCAATGTTGCTGTAATAGACAACCACATTTTGATATGGATGCTGTCGGGGTTTGAGAGCAATCACACTTCAATAGATTTGGAGACAAAAAGATCTCATAAAAACAATTTAAAAATATACCTTTACAATTTTAAAATGTGAAAATATGATTACATATCCACTTATAAATCTTATATGGTCAGGTAGCCCTTAGGAGTGAAATTATCTGGTTCATAAAACTGCTTCCAATTACATTTATTTAGTTTTCAAAATTCATCTATATTGTATTGTGTTTTGTTTAGCTCAATGAGCCTCTAACTAATGCAAAATGACTCCAATATTTTCCAGTCAATTGTAAGCAATAAGAAGGAACATTTCCAAGATCTACCAGAAAAAAAGCCTGTGTTCTTGCAGGATTTTCAATAGCACTCTGTGGTAGATCTTTCCATTCAACCAGCTAAGGTTTGGCTTCAAAGCTGAGGTTTGTTTGTAAGTTACTAAATTAGCTACATTTAGGGCCTCGGCAGATGACTAATAAAGTCGTCTCCAAGGCAAGGAAGAGGAGGGGCAGCCGCACGAGTGGCGCCCCTTCCTCCTCCCGAGGTTGCCCTCGGAGCTGCTGGCCCTCCACACGGCTGGCGCTCCGGGGGCAACCTCCCGCTGCAGCGTCCTCACACGCTGCGGTAGAAAAGCCAGGGGAAGTGCACCCGACGCGTTTAGGGTGCACTTTCCCTGACTTCTGAAAGGAGCACCAATTTAGCGCTCCTTTCAGGGACGCCGCCGGTGCGCCGTGGTGCGGCTGCCGTGGTCCCGCGGCACACCATCCCAGGGCGTCCCGGACGCCCTGGTCTGCTTCCCCCCTTAGTCATGACTACATTTGAGATGTGGTGCTGGAGAAGAGTGCTGAGAATACCATGAACAGCCCAAAAGAACAAATAGATGGGGGTCTAGAACATATCAAGCCTGAAATTGTCCTGGAAGCAAAGATGACTAAATTGAAGCTGTCATACTTTGGCCACATCATAAGAAGACACGACTCATTAGAAAAGACAATGATGCTGGGGAAAGTGGAAGGAATTAGAAAGAGAGGAAAACCACATGCTAGATGGATGGATTCTATTAAGGAGGTCAGAGGTATGAATCTGCCGAAATTGGGAAGAGTAGTGAAGGATAGGGTGTCTTGGAGTTCTCTTATCCATAGGGTCACTGTGAGTCAAGATTGATTCAAGGGTGGTTAACAACAAAACTTTGGGCTGAATTGAAGTCATTGAATTCTTGAAAATGGTTTGTTTTTTTCATATCCAAATATAAGCATTTCTGTTGGTTTCTTATCCTGTCAGCCTTCCTCAAGATGGTGCCCTCCAGATGTAGGACAGAAACCCCCAGAGGACTCCAGAGGTTCTGGGATAACAGTTCATTACATATTCAGGTTGAGAACAAAAGACCATAGTAAGAACACTGGATCAATCCAAATGTCTATTTGGTTGAGCATTCTATTCAAAGAGTGGCCAATCAGTAGTCCAGAGGGAACCCAGAAGCAGGATGCAAGTGCAAGTGCACTCATATCTCCCATTCACCAGCAACTGATATACAATAAATTCTGACCTCTGGTACAGGAAATAATGGATAACCATATTAAGTAATAGCCATTAATGGTTATAATCTTCACAAATGTATCTAATTCTGCTTTATAGCCATCCAAATTGGCAGTCATCACTACATCCCATGATGGTGAATTCCACACTTTTAACTATATTCTGTATCTACTTCCTCTTATTTCCCCTGAATCTCCATTTAGCTAAATGATGGACTTGAATATTATAGAAAGTGGGGGAATGTCTCTTATCTACCATCTCCAAAACATGGATAATTTTATATATCTCATCACCTTTTACTCTGCCCCCTCCAGTAAACTAATGCATTCCAAACACTATAAACTTTTGCACAGGGGATTTAATTCTGATTTTTGATCATTTTGGTTGTCCTAAATTATCTTCTACTATTTTCCTTAGACTATTGTTGATTATTGCACTTGGTTTCAAATAATAAAAATACCATATGCTTTCTCTATATTTCCTTCTCGCACCAACTTTTCAAATTGACCCTCCCTTCAAGCAGACACTCACCACTCTTCATTCATGGCACTTCCTTTTTAATACATTTAGATAAAGTCTTATCTGAATAATGTTGCCTTATTAATGAGGGCACATAACCTCATTCTGGCAATTTTCTCTTTAAATCATAATCTGATAATTTCAAAGCTAATCTTTAGGCACTGATTATTACTTTGCCAGGAAGCAACTTCACTCAGTATTTTATTAAGGTTAATTTCCCATTGTAATAGGATGGTATTAGTGATGATGTACCTGGATTAAACTCAGATATACATGCATATCAAAGACAATGTACAGGATTAGAGAAAAAGTTAATCACATGCAAAGCAGACTCATTGACATCATTGAGATTTATAAGTGCGAATAGCATGTTTCTAGCATTGACAATAATGG
Organism: Phrynosoma blainvillii; assembly: GCA_026167975.1. NCBI lineage: Eukaryota > Metazoa > Chordata > Lepidosauria > Squamata > Phrynosomatidae > Phrynosoma > Phrynosoma blainvillii. Next base: position 176,896,270 of record JANUYF010000003.1, read on the forward strand.
GGCGGGACCATCCAAGGTTGCTCCAATCTATGGATGACTAGGCCCAAATACAGAGGGCTGACTGTATGTCACAATTTAGAATTTATGGCCTGTTTCACACCTTCTCTGATGTATCATGAAAGGAGTAAATGCCAAACATTCTTTGAAATTCATGTTGAGCAAAATCTGGTAGTGTTGTCAGTAAGGTTCTCTTTGGCATACCCTAGATTTGACTAGCTTATCCAAAATTAATTTGGCTTTCCTTAGATGTTTCCCTGCAGATTCCCTCCATCCCAATAACATTTGGTGAAATTCCATTGGAACCTGTGAATTTTGGTATAAGAAGCTCTCCAAATGTTGTTTTATCTACCCAGAATTTAGGATGCAATTTTTATTTTACTTATGCCATTCCCACATACAAGAATAATTTCAATGACTTGCTTTCTGTTCCATAAGAACATAGGACATTCTACACCAGGGGTAGGCAACCTAAGGCCTGGGAGCCGGATGTGGCCCCCTGAGGCCTTTGGACTGTCCCCAGGCCAGTCCTGCCACTGCCCCCCGCCGCCACCGCCGCCCACCATGATGATATTGAATATTGTTGTTATTACTTGTTCTTGGGGTTTTCTTGGCAAAATCTCCACAGGAGTTTTGCCATGGCTTTTCTGGGGCTGAGAGAGTGTGCATGCATATTTTTTTAATTTTTTTTTAAATTTAAAAAAAAAATATTTATTTATTTATTTATTTATTTATGGTGCTTCGGCCCCCCAATTTTCTGAGGGACAGCAACCTGACCCCCAGCTCAAAAAGGTTGCCTACCCCTGTTCTACACCATTTTTGAACACTATTTGTACCTTGAGACGTCATTCATCATTTCTTATTTTTGAGAAATTACAAGGGTTTATGTTTTTCCCTGCTAGTAAATATCTATTGGGACAGAAAATATGTTGTGGTATATTTTCTGTACAAAAAGCATTTTTTTCTCTCCAGAAGACACATTATTTGACACAGAATGCATTGATTATTTGAAATTTATTATTATTATTATTATTATTATTATTATTATATTTCATTTGCAGAATTTGGATGAATGTACACAGTTCACATAAATTCATGCAATTTACACAAATATACTGGTTTCTGTGCAGAAAAAAATATTTTGGTGTCAATATATATATATAGCAAAAAGTATTTTGTGTTAAATACACCATCTCTGGTGCAAAAAGTTTTTTTGCACAGAAAACATATTTTTGCTGCTCCAACCACATTTTCTGTGGTTTTTGCATCCAAACTGCAGGTAAAAAGATTCCACCTAAACATTAGAAAGAACTCCCTGACAGAGCTGTTTGACAGTGGAACACACTGCCTAAGAGAGTGGTGGAGTCTCCTTCTTCAGAGTTTTTTAAACAGAGGCTGAATGGCCATCTGCTGGGAGTGTTCCCAAACAACTTGTGAAGTGAATTTTCTTTATCACAGCTGTTCTTTTACTCTGAGGGTACCTCGACTGCCAATACATTCATATTTTGTCGAGGATATATTAATGTGATTTTCACAACTCTACACTTGGTGAGACTCTTCCAGTCTCTGGCATGAGTGATAGAATGACTGATTGAGAGGACTGATTCTTTGCCAATATTGCTGTAAAGATGCATAGATTTTATGCCCACTCACTGCTATGGACATGAGAGATGCCCAGACTTTGAACCAGATTTTAGTGCCCTGATAAAAAGCACAAAGGCCTGTGGGCTTCCTTTGTGACTGATTGATAATATAACAGCCAGATGATAACATGATGGGGTTTTAGCTTTTTAATCCGTTGCTAGCAGACTGAAGAATTTGTCTCCCTTCCCCAATATCTATAAATTACTCTCAGCAGAGGAGAGGAGAGACAAGGAGGTAGAAAAGGAAACTGCTGCAGCTTCTCCTAATGTAACTTTTCTTCCTCATTAATAACTATCATTTTGACCACACTCCAATGTTGCCTGGCCATATGTGTCCAGATTTGCATCTGTGAAATGTTGGATATTATTTATTCTTCCACACTACAGTGCATAATGCACTTGTCTGAAACCAATGATTTCAGTCCTGTTCAAACATATCTTGCTTCTGTTCTGCTACATAAAGACTGTGCATCAGTTGGACAGTATCCCTTATGTTCATTATATATTATATTATTTCATCAAACTCTACTTTCCTTGTCAAATATTTTGCCATGCAATATGACTGCAACAGCTGTATTGCAGCCTGATCCCAAACACTGGGCTGATTGCTCCACCTGCAGTGCCAACATGACATCACTTGAATGGCAACATAATGTCCTTTTTTTGTGCTTTCCCTCATCCAGAGCACTTATTTGCTGGCACAGCAAGTCTTAGGTTCAAGCTGTTAGCTTGTTTACAAAATGGATTTGTGGAAAGAAATTGGAGGAAACAAAGTTAGCTCAGTGATACATTGTTAGTGGCAGCTGGCACTGTGGAACACTGATCCTAAGCAGGTTACAAAGAAACAAATCTCACTAAAGCAGTGGACCATACTCATAAATAATGTCTTTAGACCTGGTATGATACTAAGGATGAGAAAAGTAGCAGGTGAATCTTTTCCTGGAAGGGAGATATGAAATGGTCGACCATCTTTGCCTGTTTAATGTGTGTGGGTGAGAAAGAAGTTTCTGTTAAAGGTAGAGCAAAACAAAAACAAAAGCTCAAAAAGAGAAACTCTGAGATCAGTATGAAAATATGTCAGGGTGGAGGGGGAGGAGATATTGTTCTATGGTTTTGATGGGTAAATGCAGCATTTCTTCTGCTTGTGAGTTTCTGTTTCTTGGTATTTGCAATTACTTTACAACAGACTACTTTGTATATCTATTCATGACTATTTTGTATATCTATTTATTTTCGATATCTATTGTGGATCTAGGAAAAAGAGAACAGTGACAAATGACTGTTGGAACACTGAATATTTCATAGAACTAGAGCCAATGCATACAGAATGGAGTCAATGTGTGTCTTTCTCTTAACATCAACCAGAGAATAGGAGGCTGGGAATTACAATTTCAAATATAAATAAATTGTATTTCAAAAAAAAATGAATGGAAGAAATGTAACATTCTAGAAACCTACAGGAAATAATATAGTGAACATTTAGACCTGGCTTTCCAAAAGAAAACCTCAGTGATCTTGACATAAGCAGTTAATCTTCAGTACCCACAGTTAATGATCTCTATGAAACGTTAATGTTCTATACCAAAGTCTAATTGGTATAACTCAGCATAGCTTGAGAGATAATCATATATTTAAAGTAAATAATGAAACTGGGCTATGTTCACAAAACCCCACAACCCTTTTTAGCTGGTATGCTGCCTTTCAATTTTTCTTCATCGTAGAAAGAGAAACAAAGTTGGCAGATTCTCCCCCCCCCCCCCCCCCCCATGTGGTTCTTGCTTGGCTATATGAAAACCTGGAACATTGGAAATTGAACAAATCCAAAAGCTCCTGCTCATGCCACCAGCAGCTACTATTCATTTGATCCTTCTAAGTCACTATTGCCATGTAGGAAGAGCCTCATGTTTCACAATATTGAGCAGCCTTGTGAGACTTCACAAACTGGACATGTGCTGAGAAATCTGAGAGATGGACTATGGGGAGGAAGGAGGCCCTCCAAAAAGTAACCAAGAAAGCATTTGTTCATGTCATGAAAATAAAACCCATGCCCATGTTAAAGTACCATGATATTTAGTAGATTCTCATGACGTTTAGTGACATTGTTTAAGATTTGGCATGCTTACCAGTTATGCAGCAGAATAATAATCTAGACCACTGCTTCACCAAAATTAAACATGGATAAGATGGTAGGTGTCCATATGGTTTCTAATACTTTCAAATATGACTGAAGAATCATTTTTAATGCTCCCCTTACTACCCTGTTAGCATAGCAGCATACCAAAGACCAGCTGATAGAATCCTTCTCATTTATTTATTTTTTGAAGAATTTGTTCAAGAGCATCAAAAAGAAAAAAACAGCAACAATGACCACCTATTTATTTATTTATTTCAAAGATTTTAAGATAGTACTTATATTTTACAATGCACTCTGCAATCTTAAGATCATGCCACTTGATTCTGCTGCCCAGAGGCTAAAGGCCAGATTTATGGATGACAGGAGGAAATAATGTCATTTCTTTCCTTGACTCCAGTCATTTATGTCCTTTTTAACACTTCTCATGCTCCATCACCAAAATCTACTTCTTAAAAAAGAAAGAAAGAAAGAGAGAGAGAGAAAGAAAGAAAGAAAACAAAAAATGAGGCCTCCCCATCATTCTCAACATCCATTCATGCTTTTTTCTTTCTTTCCTTTTAACTCAGAAGCTGTCTTTGAGACAGAACTGAAGGAGGAGTAAATGTGCAAAAGCCACCCAACTTTTTCTCTGTCCACTTTCAAACCTAGTTCCTTGTCTGACAGGGAAATTTCAGAAATGCATTTCCTCTCATCCACATGGAGCTGTTCTGCTTTCCTCCTCATCTTGGTACCTGGGCCATCCAATGCCAGAGTAATAGACAATCTGTGTCAATGGTAGCTGTGTCAAAATGAGACATTTTGTTTTTAATACTTAAATAAAAATATTGGCCTTTCTTGCTGAGAGGTGCATTTCACCAGCTCTATGGGTAAGAGGTGGGTCCATTTTTTGTTTGTTTGTTTTCTTGAATCAAAGAAGTAAACTTCAATTACAGCTTGGGTAAAACTGCTTTCCATATTTGACACAAACTATCCTGACCTATAAGAATAAAGGGCAATACAGATCCATGGGTAGAAAGAGAACAAAAATCAACTGAGGCAACACTGTGCTCAGAAGTAAATCCCATGACAATGAATGTAGAAAAATGAAAACTCAAAGGATGTAATAAGTGCCTATAAGTACATGCACTATAATGTCAATAAAAGAAGTTAACAACATACTGGCATATGAGTAAATAAATGAACAACCAACACACCAAAGTAGGAAGGGGTTTATTCAGAGTCTTGTAATAAATAGCCTAATGTAAATCAATTACACTAATAAAAAGTAACATTGTTTGGTTGGTCCAAAATAAATAAATACATCCTGGAAACAACTGTTAAAAGAACTCACTGCCTTTACAGATGCATATTTAAAAAAGAAATTACATGCCATGCTTTCCTTTCTCATTAAGAAGTTCTGGATATGTGATTATTTTGTGCAGAAAACAGGCAGATATCACATTCCACATGTCTGCATTCATCCTCAAGTCTACACTTAAAGAGGTTTTAAGAATGGGTTGCTTATTGTTTCTTTTTAAAAGTCTATGGGGGGTTGCAGACTGCCAGAAATAGTGTAAATTGAGTCCACTTTAAGGGTTAGGGTTAGGGAATCATGGGAACTGTGTTTTATTGTGGCACCAGAGCTCTCTGACAGAGAAGGCTCAATGTCTCAGAAAAAAAAATCCCATGATTCCCTCACTCTAACCCTAACCCTTAAAGTGAACTCAATTGGCACTATTTTTGGCAGTCTGCAAACCCCCTATATATACTTGGAGTAGGAATGGTGCCATGTGGGAAGGTTAACATCATATATATCTTGATGAGGATATATGTCATGCATTAGTTTTATAGCAAACAAATTGATTGGTTGACCTTTTTTAATTTTTCAAGTCCTTTGAAGCAATGTAGGGCCTAAGCAGACCGGCAGAAATAGTGCACATTAAATTGAGGTACTGCCCTGGCTCAATGCTAGGGAATCATGGGAACTGTAATTTATTGTGACACCAGAGCTCTCTCACAGAGAAGGCACAATGTCCCAGAAAAAAATACAGTTCCCATGATTCCCTAGCACTGAGCCAGGGCAGTGCCTCAATTTAATGTGCACTATTTCTGGCAGTCTGCTTAGGCCTGTAGTGGCCTTTTTAAAATTCATTTAATGTGGACTGGTCTTCCTTCTGATTCCTTCCTCTCAACAAGATAACTTTTTTTAGATAAACAGCAATTTTTTGAGTTCTTTATATAATTAGAACTCAGCAAAACCATGCTTAGTGTAGGAAGAAAAAAAAAACTTCTGATCTCTGCTACTAGGAATGTGATAACACTTATTTTATTTCAGTGTTTTCTTTCTCTTCTACATATTTTCCCCTGTGTATGAAGAACACAAACAGCAATTAACATTTTATTGCATGCTTATTTTCTATTCAGATGTACTAGCTCACTGCACACAATACAGTCTGAATGTTGTGGCCCTGGTCTAGCTCTTCCCATATGTAGTAGCTAGGTGCATCAGACCATCTCAGTAAGAAAAATGTAGATGTGTCATTAAGGCTATGGAAACAACAGCAATTTGATTTTTTCCCCTTATTCTTTACAATTTATTTGGCTTCCCTGAAAATGTCCAACCTGTTTGAATGCCTTTAGATGCCACTAAAAATGAGTTTTGATTTTATCTGTGGTAACATGTCAGTGACAACCATTATGTAAGTGCTTATCTCTGTAATTACATTAATTGGGGCTGCATCTGAACTGCAGAAACAATGCATTTAGACACCACTTTAGATGCCATGGAATACTATGGAATCCCGAGGTTTTTCAGTTTTGTTGAGATATTTATTCTTATATATCAGAGACCATTGGTGCCACAACAAATTATAAATCTCAGGATTCCATAGCACTGAGTCATGGCAGTTAAAGTGGTATCAAACTGCTTTATTACATAGATACAGGTGGATGTTTTGGTCTTGAATGACATAGACCCCATTAGAGATTGTGCAATATAATATAGGGAGCATGTGAAGTACATCTTTTGGTACTTCATGCAAAATAATATTTTGTTTTGCATGAAAAAAGGGATTCCATGAAGTGGTTCAGTCCCGGTATATTTGTGTGTTAATTGTGCCACATATTTTATATTTAACATATTGGAATTTAAATAATGATCACTCTCATAATTGTTCTTGTTAGTTCAACAGGAAACAACAAAATGAATGTGTCATTAAATAATTAAATTTCATTGTTCAGTAATAAAAATCATTCTTCTGTTGTGTCTGATACAGACTAAACAAGATCCCATTTTAATCCTTAGTTTCACTAAAGTAAATCAGAATTATTTTCTTTATAATTTAGACAATGCAAATTGGCAATGAATACTTGAATTTGGAACATAGTGGATGGTGTTGGAGAAAGTATTTGTGTGGCATACACGACAAACCAGTTAATTATTTTTTCTATTGCTGGTGTCTCCTCTCAGGAACATCACTGTCAGATACAATGATGTTGCAGGATATATGGCAAGCAAGGTTCTCACACTTCTTGGTTTTTTTCCCTACTTTTATCATGTCCAAATTGTATTTCCAGCATGGAACAAGCTGGGCAGCCTGTATATCTCCAGAGCAAGGAAAGTCACAGTCAAAAAGAAGAAATTTGACTAAATCAGGGTCAAAGAACCTGTGGCCTTCCAGAAGATGTGAGACTGCAAGTCCTTGATCCATCATCTTTGGCCATGTTGGCTAGGGCTGATGGGAACTGCAGTTCAACAACAGTTCCCACTTCTGAACTGAATGGAGCCTATTTTTAAAATAAAGTATGCCTCTGGAGACCTAAAGTAGTGCTGGAGGGTTTATTGTCTTCATGCTTTGCTTACAGGTTTCCCAGAGGTATCTTATGGGGTTCTGTGATAAAGAGGATGGTGAACATGTGTAGTTGGACCATCTTTGCTCTGAGTGGGGGCTGGGACATCAGTGCATTGGGCGAATGTAAGATACTAGTGCTTTAACAGTAAGTAACTGAAACATGCTCATGAAGGGAGATGCAATTATGAAGCTATTTATTTATTTATTTATTTATTATTTTGTTTTAGCCAGCCTCCAAATAAGGTAAAGACAAATATTCTTAGATTATCTATGCTAATGATGGTGATGAGTTATTGAATAGATAATCTTAAACAAGGACAATAGAAAATGCTTTGGGAGAACAGTGTGATTCCTTTCACTCTCTCATCCTCTCTCCCTTGCATTTATAAGCACAGCTTAACATTACATTCTTATGAAATTAGCAGATAGATGTAATTTATCTGTCTTCCAGGAAATATAAGATAACCAGCCATCAATAGAATTACAGACTGAGTCGCTGAGAGAGCAGGACAAAAAGATTCCTCTCAAATTAACTTCTCCCAATGTTCCTTATGTTCAGTATGATGGCATCATTGACATTCTAATTATCAGAGATTCCATCTGCAATATAACACTCAGTATCATATTTTAAGTAGTAAAAAATGTTAATGAGTGCCTTATGGATGGGTAGCAGTTCGTTTTGTGACCTACTCTTTATTTTAAAGTTTTCTGCCAAGAACAATTAACAAGAGAAGAATAATTTAGAATAAGATATCATAACCTAGAATTAATAAACAGGTCACACAATAATTGTCTATTAACCTATACATCATATATAAAAAATGTTTTGCATTCAGACAAATTCCAAACTGAATTAAGATGATCCAGACAGATTTAGAAGACATCCAGATGAAAGCAAGATTCTGCTTAAACAAACTGAATGGAAATTTAATTTTCTTGATGTTTCCCTACTACAAATTGAGTATCCCTTATCTGAAAATCTGCAATCCAAAATGCTCCAAAATGCTTCAAAAAACAAAACTTTTTTCATGGGTGGCTGATATAGTGACACCTTTGTTTTCTGATGTTTCCATGGACACAAACTTTGTCTCACACAGAAAACCATTAAAAATGATGCATCAAATTACCTTCAGGCTATTTATATAAGGCTTATATGTAACATCTCAAAGACATCTCATTATGTATATTCAAATATTACAAATTTTTTTTTAAAAAATAGTAGTCCCAAGCATTTTGGATAGGGAGACTCAACTTGTAATTTAGATTTGAAGGAAAAGAGACACAGCATGGCTACAAAATGATACACTTCTCCTCAAATGCAGTTCATTGCAAAGGAGAATAGGATAATTTTCTGAGTCACAGTTATAACTGCTTAAACACAAAGGATTTTTTTTTGGGGGGGGGCATCCATTCTTAGTGTTTTGGAGGACAGGAGTTAAGGCAATACATCACTAAACTGATCCGAGTTTCTCCCCCACCCCTTGAAAGCAGGGATGCTTCTTTGCTCAGAAAATCCAGACTTTTCAAGTTCTCCTATCCTTACCACCCTAGGCTCTATCTTTTTCATCTACCCCAAACATCTTCCATCCTATTTTCATGACTATGATGCCAACTGAACAGGGAATAAATTAATTAAAATTTAAAATTACATTATTTTAAAATTCATTCATTAACAACTCCTGTCCCCCTGATTAAACAAGGTGATATGTGTGCCTCTCTTCCAGTTTGCATAACTATTTCATCAGTAGTAACACAAATTACATAAAACAATCATACTATGATGTACTTTTTAATTCTCAGAGTTGTTGTTTGATAGCAATAGCAATAGCAGCTTCATTTATATACCACTTCATACCGCATTATGCAGTCTCTAAGTGGTTTACAACTGTAAGATTATTGCCCTTAACAAGCTGGGTACTAATTTTAGTGACCTTAGAAGGATGCAAGCCTGAGTCAATCCTGAGCCCTGGCTGGTATTGAACTCGCAACCTTGTGGTTTGTGAGTGAGTGACTGCAGTACAGGCATTTAACCACTGCACTACCAGTGCTCCTTAATCTTGTTTGATGAGCCATAATGTAGAGATACAACAGTAGTCTTCATGTGGATGCACAAGTGGGAAATATTCTGATTTCAATTGATTTTTTCAACCCTAACACATTTACCATTTGGGAGTTCTCTCTCTCCTTTAAGGCTCTTTGATGACAAGGACTAAAGGAGAAACCAGAAGAGAAAAAATGAAAAGAAAGAAAGAAAGAAAGAAAGAAGCAAATATAATTACACTGGTGTCTGGTGGCAACCATTTCAGGTGAGCTGTGAATGCACTTAATGATTAGTTTTAACTTTATGGTACTATCCAAGGTGCTGGTCTTATTTTTGCTGTTAGGTTTCAGAACCTTAGACAGCTTCTTTTAATACCAGAGCAGATTCACCACCCTACTGCTATGGAAGCAAATAGACTTCAAAAATTTAAAGCCTTGCAGGTTCCAGAAGCAGTGCAAAAACAGAGAAGGGTGAATGAAGAAACAAACTCTGTGAATTCAACCTGCAGGAACTTGTTACACAAAGTCTGGTAACAGACTAGGAAAATTTATAGATAAATTGTTGTAACTAATCACTATGAGGATGAAGAGATGAAAGAAAAGGACTAACCAAGAGATCAAAGAGGAAAAAAAGACTACTTGGGTTTCAGAAGATATCTGCTGAGATTCAGTACTGCATAGAACTCTGGCCCAGATTTTGCTCAGACGCATGGTAGAGTCTGCCCAGAGATGACAAATTAAATAGTATCTTTTATTTTTATTTTTAAAAAGGTATATGGATCAAATAAAAAATTCTTATTTGACACAAAACAGTTCTGATTTTTTAAAAACAAACAAACAAACAAACATTGGAATACATGCTGTATCTTCTCCCATTATATACATTGGCCCAACAGTATACTAGTTGGCAATATGGTATGCAAAATCACTTCCCTTTGTCACAGTCTAATCCACATGGCATGGAAAGTTGGGATACAAATATTCCCAGTAGAACATAATAAATAAATCTATTTATCTTGGTTGAAGCTTCAGGAATATGAGATATAACAGAAAAGGTAAATATAATGTGAAGAATTTTAAAGGTCAAAGCTGGCAACAGAGTACAAATTTCTTATCATATTGCATGCTTCTGAACTACATTAATTGCCATTTTATCATATGAACTAACTTTCTTTATCCTTTTAACATGTAAAAACTAATATTAAAACATTTAAATATTTATTTGCATATTGGAGAGGTCAGTAAAGTTCCCCTCTTCTACTTTGTGACAAATATTAATTCCCTGGAATTATATGTAGTCAAACATTTCCTTTCTTGCTAGCTAGCATGAAATTTATTATGATTAAAGACAAATACAAGAATGGTTTAGATCAGGGGTAGGCAACCTTTCCCCTTTAAGGGCCGAGGGACTTCAACTCCCAGAAGCCTCAGCCATGTTGGCCAATAGTCCCATGTTGGCCAATAGCTCCTGGGATTCTGGGAGTTGAAGTCCCTCGGCCCTTAAAGGGGAAAGGTTGCCTACCCCTGGTTTAGATCATCACACTCTAGTTCCATCTGCACTGAAGAAATAATCCAGTTTGACACCATTTTAATGGTCATGGTTCAATGCTATTGAATTCTGGGAACTGCAGTTTGTTGTGGCACCTCTCTGTTCTCTCTTACAGAGAAGGCTAAATGTCTCACAAAACTATAATCCCCAGAATCCCATAGCATTGAGCCATAATAGTAAAAGTGGTGTAAAACTGGATTATTTCTGCAATACAGATGCAGCCCTTGTAAGCAATCTTCTACAATCACTACGTTTACCTCAAAAAGTGTGGTTTTATCCCCTCATCCCTTTTTTTTTTTTTTCATGAAAGAGAAGATATGGTTGAAATAACTTCACCACGATAGTGACACTTGCAGTTCTGACTCATGCACAGTTTGGTAATATTTTTTAAAAAATAAATTAAATAAAAATGCAGGCAATTAGAATAAAGAAAAGGTATACCTTGGGTCTCATTCCATCTTCAGACACAGGTACTGGGTTTTTTTTTCTTTTCCTGATCAAAATTTCCCCCTGCAGTAGCCCTAGGAACACATTTTATACCAAGGAGAGGTATAACTTGAAAAGATTTCTTTTTTTCTTTTTCTTGGATTACAACTCTCAGAATCCCTGAGCCAACATGACTAGTAACTTTATTTGCTAGTTGATTCTGGGACGTGTGGAGGGAAAACTCCCAATGTAGGCAGACTTTTGGTATGTAAATTTTACTTATAAAGTGTGTGTGTGTGTGATTGTTTTGGTGCTTTTAATGCTTTATTTTTTCTTTTACTTTTTAAAAATTGTTTTAATGATGCTCTTTTTTAATTGTCATGTTTTAATATTAGTATTATTTATTTATGTTTAGCTTTTGTAATTCATGTTTTAGTTCTATCTTTATAAAATTATTGTGAGCTGCCATGAATCCCATTTTGGAAGAAAGGTGAGATATAAATCAAATCAATAAATAATACACTCTGGGAAGAAGTAGGATAGACCAGTTATATTTTTATTAGCTTGAACTGCATACATTTTCCCAAAGTTGAATTTAATTTTTATATAGCTGCTTGCAACACAGGACAACCTTGTATATGACTTACAAATCAAAAGTCAATTCAGTTGTATGCATTGAAGACTAATGATAACATGAACACATGAGCTATCATGAGCCAAACGGCACAGGTAGAACCTTTTTATTGTTGCATATGACCAGAAATACAATGCTTTTATGTGGACTATATATTTACATCCCATTAGGAACCATTAAGCTGCACCTCTGTAGTTAATTCCCAAGACCTAGTTCTACTGTCTATTAGGAAACTGTCAGAACCTGGCCTCAGGTTCTGACAGAATAGTGTTGGGGATGATGGATAATGAGATGGGTTGATGTCATAGTGCTGGAAGGTCTGGGGGGATGGGATATGTGCAGCTGCTAGGTTGTTTTGATAACGGGCTCTTTGGAATGTTGAGAACTGGAAGGGAGGATGGCACTCCTTGGCGCCGTTGGTAAGGGATGAGCTAAGGTGGCGGCGAAGGAGCTGGGGAAACAAAACAAAATGGGAATTGTAGGTGGAGATGGGTTTGTGCGCCAAAAGGCTAGTGGGTGGAGTGAGGATTTCGGTGGATTTAATTAGGTGCTGTAATGTTGGGGGGGCAGTTCTGGCTTAAACACAGTGCTGTGAAATGCTGACTTTGTGTATTCAATAAACTCCTAATTGCTGCTATTGGCTGGTTTACTGATATCACAGAGTTCTGATTTTGCTGAACCTGACAGAAGCACTACTTGTAATAGGCCTATCATGTAGTGAGTTTCTCCACCTCAAATAGCAAGTGGAGCTGCAATTGGTTTGAACTGGGAAAGTTTGCAGTATGATGGTCCTGACTCAAGTGCTGAGTGATGCAAGATTATTTGGAGAGAAAACAGGAACACTGGAAGCTGCTTTCTAACAGGTCTAACTTATTATTGTTTACCCTCCCTCTTGCCTTCCTTCTCAATCATTTGCTCTGATGCGAGGCACTTCTGCACCTTCTTCAGAAGAGATATTTCCCATCAGCCCCTACCTATTCCCTTTTCAAGATACCATGGACTTAAACAGGGACCTTCTGAGTCCAGTGAATGTATCTACATCTGAACAACAGAAATCTGCTAATCTCATAGCCATCTCCAACTAAACTACATACTTTCAGGCAAATTCTAAAAATGAAGGTCCAGGTTTAACAACCAAAATTATAGGTTGTTCATATCTAACCTCATCATCTACCTCTTTTAAAAGGATTTTAAAGGTCTGCTTCATTAGTCTACATTGAGCTTTTTGGTATTCTTGAATCTAATGACACTCAAATTATCTTGATCTAGATAATAATATTTATGTTTCTCGAATCCTATAATTTGTATTCAACCTCCCAAGTAGTTTTTTTTTTAGGGGGATTTGTTTCTGCTGTTTTCTTGTAAATTGGTTGCATCTGATTTTATGACGAGTTATGTCCCATGGAGGCTAAACTATTCTCACTCACCATCACATTAAGAATTAATATTTGCCCTCCCTGAAAACTTCCATTACTTAGGAAAAAAAAGTTTAACAAAAGCAGTCCAAGTCCCCAAGCACCATTGCCTAGAAATATTAATTATTATTCATTTTGATCAGAATAAATTCAGTAAGCTAACTGTGGTTACCATGGTAATCAGGTGGAAAAGCAGATTTCATCAGTTGTAAAACATCATTAGGATTGTCCTTTACTTCTAATTATGACTTGTAGGGCTGGCATTTTACATAATATAGCTAGGGGGCAAACAAAGGAATAACTTCAAGGTAGAAATCTTCCAAGGAGAAAGAAATCAGAATTCTTATCTTCTGATCAAGGTTTTGTTTTGTGGATCTGACTCTTCCCCCCCCCCTCCCAACTACGTATGTTGAGAACATATTTTTCAAGGATATAGATGGACTCCACTTGGAACTAGCATTGACCTACACTGCATTTCATTCTACACTGCATTTCATTGATTAGTAATGATGGACAAGGTCCTCTAAGATTGACTCAAAAGTACCTGCTGGGTTGGTAAAATGAAGGCTTATGACGGATCCTAGAGATGCAGGAAGGCTAATTTAAAGAGGAAAAAATGCTTCCTTGTCCTTGAATTTATATTCCAAAGCATGAGATAATGTTAGCAATTTTTCATTCATGAGAAAAAAAAACCTCATAGTGTATTTCCATAATTGGTCTGATCAAAAATTTGGCCAACCTTAAAATCCTTGGACAACTCATAGGACCAGCATTAGAATCAGTTGTTCCCTGGGGGAGAAGTGCCTTTGGCACTACACCATTATCACTCCACTGACTGTGGTTTTCAAATAGATTATAGTGTTTGGCAATCATGGCCTCAAAGTAAAATCATATTCTACTGAGTTTTTATCTAGAATGAATTAAAACTTCAGCGTAGATTTAAAAAAACAACACCACACAAATAAACTTGAAACCTAGTCTTTTTTTTTTCTTTAGTTAGTACCTAAGCAAGGTTTGTGATTTTTGGGGGAAGAGCTAAAGACACTGCAAGATTAATTAATTTATTTTTTGCCTAAATCTGCTGAAGAGTCCCCTCCAAACAATGCACTCAACAAAGTCAATTAGTGCAGAACATTTTTAGCCCTGGGCAAGCGTCCAGTTCACTGATCCCTAAACTTGGCCCTGGCTTCTCTCATCAATCATCTAGAAGAAACCTCCTTCTAAATTGATTTCTAATCTTGTTTTAGGTAAAAGTTAAGTGGTAACACAGCAACTTTCATTCATTCATTCAAAAGAACGAACTGGTGACTTAACAGCAGTAACCAGCAATGCTTTTGCAAAATGGTGCTGTAAACATATCAAGCACTCCCCACACACACTTTTCTTAAACAAACAAACAAACAAACAAACAAACTCAGGAATAGCCATTAAAAGAGCTTCATCATAATGCCTAGCTGGTTCTGTAGCATAGCAGTGGCCAACATATGATGAACTTGCCAAATTAGTACTTAATCCTTATTTTAATGGCAGATTCAAGTGCTGGTTCTTGCCTGTTTAGAATACAAATTATCAATGAAAAAAGAAGAAAAAGAACAAAACAGCTGAAAATAATTATATAAAAACACTTTACTGAGACATTATGTATTTCGAAGAAGGTGATATATTAACAAGAAGCAATTTAAACTATTATCTTTTTTTTTCTTTCCCTAGAGGAGAAGCAAAAACAAAAGAGAAAAAAAAAAAGATGGTAGTTACAGCCAAGACATTTGGAGCTGACATTTCTTTTTAAGTTGGAAAACAAACATATAAAAGAGTTAGTAGATATTTTGGTAGCAATCCAAAATGGAAACCCAACAGTTGGCTAAATTTAATCCAGTTTTCTAAGTTGTGCATTTACTTCCTTTTATTGTTAGTCATATTTCCCCAGGTGGTTTTCAAGAGTCAACAATGGCTACTTTTCCAAATTTACCACAATCAATAAGCTGACAGAAAAGACCAATAAAATTTTCAGGATAGTACTGCTAAAACCTGAATGTACATCGTCAGTTCCACGTATTCAATTTGCTTTGCCTTGTATTCTGCTCACTTGAGCTGGGAGATCATGGATGTGGCTGGACCAATATATTTTCTTTGCCACAAGCAGAACATAAAATAGTACCAGAAATGCAGGCCAAGGGTGTATAGAGATATCAAAGATGGCCAAGTTATTTTGGCCCAAGGGATAGAAAGTTTCACTATACCTCTTTCATTCCCTGACAAAACAAACTAACCCAAAAAATATTTGCTTATTTTTTCATTTGATTTATCTTATCTTTTTTTTCCTATGAACTAGACTCAACTGGCTTATATCAGCAATACAAATACATTAAACATAATATGTATAAATACATTAAAATAAGGTAATGTTCTAATTTCATATTGTTCTGTTCACACAGGATAATTTCATGACTGTGTATATAAATGCAAAATCATGCTTAAGTATCTTAAGAATTTGCCACCATGGATACCCCTAGAGGTTGGGAACCCTCAAATTACTAAGGGGTGAAACAGACAGGCAGGAAAAAGCAGCTTGAAGCTGCCTTTTCTGAAGCCACATTCAAACCCTACAAACCCCACTGCCTGCTCCCAAGGCAGCTGGAGTACTCATGTCATAACCACATGGTGTAACTACAAGCCGTGCCAAACGCAGCAGCGGCGGTGTCAGTGTCACTCAGAGGACTCTGGTGCTTTAACATCCAGCACACACAGCTGTTGCTGAGCGAGAGCCAGGGAGCGCTGGCAGATTTAAACTCCGCCCAGAACATCTCCTCTCCTGGCAAACGCGGCAGCGACTGTGTCAGTGTCACTCAGAGGACTCTGGTGCTTTAACATCCAGCACACACAGCTGTTGCTGAGCGAGAGCCAGGGAGCGCTGGCAGATTTAAACTCCGCCCAGAACATCTCCTCTCCTGGCAAACGCGGCAGCGACAGTGTCAGTGTCGCTCAGAGGACTCTGGTGCTTTAACATCTAGCACACACAGCTGTTGCTGAGCGAGAGCCAGAGAGTACCGGCAGATTTAAACTCCGTTAACCCTTATAATCCGGCATTGGGAGTGTAAATGACTGTCGGACTCCGTCTTGTAACTTTAGAAGACTATCAAGGCGGTTTGAACTGTGGCAGTTGCGGGGAGCGGGGAGGCATATATATATATATATATATATATATATATACTGGGGTCACATAGATCAGTAGGTTCCTATTGTTTTTGTCCTGTGTGTTGACTGAAGCTGGGGACAAATATTCAGGTTGTATGGGGGCGGGGGAGATATGGCGGAAACAGTCTCAACAAATGTTGCAAAAGAAGAAGGGATCGATGTCTCTTATCTATCCCTTCTTCAGTTGATTCTGTTGCCCATGATAGGTTGGGGAGCAAACTCACCATTCCACTGACTCTCAACCTGCTCCTTTGCAATGCCAGGTCAGTCAAAAATAAGACCCATATTGTCCACGATCTGTTAGTGGACGAGATGGCCAACCTGGCTTGCTTTACGGAGACCTGGCTGGGGGATGCCAGCTCCGCAATATGGGCGCAGGCTCTCCCAGCTGGGTACTCAGTTTGTGAGCAGGTGAGAGAGAGTGGGCGGGGGGGCGGCATAGCCTTGGTCCATAAGAACACCTTGACCTTGATCAGAAAGCCTATCCGGAAAACGACGTTCATCGAGTGTATGTACCTTAACCTGAAGACCAGGGATAGTTTAGGGATTCTGTTGGTATACCGGCCACCCCGTTGCTTAACAGACTCCCTGACTGAGCTGACGGCCCTGGTTTCGGAGTTGCTGTTGGAGTCGCCCCGACTCCTTGTTCTGGGCGACTTCAACATCCCACTCGAAACCAGTTTACAGGACTTAACAGGCGCAGCTCGGGAGTTCATGGATACCATGACAAACATGGGCCTATCCCAGTTGGTCAACGGGCCCACGCATTGCGCTGGTCATACCCTCGATGCAGTCTTTAGTACGGAGCAGGAACATCCGTGGGCGGAGGTGATAAAAACCTCCGCATTGTCATGGACGGATCACTTTCTGATTAAGGTGGAACTAAAGGCTATTGTTCGCCCTCCCGGGGGTGGTGGACCTATTAGAATGGTCCGCCCTCGAAGACTAATGGAACCCATTGGTTTCCAGAAAGCCTTAGAGGGTTTAATGGTGAGTAATGCCGGTGATTCTGTCGAAGCTTTGGTTAACACATGGAACACCGATCTTACCAAGGCTATCGACACGATCGCTCCCAAGCGTCCTTTCCAACCCGCTCCGAACCTCAAGCCGTGGTATACCGAAGAGCTTAGAAGGATGAAGCGGGTTGGACAACGACTAGAGTGTGAATGGCAGAAAACTCGTCTCCTATCAGATAGAACTCGCCTTAGGAAGCATCTTGACTCCTATAGGGAGGCTTTACGTGCAGCGCAGAAATCTTTCTGTTCTGCACGTATTGCGTCTGCAGAGTCTCGCCCGGCAGAGCTGTTTAGGGTGGTGGGGGATTTGACGCAGATATCTCCTGTGCCGAATCCTTTACTTAACCCGACAACAGCCTGCTGTGAGGCATTTAATATCTACTTTGCAGATAAAATCTCTCGGATAAGAGCCGACTTGGACACCAGTATTCCAACAGAATCTGTAAGTGAGGCGTCCAGTAACTCCGTTGATGGTACTTTACTGGATCAATTTCAATTTGTGAGTACCGATGACGTGGACAAGTTGCTTGGAATGATGAGGAAGACGACTTGCCCCCTCGATCCCTGTCCATCATGGCTGGTCATCCAGGATGGGGACGCATTGAGGGTGTTCCTCCGAGACACAATCAACGCGTCCCTCAGGGAGGGCAGTATACCATCCTGTCTAAAAGAGGCGGCAGTTAGGCCACTCTTAAAAAAGCCTTCCCTGGATCCCCTGGACAGAAACAACTACAGACCAGTCTCCTTGCTGCCATTTTTAAGCAAGGTGATCGAGAGGGCAGTTGCTTCCCAGCTCCAAGCTATCTTGGATGAAACCGATTATCTTGATCCATTTCAAACCGGCTTTAGGACGGGATTTGGAGTTGAGACTGCCTTGGTTGCTCTGACCGATGACCTCCGCTTGAGCACTGACAGGGGTAGTGTGACCCTGCTGGTGCTCTTGGACCTCTCAGCGGCCTTTGACACTATAGATCATGCCATCCTCTTGGATCGGCTGAGAGAGTTAGGAATTGGAGGCACTGCTTTGCGGTGGTTCCATTCCTTCCTCTCTGGCAGATCCCAGAGGGTGAGACTCGGGGACAGTTGTTCTTCCAAAATAGAACTTAATTGTGGTGTCCCACAGGGCACCATCCTGTCTCCGATGTTATTCAACATTTATATGAAGCCGCTGGGAGAGATCATTCGGAGGCATGGAGCGCGGTGTCTTCAGTATGCTGATGACACCCAGATTTATTTCTCCATG
Organism: Phrynosoma blainvillii; assembly: GCA_026167975.1. Taxonomy (NCBI): domain Eukaryota; kingdom Metazoa; phylum Chordata; class Lepidosauria; order Squamata; family Phrynosomatidae; genus Phrynosoma; species Phrynosoma blainvillii. The sequence continues at coordinate 176,915,392 of JANUYF010000003.1, forward strand.
ACCAGATCATCGTCTCAGACCTCTGATGGTGTCTCTCCTCTCAATGACTGTCTTAGAGCGGTAATGGATTGGATGAGGAAAAATAAATTGAAGCTGAATCCAGACAAAACGGAGGTGCTCACGGTTACAGGTCCAAATCCGGGCCCGGGATTACAGCCCCCAGTCCTGGACGGGGTCACACTCCCCTCCAAGGACTGTGTGCGCAGTCTGGGGGTACTCCTTGACTCATCGCTTCATATGACTAGTCAGGTGAGTGCGACAGTCAGGAGTGCCTGCTATCAGCTTCGGCTGATACGCCAGCTGCACCCATTCCTGGATAGGAAAGACCTGGAAACCGTTGTGCACGCACTGGTAACCTCACGCTTAGATTACTGCAACGCACTCTACATGGGGCTACCCTTGTGCCTAACTCGGAAACTTCAGTTAGTACAAAATATGGCAGCCGGGTTAATTACCGGTACATCTAGGAGGGAGCATATTACACCTGTGCTCAAATCCCTCCACTGGCTGCCAATTAGTTTCCGGGCGCAGTACAAGGTGTTGGTTTTGACCTTTAAAGCCCTACATGGCTTGGGTCCAACTTATCTTAGGGACCGCCTCTCCCCATATGAGCCCCCCCGTGCCCTTCGGTCAGCCGGGAAGAACTTACTCCATCAACCAAAAGCCAAGCTGAATCAGACCTCGCAGAGAGCATTTTCGTTGACTGCCCCCAAACTATGGAATGGCCTGCCGGATGAGATCCGTCTTATTACAACACTCATGGCTTTTAAGAAAGCAGTTAAGACGGATCTCTTCGGGCAGGCATTCCCAGATTGATCCTCTTGAGGAATGAATATTGAATCCTCTCCCCAGACTCTCTGTTGTGTTGTCACTATTATTTTATCACTCTGTTTTTATTGACCTTGTTTTAATTTTTTCTAGTTTAATTCGGTCTTAAGGGGTGGGAGGGATGGGTGGAGGGATCGGGATACTTAAAATGTATTTTAATTATTGTATTTTAATTGTTGCGAGCCACCCCGATTGCTATGCAGAGGGGCGGGATAAAAATAAAATTTATTATTATATTATTATTATTATTATTATTATTATTATTTTAATGTTCTCACCACCACCAGTGACTGCCATCCCATTGCCTGGCTGTCCCTGTGAACCTGCACACGTTTGCATGGACAGTGCTTCACTGGGACAGGGCATCAGAGCAGAGATGTGCGCATGCAGATGCTGGCAAGATACAATCATGCCCCCCTTCACCTCATGCCCCATCTTTGACTGTCTGTTTTGTGTATGTTGTACTCATCTCCATGAAAAGTGTCATGGTTTGGTGATTGCCACCCTCACCACTTGGGTGTGGCAGCTCCATCTCTTTTAAATGTGCTTCTGCATTTGCATGCACAATTGGGATTAGGATTTGGAAAGAGCACCCCTTCAGAGCTGCCCTAGTGTTGGTGCATTTATACATACATGCAAAGGTGCACATTTTCTGTGAAGAAGCAGAAAAATCCAGTTCATTTTTAGTCTGGCTTTTCTCCCTGTAGCGTAGCTTGGGTGTGCTTTCTGGCTGGCTTCAAGGTATGTATTATCTAAATGCCCTACATAGAAGTCAGCTGGAAACCTGCTTATTTTAACCAACTGTTTCACTTAAGTTGCTTTCTTGTAAATCATGGGAGCTTCAAGAGCATGCTCAATGACATCATGAGACAATTCGATATAGCGACTTCTATAGCAAAATGGACAATAAAGTGTGAATGTAATTCTTTGTTAATTTTGTTCTTGAAAGAAACTACATTACTTTATTACAATCAACATTAAAACAGCATGTTAAATATATTTTAAAATAGTGCCTTAAGGCATTCAGATCAACAATATAAATATAAATACAGTTAAATCAAATTGAGAGTTATAAATGTCTGTTATATGTATTAAAATGCATAGACAAGGCCATTCTGGTTAGAACAACCAGGTTAAAATTTTTGCTACTTGTTGTATGAGTGATTTGTCAGAGCTCTGGATCAGGATAGCCACAAGAGACTCAGGGGAGCAAAAAAGGAAATGTTGCATGATGGGATATAATAGTTCTTCTTTGACACCCAGGTAAAAACTGCAGTAGAAAAGTGCATGTGATGTAGTTTATATTTCATAGCAGTGGAAAAAGCATCTCAATCCTACTTTTTGCAAGAGTGGGTTGAAACCCCACTGACCACATGGCCCACTCACAAGGCAGGCCAGATAAGCACAGGCTGACCACATGGCATGGTGTCAAGTGGTGCCACTGGGTAATTTTTTTGTTGCAACTCCAACATGGATATGCACCATCACACAAACACACCACCTGTGAGCAAATCCCTCACACATTCACCCATTGGCCACACATTCACATATGCGATGCTTCACCAGTTCCAGGCATTGCTGCTTCAGTGTGCAAGTGATACATTGTCAAAGCACAATCATGGAGCCACCCCCCTACATGTCCCCTTCACCCCATGCCCCTTTGTTTGACTGACTGGTTTGTGTCTATTGTAATTACATCCATTGGAGTTGTGGCACTTTATTTATTTATTTATTTATTTATTTATTACTACAGCCCCATACTTGTGTTGGGGAGTTTATATGAAGCAGTGAAGATGCACATTTTCTGTGACTCAGACTATCCCAGTTTCTTTTTACTCCATTTTTTAGCACAAAGAAGGGCTTTGGTCTGGTTTCCAGCCACTTTCAAGGTGTGTGTCATCTAAATGTCTCACCTTCAAAGCATCTGGAAACCATTTTATTTTGCCTGCCTGTTTTACCCCATAGTTATCACAGGTTCACCTTCTCTTATTCCATTGAATTTTATTAAATTTGCCAGTTAATAAATTAGATAGAAGGACATTAAATCTGGCCAAAGAAAAAAAGCCTTTTTGTATTTTGCGATTATTAATCAGCCTAGGTAGGACATTCCATTCTAGTAAAGTAAACCCAGTGACTGCGGGAACAAGATCCCTTTGCAGAACCTTATAGCTTTTGATAATCAATGTTTGTTAACCTCTGTTTGACAGCTGATTTGGCCTTGATTAAGTCCATGGATGAAGGATAGGAGGGAGATAAAACTACTGAGATAATTTTACACACCACTGCGTTCATCCATGGTGATTCAAAGGGGTCTGACATTGTCTTGGACATGAGGGAATTGGAGTTAGGCATAAGGCAATAGCAGAGGCAAAAGTGAAAAGAGTGAATCCAAACCAGACATTTTGAAGAATTTTATGCCAGACTCCAAAGTAAAGAGCAGATCCAGCAACATACCTGGACAAATATTAACCTAAGAAATAGATATTGCAATCTGAAGTCGTAGGCTTTCATGGCCGGCATCCATAGGTTTTTGTGGGTTTTTTGGGCTGTGTGGCCATGTTCTAGAAGAGTTTCTTGGCATGTAATGTCCATGATGCCCCTATACTGGTTATTTGAGACTGGAAAATCTCTTGCTTATAGGGGAAAACAGAAATACCAGAAACATGCCATAAGGTTTTATTTCAAGAATTAACAAGGGGAAAACAAAAGAAACTCTTCTAGAACATGGCCACACAGCCTGAAAAAAACCACAAAAACCTATAGATATTGCAATCCTTCATGAGAGCTCTCAGTAAGAGGATTTTTTTTAAAAGTATTTGTGAGAAAATTTTAGTTTTTAAAACCCAGATAGATACTGGAAAAGAATTTACCAGTCCTAGTGAAAAAGAAGTAGGTTCATGCTCCCACATTTTGTTTTGTTTTGGATTTCTTTTAGTTTTCCTGACTCTCCAGCTTATAACTTCATGAAACCATATGCCCAGTATTAGCATATACCCTACACCCCCTGCACTGAATATGGGGGTACATATTTCATATGTTGATATCTAAAGCCAGACATGTTTTTAAGAGGTTGCATCGACCTTTGGAACAGTAGAAACTTTCCCATAGGAAAAGAACACTAACTTGAAGGCATGTGGAGGATCTAGATAGCAATAAAGAAAGGTTAAAGGGGATTGTTGATCACTCCATTCCCCCCACCCAGGATTTTCACATATTCTCTCACAGCAAAGAAAGAGCAAATCCCTTCACACAGTAGTTAAAGACCATATTTCTTTCTCAGCTCAGGTTCACTTCTTCCTATACCACACTCCAGAGGCTGTCTCAAATTCAATCAGTGTTTAGCTACTCCAAAGTTAAAACCATTAATTGTTTCAGAATCCCATTGTTAAATCCTTGGAAGACCATTAGATTTTTGTAACATAGCACCAAACACTCCTTGAGCATAGAACTCAAATATAAATATTGGTGCCATTCATGGCCAATTCACTGCTACAGACTGAGGGGTGAAACCGAAATGCCATGATACCACCTGCTGTGTAGTCAGTGTGGTGGCATGACTCCGGCTTGTGGGCAGCATCGGGGCACGCAGTGTGCATATGCCATGCCCCCACGCCACCCTGAAGCTGGTATTTTTTGCCAGTCTTCTTTGTCCTTGAAGCTCTGTCATACAGATTGTTGTTCTGCTCTCTGTATAGACCTCAGACCCTGTCTGAGTCAATCTCCATCTTCTGTAAGTCCCTCTCATCAGGACTGGTAATTATCACCCCCTCTAACTCTGATTTCTTGCTATCCAACTTTTTTCCCCCAACTATATAACTTTTCACACATTTATTTCTGTTAGCTCTGTATGATTCCTGAAATTGCATTGGTTTTGTGCATTTGCATGCACCTTAACACATTTCTAAACAAAACTTTTATTCACCAACTTTTTATTCACCACCACCAGTGTCTCTCTGCATTTACCACTGTTATATATGGGTGTAAAAGATCCTTAAGTTACCTAACCTCTTAGAGGTCTCCTGTTGAGCTAGGAAATTCCTCAAAATACTATGGACATGCTATCACTCTTGGAGGGGACCCCAGGTCATCTCATCTTTTAAGGTAACACCAGGCATTTGCATGAGTCCACCTGTTCATTCCTATTATTCCCTATACACTATGAAGGAAGCAACTAGACATTTTAGTAATTTTCTTTCCTTGGTGAGAACGTATTTGTAAACTTTTCAATTTTCAAAGACTGTCCACAACTTGGGACATATTCTTTCAGAATTTGCATGTTATTTGCAGTGAAAATATCTATGCACAGAAATCTGACTTTTGTGCAGAATAAGTCCCAAACTGTGAATCATCTTTGGAAATTGCTCGGTTTCACATAGTGGGAAGCAAAGTACCAGAAACTACTTATTGCTTCCTTCCACAAATAAATCAGTGAAGAATTCTGCATCTAAATTGTAATCCTAGATTCAGCAAAGACTTAGGTCCAATTGTGTCTTAGCAAGTAATGCCCATGATGCCCCTATACTGGTTATTTGAGACTGGAAAATCTCTTGCTTATAGGGGAAAACAGAAACCCCAGAAACATGTCATAAGGTTTTATTTCAGGAATTAACAAGGGAAAAACAACATCTGAATTCTGAGAGGGGGAAGAAAGGGCAAGAAAAATCTGCAAATGGTAATATGCACCTCCACATCTATAACACAACATTTTTTTAAAGCTCATTTCATTAGCTATGAAAAGTCCTAGAGATATGGTGACTCTTCAGAATCTTATACAAATTGATTTTGTGTTTCTGTCCAGTTCCTCTAAAATAAACATCAGTTCTTAATGGAATCATAAATTCGTGCTTATATTGCACATATAAATATTCTGACAGGATATATGGAAATAATCACAATGATATATTGCATTACAATACAGGTTTGTTGGAAAGGAAAACAAAATTGAGATTTTTAACAGGTAGTTCTAAAACCAAAAAGTGTTTGCTAAGCTCTCCCAGAGGAATAGGATTGTTGTTTTTGTTTTTTATCCCCCTCTCTAACACCAGCCATCCATGCATCATAATATATCCCCAGTTGAGGCATTGCTGATGATTCCAAGAAATTTTTCAACCACAGATCTTGGTACTGTTAAAGAATATAACGAAAAAAATTATGTGAGAAGTTAAACTTCATCTTTAAGCCATACATATACTGATTGAAAGGATCAAGTAGCACTATGGGACAGTGTGTTTTAAATCAATTTGTAAGCAATTTTTTTTTTAAAAAAAATATTGTTAATTAAAAGTATTTTAAATGACACTATTTAAATTTTGAAACTGTGCCATTATATAAAGTGAGACAACCTTCCAGCAGATTCTGAAATTTATGGAAAGAAAGCAAAGTGATAGCCATTTACCCCATTAATGTTTCGTCTTACTGTTAGGGATGGTGGGCACTTATGGGATCATCCTCTTTATGGGAAAATATGCCTAATGCTAGGTAGTATGTATGTTGACTTGAATATCAAGCAGCAGGTTTTATCTCTTCTGTCTCTGGCTGTAAAACATCTTAGGCCATCCCTGTTCTCAAATAAACTCAAGGACTGAAAATCTAGGAACTAGGCAAAACACTCCTGCAAAAACAAGGAAGTTTCAGAGGTGTCACATTCCCCCTCCTGCTTGCTTTTCTTCATGAAAGTTCTTTTTTGCTGGAAGACTCAATCTATTTCAGATATTGTGCTGCAAAAAAGTTCTTCTTCTTACTAATAGTGACAAAATCACCTAACCACTGGCTTTCTGACAATGTTACTGAGGAAAAAAAACAAGAGGCAACTAATAGTTGCTTGAATTCTCACTGCTCTCATTCTGCACTAGTTTTTCTGGCCTTCAGTGACATTGTCAAATAGCCAAACCTGACTGGCTGTGTAACAACACAAGTTACTGGTGGGGGTAGGAGGCTATATAGAAAGTGTCAAAACATCAAATCAGGATCACAGAGCACATTTGTCATGTATGTGAATTATGTGGCACATGCATATTGACAGAAAACTTGATAAAAAGAGCTCCTTTAAAGATGAAAATATGTATGCATCCACATTTGACTTTTGAAATATATGTGTCGTTCCCCCCCCCCCCCCATTAGTTTACAACTAGGAAAATCTAGAGCATACCTGAACACATTGAAAATACATTCTGGTAGTAAAATAAATTGTAAGAGGAGCTAATAGTCAATATGGTGTCACAGATAAAGTATTGGACTAGGACTCCAGGACTCCAGAGTTCAAATCCCTGTTCAGCCATGGAACCTCTCTTGGTGGGCAAATCACACTCTCTCAGTCTAAAAGAAAGCAATGGCAAACCCTCTTTGAGAAAATAGTCAATAGGCTCAGATTAAGGCATTATTGACATAAATCAACAATAACTTGAAGACACATAATATCAACAAGGAGAATTGCTCGAATAATTGACATGCCAGGAACAGTAAAGAACATAAATCCTGCCTAGAGATAATTTATTCTTCAGATTTTTTTAAAAAAGGAGGGAATAAAATGGACACTATGGTCAACTTTATTGTCATTTGTCCCTGTGCATTTGAACTCATTGGCCAGAACATTAGACATCTGAATGTTTTCTTCCTTAATGAGCAAATTGCATAGTATTCTTTCTGCCTATCTGCCCTTATATTTAAAAGCCTATTGACCTCATTTTTTTTTTATGGAAGCTGAAAATTCAGGAAGATACTATATAAAAAGTGAGCTCATTGTGTCATTTGTTCAACAGAAAGGGCAGCAAGAAAGTGTTACAAGAAAATTTCCTGATTTGCTTCATGATTTTTTTAAAAGATGCATAATTAACAAATTACATTTAGTGCTGCAAAAGAGACCAAGGAAGAATAAAAGCACCACAATTACAACCACATTAGAGCACAGCAGCTTTTTGAGTCCATTATGACATTGGTAAAACTGCCATTAATTTTAACTGGTTTAAGATATGACTTTATGGAAGAAATCATCTACATGATTTCAAAATAACTAAATGAAGGAAATCTGTCTGAAATCAAGAGCCTTTAGGTCCTGTGTCAAGGAAACAATATATTCAAATAGAAATACTTTTAATTTAATTTTAGTTTAACTTTGCATAGTCTTTTAAAAAATTGTTCCCAGAATATCTACAATCCCAATCTTAGACACTGATTAAGAGATCAACTGAATGAGGAAGAAGTTGGAGGGAATCATCTCTGAATATGGAGCATTCATGGTTGATTTTCTAAAAGATCTTTGTATGAGGTGACATGCCACGGTCCCCTGGAATCAGAAACAAATTATGTGATGTAGGAATGGCATAATTCAAAGGAACAAAAAATTAAAAGTGAATTTTGTCCACTTTTATCTCATAAACAGCAATAGATTATAATGTAGAAATACATCTGATAATTAGGCAATATTGTGCCCTGGGAAAAAGTAGAATTAACAAACCATCTATGCAGTAGGTGAACCAATGAATTCATATTCTCAGATCGGACAACATATTTGTAAGTGACAAATGTTTCTATTCCAATATTTGCATGTACAATATTTGGTTAATCAATTGTTTATGGGGAGACTTTCAGCTATTACTTGTTAGGAATGATCAAAACATGAAGTAACATGAGGTATGTGGGAACAATTTTTTTAATATTTATCCATCTAAGTGGGAATCTGATTTTCAAAATGATATATCTCTTGATAGTTGGAAATTTATTTGAAAACGTATACCTTTGATTAAGGACGTAAACCCTTAACTATTTCATCCTCATAAGCAGGGGCAAATAATTAAAGTGGGATCAATAGAATATCCCATCACTGTATTTTCTCCACATTTGAAGTATTTCACAGGAATTATCCTGCAAAGCAAAGGTTGTGTTTTCTCTTTTTTGCCAAAAAGAGCTCTCTCAGTGGAAAAAAAGTGTCCTGTGCAGGATAATTCCTTTCTAACACTTCAAGACACTGTATACTAGGAGAAAATTCTATAAAATTCTTTCTGGTCTATTAGTCTTTCTGACAGTTTCCTGACTGGCAGAATTAAAAAAAAAACACTCTAGGAAAAAAAATAATTACAAATATTCTTTCTAGTTCTACTTTTGATACTGAAGATGAAAGAAGACTTTTAAAAATTACAGGAGGAATAATATTTATTTACCAAACAGGTAAAATCACAGTAAAATCACAGAAATTACTGGAGACATGGCACAGCAAATGTAAATGTCTACCATATACTTTGGCTATGCCTACTGATAAGAAATATTTGGGCTTTCTGTTTTTGAGTCAATTTTTAAAATTGTCAGATTATTATTTGCCTTTTGAGCCTTATTTTGCTATTACAAAAATATAATACAAAGATGTAGAATTAATTTAAGAATCACATTTTGTATCTGACCTCTGTATCCACAGTTACTTTTCCATATTCTGCATGGTTCAATGACACATTAGACGTTCCTCAGAAGATGGAATATAGGTGAGCTTATCTCTCACTCATGATACTTTTTATGAGACTCATAGACTTTCAGTTATGGAACTGTGATTCCACTACCATGGCCACATACAATGGAATCATGGAGATTTAAGGTTGGTGTGACAGAAGAGTTAACTGGCTGAAAATTCAAAATGCCTCTCCTTAAACTGGAAATCCTACAATTCCATAGCATGTTGACATGTTAGTTAAAGCAGACTCACAGTGCTATAATTGTGCAGTGCGAAAGGGACCCAAGTATTGCAAAAAGAGGAAGAATTTCCTCCTGAAACAAACCATTGATTTTTTTTAAAAAAAAATGTTCAAACACTCCAATACACAGGAGGAGTTGTTACTTAGGCTTCTAATAATATAATCTTTCAATATATTACTTTCTCTATATATAGGTGGAGAGAAACATGCATGAGATTTGTCACCTGAACTTTGTAGTGGTACAGTCCAAAGAAATTTGAAATTTAGGCATGTGTGTGGATTGGCTATTACAGCATGCAGTTATAAGATGGGCCTTTGATCTGTGCCAGCAGGACTCTTCCTGAGCTATTCTGTATTTAACTGAGAGAACTGCCATGAAGATTACTAATGGGATGGCCTTACACCCAGAGGTTTCAAAAGAAAATGCCTACTAAATTGTTCATTTATGTTTCTCCTGATTCCAGAAATATCTGAGTGTTTTTTTAAGCCATGCAGAGCTGTTTCAACTCAGCTAGTCTGCAACTTTCTATTCAGTGACTTAATAATAGTACCAGAATGGATGGCTAGAAATATAGATATTTGGGGGCATTATAAAGTAGCTGAGGGAAGAATATAATTTCTTATGAATTTCTGGAAGTATAAAATGTTAACTCAAAGTTGTTGCTTTTTTCATAACCCAGCAGGAACAGATGCTGTAATACTGAGCTGCACCTGCATTTGTCTAGAGATTAAGGAGAATTGGTTAAGATGACAAGTTAAAACTCCCTAAGGTAAAAAGAAAGTGGGGGGGGGGGGGAGCTTTAAAATACCATTTATGACCAGGCCTCATTTATGTGTACAAGTTTATATATAGTACAGATAAAGCCACTGCAGAGGAACTGTGAATTGGACTAAATGTAGAAACGCATATCTAGTCTTTTAGCCAAAAGGGAAATAAATGTTTGGCAATAGCATTGTTGTGAAATATATGAAGTTATTTAAGAAAGAAATAGGAACACAGAAAGCCCTATTTGTGGAAACAGTAAAGATATTGCAAAATATGAGTTCCATTATGACTTTGTTTCAACGTAGTCATCCATTGCAAATATCTTGACTGCCAATCTTTCTAGCCAAGTGGGGAAAAGCTGGAATACATAATAGGCATATATAAGGTATATCACAAACTGTGAATGGGCATATGTTCTATGCAATATAGTTTACAATTTGTTTAAAAAAAAAGAAAGAAAGTGGTGAATGAACTTCTAAATGTCAAATGAGATTTGCTAATATCAAAGCAAGGTATTGCCTGCCTCCTTGTGACTATCAGGAAATAAATTTCCTGAAAAGGTTTAAATCCAAAGATACCTCTTTTGTGCCCATTAGCAATATGATGTTATCCAAATCCCTATTTTGTCTCTACCACTGAGTCTCAAGTCTCCACTCTACCTCTTACTCATTCCAAAACCATGCAATAAATTGACTCTCTCTTCCCCACCCACCCACACCTTTATTAGAATTTTCTCTGATCTAAGGATGACCTCAGGCATGCCAGACTACTGGATACTCTGAAACTGACAACTCTCCATGTGCCAGGCTGATTCAGCCTCAAGCACAGAGGCTGAAGTCCTCCAAGGCTATTGATTGGTCAGTCTGAATTTATCTCTCTAGGATTTGAACAATCATCCCAGAGGTATATCTTTAGTTGAAAAAATAATTTTTCTTTATGTTCAGATGGATAGCAAAGAAAAAATATTGTCCTAAGGTCAAGTCATATAAACTCAGGTGTTTTGAGGTTTTTTTCTCCTTAACTCAAGGGCTGTTTTAATAAGCTATTCCTATAATTCTGATAAATTTAGCTTGCTAATGTTCTGCTTATTTTATTCTAAAAGCAAGCAAAAGCAATCACTCTGCCTGGTTCATTAATGTAGATATAAAATTAGAACCTTGGTTTGGTACACTGTGCATAGCCTGGAATCTATACAGATGTGCAGAAAATGCAATTATTCATCCCTAGGTTGAACAACAAGTTTCCTGAGAGCAAGGAACACAAGTTTAGAATAATAATAAACCAGTAAGAAGGTTGCACTATTTTGTCCTGGTATTTAAAGTCCTGAGCTGTTGGACAAAAATTATTATGTGGAAAAATGTGTTTTTATGCAAACCTCCCTCCCCCCACTAATTTTCTGAACAGAAAATGGGTTTAAACACACCCACACTTACATCAGATGAGGGGTTACATAAGAAAATACTTCTTTTTCCCCTTCACAGAGTGATACTTGTGCAACACTTTGAAATGTTTTAATATTAGGAAAATACTGTGAATAAATATCTTTCTACCTTTAGAAACTACCTTTAGAAACTACTTTAGTTTCCTTTAGAAACTACTTTAATTATTCATCTTAACATACAAGGAAGAAATAGCTAAAGATTACTGCCCCTATGCATGTGTTGTACTGCCATCAAATGCATGACCTTCCTTAAAGAAGCTTGAAAGAAGCTCCACCACTACCACTTCTCCACATATTTAAGAATAACTTCTCAGTGAGGTATGTGATATTATTTTTATACACAGTAGTGGAGGTGGCATTGGCTGTGAGGTAAATAGAGTGTTTTGCAACTTGTGCTATCTCATAGAGATTTGCAATACTTACAGAATAGGTTTCCATATCCTCTTCCCTTATGTCTCTCATTGCCTTAGTGGTGGCAGTGAGAAAGTAAGGAGGGAAATCCTTCCTTTCTCTCTCTTGGACTTCACATGCTACTATGCAGTATACACTAGCAATGTAGTTTCTTTCATCATGAGGACAGAAAATTGAATTTTCTTGAAGACAAATCAATATTATAATTCCAGAATTGTAGTTTAAACTTAGGGCAGTTAGTCATAACTTTAGCAAAGGACAAGTTGAACCACATTGTTTTGCCTCAAGCTCCCCAATATTTTATTGATGGTTCTATGGACCAACAACATCTGAATTAAGGTTTTCATACAAGTATATGTTCATACTCAGTATGACAATCCTAAATGTTCAAGAAAGGGTCACTTAGACCAGTCAGAAAAATCCTCAGTGGCAATCTGTTTTCAGAACATGATTAACTTTGTAGAATATTAAAAGGTCAAAATATAAAGCCCACTGTGTTTCAGAGGTTTGTCTAGATAACTAAATGGGAACATCTCTTTCTCACACAGAAACATAATACGAGGGGGGTATTGTAAAGTTTTAATTATCACCTTTAAAAAATGGCTGAAAGTTTGTTTTGATTTGTAGTTGTTAACTTATCTCTACATAGTCACTATCCAAATTTACAATTTTTCCCCAGCATTTCTTGACCCTCTGAATACCGTTATTGTAGAAGTCTGCAAATTGCACCTTAAACCACTCTTTCACTTCATGAATGATGTTGTCTGTGTTCTCAAACCAGTGACCCCACAATGGATTTTTGATTTTGGGGGGAAAAAAAGTCACTTGATGATGACACTAACAAAATTTCATCAATATACCATAATAACTTCCAGGTGATAATTATGACTTTATGATACCCCCTCATACTTCTCCATCTTACACTTTAATCACTCTGGCACAACCTGTAACAAAAATAAATGACACAATGAGCTGATTTTCTCAACACCATGCACTTTAGGGACCAATTATGACACTGACAAAATTTCATCGACATACCATAATAACTTCCAGGTGATAATTATAAGCTTTCATAAACTTGGTCTACTTCCTCAGATGCAACTGAGAAAGTAGACTAAGGGCCTTTGCAGACTGCCAGAAATAGTGCAAATTGAGTCCACTTTAATTGCCCTGACTCAGTACTAGGGAATCATGGGAAGTGTAGCTTATTGTGGCACCAGAGCTCTCTGACAGAGAAGGCTCAATGTCTCAGAAAAAAATACAGTTCCCATGATTCCCTAGCACTGAGCCAGGGCAGTTAAAGTGGACTCAATTTGCACTATTTCTAGCAGTCTGCAAAGGCCCCAAGTCTATAAAAGCATATGCTACCACTTCTTTTGCATAGTTAGAGTCAAGGGTGCTACAAAATGCCTTTGCATACTGATATTCCAGACTAACATGGCTTTTTTCTTGGAACTCTACCCATATGTGTACAGTGATGCACACAGAAAACAGATTTAAGACAGGAAATACTTTGTTACATAATGCACTGTGCACTGGTGATTAGTTTAGATGGTTTTAAAGATGGATTTAATAATCAGATGATAATGATATTAGTTATTATTGTCATGCTATCTCTATGGAACCTTCAAGTTCAAAGGTAATATACCCCTAAATCAGACACAACCAGAAACAAAATTTGCAGTTATAGAAGAAAATGTTTTGTTCTATAAAGAAAATTCCTGCAGTTCAAATATTTAAGCCATGCAAAAACTGTATTATGCTATGTCAGGGGTAGACAACCTTTTCCCTTTAAGGGCCGAAGGACTTCAGCTCCCAGAAGCCTCAGGCATGTTGGCCAATAGTCCCATGTTGGCCAATAGCTCCTGGGATTCTGGGAGCTGAAGTCCCTCGGCCCTTAAAGGGGAAAGATTGCCTACCCCTGTGCTATGTGAAGTTAAAGATGAATGGGGGAAAAAATAATAGTTTGGGCTTGTAGAAGCAGACTACTAAAATAATTTAATATAACCACAACACTTGCTATAACTGAGGTTTTCCTAGTTCATCACCAAACCATGTAAGCTATATGAGTCATATAAAAGTTTTGTTGCACAGTTTTCAGAGATACCTTGGAGGGATGTCAAAATATACTGGGGGAGGTTGCATGCATGTGTGCTGTTTCTACACTCTCAATTCCTAAATATGATTTCAGGTTTTCCACACAACAATACTACCAGTTGCCAGACCAGCTCAGGTCTAGTTGGAAGCACATGTAACAGTAATATAGAGTTGGCCCTCAATATCCCCAGGGAATCCGATCCCCCCCCCCCATGGATATCAAAATCTGTGGCTGCTGAAGTCCCATTATTCGTAATGGTAGTGCTGCAATGTGGCCACACCACCATTAGGGACAACTGCTCTGACATCATCCTTCCTTCCTTCCCTCCACTTCCTCCGCCTTCTCCAAGGCTTCTGCCCCAGGCTTGGCTTTCAGGGTGGTTTGGAGGTGGAGGGTGGAGCCCCATCAGCTGGAGGGAGCCAGAGCCAGAGCTGGAGCCCGGGCCAGGTCTTGGGTCTTGAAGCCCCATCCCACTCTAGGCCCAACACCTGGGACAGAACCTCCAGGCTCTTAGACCCAAGCCCTGGCCTTGGCTTCAGCTCCCTCCAGCTGAGGGGGCGCTAGCATCCACCTCCAAACAGCCCCTGAAACCAAGCCTGGGGCAGAAGCCTTGGATGGGGGGAGAGGAGAGAGGAAGGAAGGAAGGAAGGAAGGAAGGAAGGAAGGAAGGAAGGAAGGAGGGAGGAGGGAGGAGGGAGGACTTCAGTCCAGTTGCCCCAATTGTGGTGTGGCTGTGTGCATGCACCACCATGCTGAATTGTGATGTTGATGGATGTATGGCAAACAGTCCATGAAAACCAAGTCACTAAGACCCAGGCAGCTTCAGCAAGCTCCTTGTTTTATTGCAAAAATCAGCATGAGCAAAAACAAATAATAACAACAATAATAGCATTTTCACCTTAGCCTGAATGGCTAAGCAGGAACAAAACTTTAACTGCTACATTTTGAAAATTAGTCAAGCTACAGCATCAGGAAAATATTTCTAGTTAATCCATTTAGCTTGAAGGTTTGAAAAGAAGTGAGAGCTTTCTCAGAAACACAATTCCAACCCACATTTCTCCACCTTTTGGGTGTAGTCTTTACAGACTAATTGGTTAATGTTTCATGACGTGTGTTAGTCCAACCTCTAATTTCTATATTACATCATGTGACTGCTGTTCCCAAAACATTCTTTTGTTTTTGAAAACCGCTTGTGTAAATAAAACTCTTTCTCACAGAATCCTGCTTGTTAGCTAGCTTTGTTTTGACTAACACACACCTGTGGCTGTTGTGAATCTGGCCTCAAGAAACAGATTTTCTCAGCAAGGAAAAAATACAGACACACATCTTTACATTTCAACATTTCAACATTGACTATATATCCCAGCAAAAACCTGACACACCATTGGGGACAAGCATGCTTGCTATCTATGGATGGCAAGTCTGCAGATAACAAGGTCCCATTTTATAAGGTTTACTCATGTCTCACAAGGAAAAGGCTTCTGATGGGATCTCTGTGATGGCAAATAAGCCATCACAAAGGAAGAAATTTACTGCTGGATGAGATCCGTCACTTGACCACCTTAAACAGCTTTTAAAAAGCTGTTAAGATGGATCTCTTCCTGCAGACCTTTCATGAGTAGATAACCGGACTGATCCTGTTTTCCATTACTGGGGGCTACTGGGGGACAGAACTGTTTGTTTTATCTTGTAAGCCACCCTGGTTGTATTTTACAGGGATACAAAATAAATTGATGATGATGATGATGATGATGATGATGATGATGATGATACTGGGAGGAAGAGTGAGTGCCTGTACTACATCACCCTTAGTCATAGTAGATGCACTTACATTGGTATGTAACAGGTTAGTGTACCACGTGCACCAAATGCTGGGTGTGTTGTGATTGGACCTAATTCTAGAGCAAGGGATACATTGATTTACATCTACATCTACAACCTCAACATGGGCCTGGATTTTAAGCCCCCAAATATGGGCCATTTTGTACAAAACAGAGCATATGGGAAGCCTATGGCATAAGTACTGTCAGATTCCCAGTTTTCTCCCACACTGTGTAGGCAATCTAGTCTAGTCAACAACATATCTAAACATACAGGGGGAAAACATGCAGATGTTGTGTAGTGATGCACATTATGCATAGAAATTGTAATCCTATATCCTTATAAAATGTAAATTTTCCTTTGAAAAATAGGTAATACACTGGATTCCAGTTGCTGAGAAGCATAGTCAGATTGGCTCTTGCTTATAGACTTGCCAGCAGTATCTTGTTAACCATGCTGAAAAAGAGGATGCTGGACAAGAAAGACCTTTGGACTGACCTATCTTGCCTTTCTGATGTTCTTACAAGCCATTATTTTAATGGATTGAACAATGTGTCTGTTACATTCACTTGGAAGTTCATCATTCTTAAGTGAAGATTGAGTGTTACAAGCAAACTTCTTTTTAAAATGCAAAACACTATCATTTGGAATACTCTCACAGAGATCCCAGTCAAGTTCTATTATAGCCACACATTCCATTATGGGATCAAGTGAAATATTTATACTGTAAATACAATGACTACACTGGTAGCATAAAGGCCCAACCAAGTTCATGTTCTCAGCATGAGAGTCATAACATAAAAGACATGCCTGCTTAGAGTATAAAATAGTATTGTCTCCTGTTCTCCATTCAGATAACAACCTGAATTTCTTTCAGCAGCCTCCTAACTGCATAGGGTGTGTGCTTATGGACAAAAAACAAACAAACAAAAACCCTTAAATGAGAGGTGATATGATAGCCGTGTTTAAATATTTGAAGGGATGTCATATCGAGGAGGGAACAAGCTTGTTTTCTGCTGCTCCAGAGACTAGGACCCGAAACAATGGATGCAAGCTGCAAGAAAAGAGATTCCACCTCAACATTAGGAGGAACTTCCTGACAGTAAGGGCGGTTCGACAGTGGAACACACTCCCTCGGAGAGTTGTGGAGTCTCCTTCCTTGGAGGTCTTTAAGCAGAGGCTGGATGGCCATCTGTCGGGGATGCTTTGATTGGGAGTTCCTGCATGGCAGGGGGTTGGACTGGATGGCCCTTGTGGTCTCTTCCAACTCTATGATTCTATGATTCTATGTTCTAATGCTATTGTGGTGGTGGTGATGATGATGGTGAAGAAGATGATAAAGATGAAGGGCAATGCATTATGACACTATTCCTGAACTTACAATATAATGTCTTCATAGAGTATTTTCATTCACTTGGTTCATTATACAGAGAAGATAGTTTTAAGGCCACTGATTCAGATATACACATTGTATTGGCATTTCCTGGCTGGGTAGTGACATTTAGAAAGAAACAGCTGAAACTTGAATCCTATTTCACACATAAAGAATCAAAAGTTGAGCCAAATACAGATTCAGCTATCCCATAAAATATGAAAAAGAAGGGGGGAAACTGCCACATCATATCCTGAGTAGTTTGAATTGTTTCAATCATGTATAGGATGAGAAATTTAACTTTACTGGAAATGTTACCCTTTAGCTGCTACGAAGGTCTAACACAAAGTGCATTTACCCACTAGGGTCCATTTGTTTGTCTACATAAACTTCTAGCATAAATGCTATGCAATTTCCTTGGATTCTAAGAGGTTTGGCTCTTTTGTGACCCTGTCCCCCGAGGCTCAGGAGTCACAGGAGGTTAATCTGGTTTTGCAATTTCTGGTTTATTCCAAAGTCCTTCCATCTTTATTCTCCTGTGGGTTTCCTAAGGGCTGTGCACTGGAGTGGACACAGGAGTAGGCAATTGTCTCTCCAAGTCTCAGGCGTAAACCTGAAGCAAAATGAGTTTTGGCCATTGCTTCAGTTGCTACGCCTGATAATAAAAGAATGTGATTGGGTCATAAAGACTTACACATGAAATTGAATCATTTTGTAGCAACTATTTACTATTGCTAAGTAATTGGTGCAGAGCAGGACAAGGGCCGTGACTCAGAATATTTGTTACCTGAAGGAATCAAGATGGTAGGGAGCATTGCTCCCTTTCCTCCTCCCAGCTTTTAAAGCTTTATTCCTGTTTTGTTTCCATCCTTCGCTTTCAACATTACTGAAGCTTCAGTAGAGAAGAAAGCAGAGGCAGTGTCCTGGAAAAGGCCCCCCAGACAGAAAGAGATTTAAAAATACATCTACCAATGTATCCTTTGAAGTACACGTCACATTTCATTTCTTGTTCCCTTTTTAAGCAGCTTGGTCTCCTTGGCATGGTTGCACAAAAGCACCCATAGACATTGGTCCTTGAATTGTTTATAAGGCACACAGTTCTGGGTCCTCAACAGATAAGGCAGGGTGGGTGGGGAGAGAGAGGACAGTTCCCTGAAAGAGGAGGGTGAATCAGAAGGGATCACTAATGCTATAGATTTCAATTTTCACCTCATGCTTTCAGCCACTTGTACAATGATTTTTATAGATGGGATGTATATTGGAAAATTTAAAAAAATAGTTGAAAAATATATTTTGTTGAAAAACCCTGATTGGAGGTGGGGGAAATCCTGAACTGATTAGAATCTTTACAGTTCAAGCCTTATTCCCCACAAAATTGGCATGTGACTATTTTGCACAGCAAACAGCATTTAAACAAAACTACCACATGCTAACCTGGAACAGAATATGTCCTGATTTGTAATCAGACTTTTAAAAAAAAAAAAAAAAACACAAGTGTTTTTCAAATATTCTCCCACAGTGGCAAGAAATGCCAAAACTACTCATTGTTTCCTTCCACAAGAAATGAAGGTCTCTGGTGAATTTTCAAGTGACCATCACACAGTAAAACAAGATCCATTTATCTTTTTGGATCAGACTACACAATTCATATATGTGCCTCTGTTTTACTTTCTAACCACATGGAACATAATGCAGTATTAGATACTACTGGACATAAATGTATAGATCATGGTTCCTAAAGAGGCAAGTCAATATGTACAGGTCCATGTGGGTTTTCCCAAGGTGTGGGGAAATCTGTCAAATTCACTTTCTCTCACATCTGCATTATGAAAATTTGGGAATGGTGTGAAATTAAATTCAGTCATTTCCCCACCCTTTCATTTTATAGTAGGGTCAGAGGCTAAGTAGGTATATAAGCTGATCAGTAGAGAAGTCATTCTCACTCTCTACAATGCTTCAGTATGGATCAAGAAGAATGCATCAGGCCTTTTGGCTCCAGACACTTTCAAAATCAAATCAGTTAATCTAATTTCTGAGATCTGCCCTGAGATCTCCCAATATAGGGAGGGACATAAATATTTAATAAATTGAATAAATAATTAATAATAACCACATGTACAGTACTGGAGAGTCTAAAAGTAGTTACACAATTAAATCACAGATATAACTAGTAAATCTCTTTGAACCAGTGTGGTGTAGTGGTTTGAGCACTGATTGATAGATGACTGGAGGCCAGGGCTCAGATCCCTATTCAGCCATGGAAACCCCCTCAGTGGCCTTGAGCAAGTCCACTCTCTCTCAGCCACAGAGGAAAGTTATAGGAAACCCCCTCTGAAGAAACTTGCCAAGAAACCTCCATGATAGGTTTGCCTTAGGGTTGGCATAAGTTTGAAATCACTTTAAGGCACACAACAAGTAAATCTTTTGAAAGCTTGGAGACACCTTTGCATGAACAATGACAATAAGAAAAGCTGTTTT
This sequence comes from Phrynosoma blainvillii, assembly GCA_026167975.1. NCBI lineage: Eukaryota > Metazoa > Chordata > Lepidosauria > Squamata > Phrynosomatidae > Phrynosoma > Phrynosoma blainvillii. The sequence goes on from JANUYF010000003.1 coordinate 176,935,285, forward strand.
AAAGCAAGATGTCTATCAAGCTGAAGTATTTAAGTATGAAAACAGATTGTGCCACTCAAGGCAGTTCTCTTCTTGATAAATGGGAACTTGATCCTTGTGATTCCCTCACAGGGATCAAGTTCCCATTGATTCCTTCAATATTATGTCAACTATTAGCAATTGGCATTTATCTTAAGTTCCTTAAAATTTCTATTTTTCCCCCCGTACAGACACATATGTGCACACACAGAGAGAATATACATATATACTTTTATATCACATCCTGCTTTTCCAAAAGTATTCAGAACAGGATGACATGCAGTGAAAGCCCTGTCTCACTTCTCTATTTTCTCCTAGTCTCCCTTGATAAAGATACATTTTAATTCTACTGAATTCAGAAGAAGTGGTGTTCAGACAGCCCATAGGCTGTCTAAACTTCCTCTGACACAATTCAGTGCCATGCAAGTTCACTAAAAGAACAGAAGAGTAGCCCTTTAGCACAGATCAGTTTTTTGGGAAGAAGTGGGTTCAGAGTCCCACAGCCAGTATGGCCAGTCATCACCCAGAAAGTAACTTTCCCAAGTACAGTAGTTATAAAAAAAAAAAAAAAAAACACCTTGGCATCTCCAGATACTTGCCTGCCAATTGCCTGAGTTTGTATTTCACATCACTCTTTCCAGCTGTGAATGAAGATGCTTCTGATTCTGAGCCCTGACCACACAGTGTGCCAGCAGCTATCAATTTGTCTCAGATTCCTAGGAAGCCACAGAATCATTTGACATGGCCACAAAAAAATTAACAGCAGCAATGGCTGAAGGAACCAATTATTATTATTATTATTCTTTATGCCAGTATGAACAAGGCAGGAGCAAAAAAGGTTTAATAAGATTTGAAAGCACACAATGGTAACTTCTCCCAGGAGGCCTCTAAAACAGATTTTGAACTCTGCAGTTTATCACTGAAAATAATGTAAGCTAATTAGTGTCACCGGATATCACTGCAGTATTAATTTCTATAGCATATACTTGCATAAGATATTAAGCTGATGATACATAATATCATAACAGCAAAACACAGAAAACAGATTAAAAGCCTACTTGAAAGCAATGGTTGGACTGGGAAGCCAATTTTCATTAAATATCAGCCTAGAAAGTGTTGGGACAGTAAGATAAATAATTGCAATCATAATAAAACACAGACACATTTTTTTTTGTCTTTATCTTTTCTTTATTGCATTATGGTTTGGTTTTCACAAACAATGGCCAGTACCAGATGGCAAGTGGGATTAAAAGGGGTCAAAGTTCCTCTATGGGACATATTTACCAACATACAGATAATGAGACACTAGGAGTAATGACTCTAGCTTAGTCTTCTTCTTCATATATAGCTGTGTTTCCCTGTATTCATTCACTCATGAGAGTTCACTTGTACAATCCAGACAGCATTATTTCCTCTTCTGCTACTTATAGAAATATTAGGTCTCAGTATAGCAGAACATCTCTTCCAAACATCATTATTTTCTGTATACAACCTGTATTTTGGTGAACCAAGATTACAATGTATCATTTTCTAACAAAGAGGTATCATGGATTACAGAACACAATGCTCATACACAGTTATGGGGGGATCTATTTTGCTTCCCTCCAATATTCCTCCAATAGTCTTTTTTTAAAAAAAATGTCCTTAAAATGTCTGAAATGTGAAGAAATTTTACAATTCTGGTCAATACTTTAAAAATGAAATTCTACAAAAGGCTTACAAAATAATGGTGCTCTCACTCCTACACACAATCTAGAATCATATTATGGAATTCAACCTACACAGTCTAGTGATGGCTTTTAAGGTTGGCTTGTAGGGCTGGCTTCCAGCTTATGCTGCAATCCTAAGAGGCAAAGGAAAGAATCCTCTGATTTCGGAGGCCCTGATATATCCAAAGCACCATTAGAATCATCCCAGTAGGGTAGAAGTATCAATGGAGCCAATTTACAACTCCTTTCCCATAACAGTGTCACTGGTCACAGAAATACATCAAATGTCCCCGATCATATATGTTCAAGCTTTTTGTTGTTTTTGTTGTTGTTGTCCTTCAGAGATGCTTTCCCACCTTAAATCAGCGGTGGACAAAGTGTGGCTGTTCAGATACTGTAGACTGAAACTCCCATAAGTTTTAGACAGAGCAGCCAGTGTTGAAATACAACATTTGGAGTGCCACACATTCCCCATTCAATTCTTAAGAATTATTGTTGTCTTAATTTGGTGGAGAGGAAGAGTTCATAGTTAAGATAGAGGTTCATCACCCTGTGCACCTCAAACAAACATTCAAAATAAAAAATAAAAAAGCAAACAAACAATATATGTACTTTTCAACACAGCTGATTAGTCTGTTAAACTGTTCTGTCTATATACTCCAAAACGTTTCTTCCTAATGAAATAGGACAATTAAAATAAAACAGACTATTTTAATTATTTTTAAATAAATGGGTGAAATTGCAGAAGCAAGTTCAGAATTCCTTCCAGATTCATCTAATTCTCCTATTCCAGATAAACAAAACAGACTAAAGGGCTATGCAGATGGGCAGCTCTGGGCCGCCCTTCCTAGCTGTGGATCAGGGCTGTGGCAACTTCATGCCATGGCCCCGATCTTCCTTTTTGCCACCCCTGAAAGAGTGGCAAAATGCCGCTTCTTTCAAGGGCGGCAAAAGGCTGTCCTAAGAGCCAGCCTTTCTGGTGCAGTGTGTCAAAATGTTGTGCCGGAAGGTCGTCCTGACGCTGTGCACCATGCGGCATCAAGACAGCATCAGCATGGGGTTGTGTTGGCTGGTGTGTGGCTGCTCCACGCCATCTCTGCCTCCAGGCTAACCCTTTGGGCTGGTCTGCAGAGGCCCTAAGTCAACCTTTATATAGCCACATTCATTAAGAAAGTATTGCACTTTTTTATTAACATATTTTGAAGGCTAGAAGGAAACATATTTCATTGATCAGTATCATTTCATCCTTTAACAATGTATTTTAGTATATTATAAATCACTGGGTGGGGTGGGGATTTACCTTTTCCATTTCTCTAATTTCTTGTGTATAGCAGTGGAATATTTTGCTAACCTCAAAATATTTATGTTCACTGAGAGTTGAAGTTAGCTAAATATTTAAATTTTAAGTCTGGGATTCTAGTTTTTTATTTATTTATTTTTAAAAAATGGATGTGAATCAAGTTTTTATTAACATTGATTTTCCTCACTTGTCAAAATATTGCTTAAAACCCCATTCCCCATTTTTAAATCTGCTCTTTGCAGTTTTAAAATAAAGTAAAAATAAATTATAATACAAAAATAAATACAAAACAAAACTATGTTGGAATAACACCATCTTGTCATAAGTAAAGAAAGAAAGAAAAAAGCTTTTTCACAGATCACAAAGAAATATGGCAATTTCAAATTTTACCTACATCATTTACTAAACCATTTTAAAATAGAGATCCAAGAGGAATGCCTGAGTCCCAGTGAGATCATCTGGAAAACTTCCAAGTGAGTGCTGTTTGGACTACTATAATACATTCTAGGTGGGGGTGCCTTTGGAGACTGTTTGAAAACTTCAGTAGGTTCAAAATGTTACAACTAGAATGCTGACTGGGGGCACTTATAGGGACCATGTAACTCCTTTATTGAGACAACTTCACTGGTTACCGGTTAGTTTTCAGGCACAATTCAAAGGGCTGGTCATGACTGCTAATAGCCCTATAAGCTTAGGTCCAGACTATCTGAAAGACTTTATCTCTCCATACAAAGTCTTCTCGGTGGCTGCTCCAACCCTGGGGAATACCCTTCCATGGGAGGCTAGGATGGTCCCTTCTTTTCTTTTCTTTTATTGACTGGCAGATTTCTTGTTTGTTTGTTTGTTTGTTTAAGCAGGCTTTTAATGGTTAAGCAGGAAAGGTTTTTATTTGTGTGTTTTATTTGTTCTTAACTTTTGTATGACTTTTAAATTATTTTTATGGTGTTTAATGTGTAGTTTTTAAATTGTTTTCATTTGTTTATTCTAAATATTTTTTTATTTATTATTTTTGGAAGCTGCCTTGGGTCCCATCTTGGGAGAGAGTTTGTATGCAAATGAAGCAAATAAATAATAAACAAATATTGAAAGCTACCAAGAGGCATAGAAGAATCAACAGAAATGTATTCTTCTCTTCAATATGAAATACAGGCTATCTATTATGATAATCCAGGCTGTTAGTGTCCACTCTAATTCCACGTACAGAAGGTAATTGCACTAGTTATTAAATCTTACTTCAATAGTGGTGATAGGGCATCATCCTCTGCAACACCTGAGAACAGCAGAATAGCTTACAGGTTACAAAGTTCTTTCCTTCAACAATTGTTGAAGTAATATGCAGCTCTTCTAATTTATCCAGTGATAGTATTCATCTATGACAGGGGTAGGCAACCTTTCCCCTTTAAGGGCCGAGGGACTTCAGCTCCCAGAATCCCAGGAGCTATAGGCCAACATGGGACTATTGGCCAACATGGCTGAGGCTTCTGGGAGCTGAAGTCCCTCGGCCCTTAAAGGGGAAAGATTGCCTACCCCTGATCTATGATATAAATGGGTTAAACTGAAGTAGCTATCAGAGTGTACCTGAGACCATTATAGTCATATGACCACTCATCTAAGGGAGGCACTCTTTTTCAAAAGTGAACTACTGCTTCAGCTGAGGTGACACTTTAGTCTAAAGAATTCAAACAATTTGTCAGTGATGGAAAGTAAAGCAACCCAAAGTTCCTTGTCTACTGGATCATAATTGGTTTGGCTATTTATATTAATTGACAATGACAGAAGGAAGAGTTCAGTCCAACAGTTCTCACTCAAAGTAGTAGGCTTCTTCAACAGTCCTCTGCATGTGTGAGAACCAGCCATAACAATTTTCAAGGAAGATCCTTACAAACTACACTGCTATTCCAGAAAATCTACTTTCCTGTACTTCAAGGAGATTTAAGGCCAGTCAAATTAGCAGGTGCAGAAAGTCAAGATATCCAGTCTCCACTAACTGAATACATTTAGAAGTGCAAGCGATGAGATTATTTAAAAAAAAATCAGGGTAAGGGAAGGTGGAAGGAGAGTTAAAGATAACCTTCTCAATTCATTTGACATCCCTGCTGGAAATATAGGTTGTACTGGACAGGGAAAGTAACAGCATCTTACTTATTTTCCTGTGGGTTAAGCATTGATTAATGAGGAAAATATTTATTATATCTTGCCATTAATAGAAAAAGAGGCTATGTTTGTAGCAGTTATGATTGCCTGAAAAATTAAAGATTTAAAATGCAACTTTTCTTAATTTTCTAAAGTCTCACAAAGCTTGAAACAAACTCACCAAGAGGTTTTTTTTTATTTCTAAAATCAGAAACATCTAAAGAAAAGGTATGTTCATTGGTATACAAAGGAATCACTGCAGTGCATGAGTTTCTATTTTATTTGTTTGTGATACACATGCTTGAATATCTGAATTCATACTGGTACCATTTTGTGAATCTCAAGCAGTATACTAAATACAAGCTGCCTTCAACCCCATTTTTGCGAAAAAGGCATGATATAAATTCAATAAATAAAAATAAAATAAAAATACAACACTTAACATTGATGATATAAAGATGAAGCTATTGACCTTCACTTCATTTGGGCCCCCACTCTCTAAGGTTTCAGTAGACTCAACCAATATTTTTATTTGTGTGTTGTGCACTTTCCTATTTGGAATAGGACATCTCCCCCTCCCCTTTCAGATTCTGGTTAATATTAATTGATAAAATCTGGTCCCACCTAAATCCATTTCTTGAGTCTAATTTCCTTTCCTGGATGCACATTTTTTTAACCAATAAATTCTCCCCAATTAGTTCAATGGAAAGTATGAAATGTTGGAGCTACTAGCATGAAAGATCCACATGAGAATACAGGTTTCAAAAGTGGCATGGATGTGACAGAAAAAGAATGACACTGCAAACTGTAGAGTTTCTTTTAAGTAGAAGAGACTCAATGAAGGTCTAAAGCAGGGGTAGGCAACCTTTCCCCTTTAAGGGCCGAGGGACTTCAGCTCCCAGAATCCCAGGAGCTATTGGCCAACATAGGACTATTGGCCAACATGGCTGAGGCTTCTGTGAGCTGAAGTCCCTTGGCCCTTAAAGGGGAAAGGTTGCCTACCCCTGGTCTAAAGCAACATTCTGTTTCACTGGAACCACAATACTATGTCTCTTAAGATGTTCATAAGAGAAATGAATTGTTGCTTGAGGACTTCAGCAACAACAAATTTCTTTACTTGATAGCTAACAAAAGCTTGTTTGGCCTTTTATTATTTACTGTTTGTTAAGAGGTCTAGTTCCTCTGCTTTCTCTTTTTCTTTCAAGTAAGTACTCTATGCTTTTTAAAAATTTAATTGAAAATTCAGCACATCACCATACAGCCACATCAGCAGAAGGATGGGACATGGCTTTGATCCTATCTAAATTGTTATTCTGTACAGTCTGTATTACTGTATAGAAGATGAGCTATGACATTGAAGGAGTACATTACAGGCACCTAGTTTAGGTGAACATTAGTGATGCAACCTTTTCCTGCATTACTCTGCAGCCCACATTTACCAGAGTGACAGTATCTCTTAGATCACAGTAATGAAAATGACTGATCAATTAACCAACCAGTGATTTAAACAGCATCAAATGCAACAAATTAGTACTGAAGAAGCCATGGATGATCTAATGTTACATTAATGCTACTTATGTTTGCTGTCATCTAAAATGTACGGTAACTGTCAAAAGTTGTACGTAGGGAGCATTCTAACAATTTAAAACATGAAACTAATGCCATCCCTTTTAATGGCTATAGCTGGGTATGGAGAAAAATTCTTCAGATCTCAAATTCAGGTGTCTCCCTTAATTTATACTAATAGTGGATGATATTGCATTGTATCTTTTGATTTTCCAGGTCTGTTCCACCTTTGCATTTTCTTTTCTTTTTGGATAACAAGAGGGCAAGCTTGCATGTGTGAGTTAGCTATTGATACACCATACATGTTAATTTTAGCTTTATATTGTACACAGTCCTTTTTTTTTAAAATTAACCTCTCCTATGCAACTGCTTTTCATCAAACGTGTAATGAACAAATGCAAACCAACCAGTGTATATACATGCATTTATAAGGTAACCTGATACATTTCATTGTGCTGTTAATTGGCTTTCAATGGAGGCCATGAACATGTGAAACATAATAGATACAATAGTTCCATTAGGCACAAGCAATTAAAGATTTGGCTTCCATGTCTTGGGGGAGACTACTCTTTTCTGATTTTTCTCGTGAGATGAAGGGCCAGGTCCAGCTATCTTTTTCTCCATTTCAAAGCAGTTGGATATTTTGAGGAGATAATTTCCTCCTGCTGAAACACACATATAGATATTCCAGACCACTTTACAAGATGCTACTTTCTGTGCCAACAAACTAACATATTCCAACATTTTTTTTCTATCTCTAAGTCTGGCATTCTAGCCACTACAACACGCTAGCTTTCATGCAAGCAAAAACTACTTGCAGTCCTTGACAGAGAAGGAATATTTTAACATGGAGTGCCAACCTGTTATTCCATGTCCCCCTCCTGACACTACTGAGACTCATGGGCTCTTTCCTCTTCTGCTTCCTAGAAGCCTGACTGTGCATTCTTATGGCATGCCCCAATGTCATTTCAGTTGGCCCTTAACTTTTGTGGGTTTAACTTCCACACATTTGAGTATTTGTGAGTTTGCCATCCATAATTAAATGAAAATTTAATCCCTGCTTTTCCTTCCACCTTTGGAGCCTCTGGAGTTGGTCATCCCACCATGGCTGCTTTCCTCCTCAAAGACAAAGGAGCACAAAGAATGCTGCTGTCATCCCTCTCCTGAAGATTGTGACTGTTGTGTGCAAAAGCACATTCTGGGATGGGACTTGGGGACACTGCTATGCAGTGGTTCTGGTCTCTCTTGGAGGAGAAGACCCCAAAGGTGATGTTGGGGGACTCCTGTTTGACTCCTTGGCTGCTCACCTGTGGGGTCCCACAGAGTTCTGTTTTAACCCTTATGTTGTTTAACATCTACATGAAACCGCTGGGAGAGGTCATCTGGAGTTTTGAAGTGCGGTGTCATCAGTATGCGGGTGACACCCAACTCTATCTCTCCTTTCCACCTGACTCAAAGGAACCTGTCTATACTGAACCAGTGTCTGCTGTTAGTAATGGACTGGATGAGGTCAAACAAATTGAAGCTTAATCCAAATGAGACAGAGGTGCTCTTGGTCAGTCGTAAGGCAGATCAGGGAATTGGGGTTGTGCCTGAGATGGATGGGGTTACACTCCCCCTGAAATCTCAGGCTTGGGTGTTCTCCTGGACTCATCTCTGAGCCTGGATGCCCAAGTTTCAGCAGTGGACAGGATTGCATTTGCACAATTAAAACTTGTGGACCAGCTGTGCCCATTCTTGAGATGTCAGACCTGGCTACAATGACACATGCTTTGTTTACATCCTGTTTGGACTATTGTAACATGCTCTACTTGGGGCTACCTTTGGAAACTGTTGGGAAACTTCAGCGGGTCCAAAATGCCACAGCTAGAACACTGACCAGAGCCAGTTATAGGGAGCATATAACTCCTGTATTGAAACAGCTTCACTGGCTACTGGTTCCTTTCCAAGCACAATTCAAAGTTATGACCTATAAAGCCCTACACGTCTTAGGTCCAGACTATTTGAGGGACCGTATCTCCCCATACAGACCACCTAAAGCACTAAGATCCCAGGAGACGGCTTTCTCTCAGTCCCACCATCATCCCATGCTCATTTGGTGAGGACACAAGAGAGCCTTCTTAGTGGTTGCTCCCACCCTGTGGAACTCCCTTCCATGGGAAGCTAGGCTGGCCCTTTCACTGCTGGCTTTTCTCTGGAAGGCAAATACATGTTTATTTAAGCAAGCGTTTTAAAATCCTGCAGGCTTGCTTTCATTGGGGGATGGGGGGTAGTTTTAGATTATTATTATTATTATTATTATTATTAACTCTCTTTTAAATTTTACATTTGTAATTTTTATATTTTTTTACAGTTTTAATTGTTGTTTTAATGTGTTTTTTATATGTTGTTAGCCACCTTGGGTCTCACTTTGGGAGAAAGGTGGGATAAAAAAAACAAACAAAAAAACAAACAAATAAAATTAAGGTTTGGGGGAGCTAGCAATATTCATATTTTTTTTCTATGGGGGAGGGGGTCCTGTGCCCCTAACTGTCACAAATGTGGAAAGCTGACAGTATATGGGAACCCACAGTCATCTAGGGAACATGAGTGGTGGAAAATAAAGGTTAGTACTTTCTCATAAAGTCAGCACAGTTAAACTGTAAAGTTCAGTGCTGCAAAAAGTTGGGAAGGCCATCACAATTCCTGAGCTAAACATAGACTTAGGAACAATTTGCAGCCAGAAATTCATACATTTCCCATGAAGAGGTTCCATGAAAAAGGAATGCAATTGTGGTCATCAATGCATCAGTTTTGGGGGAAATGCTCATATAACTACAGACAGAATTTCTCTTGTGAAAAAGATATACAGAATCAGCAGAGAATGGACTTGGAGGTGTAAAAATGATGAAATTTGAAAAAATGGACTTGCTAGACTTGACCATCTCCAGTTAGGACCAGGGCTATTCTATGAGCTATCATACCCAAATCTTGGAGTGGAGGTTGTATAACAACTGGAATCAGTGGGAAACTGAGGCATGAAAGACAGCAGGTAGTTCTCTGGATGTGAATATGATTAAAGGTGATTCTAGATCCCTGAGACTGCCAGAATCAAACACAAATAGAGTACATTCATATTTCTTTTTGGAAATGTCTCTGATACTTGAGGACATTCAAATATCAGGTAGTTTATAATTCTAGGTTAAGGCACAAATTGTGACTCAAAGTTTACTTGCCATTGCCTTCCTCTAAATATAGCCTATAGCACCTGTTTTTCCTTGTTGTCTCCCTTCCATGTACTAACCAGACCTGGCCCTGCTTAGTTTCCAAGATGGGACAGTACTTCTTTAGACTGGTCCTTGGGACAATGGGACAAGGATAGATAAATAAATGAATTGTAGCAATGTACATATTCCCTGCCCGTTTTCAAGATAGGCACTTTGCTAGTTTCAAATCATTGCTATTGTTCCACTTTAAAGAGTATAATTGACACAATTTAGAGATTTGTGACATGACACTGCACCAGAGAAACTCAGAGACTTCTACAGTAACCCTGTGAGAATCATTCTTCCCAATGCAAAACAACTCACTATTATAGCAAGCTTAGCTGTTGCTAGAAAAAAAATATTTAAGGCCAAACAGTGGAATCTGTATGTTTCCACTCTATAGTGTTTATTTTAAAGACAAAAGCAAAGAAAACTCAAAACATTTAGAGCCTTAAATGCAGCTGCACAAAATTCAGAGCTTTTTTGTGTCAGACAGAAATGAGTTAGTCTCTTCTAAGTGGTTGCCTTTACAAAAGGACTGACCCAGAGCAATGTATTCCATCCAGCTGAGTACCACAATAATGCAAACGCTCCCAGGGCTCAACTCTAGGGATGGTTCTGCATCATGCCACTAACCACAGCTGTCAGCAAATACATAACAGCAAGGAGGGAAGGGTAAAAGGGTGAACAAAATCATTAATGACATGTGGCATGACCCAGAGACACGTTTCCATGGTTGCACACATTTGCAGTTCTAATTTGTGGGCTCTTAACATTTAATAAGGCAAGTAAGTGAAATGCAAGAAAGTTTTAAGAATGACTAATACAAAAGTTGTATCCTCATTATTTGTATATGATAGTAAAAGTCTGCTTTCTAGTGTTGTTATTGTTATTTACCTTTTAGGTTCTATTCTTTAACCTTTTTAAAAAGTTGGTGAGCCCCTTCCATGTTAAGATTATAAAGGTGGGAAAATATGTATTATCTGTCAGACAGTGTGGTGCAGTTGTTTGGGTGTTGGACAATGACTATGGAGACCAGTGTTCAAATATCCATTCAGCCATACTGGGCAATCGTGGACAAGTCACACATTCTCTCAGCCTTAGACAAAGGCTTGAGGAAAACCCCTATGCCTAAAACTTGCCCAGAAAGCCCCATGGCAGATTTGCCTGTCATGAAACAAGCAGAAACACCTTGAACAAACACAACAATAAAAAAATACATATTTTCTAAAAAGGTAGGGAGAGAGGAAAGAAGGAGGGAAGGGTCAAACTATTCAATAGAAAGATGTCAGAAGAATATATGACTTTTAAAAAAAGTATTCTGCAAGCAACTTGGAACCCACTTGATTTCATTCCCTTTTAGCATCAGACTGTATTTTTCATGCAGATCATCCTTGGTTCAGTTCCTATCATTTCCAACTAGGATAGCATCACATCTGTCAGAAAACCCTGTGGCCAACATCTTGAAGAGTTGTGGTCAGATGGACAATACAATACTGGACTTTATGGACCAATAGTCTTGTTTCCTAGCTATATCAGTTTCATATGTTCATAACATCATTAATAGTGCATTCTGAGGCCCTCAGAATCAATGTTCTTTTCTTTCAAAGACTTTCAAAATTCTCATTCAATTTGAATTTCTAGGGTGCCAGTCAATGCCAGACAGTTCTGTATGTAGGAAATTATTGTGACACAGATTAGAAAAAGTTGCTAATGCCAATAAATTCTGAAGCCATTTGAAGTTGGGTATATCTACCTGTTGTTTTTTAAAGACACATTTAGTTATACAAATATTACTTTTAAGTCCATACTTCATGCCTATTGTGCTGAAGTATACGTGGATGCTACAAGTCAGGACCTGCTTGCCCTTGTTGCTCTCTTTCTTGTTGCCCTCTAAGCAGAAAAGCCAATAACAAACAGAGATTGGTGACTTCTATGTATGCTCCTGGTTTTAGCCCAAACTATTAAGGACCTAAACTTACTTTGGAGATAGGGTAAATATGCTGGATAGTTTTTGTTTGTTTGTTTGTTTGTTTCAGAATGAAAATCAGGGTAGAGACACAATTTCATTGACAAGGAAGCTACAATTCATCATTGCCAGAATGGTAGAGACATGTGTTCTGGCCCAACCTCATTATAGTTCAGCATATTCATTGGATAAATATACACAAGTTGACATCTGTTTTTAAACTAGTATATAATAATTATAAAGCTTGCTAGTTATAGCTCCTATAGACAGATAGGTAATGATGAGGAAATTTACTTAGGCATTGAGCAGGCCAAGAGGAAGACATAGCTTACCTCCAGGATTTCTTGATTCGTAGGAAAAATCTGCTGATCACACCACCAGCTCTCACAGTGGGTCAAACATCCACTCGTAGTCCACACTGCTCCCCTTATTCTGCATGGACAGAAGGCCACAATGGGGCCCTCATGGGTACAAGCTGCATTTTTTTCTGCTTCTTTTCAGCGTTCCACCCAAGAGGCTACCAGTTCCCTCCAAGAGGCTACCAGTTCCCTCCCTCATCCTGCCCAGCTGCCAGCCCATTCGGCATGCTGAGCAACCAGCCATGTGACTGGCCACTCGATCACGTAAGCAATTGACTGCCCATATGCACCCAGTGACCCACTGGTACAGCACAATCATGAGGCCCCTGTATATGTTCCCTTTCCCCTCCTCACCCCATGGTCCCCTATTGGACTGGACAATTTGTTGATGTTTTTATTAAATCAGTTGTAATATTTACCATCATTTTGCTTCCAGGAGTGTGCAATTAGCTGAGGGTGCAGCTCACTACTCATGCACATGTTCAATCAATTAGTGGACAGGAAACAAAAAACTTATGGGCAGACGCCTCCCCCATCATCACACCAGTGTGTAGTCCACACTTTGTGAAACAAACCAGCAGTTATTTTGCTTGGGTGTTTAGCCCCAGAAAACATCTGCATTCTGATTTGCTCATTTTTTTGGTCACATGTATCAAAAATGAGAGAAAGCACTTCTTCTCATCCATGTGGACAGCTCCTAAGGAAATGTCCACCATTGTTTAACCAGTGTATTTGAGGCAACATTCAGGAATGTAGAATGGTTGACTACTCAATCCAAAGTAAACTTCCTCACCATGTTCATTTTATCAGACTTTGACCTCAAATGACTTCAAAGTGCTAGCTACAGATGCTTTTAAGACAGTGTATCTTTCAAATGAGTAACTGAAGCCCCAAATAGCACCAAGGTCTTAAATTACATATTTTGAGGGGTCTTAAGTCTAACCCACTGCATTTCTTTCTTTTTTTACAGCTCCCACTGAATATTTTCTGAAATTTTCTGAGATTTAGTGAACTATGCACTGCAACTAGTGATCTAAGATTATAAAAATTGTATGTATATTTTTGCACATCTTTTAGCAAGAGTCACATATCTCCTTTTTAAAAAAATAAAAATCAATATCTAAACTAAATAAAATTGAATTCATCTATAAACCTAAATATGAGAGGTGAGAGGAAGATGGAGGAATACAGAGAATGGTGAACTGTCATATAACTTATAAAATTAATAGCAGGAGCCCACTGAAGAGCTGCTGTATTTTCTAATTTCTGGGAACAGCTGAGAAGTTTTGTCAGCCAGAAGCAATTCCATCCAAAGGAAGTCACAGAGAATCCAATCTATGGTTCTTTCCAGTAAGAACTGCTCAGTCAGCAGACTTCTTTAAAAGCAGTGACATAATGGCCTCCACAACAAGTTTCCTACTAGGAAAGAGAATTGCAATGTCAGGAGGTGAGTCAGAGTTCACAAGCAGGATATCAGATTGTGCTGTCTCAATGCTCAAGCACCACGGAGCAATTGTCAACCCAGGTGGCCACTTAAAGGAGCACCATCCCCATTCCATGGTCAGTTTCTCTATAAGAAGAGAACTGGGGTGATAACAGATTAAATTTTCTAATTAACAAATGAAGAAGAAACTCCCTAAACATTATGGTTTCACAAATTTATGCCAGATGTTTTTGAAGTCTAGCCAATTTTTTTTTTAGATTTTTCTTTTTGCACTGTGATATTTGATGCAATATTCCTTCAGATTTTTGCTTGCTTGTTTGTTTTTTCTCTACAAGAGCTATAAGAATGTGTGTGCAGTTCACTACATCTAGGGATGATTTGATTGTATCTTCCTACATAGCATGGCCCTTGTGGCCTCTTCCAGCTCTATGATTCTATATGAAATCATCATTTATTTCTTGTATACATATATAAAAGAAGTTTTCTTGTCATTTAGCAAGACTGTCATAGTTTCTGTGTGTGTATATATATATATATATATATATATATATATATATGTTTTCTTTTCCCTTACTTCTTGGGACTTAAAAAAAGATTGCACAAAAAATAGTTTAAGGCTTTCATGGCCGGCATCCATGGTTTTGTTTTTGATTTTTTTTGTGGGTTTTTGGGCTATGTGACCATGTTCTAGAAGAGTTTATTCCTGATGTTTCGCCAACATCTGTGGGTGGCATCTACAGAGAATGCTGACATGGAAGTGAGTGGGGTGTATCTCTCTCTCTCTCCGTCTATGTATACACACACACAAGCACACATATACTGTATGACCCTTGGTTGAGAGGAAGTGATTTACATGTTAATCTGTGTTGGTCTGTGGTTGAATGGCAAGGTCTCAGGGTGTCCATTTAATTAGTGATTCATTGTCTGCTGAGAAATCCCCTGACAGTTGGTGGCTTTCATTTGCACATGCTGGGTCTTGATTTTGGTGTTTTTCAGGACTGGCAGCCAAACTTTGGAGTTTATCACATGGGGGAAATTGGGACTTTAAGTGCTTAACCCAAGAAAAGCATGCACTTGACATTAAAACATGATTAAAATGAGATCAACACAAGAGCCATTATCTTTTGAATAATCAGGGAATAACCAGGCAATAAACAGCAAAAAGTCATTCATGGGAAAATCCTGTGAATGATTTGCTGCTGTTTCTTGCCTGGTTATTCATGGGTTAATGGTACTTTAATCATATTTCACCTCGATGTCATGTAAAAACCATTAGCACAATTGCATGATAATAATGAATTATTCATGGGATAATAACACTTTGACCATGATGTTGCGTGAAAACCATTAGCACCATCGCGGGATTATAATGAGTTAATCACCATTTATAGTTCTAATTGTCCCACGTGTGTTTAAGGGTGTCTTCTTTCTGTTGAGGTTGTCTAGGTGTTTGTAGATTTCAATGGCTTCCCTGTGCATTCTGACCTGATAGTTGTTGGCATAATCCAGAATTTCAGTGTTTTCAAATAGCATTCTATGCCCTGGTTGGTTTATAATGTGTTTGATAATGCTGATTTTTCTGGCTGGCCCAGTCTGCAGTGTCTCTTGTGTTCCTTGATTCGTGTTTGGACACTGTGTTTGGTGGTCCCTATGTAGACTTGTCCGCAGCTGCATGGTATGTGGTAAATTCCTGCATTCGTCAGAGGGTCTCCCCTGTTCTTCACTGAATGCAGCATTTGCTGCATTTTCTTGGTTGGTTGTAGAACATTTGGAAGTTGTGTTTTCTCACCATTTTCCCTATTCTGTCTGTGACTTCTTTAATGTATGGTAAAAATACTTTCTCTTTGGGTGTTAGTTTGCCTTCACTTCTATGGGTTTTCCTGGATCTGGCAGCCCTTCTGATGTCTGAGCTGGAATAACCATTAGCCTGTAGAACCCAGTCTAGGTGCTTCAATTCATCTTCCAAGAAGTAGAGTTCACAGATCCTTTTTTCCCTGATCTACCAATGTTTTTATTGTGCTTCCTTTTTGTCCTGGGTAATGGTTGGAGTTCTTGTGTAGGGATCTGTCCATGTGTGTAGGTTTTCTGTATACTGTGTGGCCCAAATGTTGGTTCAGTTTGTGGATGACCAGGACATTCTCTGAAGATGCCAGCCACAGATGCTGGTGAAACATCAGGAAAAAACTCTTCTAGATCATGGCCACATAGCCCAAAAAATCCACAGAAAAACTTTTTTGTTTTGTTTTTATAACCAGTCCCCCCTTAAAAAAGAAAAAAAACCCCACAATATTGTATGTCTATTTGAGAGTGCTTGTCCTTTTAAGTAACAGAAACAAAACAGTGTGTTTTGAGGGTTGTTTGTTTGTTTCCTCCTTGGTCCAACCTAAAGATGTGAATATTACTTATACCCCAGGACAAAGGTGTAGCCCAATGTGTGTGTGTGTGTGTGTGTGTGTGTGCTTATGTTTGGTATATGAGAACTCATGGGAACAGCATATTGCTCTGTCTAAACAGAGTGTGATGGATAATAGTCTGCATCCACACTGGAAAAAATAATCCACTTTGAAATCACTTAAACTGCCATGGCACAATCCCATGGAATTGTGGGAATTTTAGTTTTGAGACATTTAGCCTTCTCTGTCAGAGAGGACTGATGCCAGAACAAACTACAATTCCCAGAATTCCATGGTATTGAGCCATGACAGTTAAATTGGTGTGAAACTGAATTATTTCTGCTATCTGGATGTAGCCGAAGCTTTGTTTTTGAGATAAGTTTAAATACTTGATTTGCTACAAAACATACTGAATTACTTGGCAAACACTGAATCATGAAGTAGCCTATTCCCCTATTTTTCTCTCTGAACACATAAGGATATAATGGCATTTGGGATGGATAGATAAAAAAAAATCACTGTTCTCTGTGCTCGGTTTAAGTGAGAAATCTAAATAGTGAATAATTCAAGTATGCTATATTACGTGTATGAAACCATACATATTAACAATATCTACATACATTTTAGCATAATGCATTGCCAATATTCACACAATGTAGGTATGAAAAGTAACAAGACTATAAATAGGGTGCAGTCTTTGTGAGGGGGCTTTTTGGGGGGGTTGTTTATTTTAATGTTCTTTGCAACTCAAAATTCAAAAATCAAAATTAGCAGTCAGGAAACAAAATGTTAAAAACTTCTAGAAATAACAGGCTTCTCAGTAGTTTAGTTCAATGTTGTATAATGGTTTGGAAGGTGAAAAGAATTGGACAAACTGTAATGTACTACAT
The DNA here is from genome assembly GCA_026167975.1 of Phrynosoma blainvillii. Taxonomy (NCBI): domain Eukaryota; kingdom Metazoa; phylum Chordata; class Lepidosauria; order Squamata; family Phrynosomatidae; genus Phrynosoma; species Phrynosoma blainvillii. The sequence continues at coordinate 176,952,311 of JANUYF010000003.1, forward strand.
AAATAATGACCCTATAGAAACCAATAATGTGATGTGAATAATGTGCCCACTTCTATTTTATGAAGGAAAGCATTTAAATGGAAAAGTCTTTCCATGTGTAAATCCTTATCAGACCCCCTGTTTTCAAAATGCAGAGCACACTGCTAGAATTTAAGTAGATAGTGCCCTGTTTAAAAAGAAAAGATCAACTACCCACTTTAAGCTTCAATATTTTTTTGCTGTAAATATGAATTGAGAGTCTCTAGTTAGTGGAATGTGTTTGCACAGACCAGTAAGCAAATTCAAAAAGTTGAAGTCAGGGAGTCCCTTGCTTTACAATGCAAATCAGGCCATTAAGATAGAGGCAGTCACGGTGTTATGAAGCAAGGAAAGAAAGAAAAAGGGCACCTGCTGTAGTTTCATAGTGTGATCAGTGGCATTCACCTTCCTGTTTCTGCTTAACTAGAATGCCTATCAAACCCAGAAAATGGAAAGTTTCAGAAGTGTTGTCAAGCATGTGTGGGTTTTAGACACACAGAGAGAGAGACAGGTAAATGATATTCCTGTTGATAAGATCTGAGGCACAGATAAAGCTGAATAATAATCCCCTTCTCTTTGAGGATTTCCTATTTTGTCTTTAATGTTTGTGTTAAAGAATATATAGTAAATATTACTGAGTGACCAATGTGGGGCATGACTTTTATTTTATTTATTTCTTTATTCATTCATTCAATTATTTAATAACAGATATATACAACCTTGATCCAATGGAATATTAAGCAGTGAAGGGCAAATATACAATAAAATGTTAACATGGCAAAGAAAACTGTAACATTAATGATAAAATAGGGTTGCAACTAAAATCAGACTGCAGGGTATTTCTCAGGCTGAAACATCACTGGAAAGTACATAGAAATATTTACAACACCTATTTAAGAAGTATATTCCAAAATTGGGATTTTACTCCTTCCTACTTCCCTGGGAGATGCCTTTATCACTCTGTAAGCATCTGAAGAAGTGGGTTTATATCCACCAAAGCTCATGCAAAAACAAAACCTAGTTGATCTCAAAGGTGCTGTTACATTCCATTTCCTCCCTCCCTATTCCTCCCTTACTCCTTTTTATGCTTTAACCAGGAACATCCTTTATCACCTATTACTTAAAGTAACTTTGCCTATGTTTAACTCAGTAATAGAAGTGCTAAGAAACCCTATTAGTGAATTACAAAGATGCATATCAAGACAATGAAGAAGTTTAGAGGTGGCAAAGTGCCAATGTGTGGGGCACATTGGTGTGCAATGCACATTGGACAATTTGTCAGCTCTACATAGTTCTACTGCAAAGTATAACAGCAGCTGTCAACTGGATATAGTCATTACAAAATTCAGCAATTCTAATTCCCACTTACATAAGTCCGCTTGTGAAGGTTGGATTTCAGCCCTCATTTTTTCTTATCTAGAATATTTCTGATAATCTTGAAAACAGTTTCAGAACAACTTGGGTTGTGTCTTATTACAGTTATTTTCATCTGTGAGCCAAAACACATTAGCTATTAGTAAATAATAAAGGCTTCTTGTGAGTTTGAAGAACATTTGTGAGTGAATCATTCTTTCAGTTTTCATCCAGTGACATACAGTGCTGATCTCCCAGTCACCTTAAGTGCAAAAAGACATGAGATTTACCATCCTGTTGAAGCTGTATACATGATTGTTCTGGACTTTTTGTTTTACACTGATGAAACACATTTTTGAAATTGGTGTTATTTTTAAATTTGGTAGAAAGAGGTGGTCATGTCAGGTGGTAGAATAAAATAATTTAGACTGGCTTTAAAGTCAATAGGAATAAGGGGTTGGAACAAAGAGTTGCACATGTTTTATGTCTTGTGCCCCCTAAGGTAGGCCATGACCTTCAAGTGTGATGGGGACACAATTCTACCACCAAGGTTAACAATTCAATTGTCTGCAAATTGGGAAGGGGACTATCCTGTCTTTCAGCACAAGAGCCTAAATCTCTTTGGAATTGCTCTGTGAAGGCAGATCTCTGAAGGGAAGTACTTCTTATTAATTATTTTTTTTATCAATGGGATAGTACACAATACACAGAATAAATATAACACTACCTTGAGAATGTTCCACTACTATGTCTGTTACAAATAGCATCAAATAAAGAAAAAAAGAACCTCTATAGGTTTTTTAGTAGTATGAAGATGGGCAACATATTAATTTGTAACCATACTACAATAACCAAACCATGTGATCATTAGTTTTCTGTGAGTTTTCTGGGCTATGTGGTCATGTTCTGGAAGAATTTATTCTTGATGTTTTGCCTGTATCTGTGGCTGGCATCTTCAGAGGGTGGTGGCATGGAAGTATGTGGGGTAGATATACTTCTGTGACCCTTGATTGGGAGAAAGTGATTTACATGTTAATCTGTGTCTTAGTTTAATAAAAACACTGATAGACTGCACAAAAAGGATATTCAAACCCCACTTCCTGGAAGATGAATTGAACACCTAAACTGGGCTCTACAGGCTAATGGTTACTCCAGCTCAGACATCAGTAGAGAGACCATACCCAGAAAAAACCACAGGAGTGAAATCAAACGACCACCCAAAGGGAAGCTATTTTTACTACACATCAAAGGAGTCATGGACAGAATAGGAAAACTGATGAGGAAACAAAACCTCCAAATGATCTACAGACTGACTAAGAAAATCTAGCAAATGCTGCACTCAGCAAAGGACAAGAGAGATCCTCTCACTGCTGCAGGAGTTTACCCCATACTGTGCAGCTATAGGCAGGTCTACATAGGGAGCACTAAACACAATGTTCAAACACAAATAAAAGAACATGAGAGACACTGCAGACTGAGCCAGCAAAAAAAAAATCAGCAGTAGCAGAAAAACCAGCAGAACACATCATAAACCAACCTGGGCATAGAATGCTATTTGAAAACACTGAAATTCTGGACCATGCCAGCAACTGCCAGGTCAGAATGCACAGGGACACCATTGAAATCCACAAACACCTAGAGAACTTCAACAAGAAAAAAGAAACACTGAAAGTAAACAAAGTTTGGCTACCAGTCCTGAAGATCACCAAAATCAAGACTCAGTATAGGCAAATGAACATCTTCCAGGGTCAGGGGATTTCCCCACAGGCAATGGATTGCTAATGAAATAGTCACACATATCCTTCTGCATATCCTCCCACCCTGAGGCCTTGCCATTCAACAATAGAATAACACACATATTAACATGCAAATCAGTCCTCCCAACATAGGGTCACACAAGTATATTTACCCCCACATACTTCCATGCCACCACCCTCAGAAGATGCCAGCCACAGATGCAGGAAAAATGTCAGGAAAAAACTCTTCCAGAATGTGGTCACATAACCCTGAAAACCCACAGAAAACTATGGACACTGCCCATGAAAGCCTTCAGCTTCACATGTCATCATTGCTTGACATTTTCTGATGCAAGGGAAGACATAATGTCACCATATCTCCCTCCATTGCATAGTTCATCCATTTCCCCAAAAGCTTTAATGAATAGGACTCCAGGCAATCCATACTGAAAGTGAAGAGAAAGGTGGTTCATAAAACCAAAAAGAAAAAAAAAAGAAAAAAGAAATGGACAGATGCCTATTCTCCCATTGCACTACTATGTGTAGTCCACCCACCTCATATGTGGGCTTGCCATCCGTGGACCTAAGGCGATGCGGATCGCAAGCCCAGAGGGACAAAATGGCACATGCCCATGGTGCATGCACAGCTATTAGAATCAACGAGACTTAAGGTACCATAGTTTTTTTCCTGTATGTGTGTGTGTGGGGGGGGGGGGGAATCCAGAACAGATCCATCATGTATAATAAGAGCCCATTGTACATTGTTTATTATTTCTATTTCTATTATGGAATAGCACTTTTGACATTAATGACCAAATAAAGGAATGTAAGCAATAAAAGAGTACATCAGAAATGCTGAATTCACCACCTTATTAGATTTGTAGTTTCATAAAGTACATAGAATTCAAATGTGACTTTAGAATGACCAGATTTTTGAAAAACAAAAGGCACTATCTATTAGCAGAGGCTATATAGCCTGATCCTGACCCAGGAGCTGCGATCGGAGAGCCAGGGCCGGACTGAGTGGGACTCTACATCTCCCCCACCCGCCTCCTTCCACCTAGAGCCCGAGCCTGGGAGCAGAGGAGGAGGAGCAGAGCCTTGACGGACCCAGAGCCAGAGAGACAGTGCCTAAGGTCGCCGAAGAGATCGGGCGAGCCTTAACCACCAACATCTGGGCAGCCTGTACCGGCCTCAATGCTGATTAGCCGGGATGTGCACTGGCGGGGGATAAAAAAACCTGCGTGTCCAGCCCTCCAACGGACCTTGAGGCAAAGAGGCAGTGTCTGAGCCGCTGAAGAGATCAGGCGTGCCTTAATTATCAACACCTGAGCAAGGCAGAGGACGGACGGGATCTTGAACTGGGACTGTCTCCCCCCCCCCCCCCCCCGCCTTTGAGTGGTTTAAGCAGCAACACCTGGGATTAGAGTTATTGAAGGACTTGGGATGAGCTAGTGCTGTAAATCAGCTGAGCAGGGCTAGCAATAGCATTGTACTACTAGAACGGTACCAAATAGGTACTGTTTTTAAAGTCCTCATAATGCCTAATAGAGAGCAATCTATTAGGATTGAAAAGTAATCACAAATCTGAAAGAGCCCCGCTGCCCCCCCCCCCATCCTTCCTACTCTAGTAAGATACTGCTCACATATTAAGAGGTGGGAACCAGCTGGAGCACTCATCACTGCCATCACATAAGGGAGCCGGGAATAGCCTGGGAGCAGGAATTGAGGTTGTGTGGGGGCAGGGAAAGTATGGCAGTAACAGAGTGAAGAAATGTTACAAAAGAAGAAGGGATTGATGCTTAATACCTATCCTTTCTTCAGTTCACTCTGTTTCCCAGGATAACTTGGAAAGCGCACCAACCATTCCACAGACCCTTACTCTGCTCCTTTGCAATGCCAGGTCGGTCAAAAATAAGACCCATATTATCCTTGATCTCCTGCTGGATGAGGCAGCTGACCTGGCATGCTTTACCGAGACCTGGCTGGGAGATGCCAGCGTGTCGACATGGGCACAGGCTCTCCTGGCTGGGTATACGGTTAGAGAGCAGGTAAGGGAAAGTGGGCAGGGTGGTGGTGTGGCCCTGGTTTATAGAAACAACCTGACCCTGACCAGGAAGCCTATCCAGAAAACAACCTGCATCGAGTGTATGTACCTCAGCCTGAAAACCAGGGATAGTTTGGGCATTCTGCTGGTTTACCGGCCACCCCGTAACCTAACAGATTCCCTAACAGAGCTGTCTGCCCTGGTCTCTGAGTTGTTGCTGGAGTCACCCAGACTTTTGGTTCTGGGCGACTTCAACATCCCACTTGAGACCAGTTTGCAAAACCTAACTGGCATGGCTCGGGAGTTCATGGAGACCATGACAAACATGGGCCTATCCCAATTGGTTGAAGGGCCCACACATTGCACTGGCCATACCCTTGATTAAGCTTTAGTACGGAACAGGAATATCCGTGGGTGGAGGTTACAAAAACCCCTGCATTGTCATGGACGGATCATTTCCTGGTTAAGGTGGAACTAAGAGCCACTGTCTGTCCCCCCGGGGATGGCGGACCCATTAGAATGGTCCATCCTTGGAGGCTAATGGAACCAATTGGTTTCCAGAAGTCCTTAGAGGGTCTAATGGTTGGTAACACCGGTGATTCTGTCGAAGCCTTGGTGAATACCTGGAACATCGATCTCAGGCTATCGGCACAATTGCTCCCAAGCGTCCCTTCCAGCCTGCTCCTAAGCACAAGCCCTGGTACACAGAGGAGCTTAGGAGGATGAAATGGGCTGGACAGCGACTAGAGTGCATATGGCAGAAATCTCGACTCTTATCTGACAGAACTTGCCATAGGAAACATCTTGATTCCTATCGGGAGGCTTTGCATGCAGCGCAGAAATCGTTCTGTTCTGCACGCATTGCGTCTGCAGAGTCTCACCGGCACAGCTGTTTAGGGTGGTAGGGGAGCAGACAAAGGTTTCACCTGTGCCAAATCCCCTATTTAATCCAACGATGGCCTGCTGTGAGGCGTTTAACACTTACTTTGCAGATAAAATCTCTCGGATAAGAGCCAACTTGGATGCCAGTGTTTTGGCAGAATTCGTAGACAAGGTGTCCAGCAACTCCGTTGATTGTAATTTACTGGATCAATTTCAATCTGTGAGTACCAATGATGTGGACAAGCTCCTGGGAAGGGTAAAGAAGACGACTTGCCCCCTCGATCCATGTCCATCTTGGCTGGTCATCCGGGGGGGGACACGTTGAAAGTGCTCCTTCGGGACATAATAGGCACGTCCTTCAGGGAAGGTACTGTACCATCTTGTCTGAAGGAGGTGGCAGTAAAGCCTCTCCTGAAAAAACCTTCCCTGGACCCCCTGGATAGAAATAATTACAGACCAGTCTCCTTGCTTCCTTTCTTGAGCAAGGTGATTGAGAGGGCAGTTGCTTAACAACTTCAGACAGTCTTGGATGAAACCGATTAACTCGACCCATTTCAAACCGGCTTCAGGACAGGATATGGAGTGGAGACTGCCATGGTTGCTCTGACCGATGACCTCCACTTGAGTATCGACAGGGGTAGTGTGACCCTGCTGGTGCTCTTGGACTTCTCAGTGGCCTTTGATACAATAGATCACTCCATCCTCTTGGATCGCCTGAGAGAGTTAGGAATTGGAGGCACTGCCCTGCAGTGGTTCCGTTCCTTCCTCTCGGGTAGATCCCAGAGGGTGAGGCTCAGGGACAGTTGTTCTTCTAAAATAGAGCTTAATTGTGGCATCCCCCAGGGTGTCATCCTGTCCCCGGCGTTATTTAACATCTACATGAAGCCGCTGGGGGAGATCATTCAGAGGCATGGAGCGCGGTGTCATTAGTATGCTGATGACACCCAGATATACTTCTCCATGACCAGATCATCGACTCAGACTTCAGATGGCATCTCTCCTCTCAATGACTGTCTCAGAGTGGTAATGGATTGGATGAGGAAAAACAGATTGAAGTTAAATCCAGACAAAACGGAAATATTAACAGTCACAGGCCCAAAATCAGATTTGGGAATACAGTCTCCAGTCCTGGACGGAGTCACACTCTCCTCTAAGGACTGTGTTTGCAGTTTGGGGGTACTCCTAGATTTGTCACTTCACATGACTAGTCAGGTGAGTGCAACGGTCAGGAGTGCGCCCTTATCTGGACATGAGGGATCTGGAAACTGGTGCATGCTCTGGTAACCTCACGTCTGGACTACTGCAACACACTCTACATGGGGCAACGCTTGTGCCTAACCCAGAAACTGCAACTGGTGCAAAATATGGCAGCCAGGTTAATCACTGGAACATTGAGGAGGGAGCACATAACACTAGTGCTTAAATCCCTCCACTGGCTGCCAATTAGTTTCCAGGCACAGCACAAGGTGTTGGTTTTAACCTTTAAAGCCCTACATGGCTTGGGTCCATCTTATCTCAGGGACCGCCTCTCCCCGTATGATCCCCCCGCACCCTTTGGTCCTCTGGGAGGAATCTGCTGCAGCCTATGAAGACCAGGCTTTCGCAGACCTCCCAGAGGACCTTTTCTGCGACCGCTCCCAGGCTATGGAATGGCCTGCTGGACGAGATCCGTCTCATTACCGCCGTTGCTGCCTTTAAGAATGCAGTAAAGACGGATCTCTTCTGGCAGGCCTTCCCAGAATAACCTCCTGGCCCAATTGGAAGCAACTGCCACCCCTCTCCCTTGTATTATTGCGTCTTCTTGTTTTTATTCTATTTTTATATTTTACTGTACTATTGTATTTTAATCTTCGCTTGTTTAATTCAGTTTTAAGGGGGGTGGGCCGGGGAGAGGGTTGAGGGAATGTTTTTAACTGTTGCCTGTTTTAATATGTTGTACCCCACCCCAATTGCCTAGCAGAGGGGTGGGCTAGAAATAAAATAATAATAATAATAATAATAATAATAATAATAATAATAAATCTATCAGTATTCAATACAAAGGCATTGCAGTACTTTCCTTCACCCTTGAAAATGGTCTAGTAACTAATTTCAAATACAGAACTGGATCCTGAACACACATAAAAGATTTTATTCTAACTCCCCATGCTATACACCAGAGCTATGCAGTCACACTTATTATTTATATTTTGAGGGAGGAAGCTCCCTCCCCCCACCCCCCTGAAGTAACACATTGTAAAATTGTTAATATTTTAGTCTAAAAATTAGAATTTACTCACTACAGCTAAATCACTAATTGGCCTCATTTGAGGATGTTTAGCCCCCTTTTCTTTCTTTATGTATATTTTGTAGGTGATGTGAAAAAGCAGAGAATACACTAGTGTAACTAACACTAATTCCATCATAGTTAACTTCTACCTCTAACATGCTGATTTAAAAAAGAAATAGTTCCAAACTCTCCTACAAACTTTGAGATAATGTAACATCATACAGGAAAGTTAAGCCAAAGGTCTCACGTAACTCTGCCAAGAAATTAAAAATTGTGACAAAACTGTTGCATGCTAGTTGAATGCTGTGGAGAAAATCATGATCCCACTGCTTTTGTTAGCAGACAGAGACCTTCATTCTCAGCAGCTACACATCTATCATTACTCTCTTAAGCACCAAGGTTCCCATTAAAAGAAATAAGATGCCTCCAGGTTATAAGTCTGAATAATATTACTTAGATAAAATACTGTAGCCTCCAACCTCTTTCTAACTCCTTCCCCCACTGAAATTGATTCATGGTGATTGAAAATGTCCAGTGACACAATTCAGAAACTAACAAAATAGGATTGTTTAGAAAGTGTGTTGATTCAGAACTGCAAATATCTATTTCTTTCTTGATTAAATCAAAGTGGAAGTGACATATATTTCTTATAAGAGATGCAATGCTGAGGAAAATACTCCAATGACAGAAGCTGCTAGTTCAGAGTTGGAAGTTCAGCTATTTTTAGCTGAAATGTAACTAACATTTGAATTAATTTTAATTAAAAAGCAAAGTGTACTGTGTTTTTTTAAAAAATAAATAAATAAATGTTTCATTAAACACTGTAATCTGCACATTCTATGATTCTATGAATTTAAAACCACAGTCTGCTTTTAGAGTAAATTTTAAAATGGCAACCTCAATTGTTATACTCTAGCATCTTTATATCAGAATTCAAGGAAATCATATTTGTAAGAACTTGTGATGGGAGGGAAGTGAAATAACAATTAGACATTTTTATCTGAAGTTTCTGTTGTTGTTATTGTTGTTTTGGAAAATATATGAGATATGTAAGCACAACTAGATTATCAGGCAGGTCATTTTCAGATTTTTCAATGTTTTCACTGATTGCCTATAGCTAAGTGGGAGGGGAACATAAAATTTCAAGATCTAAGAGACCTGAGATTTGTCACTAGTCTTTGGTTAATGTGATTAGACAGGGCACCTTATAGCAGGTGTGGAATGGTAACATACAATGTAGATCAGATGTAAGGTTGGTTTAGGGTTGGAAATCTTCTTTACTTCATTCTTACATACAAAAATAAAAATAAATGGAAATCAAAAGTTTGCTCCCCATTGGGTTAGGTTATGATTTCTTTCCTCTGCATTTGACACTTTTTGTAAAAAATTCACATTTTTAAAGCAAGGAATACATTTGTATCCACAAAAGCATATTTGACAGAAAGGTGTTTGCCTGTGTGTGCGCGCGTGTGTGTGTGTGCGCATGCATGCATGCGTGCGCCCACATACACAAAAGCCCATAAAGTGATAAATTACCAAAATCACACTGGTATTTTTGCCTGTTTGCAGGGGTAAAAATATTGCTCAACTCTTTATTGAGCTATAATAAACAGAGGCGACAGCCATACAGCTCTTTTAACAAATTGTGAAGACTAGGATAATTTCATTCAAAGTAATACAGTTCTTTATCCTTCACTTCCCATTAGTGCTGTTAATTCTACACAAAGGTGATCACATTTATTTTAAAGAAAGTATTTATGATGTAATGCAATATTAAGGGGGAAAATAATGTGAAATAAATTGCTGCAGACATAGTGTTCCTTCTAAGAAAGAAAAGACATTTACTAGAGTTTGAGGAGAACTCAGATTTTTGAAATGTTAAGGGTTCCCCCCCCTTTCCCCCCTTCTACCTTACCACAAAAACCATTACCTTACTCTTAACAATCTCTTCCCATTTCTTAAATCATAAGAACAGATCAAAGGCCATGGATAAAGGGCTGCTCTAGATGTTCATTGTTAGATAGGAGCCTGAATATAGCAAAGTGGTCTGGATCTGTTGGAGAATTGAAAGAGTGTGAGGAGAGTACTTAACCCTTGTTCCACTTCACACCAATAACCTCCACCTTCCTTCTCTTCACTACTTTCTGCTGCAACAGAGAAAATATGCTTCTATTCAAAAATTGCATTGCTCTCAACAAGAAAAAGTGTCTTAAAACCCCTAGAAACCCTATCCAAAATACCCCTATAATGTCAGTAGTAATATCAAAAATATTTTTTGTACAGAATACCATTTTTGTGGAACCCTTTTAGATATTGACCAAAACCACAGTTGCATAAAAATATTTTGAAAAACCTTCACAAAATGTTCACAAGAAAAGCACTGAAACATGAATTTAAAAACTTGTAATTTTCTATTAGGGATAACAATTTTAATGTTGTTGTTGTTGCTGTTGTCATTGTGCCATCTGAAATGAAACAAGCAAAGATGCCTGTCCATACTTCGATTGGGGCAAGTGAGGCTGGTTGAATGGTAATGTGGTGACAGTGTATCTTTGATACAATCTCCATTCTTCATGGATTCTCCACTACTATACTTTGTCCTCTCACCATGCTAATTTCCAGATTTTTGATAAGGATCTATAGTCTTCAACCCACTGCTAAAGCCCTACTATATCTAGCCAGAAACATGGGAGAAGGAAAATCATTTCTAAATCTCTAAATGTCACATACTTGTCTTAAAACTGAAACATTGTTAATTCCTTCTTATTTTTCTACTGCACATATTTAACTGTGCTCACTAATATACAATGGAGGAAGGCACATCTTCTAATGTCTGCCTGTTTTTCACAAATACTCACAGATAGCCCATCTAGCTACTTGTGCTCATTTGAACATAGTAATTGCTACTTCAAGAGACCAAATTTTTTTTAAATCAACACTGTATTCCAAATTAACATTACCATATTCTAGCTTTACACATCTGATACTAATTTAGAGATTTTTTTTTGAGATTCTGCTTGCAATGATTTGATTGCATTTTTTCACTTTATTATTCATATCATCATTGTAATCGTTAACATATGTAGTAATCTGTTTATAAATAAACATGTGGAGCATAAGAAGAAAACAAGCTACAGAAAATAATGTACTGAGAATCAATTTACATTTACAAGAAAATGTTGTGTAATTTCTGCAGAGAACTAGCAGGGTATTTTTTCATATTGGACCCAGAGACTAAAAATATCATGGGATCAAACTATATTATAGCTCTTTGCATGTAATTATATCAGCGACAGAGTGCTGTTGCTCAAAAAAAAAAAAAAAAAAAAAAAAAAAAAAAAAAAGTGGATCTTTAAAAACTAGATTTCTTTCTTTTTTTCTTTTTAATCATTTAGAGTGTACATATAACACAGCTGCTGTTGCTTTTCATGGGGCATTTTAGTTCCCTAACTGACATTTTGGACAATTTAAATTAGTATTGAAATACTTAAGAAGAAGTGGTATGAAAGACTGAAGCTGAAAGAGTTAAATTATATATTATATAGAGACTACCAATTTTTATTGCTGCCTGGCTGGAACTCAAGGATGCAATATGGAGAGGGACAGGAAGTGAAGACATGATTGGCAAGACAACAGGATGATGGAAGTTGAAATGTTAAAGGAAAAATGTGGACATAAGGAGATCCAGGAAGTGATGCAAAGTTAAAGATGGTGCCAGGAGTTATAGACATATTTAGGGCCTGTCCAAATGGAAATTTGAATGTGCATATTTGAGGTGTGGCAAAATAATGCACACAACAAAATTCTTTGTGTGATCATTTCAACAGTGAGAGAAGGAAGTTTACAAATCACTGTAACATAAAGTTCATTATGTCAAGTATTAAAAGAATCAGGGCAACACAATTCATTTCCTTGTTTCTCCCTGAACCTTCTTTTCCAAACAATCATACATTGCTTGATCTGCACCTACTAAAATGTAAGAAATAATTGTCTATGCACCAGAACACTTTTGAAACATACTTACAAATTAAATAATTAGATATGTCTCTGTGTGTGACAGTTTAATTTCCTTTAATGAGACCTATAATATACCTGTTTTCAACACAAAGAAACATTGTGCTTTGACAAAACCCATATAATGTTGTCTCACAAAGAAAAAAGAGGAAGGACACACATTGAAAGACTAACAATAGAAAATGAAAGCATGGCAAAGATCATTTTCAAGTGCAATTATATTTATGTGTGTTATGCAGAAGAGGCTGCTGGGGGCACAACACATTTATTGTTACCACTTTGCAAAAGAAAGAAATTATCATAATGTGGAAGGGACAAGGGGGGGGGGAAGAAAACAAAGAAAGAAAACCTTTAACTGTTCCACAGTTTCTTCTCCTCACATGTGAAGAATGAAGCCCAGTTTTTCTTGCAGCTATTATTCTGAGTGTTTAAACACCACAATTTAAAAAAAAATTAACAGAGTTTTACTAGTTGCAAATAGAAGAAGGGTATAAATTACCATGCACAGTTTGATTCCACATCATTTGTGATGGTTGCCTAGGCAACCAATGCAAAACCAATTTTGACTTTGAAATTTGCAGAGTTAATGCAGAGAGTATAAACCAGGACACACTGTGACCTCAAGAGTAAAACCCATTTGGTACAGAGAAAGGATATTGAGGCAGTACCTTGAAGTGAGAAACACTGAATACGGTTGCTCCTGACTAACTGCCTGTACAGACCAGCCACAAGGGCCAGCCTGGGGATGAAGTTGGGGTGGGGCAACACATGCCAGCCACCCCGACACCACCATCATACCGCAAGACCCACAGCACAGAATGTGGCATTAGGGCGCTCCCTTGGCACAGCATGCTGCGCCAAAGGAGCACAAAAGAGCTGCAGCAGCGGCAGTAAGGGTAGCTTTTTGCTGGTCCAAAAAGGAGCAGCATTTGCCAGCTCTTTTTGAAGTGGCAAAGAGCCAGATTGGGGCTGCGGTATGAGGTTGCCACAGCCCCGATCCAGTACTCCCAGGGGCGGCACGGAGTTGCCCCTTAGGGGCTGTCTGTATGGCCCATAAGCCAAAGAAGACCCTCCATTCCATTCCCCCCAACAAAAGATATTGATATAAACCTTGCAACTCTTGGCTATGAAAGCATATAGTTATAAACTAACATGTGCATACTAAAAGTAAGTAGTGAGTTATTGAATGACAAGCTACCATAACATGCATGAAAGACCACTGGAGACCTTTACAAAGTGAACTATATAATGAAAGAAGTGGGGAAACTCAAAGATCTCTCTGTCTCTTAACCCCACTTAAATGGTACCTATGTAGATATTATTTCTGTGCAGAATAAAAGAAGATCCAGATGCCATATAGCTTGTCCTTCCCACACAAGTGTGATCCCAAATCCTTAAGCTGGAATATGACCATCAGTGATAAAGATAATTTCCCTATTCAGATTTTCTGCTCTGCACTTGATGTTCTCTCTCTACTCAGATAATGGATATCTTCACAAGCCAAAAGCTTATTGACCTGAACAGGGCCATATAAAAACTGAACAGAATATTAACCATGCCATCCATTATTTCTACAAAGGAAAATCAGAAATAGTTCCCCTGTCTAATACACATGTGTGATCAAGGATATAGTTCAGTCTGCTGAATTAGTTGCAGAACAAATAGCAAACAGGACAGGAACAAAAGCATAGACAGAAGACATGGAGTTTGAGGTAGAGGGTACAGGGGAAAGGAGCACAAAATACAATATGGATGAGTTTAGATATAACAAGAAAATAACCTATGGTGATCCTGGAGACAGCATACTCACTTCCCTTTTCACCTCTTTGACACAGGAAGTCAGAGCTATCTTTCATTTTGAACTAATTGGAGTCCAATGTGATGACTCTGAACAGAATAGGTTTGATCATTAAGGGGCATTGCAGACTGGCCCAAAGGGCTGGCCTGGGGTGGAGTTGGGGTGGGGCTCTTAGGAAGGATCAGAGCCACAGTGTGTGGTTGCCATGGCCCCAATCTGCTGCTCCCTGGGGCAGCTCTCTTCCACCCCAAATGGGCTGTCTGCATCAGCCCTAAGTAAGTTTGGCACTGTGAATAGTATAAAATAGTGAATGTGAAAGGTTTTTGTTTTTTTTAAAAAAAACAAACCCTCCTCCTTTTGGTAGCAGGAAACCATGATTTTTAGTTACACCTCAACTTACTACATAATAGGTTCAAGAGATGATGTACATAATAGATAGAACCAAACTCAGAACAGAAATGATTCATGAGACACTGCATGGGACACATTGTCTCCCTCTGTCCCCCTTTCCCTGTAGGCCTAGTACTGATGCAATACAAATTTATACAAATCTGCATGGGTGAAATTGTGTGGAAATATGGTGCTTATGATTGATGGGCACTATCACTAGAACCAAAGTGATAGTAGCTTATAATGACAACAATAGAAGACTAACTGGAACTGCCACAACCTTGGCATTCCTGATGTTGGTTCATGGGCTCCCTTTTGAAGAAAAGAGACCTTGGTGTATATCCATCTCTACATCTCAACAAATTTTGGGGAAAATGCAGTGAACCATAAGTAATTAGTTAAGCACTAGCATTTGATCTGTGTGTGATCTACATGAGCAATGTCATCAAATTTCCATAGTAAAAAAAAAATCAACAAATTACAATATAAGAATGAATTAGAAAATAAAACAAAAATAATTATGAAGATGATTGTTCTCAAGAGAATTCATAACTGTCCATATCATACATGGATTGTTCAAAGGCTTCAAACATACATTCTGTACTTGTATATGAGAAACTCGCATTTAAATCCTACATAGGTACCTTTACTTCAATAATTCTATGCACAAGTTCATTTGCAAAATGTGTCCTTCAGACTTCTTGTCTTCGTCTCTGACTTTACTTGTACTGAGTAGCAAGATCTAAAGAGGGTCTCCATTCACATTTAACAGATAAAGCAGGATATCTAATCCTTGTATTCAAATGCATGTAAATAGAAACCACCTCTCCCTCCTCCAAACTGCTATGTTCAGCAAGACTGGGAACAGAAAAGATGGGAATGCAGGGGGGTCAGATTTACATGAACACTTTTTGTCTAACAGACTTTTTAACCCTAACCCTAAACCCTCCCATAGGCCTGTGTAGTCATGTATAGGACTTGGGTACTAACTACCACTAGAAGCAGAGTTGTAGAAGCTTGTAGATGACTTGTAGATATCATAATATTTATAAGTACTGCAAGCAGTGTGTGTGTGTGTGTGTGTGTGAGAGAGAGAGAGAGAGAGAGAGAGAGAGAGAGAGAGAGAGAGAAATTCAAGATCCACAGGCAGTGAATAGATGTTGAGCAGTCAACTAAAAATTGACTGCTCCATTCTATTGAATATATTAAAAAAACATGAACAATATTAGACCTCCAACTCATCAGACTATCTTTTGGAGAGACACTCTGGATTTGGTTCCACCACCTTGAACTCTGAGTGTTTTCGCTATCCCAGGATAAATCACCTTTCTGTAAAACTCTTTCTGTTGACCCCTAAGGCTAATAGAATGTATTTTGTGTTGATTATATTGATTGTTTGCATAGCTATTAATAAAATCTGTTTAAAACTAAAAACTTAAAATTTTGAGTTTTTTAAAATTTGGAGAAACCTAATTGCCATTTTAAAAAAAAAATCTAAATCTCATGAGTTGAAAACAGAACTATGACTATGTGACAGTAATATATGCTAAGGAATCCAGAACCAGCAGGGGAGTATAAACAGGCTCAAATTAATTATTCTCTCTTCCAATATCTTTAAGCCCATTTAGAGAGGGTTTTTTTTTTCTTCCCCTGAAACTTGTTCATTTTTCACAAGAATATGACAGGATAAGTCCAAAATCTATATCATGTGTAGTAATGGTAGGAGCATTAACTTAATTCATTAATATATTCTTATTACATTATTTGCATGAATTATAATCTTGGATTTATATGTGTCCAGCACTGGGATGGTTCCATATTCAGAGGTGTCAATCCAAAGGAAGGGCATCCCTGAAAACCCTAAGGGATTGATCCTAGAAGCTGAGAAAGGCAAAGCAATCAAAGGAATAATTGGCCATCTGAGCATGTCCTGACTACTATAGACTGAGCTGTTAGTAACCAAAGGAATCAGCAGTGCTGTTCTATCCCTTGATCTTTCCTTCCAAAAGAGCAGATGTTTTGGAGTCCATTCACCCTGGGCATAACTACTAGCAAATCTTCCTACTATCCAAATATATAAAACATTGACTTTATTTTTAGGAAAAGATGTTCCTATGATAACTAAATTACATGCCATAACAGAAGACTATTTTTAAAATCACTGACTATGTGTGTTAAGAACTGGAGAATCATGTAGGTGATATACACTGATGTAACTGGACCCTAAGCATGTGTAGTTTTTTGGACATCCCAAAATGATATGTCCACTATGTATTTGTAAGACTCCCCACCCCACCCCGTGCAACCACAGACATTTCTGGGGCACAGTCCCATTGTATGTTAGAGACTTGTGGAAGGTGAGGGAAATATTCAGCTCCATTTGTGCAGCCTGGTGAAAGGAATAACCATCATCCCTAGGAATTGATTTTTTTTTTTGCTATGTTTCTTCTCAAAGATAGCAACAAGCCATTTCAGCAATTTTCTTCCTGCTACTAGACAGTATTTGAAAACCATACAGTTTTTGAAGGCTATTCATAATTCAGGACTTATTCTGTGGGGGAAAGTACCATGGGGTTGTTCTGCACAGGAATTGGCATTTTCTGTACAGGAAACAGTCTTTTCTACATGGAAAATAATATATCAACACAGAAATATTAATGTTGTTTTCCATTCAAAAAATTGAAATTTTGGGGATTTATTCTCTGTGAAATTCACACATGGTTTGTTTGCATAGAAACCAGTATTTTCTGTGAATGAATTAATATTTCTTTGTTGGCTGTTTCCTATGTAGAAAATGCTGCTTTCTGTGCAAAACAACAATGCTTTTTTAAAATTTATTTATTTAATAAAGAAAAGAAAAGAAAGACACATTTAACTTGCTCTATTATACATTTTCTGGAAAACTATAGTGTACTAATTTTATATAAGATAATATGATAAAATATCATTTTCTAACCATTCTTCCCCCTTCCTATATATTCAAAATTCCTTCATAGAAAGACACCCCCTGACGAGTCAGGAGGGGTTTCTTGTTGTGCTGGCCATATAAGGACATGAGAAGCCTGATTGGTTAAAGCGTGTGGGGGAATAAGAACACCTACACGCTTTGTCCAATTAGGTTGTTTGGTTGTTACTCTAAAGTCTCGCGTTGCTCCTGGTCTCTCCAGACTTGGGACGAGAGTTTGTTCCTTATAGCTCTGCGCTGCCACATGGAGGCAGCCATTTTTGGAGCTTGAACTGAGTGAGTAACATCACTCTGCTCTCTGTTCTGGCTATCACTTGGCTTTGGCCTAGCGCTTGTTCCTTGGCTGTGTTTTAGCCTTTGGCTGATTTTATCTTGTTTTTACAAGTGGGAGTGTTCAGGTATCTTTCCCTGAGCAACCCAATGGGCTGAGTGAGATCTTTGGGCCAGTCCTCTGGGCTCGTTGGGGCCTCCGCATCCCCAATTCTCGGGTGGGGGGGGCTGTACACCCAAAGAGGGCCCTGCGGCAGGCATCCTCACTGGGTGTGCGGACCCGGTGCTGGATTCAGTACTGTGGCTGATTTATATAACCTCTTACAAGGAGTGGTTCTTCCAGGTGCTGGTTCAATGGAGCATACCCGTGAAGCACAAAGAGGTGATCAAGTTGCTGCTGCCTCTTCTGCACTTGACACCCGAGCTGTTGAGGGGCCACACTTCGGGGGACCGGTGCGGATGGCTGGTGATGCTTCCCAGCAAACTTCAGTTTCAGGTTTGTCTCCTAATATTGCACATGCTAATGGGCCTGCCTCGGTATGGGCTCCAAGTGGCCAGGTTAGTCAGGGTGTGGCTGTGGAATGGCCCAACCCTGCAGTTTTGTAGGCACCCATGCCAGCACCTGCAGTTTCACAGGTCCCTGACACTAGGGTGCAGGATAGTCAGCCAATGGCTGTGGCTAACAACACCTCTGTGGTGTCACTTTCGAGTGCTCCTTTGTTACCTGGAGCAGTTGGGCATGCAGAATCTACCCCTTACGCTGGAATGTCTACACCCCTTGGTTCACACCTTCCTCTTTCTACTAAAGAAAGGATTTGGAAGGGAGAATACATTGACCTATTTACTCATACTTTCAGGGATCCCAAGCCGAGGATCATGGTAAAAGATGGGATTGTTTTCAGTCTTCCCAAAGAGTTTCAAGCACTCAAACACCCTAAGCTGGAGCACAATTTTGTGAATTGGATTATGGGTTTCACTATTTACAGAGGTTTTATAGAGGAAAAACAACCATTGAGATCTCCTGACTTTTCTAAATATCAGGAGATTAAGATAAAAGCATACACTAATTGCCATCATAACTCTACAGGTGCAGCCTGGCTCCAATACGACTAGCAGTTTAGAATGAGAGCTGCACAGGATCACTCCTTGTCCTGGAGACATGTTCAGTCTGAGCTTTGGGCTGATGTTATGGTGGGGGCCTCCCCCTCGAGCAAGTGTGACAATGGCTATGTCCCAATGGTTATCATGCCGAGAGGGCCAAATTCGAGGCCTGCCACGGGAGAGAGAAGGCAATTTGGCTTATGCTGGGATTTTAATGCAGGCAAGGGTAAGAGGCAACCCTGCAGGTTTGAGCATAAGTGCAACACCTGTGGGGGTGGCCACCCCAGAGCTTCCTGTAGTAGAGGCAAGCAGCCAGGAGTGAGTAACGCCCCCCAGGCAGCTTCGCCTGGAGGAAAAGGCCCCATCACCAATTAAGTTAGACACGGGTGGCATGGCTAAAGATTTACCCTAATAAAGAGGCTGCTTCTTATTTACTCGATGGCTTTTCCTAGGTTTTTGTATCCCTTATATAGTTCCTAGGGTTCATTGTTATGCGCCCAATGCTCATTCCGTTCAGGAGCTACTGAACATTGTGAGGGAAAGATTAGCAAAAGAAATAGCTGCAGGAAGGATTTCAGGACCGCACAATCAGTTGCCTATTCCCACGCTCTGTCTATCCCCTTTGGGTGTGGTTCCTAAAAAAGCCACCGGGGAATTTAGGTTGATCCACAGTTTATCATATCCAAAGGGTGACTCTGTGAATGATGCTATAGATCCTAGGCTAGCCTCTGTTAAATACGCATCATTCAATTCTTCAGTTAAGACAGGGGTAGGCAACCTTTCCCCTTTAAGGGCCGAGGGACTTCAGCTCCCAGAAGCCTCAGCCATGTTGGCCAGTAGTCCCATCTTGGCCAATAGCTCTTGGGATTCTGGGACCTGAAGTCCCTCGGCCCTTAAAGGGGAAAGGTTGCCTACCCCTGAGTTAAGATGATTAGGAATTTAGGCAAGGGAGCCCTTTTAGCTAAGTGCGATATTAAGTCTGCCTTTAGGCTCCTTCCTGTTCACCCAGATGATTTTGACTTTTGATTTTGACTGGGTTTTCAATTTGAAGGAAAGTATTTCTTTGATAAAGCCATGCCAATGGGATGCTCGATTTCTTGTTCAGCTTTCAAGACATTCAGTACCTTTCTTCATTGGTGTGCAGTTAAGCAGACTGGTAATAGAACCATAACACATTATTTAGATGATTTTTTGATCGCTGGGGATCCCAATTCTTCACAATGTAGGGATTCTTTAGCCCAATTTCAGGAATTAATGTATGAGTTGGGTGTGCCCTTAGCGGAAGAAAAGACTGAGGGGCCGGATACACAGCTTACCTTTCTGGGTATCGAGATTGACACCATAGCTGGGATTTCTCAATTACCTAACGACAAACTGGTGGCTATGAGGCAGTTAGTGCCATGTTGGGGAAACAAAAAGCTACATTTCATGAATTTCAATCCCTTACAGGACTCTTGCATTTCCCCTGTAGGGTTGTAGTTCTGGGATGAGCATTCTGTGCAAGATCGTACAGGGCTACTGCAGGTGTCGTGGCACAGCACCATCACATCAGAATCACAAGGTGCATTTGTGAGGATTTGAAGGTCTGGGACTCCTTCTTGGAGCAATTCAATGGCACATCTGGAGATATGAAATGCTGCTGAGGGCAGACTTTCAGGTGCATTGTGATGCTGCTGGTGCCCATGGTTTTGGTGTTTATTGGAATGGCCAGTGGGCTGCAGAGGCATGGCCTTCTGCATGGGTTGAAAGTGGTCTGACCAGAGACTTAACGTTTCTTGAGCTTTTTCCCATAGTAGTGGCTGTCCACTTGTGGGTAAGCCAGTTTGCTAACAGGACCATCTGGTTTTGGTGTGACAACCAGGCGGTCGTGCATGTGGTTAATTCTCAGTCTTCTAAGTCTCCTAGAGTTATGGGTTTGGTGAGGGTGATGGTCATGCAATGCTTGAACTACAATGTGTTATTCAAAACTCAACATGTTCCTGGTGTGCTTAACTCTTTGGCAGACACCCTTTCTCGTTTTCAGCACTCCAGGTTCTGGAAGCTGGCTCCCAAGGCATCGACACACCCGTTGGAGGTACCAGCCTTGCTCTGGAGCCTTGGAAATTAAAAATTCACAGGGAAATCTTGAATTGCATTGCCCCATCTACACACAAGTCCTATCAAATGTCTTTAAATTAATTTAATCAATTTTTATTGGAAATTGAGAAGGATCAAAGTTGGCCGATTAAGGTTGACCTGATCCTATGTTTTATAGTTTATCTTAGGCATGCAGGTCTTTTGCCTGTCACTATTAGGGGCAGGTTGGCCACCCTGGCATTTCACTCTAGGACAAGGGGGTATTTTGATCCTACCACAGACTTCAGGGTCAAAAGAGCTGTGGAAAGTTGGTCCAGAGAATCCCCTGTAACAAAGTACTTGCGATGGCCAATAACAGGCCCAGTCCTGACTAGATTATGGGAACAATTAGCTATACATGTTATTCACCTGGGGAAGAGGCTTTATTTAAGGCAGTATTTGCTTTAGCCTTCTTCGCCGCATTATTGGCCATCTCCGCAATTAGTGAGATTGTGCCAGGATCTCACAATGATCAATCTGGCAGGGCTCTTTTATTTTGGGATATTATATTAACAGAACAAGGGATTCAGATTTGTGTTAGGTGCTCTAAGACTGATCAGATAGCAAAGGGTCAATCTATTTTCTTAGCCAAAGCGCCTCAGGGGCAAATATGCCTGGTAATAGCAATGGTCAACTTCTTGAAGATTAGGCTCAATGTGTCAGTCTATCTTTTCATTCATCTGTCTGGTATTCCCTTAACTCAATTTCAATTTAGGGCAGTGTTGAAGGAGACATTAAGGTGAGCTAAGCTGCCCTTCGCACTCCTTTCGTATTCGAGCCGCAACAGCTGCGGCCACTCATGGTTTGGGTGAAGCTGATATTTGCAGAATTGGCCAGTGGCATTCCCAAGCATTCAAGTCTTATGTCAGGCCATCAGGGAACATGACTCCTGATCAGCCACGCTAATTTGTTCTTTCTCCTTTTAGCTGGCTTTTACTGTGGCTCAATATGGATTGTGGGCCATAGTCTGGTCTTTTGGGTAGAATAATACTTTGTAATACTTTGGACTAAGCTCTTGCCACAGTGTAGCTGGCCTGGAGCTCAGAAAGATGCAGCGATTAGCAATGCTCGTCGTTGGCTGAATCGCTATGTTGCTAAGCAGCTCTCTAAAATGGGCATTTTCATGGTGGAACATGGAATCAAACTTGATCAGCCGCAGCTGTACATGGGGGATGGGGTACACCTCTCTCCAGAAGGTTTGGAGAAGTATGTTACAGCACTCTCTGATCAAATTCTAAAAGCTGTCTGGGGGGGGGGGGAGGGGATGTCTAGCTAGGCTGGCCCCCTCTTGTGGTGGGTAATGACCCCCACCCCACAGGCAAATTAATCTGGCTAATTAAATTAATTGGGTAAAATTGGCATAAGACAAATTAAAGGAAATGACTATGCAGTTAAATGCATGATGTCATTAATTGAATGACGTCATATGACATAATATGGCATCACTTCCAGAGGGGAGGGGTTTGTAAATTTGTTGATATTATTGTTTACTTATTTTGTCACGTGCGGTGAAGGACCACCCATTGGGGGGTTACACCTTCACTTACACACGTGACAAATTTGTTAATGTTATTGCCTTGTAAATAGACCCTGTACAGCTAAATAAAAGTTGTGGCCTGTTTAAACCCAAAAAGAGGCATCTCGTGTCCTTTGTGCCAGTGCAACATTCATCAAACAAATCCCTTCTATTCTCTTTCTAACAATAGTACTATCTAATTTTATGTCTCTTCCGAGTCCTGAATCAAATCCTTACGACAATATTTATAAATTTCTCCCCATTTCGTCTCATATTGCTGAGTCATTTTCCCAGCAATATACATTGATAAACTATCCATATTCTCAAGTTCATATAGTTTAATCTCCCATTCCTGTATTGTCGGTATATTCTCCAGTTTCCAGTGTCTTGCATTTTTCACCCATGCTGCAGTTACCATATATAGAATCACACTTTTTTGATCCTAGTTTAGTTTCTGTTCTATCACCTCTATCATATTTAACAGGAATAGTTCTGGTCTTAATAGAATGTTTATCTATAATATTTTACATATACTTCTATGGATGTTTTTCCAGTAATTTTTAACCTTTCTGCACTGCTACCACATGTGATACATAGTATGGTACCTATATTTTCTTTGCATTTCCAGTAGATATTATTTTTATGTTTATTATGTTGTTTTGTCATTTTCGCTAATCTAGAGGGGGTTATATGCCATCTAAAAATGATTTTAAGGAAGCTTTCCTTTAAGACATTGCATTTAGTAAATTTTATATTATTTTTCCATATTTTCTCCCAATTTTGTAGAGAAATTGGATTCCCAATGTTTTGCATCCATCTATCCATGTGTATTTTTTGTGTGTGGAATAAGTCTCAAACTGTGAAGATTTTAATCAATCCTGGATTCTTCTTGTCAGTTTCTCAACATTTGAAAAAGATGTTTTCACCAAGTTTTTGAATATTTTTGAATATTATCTCCATCCTTAAATATCTCCCAAAACCTCCAAGAAATTTGTTGTTGTTAATTGCCCTCGAGTTCATCCTGACTCATGGAGACCCCGTGGATGAGACATCTCCAAGACTCCCTATTTTCCACTGCTCTTCTTAAGCCCTGCAAATTCATGCCCATGAGCTCCTTAATAGAATCCATCCATCTAGCATGTGATCTTCCTCTCTTTCTACAAGAACCTTAGTGGCACAGTGATTAAATGCCTGTACTGCATCCACTCACTCACAAACCACAAGGTTACATGTTCAATACCAGCTAAGGCTCAGGCTTGACTCAGGCTTACATCCTTCTGAGGTCACAAAAATGAGTACCCAGCTTGATGGGGGCAATTAGCTTACAGTTGCAAACCGCTTAGAGACTGCATAGCATGGTATGAAGCAGTATATAAATGAAGCTGCTATTGCTATTGCTACATCCCTCCAACTTTCCTAACATTCATTTCCCAATGAATCATCCCTTCTCATGATGTGACCAAAGTACGACAACCTCAACTTTATCATCTTGGCTTCTGGAGAGATTTCAGGCTTGATATACTGTAGAATTATGTATACTATATATATAGTAAACTGGAGATCTCAGAGGACAATGGATGTATGCTTCTCCCAGCTCCACAATGGTCACCAGATACTGATACCAAAGATACCAAGGCATCTTTACCTCCCACACTACTAACTTGTCATAGGCGTGTATCCCAATAGCAAGACATTGCATTGTGCTAGATGTAGAAATGTAGGAATAGTAATTGAGTTTTATACTCCATCAGGGTTTTACGGGATCTCAGCCACAGTTTATTTCTAATCCATGACAATTTGAGATGCATTTTTCAGTAAATCTGTTGCTGCCTGATTTGGCAGTAATCTATAATTTGTTAGATGACTCTATACAAAAGTAGAAATTTAAATATAACAGAACACTTGAAAGTGGGTGAATAATAACATTCTGATCTGCATGCTATCAAATTCCTCTAGTGTACCTAAAGCATAGGGATATTGAGGCTATATGCAGGTGCCAGTCTCACCAGGGGCTGATGGCACATCCTGTTGTCTGTATACATAAAGAAAGGGTCAAAACATGGTTCTGTTAATCTGTGGTCTTCAATATCCTAGTTGATTTCTAATGTTCCCATGCCAATATTGTGATAATCTCTTTCCTTTAGGTAAAGGTAAAGATATTCCTCGAACTGCCAACCTGCTGATCTTACAATTAACCATTTGAGACATGCATCCCATAATTATCCCATAATCCCACTGCATTTCCTTTACCCTAATACTATTGAAGGATATAAATGGAAGTCTAGGAGCAACAACTGCTTTCACTGTTGTGAGAACACCATATCCACAAAATATATCAGTAAAAAAGTGCCCTGATGCAATGCAGTATATTATCTAGGAACTTAACTGTGTGTTTTCTAGAAGTATTGGGGACTATGGAGCTTAAACTTAAAAATGCATAGCCCCAGGCAGAGAACTTGCCAGGAGGGCTCCTGTGGACAATCAGGTCAAAAAGGCTGCTTCAGGTACTGAATCTATTAGAGGTGGACCATAATGTCTCCTGGGATTGGCTGTTAATATGAAGCCTTTAGAAAACCTAGCAGGACCTTCTATCTGCTGCGCTGCAGCCTCTAACCTTTCCAGCTCATTCTGACTCACTTCTCACAACAGACTTTATCAATGTTGGAGAATATGGGCCTTTACAGACTGCCAGAAATAATCCAGTTTGAGACCACTTTAACTGCCCTGGCTCAATGCTAGGGAATCATGGGAATTATAGGGTTGTTTTTTAAAAAAAAAAATATTAAGCCTTCTCTGTCAGAGAGCTCTGCTGCCACAATAAACTACAGCTTCCATGATTTCTTAGAACTGAGCGAGGACAGTTAAAGTGGTCTCAAGCTGGATTATTTCTGGCAGTCTGTAAAGGCCCTATGTTCATTTTCAGAGTTGGGGAGAGAAGCAAACAGGTTTGCCTACACCTTAGTCTATGTTGTAAACCAAGCACCATTCCCCCCTCCCCCAAAAAATCATTAACCTAGTCAATGAGTTTTTGAAAATGCTATTGAGTGGTGTGTTCAGAAAAACTAGTCTTTCTTCAGCTACTTATTAAGCAGTAAAAACAACACCTTCATGAAACTGCTATATTCTTTCTTTCACCACCTGTGGACCCCCTACTAGCTGCTAGATATTATTTCTATCAGTGGATCACTTGGCCTGCCCTTTGGGTCCTCAAGTGTTATAGTTATATATCTGCAAAGTTAGTGATTTGATTAATGTGAAGAATCTGCTCCACACTTTGAAGATAGAATAGCTCAGATCCAATCTGTCTTGGATGCTGTAGTTGAAACAGTTCCCCTGGATGTAACCTTGGCTCCTGCTTTTCCAGTTGGATGCTTTTCAATTTGTGCAGCCAAAGGATGTGGACAGGATCCTTTGAGAGAGAATCGTTCTGCCATTCTCCTTGCACTCCCTGGTCATGGTCTGTAATGTTGGAATGGGGCACCTGGCCATATTGATGAAACCAGTCTTCCCATTTCCACCCTTACAGTCTGCAGGGGCCTGCACAAGGAATGGTGGTGGCAGCAATGGGCATGTCATAATTGGTGGTGGCAGTTCCATGATACCGTGGCTCCATAATGTGGTAACAGTCAGGCATCTGAACACTGGCTCATCACTGTGCCATGGGCAGAATATGATAGGGTTGGTCCAGAATCAGAGAAGAAGAGTAGAAATTAGTTCAATTCCATCCTACATTTTCACTAACTATAAGTCTGCAGCAGACTTATATAGTTGGCTATCCATTATATTCATTTATAGTTGACTAGTCATAATAAGGAGCCAATGTAGTGTAGTGGTTTCAGCAGTGGACTAGGACTCTGGAGACCAAGGTTTGAAAAATCCCAGCTCAATCATGTAAACCTACTGAGTGACCTTGGCACAATTCACATTCTCTCGGTCTCAGAGGATGGGAATAGCAACCCGCCTAGGAAGAAACTTGCCAAGAAAACCCCATGAAAAGTTCACCTTAGGGTCACCATAAATTGGAAATGACTTGAAGGCACAAAACAACAACAACAACAACAACAACAACAAACAATCATAATATAGCAAATTTCAATTTTCTCTTTGAGGACTATTGGGTATAGTTTTATGGAAAATTAGAGTCCTTATTAAGTATGTTAACTTCTATTTATATTACTTTTGTTTTTATTTGTAAATAACAAATGTTGGTGACAAACTTTGAAAAAATCATGCTATATTTCATTGCACTGCAAAAGCTCAGCAAATTGTCTTTGGTACTAAAACTGAAATTGGTCAATTAACATTCAACTAATAGCTCCCTTTTTTTAAAAAAAAAACATTCAGGGCCTTTGCAGACTGCCATAAATAGTGCAAATTGAGTCCACTTTAAGGGTTAGGGTTAGGGAATCATGGCAACTGTATTTTATTGTGGCACCAGAGCTCTCTGACAGAGAAGGCTCAATGTCTCAGAAAAAAAAAAATCCCATGATTCCCTAGCACTAACCCTAACCCTTAAAGTGGACTCAATTTGTACTATTTCTGGCAGTCTGCAAAGGCCCTCAGTCTTCATACTGTAAAATAACCTGCAAATTACTGCATAAGATGGGCTAAACAAAAAGGATGAGTCCTGCAGATGCTTCTTGAGAATCATTAGATATTCATTGCACACATATTCTTATACAAAATAACATAGAACATGTAATATTCTTATAAAAAATACACATAGCTCCAGGTTGTTGGCTTTAAAAAAAAAGCTGCAGACTAAAATGGAGATTTAAACTTTTCCCTGGAGAGTAGTAATACTAATGCTCTTTTGCACAGAGCTGCCAAAACAAATGTAAACTTTGATCCATATATTATTCACAAAGACAGAAGTTTGTGGCTCTTTCTTTCCTTAAGTGAAAAAAAGCTACATTTGTACAAGCTTCCCTTTAATGCTACAAGATGGTATCAGGGTAGGTCACAACAAAAAGGGAAAAAATGTGCATACGGCAAATGAACACATTCCAATCATACTAATGCACCAGAAAGAGACATACTGTAACAAAAGATCTCACCTAGGCATGCTTATATTAAGAGAAGGATATAAAATAGATGTTTAGAGATGTTTTGCACTACACATTTACCACACTGTTCCCATTTAACTTCTATGGAATTCCAGGGTTTGCACTTTGGGGGACGGTTTACAATCCTCAGCCAGAGGTTTGTAGTGTCTCACGAAACTGCAAGCCTCAAGATTCCATAGGCTGATGCTATGATAATTAAAGTGGAGTCATAGTGATGAAATTGTGTAGTATGGAAGAGATCCTGGTCTGATAAAGGTAGTTCTAGACACATTAGTGCAGCAGATTACGTACACTCCTGATCACCAATGTAATGATTGAGGACTTACAGGGTAGTACACCAAACACTATTTACCAAAAACAGACTGCTTGAACAATCTATTCCTTACCAAAGACACAGTTTTAAGTAGTTTTGTTGGCTTCTAGTCTGATGACATTATGGTAGCTTGACAAATCTGGCATCTCCAGTTTCTGACATTTGACAGGCATTATACACATACATTATAGTGTGCCCCCCCCCCCCACTAGTTTTCCTTCTCAGCTGGCTTCACACACCCTTCAAAAGAAGATGAATTTACAGAACACTGAGAATGTCCACCTCAAGATGTTCACTATGAACATAAGAAACACAGAGCAGTCATAGTTTCTTTTATCATTAATAATGTGCAGTGTGAAGCTCAGTGAAGCCCAGTATTTTAAGTGATGTTCCATAATTGCAGACATAAATTTTCTTTCATTTTTGCCTGCAAGAACAAATAAATATTTTTTAAAAATTCTCCATTCTGAATGAAATTATGAGGGGGTGCTTACCCCCACACATTTTCAATTATTTGTCTTACTTTGGAACATTTTGGTGATATTTTTAGTACATACATTTACTTATTGTGCAAACCCCCAAATTTATTTGCATAAAATTGGGTGTTTTGTTTCTTGCACAAAAATTTCACACAAAACATAGAGGTTTTGTCTAAATAAGTTCCCCGCTCCCCAACAAATCCCCAAATGCAAACTAAAAGACTTTCAGGGGTCTTAGTGGGGTGTTTAGTTTATTGATTCAGGATGCTAAATGACTTTTTTAACGTGCTCTGCCATGTGCCTCACCTATGATGGGCAAATAATTTTGTTTCCAGTGTGCTCTTAGGCTCTGGGACCTGCTTCCTAGGTAGTCTAGACTGGCTCATTCTTGTTCTTTTGTTAGTAAATGAAGCCCTTTTCATTCCAAAAAGGTTTTATGAAACTGTTTTACAAGTAAAACACTTTTTAGCGGGTTGTACAACTATAATTATTTGTACTTAAACCAATGGTTTAAACATTTTTATTCTATTGAAATATTAATACTATTTTAATCATCATGATTTGTATGTTGTTAATTATGTGTGTTTTTACTTGCAATTCTTTACCTGTACTTTACTACCTGTAATTAATTTACGTGAACCTGAAAGGTCTGGAAAACATACCCAGTGAGAGTGGCTTAAGAAGTTGGGTATGTTTAGCCTGGAGAAGAGAAGATTAAGAGCTGACATGACAGACATATTCAAATATTAAAGGGATGCCATATTGAGGATGAAGAAGGGCTTGTTTTCTGCTTCTCCAGAAACTAGATCATGGAGTAATGGATCAACTACAGGAAAAGAGATTCCATTTAACATTAGGAAGAATTTCCTGATTGTGAGAACTATTTAACAGTGGAACACATTTCCTCAGTGTGTGGTGGAGTCTCCTTTAGAGGTTTTCAAATAGACGCTGGATGGACATCAGTCAGAGGTACTTTGATTGTGTTTTTCTAGATGACCCTTGTGGACTGGATGACCCTTGTGGTATCTTCCACTCTAATTCTATAAAATTATCTTAAAGCCAGAGAAAAGGAGGGGAAAACATATAAATAATCAAGCAAGACAGAACAAGAAAGGCCATAGGATTTTAATGGAATACAGACAGATCATTTTAATGGAATCAACCTCTATTTTGAGCATTACATATAACTGAAAATATAGAAGGTACCAAATCTGACAGGCAAATAAATGTCCAAAGTCAATCTTTAGTTTCAACAATGTGGCTAAAATGTAGGGATTAAATACAGCCTAGGACCATATAAAAACAGTATCATGGTAGATGATCCTGGTTTTTCCAGCTATATTCCTTCAGTTACACATGTTCTTAATGCACACCATCATCACAGAACTTATGGCTTTCTGTGTGATAAAACTGCACTATGACATGAATTACTTGTTTATGTTAAGGTATTTTCAGGAACGTGTTCTCATTGATCATTCTTATCACATCAGGGAAGAAGAGTACGCAGGCTGTGACATAATAATAATAATAATGAAATATCCATGATAAAAAGCACTGTGATAAAGGCTTCACAACAAGTAGTCATGAGATAGCTGCAGTTCATCACAGAAGAAACTTTTAGTACTGCTGCATTCTCTGAATGCATGAACCAGCACCTCACCCAAAGTAATAATTCAACAACTGTTGCTGTTGTTTGCTGTCAAGATTAATGAGTCAAGCCACAACTACTAACAATTTTAGCCACTTTGAGTAAACACATATGGGAGTCGTGCTTTGTATTTTTTATTGGATTTCAAGATTTTGATATATTGACATTTTAATTTAAAATTAAATTAAAAGCCATACTCCTTTATGACCTGGAAAAGCAGACCTAAGATGCTTTAATTAAATAAATAACTTAAAGCAGCCAATGAACTAAAGTGTTTTAGCCGATTATTTATCTGGTCAGTGAATCTGTTAATTTAAATGAGAGAGATATTACCAAAATCTTGATACTGGTACATTGTTGATTTAATTGAGCAAAATTGAGGCTATGATCCCTTCCTTACTCACTTAGGAGATTATCATACTGCTTTTTACCGATTCTGGGTGAGGACTGAGAACGGGCTGGGACCATGTGTTATTGCACAGCTCCATGCCCAGATCAGAGGCATGCCATTCCCGATTGGAACGTCTCCCATTACTTTTCTAAGAATGGAAAAGACCCATTTTTAGCTAAGTACGGGAGAAGTCCTAATCTGGTACAGGATGCGTCCAATGTGGGCATGGAGCTGTGCAATAAGACACAGTCCCAGCCCAGTCTCAGCCCATACCCAGATCAGGACAAGCCAGTCAGTGCAATAATCACCTTACTTGCATTTTCCATAACCAAACACTCACCTCAGTAGACCTGTAGGACTTCAGAGTTAATTGTTGACTTAATAATGAAGTAGGACCTTTATACAGATTTTTTTTTTAAGCACCTCTTACTTGCATTGTGTGAGCTTCAGGATTTTATCTGACCCTTTTGGAATTGGAATGTATTTGAGGTATTTGAGGTAAAAGGATTATCAGAAGTTTAACTTGATACTATTATGATTATTTAAATTTATATCGAACTTTCCCCCCAATAGTGAAACTCAAGATGGCCTACAGTAAAGGTAAAGGTAAAGGTAAAGGTATTCCCTGTTGACAATATGGCAAGTTCTGTCAGATAAGAGTCGAGTCTTCCGCCACCTGCGCTCTAGCTGTTGTCCAACCCGCTTCATCCTCCTAAGCTCCGGCGTATACCAAGGCCTACGGTTGGAAGTGGGTTGGCAAGGGTGCTTGGGAGCGATCATGTCGATAGCCCTGGTAAGGTCGGTGTTCCAGGTATTAACCAGGGCTTCGACAGGATCACCGGTACTCCCAACCATTAAACCCCCCAAGGCTTTCTGGAATCCCACTGGCTCCATTAGCATTCAAGGGCAGACCATCCGAATGGGTCCACCACCCCCGGTGGGGCAGATACTGGCTCTAAGTTCCATCTTGACCAGGAAATGATCCGTCCATGACAATGTGGAGGTACTTACAACCTTCGCCCACGGATATTCCTGTTCTGTACTAAAGACCGCATTGAGTGTATGACCTGCACAATGTGTGGGCCCAGTGACCAATTGGGATAGGCCCATGTTTGTCATGGTCTCCATGAACTCCCGAGCCGCACCTGTTAGGCTGGTCTCGAGCGGAATGTTGAAGTCCCCCAAAACTAAAAGTCTGGGGGACTCCAACAGCAGCTCAGAGACCAGCTGTGTCAGATCCGTCAGGGAGTCTGCTAGATGACAGGGTAGTCGGTAAACTAGCAGAATCTCCAAACTGTCCCTGGTCTTCAGGCTAAAGTACATACACTCGAAGTGGGCTGTGTTCCGGACAGGTATCCTGGTCAAGGTCAAGGTGTTCTTATGAACTAGAGCCACTCTGCCCCCCCCCCGCCCACTTCCCCTCACCTGCTCACTAACAGAGTACCCAGCTGGGAGGGCCTG
Organism: Phrynosoma blainvillii; assembly: GCA_026167975.1. Classification (NCBI taxonomy): domain Eukaryota; kingdom Metazoa; phylum Chordata; class Lepidosauria; order Squamata; family Phrynosomatidae; genus Phrynosoma; species Phrynosoma blainvillii. The sequence goes on from JANUYF010000003.1 coordinate 176,984,143, forward strand.
CCCCCATGTAGCTGCGCTATCCTCTCCCAGCCAGGTCTCTGTGAAGCAACCCAGGTCGGCATCCTCATCCAGGAGGAGATCCTGGATGATATGGGTCTTATTTTTAACCGACCTGGCATTGCAAAGGAGCAGAGTGAGGTTCTGTAGAATGGTTGGTCTGCTCTCCAGGCCTTTCATGGAAACAGAGGGAACTGAAGGCAGGATAGCTACCAAAAAGCGATCCCGCCTTCTTTTGTAACATCTGTTCCTTCTGTTACATCCATACCTTCCATTCCCCATTCCCCAATTAAAAAAAAAAATTGAAAAGGAAGGAAGGAAACAGGAAGGGAGTTGCAAAATCTGGGAACAGCCACCTATAAAGCCCTCTGGCTTATTTGAGAAATTAGTGGGACTGACTGAAGGACCTCTCCCAATTAACTTAGAGTTCAAATAGTCTCATATAGGGAGACAGCCATATAGGATTTTATAGATTATGACCAGCATTTTGAATTCAACCTGGAAACAGGTCACAAATCAGTTAGCCTTTGAAACAAGGGAATTGTGTGCTCCAGCACTAGTCAACAATCTGGCTACAGCTCTTAGAACAACTGATACTTCAAAGTCCAAGTCAAAGGCAGGCAGAGTCTTTGTAGAACACATTATTGCAATCCAAAATATATCTTGCCAAGGCATGTGTTACCGTGGCCTTATCAGATGTCTCCAGGAATTGGCTCAGCTGTCACACTAGCCTTAACTGTGCAAATATACTTCTGATCACGAGTGAAACCTGGCTGTCCAGGCTCATGGTTGAATCCAGAGATACACCCAAACTGTGAATCTGTGTCTTCAAGAGGAGTATAACCCAATCTAGCACTGGCTGATCTTCCAGGTTATAACACAACCTGGAATATTACATCATTATATGGCTGTTTGCTGTCTGCAAATGCAATGGTGGCAGGTGGGTTTCCCCTATCCTAATTGCTCCACCATACACCTTCAAATAGATTTTAGCCCACTGTTGGTCACACTCACTTTAGGTTTTCTGCAAATGTTACTCTAGTCACCATCTCATTTGCTTCATTGCCATGAGCTCTTTAGAGCATCAGGGGGTTGGTTTAGCTCCATGTCATAGAGGGAATTATTGTGTCTACCACATTGGCTATTTTCTGGTCACAGAGATCAACCATAGGGATTCAACAATGTTGTCTGCAGAGGCAATAGGAAAATATCCAAGAGCCATCAGGGAACTATCTGGAGCCATCACCTCTTTTGGTGGACCACCCTAATGAATCCTCCATCCTTGCAAAAGCTCTTAGTCCCAGCAAGTTTAAACTGCATGAGAAGTGATCTGTCCATAATAAATTGTTTTGGCACCAATCCTCTCTGACAGAGAAGGCTAAATATCTCACAAAACTAGTTTACAGAATTCTCTAGCATTGAGCCAGAGCAGTTATAGCCATCTCAAACAGAATTGTTTTTGCAGTGTGTTTTGGACCTTAGCCTACATTACTCAAGGTAAAGGCTACAGCCTCTTTTGCACAAGTGTTCTATGGAAGGAACACTTAACAAACTGAAGGACATTGTCACAGTGTTGTAATCAGGAAAGTGAGGGACCTGGAAATGGATCCCATAAGAAATGGTTGAAACCCCAGGATATATTTAGACCAGAGGACTGGTGGAAAGTAAAGATTAAGGGGAAACATGGCACTGGCCCTCAAATAATTCATGGCTGTAATGTAGAAGATGAAAAAGAGTTGTTCTCCAGATGGAAGGAGTAGAAAAAATGGGTGGAAATTTCAATTAGATTTCAACTAAACAGTAGAGAAAACTGCATAAAAGAACAGCATATTTAACATTAGCTACCCATCAAGTTTATTTCAATGTAGTTATATTCAACATTGCTGCTCCCACATGAAGCAGTTAGTCTTCAGTGATTCCAAAATCTTGGTCCTCCATATGTTTTGGATTTCAGCTCCCAGAATTTCTGACTATTGGCCAAGCTGGCTGAAGCTTCTGGCAGTTGAAGTTCATAACACCTGGAGGAACAAAGTTTGAGAATCATTGGGCTAAATGGTTTCTAAGACCCCCTCTAATTCTTTGATGTTGTCAATAACAAAAGAGGCCAAGAAACCCTCTTAAGAAGGGAAAAGATCCAAAGTAGTTGGTAGCAAAGCCTGCAGTATCAGTGCTATTACCAGGCTTGAACTACACTGAAATGGGGAGAAATATGGTTACTATAAAATGCAGCAGTGATATGTGGTGTTTTCCTTTTACTGCTTAGTACAAAATACTTTATTATGACTATTCCCTCATGAAATATTGTGGTTTTCCTGGGTTCCCCTCCTTTAAGGGGAAAAAAATCTGCACTATCAAGACCTCGTAACATATTTTTCAAACTAATATCTGGACAAAGGTACAAAGATCCACTAGTTTTTCCCTTCTCCTGAGTTTGTGATGCTGTGCTCCAGTCAGGAAAATTGTACAAAATGTGTATGCATTATAGAAAATCACAACTGAAATATATGCATTACAGGAAACAGTATGCCAAAAGACATGCACAAGGGGAAATTGTTGGCAAAAAAATATGTACATTAAGGGAAATGGCATGCAACCATGTGTCTATTAGAAGAAAACAGATACATTTTGATGTATCAAAATTGTCATGGGGCCTTTTAACCAGCAAATTCACACATTGATCCAGAAAGAGGATAGAATGAGTTTATGGTTCCAAAAATGTAAAACAAGTTCATGATAATAATAAAAAAAATCATAGGCAACAAAATGGTAGATTCATCATCCCTTATTCTGGCATGAGATAAATTGTAGTAAACATTACACAGAACTGTGGTATGGGGGGAGACAACCCAAACAGGGATAACTCTTTTCAGACAATAAATGGTTACTTGCTTAATTGTTGATAGATTTTGAGTCATGAGAGAGACTTATTTGCTGCTAAACATTTACTTCCTGATGTTACTCATTCTTTCCCACACAGGGAGCTTCTGAGTGATTTCTAATATTAGTTTGAATTTATTTAACATTATTCCAGATTGATTTGGAAGAGGCAAAACAAGTGGGGTGAAGGAAAGATGAAAACATTTCCTGTTACTACTCAGTTTGGCATGACAGCATTGTCTCTTTCTGTGAAATGATGGTGATGACACATACCTTAGATTGTGCAGATATTATCAGGACTTCAAAATGAAATTTTATTTGCTTAAAGATTTAATATCTGCCTAGCTATATCTATATTTAAGTACTACTCAGAGAAACATATATATATATATACTCAGAGAAATATATATATATATATATATATATATATATATATATATATACTGAACTTTAAAATGTGTACATTGTTATCAACCATGAAATACACTTTACTGTGCCATAAGATAATGTCTTCTATGGCATTTTCTGATAATGATTCCAGCAAGTTATTATGCTGTTCATAGGACTGCTATTCATGCAAAAGGTTGCTTTCTTCCATGTGCATCAGTTTTGCTTCATTGTCTTTAAAGTATGGAACAGTGCTGCTCAGTTGTAGAAAATAAGAAAGGCTTCAGTTAGGGCACAACCACAATATAAATGTGTAGGATATACACACTATCCTCTAAAGCAGGGGTAGGCAACCTTTCCCCTTTAAGGGCCGAGAGACTTCAGCTCCCAGAATCCCAGGAGCTATTGGCCAACATGGGACTATTGGGCAACATGGCTGAGGCTTCTGGGAGCTGAAGTCCCTCGGCCCTTAAAGGGGAAAGGTTGCCTACCCCTGCTCTAAAGGAATGTCCATCACACAGATGTGCATATCCAGCATTTAGCTCTGGTATCATAAATGCATAACTTGACACTTTCATGTTGGTTATTGGAGGCAGATCTATGGTGGTAGACTGGGCAGGATCTATCAAGACAGATGGGTTTGTATAGTGAGGCCATGAATTATCGTCATTGTCAAAGAAAGGAAGCCTAATTCTGGATAATGGTAATTGATCAGAACAAGCAACTTTTCATGACATTTCTTAAGGTTAAAAGTGTGTGGTTCACACATTCAGCTCACATTGAGATCACATTGGTTCACACATTTAGCACATAAAATTAAAAATTGCAAGGACATATTTTAATTGAAGAAGGTTTTAAGGGGCACATTTAAATCTTTACAAAACTGTTAAAAAATCTGGCATGAATTAGATTAATATCTTAAGAAATTAGCAGTTTATGGACTAAATTCAGTATCATAGGACAAATTCAGAATTTTTAAAAATCCTGTTTGTACTATAACTCTTTACATCTCCCAACTAGCCTATCTGGAGGACAAAGAACAAAGAAAAGAAAGAAAGAACGTATCCAAATTCTAGGGAAGTTACAGCAAATGTTTACATTGTAGTCCAACAATGAGTACCCAAAAGGGTTCATCCTGTATGTCACCCCATATTCTGACTGGGGATGGAATATTAGTTTTTTGGGGTTTTGTTTTGTTTTTAAATGGTCATTAAATGGGTTTCTCAAATCTTGGGAAACCACGATGGTGAGTATCTTAGATAAGTGAGAATCTTCACAGTTTGGGAATCATTATGTTGAAAAATACCCATGGACTATTTTTAAACTATATTTTCTATATATTCTATATTTAAACTATATTTTCTGTGCACAAAAATGAGTCTTCCATTCAAAACCCAACATTTTATGTATAGAAAATAACATTTCTGCCTAGAAAAATCTCTTTTGTTTTGTGGGAAGGGGGTTGTACAGAAAACTATTTTTCTGTACACAAATATTATTTTCTTTGGAGGAAACACTGTTTTTTGTTTAGTACACTTGGTTTCTAAGGCATTTTTTTTTTGCACAGAATATGTTCTGAATAGTAATAATTCTGAAAATGGCTTCATTATGACAATTTTTCTCACTGTTTGAAGTAAAATGGTAATATTATTTGTTCTTACCACTCAAAATGAAATGTATGTATATTTACTTCATTAGTTGCATCCCAGTCTTTTCTTGTATAGAATAATATTAATATTAAGTGGAGGTCAAAATTAAAATAGTGAACAAAAAATTAATAAGCAATGGGAGAGAATAAAATATGCTATTTTTTTTCAGTCAGCCAATCTAAAAACAAAAACAATGCAACAAATTCAATCCATCCTCTAATTTTTTTTATTATTATTTTTATTTTTTTAAATCAGAGTCCACCTAAAAACAGAGTGTGGAAATATTACCATCTAAAAACCAACAGGGGGTGAGCTAATTGTGTCTCCAAAAAGACTGAATTCCACAGATATGAAAATACTACTGAAAATGTATTTTCACAAACGGATAATAAATGAACTTTTTGTCCTAACAAGTAAACAAGAAACATTTCTGTATTTGATCTTAAAGCCTTTCAATATGAGAAAGAAAAATAACATTTTAAAAATTCATAATTCTTTTCAGGGCAACATACTGCAATATTTCTTGAAATTTTTAATTGTAGGGATATTAATCTTCTTGTTATTGTGTGTCTGCTATAGCTCTAGAACAGGAGTGTTTAAAGTAAATCAAACATCTATATGCCTCCTCTGGTTGGTGTAACAGTTGATTAAGAAAGGCCTAGAGGCCACACTCTACACATTTTGGCAGACCACTCATGATATTTAGGATTATGACCTCCTATTCAAGTTTTAAGAACTGACTAATGGGGGCTAAATTTCAAATATTCCTGAGCTCTAGTAATAACAGACCTTTATTGGTTGGAAACTGTTTATTGCTCATGAGGAGGAGACATAGCAAATTTCAAGAACGATAAACAAACCAAGAAAAAGTGATGCTGTCAGTTCATATCCATGTCCTTTAACAGGAGCATAAAGTATGAGGCCACACAGTGATCCCCCCCCCTCCAAGAAATCAGCCAAGCTCTTCTTTAGCAATAAATATCAAATCTTCAGACTGGGTCTTTAGGAGCAATTACAGAGAACTACCACTGGGAAGCTGTCAGCATTACAGTCTTTATACTCATTTCAACATTTAGCAGAAGATGTGCCACCAAATGGATCTGTCTTCCCCCACCCATAGCCACTGCAGACTAGGGTGACCTCAATCCAAGCTAACTCTTAATTTTGTGATTTCAGCACTGTCAGATGCAAAGTGAAGTACAGGATATATATGCCAATACTGCTTAATAGCTTTAACTATGTAAATTCCTTCCCCCAAATCATAATGTCACTTGTCGGAATTAGGACTCAATCCTACTGAAATTATCCATGCATGTGGTAGATTCAGTCACCACAGGAGACCAATTATGCCAGCTTACTTTTTTTTTCTTAAATAGCCATGATGAGGCCCAAATTTGTAGAACTGGTTTGAAAATGGAGATATTACGCAAATGAGCTGTCCCCCTCCTGTTGAGCAGAAGACCAGATTTCTTCTTGGCTTACATCTCTCCTTATCAAGAAGTTATTTCAGATTTGTGAGAATTGACCATGAGGATTAGTAATAGGGCTCTACTGCATGGCTATGAGAAACTAAAGAGGAGTTTTGTACATTCTCCTCTGTTTGAAGTTCTTGCAAGTATAGTGAATAGGAATAGTAGAATGTAAGGGCTTGGTAGCTTGCCTAACCATTTTGTTTGGCCAAGCAAAAGAATGATAGAATCACAGAGTTGGAACAAACCACAAGGGTCATCCAGTACAGACCCTTGTCATGGAAGAATACACAATGAAAATACTCCTGACAGATGGTCATCCGGGCTTTGTTTAAAAATTTCCGAAGAAGGAGACCACCACATTCTGAGACAGCATATTCCAAATGGCTCTTACTATCAGAAATGTCTTTCTAATGTTTAGGTGGATTCTCTTTTCCTGTAGTTTGAATCTATTCCTCCATATTTTAGTCTCTACAGCAGCAGCAAACAAGCTTGATCCATCCTTAATATGCCATCCTTTCAAATATTTAAACATGGTTATTATGTCACCTCTTAACCTTCTCTGGCTCAGGCTAAACATACCCAGCTGTCTAATTTTATTAAGGTCATTTTAAATTTTGATCCTTTCCTTTAGAATACTAGCTACCTCTCCTAATTTGGTGTCATCTGCAAATCTGAGAAGCATGACTTCTATTCCATGATCCAAGTTATCAATAAAGATGTTGAATAGCACTGAGCCCTGGACAGAACAGTAAGCCCCATGGAATAGTACAAATGTTCAGCAAGGAAGCAAACAAACTGTTTCAGGTAAAAGTTTTTTTAAACTTGGTTTTCTGCTTCTTGTCTTTTCATTGGACATTTTGAGCACACAGGAGTATGTGTTATGAAAGAGAAGAGATTTCAGAAGAAGTGAGCAGAAGATGGAATGGTGTAATTAGAGTAGTTATTACAAGAGAAAGGAGTGATTTAAGATTGTTCACTTCATTTTACAGTTTGTTTGTCTATGTTCCTGGGAATTATGTGGTAAAAAAAAAATCCAAATTAGAGGCACATTAGTAAATGAAAGTTCATGGTCATCTTGGATGAGGGATCTGACCTGGAGTGTGTTATAGAAACCTGGTTAGATTAAGAAGACTGAATTTGTCCTAACTCTTCCTACCAGCATACAGCATCAACTAAGATGGGAGTGGGGGAGTTCAAAAACACTTTTGCTATGGTCTAATTGCATACAGTAGTAATTCTTAGTGCTTGTTCATGAGGATAAGTGGTCATAATGGGGATTCTGTTATTGTACCATCTGTCTCACTGCCCAACAGCCTTCCACCTGGTCTGAAGCATGGTGTTCAAGCACCCCATGCTGATGATATTGGAATACTTCAACATCTATGTGTAGTTTATTCTTTTCATGACTTGCCTACATTCATTCAGTGGGTTTCTATGGCTGAATGGATATTTGAATTCTGATCTCCCAGAATCCTAGGGGGGGTTGCAGACTGCCAGAAATAGTGCAAATTGAGTCCACTTTTAGGGTTAGGGTTAATGCTAGGGAATCATGGGAATTGTTTTTTTTTTTTTCCAAGACACTGAGCCTTCTCTGTCAGAGAGCTCTGGTGCCACAATAAAATACAGTTCCATATACCACTATACCACACTGGCATCATTATCAGTCCTGACTAGATTAGGTCATTAAATCAATGGGATTTACCTATGTGTTGATTTACTACACAACAATGGAATCAGTAGGTTTACTTTACTTATGACTAATTAACAGGATTCAGGCCAATATTATTTAATCTTCTTATCTTAGCCTCACCATTTTTTAGTTCTGGATAATTAATAATTCAGATTCTCTCTTAGAATTTATGAATTAGTGATGTATCATTGGATAACATGGCATATTCTAATGAATGTGCTATTGTGATCCTATCTGTGACAATTTCATTATGATATTTTGTCAGTCCACTTGAAATTCTTCCATTGGAATTGGAACTACTGGGTTTTATTCCTCACAGGCACTGAATCTGAATTGTAAGTCTCAATATTTCACAAACTTTTATTTCCTTTGTCTCTGATTCTGTTTTCCCATATGTAGCATCCAAGCTTTATTTTTCTTTATCCCCAGCTATATCTGGCATATTTGGTTGTAATTGTTTGCCAGTTTAAATCTCAAAAGACCATAGGCTGTTTATATCACCATTTTGGATAGCCTTTTCAGGAATATGTTCCCACTAGTTCTTAGGGGATAACAAACCATTTCATTTTTATTTTACTGCATAGATTCCAATATATCATTGTAGCCACATTATCATGGCATTCCTTATATACAGCCTGTGTAATCTTGATGCTGCTGTCACCACTGCATCTATACAAAGTCATTTGGTGATTTGAGTTTGGGACATAGGTCCAAAACACACTGCAGAAATAATCCAGTTTAAGACAGCTTTAACTGCCCTGGCTCAGTGCTAGGAAAACATGGGAATTATAATTTATTACAGCACCAGAGCTTTCTGACATAGAAGACTAAATGTTTCAGAAAATACAGTTCCTGGAATTCCTTAGCATTGAACTAGGGCAGTTAAAGCCGTCTCAAACGGGATTATTTTTACAGTGTGTTTTGAACCTGAGACAGCTTTCATCTTTCCCAGTGGACAATCTATGCTGAAAGCTAGTCAATAGGCCCCTTTGCCTGTTGGTTCTTTGGTGCTTCCAGGGTAATTCTCACCTGGGGTTTAATATTTAGTCATTATGTATATACTATTCATAGTGCTACTATCCCAGTGTCCTATTATGACATAATACACACTGACCAACATTTGAAGTGCAGGTCTTCAATCTATTTAGGATCTAAGAACTTATAGTAGTTGTTTGTGATGTGTTTAAGTCTGTGCTAAACACTGCTCCTGAGCTACTATCTTTATCCAATTCATGATTTATAGAACTATTAAGAAAACCATGAATACATCAGTTTTCTTGCCCATCATTGAAAGGAAACCACAATCATCTTTTTTTTGGGGGGTGGGGTGGGGAAGGGGGAGTTATATGGAAATAAATGCATATAACTAAAATAAAGTATATATTTACAAAATAGACACAAATACCTTTTAGTCAATGGTAAAAATGGGTACAGCAAGATATACTGGAGCAGGTATGTTCTTAAACACACATACTTTTTTGTTCAGGAAATATCTATCAGCTTAATACTGGATAGGAGAAGAATATAATATAGCATAGGTGGGAACATGAAACTGTCACATTGTTTTTGCCACATCAAATATTTTCAAAAACAATCTAAAGAGAGTAGAGGAATGGAAACTTTGATTACACCAATCTATGCTTATCCTGTCCCCCACTGGTCAGAATTCTGGGGGAAGGAATAAGTACTGAGGCTGTGAAATAACATTTTTGAATATAACATTCAATACTTCAAAGCAGGCAGCAAATGGTTGCTAGAAAAAAGTGTACTCATCCAGACTTTCTGAAATCCTATGCAAACTAATAACTGATATGCTGTTTATTGAATTTTTTCCATCCACTGGCACTTTATTTTGCAGTTTTGCATACAATGCAAAAACCCAAACTGACAATATTATATTCCAAAACAAATATCATATGACAGTGTACTTTATTGATGCCCCCCCCTCCAATTTTTAACTTTAGAGTAAATGTAGTTTCAGTCTTATATGAAAAATATATCTGGTAGAACTTGAAATGTTGCATTTTGATATGGGAAAGCATATGCTAGGAAATAAAATTTTGCATATCCTGGAGGGAACATTCGATTTCATTAAAGCTTTTTATTAACACACTGCTTGTTAGCTTTATCTAGACATGCTGGGTTAGTGATCATATTCAGTGTAATGGCATGCCTACCATAGGGAATTTGGGTACTGCATGTGGGGATGCAAAATATTACCCTGAGTGCACAGAAATTGCTAGCTACACCTCCAGGGCATGTGCTGATAAAGAAACAGAAGTACTTTTTTTTTTAAAAAAAAAGGGGGGGAAATGACTCACATTTGTTAGCAGGTTTTCTTTTGCAACACTGAAACAGGGAGGGTAGCATACTTCACTAAAAATAAAATGTCAAGTTTGGGCTTCTAAGGGATTTGTGTCCTTGTCTTCCTTTACATAAATTATTGATGAGAGATACAAGTAAGGATTCATCCAGCTTTCAGTCCTATTGATTTCTGTGGAAGTGATTCAAATATGTATTGGAGTGTATGAACATGTCCCTGGTCCAACTGAGCAGACATATCCTGGATCTTTTCAAATAAGATGAAATCTTGTCGATGAGCCATTTGGTAGAGGATGAGGTCTCTCAAAGTCTGGGTGAGAATTTTATTTGGTTCTTCTTTCAGTAAGAAGTTCCTAATAGTAAAAAATTCTACACTTAAAATTAACAGAAAATAAATGTGTAAGAAAGAAAAACTGACAGGTCTGTCCAGCCCTACTCCCCAAAGGTCAAAGGCTGGGGGGTTGTTTTGTGTTGTTTGAAGTATTGTATTTATGCACATATAGTTCTAATTATGGGATAGGCTAAGTAATTAGAGCTGGCATGAAAAGGTGTAAATCCACTAACACAAGTATTTTAGTGGTAGTAGAGATCTCTCTCTAGAGTTTGTGGAACTAGGGAAGCCCAACATGTTTTTGCTTGTACAATCTTAAAACAGTTTTTTTTCCTTTTTCTCTAACAATCAGATACACGCAGAGAACATAAATGGAAATTCTATTGCAGGTACTAATAATGAAGGTTAGTTGTCTGTAATGTAGGGCCTAAGCAGACTGCCAGAAATAGTGCACATTAAATTGAGGCACTGTCCTGGCTCAGTGCTAGGGAATCATGGGAACTGTAATTTATTGTGGCACCAGAGCTCTCTGACAGAGAAGGCTCAATGTCCCAGAAAAAAATACAGTTCCCATGATTCCCTAACACTGAGCCAGGGCAGTGCCTCAATTTAATGTGCACTATTTCTGGCAGTCTGCTTATGCCTGTAGTCTACTTCTGCATGTGTGTATTATTAGTTTCACAACTGGAAAATCCAGTGGACATCCACTAGCTGGGCATCCACTGAATGACTAGGTTCATCACACATTACATTCCAATATATAGAAACTGATTAAATGGAGGCAAGAGAAGAGCAAAAAAAGTATTCACAACTTATACCCTATTTGGTTATTTTTTGCTTTGTGTGAGGGCAGCAGTGGGATCACAGCCCTTATTCTTGTCCTCTTGTGGCATATCTGGTGTCTCCACACCTGCTATCTATGATTTGAAGATTGGAGTATAAGGTCCTACTGGGATGTCTGCTGAATATTCTGCAGTCACTAAATAGTACCCAGTTTGTTGGGGGCAGTTAGCTTACAGTTGTAAACTGCTTAGAGACTGCATAGCACAGTATGAAGCACCATATAAATGAAACTGCTATTGCTATTGCTATGTGGATAAGACACCTCACTCGTTAGCCCTATGGTTTTTAACAGATTTCTCTCCACTTCTGGTGATATGTTAGAGAGGATGGAGTCAACAAAAATAGTTACATTCTCCATTTCATTCATTCAGTGTTAGTTATTTGAGTAAATGATACTTGACTGGGGCCTCAGAAAACAACCCTGCCAGCAGATAGTGCATTGGGTTCATGTGAGTCTGCTAATTTAACCACTTTTTTCATAATACAGTAGCAGTTATTTCATGGTACAGAGGTGCACCCTGCGCTTGTACACATAGTTTAGCAGGTGTTGTTCTATTCAACACAAGCTACCAAGCTTCTATAAGATTCAGTGTGGCATAGTGGTTTGAGCATTGAACCATGACTATACAGAGCAGGGTTCAAATCCTGGCTCAGCCATGTAATTCCACTGGGTCACATTGGGCAAGTCACATTCTCTCAGCCTCAGTGGAAAGCAACAGCAGGCCTCCTCTGAACAAATCTTGCCATGAAAACTGCATGACAGGTTCGCCTTAGGGTCACCATAAGTCAGAAAAAGACTTGAAGGCATGTAGCAGCAACATCAACCTTCTGAATTGCTCCTCTTTCTTTCCAGAGGTAGTTCTGTTGTCTTGATCCAGAACATATGCTCAATTGTGTGCCTTGAAGTAATTTCTGACTGATTTCTGACTGATTTGCCATAAGGCAAATTTATCATGAAGTTTGCTTGGCAAGATTTATTCAGAGGAGATTTTGTCATTGCTTTCCCCTGAGGCTCAGATACCCAGTGGTTTTCAAGGTTACCCAGTGGGTTTCCATGACTAAACAGGGAATTGACTCCTTGTTTCCAGAGTCATAGTTCAACATTCAAACCACTACACCATGCTGGCTCAATATGATCAGTATGCAACATTTAATGTCAATAATATCTGCATTTCAAAAACCTGATGTAATCATTGGAATTTATTGTTAAATGTACAGACAAATTTCATAATGTTTAACATCTATCTATCTATCTATAATTAGTTAGAAATCTATGTGAAACCCTTTGTTTCCTAAATAGAAGGGGAAAATTTCATCCTTTCTACATGATAGAGATTACTTTCCTCAAAGGTTATTAAAATGTATCAACACTAATTCTTTCATTATTCACCAGCTCTACTCTTTGTTTTCCTTTTGGATTATACGTCTTTACCCACCTTACAAAATATGGCAAAAGAATTCTGCTAGAACTGTCATGTGCGCACACTGTCCTAATCAGAAATATTACCAGATGCAAAGTCAGAGATCCCTTAACACTCTTGACAACATTGACACAAATCCTTTGCATATCAAACCACTTCAGTCTGTAATCAGGAATGTCTCAGATTTAAGCTTTGATTTACTGTACTTGAGCCAAGAAACTAATAACGGCTTAAAGGTGAAATTTAGGCTGGAGAGGGTATCCATATACTAAAGCCAACTTTGGACATTTGGGTGGTCCAACATAATACCTTATGTTAGACAGCCAATAAAATAACTCTAGGTTGACCAGTGTTGATGCAAATACGGGAAGCCTGACATTCTGCCATTGTCTGCCAACAAGGCAATTATTTATCCTATTATGCCAAAGGTCCTTCACTTCAGCCAGTAGCTGAAGTGGTTATCTTGGCTTAAGTAAGTGTTCTTTCTGTAACTGAAGTGAAAACTGAAGGCACAGAATTGCCATTTCCAAGTCAAATCTGCTTAAATTCAGTATTTCTAGGAAACAAAATAAAACTAGAGTCAGAAAAATACTTAACAAGATCAACAGCAACAATGACAACAACAATAATAAATTAGCCCACATATTGACACTACCTTCTTATGGACTGGGTCCTCTTGGAAGAGACTATACTAATGGTAACATCTCTACAGGTAGGGTCTGTCAAAGTCAAATAGGCTTTTGCTAGGAAGCAAGACTAAGGGGCTCTGCAGACAGTGCAAGGCACCATCTTGGAGCCAGGGAAGGGGAGGGGCAGCCAGATGCCGGACACCCCAACCCCTTCCTGAGGATGTCATCAGAGCACCCACCATTGAACACGGCAAGCGCTTTGATGATGTCCTTCCAGCACAGCATTTTTACATACTGTGCCGGAAGAGGCGCAAAAAAACCACACGGCAGCTCTTGTGGCACCCTTTCTACAGCTTGGGAAAGGAGCGCTATTTTGGCACTCCTTTCTCAGTAGCTGAAAGGGTGGATTGGGGCTGAGACATGGGGCAGCCTCAGCCCTAATCCTCTGCTTCTCAGGGAGGCCCACAGCCGCCTATCTGCATCCCCCCTAAATGTGCCAAAAACACATCAAATATGGTGCTGAAACAAATCCAATACTAAAATTGTCGTCATTCAGATCAATAAGTACTACATTGTATGTTGGAGTTCATGGACACTAGATGCTCAATTATCTTTCTTTTGGCATTTAGGAAAAGACATCCTGAAGTTACTGGAAGGCCAACCACAGAGAAAGAAATTGACAGCAAGAGAAAAGAGATTGATAACAGAATGCCATTGTAAAGTAAATCCATCAGCCCACAGTTTCCAAAAGAGAATGCATAACATCTGGAAAGAAATTTCCCCAGACTCACCTGTAACAGAACAGTGATTATGCAACCAAAGATGACATATTGTCCAAAATAAACTGTTCATAGAAATAGAAATTGAAGAACTGCAAAGAAAGATCAATACAGCAGAAGAACAAAAGAGTAAGTATGAAGAGGAATCAATGGAAACTGTTAATTGAGAAACTAAAGTATCTAGACTGCAAACTGAAAAACAAGATATACTTGAAGTTTAAAATATGATATAGAAAGAAAATTTAGAAAGAAAACAAAAATTAATTCTTACTAACCTGAACTGAACAAATCAACAAAAACACTACCAAACTTTAAAAATTCACCAAGAAGAAGAAGAAGAAGAAGAAGAAGAAACAACTACTTGGCAGTTCTACCATGTCCAATAGTTGCACTTCAGGACACAAACAATTACTGTTTAATATAGCTGCAACAGTTCCAAGAGAACTGGGATATGAGATTAATAAAACAAATAAAACAACAAAAGATGGAAAACCAAAATGGAAAATTCAACTTAGTAAAAATCTTTAAAAATTATAGGATGGGGTGTTTAGAAATAATAATAATAATAATAATAATAATAATAATAATAAATTTATTTCTAGCCCACCCCTCTGATAGGCAACCAGGACGGGGAACATATTAAAACAGGCAACAGTTAAAAAACATTCCCTCAACCCTCTCCCCGGCCCACCCCCCCTTAAAACTGAATTAAACAAGCAAAGATTAAAATACAATAGTACAATAAAATATAAAAATAGAATAAAAACAGGAAGCAGCAACAATACAAGGGAGAGGGGTGGCAGTTGCTCCGATTGGGGCAGGAGTTTATTCTGGGAAGGCCTGCCGGAAGAGATCCACCTTTACTGCTTTCTTAAAGGCAGCAAGGGTGGTAATAAGATGGATATCGTCCGGCAGGCCATTCCATAGTCTGGGAGCAGTTGCAGAGAAGGTCCTCTGGGAGGTCTGCGCCAGCCTGGTCTTCATAGGCTGCAGCAGATTCCTCCCAGAGGACCGAAGGGCACGGGGGGGGGGGGGGGTCGTACGGAAAGAATCAAAATAAAACTTTAAAAGATCAGTTGGAAACAAAAACAATTTCAGAAGTGTTGGAGATTCTTTAAAAATGCATAATTGGAATAACAAAAGTGATATCTCAGTACAGTGTTCATGTGAATCAGTTTGAACGGAAACATAAGTTCAATCTAACAAATAATACTTTTATAAAACTCATCCAGAAAAAAAGTACCAATAACATTACAACACCACCCCCAATAAAGATGGCATGGTTATATTTTGGAGGGCATTCTGAATAAACCAAGAATGCATAACAAATGTATCCTGGTTTCAAAATGCAGAAACACAATTAAATCAAGAGAGATGGAAGATATTGTAATTACAATAGAAATAAATATTGAACAAACAAAAGAAATAAAGGATTTGATAGCCCACAGAATACATGAGGTTCATGGATAGCTGTAAACTGAAAAAGGTTAACTATTCTTCACCCAAGATTAGTGCAGCAATTTAACAAGAATATATTAATTATGAAAAATGGGAAACAACCATGCCAGCAAATTAAACCCTGTTCATCAACAATGTTTAAATTATTGACAGGAATAATAACTAATATTGTCCAGTTCCATATTATTAAAAATTTTCTTAAGGAAGAGAAAGATAATGGTTCTTAATAAACAAAAGATCAATTACTAATTGCTAAAATGTTATTGAAAAATTGTAAATGATTTTAAAAAAAATCAAATTCACACATAGCATGGATTGACCACAAAATAACCACAGTTAATTCTTTGGTGCACAGATGAAATGAAAAATGTCTCAAAATTTTAAGTATGAGGAAAAGAAATCAGAAAATTCCTCTCAGCTATAATGAAATAATGAATGACATATTAACAGTAAATGTAGATCCTGGCAGAATTAATATTCATATGACCTTTGTTCAGGATAATTCTTTTTTCTCCCTTATTATTTGTCATTCAAATGATAAGACTTTCAGTCATACTGAAGAACACAAATCAGGGATATGAAATATCAAAGTAAACTGGGGGGAAATAAACCATTTATCCCATACAACTTATTTAAAACTATACAGAAAATGACCATCAGAAACTGATTGAATACTGTAAGAATATTTAATTAAGATATCTTAATGGAATTTGGAAATAATAAAAGTGCTAAGCTACCAATAAATAGGGATACAAATGTGTTTAATCAGAAGAACAGAGCTCCCTGAAGGAACTATCATGATGGAAACTAAAAAATTTGGGAAATATTACAGGAAATATATAGAAATAAAATAATGAAAAATTGCTCTGAAGCTTGGCAAAGCAAACCAGTACATAGCCAGTACATTAAAAGCTAGAGAGAAAAGCTGAAAGTGGGTCTCACAGTATATATATATATATATATATATATAAAGTGGGTCTCACAGTGTATATATATATATATATATATATATCCACTCTCTTCCATTCCAGGATTCTCTGAAGATGCCAGCCACAGATGCTGCCGAAATGTCAGAAGGAAACTCTTCTAGAACATGCCACACAGCCCAAAAAAACCCACAAAAAACTATGGATGCCTGCCATGAAAGCCTATGACTTCACAGAACACTGATGTACCTATATTTGTGGCTGAAGAACAAGTGGTTCAGAAAAAGAGCATCAAAGGCAATATGGGGGGGGGGGACTTTGGAAAAGAAATGCCTTCTGTGTTAAAAAAAATAGATTAAACTGTTCACCTCTTTATCTGTCTATGTAGCAAAATCACACAGATTGGATAACAAATGGCATGATAAAGTGACTACAATGATACACTGAAATCCATGCAAAAATTATGATTTACCATCTGCAAAGAACTGCTGGAAATATATGCCTGGAAAAATGTTTTAAAATGTGATATAAAAATCCTATGGGGCTTTAGGATTCAAACTGTCAAGTAATTAGAGTGTAATATGACAAACATAACTGTGGGTGAGAAAAAATAAGTCTTGGGTTATAGAAGTAGCAATCCCAGGGGACAGTTAAATTGAAGAGAAGAAGGGGGAAAAGATTATGAAATATCAAGACCTACAAATTGAGACTAATTGCCTTTGGGAAAAGAAAATAGCTGTGATTCCAGTAGTAATAAGGGCTTTAGGAACAGTTACAATTGTATTGACAAAACATCTGAATAAAATCAACATATATAGGATTACGATAGCATAACTTTAAAAAAATGATACTGTTAGGAATGTGCTACATTATCCAATGAGATCTCACTGATTTCTAGATTCTTGGATAGAATCTGAGTCATTGGTGGTCCAAAACTCCAGTGAGGAATGCCTGGTATACTGTGAAACTGAAAGAAGAATAAATGACAAAAATAGGACTCTGGGAGACAATAATTAAAATCCAAAGTTGGGTCTTGTCTACATGGATTATTTATTTCTAATTCCATCCCTTTGCTGCATCCTGTTCATATGACACAAGACCAAACCCCCGAATCAGGCATGGACTGTCTTCATGACATCCGCATCCAATTTGGCCTTTCCTCCCTTTAACCAAACTTTTATAATTTTACTCTCTATTCTTGAGGGCTGCCTGGTGCTGCCACTGTGGGTGCAATCACTCTAATGTCAGAACAAAACATCCAGCATGAATAATACAGCTGGCCACCGCATTGTGACTTCAGTAGTAGTGCCAGGTGATGAGTGGGGAGTATGTGGGAAGCCAGTCACTTTGGAGAGAGTTATCACTTATGGGAGATGGCAGCCCAGAGTGTTTTAACCAGTGAAGACAAGCCCTCTGGTGGCTTGTCTACACTAAGAATATACACAGAACGCATTCCGGTCCTGTCCAAACAATGTATGGCCACATCTGTAGCAAAATCACTGTTTTAAGTGGTTATTCCATTTTAAAACAACCTGTGGTTTACTCTGGAGTTTTTAGGAAACTCTAGAAAGCCTCTGGTTCTTTGCCTCCCTGGGCAGCTGGATCCTGTTCAGATCCTGTTCAGATTGATTCAGTTGTCCTGATAGCAAATGTGGAGCCATCTTATTTACCCTGTGCTGAGCAGTGAGGGAAAGGAGATGGATCCTCTTTCGAGCCATCACTACTGCTGACTTGCCAGCCAAGGAGCTTCCTGCAAGAGCTTGGCCATCATTGACCATGAGTATACACACTGGGCCAAATCCCATGGGCCAGCTGGTCCAAAAGTTCATCAACCCCTTTGCCTCATCTTTCTCAGTGTCTCTGGTGCTGCTGCAACCTCACCAGCCAAACAGGTCTGTGAGACCTTGACCATCACCATCGCTTCTGCTGAGGTCTGGATGTGGAGCCTGTATGATCAATGAGGAGGGAGTGGAGTGCCTCCACCTTGTAGATCACATGGTGAAGAACCCTGTTCACAGCTGAAGTGATGATGCTGACCAGGGTCTCACAGGGAGGTGCTTGATCTGTGAATCTGCAGTGGCAACAGTGGCAAGAGGGATGGGGAATGAGCCAGAAGGGCTGATATGCCATCAGCTCAGCTAGCCCATGTGCACAATGACATAGTGTTGCACCGAATTCAGCCCAGTGCATGTAGTCATCATCATGGTCCATTGGGGGCAGTCCAAGGCATAATGCTCCAGATGGGCCCCAAATTAAGCTGCTCCTGTAGACATGCCATGGGTGACCTAAATCCTAAGTTTATGGAAAGGCCTGCCAGAAGAGATCTGTCTTAACAGCCTTCTTGAAGCTGTCTAAGGTAGAAATAAGACAGATCTCATCCATTCCATAATCTGGGAGCGGTAGCAGAAAAGGCCCTCTGTGAGGTCACCAATAGCCTAGTTTTTATTGGCTGTAATAAATTCCTCCCAGAGGACCAGATTTCATGGGGTGGGGTCATATGGAAGGAGGCAGTCCCGGAGATAGGTTGGACCCAAGCCATGTAGGGCTTTAAAGGTCATAACCAACACCTTGTTCTGTGCTCAGAAACTAATGGGCAGCCAGTGGAGAGATTTTAACACAGGTGTAGTATGCTCTCTTCTGGAAGTTCCAGAAACCAACCTGGCTGCCATGTTCTGAACCAGTTGAAGTTTCCGAGTCAAGCATAAGGGTAGCCCCATGTAGAGCACATTACAGAAATCAAGATGGGAGGCTATCAGCATGTGTACCACAGTTTCAAGATCCTTGGTTTCCAGGAAAGGGTGCAGCTGGCATATCAGTAGAAGATGATAACAGGCACTCCTAACCGTCGCACTTACCTGATTTGACATCTGGAGCAACAGATCCAGGAGCACCCCCAGACTGCGAACACAGTCCTTGAAGGAGAGTGTGACTCCATCCAGGACTGGAAGTTATATTCCCAAACCTGGTTTCGGGCCCATAACTGTTAGTACCTCCGTTTTATCTGGATTCAGTCTCAATCTGTTTTTTCCTCATCCAGTCCATTACTGCCTTAAAACAATCATTGTGAGGAGAGATGCCATCTGAAGTCAAAGCTGAAGACTGAGACATGGAGAAATATATCTGGGTGTCATCAGCATACTGATGACACCATGCTCAGTGTCTCTGGATGATCTCTCTCAGTGGCTTCATATAAATATTGAATAGCATCATGGACAGGATGATGCCTTGAGGGATACCACAATTAAGCTCTACTCTAGTAAAGCAACTGTCCCCAAGCCTCACCCTCTGAGATCTGCCCAAGAGGAAGGAACAGAACCACTGCAAGGCAGTGCCTCCAATTCCTAACCCTCTCAGGATATCCAAAAGAATGGAATGATCTATTGTATCAAAGGCCGCTGAGAGGTCCAAGAGCACCAACAAGGTCACACTACCCCCGTCGATATCCAACTGGAGGTCGTTAGCTAGAGCAACCATGGCAGTCTCAACTCCATATCCTGTCATAAAGCCAGTTTGAAATGGATCTAGATAATCAGTTTCATCCAAGATAGCTTGGAATTGAGATGCAACCGCCCTCTCGATCACCTTAATTTAAAAAGGCAGCATGGAGACTGGCCTAAAGTTGTTCCTATCCAGGGGGTCCAAAGAAGGCTTATTCAGGAGTGGCTTAACCACCGCTTCCTTTAAACAAGATGGAACAAAACCTTCCCTAAAGGACTCATTGATAATGTCCCTAAGGAACACCTTCAATGTATCACCCCTTGGATGGCCAGCCATGATGGACAAGGATCGACCAATTGGGATAGGCCCATGTTTGTCATGGATCCCATGAACTCCTGAGCTGCTCCAGTTAAGTTTGGTAAACTGGTCTCGAGTGGGATGTTAAACTCACCCAAAACTAAAAGCCTGAGTGACTCCAATAGCAACTCTGAGCCCAAGTGTGTCAGCTCAGTTAGGGAGTCTGTTAGACAACCGGGTGGCCAGTATACTAACAGAATCCCCAGACTATCCCTGGTCCTTATGCTCAGGTACATGAACTTGAAGTGGATTGTTTTCCAGACAAGCATCCTGGTCAAGGTCAAGGTGTTCTTATGAACCAGAGCCACTCTGCCCCCCGACCCACTTTTCCTTACCTGCTCACTGACTGAGTACCCGGCTGGGAAGGCCTGCGCCCAAGTCATCGTGCTGGTTTCTCCCAGCCAGGTCTCAGTAAAGCAAGCCAGGTCAGCAGCCTCATCTAAAAGGAGGCCATGAATAATGTGAGTCTTGTTTTTGACCGACCTGGCATTGCAGAGGAGCAGAGTAAGGGTCTGTGGAATGATTGGTGCACTCTCCAATCCATTCCAGGAAACAGAGTGAACTGAAGGCAGGATGGCTTTCAAACATTGATCCCGCTTCTTTTGTAACATCCTTTCACCCTGTTTCTGCCAGACCTTCCAATCCCCCGCACAACCTCAATTCCCGCTCCCAGATCATTCCTGGCCCCAATGGCAAAAAAAGATATCACAGCAGCTAAACAGCCATTCTCCCAATAATGTGCTCCCAATAATGCAGTTCTTGGTAACACCCAGAGTAAACAGGCTAACTATCCCCCTCACTAACTCCCTTACACCAATAAAGCCACCACAAATAATGATGGGATTGGAGGTGGCCAGGCATCCCTCCAAGAAAAGATACACCCACTAAGATCAAAATAGTGGGGGGAAAGTCCTGAATCCATGGCAAGGCTGCCGCTGGTGCTGATGGTCGGGCTGTCAGCCGGCTTTAAGGCTCTCCTGGAGCCAGGTGTTCCGGGGAGGACGGGGCGGGCTAGAGTGCTCACCACCCGGCTCTGAGTCCTCACCAAGGCTGCTGCTGGTGCTGATGGTCAGGCTGTCGGCCAGCTTTAAGGTTCTCCTGGAGCCAAGCATTCCGGAGCAGGAGGGGGCGAGCTAGAGCGCTCAGCACCCATCTCGGAGTCCTCACCATGTGTGAATTGTAATTAATTATTTTTAAATATAAATATACATACAAGCATATTCATTGTTCTCCTGACCTTATTTCACTGGTATATTCCAGATAAAGGATCTGTTAGCCATATGCTATCTACAGAGGTTCTGAAGAATGCATTTCTTTCTTGTCAATAGCTGCCAACTATGCCTCTCTCCAGTTCTTTTGCATATGGCACCTGTTATGATCATGTTGTTTATTAAGTCAATAGAAAGTTATCACACAAGCCTGCAGGTCTCCTTCCCACTGCTGTGTACTATTAAAATGTCATTACTGAGTCCCCAACCTTTTCCTTGCTGTAATATTATTCTCTGTTGATCACTTGCCTTAGCTGAAATTTAAAACTGTCACCTTTTGCCGAAGTGATTCCGCTACACTTATAAGGAAAGCAAAATTAAATATTCATGCAAGCACTGCATTTCAAGTTCAAACTGACTGGTACTCCTTAAGGCAAAAATGTACTTAAGTTGAAGCAGAATCTTTTTTTTTTAAGGGAAAGAATTTTAAAAATTTACCATGTCTATTTATTAGGGCTGGGCAAACAGAGGTAAGATACATTTATTCTGAGCACCAGAATAGAACATATCCGCTTGGCTTTTCTGGAAGATTTTTCCTGATGCTTTTGACCTAACAATTGCTTCATATGTAACAGGTATATTTTAAAGCAGCAGCAATTTTGAAACCAGGTTTTATTAGTCTCAATGCACAGCTATGGACAACAATGAGTTGGACATAATTTGTGAACAAACTTAACAGGGCTCAGCTCTAGAACCTATGAAGAAATCTGGAGTATGAACTTAGTCCCTAAGCAGACGGGTGGCCGTGGGCCACCCCGAGAAGCTGAGGATTGGGGCCGAGGTAGCCGCACTCCTCGGCCCTGATCCACTTCTTTTTGGGCCCTAGAAGGAGCGCTAAAATAGTGCTCCTTCCACAAGGTGCCAAAGGTGTGTCACAAGAGGTGTTGGGCACACCTTCAACGTCTCTTCCGCCGCAGCGTGTGCGGATGTTGCAGCGGAAGTATGTCATCGGAACACCCGTCATGTGGAGCGACGGATGCTTTGATGATGTGTTTGGGAAGGGGTTGGGGCGCCCAGCGTGAGGCTGCCCCTCCCCTTCCTTGCCTCCAAGATGGTGCAAAGCGCCGTCTGCTTCCCCCAATAGTGTGTTTACATTTAAGGAGACCCCAGTAAGCACTCCAACTCTGTACAAATCAATAGTATGGAGATAATTGGGCCACAATACCCAACCCCTAAAAACTACAGTACTAGTTATGTGTCATCCTGAAAATGAACACTGATATAGTAAGGCTATTTGGGTATCAGAGCACTGAAATAATCCCCATACACTGTACATGAAATAAGAAGAGTAGGGGGACCCAAACATAAAATTATGACTCTCTTTTCAGTTCTCTCTCTCTCTCACACACACACACACACACACACATTTCATTACAACTTTGGCTTCTGGAAACCTTCTTATTTGCTTTTCACATTTTCTATTCAAGGTGCATTTTTTCTACACCCTTGAAATGGCAGCAATATTTCTACACATGAATTATTTCACAGGGAGGGGCAATTTTCTTCTATCTAATCTTCCTTTCTACATGAAAGCTTAAGTCTCGGCTGAGTATCTTTCTTCACCATAAATGTGACTGTGTTGTAAAATTACTTGCTGATTAAACTTGGCTTCTGCCTAAATATGTGTCATACCTGAACCATGAAAACCAAGACTTTGGAATCTAATTACAGGCCACATATTCTTTCATCTCAATTTACTACAAATGATAAGCACAGCAAGATATAATTATTCTTTAATTATGTTCACCAAAATACCTACAAAAACTATAGTCTACCAAGTATACTTCCTTTTATTAATATATTAAATGAATTCAAAGACAAAATCTAATGACACACTGTCTTTGAAAAGCCTTACACCTGTTTTTAATGTGTTGCTATTAATTACAATTGTAATCAACAACTGTTTTCCATTGATCAAGCTTCTTGTTTTGAATGTCAGACATGAAAATGAGATACACATGCAACAGACCATGCAGTTATTTTCTCCCTTGCTGACTAGACACTGTGAGCACTGGAGTAGCATTTTCTTTTCACAATAGATATGTCACTTCCAAACTGTCCATCATCATGGTGGTGGGAAAGGAAGGGTCATCTATTCAAGGCACAGCTCACCTTGAATCTCTATGTAAAGTGTGTATCTGTCTCCCATTACAATTTTGTCCATTCTTAGGCCTGCTTGGCAGGACTTTTCAAATTCACCTTAGGATTTCCTAAAAATAACATTTTCTCCCTCCACTCTAAGGGGATAGTCACTATTTAATGTAAGGAAGAAGTCAGGGAAATACTCAAATTCCTCTGTGATGTTAATGTTTGCTAGTGACTCCCAATTCAATGGTGTGGTATATCAACTTTAGATTTTAATTTAGGTTTTAAAGGAACTGCCCAAGGTTCTGAAGTTTATTCCTAACTGGGTTGGATTACTACTTTAAAGTTAGTCAAAACCTGGAATTGATTCACCACCCCACTGACATGGTATCCACAGCCACCAATGCATGTTTTCAAGACTAAACACCTTGGTGTCTGTTGTTACAGGAAGGGTTTGCTTCTTTGTGTGCCATACTGTTGCCCAAAATCATATGGCTCCATGTGAACTGTAGCAACTGGGACAGTCCTTATTCATATAACTCTGCCTAGTTCATGTATATGACCCCACCCTGAATGTCATTTTCTTTATTAATTAATAAAATATAATAAAACCCAAGGAACTGACTGGTAAAACGGGGGGGGGGGGGGGGGGGTTTAGAAAATGTGGGGAGAGAAAGATATTATAACACAGTCGATTTCAGGTGCCCTTTCTCTTAACTATTCATACTTATTGGCTTTTCTAGGTAAAAAGTGAGACTGCTCCTTACTAACTCTTGTCATGAAGATGTGATGGACTACAATGCCTGAAATCCAGAATAAAGTAGCATCCAAGAGCTCTCTGTAGAGTTAGAAGCCCAGTTGATTGAGCTTACTGACAGAACCTGATGAAATGACCAAGAGAACAGGGGCCCTTTACGTGGATCTTTACCAGGGGAATTTTTGAGGGAGAAGCCCCCAGTCCTGTTTCAGTGCTTACTTAAGATTTCTCAGTATGGACACTGAGGGAGTTGCTGCAGTCACCTGCAACATTTGTGGGATGTTTGTCTTCTTGCCAAGAGATTTGTGGAACTTCACCTGCACCAAGTGCAAGTTTGTAGCTGTCCTGGAAAAGAAAGTCAAGCAGCTGCAGGCCCGGGTAGCTACACTTCAGCATATTAGGAAGCAAGAGGTTTTCCTGGACAGAGCGGAATGAACGGTCTTGAATGGGGACCACACAGAGGAAGTTGTTGAAGAGGAGGTCATTTAATGCACACAGGAGGTGGACACCTGGAGAAACGTCACACACAAAAGTAGGGAAACCACAGATCGATCTGGGAGCTTGCAGCTACAGAATTTATTTGAAGCTCTCTCCCTTATCAAGGATGAAGAGGAAAACCAGCAGGGACAGTACTCAGGGACAGCGCAGGGGACCCTAAGAGTACTACCACAGGGAACAGTCACTGCTAAGCATCGGAGGAGGTGTGTGGTGGTGGTTGAGGACTCGCTGTTGAGGGGTACAGAAGCAGTGGTTTGTTAGCCTGACAAGATGTCCCAGGAGGTGTGTTGTCTTCCTGGGGCAAAAATCTGTGATGTGACAGTGAGGCTGACAAGACTTGTTAAGCCTACTGACCATGACCCCTTCCTCTTGGTCCATGTGGGAGCCAATGATATTGCAAGGCATAGTCTTCAGAATATCAGAAGGGATTATTAGGCTTTGGGTAGGAAACTGAAAGAGCTGGATGCACAGGTTGTTATCTCACCTCTTCTCCAAGTTTAAAGGCATGGTCCAGGAAGGGAGAGGAAGATAGCAGATGTGAATAACTGGCTCCATAGACGGTGTCTGCAAGAACGATTTGGATTCTTGGATTATGGGCTGCAATTCCATGAGAGTGGATTTTGGCAAGAGATGGGCTGCATCTCACACCAGTTGGCAGAAGCATTTTTGCCAATAGTCGCAAACATTTGATCAGGAGGGCTTTAAACTGAGTCATGTTGGGGAGGGAGACAGTATCTTGGAAGGTATCTTGGAAGGCAGGAGTACATCGTGGGCTGGAGATAACAGTCAAAGTGTTATAGAGGTATCAAGGCAAATGATGCAAGGGCCCAACAGTGGGAAGAAAAACCCTCACACAGACAGCAAGTGGGGAAGACACATGCTCTTAGATGTCTCTACACTAATGCACAGAGCATGGCAAATAAACAAGATGAACTTGAACTCCTAGCACAACAAAGCAAATACTAATATAATAGGCATCACTGAAACCTGGTGGGATAAGTTTCATGATTGGAATGTAGGAATAGAGGGGTATGGCCTTTTTAAGAGAAATAGGCCAAACAGGAGAGGAGGAGGAATAACATTATATGTCAGGGATGTTTACACCTGTGAAGAGATCCAGGATTTAAATCTTGGAAATCAGGTGGAAAGCATCTGAATAAAAATTAAAGGGGAAGGAAACAACAGGGATGTTTTATGGGAGTCTACTACAGACCTCCAAGTCAGACTGAAGAATTGGATGATGTCTTTCTAGAACAGATGACCACACACTCAAAAAGGAGAGATGTAGTAGTGATGGCTGGCTTCAACTATCCTGATATTTGCTGGAAGTCAAACTCAGCCAATACTTCAAGGTCTAGAAAATTTCTCACTTGCCTTGAAGACAATTTCTTTGTCCAAAAGATGGAAGAGAAAACAAGGGGATCAGCTATTTTAGATCTAATCCAAACCAACAGGGATGACCTGGTAAATGAAATGCAAGTGTTGGGATCCTTAGGTGGGAGTGATCATGTTCTCCTGGAGTTTCTTATATAGTGGAAAGGAGAAGCTAGGCATATTCAACACTCATTCTATACTTTAGGAGAGCTGATTTCAACAAACAGGGAAACACTGGGAGTGATTTTGTGGTCAGGAATACTAAAGAAGAAGGGAGTTCAGGATGGATAGGAGTTTCTGAAAAGGGAGATACTGAAGGCAAATCATAAACTGTTCTAATGAGAAGGAAAAATGGGAGATGTCTCAAGAAACCGGGTTGGGTGACAAAAGAACTTTCAAGTGAACTAAGTTTTAAACGGGAGATGTATAAGAAATGGAAAAGGGGTGAAATCACTAAAGAGGAATTCAAACAAATAGCTAGCACATGTAGGGGTAAAAAGTCAGGAACGCCAAAGCACAGATTGAGCTCAGGCTTGCTAGAGGGGTTAAGGACAATAAAAAGGACTTTTTTGGGTATATCCATAGCAAAAGAAAGAAGAAGGAAATGATAGGGCCACTGCACAGAGAAGATGGAGAAATGCTATCAGGGGACAGAGAAAAAACAGAACTATTTAACACCTTCTTTGCCTCAGTCTTCTCACAAAATGAAAAGGGTGTTCAACCTGAGGTAAATGGAGCAGAGGACACAATAGGGGAAATGCAGCACAGAATAAGTAAAGAGGAAGTACAGGAATACCTGGTTAACCTAAATGAATTTAAGTCTCCAGTACCAGATGAACTACATCCAAGGATATTAAAAGAAATGGCAAACGTAATCTTAAAGCCACTGGCAATAATCTTTGAGAACTCCTGGAAAATAAGAGAAGTCTCAACAGACTGGAGGAAGACAAACATTGTCCCTACCTTCAAAAAGGGGGAAAAAGAGGATTCCAACAAGTATCACCCAGTTAGTCTGACATCAAAACTGGGAAAGATTCTAGAACAGTTCATTAATCAGACAGTCTGTGAATATTTAGAAAGGAATGCCATAATCACTAAAAGTCAACATGGGTTTCTCAAAAACAAATCATGCCAGACTAATTTGATCTCTCTCTCTCTCTCTCTCTCTCTCTCTCTCTCTCTCTCTTGATAGAATTACCAGCTTGCTAGATGAAGGGAATGCAGTAGACATTGGCATGCTACCCAAATACCCTCAGGTAGCAAAGGTTGGGTGGTCTCCCATACAGCAAGTAATAAGGGGTCTGCTTGACTGCTGAGTTCCACACCCTGTTGCTGATGTGACAGGCAATCAGAATTGCCTACTCCCAAAGACCCTCTGGGGCCCCTGCATCCAGCAACATGCAGTCCTTTATCTGCATCAACACCCCGATCTTCCTTTCCACCAGGCCATCTTCCTGTAGGGTGGCTGGGTTGGTGGTATTGTGGCAGATGCCCTTCTGCCTCAACCAGTTCCCCAGACTTGTGGACAAAAATTTGCCGCCACGGTCTGTCACCAAGGAGCTCACCTTATACTCAAACTCCCTCTCAGCTATCTCCACCCTGGCTTTGAATGTGGCAGCAGCCTGATTTTTCTCCTTCAGGGTGAAGGCATAAGTAAACCTCGTATGGTGATCCATGATCACCATCAAATATCTACTGCCCCCTACCAATTTAAAAAAGGGCCCACAAGATCTGTGTGCACCACTTGAAATGGCCTCTGGGTGGCACACTTGCTCCTCTTTGCAAAAGGATAAGTCCTCAGCTTGATTCTGCTACACACAGAGCATTCCAAGTGGTTCCTGCACTCTTCCCACTTTAGCCCTGGACACACACTCTTCAGTTTTTCCAAATTTAAGAACCCAGTGTGTCTCAACACTGTGGAGATATGTGCAAGTTTGAATGCAGTGGCACGTTGCCAACTATACCACACTCTACCTGAGCATCCAGATAATAAAGTCTGTTGTGCTTATGGGCTTTAGCACAAATTTGCCCCCCTCTGGTGATCAGACACTCATCCCCCTCAAAATGCAGGGCATACCTGTCTGTAGTCATTGACGACATACTGACCAGACAGTTTTGCACACAGTACATTCTCAAAATCCTTTTTAAACCCTGGGAAATGCACGGTCCCCATATCCCTTATTTGGCTTGAACCCTCATCAGCCAAGCCCACTGAGTCAATACAGGAGGACTTCCTGTCCTTCAGCAAGGACCTCTAGTTCACAAGGTGGTGAGCTGCACCATTGTCAATCAATCACTGATGTCTGGCAGCAACAGCAAGATGTGCTTGGGAGTCACTATCCTTCTTTGCCAAAACAACTCCTTTCCTGTTCCCAGGAGACCAGCGTTGTTGATTCCTTCTGGCAGCAGGTGACCTTGTGCAGTCCTTCTGAAAATGCCCTGGCTGCCCACAATTAAAACATATTTTCACCTTGCAGACAGCTGCACTCTCAGTCCTTTGAACTGCTTCTAGTGGTGTGTTTGTTGTTGGCTCGGCTGGTTGCTGTCTCTGAATGCCAGTCTTGAAATGCCGTCTTTGGCATTCTTCCAGGACACGTGTTGACACCAAGTCCATAGTAAGCTGACTCTCTGGCACCTCCTGCAGACTGTACAATATATGATCAAAATCATTAGACAGACTGCCAAACAGGACGTAAGCCTTTTGTTCTTTTGGAAGGGCTATTCCTCTGGATTCCACCTTCAGGAGCAAATGCTTCATCGTGGACAGATGCTCCTCTAGAGACTGTCCCTTCTACATCTTGCAGGCATACAGCCTTTTGCTCCATAGCATTTTCAACAGTGCAGAGTCAGACTGGTGCACTTTTTCCAAAGCACACCAGACCTCCCAAGCAGATCTTTTATCTCGTACATGATCCAGCTGGCCTGGGTCCAAGCAGAGACAGATAAGCACACATGCTTTCCTATCAAGCTTTGCATTTGTTGCTGAGTGTCCTTGTTCAATTGGATCCCAGAGACCCTCCCTCACTAGAATTGCCTCGGCATACACTGCGCACTGGGAGTAGTTCTGGTCATTCAGTCTCAGGAACTTTGCAAATTCCATGCTGGCAAACAAACAAGACAAATGCACACCGTTGGCAGCCTTCCCAGCTTTCACTATCTTCAGAAGACAAGGAGTGCGGCTGAACAGCTCAGCTTCTTAACTCTTTGCCCTCCGGCACTGAGACAGTAGAAAGCAACTCTTCTGGTTGACTGACACAACTACTCACACTTGCATCTAGTCAGAACCGCTGAAGCATGCTGGGCCCATAACCTGTGTTAACGTGGTTATGCAGCGTGTCAAGATCCATGTAGCATGCAGCACCAAGATCACGACCTTCTCAGATGAAGCCAGTAGCTTGTCAGTTGGAGAAGCACCTCTCCCCTTCTAGACAGAACAAAGAGACTCCACAGACAGATGTCTCACAGATGAGACTTTAATCTTTGTTTCTCTGTGTACAAGGCTATTTACAGCAATCATCCAATGCGACTCTCCAACACATCATACATCAACCCACTATGACCCACACATGTGTCCAGAGACTTCTGCCTTATATAGCCATGCCTCCCCATGGCTTTCTGGCCCTGCCTCTTCCTCCAGGACACCTGTCACTCACCTGAGTGACTCTGCAGTTTTGCAACAGTTCAATGTGCTTTGCAGCACCAGGTGACCATCCCCATGATGTCACATCCTATGACACAACATGAGTCTGCATGACTCAGCAATGATCAAATGCTGTGTCATCATGGCTGCTGCTATTCCCCACATTGTACATTTTACCCCTGGCACTCCTTCCTAACAGTGTCTAGAGTGCATCTGGCAGAAAACTCAACTCTTAGCTGACAAGATTCATCATAAGAAATTTCTTTGTTCCTATTGAGAGGCAATGCGTGCAGCACAGAAATATTTCTCCTCTGCACATATTGCGTCTGCAGAGTCCCGTCCAGCAGAGTTTTTTAGGGTGGTAAGGGAACTGACGTAGGTTCCTCCTGCTCAGAACCCACTACTTAACCTGACAACAGACTGCTGTAATGCTTTTAACAACTTTTTTGCAGGTAAAATCTCTCAGATAAGAGCTGACTTAGACCCCAGTGTTGTAACCGAATCAATTGATGAGGTGTCCAGCAACTCCATTTACAAAGTTCTACTGGATCAGTTTCAATTGGTGAGTACCAATGATGTAGACAATGCATCCCTTAGGGAAGGTCATGTTCCATCTTTCTTAAAGGAAGCAGCAGTTAGGCTGCTTCCGAAAAAACCTTCCCTGGACCCCCTGGATATGAACAGCTACAGGCCAGTCTCTTTACCACCTTTTGTGAGCAAAGTGATTGAGAGGGCAGTTGCTCTTCAATTTCAAGCTGTTCTGGAGAAAACCAATTATTTAGATCCATTGCAAACTGGCTTTAGGACTGGATATGAAGTTAAGACTGCCACGGTCTCCTTGGCTGATGACCTTCGTCTGGGCATCGACAGGGGTAGTGTGACCCTGCTGGTGCCACTGGACCTCTCAGTGGCTTTTGATACAATAGATCATATCATCCTCTTGGATTGCTTTAGAAGGTCAGGAATCAGAGGCACTGCATTGCAATGGTTCCATTCCTTTCTCTTGGGCAGATCCCAGAGGGTGATTCTCGGGGACAGTTGCTATGCAAGGATAGAGCTTAAGTGCATTGTCCCAAAAGGTGCCATCCTGTCCCCGATGTTATTTAATATCTATATGAAGTCACTGGGATAGATCATCCGGAGACATGGGGCAGGGTGTTATCAGCATGCTGATGACACCCAGATATATTTCTCCAAGTCTCGGTCCTTGGCCTTGGCTTCAGATGGTGTCTCTCCTCTCAATGACTGTCTTAAGGCAGTAATGGACTGGCTGAGGAAAAATAGATTGAGACTGAATCCAGATAAAATGGAGGTACTCACAGTAGCGGCCCCAAAACCAGGTATTGGGATACAATCTCCAGTCCTGGATGGGGTCACACTCTCCTCTAAGGACTGTGTTTGTAGTCTGGGGGTGCTCCTGGATCCGTCGCTTCAGAGGACAAATCAGGTAAATGCAACAGTCAGGAGTGCCTGTTATCAGCTTTGGCTGATATGCCAGCTGCACCCTTTCCTGGAAGTTAGTGACCTTGAAACTGTGGTGTATGCTCTTGTAACCTCCCATCTTGATTTCTGTAATGCGCTCTACATGGGGCTACCCTCGTGCTTGGTCTGGAAACTTCAATTAGTACAGAATATGGCAGCCAGGCTGGTCTCAAGAACATCGAGAAGAGACCATATAATGCCAGTCTTAAAATCTCTTCACTGGTTTCTCATTAGTTCCCGGGCACAGTACAAGGTATTGGTTATCACCCTTAAAGCCCTAAATGCCGTGGGTCCAACCTATCTTCTGGACCGTCTCCCCCCCGTATTATCCACTCTGCACACTCAGGTCCTCTGGGAGGAATTTGCTGCAACCTATAAAAATTAGGCTGTCTGCAACCACCCAGAGGGCCTTCTCTGCAACTGCTCCCAGATTACGAAATGGCCTGTTGGATGGATCCATCATATACCCAACTTAACCAGCTTTAAAAAGGCTGTTATGATGGATCTCTTTTGGTAGGCCTTTCCTGAATAGATACCCCAGCCTGAAAAGTCAGCCCATCTCCTTCCCACAATCTTTACTCTAGCTATTGTCATTATTGATTGTATTGTTGTGTTATG
This sequence comes from Phrynosoma blainvillii, assembly GCA_026167975.1. NCBI lineage: Eukaryota > Metazoa > Chordata > Lepidosauria > Squamata > Phrynosomatidae > Phrynosoma > Phrynosoma blainvillii. The sequence goes on from JANUYF010000003.1 coordinate 177,016,441, forward strand.
TGATGCATTATTTTAGTATGTTTAATTGTTTAATACTATTTTAAGGGGTGGATGGGTTCTTGGGATTTATATTGTATTCTTTATTATTATATTTTTAATGCTGTCAGCCACCCCGGTTGTGTTTGCAGAGGGGCGGGATGATTATTATTATTATTATTATTATTCCCCACTTTCTGCCTGTGTGAGGTTTTTTCCTCCCACTGTTGGACTCGTGCATCATTTGCCTTGTTCCCTCTATAACACTTTGACTATTATCTCCAGCTCATGATGTATTCCTGCCTTCCAAGATACTTTCCAAGATACTGTCTCCCTTCATGATTCAGTTTAAAGCCCCCCTGATCAAATGTTTGAGACTATTGGCAAAAATGCTTCTGCCAACTGGTGTGAGATGCAGCCCCTCTCTTGTTAGAGGTCCACGCTCCTGGAACCACAGCCCATGATCTAAGAATCCAAACTGTTCTTGGCGGCACCATCTATGGAGTCAGTTATTCACATCTGCTATCTTCCTCTTCCTTCCTGGACCATGCCCTTCAACTGGGAGAAGAGATGAGATAACAACCTGTGCATCCAGCTCTTTTGCTTCTGATATTATGAAGACTGTGCCTTGCAGTACTATTGGTCCCCACGTGGACCAAGAGGAAGTGATAATAGTCTCTGACTATGTTCTGGATCACAACACTTAACATATATGCTTTTTACAACCACTGTGTGAAGACTCGGCACTCTAAATAAATAAATATATTGAAGCCTTTGTAGAATTTATCTTCAGAGTAACTCTGCACTGGCCTGTACATCTGTCCAGGTGATCATACTTGCATTACAGACAGATTAATTATTACTATGCAAAAAGATCATTCAGTTTCACTACACACAGTACCAGAATAAGACACAGTCTAGACAAAAGAGCTGCAATAGGTTTGTTTTGCCTTTAAAGACTAACTGATGTTTTATTGTGGAATTCATTCTGCAGTATCCTAAAGATATCTAAATATCTTATTCTGTATATTGCTAATTGTTGTACTACGTATCAAAGGATTTGGCACATCAGTTAATTTATTCTATAGCAGCTGAGGCAGCAAATGTATCCATATCAATTTGAAATAGCAGCTTTCAAATTATGTTGTAAGTAACCCTGGGTTTCTCTTAAACTTGATTAAAGATAGCTTCAATGAAAAGAACAGAAATAGAAGATGAGTTTCCATTAAGAACAACTAGTCCACCACTACAGATTTCCCTCACAATATGCAGGTCTAGGAGTGTATTGCTTTAACATATACTCTCGAGTCATATAAAGTCAATGATTGATCCAGTAAACCTGGCCAGAATAATTTAAACTAACTTTATACCCTAGGACTTGCCCCAAAGTCTTCTACAGTACATAAGGATTTCCCAGTAAGCTTGCAGAGTTCTTGAATGGGGTGGGGTGGGGGGTTAAAAACAATACAACAGACATCAGACTGTTGAGCCAGATAATGTTATATTCATGAAGACTCCTGCTAAGAATAACAGCCTTCATTGAATCTATTACTTGTTTTCTTACATAAAGTGCAGTACAACTTTAAACAAATCCTGATACATTTTCATTGAATACTTCCCAATGGGTATTCACTTAACACTACTCTTAAGTTGAAATGAATTGGTTGAAAGACTGACTCAGGTATAAACTTCTCAGGGAGACCTCAAGTGTGTTAGACGATTCTGTCTCCTTGTCACTGATGAAGTAAGATTCAATGGTAGTCAGTCAGAATATAGAATGGGGAGAGAGTGTCTTCTGCAGAAATTTGTCTTGGGACAGCTCAACAATTGATAAAGCAATGCCACTGAAGTCACTAGAGATTCTGTTGTTATGTGCCTTCAAGTCAATGCCAACATACGGAGACCCCATCATACGTGTTTTTTTGCAATATTTATTTGGAGGAGATTTGCCAGTCCCTATCTCACATCCTTGCATTAGCACAACTGAGTCGTTGTTGACCCCCCCCCCATGCTCTCCCAAGTGCAAAACAAAATGAAAAGTTGTTTAGGAGTAGTGCAGGGGCAGGCGAGAGGGTGAGGAGAAGACATTTACACCACATGACCACACTATCTCAGAATTGCTACTGGAGTAACTTACCACACCTGAGAACTAGCACTATACCAACAATACTGGGATTTCATTGATGGGTTTTTTGGTGAATGGCAAGGTTCAAGCTAACCATGATTCAAGGACAAGGAAAAGATGAGAGGGAAATAGTTTGGTGCAGTAGGTACTATTATCCAACTTCTATGGTGATTTAAAAGTCACATGTGAAAAAGTCCTTATCTACTTCTCAAACCACCACACCACATTGGCTAATAAGCATTTTATTTACTTCAAGGGAAACAAAAAATACAAGGAGAGGTGCTCACTTATCCTTGTAGACTTCTAAATCATTTTTCTCTTTAGGAAGCCATTCACAAAGGGTAATTAATACAATTTCAATTTACTTTGCAATCCTCTTTTAGTAAGGAGTTGCAGCTCATTGTAGTCAGATATATGTGCCATAATACATAGGTTAATTTAAAACAGAATTGTAAGAGGTTGTTCCCCTAACACATGATGTTTTCTTCTGCTTTACCAAAATGTGCTAGCAGATTGAGGAAACCATAATATATGTGAGATTGAGTTTTAACATGATTCAGAAGCACCTCCAGTTAACGTTACAGAATTTCTTTGCATACTCTCAGTTTCCAATATGGCAAAAGGCAACTGTCTTCAATACACTGCAATCTCAATATCTGCAAGACAATCTCCCAGGAGTAGCAGTGGGCAATTGTGAGGAGGGGAAGGTTCAGGTTTTGCTCCACAACTCCATCTGGCATACTAGCTTTAAAAAAAAAAAAAAAAAAAAAAAAACAGAACATGTATAAAAATGGGGAGGGGGGAGATTTTTCTTACCCAAATTCCCAAATGGCTGAAAAAAACTGCAAAATGTTGCAATTTTTTCTCCCTCAATCTTAGAAATGTGCCATAACCCCCCATCAGTCAAAATGAGCCAAAATTGAATCAGGAATAAGTGATGTCACTTCCAGTTTCAATTTCAGCTGATATTTGAGCCAAAACCAGAAAAAGCTCCAGAATACTCCAGGAGACTGTTTCTTTTTTTCTTTTTATTCATTCATACATTCATTCTTTCACTCACATAAAGTAATATTTATCCAAAATTGAGCATCTGAGAAAGAAAGCATACAACAAATAAAATCAGTGTTAACATGGATTCAGACCATCAAGACAATGTAACAGCAAGGCTTTAATTCAGTCCACACTGAATGGAATCAATCCTGTGTTGGAATGAACATGGTATCACTGTCCACTGAAAACTGAGCAAACATTATACCAGTCTCACCCCCATGTGGTGGAAATTCTATCACTGGAGTTTAACCTTAGTATAAAAGCCAGTGTTGTCACTGATGCAGTAGCTAAAGACTCTAACTCTGTTAATTGCAAGATTGGCAGGTTGGCAGTTCGAGGCCCAGGTGCTGCATGATGGGGTGAGCTCCCATCACTAGTCCAAGCTTCTGCCAACCTAGCAGAATGCAAGTAGATAAATCAGTACCACTTTGGTGGGAAGGTAAACAGGCTTAGTAACAGATATACTTGACAACCTTGTCAATGGGGAATAACTTTACTTGTGTGTGTATGTGTGTGTGTGTGTGTGTGTGTGTGTAGACACTCAGAGGTACCCAATGGGCATCTGATGTGGATGATGTGAACTTTGATTTTGTCCTCCATTATAAATCAGTAGGTTCCATATTTCAACCACTGTTTTTCACTGTTTTAGGTTGAAAAACATGATGAACATGCATTGTAAACAGGGATGCTCAAATACAACCTGGCAGTGTTCAAGCTTGGAGTTTCCTTAGTGACCTCAACATCCAGCTCAGCTTCAGTATAAACAATGATCCTGATACAAAAGATGTAGAATCCTTATGAAATAGAGAAAATATGTTTGATGCACTGGCCCACATGACATTTCTTGTGTCTTAACACTAATACCAACTAGAATCTTCAGTGTTTCTAATTACCCAGCAAAACCCCAACAATGAGAGAAATAAGTGGGAGGCACCATGACACTTAGGGTACACCTGGTTTTGCAGATGCTCAAGATCATTAGGGGAGGAACTATATGGTTGAACATTTTCTTCCTGTTTAATTTTTATCATGTTACCAAGCTCATAAAATGTGAATGTAACAGAAAACAATACTGAATGTGAGAGAAAACATTACTTATGGAGATGACCCAACAAAGCAGCTCTATAAGAATTCAAAGGCAATTATATTTTTTGGCCTTTGACATCTTTGACAAAAAATGTCTGCCTAGTGGATGGAAATGAGAACACAACAGGGTGTCTGGAAAGACAGGGAGGGAGACAAAGAGAACTCTTTTTAAAAAGTAGGAAAAAATCCATCATGTTGTTTAGGTAAATCACTTCATACTGAGAAGCTGTTTTTAAATCTCACAAGGAATATAACTAAGAACTGCCCATAAAATTGTTGGAGAAATCCAAGATTTACTTGGGAAAATCAAAACTAGGCCCAGGTATGACAATCACCCACCTCCCCAAAAGACCCAAAACAATATAAAAATCCCAAATAAAAACCTCCTAAAACATATAATCTAAGTCTAAACCTGATCAGTGGGCATAGAGCACTGAGTAATTATTGATGAGATAGTAAAAGAGTAAAAGGCAGTGGGAATCAAATAGAATAGCTGAAACTTTGAATAGAAGTATTCCACACTGCAACTTTATTGTTGCAAGGCTCCATTTTTATTAATACATATACACTTCACAGTATGAATAGAATTTTCCTCTTTCCTCTTATTCTTGTTGGTTGAATAGAAAGGAAAGGCTGACAGGTGATAATTGCTAACAGCAATTTCTGCAAGCAACTGGTTCTAAACTGGTTTATTGATGATTCTAAAAAGTTATGCAAGACAATTAAGGCAGAAAGTTCTATTGATTGAATACAAGTTGAGATTGATTTCTGCCATCGTGTTTCAAGCTCATAGTGAACTGTAGTCCAGTGAAGGCTAGGGAAATGTAAATGCAGCTTTCAGGTATGGTCACAGCTTTATATGCACATTATAAGTTATAACAGCTGCAAGTGGACACCACTTTAAATCATGATCCATAAAAACTGTCATCATGTAAGAGCTATGCATGTATATCAATGTGACACGCAGGTTGGGTAATTTTATCCATGCAACCACAGATGTATGGGCACAGCTGTAGATATACTATATTTATTATGGAATAGCAAGACTACAAAAATAATGTCCTATGAAAGACTGAAAATGGACATTATATTGGAGATTCTATGAGACTTTAGTTATAAATTTGGAAGCAAGTTTCTGCCTTTTTGAAAATTTTATTTTTGTTCATTGTGTGAATTCTCAATATAGTAGGTCTTTAAAGCTGTTACGTGAAAATCCCTGTAGCACAGTCACATTTATATGGATTAAAAATTCCTAGTGTATGTCTGTGTTTTAAACACCTTTTTAGGCATTTACAAAGATTTATTGTCCAACTCTGAAAATAACTTTGCCATAAACTGCTAGACAGAGAAATTTTAGATAGTTTTATGGAAACAATATTCTTTAGTTTGTACAAATAAAAAGCCACTGCCAGGTGCAATGGGGTTTTTTCTCTTACAAATTGGTAAATAAGCAGAACAAACCATGACAAATAAGCAGAGCAGGCAGCATTAGACCATGGTACTTTGTTAAGCCTTGCAATATCTCTGTGACTAAGGTTTCAAAATGTGAGGTGGAATGGCATCTCTCTGGAAATCATGCATTTGGGAACAGAGGCAGGGATAGGTTCTTTCATTATCTTCCCTGCCAAACTGTGAAGAATTTTTCCCCTTCTACCTCCCTCTGTCAGTAAATTGCTGATGATTCTGCCTGCTTTCCTTACACTGACTGATGAGTCTGTGTATCATCTTTTATTTTTTTCATACAGTTCTCCCAGGCCTACATTATATTATTTCTTAAAGCGTACCACAAGACCCAGTTAGGGTGCTTTTTTTACAAGTTTCCTCTGATATGGTTGTCCTTACTGTCAAGGGTCCTAACCTGGTTTTGGAGGTATGTAAACCAGTCCTGGATGGAATTATACCCCCTCCCTTGAAAGTCTGTATATGCAGCCTGGGAATTCTGCTAGATTTGTCACTCCAAATGACAGCCCAGATAGATGTGACAGCCAAGAGTGCTTACTATCAACTTTGGTTATTAGGAAAGTTGAGTACCTTTCTAGATTAGGAGGATCTAAAAATAGCCATGCATATGCTGGTGACCTCAAGGCTGGATTTTTGCAATGTGCTGTACACTCTGCTACCTCTCTACTAAGTTCAGACATTTAATTACTTCAAAACATGGGAGCCAGACTGGTTATCTTTTTCTTCAGCCACCCCTAGACTGTGGAACGACCTGTCAGAAGAGATCTAGCTGCTGATTATGCTGTCTAAATTTAAAATACTATTAAACATCAATATCTTCCAGTAGACCTATCCAGATAATTTTTAAATTGTGAATTGTAAACTGTGGTTTGATTGTTTTGGTATTTGCTGGTCTTATTTGTTCTTTTAAATTGATAGTATGTTTTAACTGGTTTTTGTGTTTTAACTGATGTGTTTTTGACAGGTGTTATGTGATGTGGATTGATCTGTTGTTATTCCCTGTCTCATTTCATGGGGATAGGTGGGTAAGAAATAGAAACAACAATGACTTGGGAGAAAGGCAACAGCTCTATACTTATTTCCCCTCACTGATACTTCTGGAGGGCCAAGCAATCTCTCCAGTCCCTATTTAAATGACTTGTTTGATATGTTGTGGGCACATGCTAAAATTTGGTATGCAGAATCTCAGAGCGAAGACAGAAATGTGTAGACAAAGGGGGGTTGCAGACTGCCAGAAATAGTGCAAATTGAGGCCACTTTTAGGGTTAGGGTTAGGTTTAGGGAATCATGGGAACTGTAGTTTATTGTGGCACCAGAGCTCTCTGACAGAGAAGGCTCAATGTCTCAGGGAAAAAAAAAAAACAATTCCCAAGATTCCCTAGCACTAACCCTAACCCTAAAAGTGGACTGAATTTGCACTATTTCTGGCAGTCTGCAACCCCCCCCCCCCCATACTCTGCTATAGTTGTAGGATGTTTGTTCTCCTGTCTAGGAAAGTTGAGGTCACTCACAAGAGGATGAATTTGGAAAATGTGTTGAGGCCTAGACCCTGTAATGCATCAGGGACTTTTGTGTTTCCTAAATCTGTTACCTCACCTCCCAAAATTCCTGACCACTAGCCATGATTGGGTTTTTTGGTTGAAAGTTGTAAAGTTGAAGTTCAAAACATTCATAGAACAAAAGATTGAGAACCACTTGATTAGGTGATTTGTAAGTCACTTCCAGAGGTTTGAGCATGCATACATTTGCTGTCTAGAGTGAGGGAAGATGTCTTCACCCTTTAAAAAATGCTGGGAGAGCTAAATTACTACATGTAAAATAACCATAAAGCATCTACAATATATTTTGTTTACTGTTACAGTGGCTGATCTTTAGACTTTACCATTTTAGATTTTTTATTCAATAAAAAGAGGTCATGGGAAAGATATTTTATGAAACAAGTCTTATTATTTCATATCACTTTATTTTCCCATAGATTTGCCACAAAGAGACATTTTCTATGCATTCTTATAAGCCAGAGGGCAGGGGACACATAATTCTTACCTCTTGAAATCATATCTTCTTATGTCATTTGGTTCATGGTAAAGAGAGAAAACATAGTGGCAGGGATATATTTAGTAGAGTAGAGCTAATAACTACATTTTTAAAAACATGTATATAGTGTGTCACACGCATCAGTTCATTAACCCTTTCAAGACCTCTTTAAAATAGATTAGTATTATCATCTCCAATCATAATGCAGAGGCTGTTACCTATGTTGTTATTGATATCCAGTTCTATGCAGTATTATTGATATCCAATCCTATGAAGAATTATCCACACTTAAACCCATTGATCTGCATCCAAATAAATTAACAGGTTTATACATTCAAGGAAGACTCAAACTGTGTTTCTCAAACAGCCAGTGTTCATACTCCATGATGAAGCTCACTTGAAACAGACATTCATGTTTGTAACACAGCATGAGAATCAGCCATAAAGCAAGGCCAAAATTGTAGCAAACACATGACTAAAGGCCTAAGCAGACTGCCAGAAATAGTGCACATTAAATTGAGGCACTGCCCTGGCTCAGTGCTAGGGAGTCATGGGAATTGTATTTTTTTCTGAGACATTGAGCCTTCTCTGTTAGAGAGCTCTGGTGCCACAATAAAATACAGTTCCCATGATTCCCTAGCACTGAGACAGGGCAGTGCCTCAATTTAATGTGCACTATTTCTGGCAGTCTGCTTAGGCCCTAAAATAGTCATTTAGATCCAAATCTCTCTCTCTCTCACACACACACACACACACTAAATAGCAAGTTAATCATTGGCCTCACCCACCTACACCTCACCATTTCTGCCTGCCTCATCTTTCCTGGTAAGCATACATACTTACTCACAATGAAAGCTAGCATACAGTCCACATGTGTATGCACATAAGATAGTCAGGTAAGAAATGCATGGAGAGAGACAAAAATAATCATACAACAGTTGGATGGGGATTAGAGGCCAGGAAGGTGATATTAGATGAAACATACTGGGAACATTCCTGTTTATCTGTATATGGGTCATATATTTTATTTTTCCCTTAATTTGTCTCCTTTTGATTTTTTCTACTTCTAAATGTCAATTTTTACAAAGTCCTTCCACATTCAGAGTATCTCAAGCACTGATTGTGTTCTAATATGTTCAATTGTTAGAATCTGTATGTTGTCCAGTGTTACATAATAGACTTATTCTTGTTGTTGGACAACTTGTAATTGTTGATTCAATGAAGAATTTCTGATATTTATAAAAATACAGTTTCAAAGAGAGGCTTCTAATGGTTTTTATAGTATGACCCATTTGTTCTGCAGCTCATCCAATCTAGGACCAGGCATGTGTCAAATTGGAAGTGTATGTGCTTCCAATTTTTCTGTTGCAATTATTCCACATATCAAAGTCCAAAGGTGATCCCAGATCTCTCCTTGCCTCCTGGTAGGTGGCATGGTAGAAGTATAGAGTTTTCTTTCAGCGACTGGGGTTTAAGGCTACCTATTCTTCTAGTGGTGCTATTTTCTAGTTCTCTAATATCATCTGTGCAGAGTATTTTGTTTCTACTTTTTCACCAGCCAAATGTTGTACCCAAAGATCAATGTCATGTGATACATCTGGAAGTTGAGGAGACAAAAGCCACTCTTCGTAATTGGCAGATGAAGTGTTATAAGCAATGCTATATATTGTATCTTATTCTGTACATGCACAATCATTTAACCCATTCCCCATGACTAATATATTGTATCTTGTTGTTGTTGTGTGCCTTTAAATCATTTCTGACTTATGGAGACACCAAGGCAAACCTATCATGAGGTTTTCTTGGTGTAATTTGTTCAGAGAGAGTCTGCCTTTGCCTTCCTCTGAGGCTGAGAGAACATAAGTTGCCTAAGGTCACTCAATGGGTTTCCATAGTTGAGATGAATCAAATTCTGGTCTCTAGGGTCACAGTCCAACACCCAAACCACTACACCACACTCTCCCCCATATTTCATCTATTTGGATATAAATGCAGCCTTTGGAGTAATAACCCTTGGAGAATATATATGATGCCAGGGATTACATTTATTTTAAGGATTCTGGGAGCTGAAGTCCCTCGGCCCTTAAAGGGGAAAGGTTTCTACCCCTGGTATAGAGATATCAAAGCTTCATCAGGCTTGGAATCTGAGCATGGAATGTTCAGGAATGAATGAAGTAAGGTAAGGTTGTTCCTTGCTGGTGGTCACCACTATTTGAAATATGGTATAGGATGACAGATTGATACAGCTGCAATGAGACAACAAGGTTTTTTAATCTAACTCCCACCAATGCAGGAAGCCCATAATGACAGATGATGGCCTGCTGTGAGGCAATGCCGGGTCGGTCAAAAACAAGACCCATCTCATCCACGACCTCATAGTGGATGAGGCGGCCAACCTGGCATGCTTTACTGAGACCTGGCTGGGAGATGCCAGTGCTGCTACATGGGTGCGGGCTCTCCCAGCCGGGTATATGGTTAGTGAGCAAATAAGGGAAAGTGGGTGGGGAGGAAGTGTGGCCCTGGTTCATAGAAACGACCTTACCTTAACCAGCATGCCTATCTGGAAAACAACCTGCATCGAGTGTATGTACCTTAGCCTGAAAACCAGGGATAGTTTAGGGATTCTGTTGGTATACCAACCACCCCGTTGTTTAACAGACTCCCTAATCGAGCTGACTGCCCTGGTTTCTGACTTGCTGTTGGAGTCACCCAGGCTTTTGGTTTTGGGCAATTTCAACATCCCACTCGAAACCAGCTTGCAAGATCTAACTGGCGCTGCTTGGAAGTTCATGGATACCATGTCAAACATGGGCCTATCCCATTTGGTTGATGGGCCCACACATTGTGCAGGTCATACCTTCAATGCAGTTTTTAGTACAGAACAGGAACATCCGTGGGCGGAGGTCAAGAAGACCTCTGCACTGTCATGGATGGATCATTTCCTGATCAAGGCAGAATAAGAGCCACTGTCCACCCTCCCAGGGGTGGTGGACCCATTAGAATGGTCTGCCCTCGAAGGCTAATGGAACCAATTGGATTCCAGAAAGCCTTAAAGGGTTTAATGGTTGGTAACGCCGGTGATTCTGTTGAAGCCTTGGTGAATACGTGGAACACCGATCTCACCAGGGCTATCGGCACAATCGCTGCCATGCATCCTTTCTGGCCCATTTCAAATCGTAAGCCCTGGTACACAGAGGAGCTTGGGAGGATGAAACGGGTTGGACAACGACTAGAGCGTGAATGGCAAAAGACTTGTCTCTCATCCGACAGAACTCGCCTTAGGAAGCATCTTGATTCCTATAGGGAGGCTTTACGTGCAGCGCAGAAATATTTCTGCTCTGCACGTATTGTGTCTGCAGAGTCTCGCCCAGCGGAGCTGTTTAGGGTGGTAGGGGAGCTGACGAAGGTTCCACCTGTGCCAAATCCCCTGCTTAACCCAACGACAGCCTGCTGTGAGGCATTTAACATCCACTTTGCAGATAAAATCTCTCGGATAAGAGCCGACTTGGACACCAGTGTTTTGGCAGAATCCGTAGACGAGGTATCCAGCAACTCCATTGATGGCAATTTAATGGATCAACTTCAATCTGTGAGTAAAGATGATGTGGACAAGCTGCTTGGAAAGGTGAGGAAGACGACTTGCCCCCTCGATCCATGTCCATCTTGGCTGGTCATCCAGGGGGGAGACGCGTTGAGAGTATTCCTTCGGGATACAATCAATGCGTCCTTCAGGGAAGGTATTGCACCATCTTGCTTAAAGGAGGTGGCGGTTAGGCCCCTCCTGAAAAAACCTTCCCTGGACCCCCTGGATAGAAACAACTATAGACCAGTCTTCTTGCTCCCTTTTCTGAACAAGGTGATCAAGAGAACTGTTGCTTCCCAACTCCAGGCAGTCTTGGATGAAACCAATTATCTCAATCCATTTCAAACCAGCTTCAGACAGGATATGGAGTTGAGACTGCCATGGTTGCTCTGACCGATGACCTCTGCCTGGGCATCAACAGGGGTAGTGTGACCCTGTTGGTGCTCTTGGATCTCTCAGCGGCCTTTGACACTATAGATCATGTCATCCTCTTGGATCACCTGAGAGAGTTAGGAATTGGAGGCACTGCCTCTCGGGTAGATCCCAGAGGGTGAGGCTCGGGGACAGTTGCTCATCTAAAATTGAGCTTAATTGTGTGTTCCCCAGGGCACCATCCTGTCCCCGACGTTATTTAACATCTATATGAAGCCGCTGGGTGAGATCATTTGGAGGCATGGAGCACGGTGTCATCAGTATGCCGATGACACCCAGATATACTTCTCCATGGACCTTATCCCACGGGGCCAAAAGCAGCAAGAATCCACTAAGAATCAGGCGCTATAGCGCTATATCTTCCCGAGTGATTACACGACGTCACTCAGAATCCGCTAAGAATCAGGCGCTATAGTGCTATAGTTTTCCGTGTGATTACACGACGTCGCTCAGAATCCAGCAAGAAACTGCTCAGAATGCAGCATCATTCGCATTCTTTTGAATGTCGGTTTCAGCAGGCATTGCAATAGCGCGAGCTTATCCATAGCGCTATACTATATTTATACTAGCGCTATAGTACTGCAATGATGCTCATATCGCTTTCTTGCCACTTTTGAGAGCAGCGTGGGATAAGGTCCCATGACCAGATCATTGGCTCAGACCTCAGATGGCATCTCGGCTGTTAATGACTGTCTTAGAGCGGTAATAGATTGGATGAGGAAAAACAGATTGAAGTTAAATCCAGAGAAAACGGAGGTACTAACAGTAACCGGCCTGAAACCAGATTTGGGAATACAGTTTCCAGTCCTGGATGGAGTCACACTCTCCTCTAAGGACTGTGTTCGCAGTCTGGGGGTGCTCTTAGATTCGTCACTTCACATGACTAGTCAGGTGAATGCGACGGTCAAGAGTGCTTGGTATCAGCTTCGGCTGATATGCCAACTGCACCCTTATCTGGATATGAGGGTTCTGGAAACTGTAGTACATGCACTGGTAACCTCACGTCTGGATTACTGCAATGCACTCTACATGGGGCTACCCTTGTGCCTATCCCAGAAACTGCAACTGGTGCAAAACATGGCAGCCAGGCTAATTACTGGAACATCAAGGAGGGAGCACATAACACCTGTGCTTAAATCCCTCCACTGGCTGCCAATTAGTATCCGTGCACAGTACAAGGTGTTGGTTTTAACCTTTAAAGCCCTACATGGCTTGGGTCCATCTTATCTCAGGGACCACCTCTCCCCATATGAGCCCCCTTGTACCCTTCGGTCCTCTGGGAGGAATCTGCTGCTGCCCATGAAGACCAGGCTTTCGCAGACCTCCCAGAGGACCTTTTCCGCAACCGCTTCCAGGCTATGGAACGGCTTGCCGAATGAGATCCATCTCATCACCACGCTTGCTGCTTTTAAGAAAGCAGTAAAGACAGATCTTCCTTTCTGGAATAGTTTCCCGGACACTAGGAGTGCGGCAAACAATCTGATCAACTAAAACTGGGCATGCTGCCCATAATTTTGTTTTGTTTTTATAGTGTTCTTGCATAATGTATTTTAATGTAATTGTCAGTTTAATCTAGTTTTAAGAGGTGGGAGGGTTAGGGTACAGGGATTGGTTGTTTTAACTTGTTCATGTTTTAATTATGCTGTAACCTGCCCCGATTGCTTAGCAAAGGGGTGGACTATAATTATTATTATTATTATTATTATTATTATCTAAATTCTTTTTAAGAAACTCCATAAAACAGAACCTACTACACTTTGAGGCAGTCCATTCCATTGTTAAACTTGAGTCAAAATCTTATGTCTTGTAACTTTAACCCATTGGTTTAAGTCTTACCCTTTTGGCTCTTGTTCCATCTTTTGCATGACAATCTGTCAACTATTTGAAGATTGCTGTCATGCTACACAAGCTGTGCTGTTTCCACAACATACTTCATAAAGCATCACATATGGTGCTCTTCTGGAACCATTTAACCTTGACAATATCCCTCTTAAACTGTTGTATCCAGAGCAAGATGCAATACTCCAGGTAATCTCTTGGCAGATCAATACACAGTGGTACTGTTTTTCTCCTTGAACACTCTACTTTGGTTGATGCAGCCAAGAATTGCATTTAGTTTATGTATTTATTTATTTAGCAAGTGCTTCACTTTGTTCATTCCTGTTTAGCATGTGGTCTACTAAGACACCTGGATACTTTACACTAATTCCAAGCCAGGTGTCACCCATATTTTCCATATTTCTCTTCCATTTATTGGCTATAGTGTGCTTCATCAGTAAAAAACTATAAATTATAATCAATTAATTCCATTCAGCTGTGTACACGCAGCGGTGCTGATCAGTTCAAAAGAGGGACAAAACAGGGACTGGATTTTTTCTTTGCACTTTTTCGGGATAGTTAGCTTGTATGTGTGATGGGGTGAGCAATCATTATACTATCAAACAACCAGAAATGATTCCTGCAACATGTGCAGCAAAGCAAGAATTAGCAAGGAAGGTACTAGAACTGGGTATGCTAGATTTATATTTATGAGAGAGTAGCACATATGACATGCACATATAAAAGGCACACAAACAGATTTGTAAGCCATGTTAGGGAACGAACAGAGTAAAGGTATTAAACTTGAAGAGTCATATGTAAATTGCTGTAGGTCTTCACTTGATGTACCACTTAGATTAGAAAGGTTTAATGTTGCTGACACTATCTACAATAATGTCCAAAGAGATGTTTAGAAGCTGTGAGAAACAAACAACTTATAAATGAGTTAATTCCATTTCAAGTCATATCCAATTTATGGTGAACCTAAAGTGAACTTGTCATGGGGATTTTTTTCAGAGGAAGTTTGACTTTGCCTTCCTCTGAGGCTGAGAGTGTGTGACTATCCCCAGGTAACCCAGTAGGTTCTCATGGCTCAGTGGGGATTTGAACCCTTGTCTCTAGATTCATAATCCAACAGTCAAATCACTACACCACACTGGCTCCGTATAGGTTTGGATCCTGATTAATTTTGTCATTTTATTTGGGATAGAGAACCAATGTGGTTTGATCATTGGGTTTAGTCTCTAGAGACCAAAGTTTTGATCCCAGCTCTGCCATGGGAAACTCACTGGGTGATTTTAGGCAAGTCACACTCTCTCAGCCTCAGGGGGAAAAGGCAAACCTCCTCTGAAAAAATATTGCCAAGAAAACCCCATGATAGGTTCGCTTTAGGGTTGCCTTTAAGTTAGAAATGACTTGAAGGCACATAACAACAACAATGCTATCTAGGAATAGGTCTCATTGAACACAATGGGACTTTTTAGTACATGTGAAGAATATTCTGCTGTGATTACCTGAACCTGGATTCCATCAATTTAATTACATAATGAACTCAGTGGGAACTTTCAGTGACCTCAGTTTGGATGTGTTTGTACTCTTTGAATACACCTGCCATTTCCTTGACTATTAATAACAACAGAATCTGTATTTATAAACTCCAGTTATCATCAAGTGCATTTAGAAGTGTTCTGTATCTTAAATGGAAAAATATGTTTTGTTGCCTGGCAACAGGAATATGTATACAAGATTGACAATTAAGACAAATGCATTCGTTCTTATGAGAAAACACATTCATCAGTGTATTTTATTTAGCTTTGTAATAACAGATGTACAGATGGAGTTCAACCAACTGAAGTACTTTATGTTAATTGGCTCTCTATAAATAAGCAAATATTTCTTCTTGTTAGAAGCATATCACAAAGCTTTAGATAAAGTTTCCCTTTGAATCTAAATACATACATTAAATGGCAATGATAAAACGTTTTTAATTGCATTGCTGCTCCTTATCCTTTTCTACCTGCTCTTAAATCTCACCATCTTTTACATAAATTGGTTCTGGAATAAGCATTCTGATGCCCTTGCTCTTTGCCTTAGACAAAAGAAAGGGGGGACACCTCTACAAAGCATATCAATAAAAATGTTGCAGTCAGCAGTAAGTCTAATAATGAAATTCAGGATTTCATAAATCATTTTTTACAGGTGGGGAGGGGAGGGTCATCATTAAAAAAAATTCTTATCACAAAAGGCTGAGGATTTCTTAGTCATTCATTTTTCTTTCTTTAATTAAAACAATGGAAAGACATATAAATGATGGTAACATATAAATGATGAGAACCCCTTTGTCTTAAAAAAATTGCAAAAGGGAAATTGTTCCTCACTTTGCCCTTGAAAGAAGATAATTTTGTTCCCACCTCATAATATGTTGTAAGAACATAAAGAAGTAGTGAGCTACATCAGAAAATGGTTCAAGGGGAAAGCAATACTATTGGTATTCGGTGGTGATACACAATGTTCCAATAAAGGCAGATTACATGAAACAATTATTGTTTTTTCCTTTTGCACTATTGCCCACTTCAATAATAATCAGTAATTGACATTACTGCACTTCCTTAAGCAAATCAACAACTTTTCATTAATAAAATTAGACCAATTCTAATCACAGATAAGTAGGCTAATAAAAAAAAAAACAACAACAACCTCCCAACAGATTGTTTTTTAAAAGTCATTATTTAATCCAGGCTCTTTGCTATAATGGGGAAATAATACTTTGATCTACTCCCTGGATTTCTGTTTGTTTTGCTTAATAGAGGAGTGGAGAAAGTTCAGTATGACTCATTATTTAATAGGCAAGGCTTTTAACTTTTACCTTTACCACAAGTCCCTTCTGCCCATCATTTTGACATCCAAGTCAACAATCAAGCCAGCTCTGAAATTTGAATGTTCATTACCCATGTGTCATCTTAGAAGAGTTTGACCTACAAATTTATTGTGGCCTTGAACACTGATATTCTCATAATATTTACCTTAAAGTTGCACTTTCAGTTATGGCAAAGTCATAACAGATTCAACAGACTTTTCCACAAAAACATCACATGCCTCATTCCTTTCCATACCTTAACTCAGGGTGACTAAACTGCTGACTGCTGGCCAAATGTGACTCCCAAGCTTGTTTTTTGTGACTCATGTGTTTCTCAGAACTGTTCAAAATGACATCAGAATGTGCCATCAGAATTTGCTAGCAAACTTGTAAATGCACTACATATTCAATAAGGAAAAGTAGATAAACACATTATAACCAATGAGATATCAGAAAAATAGTTTAGTCCTACAGGTCACCTGATTTTGGTTTTAAGAGAGGGCTAGATAAATTCCTATCCAGTAGGCCCTCCACATTTTCTGGGGAACCCCATGAATGTGGAACACCCACAAATAAAAACCCACTATTTTTTTCCCCTGAGAGAACATCTGTCTAGGAATCTTTAGTTCCTCCAGTGCAACTCTATGGTTAGCGTCTGCCAGAAGTTGACCTCAGAATTGTGCTGGAAGGCCTATAAATACTATCTAGGAATCTGTAGGTTCTCAAGTGCTACTTCTGTTGAAAGTCGGCCATGGAGTCATGCTAGAGAACATATTAATCAGATAAGCAAATCAAATCCACAAAAGTCAAAGCCACAAATGTGAAGGGTTGACTGTAGTATGGGCCATACATTCCTTTAAGCCACTTCCAGTTATCAGGATGGTGTTATGTTACCTACAGAATCAGAGCCATGGGAAGCATAAGATACGGGGAGCATAAGATGCAGTTATACTCATATCCTCCTAGCAGGCCTTCTATAGGTATCTAGTTAGCTAATGCTTACCCAACAGTGTGTTTGGGTGGAAACACAAGAGAGGCTTTCTTGGTGACTACTCCTAGGCTCTGAAACTTCTTCTTAGAGAGATTAGAATGACTCCTCCTTACTGTCATTGTAATTTTTTTTTTTAAAGTTGCAGATAGCCTAAACACATCTTAATAATTACATTTTGCATTTTTGTCTATATTGTAACTGAGGGAGGTTGTGACCCACCTCAAATTCTAATTTGGGGGAGAAAAGAGAGAAATGAAATTTATAACAAGAACAAAAATACCAGCCGTAATAATAGTCAACATAATAGACTTTTGCTACCTTTTAATTCAATATAAATAATCAATATAATTGTCAAATCTTAATTATTTAAAGCCAATTTAAGTAAATTAAAATAGGCAACTGGTTTTACAAACTTTTGTGTCACATACAAAATATTTTTCACTTTCTCAACTTGTAACCCAACAAAATGTGGAAAAATCAAAGGTGGGTTGAATACTCTGCAAGGCACAATAATCTGCAGCATGAGCAATAACAATAATACAAATACAGTTGTTGCATCAGAGGATTCAATTATGGTATAGTATAAATACAATAAAACTGCTTTTTGATAAGCTTTGGCATCCAATGCTTATTTTTTTCCCTTTCTTGGAAGATGAAATTCTTTACTATTTTGTTCTCAAAGATAACAAGATATGCAAACAATTTTCTTCTCAGTGTAAGAACATCTTCAAAAACTATGCAGGGTTTTCTTTTTGTTCTTTTTTTTTAAAGTTTAACACTTATTCTGCATAAAATTTACAGAAGTATCTTTGTGAAGAAGACATTTTCCATACATTTTTATATTATTATTTTATGTAGATAAAATACTTTTTCTGGAAAAAAATGTTACGTGCACATTTGGTGCAAAATAAATTCTCAGTCGCTAAGATTTACACCAGTCCAGCATTCTTCCCAGCAGGACTTTCTCATGAAACTCATAAAACATGTTTCTCAAGCATTTTTTCAAGTATTTTCCAATATTCTTCCCATCCTTAGTTTTGACATCTAGATTTTATAATCCAACATACAAAGCCCTGTGAATTATTTTGTTAGTTGTTTGCAGGATGATAAAACTTGATCCCTGATTTCCTTCTTCTTGATAACATTTGTCAACATATATATTCTTCCATATAAAATACAGAATTTCAGAAACAACACCATACATTCCTCTTTAAATTCCAGTGCACTGAAGGAATTAGGAAAGCCTTTTCAGTAAGGATAATATACCTGGCAAAGATCACCCAACAATGGGAATTCCCATATGAAACCACCAGGGAGGTTGTCCACCTGGTCCATATAACATATAATTTGGTTCTTTTGTTTTTGTTGTTGGTTTGTCTTGCATTAATTTACATTTATTTTGTTTCTTTATTTTTAAAATTATCTCATATATATTTTAACAAGTTAGTCCATTTCCCCCTAAAATATTATGCAATGTGTGTTCTTATAAAATACATTCAAATCCATAATTTTATAGGTTTAACTGTCAAAACATTGAGGGAAATATGAAATCCATCAAATAGCCAATTTCCTATCCATGGATTATTCTGGGTGATATGGATCCATACCTTTCATATAGTAATCTTAAAAGAGCTAATTCTTCAAGAGTATTTAACAATATGTAAGGAAATCATATTCTTCTCTCTCTTACACAGTTAGACAAAACATATTTTCACTGAAACTCTTTTAAGTTCCTTTGAAACCAATCCTTCAGATGGTTTTCTTCAATGAGAATCTCCAATTTTATATGAAATATCATTTTTGCCAAATTTAGTGGCAATGGGAGAGATTCACACTTGCACTCCTACTCCCATCCCTTCTTTCTTTTTCTTTTTTCCCAAAGAGAGAGATCTTAATCAGCAAAGATTTGTCTAAAATAGGCTGACTGCCTGATATATCACCTGTTCCAATTTATGTAAACTCCATTGGACACTTTGCTGATGTTGCTTCAAGGAGCCTTAACCATATATATTAACGAGTCTTTTGTGAGACAGAAATAACTTTTTGTAATGTGACTGATCTGTGGCAGTCCCATTAAAACAAAAGATATGTTCTCACATTATACTGACAAGGGATTACATTAAATAAAATGCTTTTGACTGACATGAGTTTCCTATTACTCAGTTTGTCCTTTGCTGCCAAAACAGTAATACAAATCGAGCATATTAGAAGGGAAGCTCTTTGTCTCCAGGCTCCTTCAGGATGTATAAGCAATCATGTTGCTCAGCTGTTTCTGAGACTTTGGGATGTTCATGACTTAATTGTCCTTCCTGGCTTCCTTCATAGTCAGAAGATCACTCATTGTAATGGTTAAAGGACAGATACCACAAACAATGGGGTGCTCCTGCTGTATTTTTAAGACATGGGATATAGATTGTGGGTATGGTCTCAGCATTTAGGACCAAGTTATATCATTTATCCATGTACAGAAATGTCTGGAATACAGTCACAATTCACTATACTAGTACATCTTCCAGAATGTATATAATAAACATATTTTCTGTAATTTGATGTTTTTCATGGAATGATATTTTTGTTATGTTAATGTTGTGACCCTGGTATAATGGGAAATGACTAATTTTATACATCTCTACAAAGGTCTCATTCCCACTTACATTTAAATTGGTTTGCTATTCGCCTTAATAATAATAATAATAATAATAATAAAATTTATTTCTATCCCGCCCTTTGGGAAAACCCAATCAGGGTGGCTTACAACAGTAAAACAGTATACAATACATAAAATCCTAAAATTATTCCCTCCCCCCTTAAAACAGTATTAAATCTAGATGAATTAAAATTACAATAAAAGTTAAACGAGCTCAATAGTTAAAACCAAAAAAAAAAAAAAAAACTGCTAACAACTACAGACCATCTATGGCCTACACAATGGAGCTCATCCATCATTAGATGGGGCCATGTGAGCAACATTGGGGGAATTACCCGAGGCCGGGACATTAATCTGGAAAGGCCTGCCGGAAGAGATCCGTCTTGACCGCCTTTTTAAAGCTGGTTAACAATGTTAATAGACGGATCTCGTCCGGCAGGTCGTTCCAGAATCTGGGGGTGACGACTGAGAAAGCCCTCTGGGAGGTAGCCACAAGCCTCGATTTTTGGGGCTGTAGCAAATCCCAGAGGACTGGAGAGTGCGGGGAGGATTATATGGGAGGAGGCGGTCCCTGATATAGCTTGGGCCCAAGCCATTTAGGGCTTTAAAGGTGATAACCAACACTTGTACTGGGCCCGGAAGCTGATGGGCAGCCAGTGGAGGGACCTCAGAACCGGAGTAATGTGGTCTCTCCTAGATGTTCCTGAAATAAGTCTGGCTGCCATATTTTGCACCAGCTGTAATTTCTGAACTAAGCACAAGGGTAGCCCCATGTAGAGTGCATTGCAGAAGTCAAGGCGTGAGGTTACCAACGCGTGCAGAACAGTCTCGAGATCCCTTACTTCCAGAAAAGGGCGCAGCTGGCGTATCAGCCGAAGCTGATAACAGGCGCTCCTGACCGTCGCATTAACCTGATTTGTCATCAGGAGTGACGAGTCAAGGAGCACCCCCAAACTGTGAACACAGTCACTGGAGGATAGTGTGACCCCATCCAGGACTGGAGGTTGCAACCCAATTCTTGGTTTCGGGGCCGCTACCGTGAGCACCTCCGTCTTGTCTGGATTCAGTTTCAATCTGGTTTTCCTCATCCAGCCCATTACCGCTTCAAGACATTCATTGAGAGAAGAGATACCATTGGAATTCGAGGCCGACAAATGAGACACGGGGAAATAGATTTGGGTGTCATCAGTGTACTGATAACACCCAGCCCCATAACTCCGTATTATCTCACCCAGTGGCTTCATGTAGATGTTAAACAACATCGGGGACAAGAGAGCTCCCTGAGGAACCCCACAGGTGAGGTCCCTCTTGCTGGAGCTACAGTCCCCGAGCAGCACCCTCTGGGACCTACCCGAGAGGAAGGACCGGAACCACTGTAGAGCAGTGCCTCCGATACCTAACCTTCTCAGGCGGTCCAAGAGGATGCTGTGATCTATTGTAACAAAAGCTGCTGAGAGGTCTAGGAGCACCAACAGGATCACACTACCCCTGTCAATGCTCAGACGCAGATCGTCGGTCAAGGCAACCATGGCAGTCTCAAGCCTGTCCTAAAGCCAGTTTGAAATGGGTCTAGATAATCGGTTTCATCCAAGACAGCTTGGAGCTGAAGAGCAACCGCCCTCTCGATCACCTTGCTCAAAAATGGCAACAGTGACACAGGCCTATAATTTTTCATATCCAGGGGGTCCAGGGAAGGTTTTTTCAGAAGCGGCCTAACAGCTGCTTCCTTTAAACAAGTTGGAATGTGTCCTTCCCTGAAGGATGCATTGATGATATCTGTAAGGAATCTCAACAATGCATCCCCCCCGGACGGCCAGCCATGATGGGCAAGGGTCGAGAGGGCAAGTTGTCTTCCTCACCTTACCTAGCAACTTGTCCACGTCCTTGGTACTCACAGATTGAAGCTGATGCAGTAAACCCACATCAGCGGAGTCGTTGGACACCTCGCCTATCGACTCTGTACCAACGGAGGCATCTAAGTCGGCTCTTATCTGAGAGATTTTATCTGCAAAGAAGTTTTTAAACGTGTCACAGCAGGCCGTCATCAGGTTAAGCAAGGGATTTGGTGCAGGGGGCACCTGCGTCATCTCCCTCACCACCTTAAACAGCTCTGCTGGACGGGACTCTGCAGACGCAATACGTGCAGAGGAGCAAGCTCTCTTCGCTGCACGTATTGCCTCCCAATAGGAACGAAGAAAGTTCCTATGGTGAGTTCTGTCAGATAGGAGTCAAGTCTTCTGCCACCTGCACTCTAGTCGTTGTCCACACCGCTTCATTCTCCTCAGCTCCGGTGTATACCAAGGCTTATGGTTTGAAGCGGGATGGCAAGGACACTTGGGAGCGATCGTGTTGATAGCCCTGGTAAGATCGATGTTCCAAGTATTAACCAGAGCCTCGACAGGATCACCGGCATTCCCAACCATTAAACCCTCTAAGGCTCTTTGGAATCCAATAGGCTCCATTAGCCTTCGAGGGTGGACCATTCGAATGGGTCCACCACCCCCGGTGGGGCAGATGTTGGCTCTAAGTTCCACCTTGACCAGGAAATGATCCATCCATGACAATGCAGAGGTACTTACCACCTCCGCCCACAGATATTCCTGTTCCGTACTAAAGACCGCATCGAGTGTATGACCTGCACAATGTGTGGGCCCGTTGACCAACTGGGATAGGCCCATGCTTGTCATGGTATCCATGAACTCCCGAGCCGCACCTGTTAAACTGGTCTTGAGTGGAATGTTGAAGTCCCCCAAAACTAAAAGTCTGGGAGTCTCCAACAACAGCTCAGAGACCAGTTGCGTCAGCTCGGTCAGGGAGTCTGCTAGACAACGGGGTGGTCGGTAGACTAGCAGAATCCCCAATCTATCCCTGGTCTTCAGGCTAAGGTACATGCACTCGAGGTGGATCGTGTTCCGGACAGGTAACCTGGTCAAGGTCAAGGTGTTCTTATGGACTAGAGCCACTCCGCCCCCCCCCCGCCCACTTCCCCTCACCTGCTCGCTAACAGAGTACCTGGCTGGGAGGGCCTGCGCCCATATGGCAGCACTTTCCTCCCCCAGCCAGGTCTCCGTAAAGCAAGCCAGGTCGGCATCCTCATCCAGGAGAAGATCCTGGATGATGTGAGTTTTATTTTTAACCGACCTGGCATTGCAGAGGAGCAGAGTGAGGTTCTGTAGAATGGTTGGGTTGCTCTCCAAGCCATCCTGGGAAACAGGAGGAACTGAAGGCTGGATTGCTTTCAAACAGCGATCCCGCCTTCTTTTGTAACATGTGTTCCTTCTGTTCCAGCCATACCTCCTGTTCCCCTGCACAACTCCTATAGCCGCCCTCTCTTCATTCCCAGCCTTCGGGAAAATAATAGGGTTTAAAGCCACTACAAGACAAAAGTGACTGGAGCATAAACGCTTCCAGCCCTTGTCTGGATGTTAAAAGGCTGCTGGACCCTATGATGCTGTTACAGATATTATACAATCACCCCTTCCTCAGGACTTAAGGCAATTAATCACAGCTTTCTTGCCTGCCTGAGGAGCATTGCTGTAGAATTAGCAGACAGGTTCCCAGAGGAGGAGTGATGTTAGAATGCTAGCCCCGCTCAGCCCATGGGTATGCGGGGGGAGAGATGGACTCCAGCAGGGGCTTTATCCCTGCGGTGCTCCTCCCACTTCCCTCACAGCTGAGGCAGGTCAGGCACAGATGGTCCTTTGGCTGGTCCTCTAAGAGTCCTCGGCAAGTCCTCCACAGCCCAGCACTGCTGCACTGCCTCTGTTTGTGGCCTTCACTCTGTGTCCAAAAGGTGCATTGTTCCCACTATGAAAGTGGATCTTTTCATTATTCCCTTGTAATCACTTCTTTTTTGGCATAATTGTTGTTCCCACTAGTTTATGCCAAATTAAAAATGCATGTCAATCATCTATGCATCATTGATGATGCAAGGAGCAACACAGTGAGGACAGGGCCAGAGGGGGGTGACTTTGGCTGTTCAAAAGTACACCATTTCCCCTTTGAGCAGCCTGGCTTGGAAACTATATAAAAAAAGATAGAAGATTTGATCCATTCATTTTGCAACTACTTGTCTTGCTGAGCTGCCACTGGCCCAATCACCCAGTGTGCTGCAAAAATTTAAAAACAACAGATCTTATACAAGCACAAAGGCAGCGCTGAAAGGTGGGAAATGGCAGATTTCCCAAAAACTGAGTTGCGATGGTAAAAACCCCTCTGCCTTTAGTCTCTGCCCTCCAGAATGATGCAATTCAGATCTGTTGTTCCCACTTGTTGAACACGCTTCGGAATTGATTCTTTTCAAAATAACCACAAAAGAACTAGTGTCAGGAAATAGCGGGGGGGTTGCGTTTGCCTCGCTTCATTGCAGTTGCAACCAAGCTCAATAGGATCTGAACCAGTTTCAAGTGAGAATGACAGTCATATAACCTGATTTGCAATTTGCTTTAAATCATAGTTGGAATGAGGCCAAAGTATTCTGTTTCCTAAGCTAAACTACCACAATCACTGCAAGCTTTTCTTATAGTCAAGTTGCTCCATTCCCCTTCTCATTTTGGTTGCCCTTTGTGCAATGTTTTCTAAAGCATCCTTCTTTAGGTGTGGTAACCTGAATTGTACACATTGGCCACCCCCTCTCCCTGCACAAAGGAGAAGTGGGGTTGGGGATCAGCAGTTTGCTGCCCTCTTCTGATGGGAGACAGGCTAATTTAAATAATGCCATGGCAGTTATGCCATGGTGTGATGCCTTGGGGGCAGAGCCTGAGTTCTTATAGGACAGCCATCCCCAGTGCTTCAGAGCTATTTGAGAAAGTGACCTGCCCACCCACTGCTGGTATAGTGTGAACTGTTCTTGGTTGTCTTGGGGCCAGATAGGAATCTTTCCCTTTTCCACAGGTTTTTTGCCTACCCTATACTAGGTCCAGTCGGCATATTGGGAAATTGGCATGGGCTGAGTCTAAATAGGAACCAATTTGGTATAAATGATTCAGTTACAATCTGTCTTACATTAATAACTGAATTGGCATAAATAATTGGATTTGACATAAATAATTGAAATTGGCATAAATAATTGAATTATATTTCAGCAAGCACCTTGGACACCGTTTGGGTGGAAGGGACATTTCTGGAAACATCTCTTCAGGTCTTGCGATCTGGGGGAGGGGGGGGGGAGAAATAAATTGCCCTTAGGTCTGGTTTGAAAGATAAACCCCTTCTTTAATCTTCACAGATTGGGAGAGGAACTTTCTGGTTAGACATCCTAATGCAAGCCAGCCAAGTAATAACCCAGCTTTTGGGTTATTGTTGAGGGCTCAGATGTTATCATCCAAATAAGCTGCAGAGGTCCATAGAAAGACACCGGCTGCAGCTTCTCCCACACTTGGTTGTTCTTTGAATTAGTTTCAGTTCTGTCAAGAAATTAATAAATAGGTCAATTAATAAATGGCCCTGTTTTATCCCAATCTGGTGTCTTGTCTCATTATTTCAATGGTTCAGTGGCAATATTCCAGTTACAGTTAAATGCTGGATTATTATTATTTTTTATTTTTTACAAGAGCAGTATGATATTGGCAGTTCTAATTCTTTTTCTGGTTGTGCCCAGTTTGAACCTTGCCTCCCCCCCCCCCACTTTTCTTTTTTTACAGTAGTAATACACTTGTCCTTGCTCAGATTCCATCCCTCTGTGTGTGTGTGACCTGTGAGATAAGGTGGAATTTTCTGCTCTTATATATATCATTTGACCCCTGCCTTTACTGTGTATTCATTTAGTATTTTTTGACTTTCTTCATAATCTGTATTTTTTTCTCATCACCATAAATACTGTGGTGTCATCAGAAAATGTGGCTTCCTCACTGTATACCCTTAATTCCAAGTTTTGGATCAGGAGATTTTCTAAACTTCTATTTTCAAAGATAGACAGGTTTGTGTTTTCTGATATGTTTTGTATTTACTCATATTTTCTAACATATCTCCACATCTTTTACACTTAATGTAGAATACCAGAGGGGTGGGCCTGTTAGGACGCCTTATAGGGACCTTTGCATTCACTGAATAGGGTCTTATATAATTTCCCTTTGCTAGATATGTAAATTTGATGTATGTATATATTTATTTACTTTTAATCAGTTTTGTAAGGTGTCTATTTATTATTTTGCCATTGATTTCAAAGTAGTCAGATTGTTACCTGATTTGGTTGATGCTGAAATAATAATCATAACTTTACCATTCCCCTGTTGAAACAGTTCCAGTAGCTACTGGGGACAATGCAATGTGTTTTTATGACCTACAAACCCAGCTCAGCTCCAGGCTATCTGAAAAATAAACCATTAAATCCTCCTTATGGGACCATGTAAGGACTGTGATCTTTTAAGGCAGTCTTCTCTCAGTTCTCCCACCCTCACAAGCATGTCTGGTGGAAACACACAAGAGGAGATTTTCAGTGGATGTTCCCATATTCTGGATCTTCTATCCTAAAGAGGCTAAGATCCTTCTCATATCATTCCTGGAGGAGATGAACATCTTTTCATTCCAACTGGATTTGGGAATCTGTTGCATTATAAGCCAAGGGGTTTATTAGTGTGCTGTACTATTTTAATATGTTTAATAGGTCTGTTTTTAAAAAATAATTCTATAAAAAGTCTAATTCTATTGCATAACTTTTTTGACTGTTTTCATCTATATGCCTTCTATATTTTGCAATCTGCTTTGAATCCCAGCTCTGAGGAGGAGATAAGGTATATTTTTAAAAATAAAAATGCAACATAATACAATTCAATCCATTGAACAACTTCCAAAGCACGGATTCATATATAAACACAAGGGCTAATATCCTCTAAAGCTGGGACACTCTGGAACATGTTTCAAATCATAATTCAAGAGCATGTGGTTTAGTGGCTTAGGAAAATGTTGGAGAAGGTTATAGATCTGAGACTTGCAATAAGCCCTTCATACTATGTTTTCTGACATAGCACTCTCTGATAGTCTTCAATAAAAGTTCTCCTACAACAGACACCTAGTTTATTACTAAACTGAGTTTATTCTATATTAATAGTTTGATCTGGCAATGTAGAGATGACTATTATTTATACCTGGTGTTTGCAAAATTTGTCTTCTCTGAGATAGCTTAGTTAGTACAGTTTTTATAAAGAGATTAGAGAGGCATTTAGTTTTTAATATTTAGCAACCTTTCTCCATGTATTTTCCTTCATTCCAATTTCATCTAGAAAAAAACAGATGTTCATCTTATAACTGTTGTATGGACAAGTTTATAGTGTGAATCCTTTATCCATTCCACAAATGGTAAAGGGACAGTCTCTTCTTCTCCTTACATCACAATATATCCTATCAGTATGGATAATTGTATATTTCATGTATGGAGGAGAGGGAAATGCTGTTTTCTTCACAGGCAAATTGATTCCTGCACACACATTTTATTTTTGGTACATGACATGCTGTTTTTCACATGGGAAACCCAGATGTTTTTTTTTTCCTTCACACATAATAAGTCCCTAACTGTGAAGACTGTTACCAGTTTAGGTTTCCTCTCCTCATGCTTTCCTGACACTCAAGAAACCATGTTTTTGAAAATTTTCAAATGTTATTTCTGTCCCTAACTGAAGGTCAATGTTTTAATCTACAGCAGGGGTCGGCATACCTTTTTTGGGGGGTGGGGGGGCGGTTCTACTGTCCCCCAGATCATCGGTGGGACAAAGGGAAAAAAATGGCGCCCGAGGTGAGTGCTCGCGCATGCATGCACACTACTCCTGGCATCGTGCACATGTGTGTGTGAGCGTGGGGTGCCATTTTGTGTTCCAAAATGGCACAACGCATGCATGCACCCATGTGCATGACATCAGGAGTAGTGTGCATGCATGCGCAAGCGTGGGTGCCATTTTGGAACACAAAATGGCGCCCCACATTGCGTGTGTGCGCGGCAGTGACACCAGTGGCAGAACTGGCCACGGGCTGGTTGAAAGGCCTCGAGGGGTCGGGTTTGGCCCCCAAGCCGTAGTTTGCTGACACCTGATCTAAAGCATGGATGGAGGAAATATGGTCCTGGGCTCCCATGCTTTTGTGATGCTTGATTCATACAGACTTTCCATCCACACTTTTTTTTCTTTTGCCCAAACAGGAGAAATTTATATGACATTGAACTGTTTGCAGTCAACTACACCTGAACTACAAAGATATAAGTAAATTCTACCCCTGCATGTAAAATAGCTTTCATTTGGTTTGATCTGGAACTTGAATCTCCAAGTGTTTTATATGTTTGAGACATTTGACTCTGCACAATTATGCAATCCCATATGTCTTAATTCCTCCTCCTATTCAAGAACACTCCATTACTGAACAGATCAGAAATTACTTCTCTTTTTAGTTATTTAGCCATTGACTTCACAAATAATTCTGCTTAGTAATTCAGTTTGTCATCCACTCAGACAACACAGCCCACTATCCATGAATGCTGCTGGCCTGTCAGGCTTTACTATGAGGGGCTTGTTAAACCTCCTGTGACTGAAGAAAGCTGACAGGCTGAACAACAGATGGTTGGTGGACTCTGTTCCATTTGATGGGTCACAAGATGTGCAGGCCTGGTTAAAGCTATGTGAATTAAGTGGTGAAATGACCAGTTAAGTTTTAAAAGCAGCTTCACTGCAACTTACATTTTGAGATTTCAGAATTACTCATATAAATTGAGCTAATAGTTCCAGGTTGTTGTTGGACATTCATCCTATATAATAGCCAAGAACTCTTGCTCTTTCAGTTTTGGTTTCTTGAGAAAATGACATGTATGCATAGCTAGAATCTGGTATGGAATTCAATTAAGTGATTTGATGTCAATTCTACATCACCAAGCAACATTTTCAACACAATATAAGTATATTTCAATTGATAACTCCTCAGCTAGTGAACTCATGGCCGGAAATGATCTTCCTCCCACTCTTCCTACTCAGTTGAAAAAAAAACCTCCCAGCAGCACCAGCCCAAAGAATACTATGACTAGCCTTGAAGTTATAATCATGAAGGCCTCCTCCACCCCCATCCATAGTGGCAGATTATACAGAAAATTATGCCTTAGGTTCCAGAAAAATAATAATGAACTCAAGCATATATACAAAGAAAAAAACAGAGACTGGAACTAACTCTAGCAGACTCACAAACACCCCATCAGCACCAGCACCACCACAGTAAGGTATAAGAATAGAATAGAACAGATTAGAATAGAATAGAATCTTTATTACTATCATAGACCAGCACAGATAAAAAGGGGAATATAGAATAAAAGAAAGTAAAAACACAGTTTAAAAACAGTATTTAAAGTATCCTTTCAGATTCCAGTATAGCAAGACAAGATTAGTACTAGTCATTGTCCGGCTTCACGAAATATGACAACATTATAAGTTGTATCAGGTTTGACATCTGAAAGCAACAGAGAAGTATAAAATTGGCTGGTGTGGGGAGGCAAGGCAAGATGGCAATAGCCTCCCAACATCATGTGGATTTATGACCTCCAAACAACTAAAAATGTCACCCAAAGGCAAAAAATGAAACTGGTCTAGTTCTCACAACAAGACTGAAAACCAGAAATCCTTTAAATCATAGAAGCAGATGAGGGTTGATTCATTGTTTGTGGCAACCGAGACAACACACCCTGTGAGTAACAAATCAGCAATTATAGCTCCTTCTCCACTCCCTAACTCATTACAAAAATCTGATCTAAATAAAACAGCCTCCCCAATTCTTCAAGTCCAAATATAAACTACTCCCAGAAAAAAGGAACAAATAAAGAAAATAATGATAAAGGAACCAAGCTCTCAGAACTCATTAGACAAAAGTGCAGCCCTTCCACCAAATTTTGTCTGCAGAAACACTGATACTTATATTGCAGAGACTGAATGATATTGCAAAACTCCCATGGCAAACAGGAATTAAAAAGGAAGCTAATCATGGTTATATGGAGGATTTTTTTTTAATTTTTAAATTTTTATTACACCGTGTATAATACACATTATACAACCATTTTCATATAGTAATTTTCTCCCCTCACCCCCCCCCCCCCAGTAAGAAAACAGCATAGAGAAATTTACAATCAAATGTAATTAACAATCGATTTCGGAGATATGGAAAATATTATTGATTATTTTATTAACTTCCTCATACCCCATTTTTACCTTTCACGTTCTTAATTACTGTTCCCCATTTGTCTTCCTATGGTTCTTTATTGTTTTCTCTAATATATTTTAATCTTGTTTCCCTAAGGAAGTCGAATAATATATATTCTTTTATATATTTAAATAAGTAAGTCTTATTCCAATTTGATTTTTCCCTCCATCCATAAGCAATCACTGCATGAACAGCTTTTAGAAATTGTTTTATTACCGTACATATTTTTGATTATTATTCAATCCTAATTCCCCTAAACTGAGAGTCAAGCAATTTTCTTTACTTAATTGTATTTCTATCCCTACAATTGTATTTATCTATTGCTTAACCTCTATCCAAAATTTTTGTACAAATGGACATTCCCACCACATATGAATATATACTTCTTTAACTCCACATCCATGCGAACATTTGGATTGAAATTTATCATTTGTAAATGCTAATTGGTGAGGTGTCTTATACCATTTTCCGATTATTTTCATTTGTTATTCTTTTACATTTGTATTTTTAATTGTTACGATTTCTTGTAGCCAGATTTTAATTTTATCTATATCAATCAATATTTTTTTCCCCAGTTCATTGTCAATCCCTCTATCATTCTAAATTGGGTTATTAACATACTCTTATATATGTTTCCTATTATTGCTTTACCCCCTTCTATTTTTTAAAAATTATTACTTCTAAAAATTCATTTTGTTCATCAATATTTAATTGTGTTTCATCTAGCAATTTTATTATCCCTTTTATTTGAATCCAATATTGCTTATCTCTTAAATTAGTTAATTTTTCTTCCTGTATTCGTGCCCCTGTTAAATCATACAAATCTCCAGTTATTTTAAATCCCTTATTCTTTAATTTTTAAATTATCTTTTCCAGCCCTTCATTGTTACTTTTATTTAAATATTCAATTGGTAGCCATTTCCTATTTTTTATACCCAGGTTTTTACTCCACTTCTCCCATATTTTATAATTCACCCTCATTGGACCAATTCTTTTCTCTTTTTCTTTTTCCCCCTGAAAGATAGATACAAACTCCATTTGATTGCTCTGTCTTTCTAATTTAACCCACTTTGTATTATAATTATATTCTACCTCTATCATTCTTAGCAATTGAACCACCTCAAAATATAGTTTGAGTGATGGAACTCCCCATCCTCCTTTACTTTGATGCTCATATGATAATGCCTAAAATAATCTTTTTTTTTTTTTTTTTTTATTCCCTGATATCCATTTTAATATTGACCTATCCCATTTCTTTAAAACTTTACTAAGAATTGTTTCTGGGATAGTTTAAAATAGATATAAAAACTTTGGTAGTACCATCATTTTGAACATTCTAATTTTTGGTAGCATTTTCCAATTTTTACTTGCCCATTTAGAAATTTGATTATTAATTTTTTTACATAATTGATTATAATGACCTTGTACAATATTGTCCAACATAGTTGGTAAATTTACACCTAAATATCTCATATTTTTAATCCCCAATTTCAATCCTGACACAATTTGGATTTATTTTTGTTCCCACCAATTTGTATTCAAAAACATTATCTCAGATTTATCCATATTAAATTTAAGCCCAGAAATGTTTTTAAATTTCTGAAATATTTCCAATAACTTGGTTACTGCTTGATTTGTTTTCTGTGTCACTATCAGAGCACCATCTGCAAATAAATTCAACTTAATCTCTTCTTTATTTATTTTATACCCCTTTATCTCTTCTGCATTCCTAATCATATTTGCAAATGGTTTGATTGCTAATATAAATAATAAAGGGGAAAGTGGGCAAGCTTGCCTTACTCCACTTTTTATTTTGAATTTTCTTGATTTCTCTCCATTTATCATGATTTGTGATTCTGTATCATTGTATATTTCTTTAATGGTTTCACTAAACCTTTTCCCCAATTCAAAATCTCTACAAATTTTATATAGATATTCATGATTTATTGAATTGAATGCTTTGTAGACATCTAGTTTTATCAAGGCTAATTTATTTTTGTATTGTTTAGCATGATATAGTATATTAAATATATTCCTTATCGGTTCATAAATGTATCTGCCTTCCATAAATCCATATTTTTCTTCTTTAATTAAAGTAGGTAAATAATCTTTTAATCTATTGGCTAAGATTTTCATAAAAAATTTGTAATCTTGATTGCTTAATGTGATAGGATGATAAGATTCGGAATTGGCTGGATCTTTATTGGGTTTAAGTATTAATATAATTTCAGATGATTTCCATGATTCTGGGATTATTTTATTATCCAATATTTCATTGTAAATTTTAGTCATATGCTCACTCAATTCATTTTTAAAGGTTTTATAAAATATAGATGTGAATCCGTCTGGGCCAGGAGATTTAAATCCTTTTAAATGTTGTATTACTATTTCTATCCCTTGTTTGGCTATTGGGGAGTTAATATGGTTACTCTGTATTTCAGTTAATTTTATATTTATATTTGTTTTTTCATCCTCCACTTTCTTCTCTTCATACAGTCTTTCATAAAATTTAACTAAGACTTCTCTTATTCTCCCCTCATCAGTTATTATTTCTCCTTTGTCCCCTCTAATTTTACTAATCCTCTTTTTCTTTTTTTTCTTTTTGAGGGATTTAGCCCAAATTTTCATACTTCTAGTATCCCATGCCTTAAATTCATTCCTAATCTACATTTGATTTCTTAATATAGTTGTTTGATTTAATTCTTTAATTTCTTCTCTTTTTTTATCCCACTGTTCTTTTATAATTGTGTTCTTATGTTTATTATATTCTTTCTGTAACAATTCCACTTCTATCCATTTCTTTCTATATAAATTTTTCTTCTTTTTAATTCCTATTTCTATACTTAAACATTTCCCCCTTACCACTGCTTTAAATGTGTCCCATAGTATATGTTTTGAAATGTTTCCCCTATCATTTAAATCAAAATAATTTTTAATTTCCTCCCTAATTTGTTGTTTATTTTCTTCCTTCAGAATAACCACAGGATCTCCTTCTTTGCTTAATTCTTCTTGGGATTTTAAACTATACTTTCCATTACTATCTACTTTTAACAATTGCTCATAAATTAACCATTTTGTCTCTTGTGCTGTTTCTTTTCTTTGAATTGCTTCTTGGGGTGAAAGTTTTGGCATGATTCTAGCTTTACATCTTTTCCATACACAGAATAAAGCTTTCCTTACACAATGTGAATTAAAGTCTTTGTTAACTTTTAGTTTATCATAGCCCAAGAATGCATGCCATCCAAAATATAGTCCTTCTCCTTCCAGCTCAAGTAATTTGTTATCTTTTCAAAGTATCCATCCCTTGATCCACAAGAGACAACATGATTCAAAATATAATCTCAGGTTTGGCACTCCCAATCCTGCTCTTTCTTTAACGTCCTGAAGAATCTTTAATCTGACCCTTGGTCTTTTCTTTTGCCAGGTAAAAGTACTGAGATCTCTGTGCCAAATTTTGAAGGGTTTATCTGTATTTATTATGGGGATCATTTGGAAAAGAAAGAGCATTTTTGGTAGTACAAGCATTTTTATAGCCGAGATCCTACCTAGCAATGACAGTAGTTTCTTATTCCACCTAGGCATGTCCTGTTTAATTTCATTCCAAACCTTCTTATAATTTTCATCATACAGACCAATAGTTTAATTAGGTATTATTATTCCCAAATATTTAACTTTTGTTTTAATTGTCATACCCATTTTATTACTTAGTTCAATTTCTTTTGCTTTAGCCAATTTTTTTGGTGAGAATTATTGACTTTCCTCTGTTAACTTTACAACCTGATATTTCACCAAACTCATGAAAAATTTCCATCAGTTTGTCTGTGCATTCACATGGATTATCAAGAAAGATAACTAAGTCATCAGCGTAAGATCTTCATTTATAACAATTCTTCCTAATCCTAATTCCACACATTTGGTCTTCTGCTTTGATTTCCTTAATTAACCTTTCTATTACAACTAAAAATAAGAGGGGTGAGAGCGGGCAGCCCTGTCTAGTACCTCTTTTGATCGATATAGTTTCTGTATGTTCCCCATTTATGATGATCTTGGCTTTCTGTTCTCTATAAATTTCTTTTATCCACTTAATAAATTTATGACCTAATTCCATTTTCTCTAAAATTCCAAATAAAACTGACCAATTAACTGTGTCAAAAGCTTTTTCTAGATCTATAAACATTAATCCTAAATTCCTCTCATTATGCTTTTCATAATATTCCAATGCATCTAATACAACTCTTAGATTTTCCCGTATTTGGCGCAGAGGTAAGAAACCTCTTTGATCCTCA
Organism: Phrynosoma blainvillii; assembly: GCA_026167975.1. Lineage (NCBI taxonomy): Eukaryota > Metazoa > Chordata > Lepidosauria > Squamata > Phrynosomatidae > Phrynosoma > Phrynosoma blainvillii. The sequence continues at coordinate 177,050,948 of JANUYF010000003.1, forward strand.
TCTATCCAATCTTGCAGGTAATTTTTAAATCTGTTGGCCAATATAATAGTAAAAAAAATTATAATCAACATTTAATAAAGAGATTGGTCTAAAATTCTTTGGGTCAGTTTTATCTTTTCCTTCTTTGGGCATAAGTACTATATCAGCCTCTGTCCATGAGGTAATCCTTCATGCAATATCATATTCATTGTCTTTTGTAATGTAACACACAGTTCTTCCATGAAGATTTTATAATAGAGTGATGTAAACCCATCGGGTCCTGGTGCTTTACCCTTTTTACAATTTTTAATTGCTTCTCTTACCTCATTTGTTGAAATATCTTTATTTAACTTATTGAGTTGGTCTTCATTTTGGGTTGTTACATTTTTGCCTATTCAAATATTGTCTAATTTTGCTTATCTCTACAAATTGGTTTTGGTATAGTGTTGAGTAAAATTTGTGAAATACCCCTTTCTCATTTTGTCTTGTTACTATTTTCTCTTCTTCCCTAATTTTATTTATAATTTTCTTCTCTTTCTCTTTCCTTAATCTTTCTGCTAGCCATCTACCTACCTTATTCGCTTGCTCAAGGTTTTCCTGCTTTAAGGCCTTTAATTTTTTCCACCTATTTTGATTGTGTCTTTCCTAGCTAATTGTTTCTGAAGTATTTCTATCTCTTCTATTATATTTTTATCTCCTGTGTTTTTCTAAGTTTGTCTTCTTTCTGCAATATCAATTTTTGCACTTTTTGACTTTTTTCTTTTTCATTTTTCTTTTGATAAGCCTCTTGACTGATATTAAAACCTCGTAACACAGCTTTCCCTGCTTTCCAAATTGAGGACATCTTAACGTCCTCTGTCATATTTTCTTTAAAGAATAATCTGATAGTGTCTTTTGCTTTGATAACCAACTCTTGGTCCTGTAATAATTCATCCTTTAAACTCCAAATATTGTTATTTTTTTCCCTCATGCAGCATAAGAGAAACAGGGTTATGATCTAATATTGTACAAGGTAATATATCTACAGTTTTAATGTATTTACTCCAAATTGTGGAAAACCAAATCATGTCCAGCCTTGAAAATGAGTTATGTCTGTTTGAATAAAATGTGTATTCTTTATTATCATTGTGTAGGTATCTCCAAACGTCAATTAATGCAAAGTTTTCACCCAATTCAAAAAAAAAAAAAGATCTTGGTAACTTATCCTGGTTTGCTTTTATCTTATTATCCGATTTTCTATCTATGTTAGGGCTTACTACTCCATTAAAATCCCCCATGATTATACACGTTTTCATAATTAAGTTGAGAGATCTCTGAGTGTAATCTCTGGGGGAAAAATACCTTTATTTTCCTGCAGAGCATAAATTCCTATACTAAGTATCACTTTCTCCTTCCAATTCACCTCTACTCCAATAAAGTGATCTGCAGGGTCATTTATTATCTCTTTTGCATCACTTTTTTATTAATAAATATAACTACTCCTTTTTTTTACGATTCTTAAAGGCTGAAATGTAATCATTTCCTAATTTTTTGTTTCTAATTAATCTTTTTTCTGAATGTTTAATATGTGTTTCCTGCAAGCATATTACATCGTACCTTTCCTTTTCCAAAGTGTGAAAGATTCTTTTCCTCTTTATAGGTGAATTTAGACCTTTTATATTCCAAGTTATGATTTTCATTACTATACGAATCAGTTAAATATTATATCAGGAGTAAGAAAGATGATGATACCTAAATCAAATATTTACCAATAGTTATTTTTTTCTTTTTTTTCTTTTTTAACCAATATTCCCTTCTTCTTCCTCTTCTTCTGTGCTATATTCTTCTTCTTCTTCTGGCGTTCTTTCCCTACTACTCTCTTCTTTTGATGTGCCTTCTTTTTCTTCCTCTATCACTCATTTTTCTTGTCTATTTTTCCTTCTTTCTCTTACTTTTATATCCCTTGAAATAATTTCTGTGTCTCTGTCTCCTTATACATTTGTTCCCTCTTTTCCATAATTATACGTGTATTCTTCCTCTTCCTCATCTGTATGGCTTTTCCCATTTTTCCTGTAAAAAGTCCTTGGCTTGTCTCTTCTATCTTCTCTTTCTGGTTCTGTTCTCTCATGTGTTTGTTTCTCTATATCTTTCCTATGTTCTTTCCAGAACTCACATGCCTTTTCTATGCTGTTCAATTTGTATCTCCTTTGATTCCACAATAAAGATAAACCTTCCACATCTTCCCATCTGAATGGTATCCAATGTATTCTCAACTGTTCTGTTAAGAATTGATAATCTTTTCTCCTTTTCAAAATCTTGACTGGGATTTCTTTAAACACTTGAATTTCATTCCCAAGTATAATTAATCTGGTTTTGTAATTTTTTTTGTAGGAAGAGGTCCCTCATGTGTTAAATTCTCATTTGCCTGTTCCAGCAATCCTCTCAGTTTTACACAACATTCTCTTTGTTTTAACTCAAATCTCAATAATGTTGTTTGGTCTTCTTGTTGTGCCTTAGTTACTTTTTCCATTTTGTTTTCCATTTTCTTTGTTTTTTGCTCTAATGTATCCAATCTATATCCTTATTAATCCTATCTAGCCTTATTAGATTTGATTCATGTTTCAACTTTTTTTGTTTGTTTGTTTGTTTCCTCTCTGGAATCTCTAATCTCTTGTGTCATTTTATCTTTTGAATCTCTAATTTCTTTCCTCAATTCCAAATGTAGTCTTGTCATTTCTTCCAAAATTAAACAATTCTGATCTGCTCCTTTCCCTACCGACTCTAAAGAGGGTCTCCTCTGGCTCGATTGTGTGGTGTTTTGAGATTGTGCTTTTTCCCTCCTTGACATTATGTCCTATTCCTCTAGGTTTATCTCAAATTTTAAATCAAATCTAGTGAGTTTTTAATCCTACTCTAACTTGTTTTAGTATTTTAAGTTAGCACTTACAATATTAATGCTAATGCTAATAAGATTTCTATGATTTATTATAACAACAATTACCTACTTATTATTGCTTAATTTGCCCAATTGTTATATTAATTAATATTAAGTTCTTCCTTAATAACTACCGATGGGTCTTTGTTTGCTCTCAGAGTCTCAGAGGGAATTCCTTACAAATTATCTTAGCCTAATCTATGGTTAGTTCATCAAATTAATGCATGTATTAGACTGATTTGCTATATGAAATATTAAAAAAAAATAAAAAGTCAATTTACACAACTCTAACAAGATGTTCTCTCTCTATATGTATAAAGCAAAAAGAAAACAACAGCCACTAAAAACAAAAAAACCCAAAAAACCTCAACTGATTACTTATCTCTATCAACTTATATCAAGTTATATCTTGTAAGACCTATAAATAATACAGTTTTTCTTCTAATTAGCTAAATACTATGCAATTAGTGTAGTTTAATCCAAAAAAAACTATTCTGTTCCCAAACAGTCCAGATACTTATATATTCTTATCTACTTATTCATTATATAATTCTTTTAACACTGACCCCTTCCCAACAGCCCCCTTTATTAACAACTCACAGTAACAAATCAGATAATGAAATACTTAATATTTGATCACAGTTTTCCTTTCTTCTTAATCAAATATGTACTAAATGTATTATTATACACTATATTTTAGTAGCTGTGCAATATTCTTAATATTATTCATACCATACAATATCTCAACGTTTAAAACTGTCTCCTGATTATATAAGCAAATTATTATAGCAAAATAATATTATTGAATTACATAAATTCCCACTATTATATGCAAATAGCTACAACAAATCAGACCTTAAACCTACTATACTTTTAAAAAAGACAGTTAATGCTCAATTCAATTCAATTTCTACTTATTCTGCTTATTCTACTTATCTATATTATATTGTATTATATTTCTTAAATCACTGTGTCACAGTCAATATACACTTATTTTATTATTATTCCAATGGTGTCTTCTTTTTTCGTTCTTCCTTTCTTCTTAATTTTCTTTGTTTTATATATCTTCTAAAGCAGCTTTCTTCCTCTAGATTTTTATCCAAATTATCCCTTCTACAGATATTTCAAAATACAATATTAATTGCCTGCTATTTAAAATAAAGTCTTTTTCACTTTTGTATGATTGTTATGTAGTTTTAATAATAAAGGAAAAAAATGAATCAGAGTCAGAGTCAGAGTCTATACTTTAAGTCCATCCCTTTGTGGGTATTTATAAATTCCACTTTCCTTAGCTGAAGTATCTTCTAGTTTATTTTGCAAGTCAGAGATTTAGTCCAAAAAATGTATGTCCTTGATATTCAGCTGCTTCATGTCTTTACACTACCATGCTTCTCAGCGCCATTATGGCAGTCCATGTTTTAGACTTTGTTATCTCTCTTTAGAATCTACAGCAATCTGCCAGCAAAAGGCAACTTTATAGTTAGTAAATATTAATATCTTTACTCCTTACTTCTTAGTGCTTATAAATGAATTTTCTTTATATTTCCCCCAAGTTCATATGTGTAAAAATCTATTGTTTGTTCTCCACCACTCCAACACTTCAGTCCTGTTGTAGCTTTAAATCATATCCAAATCATAGAAAGTAGAAGCCAGAATCTAACATAAGGCTTTAGATTTCCTATGCCTGTAAACAGTCCTTTAATTATTTTCCTTTATATTTGTCTTTGACTCTGTAACAATGTTTATTTTCACTTTCTCTGCTTTCTGCTCTCAGTTTCAGTTTCTGCTTTCGCTAATAATAATAATAATAATAATAGTTTTTATTTATATCCTGCCCCTCTGCCAAGCAATCGGGGCGGCGTACAACAATCACAATAACAAATAACATCAATGCAGAGCCCATCCCTTCTTCCCAACCCCACCCATAACCACCCCTCAAAACAAAACAAACAAAGCAAATTAAAACAATTTTTAAAAATATACAAAATACAATATAAAATGCAAATACAATTTAAATGCAATTTTTGAAGGGTCCCTCCTCGCTGCCCCAGGTGGGAAAGGCAGCCTTTTTAAAGGGCCTCTCCTCGCTGCCCAAGGTGGAAAAGGCAGCCTTTTTAAAGGGTCTCTCCTCGCTGCCCCAGGTGGAAAAGGCAGCCTTTTTAAAGGGTCTCTCCTCGCTGCCCCAGGTGGAAAAGGCAGCCTTTTTAAAGGGTCTCTCCTCGCTGCCCCAGGTGGAAAAGGCAGCCTTTTTAAAGGGTCTCTCCTCGCTGCCCAAGGTGGAAAAGGCAGCCTTTTTAAAGGGTTCCTCCTCGCTGCCCAAGGTGGAAAAGGCAGCCTTTTTAAAGGGTCTCTCCTCACTGCCCCAGGTGGAAAAGGCAGCCTTTTTAAAGGGTCTCTCCTCCCTTTCACTACTCCACAGTCTCCATTCTCCGCTCTCCGCTTTCGCTCTCTGTTCCTACTTTTCCCAATACAGCACTACCATTACTTTACTGGTCAATCAAGACAGTTGATACAAATGGATTTAGTGAAGAAGACAAACTCACCAGCATTTTGTAATTTGCTAGATGTTAAACTGATAGTGTAAAGTAAAGTTAAAATTAGTGGTGGTGGCGCTTGTGCTGCATAAACGGCTTCTTATCATGGATGCGGCTTGCCCCAATCTCCTGCTCTCCTCCACGTCCCTCTTGCCTTCGTTTCTTTAAGATCTTTAAAGTTCTTTAAATCTTTTAAATCAGGAAGCCTGGGAGTAGCCCAAAACTGGCAATGGGCCCCTCTGCTTCCCCCTTGCCTGGGGGGACACCTCCTTTTAATCTTTAAGTCTCTCCAATCAAACTTATCCCTGCAATAAGCCAGCACCCCACGGAGCTATTCTCGTTGAGGTGCTTCTCATGCCACCATACCACCTGAATGCAAAGAAGGACATAAATTGAATTGGTTCCCATTTAGACAAATTCTAGAATGTTATAAGACAGATATTAAATTATATGAAATTAATGAAAGCAACACAGATTTTGATGAAATAATCATAAATGGTAAAAGTAAATGGATTAAAAAAATTATGCAATACTCCTCAAATGGGATCTAGAAGAAGAGATAGTGAAAGAAAATATGATATTGTGGGCAAAAACATCGGACATTCAATGGAATTAGCTAAGTGGGAAAATACTTGGACTAAAGGAATGAAATATACCTTATTTCAGAGTCTAAGGGCGAATTATTACAAGTTGTATTTTAGATGGTATCTCACACCAGAGAAATTAGCAAAAAAACTTATGTTGGAAGTGTGGAGAAAAACCTGGTACCCTCTACCATTGTTGGTGGACATGTAAACCTATTAGAAATTACTGGATTGAAGTGTATGAAATAATAAGCTCCATCCTTCAGACAAATTCAGTTCTGCCTAGAATTCTTTCTGCTTAACACGTGGGAGGATAAATTAGAGAAAAAATCATGGAAAAACTCTTTTTTATTTGGTGACAAAGGCTAGAATGACTCTAGCACAAAAATGGAAATCTAAATATACTCCAAGTATAAAGAATAGTTAAAAAAAAACTATATGATGCAATTGAAATGGACGAACTGACTCAATTTTTAAGATGGGAATACAAAATGAAAACAACAGAAGAATGGAAGCTAGTGTTAGAATATTTAGAACAGATATGGAGGAAAACAGCTATAATTGGTTTCTAGGATCACCTAAAGAAAATTGTAAATAACTCTGACCCAGTACTAAAATGTAATTGGTGTAGAGGAAGATGAAGATAGATGAGGACACCTGAAGGAAGTAGACACTGAAAAAGATGAATGTTATATATGTGGTAATAATAAATTTAATACAAATGGAACATGAAATAATATTAGGATTTTATGATTTAAGATTTAAAATAGGCCACAGCGAGGAAACTTCTCTTTAGCTAGAAACAGAAAAGAAGACCAAATAAAGTACAAGGAGCTAACCAGTATTAGTAAGGAGGAAGTTTAGAAGGAAAGGATTGGAAAGAAAGTAGAGCGGAATGAATGTGAGTTTGGTTGGAGATGGGGGGAATGGAAAGGAGTAGAAGGTAAGAGAAAGTTGAAGAAGGTAAGAGAATGTAGATGAAGGTGGGAGTATGTAGACAGGAAGAGAGAGAAAGATGTAAGTAGAAGGATGTTAGAGAAGAGAATGAAATGCAGACGTGTTGAATAGAAGGTTTAAGAAAGGACAGAGAGAATGGAGAGATGAAAGGAAGTTGAGGGAAAAGGTAGCAGAGTGGTTACTTTAGTAAGAGAGTATAGAGAATGAGGAGAGTATAGAGGGAGTAAAAAGGAAAGAGAATGGAAGATTCAATGAAGCTGAATAAATAATTTGGATATCATTTATTTATTTTATGAACAAGGAAGCTATAAGTCATTTTCTTAGATAATGTAAGTAGGTGTTAATTAATATGATAGATATGTTTGTCACCTGTAGGAATGAATATGTATTGTATTGTATGTTGTATTGATTTATGTGATTTTTTTTGTTTTAAGGTTTTTGTCTTTATTTTTGTTTTTATATATAATTTAAAAAAAAAAAATAACCACAGGATCAAAAATCCATTTTTTAGATCTTTTAATAATGCTTCCTTCAATCTTTATGTATAATGCTGCATGGTCTGTGAGCCAGATTCCTCCAGCATGGATTTCTTTTATCTTCAAACTATTGTCTTTTTTGACAAGGAAATAATCAATTTGACTAAATTTTTTATGTCTAGCTGAATAATATGTATTTTCATAATTATTATTTCCTGTGCTTTCATAACCATCAATAATATTCAATTTCTCCAAATTAATTTTAGGATTTTCGTTTCTATTCTTTTTCTTTCTTATTCTTCCTCTTATATTACCCTTTGTATTACATCTTAATATATCAAAGTTGAAGTCTCCTCCCAGAAATAGTTCCCCCTTGTAAAAGTTCTCCAATAGAGTTAACACCTTATTTATAAATTCCTCTTGTTTTTCATTTAGGGCATAAATATAAGCAAATGTAACTTTTATCTTTTTATATTTCCTTTAACAAAATTATATCTCCCCTCATTATCTTTTTTAATCTTATCTACTTGAAAATGTATTCCATCTTTCATTAATATTGGCACTCCTCTTGCTTTATTTGTTCCCCTTGACTCAAACTGCAAATCCCATCCACCATAGTTAAAGAGTTTGGCTCTGCTTCTTCTTGAAATATGTGTTTCCTGAAACATGGCTATCTGAATTTGTTGTTCTTTAAGCATCTTATTCAACCTATACCTTTTCACTGTGGTATGCAATCCATTAACATTTAATGACATAATATCCACATCAACCATTCACTCTATTCCCTTTTCCCTCATTGTTTTTCCACTCTCCTTTTCTTGCTCTCTGATCTGCTGTTTCTTCCCTTCCCCTCTCCTCCCCTCTTGCCCTTTCCCTCCCCCTCCCTCTTCTGAACTCAGGTTCTCCCCTCCATTGGAAGGGGCACAAGCTTTTCCCAGCTTGTTACCCATGTCAGATCTCTTCCCTTTGGAGATTCGTTTTTCACTTATCCCCCTCCCTCCTTATTATTATAACCTTTATTACTCCATATTTAACGTTGCTCAATCTATTATAACTTTCCTATTCCATTATTACATCTACTACATTATATAGTCCATCACATTGTGCTTCCTTGATCTTTCCTGCTTCTCAGCTGTCTGTCGCATTTCTCTCTCCTTCTAATATCTTTTGCCTGTCTTGCCACTTTAATTTGGTCTTCTTCTTCTTTATCATCCTCCCCGCTGACAGTTTCTCCTTGACCTTCTCCAAGTCCCAGCTGTTTCAGCAGTCGCTGACCCTCCTCCATGTTAGAGGCTTTCAACAATGTTCCGTCCTTGAAAACCAAGAGAGCTGTAGGGAAACCCCAAGTGTACTTAATTTGTGCTTCTCTAAGACATCTTGTTATATCTCAGAGCAAATTTCTTTGTTTAATAGTCTCCGATGCCAGGTCTTGATAAATCTGAATTTTCTGTCCATTATATTCCAAATTTTGTACTGATCTCAGTTTTTTAAAGATTGCTCAGCTTTATCAGGAAATCCAATTGCAGCCAAATATAGGGCCTTTGCAGACTGCCAGAAATAATGCACATTAAATTGAGGCACTGACCTGGCTCAGTGCTAGGGAGTCATGGGAATTGTATTTTTTTCTGGGACATTGAGCCTTCTCTGTCAGAGAGCTCTGGTGCCACAATAAACTACAGTTCCCATGATTCCCTAGCACTGAGCCAGGGCAGTGCCTCAATTTAATGTGCACTATTTCTGGCAGTCTGCAAAGGCCCATAGTCATGTCTTACAGAAAAAGGAGCTCCTCCTTGAAATTCACCACAAAGCACATATTTGCAATTCCAAATATCAGATTCCTTTCACAGCTGCTAAATTGCCACATCAGGGAAATTTATCGAAAAGATTACCACTATTTGCCCAGCTTTATAGCAACCAAACATGTATCCATGACTTTCAATCAGTCATCTATCCACACAAACTAGCTCAAATGAGTAAATCCCTTTGGCAAGCACATTATATCAAAAGTATCAGGGTTTCCAAAGATGAAGTGATCTTTTTACAAGGAAAACATCAAACATACATAACCCTGCAAATAAAAGATGGGAGAACCTAGATAGTAACCACATCCAGGATAGAGGATTTACTTCAAGGGCATACCTTTAAGACATATATCAAGACTTAACTAAACCGAGAGGAAACTTACAGATACTTGGATGCATACCTCCAGAGAACAGCAAATAGCAACTCACACCCTCTGAAAATTTCACCACGCAGGAAGCTGTCAATCCACTATTCAGATTTTCTTGATAAAGAAAGTGGAGGTGAAAGTGAAAGTGATGACTCTCTATCAGAGCTCATAGAATCTATGAAATCCTGAGCAGCAAATAGCCGTCTCAAAAAGCCTGGTAATGATGATGCATTTTCATCTATAGTCAAAGTCCAGGGACCACAAACCCTAAGTAAGCCCTGCCTACAAAAAAGACAACCATCACCACTTTTATCTCATCTCCCATCTCACTGGATAAGCCAGACGATGCTTCCACCACCAAAGGAGTGGGATCCTTGCTTGCCTCTGATCTGCATTCTGTTGTTTACATTGCACTGGTGCACTCAGTCCCCCTACCAGAACAAGAGGAGCAGGTAATGCAGCAAGGTGAGGTACTACACTAACAACCAAAGAAAAAGACACTGATACAGACATTCCAGCAATCAGCTAATGTGAACCAACCATCCCTGGAGAATTTACCCATTCAATTTGCTGCCTGAAGTGCAACTGCTTGACAATCAACTGATCAGCATAAGGTTGCATTTTTGACATGGACTGGAGCACCCTTGGTATTTATGCAATAAAAGTGAAATAAGGTTGAGATGGATGGCCCTGTACTATGAGCACTGGAGTAGTACATGCTCTGTTGTCTCTATTTGGCCAGAGTCAAAGGGGCATAGTCTATCTGAGAAGGGGGTCTTCTTATATAAGCCTTCAAAGACAGCTAAGGAAAGGTCCACTAAGGTATAAGCTAAACTTGTGTGTTCAGGTTTCAATGAGTATACTGAGTCCATGTGTGCACTGGACTATCCTGGCTGTGGAACTGCCCCAAATCTCCCCCAGTTCAAAGGCTTTTAGTTCAAATGTCAGGAGGCTAATCATATGCATGCCCACTTAATGCTTTGCTCTGAGGTCAGAACAAGGTGTTCAACCTCAATAACATGGCTGGGCGCCTATTTCTGAGCTCAGAATGAGTGACTGACAGCAGCAGTGGCAAAATGGGACACATTTCAAACAGCTGTACTGTGTTAGAATGGGGGGGGGGGGCTCTAGATCTTCTGGGAAGATCTGGAGCAACTAGTGAGGTACTTTAATTTATTTTAAGGCGGCCACCCTGGTTCTGGTGCTGAACAAGACAGTTGTTATCTGGTTTGTTCATACCAGATCCAGGATTTGAGCAAAGTGTCATTCAGTCTTCCTACCAAAAGGATGAGGGGAAGCCATTTTATTTGGCCTATGCATACAGGGCCTGAGTCCTCCAACAGAAGCCTTGGAAAAATGCAGTCAACGCTATAGACTGGAGCATAGAGAGCAGGGTTTGAAACACCAGTTGGCCATGGAAGCCCACTGAGTGACCTTCAGCAAGTCACATTCTCAGCTTTAAAGGAATGCAAAAGCAAACTCTTCTGAACAAATCTTGCCTAGAGATTGCAGCATAACACAAATCTAGATGTGATTGCTGGAATTTTTGTGTTTTTCATATTTATTTATTTATTTATCATTTTTCTCTTGTGTGTGTTTATGTTATGATGAAATCAATAAAAATAGTAATAATTAACAAATCTTGCCAAGGAAACCCTGTGCTAGAGTCAGCTTAGAGTTGCCAGAAGTCAGAAATGACTTGAAGGCACACAACCACCACCACCACAACAACAGTTTAGAAGCGAAAGGTACAACTTTTTATTCCAAAACATAAGTGCACTTTAAGCAGCATCTACATTTCTCTCTTCTGCTTATTCTTTCTCAATGTTTGGAACAAGGGCTTTCTCTGATATTCTTTTTATTCTTGTTCATTTGACCAATGCAGTACTTCCCCCCACCCATCCTGGAACCATGGTTTCTTAAGCCCCTGTCTGCTTCATGATTTGTCTATGTCCTTCAGTTGGGATTGCCATATTCTAGCCCCTTAAATATGACTAATTTGCATATTATGCAAATTATAATTATGCATGTTGTTAATTTGCATTCTAATTATGAAAATACAACATGCTATTTGTAACAATTTTCCTGCCATTATGTTTTGACCTTGTTATCATTTTCTTTTCTTTTCTTTTCTTTAATAATAATAAAAAAAACTACTCTTATGAGAAAAATTGTATAGAGTAATGTTTAAAGTGCTGGAGTTGGAAGAGAGAACCAAGATCAAATATCTGTTTGGTCATGGGATTTACCAGATGATTCTGGACATAACTACATCTCTTAAAAAATAATAGCAACTGCAACAACTATCATATAGGCCTCTTGAGGGAACTAGTAGCAGAACATGGACCATTTAAAGTGCCTATGCACATTCTTGGTGTGTTGCGATAAATCAATTGGATTTATGGAAAAATGGGAATAGATAGCACTTTGATAGAGCTGTTTCCAGCTATAGTGACAGAATCCAATCCATCCAAAGTCTAACAAAAAATTTCCATCAAATATGGAACACCATATAATGGCCAATGGACTACAGACAGTCAAAATACATTTTAGTCCCCAAGAACAGGAAGATCAGGAATTGTAATAATTGGCCATTGCATTAAACTTCCCTGACAGCACAGCAATAACACAAGAGTTTACATATGTAGAGGAAGAAATGCTAAACTTCCAAGCTAGTTTCAGAAAAGGAAAAGTTACTACAGATGACAATGTAAACATTCATTGGCTAATCAGTATCTGCTTTATAGATTATCTTGTATTGATTTTATTTTAAGCCACCCTAAAATCTTCAGATACAAATATTTTTAATAAATAAAATAAATACAGATGACAGTAAAGCTTTTGACTGCAAAGATCATGAAAATCTATAAATTACTCTGGAAAAAGGGACTGCCAAAACATTTAATTGCTCTAAAACATAACCTATACTCTGGAAAAGAGGACACTGTCAGAACACAGTATGGAGAAAGAAAACTGATTCCAATTGCCAAGGGATCAGGCAAGGGTGATTTTTATCATTTTCCTGGTTAATTTATAATTACAACATATATAAAAAGTGGGCTCAGACTCAGATCAAGGACACATAAAAATTTGAAGAGGAAACAGCAAATATATACTGGTGATTCCATATTAATAGCAGAAAACATCATTAGTTGTGTCTCTAGTCCATTGGCCATTAGTTGTACTAATGATGAAACCTAAGGAATAAAGCGCAAGCATTAAGAAAACAAAAACAATAATCACAGAAGAAAATACTACTGAGATATACAACACAGTAATGAATTTTTGACAAAATATCCAAATATAAGTAATAAAACTACTAAAGGTAATTCAAAATGCCAGATACTGTTTGTGACAATAATGGTAGCACTTCCCTTTTCTACATCTTACACAACTGCATAGCATCAGTTCTGAAATGCAATGCCTCCCCTCCTTTTCCCCAGTCCAGGCGTCTTCCAAAGTGACAGCTGGGCTGCAGAGGAAGAGAAAGAGTGAGCCCTCACTCTTGAAGCTTCCTTCCTAGTTTGGCTGCCTCCTGAAGGGACAGCTGGGCTGTGGAGGGGGAGAAAGGTTACTGAGACCCAAATTTTACCCTCAACTTATACATGGGTCATTTCAAAATCTCTCATTTTGGCCCCAAAACCTGGCCTCAACTTATACACAACATCAATTTATATGGCCTGTTTCATATACAATGACTGGACAGAACTCACACCTGGACAAAAGGCAGAGCAATGGAGGGAGGGTGTGGTTTTGATATCCTCCATTAATTGAGGCCAAAGTTTTTAAAAATAAGCATGGCCCAATGGGCCAAGCTTAGGCACATGATGGAGAGTGAAGCTCAGGTGGAGCAAGCAGAGCTGCCCCCCCCCCCCCATCTTGCCTCTTTTCTTTGATGTCAGCCCACGCTCCTGCCCTAAATTGCAGTGTGAACCTAGTTGGTTGCTTCAGGGCTGGGTAGGAATTGCTCCACTTTTCCCAGGGGTTTTCGCCTACCCCATACTGCTGTATTTTTTGCCATATAAGATGCTCCGGCATATAAGACGCACCCAATTTTAAAGGAGGAAAATCTAGGAAAAAAAGATTCTTAACCAAATACACTGGTACCTCTACTTACGAAATTAATCCGTTCCACGGGTGGAAGGAGGCCTCCCTTTAGCCATGTCCTCGGTGCTTCAATGGATTTCTCCTGGGATCGGAGGACATCCTCTGACCCCAGGAGGAGCCCATTGAAGCAGCCAGGACGCGGGGGCCTCTTTCCACCTCCTTCCTGGGTGGTTCAATGGGCTCCTCCTGGGATGGGAGGACGTCCTCCGACCCCAGGAGGAGCCCATTGAAACACCCAGGACACGGGGGCCTCTTTCCACCACCGTCCTGGGTGGTTCAATGGGCTCCTCCTGGGATGGGAAGACGTCCTCCGACCCCAGGAGGAGCCCATTGAAGCACCCAGGATGCGGGGGCCTCTTTCCACCCCTGTCCTGGGTGGTTCAATGGGCTCCTCCTGGGCTGGGAGGACGTCCTCCGACCCCAGGAGGAGCCCATTGAACCACCCAGGAAAAGGGGGCCTCTTTCCACCCCCATCCTGGGTTGTTCAATGGGCTCTTCCTGGGATGGGAGGATGTCCTCCGACCCCAGGAGGAGCCCACTAAACCACCCAGGAAAAGGGGGCCTCTTTCCACCCCCTTTTCCTGGGTGGTTCAATGGGCTCTTCCTGGGATGGGAGGATGTCCTCCGACCCCAGGAGGAGCCCACTGAACCACCCAGGGAAAGGGGGCCTCTTTCCACCCCCTTTTCCTGGGTGGTTCAATGGGATCCTCCTGGGATGGAAGAACGTCCTCCAATGGGATGGGAGGAGCCCATTGAACCACCCAGGACGGGGGGGGCACTTTCCACCCCCGTCCTGGGTTGTTCAATGGGCTCTTCCTGGGATGGGAGGAGCCCATTGAGCCACCGAGGCTGCGGTTGAAAGGAGGCCTCATTTTAGCCTTGGCCTCTGCCTGTATATTCACCTTATAAGACGCACCAACTTCCCCACCCTCACTTTGGGGAAGAAAAAGTGCGTGCGTCTTATATGGCAAAACATACGGTATATGCAGGGACTGGTAATTGGATATTGGTAGCTGCTATATAGGTTTCACAGGCCCATATGGGAGTTAAAGAGCTAGTACCCCGTATGTGTGTGTGTGCCTTGCTTAAATTAGGCAGCAGGAAGAGAAAGAGGAGGGAGGAGACAAAATGTAAAATACAAAAGGATAAAGAACTTTCATCTTGTGGTGAAAGGTTAGGCTCTGGAACAGTTTTAACACGCCAAGAAACCTAGGGGTTGTGTAAGAACCTGCCTTTGGGGTGGACATGAGGGTTTTGCTCAACCTTACAAACTCGAGGGAGTTTGGGGGAGAGTGTCTTATGTTTACCTCCCTAGGCTGAAGATACAATTTGAATGATCGGATTTACTTCAGGGACCAGTGTTGGCATCAAAAGCGAAGGCTGAAAATAGGCTTTCCAATAGGCCTATTTGTTGGACCTACACCAGGCTTTTCACTTTACTCAATTGTTCTGAAGAGTGTTGAAGCTTAAGTCTTGAAGTTCAAGAGTTTAGCATTAAATAGGTTATTGGTCAAATAAATGGCCTTTATTCATCCAATTTACATGTCTGGTCTCTTTATTTCATGGCTGGGTAACAAATATGACATTTTAACCCATAACTCTGATCCTACAAGTGTTAGAGGGTTTTTTCTTCTTTTCTTTTCTTTTTTAATGAAAGCTTGAAATCCAGCCCAGATGATAGTCCAAACAGGCATCAGTTAGCATGACTAGAAACCAGGTAAAATCCAGCTCATCCAGCGATGTGGCAACTCTATCTTCAGCCTATTTTGATACACTGCATCAAAGCAGTTCAGCTAATGACTGCCAGACACCCTCTGCCAGCTTGGAACTATTCCATTTTCTTCTATTATAAGTAAGCCCAATACTGCCAAATAATCTGTTTGCACTATAAAGTCTTTGAGTGTATTACAAAAAAAGATTATGAAATCTTCCATGGCAGATTTTCAAGGTTGAACAAATTACTCATTTTTGCACTAGCCTACACTTTAATTATCATTGTATGCTTAAGAACCCAACACTTTTGATTTTATTTGTAAAAGAGAGAGAGAAGACAACTACAAATACTTTTTCCATGGAAATTACCTCTCTGTAATTAGCAGTGCTCCAGAAGAAAGAAGTTATATGAAATAATGGAGAGAGGAAGAGGAAGAGAGAGCATATGAGAGAGAAGATCTGGGTACAGGGAAGGAGGAAGGGAGAAGGGAAGATAAAGGGAGGCCCTGCTCACTGCTAACATCCTCTACTGGCATACAGCCATTCACAGAAAATGTAGGGGGACTGTAGCAGAGGAAATGGCATGGGAGAAAAAGGATTCTCACCCCAGTTCTGTAGAAAGAGGCCACACATTGAAACAAGGACCTTTTGCATATATAACATGTGTTCAGTTAATGGATACCACACACCCAATTCGTATTGAGAAAGATTCTACCATCTGCTGTTACAAAGAGGACAATCACTGCCAAAGAGTTCATCTCAACTAGTTTCTGACTGGACATAATAAGGACTATGAAATCAGCAAGCAAACATATAAAACAAAAGCACTAATAGGTCAAATAAAATGTATTCACACCTAGCCGACCTCGATCCTGTGGCTAAATTATAATGAACATTTGCAAACCAATGCTACCCACTAACCACTTTAAACTCACTATGAAATTATTGTCTCCAATACTATTGTTTGTGTAAACAATGACTGAGAAGATCAATATTGTACAAAAGGAATTTAGAGAAACACAGCAGAGTCTGAAGTCTGCAACCACTTACTTCCCCTGCTTTTGGAAAGCATTTTCAGGAACAATTCCAGAGATTAATGAGTAATCAGTTTCAAATTAAATGATGAACTTGCATTGAAATGCTCTTTCCCTTCAGAAGTAACTTTGGTAGACTGGATACGAGTTACACTAAGCAGAGATGAAGCACAGTAGTAGACTTTTTCATGTGATGAGGAACACTATTAGACACAAGAAAAACTGCTTCTGAAACATTTCCTTCACATTTTTTCCTGTCATTTATTTCCTTGAGCAATTTGAAAAGAAATGGGCCATGATGAGCTTTGCAGTCTCTGAGACAGGCTGCTGAATTTATCACTTGGTATAGATACTCTTGATACAGATAGTGCACTGTTATAGTGAAATCAGAGCAGAAGTACAGTTGCCCCTCCATTTTTGTGGGGGATACGTTCTGCCCCCCCCCCCCTCGTGAAAATGGAAAATCAACAATGGTGGCACGTGGCATGGACATGTGCCCCATTTTGTTCGCTTCCATTTGCCGCCCACGAACGGGTGAGGGACACGGACTCCAAATCCATGAAAACAGAGGGCCGATTGTATTTCATTTAAGAAGTGTTATGATTTGTCACAGCTAAACAGTAGTCCAGAATCATAGCTGGGATCCTGTTGGTGGCATGTATACACATATACTAGGGTCATGCATGCATATATCCTTTAAAATCTATTAAACAAAGATCTAGCCAGTAGATCCTTTTACAGTGCCTCTCCTGTCCTGAAGGTCAGCTGTATAAGGCAGGTGTGCACTCTCTCTCAACCATTTAATGGGTGGGGGAGGGCAACCATTTAGTGTCTGGAGAAAGTGTGAGGTGTCTAGGCAGCATCTGGCTGCAACTAGGGTCCAAAACACACTGCAGAAATAATCCAGTTTGAAACTGTTTTAACTGTCCTGAATCAGTGATAGGGAATCCCAGAAATTGTAATTTATTGCAGCATCAGAGCTCTCTGACAGGGAAGGCTAATTGTCTCACAAAACTACAGTTCCCAGAATTCTTAACATGATTTTACCATGGTTTTAGTTTAAATTTACAATTTAATTTAATTTGTCAGGGATGATGGGAGTTGTAGCTCTTCACCTCTGGCTCTAACTCACTACCTTGTTATGCAGCAGAGCTGACCAGCTTTGATCAGTGGTTGATGCTTCTTTCCCAAGCAGCAGAGTTTCAGAGAATAGGCTGAAGACCCTGACAAACTCTCCAAACCTTCTCTCTCTTCTTCCTGAGATGTCTCCAAACTTCTCCAGGATTCTTCTGGTTCTTGTATCTTTCCTCAAGACACCAGACAACTCAGTAGTCTTATATAAAAGATCTACTTTATTCTACTATATATAAATACTATATGCCCTACAAATCACAATCTCTAATCCACCAAAATACTCCACACTACACCACAATATGCATTGGCAAACATTGCACTTATAGCCATTGTTAGTCACCACCCACTAGTCAGTTTCCACCCAGTGGGCGTGTACATTCATTTTGATTGGTTTACACAGATCATCCCATACTTAAGACCAACCCAAGTATTTCATCATTTTACCTTGACTACTTAATGAATCTCAGGTGTTTGCAATCTATAACAGGTGTTTTCAATATACACTCTATAACTTTGTCCTTGGCTCTCAAGGCTTCCAAATTACATTATCCTTTTCACCTGTGTAGCTTCATGATTGTTCCTGCTTAGTCACTGTGACTATCACATACATATTTTATTTCTATTACTGTATGTCCCATGTTGCATTTTCCTTAACATAATTTTAATTTAATGTCAGAGCATATCCTGAACCCTGCTACTCCAACGTAGAATTAAAACACTCAACTACGTCATACCTTTTTCCATCATGTTACTTCCCTTCCTTAACTTTTATTATGTTTTGAGTAACCTAGACTGTAATTCAGATTTCTTGAGCACTGATCATTAATAAAGTTTGGTTTAATAATCTTCTGCCTAATATACAAACTTGACATTATTCACAAATATCATGCCATTCTGATATCCTGTGATATTTTCTCTGCCCTTGACATAACTAAATTAGTGGTCTAGTGGTAATTAATAACCTGTGGTTCTTTTAATTTTCATTTTTACAGAGAACACGATGTATGATCTTTAAAATTGACCAGAAAATGGGAAATATATTTGCTCCAATATAATCACAACTCCAGCTTTATCATCAACCTTGTTTACATACATTTATCTTACACCTAAAAACAAACAAACAAACAAACAAACAACACAGCTGTGTGTATTTACCAAGTTGCTTGTTCACTTATGGTGACCTCATGAAGTCCATAGGGTTTTCTTGGGCTAGGCATATGCAGCAGTAGTTTTGCCAGCTCATCTGAAATACCTTAGCCTGGGGTTGCAGACTGCCAGAAATATTGCAAATTGAGTCCACTTTTAGGGTTAGGGTTAGGGAATAACGGGAACTATAGTTTATTGTGGCACCAGAGCTCTCTGACAGAGAAGGCTCAATGCCTCAGGGAAAAAAAAAAACCCAATTCCCATGATTCCCTAGCACTAACCCTAACCCTAAAAGTGGACTCAATTTGCACTATTTCTGCCAGTCTGCAACCCCCTACATCTACGAAAGCTCTAGTAGGAAGGTGCATGGGGCTATGCTGTCAGAAGTGCATAGAGGAATTCAACAGTCATCCTCAAATTTCTTATGACAAGAGGAGGCCATTATATTCTGATAGCATGCAAACTTTTTGAAGCCAAATTGGTTGCACAACTGCTCTATGGATCCCAGCTGGGAACCCTCCCCAACTCTGCATCATTAAAATATGTGCAATCCAAATTTCTAAAATCAGCATTCCATGCTCCAAAGTGTGTCTCTAATGCAGTTCTGAGACTGGAGTCAGGCTTTATGAAAATGGAGGCCAGAATGTGGGTGACTATACTCAGCTACTGGATCAGACTACTGGCCTTGCTTCACTTACCCTGACTGATGAATTCCAGTCTACTTGGAAACAGATGGTGATGACTAAAATTTCTTCATGCCCCCCCCCCCCATCTTCTGCTCAGCATGGAATATGAAAAGGCTAAAGCAACCATCAAACAACTGGTGATAGCAGCTAGACCTAGCTAGCAACCCAAATTTCATTGTTAGTGACTTCAATAGATACTTGGGATCACCTATGGCATATTTAGCAAAACTAGAAATGCCTAAACACAATAGAGACGCATGATGCCATGCCCTCTCTTCAGCTATTCTTGAAGGTGATATAAGAGTCAATGTGACTCTGGCCAAATAGAGATAACAGAGGACGTGCTGCTCCAGTGCTCATATTACAGGAACATCCTCCTCAGCCTTACCTCTCCTCTTTCATATAAACATCAGGGACACACCAGTCAATTTTACACCTCTTTGCTGCTTTCAGGGACTAATCCAGATATAACATATAATGTTGCCAGATTCTGTGTAGCTGCGGTTAAAATCTGACAGGCAATGACCTAGGCAGTTGGCTAGTATTGATCTTGCCCCACCACATTGGATTTTAAAAGGATATTTAAATACTGTTTTTCACCTGTGTTTTTACCTTGTTTTTACCATTGCCTTCTTTTATTTGGTATCCCCTTTTTACCTGTGCTGGTCTATGACTGTAATAAAGATGAACTGAACTGCTACAACTTTCTTTGCTCAATTAGGGCCTTTGCAGACTGCCAGAAATAGTGCAAATTGAGTCCACTTTAACTGTCCTGACTCAGTGCTAGGGAATCATGGGAACTGTATTTTTTTCTGAGACATTGAGCCTTCTCTGTCAGAGAGCTCTGGTGCCAAAAATAAACTACAGTTCCCATGATTCCCTAGCACTGAGTCAGGGCAGTTAAAGTGGCCTCAATTTGCACTATTTCTGGCAGTCTGCAAAGGCACAAAGGGCCTCGGCAGACGGCTAATTGAGCATCTTCCGGGCCCGGAAGAGGAGAGGCAGCCGCACGAGCGGTGCTCCTTCCTCTTCCTGAGGTCGCCCTCGGAGTCGCTGACCCTCTGCATGGCCGGCGGTCCGGGGATGACCTCACGCCGTGGCGACCGGATGCGCCGTGGCATTTGAGTCAGGGAAAGTGCGCCCGCCGCTTTTAGGGCACACTTTCCCTGACATCTAAAAGGAGCGTCAATTTGGAGCTCCTTTTAGAGTCGCCGGAGGAGCGGCGTGGTGTGGAGGCTGAGCTCTGCCGCCGCTCCAGACCAGGGCGTCCCCAACGCCCTGGTCTGCAGAGGGGATTAGTCTCAAAGGTGCTGCAAGATTCCTTTGCACTGTCTCTCTGAGGCTTACAGCATCTGGTATTCATTGGTGATCTCCCATCCAGGTCCTAACCAGGGCTGACCATGTTTAGCTTCCAAGATCAGTCAGCATCAGGTGCCTTTAAGACATTCAGGCCACAAATAATAAATGCACAGGAACCTTACTTTCCTTCATTTGATAGATGAGAAGCAGACTCCCTCACTCCATCTTTAAAATGAGAAAATACCTTCAGTTTTACCCACTCTTTTAAAGAAGTTCTCTTTAATACACATTCAGTCTATGGTATATGTTTCCACACTCAACCTTTGGTTTGATACTGTCCCTTAGATAATTCTCCTTTTTGCCCTGTAAGGACTCTTGAAATATCTAATATTATATTTGTACCAAAAAACAAAAACAAAAACCTAGTGTCTGTGTATGTGACTCAATTGGATAAATTGGGAGATCAGCACTTTAAAGTAAGTACAAAATGGAAAAGGGCTGGGGGATGAAGGAATGTTGCAGCAGCTTTGAAAATATTTAGTATTTTAGGATTGGATAAATATTGCCTGTTATAATAGAATCGAGTACACATGTGCCTAGGAGTAAATCCCATTGAACTCAATGAAACTTTTTTTTAGTAAATAACTAGCATTACACTATATCTAAATAATATTTCAATATTAATTTTGTAATTGTATGTTCCAATTTCCTCAATAAGTTCCCTGGATTTTTTTCCTGGCCATCTGTATGTGAATATGTGTATGTGTATGTGTATGTATGCATTTCTTGAATTCTGTCACTGCACATTTTCTCCAATTATGTATGTTGTCCAAAAGCTGGCCACTAAAGTAGCATTGCCCAAACACAGGTCTCTTGCCTCAGTGAGATTTAGACTTAGCTAGTGATTTGTACATAGAAATCCCCAGCACTTGCATAATGTGTTTCAATAATCCTTATGAAAAAAATTAATGATGGTGGTTCTAATGGCACATATTTTTTTTAATTACATGTCAAGATTCTCTTTGTGATGTGATACTGCAAACAATTTACCTCATTGTAATTTAGCACTTTGGTATATAAACAAGAACAATGAAGTAGAAATGAGGAACAAACATATCATAAAGGAGTTCTCACTGCCTTTGCCAGGATGGATGTTCATCTTATTTTATCATCATCTTGTTTGTAAGATTAGTCTGTTAAATTCAAATAAATAGAAAGTAATGGGAAATGAAAAAGGAAGTAAAACACCCATGACACCTCTTAGGAGTTTAATAAATATTGAAGTTGCACATTGTTTATTAATTTCCTTGGAAAGATGTGGTTACCTCTTTTTAGTGGCATGCATCTGACTAAGGATCTTATAATTTTCATTACACTGTTCATTTCATGTGTATCTAAGCAGAGAAAGAAAGATTAGAAGAGAGAGAAATTTTCTATGTGCTCTCTCTTTTTTCTTCTGAGTCACCATGGAAAACAAATCTGTTTATATGCACATGTCTGTAAAAACATACACATAACAACTCTAAGGTAAGGGCTGACAAGCTTTGGAGATCAAAGGATGCATTTTACTCCCTAGCAAGCTGTAGAAGACTATACCTCCTCT
Organism: Phrynosoma blainvillii; assembly: GCA_026167975.1. Lineage (NCBI taxonomy): Eukaryota > Metazoa > Chordata > Lepidosauria > Squamata > Phrynosomatidae > Phrynosoma > Phrynosoma blainvillii. The sequence continues at coordinate 177,073,284 of JANUYF010000003.1, forward strand.
AGACATTTACTTTTTTCTGTATTACTATTTTAAAATTAGCATTGTCTGAAAGTTCACTTTGAATGGTTTTAGAAAAACAAAACTGGTAGAAAGGACTTTACACTTTCCAATAGAAGTGTGTAAAGAAGTAGAATAGAAAAGACTGGCCCTTCCTTCAAAGAAGAAACATCCTACTCTTAGGTCATGACTGCATGAGCCAAATATCACATCTTACCCTGCCATCTGCATAGCGAGTGGTCCTGATGAAAGAAGGGCCAATCTCCAGTTCTGGTGCCTTCTGAGGTCAGAATGAGGCATCCAATCATGTGATCAATGGTTTTTCATTTTCAGCTGCAGAGAGAGCAACCAACAGTGGGCAGCACAGTGAATATAAACATGTGAATATCTGCCCATCATTGCTCTGGAGTAACAGGTAATGGGAGCAGTATCGGGGCAGCAAGGGGCCAGAAATCTCCAATTTGCTCCCAGAGTATTTTGGCTGGTGAAGATACCAACTTTGAGGCTCCTAAGAATTGCAATTTTCAATTTTCAATTTGTTTGTTTGTTTGTTTCTGGGTGGTAGAAAAAAGTTCAAGGGACCATGAAAACAATCTTGGAGGCTGCATACAATCTGCAAGCTGTATGATTCCTCTCTCTTATCAATAACATTACAGTCCTGTTTTAGGAGATCAGCTCACTGGCTTTTATTCCCATGATAGGCATGGGATGTAAACACACAGGGACAGATTCTATCACACAGCTCCATCCCTGGACAGTACTCATCCCGTACCTGACCCAAGCTTCTCCTGGACTTTTTAAAAAGGGGCCCAACATGGGAATAAAACCTGGTATGCTAAACTCCTTCATTTGGAAGATAGGTTGGTCTGATAATCAAGACACCTAATACTATCTGCTACTATATGGCATGCATAGGTGGGTAGGTAGGTAGGTAGGTATATATTAAACAAACTGAAAAACAAACTTAATTTACAATTAAAAGATTAATAATATAGTTCATCAGCAATCCACTCATTAATTAGAAGAATACATTAAAAATGTTGATGGCTGAATAAGTTAGGCATTCTATGTTAAGCACCAATGATCACATGCTAAACACATGCTATAATGATAACAGTGGGGTCCAACAAACTTTGTCCCCCATGGAAAAAATACTGAAGTTTTTAAGTATCTTTACAACATGCCAGTTTTTACCCAATTAACAAACTGGACAATCACTCAGCTGGAGTTCTTATTTGTCAAAGGGATAATCCCTAGGCCTTTAAAGGTATTTTTGATATGTACAATCAATACACATAACCAGGAGGGTCACATCACAGCATCAAGCTTTATTTGCAACTTTGTTACATCTGCACATATAGACTTGTTTCAGACTGTTTTGCAAGCATAATACATCTCCCCTCCTTGCCCCCCCCCATATCTACATCATCCATAATTGAAATGTTCCAAAGGGCTCCTACTGTAAGACAATGAAGGTGAAAAATCTATATTTCATTTCATAATTTTGTGTTTTCTGCCAACGTGGAAGAAGGAGCAATTTAAGGTCAACCTTCCAAAAGAAGCAAGCAGGAATTGTGATGTTCAGTCTTTAATCCATTGACAGTTTTTCTGCTTTGAACCGGTGAAAGTTGTTGGTGGGGCACTACACCAACTCTGGATTTCAGTGTGGACTTTAAAAGAACTTCCATAGATGCTGAACACACTCTTCTAATGGAGGATAACTTAAACAGTCAACATTTCTCAGAAAACCAGATGCAGAAAAGGAAGCTGCATAGAAATGATATGAGAATAGAAGCAACAGCCGCCATAGAGCTAGGAATACCTGTTTTCTGTCAAAGGTAAACAACAGGAAAGAAGAGAGTTGGGAGTAGCTAATTACAAATAACTACAGTTGATCCTCCAGATTAGTAAGGATTCTGTTATGGACCTCCTCCATACAGATACTAAAAAGCATGGGACCTCAAGTCTTATTATTGTCAATGGATGCACAACATGCCATTGACAATAATGGGGTGGGGCCATCTGAGGATGCTCCAATTGGCAAGTGGCTACTTCGCCGATATGGAGGGCCAACTGTACTTACTTATAAATAATTTATTTCTGCACTAATAAAGAAACAACTATTTTATATTACACTTACATGGGGGTGGAATTGGGGGAGCTTGGGGTCCAGAAATCTTCAGGTTGCTTGGAGATAATGCTACTTCTTTCTGATGGGGGGAATGTGACCTCCTTAAATGTTGTTGGAGGAACATATGGCTCATTAGACTTGTGTTGTAAGTGTTGAGGTAAGACATGTGGGCAGTGTGTTTTGCAAAACAATCAGCTTCTAGCATTCCAGTGTGTTTGTTTTTGTGTGTGTGCTGAGTATCTAAAAGTAAAAAAAGGAAAGTAAACTGTTACATCAACAATATACATCCACACTGTTTAAAAGAAACTTGAATATTTTCAAATTCTTCAAATTACATTTAAAAAATTAAAAAGATAACTTCAATCTCACCAGTGTATAAATAAAAACGACTTTTCTATAAAATAGCTATCTTGTTATCTACTTTCCTCAAGTGTGCATAAATTAGCCAAATTTGCCATATATCATATACAGTGGGTCCTCGGTATCTGCAGACTTGCCATCCATGGATTTAAGCATCCATGGATGCCAAGCCACTCATTGTCTTTAATGGCGGCACATACACGTGGCCATGTCAACATTAGGAACAACCCTCTTATCCAGTGGTGTCATGTGCACACGGCTGTTGCCACCATTAGGAACAACAGGACTTCACCTGAAGTTCCATTCTCCCTAATGGCAGCACACAATGCCATTGGGAACAATGGGAGTTGAGGTCCATGGATTTTGATAACCATGGAGGGATCCAGAACAGATCCCCCATGGATATTGAGGTCCCACTGTACAATATGCCTTTTAAAAAACTCTAAGGATGTTATCACACGGGGCCCAATCCAGACAGAATCCAAATGAAATCCTGAACTAATACGTATTATTTTCTCATGTTTCCACACGACGTCGCTCAGAACCCCAACAGAACCCCGACAGAAAGCGGGATGATCCGAGATCTTTTGAATTTCGGTTTCTTCAGGAATTGCAATTGCGCGACGGGAATCATTTCGCATTTACCGTAGGTCTGATAACCAAATACGTATTGAGGCGCATTTCCCCGCTGTTGCCATGGTTCCAGCGAGCATTTCTCTCTCTGCATATGTGCAGGAGGCTCATTTCGGCTACATTTATGGGTTTTTTTCTCTTGTGTGTGGACGTTCGATACACTTATTGTAAATGCGCAATGAAGGTGCATTTTAATTTTTTAAATGTAATTTGAAGAATTTGAAAATATTCAAGTTTCTTTTAACTTAGATTGTACGCCTCTGGCAGGTTTTATTTGTTATTTGTTTTATTCTTGATTGTCTTTTGTACAGCGCTGAGTACACTGACAGCGCTCTAGAAATAAACTTTAATAATAATAATAATAATAATAATAATAATAATAATAAGGTAATGATGTATGTGGAAACAAGGGCTATTTCCTGTTTATTTTCGGGATGCCTCATTTCCACTTTTATTTCCGATTTCTGGCCCACGTGTGATAAGGTCCTAAGAGATATGACAAACATCCAATGATCTAAATCCAATAGTCTAAATCAAATTATCAGACCTAGCTAGGTTTGAGGCAATCAACAACAGGAACGGCCTACCAGGTTGTAATTGCTTCAGTGGATCTATTTAAGCTGGAACTGGATTGTGACCATGGTAAATATCTATATCTGCTACCCCATATGTTAAGGAGTGGGACATATCTTATTCATTTTTTTCCAGCATCAAATACCATATATATTATAACTCATTAAAAATGTTTGCTTAGGTTCAGTGTGGTTGATGGTTGTCCTTTAAAAACTGTTCCTATAACAGTAACTATCCTATTTGGGAGGACCTGAAGCTATATCTTCAGCTATTTTAAAAATAATAATGCTCTATGTCCTGGGTGTGGGTGGAATTCAAATGTTTCCCCTTCATGAATTTCCAAGTGTGGGCATATAGTACAATATCCCACTGGAAAACCCATACATTGTCAAGGGCTTCTGATATTTTCCCACGATTCAAATATATGTGTCTGATGAATGCATAAATATTTACTTAGCACAACTTATCTATTCAGAGAGACACATTTAGAAACCCATTAATGGAGAAGAGTAATTGCAAATGCAGGCTGTCCCCTGAACACCCATTACAGCCTGTTCTCTTCTGTCTCCCTGCCTGCTCTCTCCCCGTTGCCCATAACACTTTAATTTATCTGTGCCAAGTTTTTTTTTTTAGCTCCTCTTGAGAATTGTGAAATGGGCTCTTTCTTCTGAGAGAATTTCTTCTGGCAGCTCCATCAATTCCACAATCTCCTAGCTCTCACAGCAAAGTCGAGATTCAAAGCTACCCTGCAGTCAGTCATATTAATTCCACAGAGAAGTGGCAAAGTCAGCTGGCATGGTACTGCCAAGCCTTGAGTGACATCATTCCTGTTTCAGCTAAATCAGGTTCCTGTGGGGAACAATCACTACCAAAGTATGAAGGAATACTTCTGCTAATCTCCACTAACTGCTGCTGACCTACTGCAGCTGTCCTTTCCCTAGTATATAATAAATCAAGTGATGTTTTTTTTAACATGAAAAATGAAGTAATTACTCAGTGAATCCAATGGCTAATTGCACTCCTAAACCTCTGGGAGAGATGGGATAAATCTGTGTCAGGTTTCAAAATAGCAGAAAAGGGAATAATCAAGTTTATAACACTTGAAAATTGTGACAGTTTGAAAAGGCTCTAAGAAAACACACCATTTCTTGAAGCAAGAGTATGCCACAGACTTTACCAAGGAATGCTACCAGTGAACAACACACAGAGATGTAAACACAGTAGAAATATGCCACCCTAAGGAGCAAGAAGATATGTTTTTATGTTTAAGTTACAATGTCATCTATTGGATATTTATTTTATTTTATTACTGATATCTATACTTTCTATCTGTCTGTCTTTCTCATACATTATAACAAGGGAAAGGGAAGAGAAGAAGAGGAAAAATCAAGATGGGACTATGTAGCTGTGTAGGTGAAACTGATGCAATGTTTTTGATTCTGTTTTATGGCCTTTTGAGTCTGATTTGCCGTTTAGTCAGTGGTGCCCCAAAATGGCAATTAATTTTCTACCATGAAAATGAATGTTTGGCATTTGTTCCTTTCAGGCAATATAAACTACTGCAACTGAACATTTTATCAGAGTGAAAGAGGGAGAGGCAAGAGACCCTTCTCATAAGTAAAAAGTAAAACATGCAAATGCAGGTATTTAAACCCCACATTCAGGAGATTATTGCATAGTGATATAAACTGGTTTACCTGAGCTGGCTTAAACTTAGAAGTGTGCAGCATCCTGATATTATCAGACACATTTAGCTACCGAAATCCAAATTAAGGCTTGCCAATTAAAAAAAAAACTGTTCCAAAGATACTTGCATGTGTCCTTACTATAAGTTGTTTGTGAATGCATAACACATTTTGAGTTCCTACAGCTTCTTCCTTGGAGAATTCTAAAACTACTACAAGGACAACTACTTTCCATTCTCTTTCCTAAGTCTCTGAATGCTTTCCAGGGCAGTTTAGAACTCTCCAAGGAAGAGCTTGTGAAGTTTGAAGTGCCTTGGACATTTAAAAACACATTGTGTTACAGATATTAACAGAAATCAGTGGTATATTCCTTTGTAGGAGGCGGTTGTTGTACAGGATGGAATAAAGGTGAACTTCAAGAGTGTTCTGTTGAAATTAACACCAAAACAACAACAGCAGCAAATAAATTTGTTTCTTTTGTCTTCCACTGTGTTGTACACCCCAAAAGTGATATTAGGGCCTGATCAGGATGACAACATGCATATATGTGCACAAACGCTTGCTTGTTGTAAATGAATTCTTTCTTTTTATCTTTAAGGAACAAATGCAAACAAACATAAGACATAAAATGGTTTTGTGGGCTGAGTAGGGTATCTTAGGGCCTTTGCAGACTGCCAGAAATAGTGCACATTAAATTGAGGCACTGCCCTGGCTCAGTGCTAAGGAATCATGGGAACTGTAATTTATTGTGGCACCAGAGCTCTCTGACAGGGAAGGCTCAATGTCCCTGAAAAAAATACAATTCCCATGACTCCCTAGCACTGAGCCAGGGCAGTGCCTCAATTTAATGTGCACTGTTTCTGGCAGTCTGCAAAGGCCCTTAATCAAAACAGTGATTTAGCTGCATTGTAATGTAGTTCCAAGGAGTTTACATACTGAAGAAAATGTGAAGTGCAGGCTTCTAAAAGACATCACTAACTTTTCCCCTTTTAAAACATTTGTGTGAAAACAAACACTATATATTTATACTTTGCCCTTTACCCTTATACATTATGTGTGTATGTGCATTTGCGTTGTCCCTCCTTATTACTATGTAAACAGTATTCTGATACTTGATAAAGGACATCTTTGAATCACCAAAGAAACTTGAAATTAAAAGCTCAAATCTTGTCTTAAGCTGAGTCCTGCACACTTTGAACTGCCTTGAAATCCCAGCATATTGGTAGTTTTATTCTCAGGTGGTGATAAGACATTGAGTTCAAGAGATGATAAGGCACTGGGTTTGACCCACAAAGGATAAATTGAAATTTCTGATAGAGGACTGGTCTAGTTTTACATTTTTTGAGAGGGATAGAGGGCATATTACCATCTTGCTGTTTGACACCTGAAAACAAGTCTCCTTATTCCCTGTCTTAATCCCATGGGTTACCTTTTTAAGATCTTTAAAAGTTATATATAGAAAACCTGAAATAAGCCAATTAGCAATTGTCATTTGCAACCAGGTATCAACAAAGTGCATAATAAGGTTGACAACATCACCAGGAACAGAATGAAGGGGCAAAGAACAACAGGGGGGGAAGGGCAATCAGGTTTGAAATGATCAGATACCTCTCAACCAGAAGTGAAGGCACATTCATATATGGTCAGACACACAGACAGACAGAGAACCATACAATCATACATCATTAGCATTCTGAACAGCAATTTATGTTTTTCTCTGCTTGGTGGACTGAGGACCTGCACTACTTTTCTCTCAATATTGAAACTACAAGAGATTAAAAACAAATAAGAAATCAAGCTTGCTTTAGACCAAAGAGAGACAACCCCATTTGGTCTGTAAGCCAAATTTCCACCCTAGGACCCTCTGGGTGCTATATAATTTGTCAAAAATATCCCACAAAAGGCAAACAAACAAACAAACAAACTGTAAAGGTTAACTTCATTTTTTTTTTAAATGGCTATTTCATGACACACCTGGTGGGTAGGCTTTGTAGGCTATTTAAAACATGAATTGCCACTCATGGAGGATTCCAGGGGAGGCTTCTCTTTCTCTCTCTCTCTCTCTCTCTTTAATTTTTCTCCTTTTGCTAGAAAAAAGGTGGTCTATAGACATGTGGGATTGAGGATTGCCCTGGTGGGTCCCTGTGCACATCCTATTTAGAGCAACATGCACACTTTCCTAGAATATTTGCAGCAGTGAAATATTTGGTGAACATGTGTACTAAGTTTCAGTTATAAGTTTGTGTTACTTTAAACTGAGCCATATACCAGCCAGGTCACTGCTGCCTACCATATCCTTTGTGTGATCTGACAGAGTGTTTTCGTGTAACTCAAAAACATGTGGGGGGTTTTGAAGGAACATTTGACATTAAATTGTCCTGACATATCTCAAATACTTTGTAAAACTCCCCTTGGTTTCAGAAGTCCATGCCATATGAACATTACTTAATTATCAGCTCTACTAAATTAAGTTTGTCGGAAGGAAGTGGAAAAGATAGTAGTTTGAGAAAAACCATTGGACAGATTTCCAGAGATGGCAAACATACAAAGATTCTTTTGAAAAACTAATGGATATGGGAAAGTTTCTCTGAATGGGAAAAAGTTTACATCCCCCAGCTTAGAAAGCATGTATTTCCTAGAGAAGCAAATGAACTGTCATGTCTTCCTCCATTATTTTGCATAAACTGGCTTTATCCCATTGCTGATTAAAATGACTGCCTGAAGTTGAAATCTAAAGCACCCAGTTTTGTTCATTTCTTGTCTAGTCCTCCAAGAGCCAGACAGCGAACATAAGATGAAATCCTCTCAAGAATACATCTTTCAGTAGCCTTTACCTTTTCCGACAGCCAGTTTCCACTGAGACAGACAACTGTTAATCTAACTCCTTTATTCTTCTTATCCCTTTAGAAAACTAACACATCTACAAATTAGTTAGCAATGCTCAAAAGCCCAGAGCAAATGTACCAGCAACAGTATCCAAATATAGAATGGAAAATAAAATCCTGGTGTTTAATTTAGATCAATTTTAGCTAACTCATGAGATGGGACAATAAAGGCTTGTTTATAGTCCAATGAAGGTGTATCTTTGGGGGGTTGCAGACTGCCAGAAATAGTGTGAATTCAGTCCACTTTTAGGGTTAGGGTTAGTGCTAGGGAATCATGGGAACTGTTATTTTTCTGAGACATTGAGCCTTCTCTGTCAGACAACTCTGATGCCACAATAAACTACAGTTCCCATGGTTCCCTAACTCTAACCCTAACCCTAAAAGTGGACTGAATTCACACTATTTCTGGCAGTCTGCAACTCCCCTTTGTCATATCATAAGAAAAAGTGCTATTCCTCCACACATACATCAGGTGGGTCATTCAGGTAACTTTCCCTTTATACATGATGCTTATAACAGAAAAACAAGATCAAAATCTATGTTTTATTTACACCAAACACTGCAAGTATACCTGACTTCTCACTGTTAACAGGTCAAATATGGATTACTTCAATGTGCAGAAGCAAAATCCCATTGTGGGATCCATATGTAAAATGTCTTAGGGTAGTTGTTCTTTGCTAATCTTATTCTCAGCTGAAACAGTAATTGTAGCAATTTTCTTCCCACTGCATGGAAGTTTTTGAAAATTGAGCAGCTTTTGAAGGCTATTTGCAATTCATGACTTATTTTGCACAAAATTTGCACATGTCCTTTCCTAACTGAAAACAATATTTTCTGTGCATGAAAATTTTCTCCAAAGAAAACAATATTTATGTGAAAAGAAATTATTTCTTCAGAAACATGTCAAATTATTTCTGACTTATGGTGACCCTAAAGTAAACCTATCATGGTGTTTTCTGGGGCTGAGACAGCATAACTCACCCAAGGTCACCCAGCAGGTTTCCATGGCTGAGTGAGGAATTGAAACCCAATGTTCAGTGTCCCAGCCTTTCACTCAAACCACTACACCCAGCTGGTTCTCATCACAAAAATGGTTGCATCTATCTTACTTTTTATCTGTGGTTGTTGTTGTTTTTTACTTCTTAAGTTATTTAATGTATATTTTAGCCTAATTATAATGTTTGCATTTTTGTTTGTTTGTAAATCTGCTTATATTGATTTTACCTTTATACCACCCTGAGAACTCAGGGTTGTCTAGATAGGTAAAAAAATGCTGTACTCACCCCCAAAACTAGTGCTGGTAGTTTTGACAAAGTATGGCTACTTCCACTGAAGATCTATGTTTTCCTGCCCTTAACCAGCCTTTGTTCTGAACTATGCAAAGTCGAGAAAAATCTCATGTTTCTCAGAAACTCTGGAGTGAACTTGGGATCTTTTGGTGTATGAAAAAATGGATCAGGCATTATTGGTCTGATCTAGACCCCATGTGCTATAGATGTTAAGATGCTATAGATGACCAAGAGCCACAATATCCTCCTTCCCTGCACTGAGCAGTCCAGGGAAAGGGGGTGACTTGTTTTTGAAGCTGCTGCTGCCACTCCCTCATTGGCAGGAGCTCTGCCTAAAACCTGTCTGATGCACCACCATTTCTTCTTAGGAGAGAAATGGATGCCCGGATATGTGATCAACAAGGAGTCCAAAGAACCAAGATCCATGCTGTGAGCCTTCTCCATACTGGACAAGGCAGGGAAAGGGGGTGGTCTATTTTCAGATCCACTGCCACTGCTTCCTTGTAGACAGGAGGTCTATGTAAAGTTTACCTAGTACATCATGACTTTTGCTGAGGACAGAAACAGGTAGCTGAATGTATGTTCAACAAAGAGTCTGAGAGCCTGTTTCTGTCCTCTGCAGAACTGATGACATGACAGGCAGGCTTTACACAGAGCTCCTGTCTATGAAAAAATGGCAGCATTTGGGGGAAGAAGAAAAAAAAAGGATACACCAGCAGAGCCAATGAGTTGTTGAACAGGCTAGTCCACATGCACAGTAATACAGCATTGCACTGGATTCAGCCTGTTGTGTGTGGTTGTCATTATGGTTGGCCCATGGCCAGTCTGGGAAATAATGTTCCAGACTAGCCTCAGATTAAATGGCCAGTTAGACACACTCAGAATGATATAGGGTGAAATTTAAATATCATATCATCATCATTGTTGACATCATTGACATTGTCATCACCATCTGTTTGGAGAAGATTCATACTTAATTTATAAAATATTAATGAGAAAAACAAGAATCTCCTCCACACACATACATGCACAATTCAAATAATGATTCTGAATTCTGGAACCTACTGTTTTAACTGCTACTTGTTTTGATCCACTTTCCAACAACCTCTTTTACATTCCAAGAATCCTTTCTACTAGCAATGTAGCCTGGGTCTCTCTCTTTTTCCCTTTCACAACATGGAACTTGTATTCCCCTAAGGCACTGCTCTCCTACCCTGTCATAGCAATTATATTGCATGTCAGTATTTTGGAACAAACTAATTATTCAGTAGATCCAATAATTGCAACTATTCTGTGGTATCAGAACTTCTCAGTAAGTAGTATTAAGTTACAGATAATGTTTCACAGAGAAAAAAAAACTGAAGTTTTAATATAAGATCTATATTACAGAAGGGATGTGTTACACTATGGAATATTACTTTTTTAACAATACAATTGGTATAGATATAGTCCCAAAACACCCCACCATACACACAAAGTAGGTAGTTACTATTATATCATTAAAAAAAAAAAACTTCATTTTCATATTTCTCAAAAATAACTAAAATATTTAAGTTTTTTTTTTTTAAAAAATGAATGTTGTAAGTTGCTGACCTGAAGCACAAAACAAAATTTCCTCCTGTCTATTTCTTATCAGCACAATTTACAATAGATCATGAAGCAGCAGCTTAAACTAACATCTGAATCATGTGATAATCTTTATTAGGTCATAGCTCTGTAACTACACATGTAACTAGAAAGCTATAACTGCATCACAAGAGAAATTACTTCTTATTTATCATTAATTTGGAATGATAAGAAACCTATTGCTCAATCTGTTACTTCTCTATTCTGATTAGAAATTATTTGAAAAGATTTTTGTGCTGCTTAACTGGAGTTATAGTTTCAGTATTACTAAATAGATAGATAGATAGATAGCCTTTAGAAAATGTCCTTTCAGCATTGTTAACCTCAGCATTGTCAACCTGCAATTCTAAAAAGTAGATAGTCTTAAGGATGTAATCCTAAACATAGGGGGGTTGCAGACTGCCAGAAATAGTGTGAATTCAGTCCACTTTTAGGGTTAGGGTTAGTGCTAGGGAATCATGGGAAGTGTTATTTTTCTGAGACATTGAGCCTTCTCTGTCAGACAACTCTGATGCCACAATAAAATACAGTTCCCATGGTTCCCTAACTCTAACCCTAACCCTAAAAGTGGACTGAATTCACACTATTTCTGGCAGTCTGCAACCCCCCATAGTTAACAATCAGTGTATTGAAAAGGAATAGTGTGGTAGTGCTTTTATTAGACCCAATTAAAATCTCACAAAGTGAGTAAGGTTTCATATCCTTCAGAACTCTTCTCTAGACAAGAGATATGAGTGGACTATCAGGGTATGGGATTGTTTCTTCTATCTTGTAAGCTGCCTCAGTTGTATTTTACAGAGGCGGGATATAAATATTTTTATTATTTGTGAAGTCGTAGGCTTTCATGGCTGGCATCCATAGTTTTTTTTTTTTTTTTTGTGGGTTTTTTTGGGCTGTGTGGCCATGTTCTGAAAGAGTTTCTTTCTGACGTTTCGCCAGCATCTGCATGACAGTTCGCCAGATGCTGGCGAAACGTCAGAAAGAAACTCTTTCAGAACATGGCCACACAGCCTGAAAAAACCCACAAAAAAACTATTTTTATCATTATTATTAATTAACACTGAGAACTAGAAATGATAAGAAAACTTCAAGATCTGTAATAGTGGGGAGAAGCAGATGGGCATCCAGGAGTAGCCAGAAACCTCTCCCAGCCTGATTGCCCTGGGGCCATGCCCACAGCCCTGACAGTGCCTCCTTTCATGGTCCTAAACGGATCATGGCAAGGAGTGCAAAAGATCCACTCCTTCTGGGGTCAGTTTTGGGTTGCCTTAGGTAGCCCTGACATAGCACTGGGGTGGCTACCAGGTACTCCAGGGGTGTGCATTGTCTAAACACCATTCCCCTAGAGTGGCTGGAAGCCACCCTCTGTCTGTCTGTTTTGGGACTGTATTAAGATCTTGCTGAGGAACTGTCATGCAGATATAAGGTAATCTGTAAATGATGTAAAACGGCTTGAGGGTTGGCTGAAAGTCAATTAAACAATAACAGATGCTCTCCAAATAAAAATAACAACCGAAAGCAAGTTACCCCTATTTGTCTCTAGTACTAAATGATGCAAGCAAATTCTTCTGTAAGGCAATGAGGAAAGTTAAGAAATATATAGTGATCTTAACCTTCTTGTCACTTTTACAAGGGATATGGAGATAGTGGACTAAGGTTGAGATTAGCGTTAGTCCACTAGGCTCAAAAGTCAACAAACACAAAATTAGGTAGAAATACCTAGCACAGATTTTATGGCTTTTGCATTGTTAATAGATTTTTCTTTCTCCTTTCCCCATTTGAAGTTTTGGTTTAACATTCAGCATGAAAAAGAGTTCAGGCGACCCAAAAAGTTTGCTCATAATTTGTGCCATTTTTGTTGAACGTAACAAAGATAATATCCTGTTATTTTGAATCAACCTTTAAGAAACAACACAGCTAACTTTAAAAAACATCAAAAATGCAATTCAACTAAAATTAAAACTTTTTTTTTAATGTCTGCACAAAAGATAGTCCTGTTCAGTTCAGTGTCACCTGCAGTCTCAAGTAAGTAGGTGTGGTCTTATAGTCTCATTGTTTGAAGTCAGTGGTGGAAGGCTAAGAAGACATTTTTATTTCTCTCTTTGAAATCAAACAGCCAGAGGAGTGTTAATGGTTTTACTGTTGCCCCTCCATTTTCATAGACTTGGTGTCTGCTTCTCTCACCCATTCGTGGGCAGCAAACAGAGGGGGACACAATGGGGTGGGCACCAATGGGGCTTGAATATTTGCGATTTTCCATTTTTGCGGGGTGGTGGTGGTGGTCTGAAACAGATCCCCTGTGAAATCAGAGGAGTGACTGTAGTTAGTTACTTATTATAGACTTTGAAAAATGTAGTAGTAAATAATAGTAGTAGTGTTGTTGCTTGCTTTTAAGGAGATGAGATGTTATATCACAATTTAACAGTATTTGAAAAAGGACTTTCTCCTTAAGATTTGCACAAACTATCTCAGAATATTTCTGAACTATTTAGTTATAGAACATTGAACCATTTCTGCTGTTATGGTACCATTCTGAAGACTCCTGGGATCTGGTGAGTGTCACTGACATACTTAAAATTCTCTGCTAAAGTTATCTAGCCTTGTTATTCAGGGAAGGACAGCAGATAAATCTAAACACCTCACCAAACTACAAATCCCAGAATTTTGCAGGATGGAGCCATAAAATCTAAAGAGGTATCAAACTTCTATGCTTGAGTAGTGTAAATACATGCATGGTTACAGATGTAAGCACTCCTCATTTTAAAATGCACATGTTGAAGAGGAGCTACAGATAAATGAGAGAGGCAGAATGCTTTACATATAGAAGGTTAAAAATCAACCCTCTGAGATCTCCAAATAAAGAAACTTCAGAATGGCAGCACAGCTACAAAACACACCTTGTGGAGTCACTGCAAGTTATGCTAGACAACATGCAGCTAGAAAGAATCAGGATGTCATAGATGCACTAGTTGCCCTGAGACTACTACTATTACTTATTATTATTATTATTATTATTATTATTATTATTATTATTCCTGCTGTTGAAAGCACATTTTAATATGTTTAACACATTGTCTGTTTTATTTAACCCACTGGTATAAAAATCCTTTCTGTGAACTGTTGAAGAGTTCATTTTGTTAATCATCTAGGAGGAGTTTGTCAAGCATTCTAAGAACTGACTTCAAGCTATTGGATGGCTTTGAAAAGAAAAGAAAATGAATCAATAATTAATCAGCATTTTCTGGGGCAATGGGTTTTGCTGGGTGTTCTTTCCTTCTTTCTTTTTTTAACTTGTTAACTTTACCTGGTCTCAGATAATGAGGTTGGAAACATGCTCCAGAAAGAGTGTTTGACTTTTAAGTGACTGTTTGCTTTCAAGTGAAAAGTTCTACACATCCAGTGACATACCCAATAGCACTATGGTATCTGTGCCCTGATGCTAAACTCATTGCTTACAGTTATATGTAATTAAAAGATTAGGGATGGGGTGTAGCATATATCAACTTCTTGCTGATGGCCACAATCCCTGAGCCTCCTGCTCAGACTCAGATAACATCCCATCAACATATAGAGCATTTTGTCACTTCATAATTATGAAAAGGGGAAACTCCACACTGTATATACATATGTTTTGTAACTCATGTGTTTGGATCACAACTACCAGATGTCTTGCTTTCCAGAAATATTGCTATATATTAATGATGTTACAACCCCAAATACCCTGAAAGCACTAAATCCCATCTGATTTTGGAAGTTAAATAGGATCAACCCTGTTGAGTAGCTGGATGGGAGACTACAAATATATATAAATATGGGTGTGGGCTATATTTTGGAGAAAGGAACTGTCAAAACCACTTCTGAATATTCCTTTCCTAAGAAAAAAACTATGAAATTCATTGGGTCACCAGAAGTCAGCAGGTGATCGACTTTTGCAGTCTCAGATTCTCTCTCTCTCTCTCTCTCTCTTTGTATGTATGTTAGGGAGGTACCTCTTTAAATTATTCCTTCCTGTGGGGAGAGCAAATAATTTCATGATTTTCCCCCTGCTGAAGGCATGTTTTTGAATAGTGCTTAGTATTTGAAGATGCCCTCATGGCATGGTGGGATTTCCACTTCCAGGACAGTGATCTTCTCTGGACTGTCACCCTTCTCCCTTCATGGAGAGTGAAATGAGTGACAATGACCATTTTTCTGCTGCCCCCCTTTTTTTAAAGAACAGCAATAGACGCTATTCTCCTCACACAGCTGACTCCCAAACACTGTCACAGCACAGTTATTGCAGTGGTCTGGTGTTGGTGGTGAATAGCGACTGACGAGAGGAGGGGTACCACTGCCAATGTTAGAAGATCAAGGTGACAGCTGTGATACTTACTCATCTGCCACCTGCCTCCTAGTATGACTATGTGGTGGCCTGCAAGGGGTGGTGTCAAGAGAAGAAGATCATTGATGGCAATATCCTGATAGATAGGGCAGGACATGGTGGTTTTAGTGGACTTTGAATTTCCACCCCCACTTGTCACATACAGCCTCAAAAAACCCTATGATAAATTTGCCTGAGGGTCTCCACAAAGCTGAAAAAAACAACAACAAAATGGATGTCATAGGCATCTTCCATATCCTCCCAGGGGTCCTTCAAAGTTCTTAGAGGAAGATATTATAGTATGCAGCAGCTGTTTTAGGCAATGATCTTGCTTGACTGCCCTCATGCCAGCTATCACATAGTTGTTGGAAGTCAAGAAAATAAAAGTGAATCTATGCTTGAGAGCAGTGGCACTATCCTCAAGTCCATTTGAGAACTTGAGGGGGAAAACAGGCAAGAAGTTTGAGGAGGATTTTCTGACAATGAAGAGGCCCCCACTTGTATATCTTGTAACCTAGTTGGAAATGTTAGATCTGAGTTCCAGAAGAAGTAGAAAACATAATACTCATTGTGTGTAAATTTTTGTGTGAAATTAGGGCAGGATTGTGTCAGGAAATGACATGGATGTGACCATAAGGTGGAGCTGTAGGATAAGAAATGCAAGCAGCTCTGCTCCATGGGCAGGTGTGTGTGGCTTAGTAATTGGAAATATACACACCTGAGATGCCTGATGCAACAGGCATTGTTAACTGCCTATAAAAAGGGGAGGGGAATTATCTCCAGTGTGGGTTTGTTGTGTATGGTGGTTGGTGGAGTAGTTTGTTGGAGTGTTGCATAGTTGTGAGTATTTGAGACAGCTGTCCAATACTCTGTATGTATATATTGTACATAGTGCAACTAAAGATTAAAGCCCTTGTGTTGAGTGAAGGCTGGCCTTGCTGCTGTCTTTATTTGGAAGAAAGCCAGAGCTCAAGGCCGTCTGCTGCTGTGAAGGATTTTTTCCTTCTCTGCCAGAAGCCCTTTTGCAGACAACTCTCTGGAATCCTTCTCCTGGCATCCTGTCGATGTGGAACAATTCTGCACATGGTCATGGTGGACACAGCACATCTCTCTACATCCCAACAGATTAACCTGACATTATTAATCTCATTGGCATGTGTCTCTCTGTTTAAAAAAAAAAATGAAATAAAACAAAAATAAACAAACAAAGAGCAGCAATAAATAGACAGCCAAGTTATGGCTGAAGTGTGAAACCAGTACAGTGGGTGGAAAGCTTTAATTCATGATCATAATTGGAAGCCATCTTACCCACAGACCCCTAAATCTACTTCCAATCTGATAAATTCTAGCTGGAAATGACAAAGACAGCAAAGGGAGGTAAATGTGTTCAGAATCATACTGATGTCGAAGATGCAAAGACTGCCTTCCTCTGCTTTATTTCAGTGTCATCTTTCAGATATTTTTTTTAAATACCTGAGATAACAAGTATAATGTAATATGACATTTGATTCTTCATTTGACTAATTTTAGCAGGTTAGTGCAGAATCTGGAGGAGGATGACACAGTTTGTATTTGTTTGATTTTAGGTTTTTTTTGTTTTTTGTTTGTTTGTTTGTTTTTTAAGAATACAAAGGACATTTGGATAAAAAAGGCAAGGAATTTGCTATAGAGAGCACATGTTCTAAACAGCTGTTGTGGTAATAGTCTAATTGTTTTTACTGGTTTAGGGGTTGTCTGCATGTTCCCCACCCTCATGTTGTCCTGTTTAGACTATGCAGGCCAAAACCCAAGGGCCAAAATTGGGCTGGATCCTGGCAGACTGGACACAGATTCAGTAGATCCAGCCCAGTTCTAGGGTAAACAACATTTACTCCAGGTCAATTTGACCCCTGGTTTGCTGTATAGTTTCCTGGAAACTCCACAGCAAACCCTTGTTTTTAAATTCCTCCCTGTGCCCTCTGTGCCATTGCTCCTACTGAGAAGCCCCCTGTCACCACATCTGATGTGGAAACCAGGCACATGACCCAGTGTGTGGGTGCAGCTAGATACCCTGTTTCCATATCAAATGTGGTTATGGGGGGCTTTTCAGTAGAAGTGACAGAGCAACAAGATAAGGAACATGTGCCAGTAGTGGGTCCTTGGGTAGTGCAGGGACAGGCATGTAAACTGCTGCCCCTCCCCACATTGACCTGGGGGCCAAACCAGGTGAGCACCGAGCCCAGAATTGCTCTGGCTCAGCCTATCTGCTCAGCCCCTTAAATATATTTCAGTCCTTTCAAGCAACCTTGAGTGTATGTTTTCACTGTAACAGATTTATACCCAAATGAAACTGGATTGTACATTGAGAAGTGAGGCCCTAGGTTCTTACAGAGCTGCCATTTCAAAACTGGTAAATATGTATCTGTAGCTAGCATATTAAATCAGCCTTTTCAGGTGTTGCATGAAGACTAATTCCATCATGGTAAGAGACCTGGAATAAAATTTTTAGTTAAATCAATCATTCTAGAATTCTTACCAAATACCAATGCGGAAAAACCAATGTTCTGTAATGTTTCTGCATGTTTATGAATTCTACAAAATATCATTTAACTCAAGAAAGAAAGAAAGAAAGAAAGAAGTTGCACTTCTGATATTCTGTAAGGCTATGTATGCAATGGAATATAAATAAAGAATAGGGCTTAATGCACCATGTTTCTTCATGGCCCCGGACATGCAAAATGATACTAAAGGCTCACTGGCTACGTAAGCATCGCTGTTGTGTTTCCAGATTCCATGGATTTTTGTAGTGTAATTTTGAACTTGGTTATGCTGCTACAAATATACATGAATAATTAACTTGAGTTCTACTGGGCAGCTATGTATCATAAGGAGGCAGAAAGGGGAACTGTATGCAAGGTATGTATTTCTCCCCCAAAATTGAGGAGACTCAGATTGCACAGATTACATGTAATCTATTTACATGTAAAATAGTATGGCCAATTTAAAAGGTAAAACTTGCCCCCCCCAAAAAAAGTGGGGGAGCCACATAAGCATAATGTGAGTACTTCTGGAATTAATCAAAAGAAATGTTGCATCTACTTCTTCATAAAATTCAAAGCATATAAAGGCTTTATATATAGATATGGATTCATATTTTATTTGCTACAATAAATGTGTGTTTTGCAGAATGGTAACCTTAGCATCACACTACTTAGGTTTGATTTCAGGTTAGTGGAGGGGGGGGCTTTATTTAAATCCAGGAATAGTTCTAAAGTTCTAAATAAACACACACACACAGAGAAACAAGAACTTCAGTTAACACAAACATGCATGTGTTTGTGCGCACACACACACACACACATGGTTTGTTCTAAATTCTCACCACTTTGGTCTAATTCCATGGTTCAAAAGCAAAACAAAACAATATGTTCAATTATTATTTTTATCCTGACCTTGTGATGTGACCAAACTGTTCCATCCTTGAGCAAGCTGCCCTCCAATGAAGTGCACTCTATTTTTGCCTTCTGTATAATCTCCAAGAAAGCCATCATGGTGTAGTGCAGGGTAGGCAACCTTTCCCCTTTAAGGGCCGAGGGACTTCAGCTCCCAGAATCCCAGGAGCTATTGGCCAACATGGGACTATTGGCCAACATGGCTGAGGCTTCTGGGAGCTGAAGTCCCTCGGCCCTTAAAGGGGAAAGGTTGCCTACCCCTGGTGTAGTGGTTTGAGCATAGGATTACGACTCTGGAGATCAGAGCTTGATTTCTTGCTGAGCTATGAAAACCTACTGGTTGACTTTGGACAAATCACACACCCTCAGTCTCAAAAAACCATCATAGCTCCCCATAGGGTTGCCATAAATCAGAAATGATTCAAAGGCACAGAGCAACAAACAACAATATTATTAAATCCCACCTTTGCCATGTAAACCCAGTGGATGATCTTGAGCAAGATATACACTATCAGATTCAGAAGATGGAAATGGCAAACCCTCTCTGAAGAAACTTGCCAAGAAAAACCCATGATAGGTTCACCTTAGGGTAACCGTAAGTCAGAAATGACTTAAGGGCACTCGATAATAACAGCTTGGTGTAGTGGATTAAGCACTGAACTCCCACTCTGGAGGCCAGGGTTCAATTTACCACTCAGCCATGAAAATTACTGGGTGACCTTGGGCAAGTCTTGGCCCAGGGAAGCCCATGATTGGTTTGAATTAGGGTCACCATAATTGGAATGCACGCAACAACAACAGCAGCAGCAGCAACAACAACAATCTGCCTGCTTCTGGCTAGAAAGACACACCATGATTAGAACATTTGATACAGCCCTCATTCTCTGGATTTGGTCACTGTATAATTACCTGCACTCTGTAATGGTGTCTTTTTATGATAATGAATTCCTGGTTGCAAAGAAGTGCTGGGTCATGAAGATCTTAGGCACATTGAATGAGCCAAACTCCTCATGTATTGGAAGGCTTGGCCAGAAATCTTTTTAAGAGTGCAAATAATAGAGTGGCTGCTTATGTAGTAGCAAACAAAGTATGGCAAACTGATATTGAATACAGATCCCTGTACTACAAAGGAGGCATTCTTTAACCTGATTTCTGTTCCATTAGCATAACAACAAACACAATGCCAATGTCTTTGGCCAAAGCCCAGCAGTCCTTTCAACAGTCAGCATCTCAAGTTTATCACAAATGAGATCAAGCAAATACTTGACTATATGCCTTAAAATCCATTTTTTTTACCTTCATCCAGGGGACTTTGGGAGACCAGATGTGCTCTGCCTACTTTACTTACATTTTAAAGCTACCAATTATTCTATTGCTAGATAAGCATATAGTAAAATTTAACCTAGAAGAGATTGGAGCAGTTATTTTAATTAAACTAAATGAATGCTGTAGCCTGGATATCTTTAACAAACTGAGTAACAATGAAACCTTTGAATTGCAATACCTACTGGGATTTGTACAGCTAGCAATGTCCGAACTAGAGCTAAAGAACTGGTAATCCAAAGCTGCTGTTATTTTTGCTTGTTTTTTTATTCAGCTTTATCTTAAACGTAAATGTTATCCAGCACCATCAATGCCTTTTAAAGTTCTTTGTACTGAATTGCTACTGTCAAAGGCTAATCTGCTTTCTCTTTTATTATTACTTTTTTCCCTTGCCTGACAAAGGGGGATAGGTCCTCATTGTGTAAGGAAAGTGCAACAAAATGAGTTGGTTGCTCTTGCTCATTAGATTTGCTGTGCTTGTCTCACTGAGAGACAAAGGTGTGCAAACAAGAGGCTTTCTATCCTAATGACACAAGAACATTCAACAGAAATGTACCTTTTATCAGTTATGCCACTTGCTTGCTGTTCCCTCTTAAAAAGAAAGGCAAGATAGAAAAAGACAGAGGCAAGCAAGGATCTGTTTATAAAAGCATCATTTTGCTAGGATGCTTTTCTTCCACCTCCAATGCATCATGGTGAGCTTTTTAAACTGTTCTTGAAGATGCTTACATCTTCTTAGCAATCTTGAGATCAGAAGACAAATCTTTCTGTATGTTTCCATTAGAAGCAGATCCAGAAGTACAGGGAAAGCAGAGGTTTCAGATCAATGGGGGTATGTCATCTCAGTACTCTATTCACTTTTGGTGTCATGAGGGCAAGATTAGGGAGCAAAAGTCTAGGGCACCAATTGGTTTCTGACCTGTGCAGCAAAACTGCTGCAGGGAGGGGGCCTCTTTGTTGGCCTCTGTGAACAGAGACCAAATGGAGGCACCAGCTTGACTTGGTTGCTCAATCTGTGCTGTGTGACGGGGGCAACTCTGGAGGCTATTTAAGTCCATTGGCTCCTAGGTTTACATTTCATTGTGATTTTGTAACTCACTCACCCAAAGTGCAATGACAGCTGTTCTGGTCATCTAAGGGACAGGTAGGATTGTTTTTTCTCATTACTGTATTTTTGTTTGTTTGCTTGTTTTGCCTATCCCATATTGCATCGGCACAAAGGACTCGTACGCATTGTTATGGGTAAAACACTGTAGGCCACAACTTTATTCGTACAGGGTCGTAACAAATTAACCATTTTCATTTTAAGAATATTAGTAAACATCTATATCAAAATATTATTTGGCGCATGTGTACCAGCGATTAAGCTACTCGCTATTATTTTAAACCATCTTATTCTAGCATGCGCCAAGTTAAAACTTCCTTACATATCCTTTAACAATTCTAACCCCCTCCCCCCAACCGGATATGATGTCATAACCTAACTCATTATCAAATGACGTCATTAAATTTAACTATTACGTCATTCAATTTAATTAAAACTAATGACATCATGTATTATTCAACTTTATTCAAATCGTATGCATATTACATTCCAGATTAACCTATTTCCATCCCTGAGAGGGAGGGGTCCCTGCCCGCCAAATATAAGACATTTATCATATTCACAAGACCCAAAATCTAAGTTGCGACATATAACATTAATAAACCATCATTTCCAATTAACTATCACAAATTATGTTGTCCAACAAATACATAATGATTACTAACATTTGTGTAATTATAATCCACACCCTAACTAACGTTATTTGTTCTCAGGGAGGGCGAAAAACCCAAACAGGCTTATTTGGGAAAATTCCCTCCCGGCCCCCGTAAGCGACCAGCCTAAGCCTGAGAGTAAATAACCTGTACTATTAAAGGGTGGGTGGGATGGGTTGCTCGCTTGTCCCTTTAAAATGGCTGCTGCCCACGAGGTAGCCCAGGCTTAAATAGCCTGGCCAAATCCCATTCTAAAAATCTCGCGAGACCAGAAATCTCGCGAGATTTCCAATTCTCGCTTGACCTGATTGGCTGAGCAGCCCGGAAGAGGCGGGTCTTACGGGCTACTCAGCCAAACATATGCATCGAGGCCCTTCTAGGCCGACGCAAATGAGAGCCCCTCCCGACACGTCGGGGAGGCTTCCTTGTCTTCATTGAGAATCTGCAGAAGTCAGATGGGGCCTTCACTGAGAGTTCTATGTCTTATATCAAACAAACAAACAAACAAAAAGTGCCAGGCACTGGGACATGGAGGACATTCAGGAGTGAGATATGCAAAAATACTTGACATAGGATAATACCCTTATCAAGTGATGGCCAGGTGACTGCATTCAAGAGTATTAAAATCAAAAATAAATATTGCTACAAACCAACAGCTTTTCTATGACCTTGCTCTGTTTCGAAAAACCTGGAGTCAAGAACTCTTGTATTAGTGACAGGCAGATTTGCATTCACAGAATATGCTCTCTGATCACGCTACTAGCTTCCTTTGAATCTCTGAAGAAGAAAAACCCTAAATAACATTTTTCCTCATAATCAGTGACTTAGGTTACAATAAAAAAAAATACATCAGAGTAAGGCCCAATGAACACACATTTTGCTTCAAGATGAACCTCCACTGGATTGCACTTTAAAAAGGAATTAACGACAAGAATGGACTAAATTTCTTCAACATGAAGCCCTCAAGATCTGATGGCCTACAACTCCTAAAATGCCATACTATTGGTCATTCTGGTTGGAGTCCAAAATGCATGGAATGATTTACATTGGCCAAGGATGTATCTGAACAATTCAGAGTTTATTTGCACATAACAACTGAATTGAACTTCCACATCAAGAGAGGAGAAGTAGCACTGGATTCTAAGGGCCTTTGCAGACTGCCAGAAATAGTGCAAATTGAGTCCACTTTAAGGGTTAGGGTTAGGGAATCATGGGAACTGTATTTTATTGTGGCACAAAAGCTCTCTGACAGTGAAGGCTCAATGTCTCAGAAAAAAAAAAAAACAATTCCCATGACTCCCTAGCACTAACCCTAACCCTTAAAGTGGACTCAATTTGCACTATTTCTGGCAGTCTGCAAAGGTCCTAAGACACTGGGCTAGAGGAAAGTGTACAGTTCCTTCTTCTGTATTAATGCTGATTCAAAAGCTATTGCCAGCCAGTCCAAGAAAGAAACAATTGTATACAATGGGCACAAACATGGCACCAGACCCTGGCACATGAGAAGGAGAACTAATAGCTGATCCTCCACACCAGACTGGTGGAGAAGCATTGCATTAATGTGTCTATTTGACAAAGGGAAATGTATATAAAACTGTATAGAAATTCTTAAAATACATATAACCCCTGTTAACAACAACAACAACAACAACAGAATGAAACAAGGGAGTCAGCTATTTTGGATCTGATCCTAACTAACAGGGAAGACCTAGTTAGTGGGGTGCAAGTGGTTGGATCCTTAGGTGGGAGTGATCATGTTCTCCTGGAGTTTATTATACAGTAGAAAGGAGAAGCCAGGCATAGTCAGACATTCATTCTAGATTTTAGGAAAGCTGATTTTAGTAAACTTAGAGAAATACTGGGGGTGATCCCGTGGTCAGGAATACTAAAAGAGAAGGGAGTTCAAGATCAATGGGAGTTTCTCAAAAGGGCAATACTGAAGGCAGAATTTCAAACAATTCCAATGAGGAAGAAAAATGGGAGGTGCCTCAAGAAACCAGGATGGATGACTAAGGAACTTTCAACGGAACTAAGTTTTAAACAGAAAGAGCCTTCCTGACGCGTTGGGAGGGGCTCCAGGTTGTGCTGGCCAATTAAAAGAGGCCAAAGCCTGATTGGCTGGGCAGGCAGGAAGTCTCGCCCTTCCTGCACCGCCCAGCCAATTGGGATGGGGATCCTCTAGGATCCCCAGCACACTGGTAGTCTCAATCTCATGAGACTACCGGTGGGATTTGGGGCTATATAGCCCCTGACTGCCACAAGGTGGCAGCCATTTTAGTGTAACAGACAAGCGAAGTGCTTGTTTGCCAGTGAGGATTAGGCCTAGTGTGTGCGGGCCTGTTTGTGAGGCAGAAGGGAGCATGGATCAGTGCCTTAGGTTCCTCTGCCCGTTGTATGTGGGTCGCAGCCTGGAAATTTGGCGCAACCCATAGAGGATTTCTTTGGTGTCTCAAGCCCTGGGCCTCCGCCATCTTGGAGTTGGCGGCCTGGATGGAGGTGGCTTGAAGAGGGCTTATGGATGAGCAGCCTTGGTCGGCCTTTCCAGGGGCCTGCAGTGCCATGGGGCCTGCGGCTGGTGGTGAGGCACCCACACGGGAAGCCCTCCAAGTCGGGGGTGGCACCCACTGGGGGCCTAAGGCAGCCGGAGCCTGCGTTTTGTGTTGTGGGCCTAGCGGGGGGGGGGGGGTATGAGGGAGCTGGTGCCCATTTCACAGGCCTGAGTGGCTGGCCTTCTGAGCAGCTCTTGGAGTGGCCTCTGTTTGTTGGGCTTGTGGCTTTCCTTGGCTTGTTTCCCTGGAGGGGAGGCCATAGGCCAACGGCCAGACCGCAGGGCCTAGTTCTCAACTAGTGTGCTCAGGGCGGCCTGGTTCCTTATGCAAGGGAAGGCCTGGTGATGGGCCTAAGGAATATTGGCACTTGTGGAATTTACACTAGTCGGTGTATGCTGGCTTGGTTTCTTCATCCCAAAGGGACTGGGCAGGCCATTGGGGCTTTATTTCGGTCCCTGCTTGGGACAGGTTCTGGTTTTGGGGAACCGTGCTTGGGGGTGTAATTTGCTAAACTCTCCCCTTTCAGGGGGGAGGAATTTTTCCCTGTTGCTGCATACATTAATTAAATAAGAACTATATTTCAATTTTGGCTATTGGTGTATTCTCCTTAACAGGAGTACTTCAACTCAGAGTCTTTCTGGACCCTGCATTATTTATATTATTGTGTTCTATTGGTGTTTCTGAGGCTGCTGTTTAATTTTATTTCATTAAGGGTTGTAGCAATTAGAGGAACACTATAACCCTAGGCAGCCTTTAGTTAGCCTATTATCATGCCATGCAGTAAGACACAGTCTGAGTGGCGTGCAATTTCTGTGGGGCCCAGTACTGGGCAGCCAGCACCGAAGAGGCCTGATTCACAGGGCAGGGAAGATGAACATTCAGCTCAATTGGCTCAATTAGGCCGTACGATGCAAGCTTGTGTTGCAGTTTCTGAGCAGTTAGCTCGGAAGGAGATATCGGGTGCTAGATCTGGATCTCAGGTTAACCCTTCTTTAAGTGAGAATCAGGTTCAGGGATCTCATGTTACACAGGTGCAAGTGGCTGCTTCACCTGACATGTCGTTAGATAACACAGCACGTGGTCCCCCAGCTACCTCAGCTATGGAGGTTGGGCAACCAAGCGTAGCTGAGGTTATGGAACTGCTGAAAAGAGTTCCTGGTGTGGAACAACAGGGAGTGGCTGCCCCTGTGCTTGAACAGCCCACTCTGGCAGATTTGCATAATTTTGTCCAGAGGGCTGTGGTTTCAGGTCATGGCAGTGGGACGGCACCTGAAAAATCTGAAGTTTCTAACAGGGATGGGGGGGGGGGAGTTTCTCTGCTACTCCACAGCATGGCACCCAAGCTGTGGTCACGTCACACTTGGAGGGAGCTTCACAAGCATCGAGGGATGCTTCCCAATGCTTGTCTAACACAGGTTTGTCCCAATCTTTTAACTCTTCACCTTCTAGGCCCACCTCGGTATGGACTCCAGGTGGGCAAGTTGAGCAAATTTCCGGTTCAGATGCCTCTACTCCTGTTCCTCTTGGGGCACCCTCGACATCTTCAGGGGCAGCCCATGTGTATGACTCGAGGATTCTCAGTCCCTAAGGGAAGTGACTCAAGGGCGGTTGTGACCATGGGAGCATTAGGCCTAGCTGGAATGGACAGAGCAGTGGAGCGCAACCCTTATGCTGGCATGTCTACTCCTTTGGGATTACATCTCCCGCTTGCTACTAAAGAGAGAATTTGGAAAGGGCAATACATTGACTTTTTTCCCCTTACATTTTGTGACCCCAAGCCGAGGATTATGGTAAAGGACAGGGTCGCATTTAGTCTTTCAAAGGAATTCCAGGCTCACAAGCACCCTAGGATCGAGAGGAACTTTGTGAACTGGATGATGGGATTTACCATCTATAGGAGTGTGATTGAACAAAAAGACCCTTCTAGGTCTCCTGATTTCTCTAAGTATCAGGAGATTATGATTAAAGCATACACAAATTGTCATTTTAATTCGAGGGGATCCACATGGCTCCAGTATGACGAGCAGTTTAGAATGAGAGCTGTTTTGGACCCTTCTTTATCTTGGCAGCATGTTCAATCTGAGTTGTGGGCGGATGTCATGCTGGGGGCCTCCCCTTCGAGCAGGTGTGACAATGGCTTTGTGCCTATGGTCATGCAGCTGAAAGGGCAGTATGTGAGGCCTAGCACGGGGGAGAAAAAAGCAACAGGTCTCTGTTGGGACTTCAACACAGGTAAGTGCAGGAGGCAGCCCAGCAGATTTGATCACAAGTGTAACACCTGTGGAGGTAATCACCCTAGCACATCCTGTTATAGAGAAAAGAAGTCTGGAACTGGGGTCACCTCCCAACCAAACAAAGTGGGAGGAAAAAGTGCCAACGCCAATTAAGTTGGACGTTTTGGCTGCATGGTTGCAGATTTACCCTAACTGGGATTCTGCACAGTATTTGTTGGAGGGTTTTTCTTATGGTTTTCGTATACCTTATTCTGGTTTGAGAGTTCACCGATTTGCACCTAATACGCATTTGGTGAGGGAGTTACCAGGGATAGTGAGGGAAAAATTAGCAAAAGAACTGGCTGCTGGTAGGATATCTGGCCCCCTATCAATATCTGCTTATGTCGATGCTAAGGTTGTCACCTCTGGATGTTGTGCCAAAAAAGGCACCAGGTAAATACCAATTAATTCATAATTTGTTATATCCTAAAGGGGAATCTGTGAATTTTGCTATTGATCCAGCCTTGGCATTGGTGAAATATGCATCATTTGATTCAGCAGTGCAAATGGTGCAGGCATTGGGTAAGGGTGCCCTGTTGGCTAAGTGTGATATAAAATCTGCCTTCAGGCTTCTGCCAGTACATCCTGAGGATTTTGATTTATTAGGTTTTCAATTCAAAGGGATGTACTACTTTGATAAAGCAATGCCAATGGGGTGTTCTATTTCTTGCTCCGCTTTTGAGAAATTTAGCACCTTTTTGCACTGGTTTGCTGTCAAGAGGTCAGGTAATCACACTATTACCCACTATTTAGATGACTTCTTATTTGCTGGGGCTCCTGGATCATCAGGGTGTGAGGATACCTTGTCAGCATTTCAGGTGTTGATGACTGAGATGGGTGTCCCTTTGGCGGAAGAAAAGACGGAGGGTCCTGGCACCCGTCTTACTTTTCTGGGTATCAAATTAGATACGGTGGAGGGAATATCCCGCCTTCCAGTCAAAAAACTGGAGGCAATGAGACATCAGATGAGGTTAATGAGGGGAAAGAGCAAGGCCACGCTTCATGATTTTCAATCCCTGACAGGTTTGTTAAATTTCACTTGTAAGGTTATTGTTCCTGGATGGGCATTTTGTGCTCATTTTTACAATGCCACAAAAGGGTTTTTGCCCCATATCACCGTATTAGGATTACAAGTGGGATACAAGCGGATTTGAAGGTTTGGGAGTCATTTTTAGAACCATTTAACTGAGTTTCTTTTTGGAGGTCTGAAATGCTCTTAAAGGTGGATCTCCAGGTACACTCCGATGCTTCTGGTGCACATGGCTTTGGTGTCTATTGGAAAGGCCAGTGGGTGGCTGAAAGTTGGCCTCGGTCTTGGGTAGATAATGGTTGGACCCAGATCTTACTTTTCTTGAACTCTTCCCTATTGTGGTTGCAGTTCATTTGTGGCCAACACAATTTGCAAACAAAACTGTTTGATTCTGGTGTGATAACCAAGCAGTTGTTCATGTGGTGAACTCCCAAAGCTCCAAATCCTTGAGGATGATGGCATTGGTTAGGTCAATGGTTGCATAATGTTTGAAATATGATGTGTTGTTTCAGGCTCACCGTGTCCCTAGTTTTCTAATCCCTTTGATGGACACCTTTCCCATTTTCAGTTTTGCAGGTTCCATCAACTCACCCCGGAGGCAGCAATACAACCACTGGAGGTACTGGCACATCTATGGAGCCTTGGAGAATAGAGAACGACAGGGAGATTCTCCAGTCTGTCGCTCTTTCAACACACAAGTTGTACTGGCTCGCAATTCGAGCTTTCAGACAGTTTCTGTCTGTGTCAGGAGAGGTTGAGGTTTGGCCCCTGAGGGTGGAAATTGTTTTGCGTTTTGCAGTCCACCTTAAGCATTCTGGTTTGTCCCGGTTATGATTAGGGGGGAGGTTGGCAGCTCTGTCCTTTTATTCCAGAGCAGGGGGGTTTACCGACCCTACTGTGGATTGTAGACTTTGCAGGGCTTTGGAGGGATGGGCTAGGGAGCTTCCTGCGACACGAAACAATTGTTTGCTGGTTACAGGAGTGATTCTCATTCAGATTTGGCAATCCCTCCAAGCTTTGTGCTCTTCACCACAGGAAGTTATTTTGTTTTGGGCGACTTTTTCTTTGGCTTTCTTTGCCGCCACCAGAATAAGTGAACTTGTCCCCGGCTCCCACTCTGATAAATCAGGCAGGGCACTTTGTTTATCTGATGTCCAAATATTAGGGGAGGGCATTCACATCTGTTTCAGGTGTTCAAAGACTGACCAATTGGCTAGGGGCCAAACTGTAGTTTTGTCTAGGGCAGGGGTTGCAACCTTTTTGAGCCGGGGGCTGAGTTGCTGTCCCTCAGACAATTAGAGGCCAAAGCACCATAAATAAATAAATAAATAAATAAATAAATTTTAAAAAAATTAAAAAAAATAAAAAATATGCATGTACATTCTCTCAGCCCCAGAAAAGCCATGGCAAAACCCCTGTGGAGATTTTGCCAAGAAAACCCCAAGAACAAGTAATAACAACAATGATCAATATCATCATGGTGGGTGGCGATGGCTGCGGGGGGTGGTGGGAGGCAGTGGCAGCAGGACCAGCCTGGGGCTGGTCCAAAGGCCTCAGGGGGCTGCATACAGCCCCTGGGCCTTAGGTTGCCTACCCCTGGTCTAGGGAATCTGAGGGTCAGATCTGTCCTGTTTTGGCATTATCTGACTACTTCAGAATCTTCCCGGCTACCCCTGGGTATTTGTTCCTCCATGTTTCAGGCTTTCCATTGACCAGTTCCAGTGTTGATCTGTGCTGTGGGAGATACTGAGACATGCTGGTTTGCCGGCGGATCAGTTTTCTTCACATTCTTTTTGAATTGGGGCTGTGACTTCCGCTGCTGCTTAGGGCTTAAGTGATGATGCGATCCGACGGATCGAGCGTTCATGTTCTAGGGCTTTTAAATCCTACATTCATACTTAGTGGTTGGTTGTAATGTTGATATCGGCTAGTTTGAGTTATCTATTTATTCTAACTTTTGTCCCTATCGAGCAGGGTCAGAGCAGGGTGATGTATGGATCATTGGTCACAGCCTTGTTTTTTGGGCTGAGTATCACATCCTTCAGTATCGATGAAACCCGAACTTAGGGATAGAGGAGATCCATCAGATACGCTGGTTTGGACACAGGGGCATGTTGTGGGGAGCTCTTCTCCCATGTATCATTGAGTTTTTGGCAACTGGATCACCACACAAGATTTTTGTGATTCATTTGGGTGAAAATGACTTAGTGAAACTTCCTTGTTTCCAGTTGGCCAAGCGAATCTTGAGGGACTTGCAAGACATCCAGCGAAGATTGCCTCAAACAGTAGTCATGTGGACCAAGTTTTTGCCATGCCATATTTGGACAGGGGCAAGGAAAGACTCTTCTATCAACACAGCTCGTCGGTGGTTGAATAGATCTGTGGCTAAGCAATGTGGGGATTTGGGGTTTTGGGTTGTGGAGCATGTAGGAATTCAAGTTTATATGCCTCATCTGTACCGGGACGATGGGGTTCATCTTTCCCCCGAGGGATGTGATGTTTATTTAGATTCTACTGCTCGTCACATTGAACGAGCTCTGCTGGGGGGAGGGGATGGCAAGCTAGGTTGGCCCCCTCCTGTGGTGGGCAGGGACCCCCCAGGGGATAATTCAGTTGATTGAAATCACCAAATTGGTTTACTTATTTGGATGAAGAGTAGACGTCATAGGGTTAACTGAATTCTCTATGATGTCAGAACCTAAATTGATGATGTCACAACTGGATTACGTCATGTGTTTAGTTATGATGTATAACCGGTATTGGGAGGAGAGGGCATATGATTTATTGGTTTGTTCTTGCCACATGTTCAGAAGGGCTTGGTTTACCCTGATAACTCATTTAGTTATTTGCATTGACACATGTGTCAAGAACAAAATAATTATGATGGATTTTTTTTGTTATTAAAAATGGTTTCAACCCTGTACATATAAAACAAATTTGTGACCAATTTTTACCCAAAAAGAATTGCATGCAGAATCTTTTGTGCCGGTGCAAAGAGCCTCCCTGATGCGTTGGGAGGGGCTCCAGGTTGTGCCGGCCAATTAAAAGAGGCTGATTGGCTGGGCGGGAAGGAAGTTCCACCCCTCCTGCACCACCCAGCCAATTGTTATGCGGATCCTCTAAGATCCCTAGCACACTGGTAGTCTCAGGTCTCGTGAGAATACCAGTGGGATTTGGGGCTATATAGCCCAGGGCTGTCACAAGACAGCAGCCATTTTAGTGTAGCAGACAAGCGGCCCAACTTCCGAAAGTAAAAAGAAGCAGTTTTTGATGAGTTTCCATTTGGATTAACCTCAATTTATCTCCATTTTAACAGTGACGTCGTCTGAAAATCTAACCGCTTTTGCATTTTTTTTTCTAATTTAAAGCCCCATTTCTACACGGGATTTCCCTCGTGTGATAAACTCAAATGCTTCTAACAACAACTGAACTGAATGTGACTGATCTGGATGTGGGAAAAGATGGAAGGCCACAGAAATAGGCAAATTTGCCCCATCCCTCCCAAGGATGTGCAACATGAAAAGGCCATCATCTTCATGGCATATTTGTGAGAAGTGAGGGATATCTGGCTGGTTAGATGCTGGGAAAACAATGTTAGATTAACAGGATCTGTGTTCAGAACTATCAAGGCAAGTCCTTACATTCTTAAAATAAGAGCAAATCTAATTTTTGAAAACATTGTTCAAGACCCTTTTTCTGGAAACAGTAAAAACAAATATCACTGCAGATTTAAACAAATACAGCCAGCAGGTCTAACACTTATTGTTGAGAACATTGGCAGGTTAGGGCAAAATTCCTGGCAGGGCTACATTTGCAAAGTTGGTAATTTCAGTTGGAAATTAAATTTGACCTGAACCACATATCAAGCTGTCAGTTCCATTCACCTAAATTAAATGTAACTTGTGCTGCCTGAACAATGAAAAACAGCAAATTAGTTGTTAGGCATTTCTTACACAGTATCTGAAGCACTTTCAGAAAACTCTTGAGGCTAATCTGATATGGAAAGCCAGGAAGGGCATCCTTTTAAAGTATATGTGTGGTGGCTATATTGAGAACAGTTGTCAAAAGAGGCAGCAGGAGAATCTGAAAACTTTAACTACATTTCACCTTGGTAAAAGCAATTAATCTCTATTCCCAGCAGAGCAACTAAAAGGAGAAAAAAGGAACACAGGACTCCCCTTGGGGAGGAGGGGGCAAAATAACTGCAGTGCACATTAAATATTCAAAAGGCCATTAGGTGCGATTAAAGAT
This sequence comes from Phrynosoma blainvillii, assembly GCA_026167975.1. NCBI lineage: Eukaryota > Metazoa > Chordata > Lepidosauria > Squamata > Phrynosomatidae > Phrynosoma > Phrynosoma blainvillii. The sequence goes on from JANUYF010000003.1 coordinate 177,105,438, forward strand.
TAATTCTTTGTCAAAAGATAGGCCTTGGGATCATTAAAGGTCATGACTTTAGCCTTAATTGTTTGGCTTATTGTTTTTATTTAATTAGCTTAGCTTAATGAGTCTTTGGTTATTGATGTTTGGGTCATTGGGATATTAGCCAAGAGGCTCATTGTCTGACTTTGATTCTGCTAACAATATAGTGAATACAACAGAGAAAAGGGAACACATTCATACAAAATATAGCAAGATACTTAAAGCCAGAATAGTGTAGTCCACCAGATATTGTTGAACTCCAACACCTAGCATTCTTCACCACTAGGTTTGCTGGGTAGGACAGGCAAGATTTACAGTCCAACAGAATGTGGAAAGTCATGCAGTTCCTACCCCTGTTTCAGGAATAAAAGTTGGGTCCAATTTCTGTATACCTACTGAACTTACCATGGTTTCCCCACAATGATTTCTAAATCCTAAAATGTTGATCAAGACAAAAGAGATCTGGAATTAAACATTGTCTCTCTCTAAATCATAGAATTATGAAACTATAGAATTGAAAGGGATCTCAAGGGACATCTAATCCAACTCTATGCTAGTGCATGAATCCTTAGCTAAAGCACTCCCAAAAAAGAGACTCCACCACCATACAAGGTAGTCTATTAAATCTTTAAGAACAGCAGCATACATGTACAGAATTGGAGAAGGAGGAACATTAACCCCTGCTCCCTGAGCCAGTTTTCCAAATGAAACCCACCTTTTCAATCAATTCCTATGGTTTGCATTTATCAGCATGTAAGAGACAGGAGAACCCATCATGCATCTCTGAATCTCTCATCTAGTTTGGTTTGGTTCTTAGTGAACTAATTGTCCTTGCATAAAATATTATGCCTGAGGGTGAAAAATGGTGAAGAGAGATGGTTGATTGATATTTATAATGCACTCTACCCCAAAGTGGCAAGCATAAATTTTGTTTTAACTGCTTTTGCCTGCTGTTATCTTGGGTTAGTTCTAATTGAATTAAAAATAGAAAGTGACAATTCTGGATGGTTTATTCTGGGAGCTGTAGTCCCCAAAGTATTTGGGCCCACACTACCATCACACAGGTTCAGGGAGGTGACACCTTTGCTGGATCAAGCATGGGGTTGCAATGGTGGAGCACCAGGGTTTAAAAGCTCAGAATGCCCTCATGATCACATTCCCATTTTATGCTCAATCCATCTTCTTTCCCTCTTGTGCAGTGCAGGCTTTGAATAGTTTCTGGGACAGGTAGGATTTAACCCCCTTTTTTCCCTACCTTGTACTGTATCTTGTAGGACAAGGGGCATTGGACAAGGGTGGTGATTGTAAATTGGTAGTCACTTGGCAGGTAGTGGGGAAAGAAGAATCAGGTTCTGAATGAGTATCAAGAGACATTATTTTTGAAAGATCTCTGGAATTGATCCTTTTGGTCATAAGACTGAGGAGGTGAGAAAGATACTACTCTTCAGGTTAGCCCGAGGTTCAGCCTCACTTTAATAACATGACTTAAGTGTTCCTTCTGTGGGCCTTCCTTGAACTAAGCATTCAATAGTATGGTGTGTTCCTAGGGTTCAGGTGCCTCCCTCCAGAGGTGACTTTGGAAATGACTTATTTCCTGCCTCAGCAAACTCCACACTAGGTGCTCCTTCCTTTAGAGTTCATAGCTAAAATAACCTATTTATTTAATAGGTTAAATAAAGTGCCTTTGTTCATTTCACATTGATGACCAACTGTGAAATAAAACGACCAGACACAAAATTTGGATTTTAACAAGGGCCACTTTATTTGACCTAAAGACTATTTAAATGACTTGAATGTGGGAAAGAGCAATATGGGAAGTAACCTGATGCAGGTCCAGCTGAATCCAGATGTCACCCCATTATCACTTCCTCAAATCTCCCTTGGGTGAAACACCTGAGCCAAGGGCAATAAAATACCATGGGTTAATTCCCAGCCATGGAAGGCAAACCCAGGACACCCCCACTAAAATATCATGACATTATGAAAGGAGAGAGATAAATCCCAGGTTAGCCCCAAGGGCAGGGTCCTTCCCTACCCCCAGGTCTTGACCTGTTGAGGCTGTTCCAGAGCCATACTGTCACCAAAAGGGTGTCAAAGTATACAACCAACTCTTATATTCTCCCCCACTACCTGCCAATGACAACCTATTTACTAACACTACTCTATGCCAATGGAAGCAGTCCCTGAGATACAATATAGAATTGGGGGGAGGGGGAGGATAAAGGGGAGAAAATTCCTATCTGGCCCCAAGGTGATCAGCAGTGCTCACACTGCACTTTTACAGAAAGAAGTATGGAGGGTGAAGGGGGTGGCTTAGCATTAAATTACTTCCAACTCCACCCCATTGCTCCAAGTCATCTGAAATTTGGCCTCTATTCACGGAGGTAATCAAAGCTGCCCTTCCCTGCCTTCATCATGCTGGTCCTGAAATGCAGTCTTGTGTTTAGCCTCTTTATTTTTTAGAGTGGGTTAGCAACACTGCCACACTCTGGAGTTTATCACATGGGAGGGAAGCTCCTAAATCCCATGGATAAATGGGGGTTAAATCTAGGAATATCCCACAAAAGTGGGATTGTTTTCAGATGACATTGGGCAAATTCAACATTATCCTGACATTAACCTGTGAATAAAGCAGCAAAATTGTGCCACTTTTTACTTTTTGGAAAATTCAAGGGTTAATGTCAGGATAATGTTGAGTTAGCTTGATGTTTCTGAAAACAATCCCGCTTTTTCAGGATATTCATTGGATTTAAACCCTGTTTATCCATGGGATTTAGGCACTTTGCCTCCCGAGTGATAAACTCCTCTGTCCTAAACACAACTACAGTACAGTACAAAACACAACTACAAAACTTTTGCATATATCCAACATGTCCAACAGATTTTGGAGGCAAACATCTCAGGTTTAATGTGCTACTTGATTTCTTTCCATACATGCTGGAGCAGGTACAATTATACAGAAATCAAACAGGGCAATCAATCTAGAAGCATGCTAGATTTTACAAAAAGTACAACACACATGACAAAAAAAAAATCCTCAAATTATTAATGTACATTTGATATTGAGGGGAAATACATACTACACCTGGAGCTAGTAGCCACACATGTGCTTCCACAATAATTAGAGTGGATCCTGGATTTTTAGTATATAATAAATCTTTGGATTTGGTGTAAGTGATTCTATTTGTGAGTGTTCCTGCAATCTCATTCTTATTTATATTTCATTTCTGAAAACTTTCCCCTCTCTTTATAAACATTACTGGTGACAAGCAAGTAACTCCTGTAACTTCTTTTATTAAAATATAGATATATCCTACTTGATGTATAATATATAAGTAATACATTATACAGAGATTTATCTCATATTGAAATCTCAGAATCAAAATATCAATACCTTAGCTTGTCAGTATTTCTCAGTGCTTTAACACTACTTTGAAAACTAGCTTATTAAAGACAGAGTGATGAGTTTCAAATAATAAAAAACGTGGATTCCTCTTTCATTACTGAAGGTCTAAGATGTCAGAATTTCAGAGCATCGTTATATCATCATGACATTAGAATCTTTGTAGGCAAACATGCAAGTAAGATTTTATACAGTACTTTTTTAAAGTAAAGGATCAACTGTCTTAAATTGTGCCAGGTTGCAGTATCATGATCAAAGCTGGTCATTTTAGCTGAGACAAAATGTTTGCCTAAGAAAATGATATGTCGTGTAAGATGTTCTCTTCCCCTCCTCCTGCATATGGATGCACGTGCGTGTGTGCACGCACACACATTGAATCAGCAACATTTACTGGAATTTGTTAATACACTAGACCACATGATTCAGCCAACAGTGCTTGCATTTACATTTCCTCCATTATGCAGACTATGAAAAACCCACTACAAAGATCCAAAACATTTATTGCACTGGGAATTAGCTATGAAGCTGCTATTACCAGTAATGGGAATTCCATGGCTCATTCCCCAGCACAGCACTGGAACCAAACCCTATCTCCTTGTGATGGTTTTTTAATTGATAACCACATGCTGGCCAAAAGGTTTGATTAGATGTTGTTCTGATTGTTACCAATGTTGTGATGAATTCTCATTCTGTGTTGCACTACCTGTTAACTTCCATTTATTCATCTGTGTAATTAGCTATTTTTATCTTTCCTGACCATAACTTTGTTTTGGCCCAAGTCTGTATCGGTTTGTGAATTGGGGGTGGGGCAGTCTGCATACAAATTATACACATTTTCTTTCTAATATGCATTTTTTTTCTATGCACTTTCCTTAGTATTTAAACATTTTGCAAATAATGTTTCCTTAATGTAGGGGGTTGGTAAGGTGCTGCCTATGAGCCCCCAAAACTACCTAAGCCTTTTTCATGCACAGTGCCCCCAGACTTTTTGATTTAAAAATGTCTGACATTGCACTTTGCCAACAAAATTCAGCAACAACACTCTAGTGCTCTAGTCAATGTAATGGTCACTGTCCTAATCAGTTTCATCCCTCCCCCCGAATTTTAGTCAATATCATCATAAACATCATACTAATTACAATCAATTCAAGTATATTTAAGATTCATATAAATATAAATAATAATTCATTATAAATTAAGGAATTTTATTTAAAATGAGTGGAGGGCTGATGAGTTTAGTAATATATAATGAAGTACTTTCAATTAATTTCAAACTATTTTGCATCTATGTATGTATTGGCACCAGACCTCATTTGATCTTGGAAGCTAAGCTGGGTCAGTCCTGGTTAGTATTCGGATATGGGAATTACAACAAATAGCAGGGGCTGTGGGCTAGATTTCAGAGGAAGGAAATGACAAAAGCACCTCTGACTATTGCTTGAGTATGAAATTCATGGGGTCACTATATTTTGACAGGCAACTTGAAGGCACATACATATGTACACACTCATACATTTTTAAGTACCACCCTCATCCCCCATTAAAAACAACAAAAAACAAAATAAAACCCCAACCCCAATGAAAAAAGGTGATTGGTGTTTGATCACTCTGAAAATTGGTCCCAATTCCACAGTAGATGGCAACCCTCCCTAATTTAATATATTGCTGTGGACCTTTCCCAACTGCAGGAGTTTGGTTCTGCTCTCTCCACACCCTACAGATGAGGGAAAAACATGAGAGCTCAAGCCCATATTTGTCCATGGGTGGTGACGTGTTTATGCCCATGTCAGTGTGCCCATAGACATTTGCTGTCATTGGATAATAAGGGGTGTGACAAACCATGGAAGATCAAATCCATGGATGGTTAGCCCACCCTTCTGTTTTTTTAACATATGCATTTTAAGATATAAGATGCAAATTCATCATGCAAGTGTGTTCTTATCTGTGTGAAGCATGGGTGGACATTGGCATAGGGATGATGGGGGCATTTTTTGCTCCAGTGATTCCCACATAAACTGCATCATGCATCCAGGAGTGCCAGAAATGACATCATAATTTTCAGTCAAATTCTGGCTAAATAAAGGTCTGAGTGGAGTGGGAATTCTGGGGTGCAGGGCAAGGCAAATCACTACCATTGTATATGACTTTGGACAGCCTGACACAATTTTTAGACTTTGAAGAACATTAAACAGCATGATGGCTTGAAAGATGTAAAGGGACTGTCAGGACACTCTGGGGCTGCAAATCTGGAGTTACAGTTTCCCCACCTCAGCAAACAGATTTGGAAAGAGTAACTTGGAATATTTGCACACAAATTCAGATGAAGCAAAGTCCACCTCCACCCCTGCCTAGAGGACATCTTGCCCTCAAAGCTGATAAAGGCAGTACAGATAAAGATGTGTGGAAACAGCAACCATGTGCAACTGGGAGGCTCCATTATAAAGAAACTATGAACATTCAGCTGTATGACCATAGGCTTTGCATTTTCGTACTGTGTCCAAGATGGGAGGGCCAGGAAGTGTTATCTTCTTTTCCATATCTCTGTTTGATCCCATGGGCAATTGAAAATATCTTTGGTCATTCAGCCCACCTTTCCCTCCTTAACAATCTGTTTCTCAACTTATTTCTGCACAATTCTTGTCCCGAGCTTCTTCTTTCTCCACCTATCTGTCTCTCAGATTCTTACTTTTCAGCTCATTTTATTATGGTTTTTTTGTACTGTTCTTTTGTGGCCCTGTATTTGAACTCCCCTAACTCTTAATACTTTGTTCCACTTTTATTTGCAGCCATCTGTCTCTCTGTTCTGCATGCAGCATGAATCTTCCTTATCTCTATCCGATTGCATTGGAAGAGTGTACTTCCAATACTTTCCATTAGATCACCTTTACATCAAATTTGCATTCTACATGAACACTGAGAGAAGGCACACTGACCCGATATTGATGTTTGTCTAGAACAAAACTGTTAGAATGGAAAGGGTTTGGTTTTCAATTACTGTGTGAAAGCTTCCACCTACTCAGAAATTTCACATCAAAATAATATCACATTTGGAAAAGAAGACTACCCTCTCATTCTGCCTTTTATTTTTATTATTCATGTTGCTAAAAAGGGATAAAAGTCTTATTTGTCATGCAGCTTTGCCTAATCTTTCTCCATTTTGAGGAGGGCATTGTCTGTTCAAGCATTACAGTAGGGAAATAGCATTATGATAGCCATGAATCTTAGGTGGCATATTTGTAAAGGCTCATCTATTATTACCTTCCACTAAACCCCAAATAATCCTGCACAATTAGCTTTGCAGATTCCCCTGAGAGCATTGGAAATGCAATACTCTATCCCTACCAACTTGATCTTGTAATCTATGTAGGGGAAAATGAATTGCATTCACTCTGAAATTATCCTAAACCATCTGGTGCCAAGGCTTTTCTCAAATGTACCAATGTTAAGTTCATTATTTTATATAATTACCTGTGCTAGATCACAATCAGGTTCTCCTATGAAGATACAGTACACACCAAGTATCAATGGACAGCCATGTTTAGGTATCTGCCATCTGTTTCCTTCTTTTTGAGAAAATGTGTCACACATTTTTGCTTCACACAAGGCAACAGCATCCTAGAATCACAATGAGTAAGATAAAAACCTGGATGCTTATAATCTCAGGGATTTTTGCTTATATTTCCAATATTTCCTTCTCATTCTCAGCAAAATAGAAATAATTTGTGACATGCTGAAAAATAAGCATGAAATGTGCTGTGTAGCACTTGGCAACAAATTAATGTAATGATTACTACATTAGTAGTAAAACAAATAAACATGCATACAAACAAACAAGCAGGCAGGGAAAAGTGTTTTATTCATTTTATTGACATCCTATTCTACCCAGAAAGAATCGGAAAAGTTTGCATAAAGGTTATCCCATTTTATCCTCACAACTATCCTTCATGTTGGTGAGGCTAAGATATGGTGGCTGCCCCAGGGTCATTCCATGACTGCCATGATTGTGCATGAGGCATATAAGTTCAGCCTCTCATGAAAAGTACATTATTCTTGCCACTACAACACACTGGCTACATCTGAACTGCAGAAATAAAGTAGTTTGATACCACTTTAACTGTCATGGCACAATGCTATGTAATTTTGGGATTTGCAGTTTTGTGAGATAGCTCTGGTATCACAACACATTAAAAATCTCAGGATTCTATAGCATTAAGTCATGACAGTTAAAGTGGTGTCAAATTGTATTATTTATGTAGTGCAGGTGCAGCCACTGCCTCTCTTTCATTTAAATGTCTTTACTCAAAGCTTGAAATTCCTCATAACAGTATGTAATGTTCATCCTGAATATCAATAAAAAACCAAAAAGGTCAAGATTGATACTACCCTTTTGTCTTTCCACAGGAAAGAAACTGTTGGTAAAGCTATCAGATATAATTTGTAAATATTGTACTAAGCTATTTTCTTAGATCTTGTCTAATAATATGTTGGCTTATTTGACAGCTCTTCCATTGTTAAGTCAATCTGAATGACAAATGATGTTTGATTAATTTATCATTAACTACAGCAAACTGAGGCTTCATTTTGTTTATCCCACAGTGTTCAAGCTACTCCCAATTTGTTCCTATGTTTTGTAGTCTTTGCCTAATCCTAATAATACCTATACAATTATACAAAGTGAACTAGTGTTGGCATACCATAGTTGCTAGCATAAAATGGTTGACTTGCTGGAAATCACTTCTGCAATAATATTGTCAAGAAAATTTAGCTAGGAATGGGAGAGAGAATCAAAATAACACTGGCAAAAATAGAAGCCTTTAAAGAATCCATATGTGCATTAATTATGTATTAGGCACAACAGGCAGTGTGGTTTTGTTGCAATTACTGAACACCTTAGGTGGTACTATAATGCATACATTTCCAGACAAATTATATTTATTATTTGAAACATGACATTTTGTGGGGATTTCCCACTCCTCCTGAGTATAGTACTGTGTGAGAGAGGAATGCACACACATACACAACAATCAGTTCTTGTTCAGATCATCAGATGTTCTAGTTTTTACCATTTCATTAGCTAACATTTCTGCCAATCTAGCAGTTTGAAAGCATGCAAATGAAAGTAGATAAGTAGGTACCACTTTAGTGGGAAGGTAACAGCATTCTGTGCATTCATGATGGCCACATGACCCACAGAGTTGTCTTTGACAATGCTGGCTCTTTGGCTTAGTAACGGAGATAAGCACTGCCCCGTACAATCAGACACGACTTCACAACCTTGTACTTTTTTAGATAATATGCATTGGGGACAGAAATAATATTTGCTCTTCAGATGTCAGATAATATTTTTAAAGCAATATTTGGACTGACAGACACAAGCTAACTAGTGAGAATGATTCTGAAAAATGCAACTGTACTGTAGGCTTTCTTTTGTAGTCACTAGCTAAAAAAAAATAGTTATTTCTTTTTTGGAAATTGACATTGACACCCTCCCCTCATCCTGAGTTACAGCTGAGACACTTCAGAAAAACAAAATAGCAGTCAGGCATAATGGAGAAATCCTATGCTTTGGGTGATGACCCAAAATGTAATATGAAAAGGAGATTTTGAGCACTGGTCCTTCAGTTTTTAACTTTTTTATTTTTATTATAAATTTTATTGCTGATAAAAACATAACAAAAAATACCAGACAAAACATAGACAAAACATAAACACATGAAACAGCTAACCTAATACATATAACATACATAGACAATTAAAAATTTTTTTGACACCTTCTAATCTATATCGACTTCCTAAACAGTGCAAAGAGATTAGTCATTTATCATTTTACATAACTATAAACCTCGTATATCAAACATCACAGACATCAAATTGCGTTAACCAAGGTGATTATTCCTCTTTAATTCTTCTATAAAACCAGTTTTCGGGATAACTACTTATCTAATAAATATCTCTGTCTTATCAATTTATACCAATGTAATTTACATTCCAAGTTCTAAAATCTATGCCCACTCTGATACCATCAGATATGTATACTTTTTAAGATTAATCCTTTGACATATATTTCTATATTTATTTATATACTTGTATAAAACAATCAGTTATGCTAACTATACTACTTAATATTATACCTTCAATACACATCAAATACATATTTGTTAAATATCGTTGTGGATGATATTGAAAAGGAATATGGAAAATTAATGTTTGTTTTGATAACAGCAGCCAGAATAATCTATGCCAGATATTGGCAGAAAAAAGAAGTTCCTACTTTAGAAGATTGGAAAACAAAAATATTCGAAATTTACGAAATGGAGAAACTCATCTATTAGGTAATAAATCAATGTCTGAATTTTATAAAAACTGGGCTCCATGGTATAGATATATGAAGATGATAATATTTAGATGAAGGAAATTAAATACAATGTATTTAGGGATGTAGAATAAGAATAAATCAATATGTCTTTTGCTAGATAGAAATAAGGAGGTCGTGAAAGACGGCTCTAAAAATAAAGACAGAATGACTGGTTTGTCGATGTGTAGTTTTTAACTTTTGAGGAATTGAAGAACAACCTTACCAGCACAATTTAATAATTTTATTTCTAGATTAGATACTTTCAATACTGACAATTTACTTCATAAAGATAAACTTGGATAAATCATTGATAAAATTTGGCTTTTATGTTTACGTTATCACTGAATAGAAGGAATAATTGAAAACTGTTTTCAGTTTTTTTGGGGGGTGGAAAGAATTTAGCAACATTTCAGATACATATCTGTATTTGAAATGAGGAAAACTGATAGAAACCAAAACCAGCATAATCATCCATCAAGCCCCAGGAGTTTGAACATTTATTTAAGCCTTAGACTTGAGTTCCTGTGAATTCCTGAATTAGTGTTGTTCCTTCTTTTTTTTGTTTTTCCTGAGAATCTCTTCTATGATAGACAGGTTCAACTTGGTCCTCTCCAAGCAGAGACCATACTTGCTTTATTTGGCCAATACAAATAGAAAATAAGTTTGTTTAATATTGTTTTTGAAGATTTTGCTTCAATTTTCAAATGACTTCATATTTAATGTGGAAAGAATATGAGAAATATAATATAATAAAATAAATCAGAACCGACATTTTTTTACTGTCTCCCACTATCTATCTCCCACTAGCTCTATGTGTCTCTCATATCTCTATTTCAATAGACTGTTGTTAGGGAAATATCCATTGTTGTGCTCTCTAAAATGCTCAGGAACATGCCATGTAGAATGGCATGTGACAGTGCTATTAATGTTGTTATAGTTAAAGGATGGGGAGGAAGGCTGGCTTTCTATGTTCTGAGGTACTCTCCAGAAGCTCAGGTAGCTGGGAAAAAATATCCAATTTATATGCAAATATATTCAAACTCTGCCAAATTTTTTCTTTTAATCTTCATCCTGGGCAAAGTGGAAATTTAAAAAACATCTGTACAGCCCACCTAAAGCTTCCCTTCATCCTATCTTCTTTGCAGAGCAGAGTATTGATATTGTGAAATTATTTGAAGCCACGGATTGAGGAGGTCAGTTCTGAGCAGCCCATGGACACTGCCTACTTGTCTGTGGTTTTGTGTTTGTTTGTTTGTTTGTTTAGAAATTCAGAAGGATAAGTTTTTATTTTGAATTTGTACTCCAAACACTGACATACACAGACACAAACACACTTACAAGTGACATCCAAATCAGCCTTATAATTCCATGATAATAAGGAGGTTATTTATTATCCTGTATGGTGGATGGTAATCATTTTGAATTGAAAATAGCCCCTGTGCCATATGCCAGAGGAATGGAAATGGGGAGACAGCTGGAAGACAATAATCACCAAGTAAATAACCATATCTGTCATCTTTCTGAAAGTGAAGGACAAGGGCAAATGTGCCAGGAAGAGCTGGATAAGAACAACTTATTGCAACAAGAGACTCAAAATATACTCATCCCTTATGTGTGAGTAACAGGTTCATTTATCACTGAGCTGTCATTGTATTGCATATGGCAGTATGTGCAAACTAAAATATGAAGGAAGAGTCTATGCAGCTGGAATAAGGTGGCCAATTCTAAGGTCAGAGCCAGAAGCTCAAGTGAATGAAGCCTTGTGAAACATAAAGAATACCTACTGATACTGATGAAAGTTAAAAACAACTTCTCAGCTGGTGGGAGAAAGTGGTCCATCCAAGTGAAGCTTGACATATTTCATTGTATGGGGTAGAATATTTTACAGTTCCTTTTATGTTCCAGAAAGCTGTACGAGCATGGTAAAATTTTATTCACAGTCCTCCTGGCTTCTTATTTGGTCATCACTGGCTGTGGTAAATTACCACTTGGTAAATTTGTGTCTCTGTCCACCTAGCACAATAGCTTAATCATCATATTGTGCATAAACACAGTCTAAGGGCCAATGCAGACAATCCATTTGGGGTGGCTCTGGGCCACCCCTGTGAGTAGCGGATTGGGGCCATGGCAACCGCACACCATGGCCCCGATCCTCCTTTTTGCCGCCCCAAAAAGAGTGGCAAAATGCTGCTCCTTTTTGGGGTAGCAAAAAGCCATCCTTTGAGCCACTGCCGTGGCTCTTTTATGCCCTTTTGGCACAATGTGTGCGCACACTGCACCAAAAGGACATCCTGATGCCATGCGCTGTGTGGATGGGTGTGCAGCATCGGGGCAGAGAGTTAGGGCAGAGTCAGGGTGGCTGGCTTGTGGCTGCCCCACCTGAACTCCACTCTCAGGCCAGCCCTTTTGGCCAGTCTGCATCAGCCCTAAGGCAATACTACTACATGTCTCACATTTGTCTGTGTGGTGATTAGCTTCAGCACTCCTTACCTAGCTTACTCATACCAGCCTTTTGGAACAATGATATTGGATCTTTCTAATACCTATGTTGATTTACAAATAAACAAGTTAAGCTCAGGAAGAGATACAGCACTGAACACCCAGATATCAATAATTCACTATTCCCACATCTGTCCTTCTGGGAAAACAGCGACTATTATAAAATATTATTACAGAGCCAAAAACATCACTATGACTCCACTCACATCCCTCTCAATATGAATCTAAACTGCCAGTCTTTTTATCTTTTAAACATATTCCCCCCCCCCCCACCACGTTCTTGGCCAAGGGTAAAGGGAATGTGAGGAATCTGTCCTTCAGATACTTCCAGTGTATCGCATAGGAATGGATAGACCATTTGGAAATATTTGGAAAATGGTAGGAAAAAATGTGTTTCTCAAATGTCAGAAATCCCCAGTGAGAAGAAACCTGGAGTGATAAAAATCTTCACAATTCAGAATTTCTTTTGGGCAAAATTTGTGCCAAGTTGGCAGAGGGTTGTACAAAGAAAAGCTGTTTCTGTGTGGGGAACAGTATTTTTGGTATTAAAAAGTGATATGCAAATTGTGCACAGAATTGGTTCAAAACTGTAAAAACTGTGCTTAAAAACTGTTCAGTTTTAACATTGTTCCCTTCAAAAACAAAACTAATGAAGAACAGTATCCCTATTATTGAAAGTCATCTGTTTATCTCCCTAACAAAGGGAAAGGAGTGGAAAACATTGCCAGGATTGTTAGCAAGTCCAAAACTTGCACTGAAGTATGGGCCTTTACAGACTGCCAGAAATAGTGCAGCTTGAGGCCACTTTAACTGTCCTGGCTCAGTGCTAGGGAATCATGGGGACTGTAGTTTATTGTGGCACCAGAGCTCTCTGGCAGAGAAGGCTCAATGTCTCAGAAAAAAAAATAGTTCCCATGATTCCCTAGCACTGAGCCAGGACAGTTAAAGTTGCCTCAAGCTGCACTATTTCTGGCAGTCTGTAAAGGCTCTATGTCTTATCACAAAAATCATGACAAAATTATTTTGATGGCATCCTGCTCATGCTATAACTTAGCAGATACGTGTTGTGTTTGTGTATGTGCAAGAGAAAGAGAGAAAGGAAAGGACAGAGAGATAACAGAGAAGCTAAGTGGGAAAGATCTGGAGTTTCAACAGACAAAGTACTTTTGTTACAAAGAATATCTTGGCACTTTTTCAGTTATTCAGATTCAATTCAGAAGGTGAAATGGTTTTAGAAAGAGCATTCAAAGAAGAATCATGGTTTGGTGAAATTCTCATGGGAAGAAATTTGTACTTCTTCTACTTAACTTTATTACAAAATGGCTAATAGATGTGTGTTATTCTTCTGTCTTTCACTGTAGAATCACTTCTCTGATAGTTTCCAATCTTCCTGACTTCTTGTACTTCAATTAAAGCCTAGGGGAAGACAGTCATGAGCCAACTCCTCCCATGGGGCTTTTTTCACACCAAGGAAGTTCAGGCTGCTGGGACAGCTACAGAGCAATGAAGATACAGAAAGGAAAAGCCATCAAAATAAATTGTAAGGAGGCTTTATGGCATACTGAGAATGTGATAGAAAAATGGAAGCCTCTTTCATAGAGGAAGAAAACTTTAAGGATTTTGGCACAGCAGTAGGACCGATTCCAATACTTTCCATACACATTTGAAATGTGTCTTGGCTGAATGTGAGGAGGGTAACTGAAACTGTTGTAGCTTCCTTCATCTTCCATTGGATATTCACCAGTTTTTGCTTTTTTATATAGCTACACATTCAACAGTTATAAATGAGGATATCAAATGTTATCCTTCTCTTTTCCTTGCTATCAACAGACACACAATTTGTACCTGTGTAAAAGTGTTTTTAGGAAGGGAGATATATGATTTCCCCCCCCCTCCCGAAACAATCAACACTAAGACTAGGCTTATAAGTGGGATAGAAAAGCTATTTTTGAAGATAGCCGACATCCAAAAGACTCTGCTAGTTTATTTGTAAAAAGAGCAGGTAGTGATATTTTCAGTCTCTAGTTACTAGTACCACTCTCTCATCCTAAACAAAAGGTCAGTCCTGAAGGTCCCCTGGATTTTATTGTTTTCCAAAAAATTAGAAGTCAAATGTTTCCACACATTTTAATAACAATGTAAACACTGAAGCAAGCAAATAAATTTGTAGGTTACTGTGGGGTTGGGGCAGGAAGCTGAAGTGAAAAGGGGAAGATAAATATGTCAGGAAAATGACATGGATGTGACCACAAGGTGGAGCTGTAGGATAAGAAATACAAGTAGCTCAGCTCCATGGGCAGGTGTGTGTGGGTTAGTAATTGAAAATATACACACCTGAGATGCCCGATGTAACAGGCATAGTTAACTGCCTATAAAAAGGAGATGGGAATTATCTCCAGTGTGGGTTTGTTGTGGATGGTGGAGTAGTTTGTTGGTTTGAGAGAGATTTATGAGTATTAGAGATGGCTGTCTGATACTCTGTGTATAAATTGCAAATATTCTTGATTCCACTATGTTTAAATGAGTATTTTTGACTGTCCATAAGTACAGACATTTAGATTAGTGGCTCATTTTTGATCATTCAAAAACACAGGGTTCTGGTTTAATTCTGTTTAGCAATAATCATACACAATTCCCAATTCAAAACTGCACACCTAAACAATATAATGTTGATCTTATTGTTTATAACACAACTGCCTTAATTGTACAGGGCCATGAAAATGCTCAGGGAGACAGTAAGCATAGGCCAAAAGGAACTTCATGGGGAAAAAAAATACTAATCAAGCTTAACTTTTGGATGCCCTATGTCTTTGATACAAATTTGTTTCAAAAATAATAATTGCAATGTTAGCATTTAAATCAATTCCACATAATTTGTCCAGGGGTAGAATAACCCACATTTTACTTATAAACTTTGCCTGCATGAAATATTTTTCCAGCTAATGTGATTCTGCACTCCTTCATAATTTCCAGCTCCCTACTGTTTCTCCACTATTCATATACATTTATAAAACCTATTCATTGATTTTCTTTTCAGCAGGTCCTTAAGGGGAAGAGAATCTTAAGCGAACTCTGAAAACAGATTGTTTTTCATTCTGTTCTCATACATACATGTACAATCCCTTGAAAAACAACTCCAGAAAATGCCAGAAACTCATACCACAAGGATCTCAATCACATAAATGAGAATATATACACTTTGGTTGACCCTGGAAAATATCCACTTCATGCTAAATAATAATCTAGTAATAAATCCTTAAAATTAGACCTATATTTCTCATAACAAATTGCCCTTATTCACAATACATCCCTTTTCAAAGCTTAATGAGAAGCATGGCACTACCTTTCCTGAGTTTTTTTTTTCCTCAGTTACTACCAGTGATGATATTCTCAGTACCATCTGCTATCAAAAGACTGATATTCATGATGTATCCCATTCATAAACATTAAGGATTTAATTGCACCAGCCTGTTGTCCTACCACAATTGTGCTAGTTTAAGAATGGAAACATACTGGTTTGGCATCATTTCTTATCACACTTTCCTCCATGACAACACTTTGGTGATCCACGGTTGTGTGATAGCAATAGCAAGTACATTTCTATACTGCTTATCAGTGAACTGGCACTCCCTAAGTGGTTTACAATGTGTAAGCCAATTGCAGTGTGTAAGCCAAGCTGGGTACTCATTTTACTGACTTACAAAAGGATGGAAGGCTGATCAAACTCACAACCTTGTGGCTGCAATATTGGCATTTAACCACTGCACCACCAGAGCTCCCTGTTTCCACACTGCCAAACATCACTTTCCAGGAGGAAAGGGAGACATGAGCAATCACTGCAGCCAATTACCTGCTGAAACCAGCTGCTGCATGATTCAGACACAACAACAGGCTTTAGAGAGGTGTAGGCAGCTGGGATCATTTTTCTTGGTCCCTCCCAAAGCATGGGGCTGCTGTATGCATACTAACACAGAAGTCATATGTTTCAGAAGAAAGGTAGGAGACAAGTGATCCCAGTTGCCAACTAGTTCCCAAAGCCAGAGGCTATGTGAACAGCAACTGGTTTTGGAAAGGTGCTTGGAAGGGCAGGGGGAGGAGGAGCACAATCACACCCACTCACTCCACCTGATTGCATGAGAAGTGGAACTGCAGCAGAAGTTCCTATCACAGGAAGGCAGTCATGGAATGGCAGCGAGATTGAAAGCCTATTGGTGGGTTTTACCCTTTAATGAAAATATGCACTATAGTAACAAAAAGAATGCAAGGCAGAAGCAGGCTTGACACAATGTTGTGTGATAAGTACTGGCGAAAAACACTTTTATCCTGTTAAAATTCCACTCTTTAGTTTTATATGATAAAGTCCTGAGGCTTATTCACATATTACTCTTGAGTTGGGCATAAGAACCTGATCATGAAGAGGAACTCCTAAGCAAGAAGAGCTGCTCACAAGAGTTCTCCCTGAGTCCTTATATTGAGAGAAAAGTGGGGTATAAGTATATAACAACAACAACAATAATAATATCCCAACAACACATAATCTTTAATCTCCTACATGTAGGAGCAGCAGAAGTAGGATCTATTATTAAGATATCTACCTCAACACATGGACATCCAATGGCAGCCATGTGAGAGCATCAGGTCAAAGGAGAGGGCCAGTTGTATGACCCTAGTTACTTCTGTGCCTCAAAACCTTCTGTATGAGTAATTTGTGAACTAAAGTATACTTTATTTCTTTTCCCTAGGCAATGCACAAGGATGGAAGATATTATAACATTTCATTTGTTATAGAAAGACCACCATCTTGTAGAGTTTGTGATAGCAAGATTTTCTATTCTGCAGAGATGGAGGACCAATTAAACTGGATGATCCCCATAGACTGATGAATCCAAGTGGTTTCTTGATGGCTCCACAGTCAGATTCTATTCTATTGGCTGACTATCAAATCCTCAATCATACTTTGATGGGGGAAACTATCTAGATGACATATCTTGCTGGTAAGCCCCATGATAGATAAGAGATAGGGTGACAGTGGCAATAGCTTGCTACACATTACAAAAATTAAAATTAAAAAAAGTACCCTCTTGATTCCAGAAGACCTGAAGATGGAAGAAGATAGTAATCAAAACCTGGGTTTGTTATGCATTGGACAATGAGCCTTAATATTTATTTTAATATGCACTTTTTCCTTCACTTCCATTTCAAAAAAATGGAACTTATTACTTAGTAAGAAATTTAGAATTCAAGGCTAGCCCATGCTATTTTGCTGGGTAAAAGCAGAACTAGGGGCCTTGGCAGACGGCTTATTGAGCTGTCTTGGAGGCCCAGAAGAGGAGGAGCAGCCACACGTGCGGCGCTCCTTCCTCTTCCTGAGGTTGCCCTCGGTGCTTCCGGTCCTCCACACGGCTGGCGCGCCGAGGGCAACCTCCCGCCGCAGCGTCCGGACACGCTGCGGCGGAAAAGACAGGGAAAGTGTGCCCTATGCGTTTAGGGTGCACTTTCCCTGTCTTCTAAAAGGAGCGCCAATTTGGAGCTCCTTTTAGGGTCGCCGCAGGAGCGCCGCGGTGTGGAGGCTGCAGTCCCACGCCGCTCCAGACCAGGGCGTCCCCGACGCCCTGGTCTGCATCCCCCCTAGGTTAGCCACACTGTTTTGATAGCTGGGGTATAAATTCACAGAAACACTTTTTTTTTCTATTCACTGGGAGTAAATAAAGATAACAAAAAATTAAAAACTAATACTTTGCTTCCCTCTCATGGCTCCCAAAATAAGTTGCTTGAGGGAACAATTTCTCTTTATTTCATGGTAAGACCAGTCCTGCTGCTGCTACCCACATTTTCAGTGGTCATATTTACAAACTATTCTGATTCCTCCATATTTTCTGATTGAAAACAGCAGCCACACAAAGAACTATCACACTGAGTTATTATCTTTCAGTAATTTCATATAATCTGAAATGTAAATATAGCTCTTGAACATTTTTTTTAAAGTTCTCTTAAATTATACAGAAAGATAACACTGCTTCTGGCAATCTCCCTTCTTTTCCCCAATTTTAACAAGCTAAACATTTTTAAAAGCTTTCAACCCACTAAGTATAACAAAGCTCCAGAGATAAGTAGTAAACAAAGTCAAGAGGACATTTTCAACACATAAGGAGTTAGTCTAGGACTGAGGGGGAAGTACGCAATGTATTTGCTCTCACATTGAACTGTACTTTAGGGCCTTAATAACCTTTCTAGTGATGTTGCACTAACTGCTAATCAATATCAATTATTTTCTTCACTATAGAAACAAGATTTAGTTAACCCCTTGAGTGCATTATCTTTTTGGAACACAGCATTCATGTCATAAAAGAAGCCAGTTCTTCACAGGAACATGACAGAAGCCATAATACAAGGAAGACTCTCCAAAGAAAATAAGGCAAGCTAGACTTACTTTGGCAGGCCAGATTTACTTTGCAGTGTGTCCTCTGTTTGTCCCCAACATCAGTAGTATGGACACCATTTCTTACGGAGAAAAAACAAACCAGCTTGATGAAGATTCAGATCACAAAGATTTTCCTCATGTGGGAAATGCAAAACCTATAATTGTGCAAAACTCTTTCCTGTTTCTATTTTAGGATGATGATGATGATGATGATGATGATGATGATGATGATGATGCAACTAGATGTTTTAAAGGGTTGAACATTTTTCCCAAGGCAATGTGATTGCATAGATATTTCACCTTTTAAAAATGTGTCACTATTTTTTCTCTTCAAAATGATGTTGACTGGTCTTGATATGCCTTTCAAGCTCAGAGGAAGATGGAGACAAGAAGGACTCAGTCCTTGGTGTAATCACTGTCCTCTTCTCTCAAACACTGAGAACACACATACCCAGTGCAGTCCCTAAACACTTTCACAATGTCTACACAGTCAGCTGTGGAATTGGACAAAATACCTTTAAGAGTATAGACAGCTTCTCAGAAGGGATGAAGTCAATAGTAGGACCAGACCAGAAAGATTTCATAAGACCCCTGAAATACTCTGAAACACAGCCTTTCTGGATACAACACTTGGCTGTCCAGGGACATGCTATGTCTGATGACATGCTAACTAATATATTGATATCTATGGGCCTTATCCCACGGGGTCCCAAGCAGAAGATATCCAAAGGCAATCCAAAGCTAAAACGTTTTTCCTTTCCTTGTGTCCACACAATATCCAAAGGCAATCCAAAGCTAAAACGTTTTCCTTTCCTTGTGTCCACACAATATCCAAAGGCAATCCAAAGCTAAAACGTTTTCCTTTCCTTGTGTCCACACAATATCCAAAGCTGAAACGTATTTCACCCACTTGATCCGAAGTCAAAGGGGATCTTTTGACATTCGGATTTTTGTGGATTACCAAGCGAGGCACGGGAGGGAGCCTCCGCCGCCTCCTCCTCCCCGGCCAGAGCCGCCTCTTCCCCTCTTCTTTTCCTCATTTTCTTTTCCCATCCCTCTTTCTCCTTCTCTCCTTCCTCTTCTTTCCCTCCTCCTTTCCCCATCCCTCATTCCTCTGCTTTCTCTCTCTCTTTCCTCTTCCTTCCTTCCTTCCTTCCTTTCCCCATCCCTCCTTCCTCTCCCCCTCCTTTCCCTCCTTCCTTCCCTCCCTCGGAGCTCACTGGAAGCCGGTTTAAGGCAGGGAACCAAATTCCAGAGCAGAGGATCGAAATCTCTGGCAACAAAGGGAAACTGCCTCCTGCCTCCCTTCGGCGACGAGCCAGTCTTCCCTCCTCAGAGAGGCAGAGGCAGAGGCAGCCAGCCGACGGAGAAGGAGGAGAGAAGGAGAAGGAGAAGGAGAGAAGAGAAAAAGGGGAGAAAGAGAGGGAGGAAAAAGGGCCAGGGACTGGCTCTCCTCTTCTCCGGATGCTGGCATGCAGGGAAATGCAGTTTCGGTACTGAACTGCATTTACTCCTACTTCGGTAAGCTTTTGCTTACCTTTCGCTTCGTGGCCAGTGGTTTGATAAGGTCCTATATCTAATTGGATGTGGTGGCACAAGTGGTTAAGATGCTGACTCTGTTGATTGCAAGATCAGTAGGTTGGCAGTTAGAGGCCCAGGTGCCATGTGATGGGGAGAGCTCCCATCATTAGTCCTAGCTTCTGCCAACCTAGCAGTTTGAAAGCATGCAAATGCAAGTAGGTAAATAGGTACCATTTTGGTGGGAAGGTAAACAGTGTTCTGTGCAGTCATGCTGGTCACATGATCACAGAATAGTCTCTGACAACACTGTCTCTTCGACTTAATAACAGAGATGAGCACTGCCCCCTATGGTCGGACACGACTTGACAACCTTGTCAATGGAGAATACCTTTACCTTTTATATCTCTATCTCTATCTCTATATATCTATATCTATCACTGAACTTTGTATCATGGTGGGGCTGAGAAATGTAGCTATAGTTGATGTTACTGCTACTGCTTCTGTCCTTGGATTAGTTATATGGGTCACCATGTGCAGTCAGGGCTCATGCTCTGAATTGGATGATCTCAGTGGATTTCATAGCCTTTATGAAGTTTTGCTACATGTTGGAGCAAATCAAAGCCATGAAAATAAGTAAAGAGTTTTCAAGGAGTACTAAAAATAGCATAAATAAAAGTTAATTTTTGGCACTGACATAATACCAATTTAGAGTACTTTTAAGTAGTTTTATCTCTGTACTGGTAAAATAATGAATTATGTACCACTTCTGGAAATGTTCTTAGTGTCTTAATGATAGTAACTGTATTACCATTAGTTTTATGCATCCTTTATACAGCAGTCTAGGAAAAACACCATTAATAATACCAGAAGTTGAGCAACTAGGTCAGAGAGAAGCTATTGGTAGCCAATCCCGAATATCAAAATTTACAGAATTGATGTTATGTAGAGGTTTTGCTACAGTGCTGCACATAAATATATCAGCTCGTATAGCTGGAATGTGGAATGTGAAGATCAACTCACTAAACAATCAAAATCAAAACTTTGTTATGATATTTGTAGTCATCTTAAATTTCAGCTTGGTTATTTCAGATATTATATTTGTTTCTAATATAATCCATGACGAGAATACTAGCAGTTTTACTTTGTCTTATTTTACACTATCAAACACATTGGAAATTAAATAGAATTAAAATTTGCAATGATCTTTCTGAGATTCATTTGTCATTTATCACAATATGTCACCATATGGGAATAAATTAAAGAACATCTATTAATTCGATGGGAAAAAATAACACATAATGAGCCTCTGTTTGGAACAGAAGAACTCTGAATAAAATATTTCAAAGTGATGCCAATTATGATTGTTATGGAACAGGAACATTCATGCAACAAAAACTAGAATAGGATTTTACAAAGCCATCCTTGATCAAAGAAATTATAGAACTTTGTTATGTTTTCTATGAAGTAAATTAGGGTGGAAATTTTGTAATGATAATAAAGCACATTTTTTCAACATGCATATAAATCATACTCTAATAACTGGAACTAGTAAGACCCACTCCTATACATTACTCATATATGACAGTCATGTGATGAAGCAGGAATGCTAGTCTTGTCCCCAGTATTACATCTCTGGGCTACCCTCTTCCCATGTCTATGTATTGCATGCCAATATCAGAAAATAAATCTGTAAGTATAAGCAGTTGCTTCCACATAGGAGCACCACAGGACTGCACCATCCATACAACCAGGTGATTCAACTGTACTGGTTGGGGAATACATGTTTGAATGGTTATATTTTCAATACAGAGACTCTAGGAAGCAGGATTATCCTAGAAACATGATGCTGGCAGGTGGGACTTCATCATGCAAATGCCACTAGGAATGGATGAAAATTGTATTTTACTCTTTTTGATGAGAATATTGGAAAATTTGCAAAGTTCTTTATAGTTGGAATGGGAGCTGCTCCAGACATCAGGGGGTCTCTGGCCCGGGTGGATGGCGGGCAGCCATTATTTTTGCCCATGTGGCCACTTCCCTGGCCTGCATGGTCAGTTCTTCCAGCCCCAGAAGTTCTACTGGAAATTCTGCCCAGAAGTCCTGCCCCCTCAGTGCAGGATCCTCACTCAATAACACTAATATGACTGGTGGGTACAAGTCCATCTCCATGTTAGGAAAAAATATACCTCTTGAATTGGACTAGTGGAAGTGGGAGATAATTTTTTTCCAGCTCATTTCCATTGAATTTACCAAAATTGGCAAATATCTTCATATTAAGAATTGATAGCATTTGATAATTTTGTCATATATTTATATATGGCAAAGCAAACTTTTTTTTGTCCCTCCCATTTCTAAGTTCCACATATGAAATTAATACATAAACAGATCTCACCTCTAGAGCCACTTCTTCTGGATATCCTTCCAAATACATTTGTCTCTCCACATTTGCAGCTTTGACTTTTTGTGGCTTTGATGATTCATTGATTTTATTAATGTGTTTTCTCTGGGAATATTTAGGTCCTCCAACACAACTCTATGGTCAACTTTAACCAAAAGTCATGCTGAAGGACCTAGAGATTCCTAGAGCATTTGTAGCTCCTTCAGCACAATTCTATGGTCAATATCAGGCAGATATTGACCACAGATTTCCACTGGAGGGTTTAGAGATTCCTAGAGATGTATTATCTCAGTAAAAACATAGTGTTTTTGTTATTTGCAATTTTTTTCACATTCACAGGGGTCCTGTGCCCCTAACCCCAGCAAATGTGAAGGAATGACTGTATCTACAAATACATGTTTGTGTATTTTTGTTGTAGGAGGGGGATAGAGAGAAGATGGTCAACAAGGTAAGAAAAACTTCCCATTTTCCTTAATAGTCACTGTCAATGTTGCCAAGTATACTTTTTCTTTAGAAAGATGCAGATAAAAGACTCAAGAAGGTTAGGAGGTGGCTGAAGAAGGCCGAGATTTAGGTTAGATTTCTGAGATTGGCAGAAGGGAAGGAGAAGTAGAAAGTATATGATTGGCAAAATGATCACACCTCTACCCATGCAGCCTGACAGTTTCTCAGAGAAATTTCATATAGACATTTAAAAATAGCAGAGGGGACAAGATGAAACTCTGAGGCTCTCAAAATGACAAACAACATGAAATAAGACAATCTGGAGAAATAACAGAAAATACCCCACTCAACAACACCTGGAGCAATTACAATACCATGCTCCAAGTATCACTGTGTAGGGATATAAAGAAAAAGAATCATGAATTTCTTTATCCTCAGTGAAATGTGTTGTATTGATACCAATAAATAAAATGCAAACAGCTGCAAGATTTTTCATACTTTGGGAATTTGTTGTTGTTGGTTTTTTTAAAAAAAAAATTGCACAGGAAACAGGATGCTCTGTAAAATAAACGGTTCTTTGGCACACACAAAAATGGAGGGGGGGAAACCAATTTGCAATGTGTGTTTGTATGTGTGTGTTACACCCCTCTCCTCTGTAGCAGAGGAGAAATTTATACCTCTCTCCTCTGTAGCAGTGACTGAGAATAACAGCAGCATAGCAAACCTAGTGGGTTTCAGCTTCAGCCCCGCTTTGGCAATGTGAATACAAGCAAATCCATCCCAAAACATTTTTGTGGTATGAGGCAGAACATTAAATTGTACTCTCCTCTCATTCAAGTCAAGGGGCATATTACCAATGACTAACAAGTTATCTGACATATGAGGCAGAAAATCCCATAAGCATTACTGTCCGTTTCTAGTAGGAAATGCAATGCTGACCAATTCAGTAGAGCCTGGGTATCCCATACCCAAAATGCTTGGGACCAGAAGTGTTTCAGACTTTATATTTATTTATTTATTTATTTATTTATTTATTTTGGATTGTGGAATATTTGCATATACATAATGTAGTATCTTCGAGAAGGGGCCCAAGTCTAAACATGAAATGCATTTATGCACATAGTTTATAGGTAATTTTATACAATATTTTTTAATAATTTTGTGCATGAAACAAATTTTGTGGACATTGAACCATCATAAAGCAAAGTTGTCATTATCAGCAGATGATGATGATGATGATGATGATGATGATGATGATGATGATGATGATTGGATAAAAGATTCTCAGCCTGTACTAACCCATGACACCCAAAGTTTGTTTCCTGAAAGGAAATCTCCTCATTGTATTTAATGATACAGACAGTTTGCATATAACAACCTTTTCTCTTTCTTTCTTTCTCTCTCTCTCTCTCTCTCTCTCTCTGTGTCTGTGTGCATTTAGGGTACTTATGCCCTATACAACACTAGGCAAACATAAAGTGTTATAAAAATTACAGTTAAATATGCAAATAATTGTGAACTTTCAAAATTGCTTTGTAATAGAATGTTGCTGGGGAAAAACAATTATAAAAGAAAGTAAGAATTATGTGCGTAAGTGAACATTTTATGGGTCAGCTATTTTTAAATGAATTATGTTATTGTTGTTGCTATTGTTGTTGTTGTGTGCCTTCAAGTTGTTTCTGTCTTATAGTGGTGCTAAGCAAACTGAACATTTCATGGGGTTTTCTTGGCAAGATTTGTTCAGAGGGGGCTTGCTTTTGTCTTCCTCTGAGGCTGAGAGAGTATGACTTGCTCAAGGTCACCTAGTGAGTTTGCATGGTTGTGTGTGTATTTGAACCCTGAGCTCCAGCATCATAGTCCAGTGCTGAAACAACTACACCACTCTGGCTCTCAACTGATATATAGACACAGAAATATAGATTAAAAATGTGTGTGAGGATAGTTATAAAATGATTTACTTATTTTGCTGTAAAATGTAAATTGTCAACATAATAGGTGACTTACAACATAGTTTGTACTGTTTTTTTGAACTCAGATTGTAAACATTTCTGCTTTTATTTATTTTTTAAATGATAACATTCCTACAGACCTATTTTAATGATGGGGAGAATGAAATGAGAGGTGCAACATAGAGCTTGAACATACTTGAGCATTGCCAAAGGCAGCATCTGTTATGTAGTGCAGATCTAGGGTGTAGTATTTGGGAAAAAGCTGTCTCTATAACACAAAATGGCAGTCTTACAAAATTCCATAATAGGCCTATTACTAGATAAACCAGGGCATGCATGCAGCCTTATGGTATGATCCAAAAACATATGATGCCAGTAAATCAGAAGCAGATGCAAGATCGCTGCTGGTATAATCCACACTTTATGATATTATATCAGACTCACAGGGACAAACAACTATGCTCATAAATGTTTTAAAAAGTGTATGGATATATTTTCATAGGTCATGATTTAGAGTGTACTCTTAGGTTTTCAGGGTTTTCATCCAAAATATTAATTTCACTGGATTTCTAATAGACCAGTTTTAC
This sequence comes from Phrynosoma blainvillii, assembly GCA_026167975.1. Classification (NCBI taxonomy): domain Eukaryota; kingdom Metazoa; phylum Chordata; class Lepidosauria; order Squamata; family Phrynosomatidae; genus Phrynosoma; species Phrynosoma blainvillii. The sequence continues at coordinate 177,131,030 of JANUYF010000003.1, forward strand.
AGAGAGACAGAAAGAACACTCATGACATGTAGTCACGTGTCACATGTGAGTGACATATTTGATGGTGTCAGACTTTGTGTGAACCATCTTTGCACTTTGCAAACTTAGATACTAAGCAAAACTGGGTATTGGAAGTTTCTATATTTCTGCAATTCAGCTTCCAAATTTTAAAAGTACACAAAAATGCACATAATAGGAGAAAAAGATGCATACAGTAGAGAAAAGTCAACAAAGGCTGCATCTGCACTGCAGAAATAATCTAGTTTGACACCACTTGCCATGGGTTAATGCTATGGGATTTAGGGAACTGTAGTTTGTTGTGACACCAGAGCTCTCTGACAGAGAAGGCTAAATGGTTCACAACACTACAATTCCCAGAATTCCATAGTGCTAAGCCATGGCAGTTATAGTGGTGTCAAACTGGGTTACTTCTGCAGTGCAGATGCAGCCAAAAATATACAGGGAGAAAAGTTGAAAAATTATTGTTATATCAGGCAAAAACATTTGCAAAAAATGTACGTTGGGAAAAGTACATAAAATACATTTAGAAAAACGAACATATAAATAAGCATTTTCACATTTGAAATAGGTACTGATGCAGAAATAGAATGAAATGAAGTTAATGTAGCAGAATTAAGGTTGAGAGATTTGTTCATGCATATATGGTAGGATGAAAGACAGATTCACATATAGACCTTAGCACAAGAACCTTACATCTCAGAACAATATGACATGACAAAATGATTGTGGCTGCCCATGGTGGTCACTAAAAGTATTTTTCTTCCAGAATGCTGTATTGTAGTCATTTAGGAGTTAACACAATGGTAATCAATCTGTCAAAACTAGAGCTTCATTCTTATTTCTGAAAAATTACCAGGCAGTAAAATTAAAAATAAAAATTGAAGGTTCCCTACTGCTACTTCTCCTAATATTAATGGCAATTTCAGCACATACACATACCTCAGAATCATAGAAATTGTGCTCAAACATGTCAGGTTTTTACCATTTTGTCAATAAGGTAGCTCAGAATATTATAAACCCTTTCTTCTCAAGGATGAGAAAGTTTGTATTATTTTCATCAGAGGAAACAATGGATAGTTTTAACAATTTTCTTCCTACTGCAAGGGAGTCTTTAAAAGACTAACCAATCTTTAAAGACTATTCAAACTGCAAGACATATTATGTGGAAAATTTGCATGCAATATTTTGCACAGATAATCACACTTTCTGCAGAGGAATTTTTTCTATGTGTGTGTGTATGTAGCTATAGTTGGGTGCTTATTTTACCCTGAGCAGGAAATGCAGTTTTCTGACCCCCCCACCACCACCAAAAGTGCAAATCTTACATAGAAAAAGTTCCAAACAACAATAATTCTCATCATCCTAGGATCTGTACACCAAGGTTTCCTGACATGCAAGAAGCATGTCTTTAATCATTATTTTGAATATTTTGAATATTTTATCCATCCTCAAGATCATCAGATTTGCAGAGAAAAAGAAGGTGATTCCTGTGTAGGAAACAAAATGCCAGAAAGCTGTAGCCAGAGAAGCAAATTGGGAGTAAAAATGACAGACTTGTGGTTGTTCTCCATTTATGCAAATCACACGATGAATGGTATAGCCTTGGGACTGGGATTGATCATTTAATAAAAACTTGAGTTGCTAATCTTAGTGTGAGTTTTCTTTGCAAGATTATTTTAAAGATTTTGTTAAGAATTACATTAGTGTTTAAAGGTAATACTGGAAAAGAATGATATACCCGTAGTACAGCCAAAGGTTTACATACAAACAGTGGGACCTTCCTACTTAATTGTAATGACATATCCCAAATGGTTTTACATCTTCCTTAATTTTTTAAAAAGTAGATTTGTCTGCAAAATGCAGAGTTTAAGCTAGAGAAAATGAATTCCAAAGTGTCTTGGGTGTTGGTCATGTTTTGCTTTGGCTCTTCACCAATACTTGGATCATTATTCTCTCAGCTTTGAACTTAATGGCCATAATGTGCACCCAATTTACTGTATTTGTGAGGGAAATCAATGCCGGAGTTCCAAAGGAATCATGGATCCTGTCAATAAGCAATGCAATTGTTGTCTCCTTCTCTCATTTACCTGATCAATGGCAAAGAAATTGTTGTTTGCTATTGGGGAGATTGTAATTTTACTGTAATAATTAAAGGATATTCATATTAATTGATAGCTAAGTGCTATAACAAAGTGCTGGGTGTTACTGTTGTCCGTGCTTTCATTTTGTACTAGTTGTTAGAGATAAAACTTTCAGTTAAGCACATAAAACACCTTGGGGAGAACCAAGCATTATTACTCAGAAAGTGTGATTTCAAACTGATGTTTTCAACTGATATTTTCAAAAATGCTGTAAAGAACAATTTAGGAGGTGAAAGATAAATTAGGTTGTATGATGCAAGAACAAGGAAATAATACCAGGAAATAATACCACCAGAAGCATGAAGTGCAGTGTGATGTGAGCTCCTCCTGTGTATGCTTGTCTGGATAAAGGACTGTTCAAATTTCTCCTCTTGAGCAGGAAAAATCACAGGGCTTAGGTTTAAGAGGAACTTCATTTAATCTGAATGTATGAAGAACATGCATGCGTGTGTGTGTGTAGGGTGGCAGGATCTTCAGCCCAGCTATACATCTGATCCAGAACACATAAGGCTTCTTGATTAAGGATGATTATAAACAAAAACAAATTTCTGAATAACTTCATTAAATAATACATGGGAATGGACAAATCTGTTTATAGTCTGTCATATTTGCTTCTTTCCTCATCAATTTATTATGTTCTGTTTCTGAATTAATCTGAAAAAAAATAAACTATATGGACATTTCAATTTAACCATGTATATGGACATGCATTTGAGATATTTCATCTCAAAAGGCACATTTCAAAATGTTTTGAATACATTTTTGAGGGGCCCAAACTGTCTCGGCACATTTGGCAATTTCCTCTGGGAGAGGTTTCCAGAGTTTTGGGGTGTGGTGCCATCAATATGCAGATGACACTCAACTCTATTACTCCTTTCCACCTCAATCCAAGAAGAATGACCTGGTCCTAAATTAGTGTCTGTCATTTTAAATGAACTGGATGAAGGTAAACAAATTGAAACTTAATCCAGACAAGGCAGAGATGCTCATGGTCAGTCAGAAGGCAGGTCAGGGAATAGGGATTCCGCCTGTGTTAGATGGAGTTACACTCCTCCTGAAGACACAGGTTTACAGTCTGGGGGTACTCCTGGACTCAGCTCTGGATCTGGAGGCCTAGGTCCCTGCAGTGACCAGGAGTGCTTTTGCACATTTAAAACTTGTGCACCAACTGTGCGCTTCCTTGAAACACTTGATCTGGCCTCAGTGGTACATGCCTTGGTTACATCGTGTTTGGACTACTGTAATGTACTCTACATGGGGCTGACTTTGAAGAGTGTTCAGAAACAGCAACTGGTCCAAATAGCTGCAGCCCGGTTACAGGAAACCACACAATGTGCCTTTTGAAACAGCTCCATTGGCTACCAGTTTGTTTCCAGGCACAGTTTGAAGTGCTGGTTATGACCTATAAAGCATTATATGGCCCAGATCCAGGCGATTTGGCAGACCATATCTTCCTGTATGAACCAACTCAGGCTCTGAGATCCTCTGGAAAGGCCCTTCTCTCTGTCCTACCACCATTGCAAGCAAGGTTGGTGGGGTCACGAGAGAGGGCCTTTTCCATGACTGCCTCTAATTTCTGGAACTCCCTTCCCAGGGAGACCAGAGTGGCCCCTTCTTTGATGAATTTCCGGTGGCAGGCTAAGACCTGCCTGTTCAGACAGGCTTTTAAAACAGGATGTTTTTAAAGGACTGGCTTGAGGAGTTGTATCATTTTAAAGTGTCTTAGGGCCTTTGCAGACTGCCAGAAATAGTGCACATTAAATTGAGGCACTGCCCTGGCTCAGTGCTAGGGAATCATGGGAACTGTAATTTATTGTGGCACCAGAGCTCTCTGACAGAGAAGGCTCAATGTCCCAGAAAAAAATACAATTCCCATGATTCCCTAGCACTGAGCCAGGGCAGTGCCTCAATTTAATGTGCACTATTTCTGGCAGTCTGCAAAGCAGTTTTATCTTTTAAAACTGTATTTTATTTTTTAATAAGCTATCTATTTTAATATTGCAACTTTTGTGTGTTTTTAATTGTACTGTTCTTTTAATGTTGTAAGCTGCTCTGAATCCCAGTTCTGGGAAAATAAATATGATATGACATGTTTGTTCTGAACCACGCTTTAGTTTAGGAGCTATAGAATAGGTGAGTTAATTGTGGAATTAGCAATTACTGAACTCCTCACATATCTTATAGTATCTTAATAATATGGGAGGGGTGTTTCCTGAAAATGACATAATTCAATTGACTTTCTATCAGGTTGTTTAAAATTTGGATCCATTGTAAAAATACCAGCTTAAGGTACATCTCCTTCATCACAGTCTTAATTTTGTCATCCCAAAGCTTAACACAAATACACTGTTCATTACCAATCCACTAATGATCAATTAAAATAGCTCACAGACTAAATCCAGTTGGAAGAGTGAGCATGTACTCTCTCTCTCTCTGAGTATAGTACCATATAAAATGCATATATGTGTGGACAAAACATTCATGCTTAAACAAGTGCCCAAGATTTGTTTTTTTATATATGAACCTCCACTGGTGACAAAATGATCACACATAACATGACAATTATATGCACAATATACAGAAAGTATCTGCAGCCAACTCAGATATAATTTGTGTACCATTTGGTTCCTGTAGTCCTGAGTCTTGGACCTTGTCTCTACCATGAGAAGGTCAATAAGTCCATGAAGTCCAGAGAGTAGGGATGGAAAGAATATTCAAAAATGCTTTTAAAATGGTCAAAAATATATTGTTCAAATATTGAGAAACCCTGCTAAGAAGGATTCTGGACTGATGAGAATCTTCATAGTTCAAGATTTTTTTCTAAACAAATTTTGTTTATGGCTGTTTTTGCACAGAAATAGCATTTTCTTTATAGGACACTGTGGAGTTTTGTGTGTGTGTGTGTGTGTGTGTGTGTGTTGGCATAGAAAATGCTATGGAATTTTGGAATCTGTTGTTTTGTGAGATATTTAGCCTTCTCTGTCAGAGAGCTTGGATGCCACAACAAACTACAAATCCCAGGTTAACAGAGGATGGAGCCATGGTAGATAAAGCAGTGTCAAACTGCATTGATTCTGTAGTGTGGCAGAAGCCTTAGATCCCTGGTTTATTGTAAATAGCAAGACATTTTGCTGCTTTTGTCTTGTTTTCTTTGACTTTATGACAAAACATGTTACAAAGAGACCTTCCCATTGAACTAGAAAACTGGTGGAGCGGAAAGAAAAATACACCAATTGGAAAGAAAATACACTGTGAAAAACACAGTGAAAAACAGTGACAAGGTAATCCATTGGTAAATCAACTATTACTGAATAATATACTGTACAGATGACGTCTAGCTTCATAACTACATATTTCACATCCTAGACATATTACTGACACTAAACAAAGGGAAAGAATGTGGCATTATCTTATTGAAAATAAGTAACTGCCAAGGCAGTCATGAGGGAGTAAAGTGGTGCTTAATATTTTTTCTGGTTATGTAACTTGAATATTTGTTAAAAGGACAAATTCTGTAGTCTTTGTAGCATTTAAGAGAAAGATGAGAAAACTCTCAAAAAGAACATTAAATTCAGCATTTCTCTTTCTGTTGCAGAAAGATAAAAAGAATACATACATAAATATCCTAGGAAAAAATATGTACTTATATTGCTTATCCTGACAGTAAGGGCAGTTCGACAGTGGAACACACTCCCTCGGAGAGTAGTGGAGTCTCCTTCCTTGGAGATCTTTAAGCAGAGGCTGGATGGCCATCTGTCAGGGATGCTTTGATTGGGAGTTCCTGCATGGCAGGGGGTTGGACTGGATGGCCCTTGTGGTCTCTTCCAACTCTATGATTCTATGATTCTATAGAATATTCATAAGGAAACACATCTTCCTTATACAGACTGAGTAAAAAATCCAGCATTCTTAGTTATCTGAAAAGCAATGTTTTCAAGAGCAATTTGACTGGGTTTTCTCCATTCCTAAGTGAAATACCACCCCTCTATATGAATAGTACTACTTTTTGTGAAGGTCAGAATAAACCTTTGGTTTTTACTTTTAAAGATTCTATATATCATTGAGAACAAAAAGCCAGATTATCTTTCACTGTAACCTGAAGTATGATTGTTTTGAAAAAGATCCCACTGCATTCAGTGTGGTTTACACCAGCCTGAATAACAGGGTCAGCACAGGTTAGTACTTGGATGGGAAACCACCTACAAATACCAGGTGCTGTAGGCTATATTTCAGTAGAAATAACTGGCAAAAAATACCTCTGGCCATTACCTGCATACAAAACCTCCCGCAGGAAATTTATGGGTTCACCATAAATTGACAAGTAACTTGAAGGTACATATATGCACACACACACATGGTCTGCACCAGAAAGAAGGCATAAGACTACTGTGACTTGTTTAGAAAACAGAGCACAAATAAAACATTAAAAAAACAACATAATACAGCTATAAGTAATATAGAAGTAACTTTCTCATTGTCCAAAATTAGAGGAACGTGCTTATCCTAAAAATAATATTTGTTTGTTTATGGCCTTTCAAAACACAAGGACAGCAAACATTGGGAAGTATTGAAGGAAAATTCCTTTCAATCAATAATGACCACCATTTGCTCTCTAGCCCTCAGGACCACAAAATATAATAGAGTGATTTTAGATGCAGTTGGCTGAACTTTAGGGTTGGGATTAAGAATGAACTTACTTGTAGTTTTTTTTTTTTTTCTGACAGCCCATATTTCATAAAGGATTTGAATGGAGGAAGGCTGCAAGCATGCAACTCTTTCATTGTTAGCATTTATTCCATTGGTAACATAGACATAGCATTCACAGATGGAATAACCAATGTCACTATTGTCTGGGTTAAAATGAATCTTCATCTAGCATTCTCAATTTTATGTTTTCTAGATATTGGGGACCTATTTGTGGGAGGACAATACAGAGGAACACTAAGCTATGTGAAGTCCTACCTATAATCTGAGGTAATACAGCTTGGATATGATTTTGCAACTTCGTTGAAGGTTAGGTGTTGAAAAAAAGTAAATAATCGATACTATCACCCCTGTCTTTTTGTATTATATGGATAGATACACACTAGGAAGATGTATGGCTGAATAGATGAATACACACACACACACACTTACAGACCTATATGAACTCTCATATTCATGGACCTGTTTCAGAATCTTTCAGATTGTTTGGTTTGAAATGATAACAAAAGAAAAACAAAGAAAATGTCAAGGAGAGAGGCAGTGGAGAGAGGACAAACAAGAAAAAAAAGTTTCTGATAGAAGAGGGTTTTAAGAGATGATGGTCTTCTTTTGCAATATTTAGCCACCAGGGATAACACTGTACACTTTTTAGCGTATTATCCATTCATATGGAACACTAGTGAAACCCCAAACAATGCCTCTAGAGAGCATATGGGGGCATTTGGGAATATAGTTTTGTTTTGTTTTTTAAATAACCCCTGAGAGGTCCTGAGGGCCACAAAAACAGCTCTAGTGAACTCATGTGGGTAGTGGGTTGTGTCCCCCCCTCACCCCAGCCTCTATAATCTTCTGGAATATGCAAAAAAGACTTCAGCAGGCATGCTGATATGGAAGATTTCTCTGAAGCAGAAAGTTTTGAAAGCATCTCAGATGAGGATGGCCTGAGTAGGTACAAATCAGTATATATATTTAATAGATTATATTTTAGCATGGTAGAGAGAGCACCAGAGAGGCATGGCAAAAGTAAGTATTTATATACTCTTAAATATTGAGTGGATTAACTATATGTACTGGGATAGGCAGATAACCATGATAGCATACATTTATATTAAGCAATGGTGTGGGAGTGGGAGCAATAACAAAATTAATTCAGTACAACTGAAACAGCAAAAGAGTCAGGGATAAAGCTATAGAGGGGTCAAAATGAGGGCAGTATTCCTCAAAATAAGAATTATGCCAAGACTTCTCCTTTAGGCCCCAAATTTCTAGGATTGCAGAGTGTGTGGCTCTCAAAAAATCATTCATACCTTATATTGGCAGTGTTCACATTCCTTTGGTAAAGTTAATTGCTCCTTTTCTTTGGTGTCTAAACTCTATTTCTAAATGCTCAACCAAAGTTTTAAGTTATTGCAATTCTAGGTCTTTTTACAATTGAACAAGGGAATTTCAGTTGGAGGGAACAAGATTTTTATTTGGGAGAGCAATGCCTCCCTGCCCCCCATAGCTACACCCTTAGTTGTTGGGGGGCATTCACACTCAGCTTTTTGTCCCAAGGAGATGTGGATTGACATGCTGATGCATATCGGGATCATTGTTCCCATTACATTTTGGGTTCTCAAATTTCTCCGAGTCATATTAACCCTTGTGTTATTCACACATGCCATTGTTTCAGGATAAAATGAAGCCACCTCCATTCCCTTGAATGATACAGAGTGATCTGAATCAATTTGGAACCATATGTGCTGAAGATGCACATCAAAGTGGATGTTTCAGGAAAACTTGGGCTGGTGGTGGTATTGAATATCCCAGATTAAGTGGGTTTTTTGGTACCCCCTCCCCCTCAAAAAAAAGTGTACCATGTGCAGTCAGGGCAAATGTGAACACCAAGGAAATAACTCAGATTCATCCCAGATTAAAAGAGCCATTATCCTGGGAATAACCAGGCAATAAACAGCAACAAATCATTCACGGGATTTTCCCATGAATGACTTGTTGCTGTTTATTGCCTTGTTATTCCTGGAATAATGGTGTTTTAATTGCTTTTCATCATGACATTGTTTGAAAACTTCTTGCTATTGCTTGATTTTCGTGGGTTATTCCTGGGATGATGATGCTTTAATTGTGACATCGTATGAAAATCTTAATCATGAATGTGTGATTTTCACAGGATAATCACTGTTTATACTTCCAATTGTCCCCGTGTGATAAAGTCCATAGTGTGAATGGGGCTTTGGTTTATGGGGCAGGGAGAGAGAAGAGCAAATGATACAATCAATTAACAATCTGAAATTGCCTATGTGTCTCTATGCACATGCATGCAGGTGGGTTCACACATTCACACACTGGACAGTGTTTATGCTACTTAAAACAGATGATAATAACACCACACATTTGTTTACATTTAGAATGAAATTCACAGTTACAGTAAGAGCTCTGTGAGTCATTAAATGAGCACACTCATAGGCTTTTGCTTTCCATCATGCATGTCTTCAAGGAGGGCACTAGATCAAAACTGCAAAGTAATCTGTTCTATTTTGGAATTGTAATTACATATTGACACCTTAAACTGTGAGACTCAAATCAGGAAGATTTAGGCAATAATGTGAGCATTCCCAGGAGGAAAACTAAAAGACATCTGTTATTTTGTCACAAGGCCTTTTCAGCACTCCATCTTCTTTGCAAGAAAAGCAACTCCAGAAATATGAAGCACACTTTTATTGTCAGAGAACACTACTCCCCCAAGTACTTCTCAGATTCAATTCATATTTTTTTTTCAGAGTTGGGAATGGCATTTACGTAATGGCAAAACTTAAAATTTTCAGAAATCATTATCATTAGGAAAAGCAAATATATTCTGTCTCATGCCCTGAGAACTGTCACTAGCAAGTCTAACATTCAAGGCACATCTCAGCAGGCCCAACCTAAACTATTAATTAATAAACTGATTGATTGATGTCTAAACTTTTTTCCTGGCAAGGGACCCAAGGTGACTTACAACAAATTAAAACAAAGTGCAGTTGAAATCTTATTGATACAAAAGTTAAGAAACATTTAAATAAACAATTTTATTAAAAGCACAAAGTTAAAATAGTTTAAAACATATTTTCAAAACAAAGGGTTTTTTAAAGGGTAAAAGCATAACACACACAACTAAAAGGCCCCTCTCATATGAGTTAAGAGTCAAAGGCCTGCCTAAATAAAAAGGTCATTGCCAGTGGGAAAAAAAGAGAATAGAGGATATAAACTGAATGTCCTGTGGGAGGAATTATTGTTAGTAGTTATTTTAATTTTTGTATTTTATTAACAGTTTGTGCAAAACAGGCCTGTATTATACAATGTGCTGGATATTGCTAATGGATGTGCTGGTGTGTATGTTTGTTTTGTGAGAGGGGATATGTAAAATGGAGTCTGAAGAAGCCATTTTATATGGCCTAACACAGTCTGAATCTTTGTGACTGTTTCTTTGTTCAAAATAGCTAACACAGCAACCTTGAATTTTTGGAACTAGATAGCTGCCAAAAGCTTCAAAGGCAAGGCCTGAACAAAAGGTAATTTGCTGAGCTTGCTAGCTTCAAAGTAGAAAAATAGGAAATGTCCAAGTTTTGGGATGGAATATAGGGTCAGCTTGACCAAGAGACTGGTTTAAGTGAAAAGATAAAAAGAGAAGTATTTGATGGGTGAAAGTTGTAAAAATTGGTGTGTTGGACTAAATAAAGAATAAAGCAAGGAAGTTGTCAAGATAGGGTGGAGACATCAAGAAGAAAATTCAAATTGACCCAAACAGTTGGCCAAGGTGTGGATTAGAGGTGCCAAATATGTTTCCAAATGTCAGGCAGAAGTGTAATATGTAATGAGTATAGGAGGAGTTGAAACTGTTGCTTGAAACCAATCATAAACCTGAATTATGCATACATTATTGTAACCACAAGCTAACTGTATAAAAATATCAGCTTTGCAAGAACAAAGGGTCCTTCGCTCTTTGAGGCACCCATATGCATATGTATCTGACTCTGGAAAATGAACTGGTTCCTGATCAAGAACTGGTCTCTTTGCCTGTCTGTTGAGTCCAGAGACGACCATCCCAAAGAAAGCTGGGGTGACAGTTTAACTATGGGGGGAAGCAGACGGGCCACACGGGGCCGCCCCAGGAAGCTGTGCCGCGGGGCTGAGGTATCCGCACACCTTGGCCCCGCGGCGCAACTTCGCCGCCCCTGGAAGGAGCACTAAGATAGCGCTCCTTCCACAAATTGCCAAAGGTGCGCCGCAAAAGGCTGCCGGTGCACCTTCGGCAACTCTTCCGCTGCAGCGTGTGCGGACGCTGCAGCGGGAGGTCATCCTCGGAGTGCTGGCCATGTGGAGGGCCGGCTGCTCCGAGGACATTTTGGGGAAGGGGTTGGGGTACCCAGAGTGTGGCTGCCCCTCCCCTTCCTTGCTCTGAAGACGGCGCTTTCCGCCGTCTGCTTAGCCCCTATGTATGTTTTAATTTGCTTTAGATTTTTATATCTTGTGGATTTTTAACAATGTCTTTTTAAATCGTTGTAAGCTGTTTTGAGTCCCGAACTGAGGAAAATGTGAGATAGAAATAACAAGAAGAAGAAGAAGAAGAAGAAGAAGAAGAAGAAGAAGAAGAAGAAGATCAACAATAATTATGATGATGTCCTGAACTGTGAAGAATCTTGACAGTCTATGTTTTACCTTGTCAGTGTTTCATGATGCTTGAGAAACACTTTTTTTTTGCTTTTATTAAATGTTTTCTTTTTTTCCCTATCCCTGATTGAATCTATATGAGATATAGCAGAACCTATGCTCTCATCTTCTACTTCCACTCTCAAGGCTGTCTACTCAAATCTGCTGCTATCTTTATACATATGGATATGTGCACCCTATACATAAGAGGCCCAACTAGCCTCAACTGCACCTTAAGAATAAATAAATAAATAAATAAATAAATATAAATTTAGTTTGAACAAAAAGCTCCTATTTTGTGTTTCTAAAGACTGCCTTTTCTGTATGCAGAATTCTTTATGGTTTGTGGTATGTAACAAGTAAAGTTCTGAGCTCAGTGAGACTTAAGGCCAATGGAGACAGCCAAAAAGGGGTGGCTCTGTACCACCCTTGGGAGCAGTGGATTGAGGCCGTCACAACCTCACACCATGGCCCCGATCCTCCTTTTTGCCTCCCCCAAAAGAGTGGAAAAATGCCGCTCCTTTGGGGGGCAGCAAAAGGCCTCCCTTAGAGTCTCCACCACTGCTCTTTTGCACCCCTTTGGTGCAGTATGTGCACACACTGTGCCAAGAGGGTACCCTGATGCCACACACTATGCAGACAGGTGTGTGGCATCAGGGTGGAGTCAGGGTGGCTGGCATGTGGTTGCCCTGCCCCAACTCCACCACCAGGATGGCCTAAACTGCTGGTCTGCATCAGCCCTTAATCATATGGAACAGTAGTTAGAAAGACACCCCCGACACGTTGGGAGGGGTTTCTTGTTGTGCTGGCCAAATAAGAACAGGAGACGCATTGTTGGTCAAGGCGCACGGGGGAAATAAGTAAACCTGTGCGCCTTTGCCCAATAGGTTTGCTTTGAACCAAATCTCACAGAGTTTATGGTCCTGCAAGAGTTGGGGTGAGAGATTATTACTTATAGCTCTGCGCTGCCACGTGGAGGCAGCCATTTTAGAGTTGAGACAGAGAGAGTAATATCACTTTGCTCTTTGCTTTTGGCATGCTTGGCTTTGGCCTAGCACTCTTTGGGGCTTTTGCTATTCAGCTCATACTTATTTAAGCTTGCTATTTTATCTCGTTTGCTCCAGGGGCTCAGGTATCTTCCTTGAGTAACTCACGGGGGGGGGGGGGGGAGCAAGTGAGGTCTTCGGGCTGGCCTTCTGGGCTTGTTGAACCTCCGCATCCCCAATTCTCAGGGGTGTACACCCGAAGAGACCCGGTACCTGTTTCGTGGACCCGGTATCTGTTTCAGGCCGAGAGACACCCCGGTCACTCGATATGGTAAGGTTGGGACCCACCGCTGGTCCGGGAGGGTTGGCTGCACTTCTCCCCAGTGGTGAGTGTGTGAAGACAGCTGTCTTCGGGTGAGGGATCCACGTAGGACCCCCGGTGGACACTTTTCCCGTGGTGGTTGCCAGTGACACTTCCTGGCTGTGGTGTCTCTTGTGAGACTTGGGAAAGGGTGGCCTGCTAAGGCCTGGTGGTAATCATCCACGGTTGGGTGATTTTGTTTGGGGCCCGCATTGTTTTTCACTGAGTTCAGGATGCCATGCAGTAAAGCCCAATCTAAACAGCGCATGGCTTCTGCCGCTCCTACTGCAGGTCACTCTGCTTCAAAAAGGCCTTCGAAGTCTAGCAGCAGAGAAGATGAGATAGTTGCCCTAGTTGCACAACTGGGCAAAACTGTTCAGGCTTGTGTGGCACTCTGCAACCAACTTGCACAGAAGGAACTACAGGCTACACCTTGAGCGCCAGCCCTTTGGGTGTTAGCAACACCGAAGTGTCTTGTCCAGTGGTGGCATCTGAGTCTCAGCTGGCTTTGGCTACACCAGACCACCAGTCGGTGGTTTCGGCAGTGGAGCTTGGGCACCCCACTATTGCTGATGTGTGGGATCTCTTACAAAGAGTTCCGGGTTTGGGGACACAGGGTGTGGTTCCCCCTGTGTCTGGGCAGTCCACCATGGCTGATTTATACAACCTTTTATAGGGGGTGGTTCTTCCAGGTGGTGCAATGGAGCAGACTGATGTCGAACAGGGAGGCGATCAAGCTGCTGCTGCTTCTGCTGCCTTGGAAACCCGAGCTGTTGCGGGGCCACACTTCAGGGGACTGCTACGGTCAGGTGGTGAAGCTTCCCAGCAAGCTTCAGGTTCAGGTTTGTCTCCTAACATCGCACATGCTAATTGGCCTACCTCGGTATGGGCTCCAGATATACAGGTTGGGCAGGGTGCAGCTTTGGAATGGCCTAACCCTGTGGGTTTTAATGCATCCGTGCAGGCACCTGCAATTTCACAGGTCCCTGACACGTGGGTGCAGGGTGGTCAGCCTTTGGCTGTTGCTAGCACCACACCTGTGGTGCCTATTTCTGGTGCTTCTCTATTGTCTGGAGCGGTGGGGAGTGTGGAAACTACTCCTTACGCTGGTATGTCTACACCCTTTGGTTCTCACCTTCCTCTCTCCACTAAGGAAAGGATTTGGAAGGGTTAATATATTGACTTATTTACTTTGACTTTTAGGGATCCTGAGCCAAGGATCATGGTGAAGGATGGAATTGTTTTTAGTTTGCCAAAAGAGTTTCAAGCTCTCGAACGCCCTAAGCTTGAGCACAATTTTGTTAATTGGATTATGGGTTTCACCATTTACAGAGGTGTTATAGAAGGAAAAGAGCCTCTCAGATCTCCTGACTTTTCTAAGATCATGATAAAAGCATACACCAATTGCCACCATAATTCAAGGGGTGCAGCTTGGCTACAATATGACGAGCAATTTAGGATGAGAGCAGCACAGGATCGCTCCTCATCTTGGAGGCATGTGCAGTCCGAGCTCTGGGCTGATGTTATGGTGGGGGCCTCCCCCTTGAACAGGTGTGACAATGGTTTTGTCCCGATTGTTACCTTGCTGAGAGGGCCAAATGCAAGGCCTGCCATGGGAGAGAAAAGGCAGTTTGGCTTATGTTGGGACTTTAATGCTGGCAAGCGTAAATGACAACCATGCAGGTTTGATCACAAGTGCAACACCTGTGGGGGTGGCCACCCTGGAAATTCCTGTGTTAGAGGAAAAATGAACAGAAGGGGGCACTGTCCCTCAGCCAGTTTCGCCTGGGGAAAAAGGCCCCATCACTAATTAAATTGGATATCATGGTGGCTTGGTTAAAGGTTTATCCTAACAGAGAGGCTGCTTTATATTTATATCAAGGTTTCTCTGTTGGTTTTCATATTCCTTATACAGGCCCTAGGGTTTATCGTTTTGCACCCAATGCTCGTTCTGTGAGGGACTTGCTGAATGTGGTAAGGGATAAGTTAGCTAAGGAAATAGCAGCAGGGAGAATTTTGGGACCCCATGATCAGCTGTCCATACCCACATTGGGCTTATCCCCGTTGGGTGTAGTGCCTAAAAAGGCCCCTGGGGAATTTAGGCTAATTCATAATTTATCATACCCTAAAGGGGAGTCAGTGAAAGATGCTATTGACCCTGGGCTTACCTCAGTTAGCTACACATCATTTGACTCAACTGTTAAGATGATTAGGAACTTAGGCATAGGAGCCCTGCTGGCTAAATGTGATATTAAATCTGCATTTAGACTCCTTCCTGTACGTCCAGGTGATTTTGACCTACTGGGTTTTCAGTCTGAAGGAAAAATTTATTTTGACAAAGCTATGCCAATGGGATGTTCTATTTCTTGTTCTGCTTTTGGGACATTCAGTACTTTTCTCCATTGGTGTGCAGTTAAGAGAACTGGTAATAGAGCTATTGCCCATTATTTAGATGATTTTCTAATTGCTGGTACTCCTAATTCCTCTCAGTGCTAGGATACTTTAGTTCAATTTCAGGAGCTGATGCAGGAGCTTGGTGTGCCTTTAGCGGAGGAAAAGACAGAGGGGCCACATACTCAGCTTATCTTTTTGGGCATCGTGATAGATACTATAGTTGGAATTTCTTGTTTGCCCAATGAGAAACTTGTGGCTATGAAACAACAAGTTGGGGTCATGTTGGGGAAACAAAAAGCTACCCTTCATGAATTTCAATCTCTTACAGGTCTTTTTGGACTTTGCCTGTAGGGTTGTAGTTCTGGGATGAGCATTTTGTGCTAGACTGTATAGGGCCACCACAGGGATATTGGTCCAGCATCACCACATTAGAATCACAAGGGGCATTCATGAGGATTTGAAGGTTTGGTACTCCTTCTTGGAGAACTTTAATGGCATATCATTTTGGAGAACTGAAATGCTGCTTCGGGCAGATTTTCAGGTGCATTCTGATGCTGCTGGTGCCCATGGCTTTGGAGTTTTTTGGAATGGCCAGTGGGCTGCAGAACCATGGCCTGCTGCATGGGTTAAAAGCGGTCTACCCAAAGACCTTACATTCTTGGAATTGTTTCCAATTGTGGTGGCTGTGCACTTGTGGGCAAGCCAGTTTGCTAACAGGACTGTCTGATTTTGGTGCGACAACCAGGCAGTCATGTATGTTGTTCATTCGCAGTCTTCCAAGTCTCCTAAGGTTATGAGTTTGGTAAGGGCAATGGTGTTACAATGCTTGAAATATAATGTGTTGTTCAGAGCTCAACATGTTCCTGGTTTACTTAACCCTTTGGCAGATGCCCTTTCTTGTTTTCAGTTCTCCAGGTTCCGGAAGCTGGCTCCCGAGGCTTCGACACACCCATTGGAGGTACCGGCGTCCCTCTGGAACCTTGGAGATTAGAAGTTCATAGGGCAATATTAAACTCCATTGCCCCGTCAACACGCAAGTCATACCAAACAGCTTTAAATTTGTTTAGCCAATTTTTATTGGAAATTTAGGAGGTTCTAAAATGGCCTATTAATGTGGACTTGGTCCTTCACTTCATTGTAACTCTTAGGCAATCTGGACTTTCACCTGTCACTATTAGAGGCAGGTTGGCCGCCCTGGCATTTTACTCTAGGGCAAAGGACTGTTTTGACCCTACTAATGATTTCAGGGTCAAAAGAGCAGTTGAAGGATGGTCTAGAGCAGGGGTAGGCAACCTTTCCCCTTTAAGGGCCAGGGGACTTCAGCTCCCAGAAACCCAGGAGCTATTGGCCAACATGGGACTATTGGCCAACATGGCTGAGGCTTCTGGGAGCTGAAGTCCCTTGGCCCTTAAAGGGGAAAGGTTGCCTACCCCTGGTCTAGAGAATCCCCTGTCACAAAGGACCCTCGAAGGCTGATAACTGCCCCTGTCCTTCTTAAGTTATGGGAACAATTAGCTCAAACATGTTATTCGCCTGGGGAAGAGGCCTTATTTAAAGCAGTATTTGCTACAGCATTTTTTGCTGCTTTGAGAATTAGTGAAATTGTGCCTGGATCTCGTAATGATAAATCAGGCAGGGCTCTATTGATCTCTGATATCAGTTTAACAGGACAGGGGATTCAAATTCACATCAGGCATTCCAAGACTGACCAGTTTGGAAAAGGTCAGTCTATTTTCTTGGCTAAGATGCAACAGGGTCAAATTTGCCCAGTGGTTGTGATGGCTAACTATTTGAAAATTAGGCCTAATGTGTCTGGTTATTTGTTTATTCACTTGTCTGGCTTGCCCTTAACCCAATTCCAATTTAGGACTGTGTTAAAGAGGCTGTAAGGAAGGCTGGGTTGCCTCAGGAATGTTTTTCTTCGCACTCCTTTCAGATTGGAGCTGCTTTAGCTGCGGCCACTCATGGTTTGAGTGAAGCCGACATTTGCAGAATTGGCAGGTGGCATTCACGTGCATTTAAGTCCTATGTTAGGCAATCGGGTAGTGGGACTCCTGATAAGCCACTTTAACCTGTTTTGTTCGTTTCAGTAGGCTTTTCCCATGGGAACATCTGGATAGTGGGACACAGCCTGGTCTTCTGGCCAAAATGCTACCTGCTCAAACATTGCTATAACAATACGTTGGGCCTTGCCAATTTTGGATGTACAGATTGGTTTGGTCAAAGGGGAATGATGTGGCCATCTCTCTTGCCATTGCTCATAGAATTGGCACGTTCGCGTCCCCAATCCCTGGCGGTCGTAGTGTACTTGGGGGAGAACGACCTTGTTTGAGTTCCATGCTTGCAATTGGCCACGCAGATTGTTAAGGGCATGGAGGAAGTACAAAAGATCTTCCCTTCTGCTGTGATCCTGTGGACTAAACTTGTGCCTAGGCATTGTTGGCCTGGAGCGCAGAAGGACTCAGCTATTAACAATGCTCGGCATTGGCTTAACCGCTACGTGGCTAAGCACCCTTGCTAAGCTGGGAATTTTCTTGGTGGAGCACAACATTAAGCTTGACCGGCCACAGCTGTACAGGGGGGATGGGGTTCACCTCTCTTCAGAGGGGTCAGAGATGTATGTAAGTGCACTCTCTGACCAAATTGAAAAAGCAATCTGCGGGGGAGTACGAAGAAATTTGGCTTAGAACAAATTCACAGAAAATGACATAGGCCTTTAATGCTTGACGTCATAAAATTTACATGATGTCATATGACAAAATATAACATCATATCCGGGTGAGGGGTTTGTTTATTTGTTTATTGTTGATTATTGTTTATTTGCTTTGTCACGTGTGGTGAGGGACCACCCACTAGGGTGGTTACACCTTCACTTACACACGTGACAAATGTGTTATTTATTATTTATTGCATATCAATGGACCCTGTACAGTTAAATAAATGTTGTGGCCTGTTTAAACCAAAAAGAGGCATCTCGTGTCCTTTGTGCCAGTGCAAAGACACCCCCGACACTTTGGGAGGGATTTCTTGTTGTGCTGGCCAAATAAGGACAGGAGCCGCCTGGTTGGTCAAGGTGCACGGGGGAAATAAGTACAGCTGCACGCCTTTGCCCAATAGGTTTGCTTAGACCCAAATCTCACAGAGTTTATGGTCCTGCGAGAGTTTGTTACTTATAGCTCTGTGTTGCCATGTGGAGGCAGCCATTTTAGAGTTGAGATGGAGAGAATAACATCACTCTGCTCTTTGCTTTTGGCGACCCATCCCACCCACCCTTTATAATATGTTGTTAATCTTACTCTCAGGCTTTGGCTGGTTGCCTTCATGGGCCAGGAGGGAATTTTTTCCCAGGTTCCTCCCTGGGTTTTTCGCCCTCACTGAGATTTTCTTGTGATGTTGTTAAGTAACATAATTTGGGAATGGGTCATGGTGTTAATTCATTATAATTAAATGTTTGTCACAACTGGGGAAACAGGGTCTATGAGTTGAAATTATAGTTGCATTATGGGGTGGGTAATGACCCCCACCCCACAGAATAATTTAATTTGGCTAATTAAAATTGGGAAAGAAATTTGGCTTAAAACAAATTAACAGGAAATGATGTAGGCATTTAATGCCTGACGTCATAAAAATTACATGATGTCATATGACAAAATATGATGTCATTTCCAGGGGAGGGGTTTGTTTATTTTTTTTTATTGTTGATGATTGTTTATTTGCTTTGTCATGTGCGGTGAGGGACCACCCACTAGGGTGGTTACACCTTCACTTACACATGTGACAAATGTGTTATTTATTATTTATTGCATATCAATAGACCCTGTACAGTTAAATAAATGTTGTGGCCTGTTTAAACCCAAAAGAGGCATCTTGTGTCCTTTGTGCCAGTGCAACTGCAGCCCAGAATAAGAGCAAACATCTCAAAAATGATTGACTTGAGAAATGATTTGCAAATAATAGGTCGTCATACATCATTTCCTCAAGCATACGTGGTGCAATAGGATCTTTATTAATGAATCAATTTAACATGGCTCAGCTGTCAGTGAGGATCAGTTCTGATGTAATATTTTCTTCCAGGCAAATGTGTCTGAAATCATTGTTTTTGGTGCTGAAAATATTGCACTGAAATGAATTAGTGAATAATCCACATGGGTTTTTTTCCAGAAATGGATTCACATGTGGGATCCTAGATTACAGCTACAACTTTTGGAAAATCTGTCTTAAAAATCTGCATGAGGCTTCATTGTCAACTAAACTTTTCCACAGTTTTTCTTACTGAGTATTCTGAAAGCACTCTTGCAGAAGAAGACATAACAAACAAGAGATCCACCTTCCAGACTGCTGAACAACCAGTGAATAAAGAGGCCAGACACAAGAAATGGATTTCAAAAGAGCCACTTTATTAAGTTACCTATTTAATATTTCTTGAAAGAACTGCAGCTAAAGAGGGAATAGCCTAGTATGGGAGCAGTTGTAGTAGGTGGTCCTTTCCCAATACCTCCTCTGCAGCTTCCTCAGGGAGATAACACCTGAGCCCTAAGGATAACTCACACACTGGTTTAATCCTTCATCAACCTGCATCAGGAAAGCCAATGTCAAAGTCCCTCCCCCAAGCCCTGAGGCTTAAAGAGAGAGTTTATCCTTCAGGCTAACCTCAAAGGAAGCCTCTTTCACCACCTCCCCAGTACCTAGACCAAAAGAGGCAGTTCCAGTACCTCCCTTCCACCAAAATGGTGACTTGCCTTTGCAGACTGCCAGAAATAGTGCAAATTGAGTCCACTTTAAATTGAGGCACTACCCTGGCTCAGTGCTAGGGAATTATGGGAACTGTAATTTATTGTGGCACCAGAGCTCTCTGACAGAGAAGGCTCAATGTCTTAGGAAAAAATACAATTCCCATGATTCTCTAGCACTGAGCCAGGGCAGTGCTTCAATTTAAAGTGGACTCAATTTGCACTATTTCTGGCAGTCTGCAAAGGCCCTTACATGCCCACCATACTCAAAATCTCCCCCTACTATCTGCCACAAATAAGGGACATGTGTCTGCTTAGACCCCATCCCCCACCAGGCCAAACAAAATTGCCCTAATACTTCTTTGCAGATCTCCCAAGAAAAGCTCATTTCCCAATTCAGATAAATGGATGCTATCTGCTCTGTAGAGCTTGGGCCTCCAAAAAACAATATTGGATAGCCAAAAATACTAACAAATTGGTCCTTGAATAGAACACGCCTGAAATATCCTTGGGAGCCAAAATGATCAAACCTAGGCTGTCATACTTTGGTCACATCGTAAGAAGGCATGAATCATTAGAAAAGATAATAATGCTGGGAAAGAATGAGGATGGAAGACCACAAAGGAGAGGAAGACCACACACACACCAGATGGCTCAACTCAATCAGGGAGGTCACAGGCCTGAGTTTGTAGGACCTAAGCTTAGCAGCAGATGATAGGCAGTCTTGGACATGTCTCATCCACAGGGCTGACATAATTCTGAGTCAAATTGAGGGCAGTTAACAACAAGAAAGAGAGAAAAAAATGTCTTTTCCTGATGGGTTTCTTTTATTTTGCCAGACAGCAGGAGTTGGCTTAACAATTAACAGAGAAAAGGAATATTTACATTTCCTTCATATGCTTCTTTCCTCAGAATCCCACTTGTATTCCCCCCCCACACACACTTGAGAATAAATTTCCAAATCTGCACCACCAGTAAGAGGGAAGAAGAATTTGAGTTGTTGAATTGTAAGATGGAAAGGGTCAATAATCTCTCCATCCCAATTTCCTGTGCAACCCACCTTATGTGATAAATAAAACAAAAAGAAAAGAAAAAGACAGGGCACATGATGCAGGCCTACCCTTGGAATTAAGTTGAAGATTCACAAGAATTCACATGTGCATACATTTTCAAAGCCTTGATACCTCATACTACAGGACTGAAATGTTAGTGCTGAAGATTTCTGTCCTTACTCTATTGCAGCACACACACACACACACACACATACACACACACACAGAGTGTGTGAGAGGGGGAGTAGATTTGATGAATCTATTACTAAAACTCTTGGATTATTTTTTTCTTTTCTACATATTAAATCAAGCAAAGCTAAAGCAATATAATATGTTCAAATACACAGACACATAGAAAAATGAGGAAATATGAATTTGGGGGATGTTGCGAATCTTTTCAAGTACAAACATTGGAGCTTATCACATTACAAAATAAATTGTCTTACCCCTGCTGTTTTGAATGCAGCCGAGTACTATCACACACAAAATGCTGCCAATGCCACCACCCAGCTGCATAACGTTTAAAATCCAACTAAAATCTGTGCTCAGCTAGCCAATTTACTAAGTTGACATTGCAAATCAGCCAGCTGAGTGTGAATTTTAGCTGGGTTTTAGGCAGGATTTAGCCGGGTGGTGGCATTGGCGGCATTTTGCATGTGATAGTACCAGGCTGCGTTCAAAACAGCAGGGGTAAGACAATTCATTTTGTAATGTGATAAGTTCCAATGTTTGTACAACATTCCCAATATAGAATGCATATTATGCATCCCATAATAGAATTCAAAACAACAGGGGGTAAGATGATTTATTTTGCAATGTGATAAGCTCCATTATTTTAAATTACTTCTCCTTTTTAGAAGTATCACAAATCAGTGTATGAACAAGAAGTGACATGGTGACTAGTTCTGCACGTGATCACCACCATTCCCATATCTGTCTGTACAGCATGAACGTCTGCAGCAGATAATCCATTGAATGTGCCCATTGCATGTGTGTAAGCTTCCATGTGCTCCTTACACAGTGGAATAGAGGTTCTCAGTAGTGTGGTATCCTTCATAAGTACATGCAAAACTCCCTTACTCTAGAATTTCATACTGTACACATAGTCAAAAGGTGGCTAAAACCATAATATGCAATATTGCTGAGGGGGTAATTTGCTGTGGCTCTGCTCCTCACTAACACCCTTGATGCAATATATGAGTGATCCTTTTGAAGAGGGCCTAAGGGTTGGGGGGTGGGGAAAGTGACTCTCCAATAGTCCTGAAACATTAACTGAGTGCTGAAACATGTAGAGTCTTTCTAACATGAAAAATGTGAAAACCCAAATCTGTCTGAAAATTATATCTCCTGATCTACACTACCCACCCCCCCCCCCCCCCGGCATGCTTTCTGGCAAGAATATTCCACTTATCCACATGTTCACTTTAAATTAAAACAACAGCAATAATACAAAATTATAGAACTGGGCTGCTACAACCTATTTCCCAAGTCTAAAGTGTGTGAACTATGATGATGATAATGATGATTTTGAATTCAGGACACAAGCAAGTCATGTGGGAAATGAGCACTTCTTAACAAATACTTTGTTTCTAGCGTCTAAGACTGTGGTGAAGTGACACCACAATCATACGACTTTATCACACCGCTTTTTAAATTGACTTACCTCTCCCAATTTAAATTTTAATTCGGGTGGCATTCTGATGTTATCAGAAGGATTTTGCCACCGAATCTGCCACCTGAATACAGCCCTAGTCCATCCCCACTCACAGGGGCGCTCAGTGAGCCTTTTTTTGAAGCCAGAAAACTCCCAGCTTAAGAAAATGGCCGCCAGAGTGCCCCTATGAGTAGGGATGGACCCGGGCTGTATTCAGGTGGCAGATTCAGTGCAAAATCCTTTTGATAACATCAGGATGCTGCCTGAATTCAAATTTAAATCGAGAGGGGTAAGTTGATTTAAAAAGTTGGGCAATAGTTTCCTTAGTGTGAATAAACACATGGATACCTTTTTGCATAAAATATTTCTCCATTCAATTTCTATGTCCCATTGTTGTTGCTGCTGCTGTTTGCTATTATTATTTGATTTATAATCTGCCTTTTCCTCAGTGCTAGAAGTCAAAGTGGTTTATAAAAAAAAATCAAACAAATACAAAAGTATTTACAAAGACATAGTTGAAAGTATGTTAAAATTACTGTTAAAATGCATTTAAACTACCTATAGGAGTAAAACCATTTAAACAAGAAGAAAAAAGAGTGAATAAATTGTGTGTGTGTTATTTAACTTATTAAGTTGTCTGTCAACTTAGGGTGATTCAATGAATTTCATAGGATAAGCATAGGCACTAAATACTCAGATATGATGTTGTCCATTCCTTCCTGTGAAATATAGGTACAGCATGTGCTATTTGTTGGCAGGCTCCCATCCAAGTACTTACCATGGCTAGCTCTGCTTAACTTCCAAAATCAGACAGGATTTGATGCCTATAGGGTATTTAGGCCTTGTCAACAAAACTGTCCACCATTAAAAGCCCTTGCAATCAATTTCTAATAATAATAATAATAATAATAATAATAATTTATTTATACCCCGCCCCTCTGAGCAATCAGGGCGGCTAACAACAATTAAGAATACATAAAATACAAATCCGAAAGGACCAATACTCCCCCCCCCCTTTAAAAGAGTATTAAACTAAGCACTAATTAAAACATCTTAGATTAAAACATAAAACTAAATAAAACCAATAACCAAACAAAGAAATAACAAACAGAGGAGATAACAAAACAAAAACAGCACAGTAGCAGAATGGCGGCAGCAATCAAATTGGGAGAGGGTAGAATAAGGGGGTTCCTGAGGTCAGGAAGTCTATTCTGGAAAGGCCTGCCAGAAGAGATCTGTCTTAACAGCCTTCTTGAAGCTGTTTAGTGTTGTGATCTGACGGATTTCTAAAAACCTGTTGGAACATAAACAAGTGTTTGTGATAAAAGAACAATGAGGAAGCAACTATTCTAGCTTCCATAAGGATCCAGATCCCAGAAGCAGCCACTAAAGAGATCCTCTCTGATGTGCCCACTAAATATGTTTGGTAATTTCGTGGGCTCTAGAAAGAAGAGTTTCTGTCAAAGTTCTTGGAGCCCAGACTGACTTACATAGGAGGGTATTATTCTCCCAAGGAAGACGTGATCACACACTGAACTTTGGAGCAGTCATGTGCAAACTAGTAATTAGTGGTGAAGAAAATATTGTAGATACATGTTTAAAACACATGCTTCATCTAGTCTTAAGCTAGACATTAATGACAAGTTTCCACTGGCTAAGAATTTGTCTACACAGGAGGTGCAGGAGTTCATTTGAATTCCCCCACCCCCAGTGCGTACTAGCCCTAGATCTTCAAAATTAAGTGATAAGGTTGCTCCTTATTAAACAAACAAACAAACAGAGATATACTGTGCATGTACGTATAGGCTTTTCACCCAATCCAAAGTGAGCATGATATGTTGTGTTATTAGATTCAGTAGATTATACAGCTATAGCTACAAGTGTCTATGATTTTTCATTTCCAGTATGAAATATAGATATTTATTGTAGTGAATACATGTTCTGTGGGTATTAGCAGAGCTGGAAGAGAAGCAGGAAGTAACTGGACATGCAAGTTGTTAAAACAATTAGTGCAAATGAGGTTAATAATGCATGTCTGGTGTGAAAGACATACTTGGCATGCAAATTTTAATCTGATCTGCTTAGAAAAAGACAAGTGGCTTCTGAATGGGGAGTATGATATAGAATTAAGTCAACTGTAGAGTACAAGAATAAAAATACGACCACTATCACCATCTTCTTGCTCATTGGGGTTACATATTTTGGATAAGTACAGTACAATCTGAGAGTCAGTGTGGTATAGTGTTTTGAGCACTGGACTATTATTCTAGAGACCAAGTTTTTAATCTCTTCTTGGCCATGGATACACATAGTGTTAGACTTTCTCAGCCTCAGAAGTAGGCAAAGTCAGTGTGATTGTGCGAGTAGCATTGCACCACATTGAAGCTGTGCAACTGGACGACCACCAAAGAAGCAACATGGAACTCTGTGCAGGCTGGAGAACTCTCTCCTTCCCTTCAGAAGCTGCCAAATACGGCAACAGGCAGATATCTCTCAAGGAGGCTCTTTAAGCTTTGTTCCTCTGTGTACAAGCTCATCCTGACCAACAAAGCTACTCACATTACACCACACACCAACGATCCCACACTGTACAATATTGCTCCTCCCTTATATACATGTTCCCCTCCAGGGATATCTAATCCAGCCCACTCACCTGGATGATGCAACACAGCAGGATTGAGGACATCTGATCGAATCCTTTGCTTAGTGTTGCATCAGCTTCCTGTGACTCAGCACATCATGCTGGCTCTTCATGGCTGCTCCATGGCTCAAGGCAACCTTGTCACATTTTATCCCACATCTGTACGTTTTCCCTAGGATCCATGCCTTAACACAGGGGTAGGCAACCTTTCCCCTTTAAGGGCCGAGGGACTTCAGCTCCCAGAATCCCAGGAGCTATTGGCCAACATGGGACTATTGGCCAACATGGCCGAGGCTTCTGGGAGCTGAAGTCCCTCGGCCCTTAAAGAGGAAAGGTTGCCTACCCCTGCCTTAACAATTCCCTCCAAAATGTATCATAGGCTCATTCTCAATTGTACTGACATCCCTTCATGTCTTTCCACTGGTAGTGCCTTGGTGAGAATGTCTGCAATATTGTCTTCTGATGCAATGTACCTCAGACTCAGAACCCCATTCTGTACCATCTCCCACACATTCTGGTACCTGACGCCTATATACTTAATCTGACACTACAGATTCTCTGCTCCCAATATTGCAATGCATGATTGTGAGTCCTCGTGTACCACCATTGGAAATGTACCCTTCTCACCTATGTCCTCCAACAGCTGATGTACCCACTGGACCTCTCCTGTCTCCTCAGACAGAGCTGCAAACTCTGCCTCAGTGGTACTCAGTGCCACACAGTTCTGCTTCCTTCTTCTCCAGACAACCTATCTGTGTACCTGACCAGCAGGCCATACACAGATTTCCTGTCTGCCACCTCCGAAGCAAAAGAACTGTCCACAAAACAGTCTAGTTGTGCCATGCTCCCATACAACACCAGCTTCCTATCCTTGCTGCCCTTGCTACCTGAGCACATGTTTCACAGCAGTCCAGTCCTCCACCTTCGGCTTGTTGACTCTCCTGCTCAGCACTCCTACAACATACAAGATGTCAGATCTTGTGTTATTCACAGTGAATAACAAGCTTCCTATCACTGATCTGTACAATGAATAACAAGCTTCCTAACACAGACCTGTGTTGTCAAAATCCTGTGATGTCTCACTACTGGTGTGCCCTGGAGTCATGGGGCTTTTCACTGCCTTCACACTGCCTAAACCACATTTCTCCACCAGCCTCTCAATTTTCTTTCTCTGACTCAATAGAAACCTGCTATCCTGAGTCCTCTCTGCCTTGATCCCTAGGCAGGCCTTGAGATTTCCTAAATCTTTCAGGATGAATTTCTGGGGCAGCTCCTCCTGCACTATCCTTACTACCTGCTCTGACCCAGCAGCCACACACAGGTCGTCCACATACATCACCAAAGTGATATCCTGCTTGGTGTACACACACACATCAACGATGCTGCATTTGTAACCAAACCTTACAAGCTCTTCATGGATACACTGATTCCAACACCTTGTGCTCTGTTTCAACCCTTACAGAGCTTTCCTGAGCCTATACACCAGGGGTAGGCAACCTTTCCCCTTTAAGGGCCAAGGGACTTCAGCACCCAGAATTCCAGGAGTTATTGGCCAACATGGGACTATTGGCTAACATGGCTGAGGCTTCTGGGAGCTGAAGTCCCTCGGCCCTTAAAGGGGAAAGGTTGCCTACCCCTGCTATACACCTTCCTACTCTTGGTGTTATCATAGCCTGGTGCCTGCTTCATGAACACTGCCTCATCAAGCTGTGCATTCAGGTAGGCAATTTCAAAATCAAAGTACCTTACCACCTGTCCTTTCCTAGCTGCCAATGCCAACACCATCCTAAGGCTTTCTGGCTTTGCTGTTTGGGAAAAGGTCTTATCATAGCTTTCAAACCTCTGTTGGGAAAACCCCTTGGCAACCAGCCTAGCCTTATATTTATGGGTGCCATTAGGCATTTCCTTCCTCTTGAACACCCACTTGCAGGCAACAACTTTATGGTCTCTAGGCCTGTCTACAACATCAAATACCTCCCTGTTGACCAAAGACAAGAATTCCCCATCCATGGCTTCAAACCATTTATCCAGTTCTTCCTTTGGGTAGGTTAACAATTCCTGATAGCTTTCAGGCTCATCAACCACCACAGTGCACACCCAGACTCCCTGTATTACAAACCTGTCTGGTGGTCTTCTCACCCTCTGTGTTCTCCTAGGGATGATGACTTTTGTTCTCCCATTTTCATCCTCAGTATCACTACTTGTCTGCACTTCTGCAACTACAGCAGGCACTTGCTCAAACTTCCTAGTAGTGATGGGTGAAGTGTGCATGTCAGTGGGACCTGTGAGGTGCTTGTCTTGCTCTCATGCTTGGAAAGATGCTTGGAAAAAAGACTATCCCCATGTCGTGTATCTGGCTTGAACCTCCATCAGACAAGTCTACAGTGTCTATACATGAGGTTTTCTTTCTCTTCAGTGGTAAGTTGGAGTTCAAAAGATGATGGCTGGCACCCGAATTAAGGACCCAACCCCCTCCCTGAATGGTTGTCTGGTGGGCATAACAACCACTATCCTCTGCCACAGAAACAACACCCCTCTTCTTCCCGGGCTTCCTGTGTTGCTTGTCCTCCCTCACAGCTGAAGGTGTTTGGCAGTTCATTCTGAGATGGCCAGCCTTTCTGCAGTTGATGCATCATCTTTGGTCTTCTTCCAAGATGTGTGCCGACACTAAGTCCACTGAGAGCTGTCCCTCTGTCATCCCCTGCAGGCTCTACATAACGTGGTCATAGTTATTTGCCAGACTGTCCAAAAGAATGTATGCCTCTTGTTCTCTGGGTATTTCAACCTCCCTGCACTGGACTTTAGTAAACAAATCTCTCATCAGCTCTAAGTGCTAGAATGGAGACTGTCCTTCATGCATTTTGCAATCATAAAGTCTTTTGGACCACAGCATTTTAGACAAGGCAGTGTCTGACTGATGTACATCACTAAGAGCTTGTCAAACCACGCAGGCAGACCTCTTATCACACACATCATTTAATTGACTTGGCTCAAGAGTCAAACACAATGTCCCTCTTGCCCTCTTGTTTTCCTCAACTGCGCCTTTTGAAGGCCCTTTCTCCACAACATCCCACAGTCTTTCCCTTACTATGGTTGCCTTGTCTTGGATGAAACTGATTATCTAGACCCATTTCAAACCAGCTTCAGGACAGGCTTTAGGGTTGAGACTGCCATGGTTGCCTTGACCGACGATCTGCGTCTGAGCATCGACAGGGCCAGTGTGAACCTGTTGGTGCTCCTAGACCTCTCAGCGGCTTTTGACACAATAGATCATGGCATCCTCTTGGACTGCTTGAGGTTAGGTATCGGGGGCACTGCTTTGCAGTGGTTCCAGTCCTTCCTCTTGGGAAGGTCCCAGAGGGTGAGTTCCAGTAAGAGGGAGCTCACTTGTGGGGTCCCTCAGGGAGCTATTTTGTCCCCGATGTTATTTAACATTTATATGAAGCCGCTGGGTGAGATTATACAGAGTTATGGTGCTGGGTGTTATCAGTATGCTGATGATAACCAAATCTATTTCTCCGTGTCTCATTCATTGGCTTCAAATTCTAATGGCATCTCTTCTCTCAATGAATGTCTTCGAGTGGTAATGGGCTGGATGAGGAAAAACAGATTGAAACTGAATCCAGACAAGACGGAGGTGCTCACAGTAGCGGCCCCGAAACCAAGAATTGGGTTGCAACCTCCAGTCCTGGATGGGGTCACACTCTCCTCCAGTGACTGTGTTTGCAGTCTGGGGGTGCTCCTTGACTCATCGCTCCTGATGACAAATCAGGTAAATGTAACTGTCAGGAGCGCCTGTTATCAGCTTCGGCTGATATGCCAGCTGCGCCCTTTTCTGGAAGTAAGGGATCTCGAGACTGTTGTGCACGCGCTGGTAACCTCATGCCTTGACTTCTGTAATGTGCTCTACATGGGGCTACCCTTGTGCTTGATTCAGAAATTACAGCTGGTACAAAATATGGCAGTCAGGTTGGTGTCGGGAACATCTAGGAGGGACCACATTACTCCAGTTTTGAGGTCCCTCCACTGGCTGCCTATCAGCTTCCAGGCCCAGTACAAGGTGTTGGTTATTACCTTTAAAGCCCTAAATGGCTGGGTCCAAGCTATCTCAGGGACCGCCTCCTCCTATATAATCCTTCCCGCGCTCTCCGGTCCTCTCGGAGGAATCTGCTGCAGCCACAAAATTTGAGGCTTGCAGCTACCTCCCAGAGGGCTTTTTCAGTTGTTGCCCCCAAACTCTGGAATGGCCTGCCGGATGAGATCCATCAGTTAACATTGTTAGACAACTTCAAAAAGGCTGTCAAGACAGATCTCTTCCGACAGGCCTTCCCAGATTAATCATCCTGGCCTAGGGTATTATGACCCGCAACTGTTCCTCATGTGGCCCCATCTTTAGATGGATGAGGAACACTGTTAGAGGCTAAAATCAGGTGTTGTATTGTGTTTTTATTGTTTATATTGTAGTTTTAATTATTGTGGGATTTAATACTGTTTTAAGGGGGGGAGGGATTGCTTTTTTTGATATTTGTGATTTTAATTCTGTAAGCCGCCTTGATTGGATCCCCAAATAGGTGGGGTATAAATAAATTTTATTATTATTGTTGTTATTATTGTTATTATTATTATTATTATTAAAAGGGATTCTGTATAAATGCTCCAAGCAGAGTAATTGCAGTCATTTAATTAACAGGATCCATTGCCTCCTTATCTCAAGGAGACGCTGAGCCTTTGGCAGTCTTTCAAGCTCAGCTGTCTGCTGATAAAATACAGGCCAGCAGGACAGTGCTTTAACTATCTATCTACCTTCTGGACTCAAAGACAGTCTGGAGAAGACTTCTGACACACCAAACACAAAACCCACTCACACCCATAATCCTTGTCAGTGTGATTGCATGAGCAGCATTGCACCATGTTGAAGCTGTGCACCTGGATAGCCACCAAAGAATGACACGGAGCTCTGTGCAGGCTGGAGAACTCTCTCTCCCCCTCCAGAAGCTGACAAACACAACAACAGGCAGATATCTCTCAAGAGTGACTCTTTAATCTTTGTTCCTCAGTGTACAAGCTTTTCCTGACTGACAAAGCTACTCACATTACACCACACACCAACCATCCCACACTGTATAATATCGCTCCTCCCTTATATACATTCTCCCCTCCAAGGATATCTAGTCCAGCCCACTCACCTGGCTGATGCAACACAGCAGGATTGCATGCAACTGAATCAATCCTCTGCTTGGTGTTACATCCACCCACTGTGACTCAGCACATCATGCTGGTACTTCATGGCTGCTCCATTGTTCAAGGTAACCCTGTTACCTTTTATCCCACATCTGGACATTTCCCCCAGGATTCATTCATTAACATCATCTTGGAAAAATCTTCCCAAGAATACCTTGAGGTAAGTTCACCTTAGGGTTACCATAAGTCAGAAATAACTTGAAGGCATATGACAACAATAACAACAGGTAAATCACTGCACACTTGCTTACCTATTCAGGGAAAATGGCACTTCATTTGAGAGAAAAAAAAAAAGATTCTGCTGTAAGTGCAACAAATGTGTTGGGATATAAGATGACGATGCCTCAAACCCATTATGCAAGGAATATTGTGTGGATTTGGATTACAAGTCTAAACATTGTTACATGTGTGCAAAATGTACTAAAATTAATGGTTCTTAGCTGTGAATAGAACGGCAGCATTGGCATTTTACATATGGATTAACAGCTAGAGTAGCCTTTCTGCCCTCCTTTCTAATATGCTCACACAAAATTTCCTTGATCATAATAAAGTGTTATTTGTGTATTGACACTTGCAATTCATTACTAGTGTGTGAATTCAAGGTGACTTAAATTTTAATAGCTTCATGTAGGGTTTTTTTTTTTTTATTTCAAATTCCTATGAAGCTAGGACAGAATATATATCAGGTATGTTCTATTGAACTTCTATAGAACTAAAAAGGCACAGTATGTAATATCTACCATTTCCTTATGGTTTCTCCATAGCAACTGAAAACGAAGCCAGCTGCTTGAGAGAGATAGAATTACTTCTGTATTTTATTACATTGGTCTGTTCAACTTGAACTTCACTGAGTTATTGCTTTATCCAGAGGAGATATATGGTTTATCAAAGATTTTAGCATCTTTGCCCTCTTAAAATGGACTTCTCATGCTACATGTCTCAAACCATCCATTTTGCAAAGATGTTGCAAAACATTAATAGACTATAAGATCAGATATCGTATGAGGAATGCAGTGATCCAAACTGGATTCAATAAAGGTTCTTGATGACCAGGGTTCCTAAAAGTCTCTCATTCTTAGAACCATCATAAGTTGAATGTGACTCAATGGCAAACACCAGGAACAAACAACAATTGAATATATATTATTTAGTTCCATTTGCTAAATGAATCAGACATTGAATAAAAGATTATACATGATTATAAATATATGTTTGATAAATTCATTCTCATAATAGCTGTACCAAAAACTCCACCCCATTGTCTAGGTGAGGAGGAAATGGTTTGAGTGTTGCCAACCCTAAAGTCTTGGAATATCATTTTGATTTACATCTTCTATGCATAGTTTCTGGGTAATTCCAAAATTAAAGAATAGCTGCAGATTTGTCATAGCTTGCATAGGAACCTGAGGTTTTCTTGAATATATTTTGAATGTTGTTGGGTTGCTGCAAAAGGAATAGAAAATACCAATTTATAACATCCTGAAAATTACCCAAAAGCTACTACTCTACCCAAAAGCTTTTAGTTTAGTTAATCTTGTTATTCGGTTTTAATTCATGTGTGATGTTTTAAGTGATTTGATTTAATACTGTTTTAAGGGGGGGTGGGGGGGTTTCTTTGTATTATATTTTTTATTGGACTGTATTTTTAAACTTGTAAGCCACCTGGATTGGTGTACCATTGGGCGGGGTATAAATTATTATTATTATTATTATTATTATTATTATTATTAAAAGTTACCTGGGTTTCACTTCTCTGTCATTTCCTACTTATGGCAACCCTAAGGTGAACCTATCACAGGGTTTTCTTGGCAAGATTTGTTCAGAGGAGGTTTGTCTTTGCTTTCTTCTGATGCTTAGAAAGTGTGTCTTCCCTAGATCACCAAGTGGGTTTGCATGACTGAGTGGGGATTCAAACTCTGGTCTCCAGAGTTATAATCCAATGCTCAGACTACTGGACCACAGTGGCTCACTTTCATACTTGTTGGTTAAATTTTGCCATCATTACAAAGCAAGTCTCTTTCCCCTGAATTTCAAAGTGACAGGACCTCAAAATAAGAATAGAAAAAGAATGAATGGAAAGAATGTAGTCAGCCACAGAGTAATTAATCATAATTTATATAATGGCATGTGTAGGAAATACTGTAAATGAAAGATTGCTCTAAAGCAATTAGTTTTAAATCAATATGAGACATTTTGCTTGGGGGGGATGCAGATTAAATTCAGATAGTGTCATTATTACTAGTATAACATTTTTATTGTTACTTACTATCAATAATTGCAACCTAGTGACATTTTCCCCCAATAGATACTAATGTCAAACACTTTCATGGTACTCAGTCATCACCACAGAAATGACTTTTCCTGATATTTGTCTTGCTTCTGTTCAGATTAATAGGATACTATGCAGTGAACTAAATGTCGCTATATAACAGCACCAGTCTGGTGCAGGATGTTAGCCTTCAGTAGATGGGTTTCATGACAAAATTCTGAGTGAAGGCTTAATAATAATGGAATGGTCACCTCTTGAGCTTTACTTTGTTCATGGCAAGTCTCCACAATTCCCTGTGTTCAATTAGAATAAAGTAAACTTAATGTGTTTGATGTTAAACATTTTCCAATGCAATAAATTACATCTCCACCTTACAAGCCTATGTATAGAGCCTTTGTTGGTTTCTTCATCTTGCGTTCTTTATGTAGAACAACTGTACAGGTACAAATAATGTCTCATCTCTTTACTGATTAGATAGAATCCTTGAATAGTTTCCAAGTTCTAAAAGGATTGCAAAATCATGAATGCTGGAGATTTCTGGCTCTACTACTGCAGGTCCTGATCCACTCTATTCATTATTGCTGGCTATCACAAGAAGTCCACCTAAAAATCTTGAACTTGCACATCCCCCAAATCAATGTTAAGTTGCATTATCATTAGAAAATCCAAAGTTGGAAGCATCCCTAAGAAACTGTCACAATGGTTTCCATATTTGAGGAAATAGTTTATAGTAGTCTTAAGACAGAAAAAATTGGCTAGTTATATCAAATTTAATAAATAAAGCATATCCTACACTGTTATCTACAGCAAGGGAACATAAGGCAATCATTCTGATCTCTGCATGAACATGAGAAAAGGACAGAAACAGTACAAGTGGGAACAATTTGTACAAAACACACACACACACAAAAAAAACCAACAACAACAACAACAGAACATGCTAATGTTAACAGAACCATAGTAGTTACCAGTGAAACAGAAACAGATGTAATGATGTGAGAGAGAAAGTCAGCAGAACTTAATCCTAATTTTGGGAGATCTTGTGTCAAAGCAAGATGAGACAGCATTTTGTGCTAAGACTGAACATATAGAAGAATAGGTTTTTAGCAGGTGTGGTTCTCAGAAGGAATAGGCAAGATTTTAAATGATCCAGTCATGTGGGCGTAAGCCAATCACATGGGTTGTCAATAGACTCAGCACCTCACTGGAAGAGGAGACCTGTCCCATGAGAGGACCTGTATATTTTGCCTCGGCTCATTTGGAGCCATGATGGCGAACCTATGGCACACATGCCAGACATGGCATGCAAAGCCATTTTCCCCAGCACATGGAAGGCAGGGAGGAGGAGGAAGAGGTGGCGGCTGTTCCTCCTGCTTCCAGACCCTCCTAGACCTTCAGCTGCCTCACTGGAGAGGCAGCTGAAGGCCCAGGAGGGAGGGGTGAAGAAGTCCCGCCACAGAAGTCCCAATCCTGGAGGGTGGAAATCCTGCCTGTAGAGGGCAGAAGTCTTGCCCCGGCACCAGATATCACCCAGTGCCGGAAGACCTTTTAGTTTGGGCACTCGGCTCTTAATAGATTCACCATCACTGCATTATAGGAACTGTTCGTCCAAAAAAAAAAAAAACATCAAACAAACAAACAAACAAACAATTCCTACACACTCATGGTCACAAGTCAAAGGGCTCAGTTTCATTGCCATCCATTTCCCCAAAAGCCAAGCAAGGAATGCAATACATTAAAAAGCTGAGGCTAAGCATCTTGCAGTACAATCCTGTGGCTTTCTACTAATCAGCAGATCAGTTCAATAAGGCTTACCCTGCACCTGTAGAGCTGCAACTTTAAAGGCCCAGTCGTGT
This sequence comes from Phrynosoma blainvillii, assembly GCA_026167975.1. Taxonomy (NCBI): domain Eukaryota; kingdom Metazoa; phylum Chordata; class Lepidosauria; order Squamata; family Phrynosomatidae; genus Phrynosoma; species Phrynosoma blainvillii. Next base: position 177,165,766 of record JANUYF010000003.1, read on the forward strand.
CAGCAAAATGCAGTATGAACTTAAGTCTATTGAAATCAATGGAAGCTTAAAACCTTTGCCTATACTTTGTAGTTTATTGTAGCATCAGAGCCCTCTGATAGAGAAGGCTAAATATCTCACTAAACTACAAATCCTAGAATTCCATAGCACTGAGCCATAGCAATTAAAACAGTGTCAATCTGCATTATTTCTGCAGTGCAGATGCACCCTATACTAGGACTAACTCCCAATATTTTAAATGCATTATGTAATAGGTGGTGCAATAGGAGTATATAATATCTATATACTCAAGATGAACATCTAGTTTATTAAAATCTCTCTTTCCTTATGTTTCTCTCTGCCTCTCTAGCTATAAAACATAGCAAAAAGAACAGAATCCCATCTCTCCTCTGAACCATTTACTATACAACATGTTTGCACATTTTTATATTAACATTGGAATTTTAGCCATTTATGCATCAACATAGTGGTACAGTTACTCTTCTGAAAATGGAAATATAATTATTGGTGGCCCATGGTCTCAATAGGGTGTCTCTTTGCCCTCCACTGAGGAGCAGGTTGCCCTCCCCCGCATTATATTGTTCATAAGCTACTATTGCTTTATTTAAAAATAAGATTGCAACTAATATTTTGGAGACTAGCACAGGTTACTTGTTCCAAACATGCTGGTGACAATTCCATTCATCTAGTGTTGAGAGACATTTGAAAGAGACTTGTTCACTGAAAATGTTTGCCTATCTGTAGCCTTAGGATAACCTCTGATTGTTGTAATGAAAAAGTGGTCTTGTTTCCCAGAAGCAATTAGAGCCCAAACACATTTAGAATTAGAAATTTGGAAATACAAGGCAGATTAATATCTTTAGCACAGAGGGACATTCCTTTATTTTTCATTTTTGCATGTGATCACTGCTAGTAAAGAAGCATATTCCCAGCTGTGACTGCACACATGGCTTTTGCAGCTCTTCATTCCACAGCTGTTTGGAACAAGAGCCAAAAGAATGTGATGGTGTAATAATTGAGCAACAAGCAGTGACTCAAGAAGCAACAATTCACATCTTCCTTCAGTTGTCAGTAGCTGGAAATACTAATCCCAAGTTGGCATCTAACTTTCCCCCTCTGTAGACAGTAACACATTATATTGGCACTGGACAGCTTAACTTATTTGCTGACAGAACCCCAGAGATGTTTTAATTATAAATAAAACTAACACCCAGGCCCTATAAAATACTGCCAAAACAATCATAAATAGGAATGATGTAGGTTGAAAGTAAACATGCCCACTATGAAAGTGCTTGCACACAGCAAATGCACCATGTATGGAGCTGATTGATTCAGTGCAGTGGACTGCAAAGCTAAAATGATGGTCCTCATATGACCACTTGGAGTTACTGTACTGCTGAAAAAAGGTGAAGAGGTTTTCAACAGGTATATAAAAAAATCCTATTTCTATATTACCCACCCCCTGGCACATACATAAACACACAACCCTTACCCACATGCCAAATAAGTAATGACAAAAAATATTTTCATGCTTGACATAATTTCCCTATGGCATTATGCCACCTCTACAAAGACATCCATAACTCTTTTGCTGCTTGAAACAATCTCTAACATGCCACTCTCTTTAATGACTGAGGTACTCCCTGATGGTGCTTAACATTTAAGAGTGCTGGAGCACCACGTTTGCCCAAACAAGCTTTTTCCATTTACAGTACCTCAAAGGCCTTCTAATTTTTCTTCAGAGACAGAAATCCTTTAAGCCCATTGTATCCTTAGGCTACAAATTTACTGAGATTTAGGTTTCCAATAAGAGTGTTGAGATGAATGCCACCTTCTCATTTATGAATCAATTTTTGCCCATCGGCTTTTCAGCATTATTACTTTTTATTTTATTTTACACTCAGAGGGCCAAATCTCAAGAATATATATGTTGAAAAAGCCACAAGAGGACACATTTGAAACCTAGACTGAAAGAAATTTGTGACCCATTTTCTTCTCAATATCCTATATGCCAACATCTTGTCATATATGTCTTTTCCATAACAATCTCTCTTCCTCTATGCTTTCATTTTGTTCCATCGGCATTCCAGCACAACCACAAAATGTGTTCTTCATTTGGAATGACATACACCATGTACCATTACACCAATATTGAAAACTGCTTTTAAAATAAATAAATAAAATGATTATCTTATCTGTAATTCAGGCCACATAATCCCACTGACATTTCCCTCTTTCTTTAGGGAGGGTTCAGTTTTAATGAAGGTGGTCTGGCAGCTGGGAAAATCTTGCAATAAAGATGCAGAGAATGGGACAACCAAACATTTGTTTGATTACAAAAGCTATAAATCTTCATGTTTTAGGAGCTAGCTGTTCACTCAGTTTTTCACAGGCAAATGAACTAGACTTGTTCAATTTATAGAACAGTTCTGGGTTTGCACAGAACACTGCAGGGATGAATGGATGCATTATCATTTCTCATATTCAAGTTTAACAATGTGTGTTTTCTTTGGAGTCCTATTGTGTAAGGCAGAGGTGTGCAACTGTGCAGAGTGGATACATTTCCCCTACATCACACCAGTGATTTATGGTCACTCTGGCCACCATTTTGTCCCATTTAGGGGGAGGTGTGGGGGCATCTGAACAGCTGGAGGAAGAAAAAGGCACATTTTCAGGTAGCTTGGATTGCCTTTGTGTGAATTGTTTGTGTTGCTTGTGGGGTGGGGAAATCTCCTGAAATTGGCCCTAAATGGAAAAAATGGGGGGCTTCTGTGGGGTTTGGGGAAATGCATTCAGGGGTCCACACTTTGTTCATTCCTGCTCTGAACAGTGATTCAAGGTAAATTTTACCCCATTGAAATAAACAAACAAACAAACCAAAAGTTTTAACTGTGAGATACTAATCAAAATCTTGATACATTCACTCCTCTGTATCCACAGAATCCTTATCCACAGATTCAAGAATCCACTGATTGAAAATATTCTTAAAAATATAGATTCCAAAAAGCAAACCTTGATTTTGCCATTTTATATAAATTGTATGTAATGGGACTTAAGCATCCATAAGCATCTGGGGGTACTCCTAGATTCGTCGCTTCACATGACTAGTCAGGAGAATGCGACGGTCAGGAATGCCTGTTATCAGCTTTGGCTGATACGCCAGCTGCACCCTTTCCTGGAGACTAGGGATCTTGAAACTGTGGTACACGCTCTGGTAAACTCACGTTTGGATTTCTGTAATGCACTCTACATGGGGCTACCCTTGTGCCTAACCCAGAAACTTCAATTGGTTCAAAATATGGCAGCCAGGTTGATCACGGGAACATCTAGGAGAGAGCAGATAACACCTGTGCTGAAATCTCACCACTGGCTGCCAATTAGTTTCCGGGCACAGTACAAGGTGTTGGTTTTGACCTTTAAAGCCCTACATGGCTTGGGTCCAACTTATCTTTGGGACTGCCTCTTCCCGTATGAACCCCCCCCCCCCCCTGCACACTTCAATCTTCTGGGAGGAACCTGCTACAGCCCATAAAAACTAGGCTGTTGCAGACCTCCCAGAGGGCCTTCTCTGCTGCCGCTCCAAGATTATGGAATGGCCTGTCAGATGAGATCCATCTTATTACCACTCTTGACTGCTTTAAAAAAGCAATAAAGACAGATCTCTCCCGACAGGCCTTCCCGGAATGACTCTCTTGCCCCTAACATAGTTTGGATGGTTACTGCTCCCTGACACCACTTGTTGATTTATTGTTGATATTTTAATTATTCTACTAAATCTTGTTGTTGATTTATTTGATATTTTAATTATTCTCCTAGTTTATGGGGTGGGTGGGTTAGGGATTGGGGAGATGGAATTGTTTTAACTGCTGTGTTGTTTTAACTTTGTACACCGCCCTGATTGCCTTGCAGAGGGGTGGGTTAAAAAAATTATTATTATTATTATTATTATTATTATTATTATTTATTTTGGTATTCATTGGGAGGGAGGGTTTCTGGAATCAAACCCCAGTGGATACCAAGGGTCCTCTGTACTGACTGGCTTAAAATGCTAACTGCATGAACCATTTTTCATACAATTTTCATACTGCTGACCAAAACCATGGCATCTTCATGGATGTATAGTCTAGTTGTCTCTCTTGCTTACATGTGAATAAGGTCATAGGCCCACTCGATGGTAAGTCTGTGAAGAGATTACTAAGGCACGAACGTTTACATTTAAAACAAATGGAGTGCTTCAGAAAACTGACTCTAGAAACAGATGCCTCTCTGGTTCCAATGACTGTAGACCTCTGGTTTCTTGGAGGGTGAGGCTGTCCAAGCTATCAGCCTCTCATTAGCCTCTAGCACTAAGTATAGCAACATGAAGACTGGTTGGGACATTGAGCATTTCAGATTGGTGAATGGGCTTCACAGTGAAAGGACTATTCCAGCTGACCCTTTTTAATATATAGTTTTGTGTTTCTTTGAATGGTAGAGCGGATCTGCAGTCCAGCATGACTAGGCTGTCAGCACTGGTATTTGCCACAAAGACTCGAGAGTATAAGTATGCCACTAACAAATTAGGGTGTGAAAGGCCTTGGAAAAGTGATTGTAAGAAAAGAGCAGAGTGGTTGATAGGTGAGAACTTTTATCCTTGAGGTCCTCAGGTGTCTGGGGAATGTGTGGCCCAGGGGTCAGCAACCTTTGTTTCCAGGGGGGACAGAAGGGGGGGTAATGGCATGGGGGGGCGCCCACGTCAAGAGCGCATGCATGCACAATGCGGGCGCCATTTTGGAAGCCCCCCCACACCTGAGGTGGGCGAATTTGCCTGCCGCAGGCATGGGGGGCTTCCCTGGGGCTTGGAAAGGCCCCCCTGTGCCCGCAGTGGGCAAATCCGCCCACCACAGGCGTGGGGGGGCTTCCCTGGGCCTTGCAAAGGCCCCCCCACACCTGCAGCAGTGAATTGGCCCAGCACAGGTGCGGGGGAGGGCTTCCCTGGGCCTTGGAAAGCCCCCACACACACTCATGGTGGGCGAATTCACCTGGCACAGGTGCGGGGGGGGCTTCCCTGGGCCTTGGAAAGGCCCCCCTGTGACTGTGCTGGGCGAATTCGCCTGGTGCAGCTGCAGTGTGGCCTTCCCAAGTCCCAATGGTGACTGCACAGCCACCATGGGGCCTTCCAAAATGGTGCCCGCTGCTGTGCGCATGCGCATGTGAGTACAAGTGCCTTTTTGAAAGCCAAAATGGTGCACGCGGGGCAGGGGGGCTTCCCTGGGCCTCAGAAAGTCCTCCTCGTGCCTGCAGCAGGCGAATTTGCCCAGTACAGGTGTATGGGGGGGTTTCCGTAGGCCTTGGAAAGCCCACCCCGTGCCTGCGCCAGGTGAATTCGCCCAGTGCAGCTGCAGTGCGGCCTTCACAAGGCCCAACGGCGGCTGCGCAGCCACTGTGGGGCCTTCCAAAATGATGCATGCGGGGCGGCGCGGTACTGGTGGCAGTGGCAGGACTGGTCGTGGGCCGGTCCCAAGGCCTCTGCGGGCCGCACATGGTCCACGGGCCATAGGTTGCCGACCCCTGGTGTGACCTGTCTGGATTTGAAGCTGTACTTTTCCATGGTGAAGAATTAACTGCATACTTCAGGGGCTTGCATGTGAGTGCCTTGGTGACAAGATGTCTCAGCCAGAGCTCTGTTCTTTGGGAATTTAGTTCTGTTAGTGTGTCAAGCAGGGTTGTTTTTTTTTTTTTTATGAATTAGAAGGTCCATGATCAATCAGAAGTGTATGGGGATGAAAGTAACATTGTATTGTTACCCTGAACTGGCTTTATTCCAGTACATGCACTGCAAGGTTACACCTAGATGTTTGTTTTTTGTTTTATTTTGGTTTTGCCATGGTGACTCTTGCTCCCTTACTATCTATCAGTTGGATAGTCACCTCAAAGGCCTTGCAGAGTGTTGGCTTTAATTTTGGCACCCATTCTGCCAGAACTGGGGCAACCTCTTTGGCTTTTGCTACCGGTATTGGAGATTTTCTGCTTTCAAGAGGTATGTACACCATCTCAAGTTCTAATGGTGTGTGTTTCACTAATGTTTTTATTTTTTTCTGTTAGTTCCTAGATGTTGTTTGGCACAGCAATAGGTCCTGATCTGTAGACCTCTGGTTTGTTGGAGGGTGAGGTTTACTGCGGTTGAGCAATGTAGCAACTGTGGAGTGGTTAGAGAGAAGAGGCCTCTGGTGGAATGGTTAGTTGCTTCTTTGTTTGCAGAGTGCAAGGGGCCTCCTCCTCATGTTTTAGTCATTCACCTTGGTGGGAATAATTTGTGCTAGCACAAGAGCAAGGTCTTATTTTATAGGATCTGTATGATTTTCATGTTCTTCAGGGCAGATGGCCTGGTGTTACCTTTGTTTAGTCTGCTATTTTGCCATGACAAGTTCGGTGCAGTGAAGGGGATCCTTGATCCCTTGTCCTACAGCAAGTAGTGGGGAGGGGATTATAACAATTCAGTGTAATTTTTCATATTCTGTTGGTGAAAGTTAGGGTTGTAGAATGACCTCTTTAGGTCCTGGGACCTGGGGTATGTTGGTGTGGAGAAGTCTACCCTTGAAGCTGACCTGGGGGGTTGCTTTCTATTATAAAGTTATAGGATCTGAGTGGGAATGTGTTGGGTTTGTCTTCCAGTAAATAACCAATTACTTGATTGCCCCTAGGGCTTAGGTGTTTCATCTAAGGAAGGGTGAGGAGGTAGTCAAGAGTTGACAGCCTGGATTCAGATGGACTTGCAACAAGTTTGTTACCTTCTTGTTCCTTTCCAGGCTAAATGCAAATTTAAATAGGTCATATGCCAAATAAAATGGCCCTTTTAAAATCCAGCTTTCTGTGTCTGGACTTGTTGTTCCATGGTTGATCATCAAATCGCTGTGGAGGAAAAGCCATTTTAAATTAAATATCAGGAGGGAAAGTTTGGGCAGCTACTGTCCTTGGTCATTTTTCTGTTGTTAACTGCAATCTCTTAAGACAACATTTATTTGGGGGAAAAAACAATAAATGATTTATGAATAAACAGTGTATATCATGCCTACTTTGACCTTTATGTGCAATCCTAAGCATGCCAGTCCAACAATGAATCCCACTGAATCCAATGGGGTTTATTCATATTTATATATTTTTAGGAGATTTAGAGCCGATGCAGACCAACATAAAGGGCTGGCCTTGGGGTGGAGTTGGGGTGGGACAGCTGCACTCCGGCCACCCTGATTCCACCCTGCCACCACCCTGATGCCATATGCCCATCTGCAGGATGTGTGGCATCCTGATGCCCTCTTGGCACAGCGTGCATACACGCTGTGCCAAAAGGGCACAAAAGATCCGCCACCATGGCTCTAAGGGAGGCCTTTTGCCACCCCCAAAAGGAGTGGCATTTTGACACTCTTTTGGGGGTGGAAAAAAGGAGGATCAGGGCCATGGCATGTGGTTGCTGCAGCCCTGATCCAATGCTCCCAGGGGCAGCTCTGTGCCACCCCTTTAGGGTTGTGTGCATCAGCCCTTAGTCATCTCAATATTACTGTAGCTTTGTAATGCCAAACTACCACATGCTCTTGCACTGTTCTCTGAATCCCTTATTCTCTTCATGAGCAGGTGAGTTAAGGGGTGGAGGAGCAAAAGGCAAAGAAATGAACAAAAATCCCCCAGGCAGTCAGAGCTTGCTCTCTGAATACACATGTTGCATAGTAAGCAGTAGGAAGAACCATTTTCAAAGGTTATTGGAAAACATGTTAAATAGTTGACTATTCAGTGAAGCAAAAAATAGATCCAGAAGATGAAATAATAAAACTCCAGGGACAACAGATCCACACACTATTTAGCAGAGAATGAAGTTCTGTATAAAAGGCAACTGAAGCAATGTTTCCTATAGTACTTATAGAAAATGATTGCATGGCAAAGACTAGTGAAACATTAAACTCTTCAGTAACAGCTGTTTAGAGCATTTCCTCAGAATATGCACGCAGCTGCATTTCAGGGTGGTAATGCATCTTTATTTTATTTCTTTCCTGAAGCTGTTTCACATACAGATTTCAGAGGGAAATATTATGCTTAGTTGAAAAATATATTGCAGTTCCATTGTAAGTAGTTGTTTTGTTTAAAATGTGCACTCCAGTGTGATTTAATGAATTTTCTTCAAATGCACTTTACAGGTTTAGCAATCCACCATTTAATATTCAGTGTGTGTGTGTGTGTGCCTGCTCACACACATATATTCAGATAAACTGCTTAGAATGGTAATTTATTATAGACTTGTACATGGTAAATCTACAAGTTTCCCCGCCTTTCCATCAACAAAGAGAGGATATTTAATTTAATCCCTCATCCACTTCTTGTCTGAAATAAGCAGATAGTAAGTCTTCTTTTCCTACAGTTACACATTTTTAAAATAATGCCACTGTCAAGTGCTATCCCAGCAAGCCAAGAAATTACACGCTGCCACACACTTCATGTAGCTTTTGGCATGCTAATATTTCCATGTCATTTTATGACCATAAACCAGACTTTTTCCCTATAAAAATGTTTGACAAGAATTGGGAGGAGGGATCCCTAAAATATATATATTCTCTAATGTGAGGTTTGCTGGTAAATAATTCAATAGTGTGGAAAACATGAGAATCTACATTTGTAGGGATTTTAAGAGAAAAAATGAAAAATGTGTACAAAGTGTACAGGAACTACTTTGATAGTATGCAAGGATAAAGGTGTCACAAAACTACAGCAGTGTGGCAGTGTAAAACTTCAATCTCATTTTAGCCTTTATAAACTAATAGAACTTTCTCACATTCTATGTGGTAAAGCCAGGTTTGTCACTAACATTTATCTTAATACCTGAATACCTGGAAAGATTATGTGAAAATGTGGACAAGGAAGAAAGCAAAATAAGTGTTTTGCATAGTTATATCATTTATGCACACTCCCTTTACAAAAACAAGGTTTGGATGAAATTTCCAAGGGGGTTCAGAACAGATCCTATACAGCATATTGTTTGTATTTTCTTTAAAAAAAAAAAAAGAGAGAGAGAGAGAGAGAGAGAGAAATATATTATTTTTTTAAAAAAATACTGTCCTAGGCTGATTCACATATTATGTTTTCTTTTAAGGTATGTATAATAATTGCTGACCTAGATAGGCTTTTGTGACAGAAAGAAACAGAACTTGTCTGTCAAGAAACCTAAACTCTTAACTGAACTGTGCTCTCTACTTCATCAAATTATCTTGCTACTTAATTATATAGAGACAACCAACTTCTGTATGCTTGGTACTCACGTTGATCTCCAGAGAATGATGGGTATACCTAGGGCTGGAAATATAATGTCAAACTGACCCACCCACCAGCCTTCTCCCCCTCCCCTTAAGGGCTTCACTATTATGGTGGACCTGAGCAAATTTGGGTCTTTACAATTTCCTCTCCATTCTCGGGAACTTCATGTCTCGTTTTATATATTCACAGAGGGGCACAGAGGGGCAACTTCCATATAAGGCTTGAATATTCAACAATCTCCATTTTCATGGGAGTGGGGTTGGGTTCTAGAATGGCTCCCCCATGCAAACAGATACCCAACTGTACATACAAAAACATAAAGAAAATAAAAATAATGACCCCTGAGGACCTTCACAAGTCTAGACAATGTCTAGACAATGAAGAAACATAAATAGTAAAAGAATTCCCATACCAGGGATCAAAAACTGATATAAATGGGGACTGAAGTCAGGAAATCAGAAGAAGATTAAGAATGGGGAGGGTGGCTATGAAAGAACTAGAAAAGATTTTAAAATGCAATAATATACAGCCCAGAACAAAAGTTAGAATCATACAAGCCATTGTATTCCCTATTACTATGTATGAATGTGAGAGCTGGACAGTTAAGAAAGATGATAGGAAGAAAATCAATGCATTTGAGATTTGGTGCTGGAGAAGAGTGCTGAGTATCCTGAGGACAGCCAAAAGGACAAACAAGTGGGTCATAGAGCAAATCAACTGGGAACCTCCCTGGAAGTGAAGATGACCAAACTGAGACTGTCATACTTTGAGCATATCATGAGAAGAGGGGATTTTTTTGGGGGAAAAACAATAATGCTTGGGAAGATGGAGGGAAGTAGGAAGGGACTTCCGGCGGGACGGCATGGCGACAGGTCCAGTGTGAATACCTTTCCACTGGATTACCAGGCGCGGAAGAGGGGACTGTAGGATCCCCTAGTATCTGCTTCACGGGAGTGAAGTGGATCAATTTGGGGCTCGATTGCAGTCGAAGTGGACCCAATAGAATTCTGAGAAGTGGGGATTTAGTTGGGAAAAGCTCCGACTCGAAGAGCAGCCAGCCACGTCTGGGCGCTTTCGGGCATTTAGCCCTGCCACCGCTTTTTTAAAGAAGAAGAAGGAGATGAACATCGCGGACTGTTAGAAATCGGAAATTGTGAGTACATTTGATATATCCATAAGAGGATTCTTGCAGGAAAGAAGAAGACCTTGGTTTTACATAATTATTGGATTTGGAAAGACTTTTTATACAAAAGCCCGAGTAATGAAGTAACATCTGTACCGGGCTGGAAGAGTTTAAAAGTGGAGCGATCAGTTACCACAGAAGAGTAGATTGGGGAGAAAGGGAGAATAAAAACCCCGTTCCCCCCACTCTTTTTTAACTGGACTATAAAGTCCGTAAAGTTGAAGAAGTAACCATTAGAGTTAAGGGAAGTTAAGTTAAGGGAAGCGCTGGGAGAAAATGGCGAACGCTTTCTATTGATAGTAACAGTGAAAGTGAAGCCGGCGCGGGGAGAAAATGGCGACTGGTTGTTGTTAAAGGCAACAGAGGAAAAAAAAAAAAGCGGCAACGGCTATTAACGGTAACAGAGAAAGTGATGATAGTTCTTTAACGGCAACAGCAGAAGTGGAAACGAGATCAAAATAAGAATTTATAGCTGGCTGTAACCAAATAGGGCAGTGAGACTCTCTTAAAAATTTAAACGGGGAGATTTGAAAGAAAGAAAGATACGACGGAAGGAGGACAGGGGACGAGACAACGAGTGATACAAATAAGTTTGGTGATTGGAGTTGGACAAAAATAAACAAATATAAAAGTTTAATGTTTAAGTTGTAATAATAAGATTAAGCAATATTATACGGAGAGAAAGGAACGACGGAAGGAGAAGGCCAGAAATTTATTTATTGAACATGACTTGGAAATTGGAATCAAATATAGAGAAGAAATGGGGAAATGTGATTATCTATATGGTTACAGCGGCGAGAATGGTGATTGCTCAAAAATGGAAACAACGAAATATGCCGACTGAACAAGAATGGTTGATAAAGTTATTAGAAATGAAAGAAATTGATGAATTAACCAAAATATTAAAAAATGGTGATAAGGAACTGATAAAAGAAAAATGGGCTCCAATAGAGATGTATATAAAAGAAAGATGGTATAAATAAATAATCCAAGATAAAGAGTTTGAGTAATAAAGTGAATATAGTTCTAGCAAATGTAATTAAGATGTGAAATATTAAGATGGAAAGGTTAACAATAGTTTTGTTTAAATAAATGTACTCATAATAATCCGAACTAAGGGAAGTTATGTAAATATGTGAATACAATTATAGATAGATAATAACAACTTTTTTTAATGTATTGTAAATACTGTTTTAAATAAAAATAAAATGGAAAAAAAAAAGGAAGTAGGAAGAGAGGAAGGCCACATACTAGATGGATGAACTCTATTAAGGAGGTCACGGGTATGGGGTTGCAGGATTTAAGCAGAGCAGTGGAGGACAGGGTCTTGGAGATTTCTCCTCCATAGGGTTACCATGAGTTGAGATCAACTAGAGGGCAGTTAACAACAATAAATACAAAAGCAAAATAATAGACACATAACAAAGTATGGAACTATTCTGTTTTATAGAATTTGGGGGGGAAATGTTTAAAAAATGAACAAGAAAAACCTTCCAGTTTCATTAGCACCCCTGCTAAATTTGAGTGGGCAATTATGAGTAGTATCTGTTATCTGACATAAGACCTGTGGCATCCATTATTTAACAGGGAAACTGTTATCAGGCTTTTTGCAAATTAAAATTTAGTGTAGGCTAGTTGGAGTTAGGTCAATTCACTTTAGAGGACAGATATAGTCCAATGGCCAAACCTGTCTTAGGTGCTCTGCAGACTGGCCCAAACGGCTGACCTGGAGGTAGAGATGGGGTGGGGTAGCCACATGCCAGCCACCCCAACCCCATGCTGACAGTGTCCTGACACCGTGCACTGTTACGCCTGGCATGCGGCATCAGGATGCCCTTCAGCCACAGCATTCAAACACTCTGCCGGCTCTTAGGGTGGTCTTTTGCTGCCCCAAAAGGAGCAGTGTTTTGCCACTCTTTCAGGGGCAGCAAAAGGGAGGATTGGTGCCACAGCCATGGCCCCAATCCATAGCTAGCAGGGGCGGCCCAGAGCCACCCATCTGCATAACCCCTTAGATAAACCAAATTATGTCAAATGTAGATGCTTTAATAGTGTTATCAGAAGTGGCAGAGGGATCTTAGTTCAAAGATTGGAAGACTTGATAGGCTTGGGAGAGAAACTACATAGGCACCCTACAAAGGGTACTTTGAATGGAACATAAAGGAAATAAATACATAATTAATTTACTTAGATTACCCCAAACTATGATATTGTAATATGCCTTTTCCTTTTTTCAGTATTATCTTGCTTGACAGGGGCTTATACAGATGTTGTTGTTGTGTTTTTTTTAAAAGTCATCCTTACATTTCTTTGCTTTATTTGTAAAACTGTATAGCTTTGTTAACAAAGTGTTTGATGCCATACCAATTATCTATACATACAGAGGGAGTAGATGTCATAGCAAACAACAGCTCTTGATCCCAAGGTTAATATCTCTCCTAATTTATCCAGTAAACATAAGTATTATAGGCAATTTCACACAGGAGACTGTGAACCATATGAAGATACCTCTGGCTAGCGGAAATAGCTCTTGGTTTTGAGATTTCCTCCTAGCACCTGGGCAGCCTGGCTCCATTATTCTCTTGCAACCACTCACACTTCTTGAAAATGTCTATCTTCCTCAGGGAAGAAGGGAAAGAGGAAATTTTGGTGGGAATTTGGTGCAAGGCAAGGAGCAGCACATAAGGAAGAAGGTTAAAAGGATGGTGTAGTGGAAATCCCCAGAAGAATATTGTATGAGGAGGATTAGGTGTTTGACTTTTCAATTATACTACTTTTCTTGGCATATTTCTCCCAGAAGCCTTTGCACTTTTGATCTTGGCTATGTTTGCTTATATTGATACAACTGGGCATGTTTATCCTTGATATAACAGAATTGAGGAATATATAGTTGTCCCTCCTATTTCACAGACTTCCCATCCGCAGTCTTAAATTTCCATGGATGGGAAGCCGGGAGGGAAATAATGGCACACACACACAGGGCTGCACACAAGAGTGTGTGCCCATTCAAACCAATGATGCTTGAATATTTGTATTTTTTCATTTTCATTGGGGGGGGGGGCAGAACAGATCCCCCACAAAAATGGAGTGATGACTGTATAAACTAAGTACCTGCCAGGATGCATCCCTAAGTGATAAGCTTAGGTACTGTCACTCTATTCTCTCTTTAAATGAAGTAAAAACACAGGTGTATTTAATAAGGGGCACATGTCCAGATGAAGATAAGTATGATTTAGTGAGAGTGAGGACACATAGGACGTTTTCATACTGTCCTCCTAAAGCCGGGTGGAGCCATTCCGGAACGGGTCGTGCCGCCGATTCTGGAATGGCTCTGCCGCCGAAAGGATAATTCCTGTTGGACAGCCGGAATTACCTTTCCGCCACTTCAGCCGGAGTTATCGTTGGTTCGGCCGGAGTGACGCCGGACTTAGGGCTCCGTGCGTTTGAACACACGGAGCGAAAAGCCGGATGGACACAGGGATGGCACCGGAAGGGGCGGGGTTTGCCGCCGCGCACGTGTGAACTACGCGGAAATGGAGCCGGAGTGAGGCCGGATGGAGGTAGGATTGCCTCCTCAAAAAGGCCAGTGTGAAAATGTCCATAGTACATAATCCAGTGAAGTTTTGTCTATAAACTCCCTATGAAAAATTGCCCTAGGAGAGCTCAGAGAAGACAAGGACAGTTGGAGAGGGTGCTGCACACTGATGATCTACGGTATTTCTGCCATTGTTTCCTAGGGCTTCCAACAGCTGAATGGAGAAGTACATCTGCTTGGTAGGCTTTTGTAGATTTTTCATTTGTACAGTCTTCACTATTTTATATCTTCAGAACTGCCTGCTGTATCAATAAACTTGTTAAAAACCTTTTAACCACTGGAGTGTTTATTGTCTCCAAATCCTAAAAAAATCACTTGCCTTTGGCAAAACATATGGACAGTTGTGAGCTCTAGGATGAAAGGAGCCAAAGCCCAAATGTGAGAATATAGTAATAAGATACATAATTCTGAAGGGGAAAAAAGATTTTGGCAGACAAAAAAAGTCTGCTGCAACACTGCATAATTAATGTAGTGCCGACGCAGATGGCCTGTTTGGGGCAGTAGAAAGCCGCCCCAGAGAGTGATGGATCAGGGCCATGGCAACCCCATGCTATGGCCCTGATCCTCCCTTTTGCTGCCCCTAAAAGAGCAGCAAAAGGCCACTCTAAGAACCACCGCTCTTCCACACTTTTTCGGTGCAAAGTGTCTGCATGCTGCGCCAGAAGTGCATCGTGCCCCAATTCTAACTGCCCCACCCCAACTCTACCCCCAGGCTGGCCCTTTGGGCCGGTCTGCAATGTCCCATAGGACCTTATCAAACGCTGGCCACGAAGCAAAGAAAAAGCGAAGAAAAACAGAAGTAGGAATAAATTCGGTTCCATAGCGAAACGGAGGGAATATCGCCCTTTTGGCCATTTCGCAATTAATACCAAGGCTCCCTTCTCTCCCGTCACAAAAAGCCGGGAGGAAAGGCAGCCATGGGAACCGGGGAGGAGGAGGAGGGCTGGAGGACTGGAGAAGGGAAGGCAGCCCATGGAGAAAGAGAGATCGCCTCCCTCTTCCCTCTTCCTCTCCTCCTCTTCTTTCCAATCCGGTTTGCCTTTTGCCAAGGCAATCCCTTCCCCTCGCTGGGATTTTCGCCCTGCCCACCAATTCGCAATGAATGCGAAGGCTCCCTAGGTACATCCTCTACAAACCGAATGTCAAAATCTCCCTGCTCCTTACGGATTAGCTCCGTATTCTGCCGAGTTCTGGGGCAGCGTCGTGTGTAGACACGGGGAACAATACGGATTAGCTCCGTGTTCTGGGGCAGCGTCGTGTGTAGACACGGGGGAACAATACGGATTAGCTCCGTGTTCTGGGGCAGCGTCATGTGTAAACACGGGGGAATAATATGTATTAGCTGTGGATGCCCTTTGGATTAGCTCTGCTTCAGACCCCATGTGATAAGATAGTTTGTCAACACTTTAAGTGTCATGGCTCCTCCATCTTATGGAATCCTGGGATTTGTAGATTGTTGTGACACCAGAGCTCTCTCACAAAACTACAAATTCCATAGTACTGAGCCATGATTGTTAACACTATGCAGAGGGGTGGGATAAAAATAAATTTTATTATATTATTATTATTAAAGTGATGTCAAACAACATCAGTTCTGCAGTGCAGATGCAACAAACATGTTGAAGAGTGGCATACTAAGGTTTGGTTGCTCTGGAGGAAGTGCCTTAGGAATTAAGTACTTTCTAGCAAAATCATGTGTGTGTGTGTGTATTGGTAGACATATAGTAGGAGGACTTCTCCATCCATTTGAACTTTGTGATCTCTGGCAATTATAAGAAGAATCTCAGCTTACAAAAGAAATATCCATGGAAAGATATTATTGTCATTGCTGAGCTTATAGACAGAGCGACACTGAGATTCTTGAACTTTATTGGAATGTTCATACATAAGGCAGAATTAGTAGATTGATAAATGAACTAAAGCTGAAAAGCCAAAATTCATGTAAAACATAGATAAATACTTTAAAAATTCAGGCACCTTTGCATAGGTGAAAGGCTGACAAAACTGAAAGGAAGTCTACTGCCATTAGCAATGTGGCAATTGGCATCAAGAATACCTTCTTTTCCCGTCAAGGTTGTATTACAGCCTTCTCTGGTATATAACACAGAAACTCTGAAGCCTTCTAAGGACAACTGTTCTCTTCAAATTCATGCAGTTGGCAGAAAGATTCATGGACATATTTGAGCCATAAATAAAATAATTTTCTGACTTTCAAGCTGCACTACAATTTTTCACTGGAGAAGCAAGAATTGCCCAGACAGCTGCCAAGTCCCTCAGAGATGCAGTTCTTTTCCAGTTAACCCCTTCCTTCCATGGATTTCACACTTTAAAGAAAACCTCTTCTGCTTTTCAAACAACTTGTCACAAATACCTGTCTTCAAAACCAAAAACCATCACCAGGTGCCTAGATGTGAAACAATGTTTGTTTCTACATTAGGACTCAAATCAGACATTAAAAAATATAACCTGGTGGCTAAGCATGTAGGCAAACAGGAAATCACTTTTTTCATCAAATGTGACCTTAGCTAACAACATTAGCCAAACTATCCATCAGAATTCAAGTATGAGGTGGGGGGAGAAAATATGTGGTGTTGTATTTTTAGGCAAGCCAATTGTAGACTGTTATCCTGTTACCATGGTGGTGGTGGTGGTGGTGGTGGTCATTGAGAGGCTATCTTGTAGGTCATGCATAGAAAATATATGGGAATAAAAATCCCAGATATTATGGATTTTGCTGAAGAACAGGGAAAACAGTATTAGATCAAAAGAAGGAGGAGAGGAAGTAGTGTTACTGTAGAGGAAAGATTTACAAAAGTGGGTTTCTGACCCAACATCCTCTCCAGAACAGAGAGCGTGTGGTCTGCAGTTAAATTCAGACTAGTAGTTTAGGAGCCATAGGAGTCATAGGAGCCATTGCTTTAAAGATACAGCTAGAAGGGTTCTTTTTTTTTCCCCTTCCCGTCAAGTAAGTGCAGAATTTAAATTACCATTCCCCAGTTGTGTTATGGATTAGGTACACCATACCAGAAATGTATATTGCAGAATAGTAATCCATTAGAGGTCTTAGCTCGTACTGCTGAGTGGAGAATGAGTCACTGATCCAAAGGTATAATGATTCCCATGTTGCAGTCCTGTGGCAGGGACTCAGAGGGGCAACCAGACAATGGTGATAAGTAAATCTGTGAGCATTGTGTCAAATTCCCTGGACAGGTAGGATGGGGAAAAGTGAGGTAGGATGCAGACAAGCAGCAGGGTGTGTCAGAACAAAACACAGGGTCAAGTGGAGGTGGAGGTCTATGTTGC
Source organism: Phrynosoma blainvillii (assembly GCA_026167975.1). Taxonomy (NCBI): domain Eukaryota; kingdom Metazoa; phylum Chordata; class Lepidosauria; order Squamata; family Phrynosomatidae; genus Phrynosoma; species Phrynosoma blainvillii. The sequence continues at coordinate 177,183,126 of JANUYF010000003.1, forward strand.
ATGTGGTCTCTCAGATACCATAGTGTTGAGTGGGGATGTGGATGAAGGAGCAAGATGGATGGCTCTGAATAGAGTACTTGCTTTCTCCAGTCTCACACAATACTTGCTTTCTCCAATCTCTTACATAGTATAGTAGAATGAGAAGGAGGGAAGTGAATGGCTGCATCTAGATAAAGAAGAAAAAGATGTGTTGGATATTCATTGTGGTGTGGGGCATCTAATATGAACCTTGTCTCTGTGCTATTCATTATGTGGAAGCAAAGTGTGGATTTCAACTACATCTGCAACTCAGATAAATAGAAAGACAGTCTGGTATAGCGGCTAAGGTTTGAGACTGAGATTTGGAAATTTGTGGCTCATGAGCCATGAAACTCACTGGGTGACTTTAGGTCAGTCACATACTGTCCTAATATCAGTATGTGTATCACCTTCAGATCATTGGAGAAAAGGGGAAATTAAATAGAACAAATAAGCTCATTTCCAAGTACACTGGAACAAAACTCTTGATTTAGATTAGTGTGCAGTTCAATTTTTGTAGTAGAATTGTTCACTGTTTTAAATCTGAAATTGTTTCAGATTGTACACCTACCTATAATTTATATAGAATACACACATTTAAATAAATAACATAATAAATAAACTGCTTTCCATTCCTGCATATGACTCAAATAGAGTACAGGCATAATAATTATCAGTCACAAATGGAAAGTTCTCTCATTTGGAAAGCTTTTGACAGGGCTCAGAGTTGCATTTATATTTGAAAACACTTGAAGTAATGATAATGCTTTGTGGGTGTGCTCTTTATGCAAATAAGAAGAATGTACCCATTCTGTCGTTTGGTTTCAGTGCTGCATCCTGTAAAGTAGGTCACTATTTGGAAAAAGAACTATCACAGAAGCTTTGATGAACACTCATTGCCACTGACTCTATCTACCATTGGCTCTAGCTTCTAAATGATTTTTTTCATGGTTCACTACACCTTGGTATATATAAAACGTTTTCCACCCCTCAAATATATTATGTCTCAGTTTGTTATTTGAAATTCTGTTTTGGCATGAGCATTTTCCAGCTTCCTTGAAACAGAGTTTGTGTTTGAACACAGCTTACTCAGGTTAGAGTTTGTGCTTGAACACTGAATGACATCCTTAATCTATGCACCAACTTTCATTTTGATATGTCAGTGTCCAAGGAAAATGCTACACCAAATTTTATTTCAAAAAAGATGAAGAGGTTGTGCTGATATTTCAAAAATGAAATGTTGATTTGTCCCCTGACTCTATGTGCCAAATGTCATTTCAATACCCAGTCTTTAACTGAGTTGTTATGTTACAAGCAAAGAGGCATACAAAGGAAATGCCAGTGAAATAAACCAAAGGCATCACCACCTTTAACCAACAAGCTATTTTTATTTTTATAAATGGTGGGTTGAAAGTTACATTGGGACTGAAAACAATGCAGCATAGAATACAGGCTGATGCAGACCGGCCTAAAGGGCCGGCCTGGGGGTAGAGTGGAGTAGGGTGACCATGCGCCGGCCACCCTGACTCCTTCCTGATGCCATCGCCATGCTGTGTGCCCGATCACATGGTGTGCAGCATCAGAGCACCCTGTTTGGCACAGCATGCACACACTCTGCACCAAAGGGTCATAAAAGAGCCGTAGCAACATCTCTAAGGGCAGCTTTTTGCCACCCCCAAAAGGAGTGGCATTTGCCAGCTCTTTTTGGAGCAACAAAAAAAAAGAGGATCGGGGCCACAGCGTGTGGTTGCCACAGTCCTGATGTGGTGCTCCCAGGGATGGCACAGAGCTGCTCCTTCAGGACCCTGTGCATTTTACATTTCTACTGAAGACAACACAGCATAGACTGCCAATGGAAAAGAACAAGATTTGATCTGTAGATTGGGGTCAGAATTAGAATGACTACTGAAACTTCAGTTAAAATGTGAACCCATGTTTGGCATTAAGTGAAGGATTTCAGGACTTTAAAGCAAACTTACATACAAAAAAAATCAATAACTATGGTATTATTATTGTTATTATTATTATTATTATTATTATTATTATTTTGAATACTATGGAAATATCTTCTGCACATATCTGATTTAGGACCAAGTAGAGAGTGGTAAATAGGATTCAATCCTAGTGGTAGACCCATTTTCATAAGAGTTGAAAAGAATTTTCAGTCACAAAATTCATTCATTATGCCACATTGAGAATCCTCAATAAAGCTATAGTGTGTGGTGTGTGTGTGTGTGAAAAATATTAAAAAGGGGTTGGTTTTAAAAACAATAAAACAAAAATATCAGTACAGCCAAAGGATCACAAAGATTGTGGACCAGTTAGGTTTTTCTTGTGTCTTGCCTTAATAAACAGGTTTAATTTATTTATGTAAGTTATTGTGGGACCAGCTGCTTGCCCTTCAGCCAAAGAGTAAATAAAACATAATAACAGTAAAGTACTTTGGCAGTTACAGTACCCCTTATTATTTATTGAAGACTTTCATTACTTAGCTAACTTGGTTTTCTATATAGGAAAATGTCTCTTGCACATGAAAAGAACTGCTATTAATGAAAGGCAACACACAATAGTGAACTATATAATTAAATATACCTCTCCATCTCAATATAATAATGCACAAACATGACAGTGATCTTTTCTGACTTATTTATTTAACAACTTAATATACTTTTCCTATCTAACATTTAGGGCTGGCAACTGTGTGGCTTTCCAAATGTTGCTGAAGTGCAGCTCTTATTGCCCCTCACTATTAGTTACACTGGCTAGGATTAATAGGTGCTCCAGTCCAACATCATTTGGAAGGCTGCACATTCCATACCACAATGCCACAAAACAGGAACCCTGGTGCTGCAGTGGTTAAATGATGGTACTGCAGCCAAAATGTTGTGAGTTCAATCCCAGGGCTCCAAGGTTGACTCAGCTTTCCACCCTTTCATAGGTTGATAAAATACCCAGCTTGTTGGGAGCAATTGGCTTACCGATTGTAAACCACTTAGAGAGTGCTGAGTTCACTATTAAGCAGTATAGAAATGTAAATGCAATTGCTATTGCTAGGTTTTTATGAAAGAACAAATATTTTTGAACAATATTATTTACAATATCAGTAGGGATAAGTTTATGCATGCCGATCTTCCACACTAGAGTAAACCAACATACTGTGCACGCTACCTATAGTCTATGCTGGAGGACCATATTTGTGGGCCAATATGATTTGGCAATTATGGTTCCTTGATGGTGACAACACAGAATAGAGCAATCCCTACTCAAAGTATTTACAATCAAGCATATCTAGAAGAACAGACTGGGCCATGGTCGTTCCTTCCATGCAGTTCTTCTCAGAGATAGTCTGATAGCAGTTAGATTGTATGACCGCCATGTATTTACAGTAGTCCTGTCATATTGGTAGCTAGCAATCCATGGATTTGACCACCCACAGGTCGACACACCTCATATTATTGAGTGGTGGTGTATGCACGTAGATGTGCAGATATGAACATGCACACATCACCACCCATTGAATAATATCCACACTTTTTATACCTGGGAGGGCCCACAAAAATGAACCCCCATGAATGGGAAGGAACTACTACACTTATTTACTTATTTATAGCTCACCTTTCTACCAAACTAGGATGCAGGGCAGCCTACAACCTAAACTAAAACAAGGTTCAGCTAAAAACCTGATGATAAAGAGGTGGGTTTTTTAAAAGTTAAATAAGGGTGTTTATAGACTGCCAGAAATAATGCAACTTGAGGCCACTTTAACTCTCCTGACTCAGTGCTAAGGAATCATGCGAACTGTAGTTTATTGTGGCACCAGAGCTCTCTGACAGAGAAGGCTCAATGTCCCAGCAAAAAAAAAAAAAAAAAAAAATACAATTCCCATGATTCCCTAGCACTGATCCAGGACAGTTAAAGCGGCCTCAAGCTGTATTATTTCTGGCAGTCTGTAAAGTCCCTAAGTTATCATATTAAAAATACCTCTAATTAAAGTTGTCATTAAAGATGGTTTGACAAATATATATGGTTGGTGTACAACACCCACTCACACATCTTTAGAAAAAAAAAATAAACTGAAAAACCAAATGTCCATTTAAATTTTTACCTGTTGGTGTGTCATACTTGAGCAAATTCAGGAACTCTGTGTATCAATAAGTCCAGTGACTTGAACCAACAAGAAGTTTATTGAGAATACATAATCAGAAATACACCAGTCAGCATTTAAGCCAGAACTGCCCCCTCCAAGCCAAACAATATCTTTAAACTCCCAAACTATTAAAATCCACCCAACACCCTTGGTGTCAAAACCAGCGCCCACCTCCAAATTCCATAGCCTTTCCCCCCATCAAGCCAGCCCCCCTTTTCCAAACCTTCTCACCAGCACTATCTCACTTCAGCACAAGTATTCCACCCAACCCCCCTCCTTTCAGTTACATCCAGACACCAACTCTCTGCAGCCCACAGCTTACACATTCCAAAGACCCACCTTTCTCAAAACTATCCTAGCTTGGTACCAATAGTCCCAATCTCCCATACCAACTAACCTATTTGCTATGACTACTAATATACCCACAATCTCCTACCTACTACAACTATTAGAATAGTAAAACATTTAACCCAACAACAATAAAAACTTGACAGAATCCATGCATGCAGAAGGCCCTGTCCCATATCTTCATTAGATGGGCCTGTAACAATGGTGTCTCTGAAAGAAAGTTATCCCACCAAGGATCTTAAGTGTCTGACAGATGCATATAGGAAAATGAATCTTTCATACAGTTCAGACCCAAATTGTATAAAGATTTAGATGCCGTAACCAGCAATTTTAAATTGTACTTGGAAATTAAATCATAGTCAGTGAAGCTCTTTAATATGTATAATATGTTCCCTGTAACTAGTTCTAGGTCATTACTCTGGCATCATTATTTTGCACCTTCTGAAGTTTCTGAATAATTTCCAAAGGCAGTCCTATATAGAGTGTGTTGTAATAATCCAAAATGTATGTAACAAGATAGAGGGGCTTTGCAGATGGTGCAAAGCACTGTCTTTGAGCCAATGAAGGGGAGGGGCAGCTGGATGGTGGGCACCCCAACCCCTTCCTGAGGACGTCATCTCTGATGATGTCCTTCCGTCACAGCATTCGGACACACTGTGATGGAAGAGACACCAAAGAGGCGCACACCACCTTTTCTGGCGCCCTTTTCACACCTTGAGGAAGGAGCACTATTTTAGTGCTCCTTTCAGAGCCAGAAAAAGAGTGGATTGGGGCCGAGGTGTGGGGCAGCCTCAGCCCTAATCCACCACTTCTTAGGGTGGCCCATGGCTGCCCGTCTGCATCCCCCTATAGTTTACCATAGCCAGAACTGTCCTATTCAAGAATGGTGCAGGTGGCTCGCTCATTTTAACTGTTCAAATATATTCCTTTCCACTGGTCAAGCCTGGGAATCCAGACTCAGAGTTGAGTCCAGGAGTACACCTCATTTGTGAACTGGGGCAGTGTAACTCCATCTGACACAACTTATAGCCCTGTTCCCTGACTTGACTGACTAGGAGAAACTCTGGCTCATGTGGATTATGCTTTAGTTTGTTCATCATCTCTGGTCCATCACTGGGAGCAGTGATGAATTCAGCATCCAGCAAGAATAGTAACCCACCATAGTAGTCTTAAAGTTCAGATTTTCAGACACGTTGAGTTCCAGAGGGTGGGAGCAGAAATGAGTTCAAATATAGTTACTGTAAGGTCTGACCTAAATCATATTCATGTGAGGCTTTGGGACAGGGGAAATAATGGCCAAAGGGGAGGAAAATGGGGTTAAAGAAATGAGGCAAATATGAGATAAAATAAATGAGGCAAACATCAACATCAGCAAACCAAAGGTGTAGCCACACTGCAGAATTAAATCAGTTTAACCCCACTTTAACTGCAGAATCCTGTGATTTGTACTTTAGTAAAGTATTCAACCTGTTCTGGCAGACAGTTCCAAATTCCTACAAATCCCTACAAATCCTAAGACTCATGGCCATTAAAGTGGTGCCAACTCTGTAGTTTGGCTACACTCAAAGTCAGCCTTTATAAATTTGCATGTGAAGCTGCTAATCAGATCTGAGTCCTGCCTGTATCTCACTGCTTCAGTTCTACTTGTTGGCATCCATCCTCTTCTTATTACCAGTATAAACCAATATTTGGTTGGTTGGTTCCCTCACTCATTTGGGCTCACACTCAATGTAGCCCTGCTATTTTAATGCTTATATTGTGCCTATGACATAGCTGGGATTGGTACTGTTTTTGCTTGATCCATGTTGGCCTGGAATTATTCATAGATGCTGTATTTTATTACAGAGGAAAAGTAAGTGTATCCAGTAGCAGCAGTATATATTCTGTGAACTCTACCCTTTTATCATTACCAGCTTTGAAACAGCAGTGCTAAAACATACAGAAGGTATTTGGGAAAGAGTTTGTACTGCTAATAATTTCATTCCTACCTCATTAGCCTCATGTCCTATATTAAATATATATATATGTAAAACTTCCAATCAGTAGGTAGCTCTCATGTTCTAAGTGTGGAAGTATCTTATCTTGTTGCCTTTTAGGAAATTCCTAGAAAGTGTAGGTCTGTTTTAGAAGCCTACAGCACTGGTGGAACACTCGTGTGCTATTAATGAAGGCTGGTTTTCTAAGCAAATGTTACATGATACTTCATATTCAAAGCTAGGTCACATAGCTACCAAGCATCAAGACTTTCAAATGGAACTGGATTGCATATATTTAAAGGGACAATATCCCAATAAGATACACATACACACACCAACACACACAGAGATGCACACACACCATATATTATAACACTTGCTAGCAGGTTTACTCTCCCTCTGCACCCGAGCTTCTTTTCAGTGCCAGAATCAAAATAAATCATTGACAAAAAAGTGAAGAGCCAAAAGATAATATATAATAATTTGAGCATTGTTATAGAAGTGTTTCATTTCTCCTGAATTACATTTGTGCTTTCTTCAAAAGGAACATTTGATTGAACCATAATACAATAGCACAGCAGTGAGATGGAAAAAACTTCAAACTTGAACTTCCAGTTTCATAAACTAACATTCAAATGACTTTAAAATAGCTGGTAACACTGAAACCCTACTAGCCACCTACACATTTTTATTGAAAGACTGCAGCTACAATCCATTAGGTAATGACTAAGCTGGGCTTGCCAGATCACATTCACACTCCCAAGGACTGGAAAGTGGCTGGGTTTCAAGGGCTTTGCAGTATGTAATGATCAAGCCAGCCTCCTTTTGTTCCATGTTTGCAAAACCAATATGCTTAAAAAACAACACTTGAATTTTATTGGCTTCTCTATTGAAAATGCAGGCCTTATCTCCTAAGGCCATTGCTTTGTCACAGCAAATTTATTTTCACTCACTGAAGAGGATGGTGCATATTATGTTCAATTCTCTTCCACCGAACAAGGCTTTAACTTAGGTAGCACTGCTAACTTACTGCTAACTTAAGAATTTCTTCAAGATAAAAATCAATTAAGAACACACAACATTAGATTTATCATGTCAGGGGCATGGTAGGAACAACTATTACTCTGTTAAAGCTTAAATGTCCGAACTAGTCAATTATTCCAAGTCAATGAAGTGATAGCTGTGTCCTGCTGCCAAATGTTTTCTGTTGATATATATATGTGTGTGTGTGTGTGTGTGTGTGTGATATTAAAATGGTCATTTAAATTGTTATAATTTGTTATATCAACACAAGACAGTTACAGAGAATGCAAAAGATGTTCCTTATTTCAAAAAGCACAATCCACTATGAGCTAATATATGTACAACTAAATAAACAGGTATTTTTGTCCTGCTTATCTCACCCACAGTTTTTTTCTTGCTGAATTATGAACTGTAGGTCCTGTGGAGAAGTGATCTACCATCTTGCACATTAGTGCATCAATAATTTCAGTGGTATCATATTAGTAGTAGCAAGTACATTTCTATACTACTTACCAATGTACTAAGTGGTTTACAAAGTATTTTTTTAATAAAATTTTATTGGTTAAAATAAATTTACAAAAATGCAATCAATCAGTTCTTCCTATTTCATCTTATATTCCTTACATATTATTCTAACATTTTTCAATTTTTCCATCCTTGATCTAACATACTAACATACAAACATAACAAACTACATCATTTTGTCCATCCTCCACTGATTCATTTCTACATTAGATTCAACTGCTTATCTTCTTTATGATAATATTTTATATTTCGTGACTCCACCTCTTTCCCCTCACTTTCCAATTTATTTATACTCATTTTTCCTATAGATCAACTTTTGCTTTCTAACTTCTTTAAGTCTATACTCTTTCTTTCCCTTCATTTAACTTATAGTTGAATATTCAACCACTTTTTCTTTATATATTTAAATCAATCATCCCAGCTTCCCTTCTCAGGATCTATATTCCTTTCAACATCTTCTGAAACCTTACTATTTCCCCTTAATCTATTTGACATTATATCTATAATTTCCATCATATCCAATAGTTTCAATATCCATTCTTCAATTTGTACTTCCTTCTTACTTTCCAATATCTAGCATAAATTAATCTAGCTACTGTCAGCATATAAAAAAATCATTTTCTCGTATTTCTTTTCCTCTTCTTTTTCCACCATATTCAAAAATAAAGTTTCAGGACTGAATTTTAATTCTATTCCCAATATTTCTTTTATTCCACCATGTATAATCCTCCAAAATTTACCAGCTTCCACACATCTCCACCATAAATGAAAAAAGTTCCCTTTTCTTTCTCACATTTCCAGTATAGATTTTGATCACCACCATAAATCTTACATATTTTATCAGGAGATAGATGCCACTTACATATTATTTTGTAGAAATTTTCTCTTATGTCCTGACTTAAAGTCTACTTTAATTTTTTGTTCCATGATCTTACCCATTGGCCCAAATCTAATGCTTTACCACAATTCTTTGCCCATTTAGCCATATTTTATTTTATTACGTCTTCTTCTAAAGAGTATTCTAATAGTTTTTAATATAATCTTGAAAGTAATGCTGGCTTTTCTTTCCATATGATTTCTTCCAATTCAGTCTTCCCCTTTGCAATACCAATAGGTTTTTTTTTTATCCATTTTAAATCTTGATTTCATTTGATTATATAAAAACCATTCACACTTGTATCCCTCTGATCTTATTTGCTCTAAGGATTTTGTTTCAAATTCCTTTTTATCTCTTTCTAATATTTCCTCATATTTCAATCATTTCTCTTTTTTCTTGAGGATCAGTATTAAATAGAGCCTCATGTGGAGATAACTACATCAGTATTTGAGGACAGATCCATCTTTTATATTTTCTCCAAACTCTATATAAAGACGCTAATAAAATGATTTTTAAAATCCTTAATTACTTGTACTTTCTCATAACATAAATATGCATGAAATCAATTTTTAATTCAGATCCTTCTAATTTTAATAATTTCTTATCATCTAATTTAATTCAGTCTTTTAACCATGTCAAAGCACTGGCATCAAAATACAGATTTATATTTGGAACAGCAAATCCACCCCTTTCAACTACATATTGCATATATCTTTGCTTTATCCTTGGTTTCTTCCTAGCCCAATTATATTCTGACAGTTGTTTTTGCCAGTCTTTTAACATTTTTTTCATTTTTGATCATAGGGATTGTTTGAAATAAGAAGATAATTTTTCATAAGATGTTCATTTTTACCACTGAGATCCTTCCTAATAGTGCTAATTTTAAATCTTTCCAACTATTCATATCTTTTTAAAATTTCATCCCATTTTTTTCCTATAATTATTCAGAAAGAGATCTGAATTTTTATTTGTTATATCTATTCCTAAATATCTAGCTTTTTTGTTATATTAAAACCTGTCGACTCTTTTATATCCATTTCCTCCTTTTTGTCATATTTTTTTGTAATTACATTTGTTTTTCCTTCATTTATTTTTAAGCCTGATATCAATTCAAATTCTTTTATATATTTTATTAAGTTTGGAATGCTATTCATTGGGTCTTCTACTGCAATTATAATATCGTCTGCAAATGCTCTAGCTTTCTAGTGGTTTATAGTGGTTTACAAAGTATAAGCTATTTGCCCCCAACAATTGTTAACTGTCCTCGAGTCGTTCTCAATTCATGGCGACCCTATAGATGAGACATCTCCAATACTCTCGGTCCTCCATGGCTCTGCTTAATTTCTGCAATGCCATACTGTGACCTCCTTAATGCAGTCCATCCATCTAGCATGTGGCCTTCCTCTCTTCCTGCTTCCTGCCACCTTTCTCAGCATTATTTTTTTCCCAAAGAGTCCCCTCTCCTCATGATGTGTCCAAAGTACCACAATCTCAGTTGGGTCATCTTGGCTTCCAGGAAGGTTTCCAGTTTGATCTGCTCTAGGACCCACTAGTTTGTCCTTTTGGGTGTCCGTGGGATCCTCCAGCACCAAATCTCAAATGCATTGATTTTATTCCTATCATCTTTCTTAAATGTCTAGCTCTCACATCTATACATGGTAATAGGGAATACAATGGCTTATATGATTCTAACTTTTGTTCTGAGTTGTATATCTTTACATTTTAGAATCTTTTCTAGCTCTTTCATAGCCACCCTCTCCATTCTTAGACTTCTTCTGATTTCCTGACTTCAGTCCCTGTTTCTATCAATGTTTGATAGGGTGAAAGGATGCAGCCTTGTCTGACCCCTTTGCCAATTAGGAACCATTCTGTTTCTCCATGTTCTGTTCTGACAGTAGCCTCTTGTCCCCCAGTACAGATTCCTCATCAGGATTATCAGATGTGCTGGTACTCCCATGTCTATAAGGACATTCCATAGGCTTTCATGATCTATGCAGTCAAAGACTTTATTATAGTCTATAAAGCACATGCTGGTTTTCTTTTGGATTTCCCTGGTGCACTCCATTAGCCACTGTATGTTTGCAATTTGATCCCTAGTGCCCCTTCCTTTCCTGAATCCTGCTTAGACCTCTTGGACCTCTCTTTCCATGTCTGGTTGGAGTCTACATTGCAGAATTTTGAGCATGATTTTGCTTGCATGGGAGATCAGTGCTATGGTCCTATAGTTGCTGCAGTCTCTTGTTTCTTCCTTTTTGTGAATGTATATTGACTGCTTCCAAACTGTTGGCCATTGTTTTGTTTTCCATAGCTGTTGACATATGTTGGTTAACACTAGAGTTGACTCTGTCAATGTGGATTGCAACAGTTCAATTGGAATATCATCTGTGATTTGTTTTTCGCTATTTCTCTTATTGCAGTTTCCACTTCGCTTTTTAAAATTTGGGGTTCATCTTCATATGGCTCTTCATACCATATGTCCTTCATTTTGTCATCTCTTTTGTATAATTCTCTTGTGTATTGCATCCAAAGTCTTTTTATTCATTCCTGGTCTTGAGTTATGCTATTTTTATTGTCATAGATTGTCACAGTTCTTGGTTTGAATTTTCCAAATTCAGCAGGCTGTATACTCATTTTACTGACCTCAGAAGGATGCAAGGCTGAGTCAACCTAGAGTCCTTGTGGTTAGTGAGTGAGTGGCTGCAGTACAGACATTTAACCACTGCACCACCAGGGCTCACAGATCATATTACCATTGAACCAAAGTTGGAGTGGTTAAAAATTGTGGGCTACAGGTGCTCATTATTATTATTATTACCATCAAGGAGAATCAGCATTGGTTTGCTTGTATTGATTCAGACTAAGAAATCAATTCCAGCAGTTTCTTGATCATTATGAGCAAATTTTTGTAAAGCTTTGTTGTTATTGTTGTTAACTGCCTTTGTGTCAAGCTCAACCCATGGTAACCCTATGGATGAGACATTTCCAGCCCCCCTTGTCTTCTACTGCTCTGCCCACCTCCTGCAAACTCTTATCCATGGTCTCTTTAATAAAGTCTATCTATCTAGCATGTGGCCTTCCTCTCTTTCTATTTCCCTCCACCTTTCCTAACATTGTTGTCTTCTCCAATGATTCATGCCTTCTCATGAAGTGTCCACAGTACAACAGTCTAAGTCTTGTCATCTTGGCTTCTAGGGATATTTCTGGCTTGATCTGTTCTAGGACCTATTTGTTTGTCCTTTTGGCTGTCCATGGAATCCTCAACACTCTTCTCCAGCACCACATCTCAAATGAGTTGATTTTCCTCCTATCTTCTTTCTTGACTGTCCAGCTCTCACATCTATACATGGTAATAGGGAATACGATGGCTTGTATAATTCTTACTTTTGTCCTGAGTTGTATGTCTTTGCATTTTAGGATCTTTTCTAGTTCTTTGATATCCACCCTCCCCATTCTTAGCCTTCTTCTGATTTCCTGGCTGCAGTCCCCGTTGTGATCAATGTTTGATTCCCAATGTGAGAATTCTTTTACTATTTCTATTTCCTCATTGTCTAGTTTGAATTTGTGTAAATTCTCTGTGGTCATTATTTTTGTTTCCTTTATGTTCAACAGTAAGCCTGCCTTTGCACTTTCTTCTTTGATCTTCCTTAGTATTTGTTTTAGGTCTGTGAGGTTCTCTGCTAGTATTATGGTGTTGTTAGCGTATCTCAGATTGTTGACATTTCTTCCTCCTATTTTCACTCCTCCCTCTTCCATGTCCAAGCCTGCTTTTCTTGCAATATGTTCCGCATATAAATTGAATAGGTAGGGTGATAGGATGCAGTCTTGTCTGACTCCTTTGCCAATCGAGAACCATTCTGTTTCTCCATGTTCTGACAGTAGCCTCTTGTCCTGAGTACAGATTCCTCATTTTTGTTTTCCATATCTGTTAACATATGTTGGTTAGCACTAGAGTTGACTCTTTCAATGTGGATTGCAACAGTTCTATTGGTATATCATCTGTTTGTAAAGCTAATGGCTTTTAAATGTCCTTAAAATACTTCAAAATACTTTGCATTGCAAGAGTAGTATGACATATCAATATAGTGCTTCTAGGAAAATTTATTTTTCTATGGTGAGAACTATATTTAACCTCAGAAGGGTAACAACACCTGATCCTTCTTAATCAACCTCACGATCCTTCTTAATCAGAAAATCAAAAGCAGAGACAAAAACTATTCTCCACCATTTTTTCTCAAGATTTAATGCAGTTGTTGACAATATTTTCATACCCACTCTTCATCACAGAATCATAGAAGCTTAAGAGTTGGAATGGAGGAGAAGGGCCATATAGTCCAACTCCCTGCTATGCAAGAATACAGAACTACAGCACCCCTGAAAGATGCCCATTCCAACTGTTTTAATACCTTCAGAGGAGAATTCACCACCCTCCAAGGCAGTCTATTCCACATTTAAACAGCTCTAATAGGAAAGAAGATCCTCCCAATTTTTAGGAAGAATCTATTTTCTTGTGATTTGAATCACTTGACTTGTACTCTAGTCTCTGGAGCAGCAGAAAACATGTTTGCTCCTGTTCCTATATATCCCTTCATATATTTAAAGATGGCTGTGATGTCATCTTTTAGGCTTCTCCAATCTAAATATACTCAACTACCTAAGTCATTCCTCATATGGCTTTGTTTCCAGACCTTTGATCATCTTGGTCACCCTTCTGTGGACATGTTCCAGTTTGCCATATCCTTCTTGAACTGTGATGCTCAGAAATTGACACAGTATTCCAACTGAGTTCTGACTGAAGCAGAAAAGAGTGGCACTACTATTTCTCTCCATCTGGATAATGATCTATTGATACAGCCTTAAATTGAATTTTCTTTTTTGGCCAATGCATCACAATATTGAATCATGTTTAGCTTGTGCAAAAACTTTTTTTTTATGTCAAATGGTATGTTTTGTCTCAATTGCCTGGATGTATTCATGTCACTATCAAATGTTATGTTTTTCACAATCATTGAATGGGATAGGTAACTTTATATCATGATGGCTGAGCTCCAAATGGAGGGACTGCTTTGAACTATTTCAAGATAAATGAGGTTGACTTTATTAAAAAGTAATCTTTATGCTCATTCTTATGTTCATAACAAGTATATAGACATGGATTTCTAAATAGATGGCAAAGATGAACCTCCATGCCTCTTGTTTTTCCTAACTAGTGCTTGTGTCAAGTGTACTTGAAGCTTTTTTTTTTTTTTTTTTTTTTTTTTTTTTTTTTGAGCAGGGGGAGTAATGGTGTACTTGCTGCTGATTGTTCTGCTGGTAACTTTCGGTATCAGTGGTCTTTAATTGTGATGTTATAAAGAGTTAATTATGAGGGCTGGTGTGTGTGTATGTAGATAGAGGGAATCCCTGTAATAACAAAGGCCTACTTCATCTAACTAACAAGGCAATGAATGGAGCAGTGATTATTCAGAAACAGAATTTGTAAGTCATATATTAACAGTACTTCATAAAAAAGTAGTTTTTCTCATGGTTACAGATGTAAATTATTAGTGTGTTTTGACACAAATCTAATAAAAGACTAGATGTCTTTTTAATCTTTATGACTTGAAGTAGACTATTTTGTGAAATAAAACCTAAATCTCGAGATCTTTCTTTGGATGTTTCCAGTTCCTTATACCTTTATAAGAGTGATGTGACACTGAGTAAGAATAGACATTATTACAACTGATTTGTTTTACATCTCTATACTTGCAACATATGGAATATCACTGCATAGAAATTACCATTTTAAGTTTTAAATGAAATGAAATGATTTTTTTTTATCTTAAAGGATGTAGCACTGTTCAGATATTGGGATACTTATTAGGGTGGATTTGTTCATGTTGATGCCACTTCCAGCCACCATTTTAAAGGAGAACAGTGCATTTGGATGGGGATATAGCATGTGGGTTCAGATAGATGGGAGGGTGAGTGGGAAATTGCCCTCTCATCCCTAAGGAATTGCCCATTGCGCTTCTCATGTTTCTGTCAGAAGAAATATGTAGGAATCTAAAACATTGTACAGCTGGATAGATGGGTGTTATTAACCACCCATTATGTTCCCAGTTTAAAAGCACAAACATCTCTCCAAGCCTCATGTGGGCAGCTGAGATGTTTTGGAATACAGTTCCCTTTATTTCTGCACCATGATGGCTAAGAGTGACAATAACTGTAGGCGAAAAAATATCTGGCAAATGAAAGCCTTCTACTCCTAAGAATTTTTGAAGATCAAAACTATACCTGTGCATCACAAGCACAACTGATCGATTTGGAGAACAGCATGTTTATCTCATTCCTCCTTTTTGTGGTGTTTGCAGATCTAGTAATGAAATTCTCAAATATCATTGTGAATCTATCTACATCTGCCAGTGTTCTGCTACAGAATACAGAACATCCTGATCTACATTGGAGTTGTGTGTATCCTGTTATCACTCCTTGTGTATTCTTATAATCTGTCCATTTTGTATCACAAAGAACACTAACATCAGCAAATAAAGGACCCAAGAATAAATCATGTTCTAGAAAATGTGCTTCGAAATGAAAGGTATATTTTCTTTAGTTTATTTGCTTTGACACCTTCATCATAGTGTCTAAGTGCTTTTTGGACAATATTTGTAAGACTAAAATACATTTCAGAACTTGTATGGCCTAAAAAATGGGGGAAAAGCTTAGAAGACACCAATGTCTAGAAGCTGCAACTAGAAGCTGCAACTAGACATGTTGTGGTTCATTCTCCCTTAGTTTAAATCTTCAAGATTGGATTTCTGTCAAAACTAAAATGTTCAGGTTCAAAAGAAAGCTATGTAAATATAAAAAGATTAGCAAGTAAGGGCCTTTACAGACTGCCATAAATAATGCAGCTTGAGGCCACTTTAACTGTCCTGGCTCAGTGCTAAGAAATCATGGAAATTGTATTTTTTCCTGAGACATTGAGCCTTCTCTGTCAGAGAGCTCTGGTCCCACAATAAACTACAGTTCCCATGATTCCTTAGTACTGAGCCAGGGCAGTTAAAGTGGCCCCGAGCTGCATTATTTATGGCAGTCTTGTAAGTTCAAACTAAATCACTGTAAAATGGATGAAAACTGCAATCCAAAGTATGCTTAGAGGAAAGATGTCCTACCAAATGCAACAAGAGAAGTAAACATACACAGGATTGAGTTGCAAGTTTTAAAGTGTCTCTTCTCTGCTCTATTGCTCTATATTCAACACTTAACATTCTCTGTATTTACAGGAAGAGAAATATAGAGACTTGAATCTCAATATGCATCTCCTCGTTCAAGAGCTGGTTTTATAGAGGACTACAAGGGAGGCAATACATTAGGCTTTAAAAAGAGAGGATATTAATTCAAAAGGTTCCCATATATATATATATATATATATATATATTGCTTTTACAATGTTTGATACATTTGTATTTCTTTTATATGTACTTTAGTATATGCATGTTAATGGGTGCCAGAATACAAATTACAGACAGACTGACTTGCTAATTAAATAGCCATAAAAGGACATAATGGGAAAATGAGTTCCAGGTTGGGCTCAAGGGTAATCTCCTTTCCCACCCCCAGGTCCCATGACCCACAGGATCAAATTTGGAGACATTCCTTTCACCAAATCAGTGTATAGGGGTGCTCACCATTACTGCTTCTTCAGATCTTCCCCTCAATGACCTCTTGACCCAAGGCCAATTGTCCATAACCCATACACAACAGTGAAGAGTAGGCAACCCTCCAAGAAAGGGAGGAGCAATTCCTACCTGCCCAAAAGAGTAACCAGAAATTGCCTGTACTGCCGGCATGGTGGATCAGTGGGCTAACCAAAACCAAACATAGAGAGAGTACAGAGGCAGAGCAGGCCAGAAGCTTTGTACTCTGTCCCCCATCTCAATAGACCATTATTCATTTTCCATTCTCCATTTTTAGAGACCAGCAAAAGTGCTCCCTTTCTGAGACTAGGGTTTGCTGGACAATGAGCTTCCCCAACAACTTAAGATGCAATGCACTTCACATATTTCATCCATGGTAAAATCTGGAAACTCTAGATGATCTCTTGGACTGTATATTTCATCACAGTTGAACTATTTATCATCCATTGCCACCTTAAAGAAAACACTTGTGCATCTGCTTTCCCCATTTCTCTAGAACACATAAAGCAATTCTTCCAGGGGGTCTTCTGAACAATAAATGAAATCAAACATTATGGTCTAGGACAGCAAACAAGGTTAAGCACCATTCTCTGTGGATGCCTAGTGACATGATAATATAAACCAAAGTTCTGTATGTGGAAGAATTACAATCCCACACTGGGGCTGTGTCATATGGCCAACTGCAATGCAAGACATTCTTGGACTTTAATCATAATTAAACTGCTGCCACAGGGATATTCCTACTTATTAGTGAAAATTGTATTATGATTTAACTCCCCTGACATTATTTCACTAAATCACTAAATCATTAGTTTTATTAAAATGTGGGGTATTTTTCAGCTGCATTTATCCTAATAACTTGTAATGTAACTAGCAGGTGATGGAGAAATGTAGCCTGGAAACGGCTGTTTCCATGAACATTAAAATTAATTCTAAGAATATTACATTTCTTAAGATTTTGTTTTTTTTAAAAAAACAGGACTCTAAAACTATTTTCTTAATGTAAGTCCCAGAAACAATCCTAAAAGGGCAACTACTACAATCCTGTTTGTTGCTGTTGTTGTTGTTGTTTTAATCTATGGGGATTGTTATGGCTTTCACCACTGATATAATGCACATACACACACACACACATCTATATATCTATATCTATGTATATGAGATATACTTATTAACTTATTAATCCTTAGTGGGAATTAGATAAACATTTTCTTAGTTTCATAAACAAATGCCAATTGACATGAATATAATTCCACTCCCTTTTCTGGCTCTCATATCAGTGGAATTATTACACATACTCATCTGCCATGGATATGAGGTTCTCTCCCTAAAGCAGTTCCTACACTCTTTTAAATATATGCTATTCCTCTTTATCTCTTTGAAGAAGAATGAATCACATCTGCTGCTTGCAGCTATCAAAATGTAATTTCATCAAGCAGACTCATGAATGTTCACATTTCCTTGGCTCTACACAAGGAGGCAAGTTCTACCCACCTACCACTATACTACACTATTTGCAGAATTGTGTGTAACCAGGAGATGTTTCACAGCTTAACACCATTGTCAGACAGCTGCTGTACATTGCAACAGGCAAAACAACAGTATCAACAATATTAGGCTTCCATCTTACACACAGTCTGCTCAAAATGAATGAAAGCTTACTGAGTAAGGACTTTATTTAAAATAAATGATGCCCATGCAAAACGCAAGACTTCAGGCTGGAACTGCATGACTAGGGTCCTCTAGCAATCTGGGAATCAGTCATCAGATTCAGGCTTATAGAGATGGGAACTGCATCTATGTAAAGTCTACAAACATTAATATTTATCCAGAGGTGGGACAGCCTCCCCATCATGGATAGCTACCATGCAAGGAAACATCCCTCTGAATCAATTCACTAGGATGATTTTTTTTTCTTTTAAGTGCTTATTCTGCTTTTTTCTAAAACAGTTGCTTGTTATCAAACTAATCATGTTTTTGTATCTCAGTACTAAACACATGTAATAAATAAATACATAGATCATGAAAGGCTATGGAATGCCCTTAAATCTAAATACACTTTTATTAAACACATTTAGATTAAATCAAGATCTAAATATGATCTAAATACATAGATCATGAAAGGCTATGGATGCCCTTAAAGACATGGGAGCGCCAACACATCTGATAGTCCTGATGAAGAATGTATACTCAGGACAAGAGGCTACTTTCAGAACAGAACACAGAGAAACAGAATGGTTCCCAATTGGCAAGGGAGACAGACAAAGCTGCAAACTTTCACTCTATCTGTTCAACTTGTATGCAGAACATATTATAAGAAAAGCAAACTTGGAAACAGAAGAAGGAGGAATGAAAATAGGAGGAAGGAATATCAACAATCTAAGATATGCAGATGACACTATAGTACTAGCAGAAAACCTCACAGACCTGGAACACCTACTAAGGACAATCAAATAAGAAAGTGCAAAGGCAAGCTTAATGTTGAACAAAAATAATGACTACCAAGAACCTTCACAAGTTCAACCTAGACAATTAAAAAAAATAGAAATAGTAAAAGAATTCCCATACCTGGGATCAAACATTGATAGAAATGGGGACTTCAGTCAGGAAATCAGAAGAAGACTAAGAATGGGGAGGGTGTCTATGAAACAATTAGAAAAGATTCTAAAATGCAAAGATATACAACTCAACACAAAAGTTAGAATCATACAAGCCACCGTAGTCCCTATTATCACGTATGGATGTGAGAGCTGGACATTTAAGAAAGATGTTAGGAAAAAAGATAAATTCATTTGAGATGTGGTGCTAGAGAAAATTGCTGAAGATCCCATGAACAGCCAAAAAGACAAACAAATGGGTCCTAGAACAGATCAAGCCATGAACCTCCCTGGAATCCAAGAAAACAAAACTGAGACTGTCGTATTTTGAACACATCATGAGAAGGGAGGACTCTTTGGGGAAAAAACCACAGTAATACTGGGAAAGGTGTAGGGAAGTAGAAAGAGAGAAAGATCACATGCTAGATCAGGGGTAGACAACCTTTCCCCTTTAAGGGCCGAGGGACTTCAGCTCCCAGAAGCCTCAGCCATGTTGGCCAATAGTCCCATGTTGGCCAATAGCTCCTGGGATTCTGGGAGCTGAAGTCCCTCGGCCCTTAAAGGGGAAAGGTTGCCTACCCCTGTGCTAGATAGATGGATTCTATTAAGGAGGTCACGGATATGGAGTTTCAAGATTTAAGCAGAGCCGTGGAGGACAGAGGGTCTTGGAAATGTCTTATCCATAGGGTCGCCTGAGTTGAGATCGACTCGAGGGCTGTTAACAACAACAACTAAATGCATGTCTACATGGGCAAAATGGACCCCACCATCACAGCACCATGTCTTCACAATGCAAGGTCAAAGCCCTAATTCAGGGGTAGGCAACCTTTTCCCTTTAAGGGCCGAGGGACTTCAGCTCCCAGAAGCCTCAGCCATGTTGGCCAATAGTCCCATGTTGGCCAATAGCTCCTGGGATTCTGGGAGCTGAAGTCCCTTGGCCCTTAAAGGGAAAAGGTTGCCTACCCCTGCCCTAATTCAACTGTGGACTGTCTTCACACAAGGGCCAGTTCTGCATCAAATCCAGCCTATCCTTTTCTCAAAAAGGACTAAGAGACTCACCTTTTGCTCTGGATTTTTCAGAAAGTCCAGAGCACTCTAGAGTGATGTGGAGCTCCTGCTTACCCATGCACCCTGATGTGTCTGTTGCCTGGTGCTTCCATCACTGGCATGAGTCACTCCCTGTGTGGTCGCAACAAGGCACCTAGCCATGTGATTAATGCTGGGCATTTCATTTTCAACCTCAGAGGTAGTGTCTTACATCAACAGTGGCACCACTGGATGGTGCAGCAAGACATATGTACAAACAGCCACTCAGCATCACTCCAGAGTGCAGAAGTAACCGGGGGTAATGTGGGGCAACTCTAGGGCCAGAATACTCTAAGAGCAGCCCGGAGTATTCTGTCTGGTGTAGACATACTACAATATGTTTATTTTTAGCAACATTAAAGTGATGCTTTAAAACAAAACACATAAACTTAAATATGTCCAAGCATTCCCCAAAATCCCCTCCACAATGATCCCATTCCCTAGCAATGGTTTAGAAGTAACATGTAAATTTTACTTATTACATTACAAAATGGTAAAGAAACATTGTTATGTTATGTAGTGTCATGAATTATAGTACAGTACTTTCAAACTCAGATTAACCCCATACCACAACTATTTAATTTGAGATGAAATGTGAAATGGCATGCATATGGCTCTAATCATCATCATCTCCTCCTCCTCCTCCTCCTCCTCCTTCTGCTCCTTCTATTACTATATATACCAATAATATATTTTTACCACCCCAAAAAGACTAGATTTGTATTTAATAAATATATAATGTTTTCCTGAACATTTATGTAACCATGAGAACAATAGTAACTGAAAAGCATTCCATTGGCAGGTTTTCTTGTTATTCAAATATATAAGGAATGTCCCTAATAAAATAAATTGTATCTATTTCTAACATCACTGGCAGTAAAATAAAATAATTCTTTCTTCAGCACATTAGAACATAAACACAATATGAAGCCACAAATTGTGGAACAGATGAAATAAAATCATGTTGTCAGTGCACAATTAATCATGGAATGTCATGCTATTTGCTAAGGCAGTTAATATTTTATGCAATTTTGAACATGCAAATTTGAGATAGTGAAAGGTAATGCATGACATTATTCAAACATCTGTGAGCATTTTCTTGAAGATATTAGCAGCAAACACAATCAGAAATAACATTTCTGTAGCTTGATCTGCAATTTAGTTAAACTGAACAACTTTGACTTCAGTAATAGTGCGTTGCTTCAAACATATTGTTCTCGCACATGCACTTACAAAATTGAACACAGTTCTTGGAAAGTGTAGCATTGCAAGTGACACAAAGAAGGCAATGAGTAAAGTTACTTTTGTGGACTATCCTCATGCCAACATGGCAATTTTTCTTGCATTAAGAAACCAAAAACAGTACCATCAAGACAGTAATACCCATTAAGGCAGGGGTAGGCAACCTTTCCCCTTTAAGGGCCGAGGGACTTCAGCTCCCAGAATCCCAGGAGCTATTGGCCAACATGGGACTATTGGCTAACATGGCTGAGGCTTCCCTTAGCGCAATATGAAGCGGTATATAAATGAAGCTGCTTTTGCTTTGCTTTTCTGGGAGCTGAAGTCCCTTGGCCCTTAAAGGGGAAAGGTTGCCTACCCCTGCATTAAGGTGTTTACACATTACTTGTGATGGGGAATGGGGATGCACATTCTAGTCCTAACCCTCCCACTGCAGCCTTATGTGTTGACAGACAAGTATGACTGCATTTGGTTAGACATGAATACAGATCTCTATTTGCCTCATCACTGCTATCAAACACAGAGAATTCAGTAATTGTATTATTTCTTTTCCCATAAAGCAGGGGTAGGCAACCTTTCCCCTTTAAGGGACGAGGGACTTCAGCTCCCAGAATCCCAGGAGCTATTGGCCAACATGGGACTATTGGCCAACATGGCTGAGGCTTCTGGGAGCTGAAGTCCCTCAGCCCTTAAAGGGGAAAGGTTGCCTACCCCTGCCATAAAGGCTTCCTACATCAATATGGGTAGGCTGAAGATAGCTGAGGTGAGGCTAATATATTTCCCCACTCCCTTTCCTCCATAAGTTAATGTTTTCAAGGTCTAAGCAGGTTAAAATGGCTGACTCGTTCCCCCAGGAAAATAATTATGTTCCCTTCCTTTGATATGCCTGGAACTGCATTTTCTTGGGAGCACAGAAGAAGGCAAAGGAAGGTCTCCACATCACATCAAAGGGGGGTTGCAGACTGCCAGAAATAGTGCAAATTGAGTCCACTTTTAGGGTTAGGGTTAGTGCTAGGGAATCATGGGAACTGGTTTTTTTCAGAGACATTGAGCCTTCTCTGTCAGAGAGCTCTGGTGCCACAATAAAATACAGTTTCCATGACTCCCTAACCCTAACCCTAACCCTTAAAGTGGACTCAATTTGCACTATTTCTGGCAGTCTGCAACCCCCAAAAGTTTCCTATGAGTCACAAGGGTTATAGCAAGGGAATCTTCAGAAGGCTAACCTCCTGAGAAGCTATAACATGTAGCCAAGTTATTTACTTTTCTTGCATAAAAGGAAGAAATACATTCAGATTGGTAACAACAAGAGTTGTCTAGTTTATTTACTGTTACATGCCTTCAGCTTGTCCCTGATTTATGGTGAATCCTAAGGTGAATCTGTGAACCAGTGTGGTGTAGTGGTTTGAATATTGGACTACAACTCTGGAGATCAGGGTTCAATTCCCTATTCAAACATAAAAATCCACTGGCTGACCCTGGGCTCTCTCACACTCTCTTAGCCTCAGAGGACAGCAAACCCCTCGGAAGAAACTTGCCAAGAAAACCCGTAGGGTTCCCCATAGGTTGCCATAAGTCAAAAATAACTTAGAGGCAAACAACAACAATGGTGAACCTATCATGGGAATTTTTCTTTAAGATTTGTTTATAGGGGGTTAGCCATTGCTTTCCTCTTAGGCTAAAAGGGTGAGTTGCCATTATTCAAATCCTGGTCTCCAGAGCTGTGGTTTCCAACCTCTGTGCCCAACTGGCTCCATATTGCCTTGTTTATGCCAATACTAAAATTTACATCACAGCTGAGCAGCACAACCACTGCCCTCCACCACATAGCATGACAGGAAAAGCTTTAAAGGGGGGATGCATATATGCTTGTCTGATTTGTGTAATCTTTACTCCCACAATAAAGGAGAAAGTAATTTCACCAAGAGTATCATCATGAATACTGTTTTTTACCTGGCTCATCTATCTCCTATGTGACAATATCCATGGATAGAGGGAAGGAGTTTATGCCATGATGTATGTAAATTGTATCTTTATCATGATTGCATACACATCAGTAATAATGGGGGGCACAATTCATGGACAGGCAGAAATCACCTAGTTACCATTGATGTTTACACAGAAGTCGAGTAATACGTAATCACTCCAGGAACAAAAGTAAGTATGAATTGTATCTTAATAAGCAGGATAGCAGAGTGTGAATAATAAAGCTAATGTTGAAAATCTCTCTCTCTGTCTCTTCCCATTTCTCTCTCTCTCAGCATGAATGATTGCTGGCTTTAAGATTAGCTGGATGAATTTTCTCTCACTGTGCGTGTCTTTTCATTAGGCTAGGGTAATTGTATAACTCTCTTGTCTCTTTGTAGGTTGGCAACACTTCGGAAATATAACAATGCATCTCTGGCACACTGGTTCATTAAGCCTGGAGAACATTTAACTCATTCTAGAATATAGTAGGCTTTTGAAGCTTGAATACTAAATGTAATTTCAGGAGCAAAATACCAATATCGGGAAGTGTTGGCGTCAAGATGGTATACAGCAATAAGCCAATGATTCTTCTGAACCTGGAAACAACTACCCAAATTGTTCTCACCATGGGCAAAACACTTAAATCAAGTAGAGCATTGCTGATACAATGCATGAAAGCAAGGCTGCATCAAAACTGTTTTTTAAAAGGCAGACAGCAGGGCTAGTTTGTCGGTGTTCTGAATGTTTTGCAATGCTCCAATATTACAATCAAAGTCACTGAAGCACAAACACACACACACACACACACACACACACACACACACACAGATACATTTACATGCCATTGTCACTTGCTTTTGAAATTAAAACATGCTTTCTTATCCATTTAAAATGAAAACACACACATACAGAAACCCTGAAGCACCTTCACACAAAATGTGTGGCGCTTATTCATGACAGACAAATGAAGCAAAAATTATCTATAACAATAACAAATAAAACTGACTTTTTTATATAAAAAAATGAACAAGCTACAGAAGATCATAAATGGACAAAAATATTTTCCCACCTAAAGTTTCTCAATTCAAAATATGAAAGTATTATGCTATGTACTGAACATCAAACCAACCCACGTTAATGTTGTTATTATTTTCAATAATACATTTTGTGTGTACCTTTATTCTGACTTGATGGGCAATAAAAAAGACAGTCTTTGCCCTACAGATCCTATTCTGAATCCATACTAACTATTTGCAGCAAAGCGACAATAGAGTATAAGGTCATTGTAAAGTGCACACACACGCATGCACGCACACACACACACATTCTTGTGTGGTAGAATTCACTATATCAGAAACAGTAGCACCATAAAACAAATGTTTCAAGTAGTGGAAGAAATTCAGTAGTGGAAGAAATTCAGAAGTGACTGTTGGTCACCTAATGGAAGAACAGTACTCGAAGAAATTCAGAAGTGAGTGTTGGTCACCTAATGGATACACATCTGCCACCAGCATAATTAGCACATACAGCATCCAAGGTAATGCAACTGTAATGGGTTTGAGAACCCTGAATGATACATGGAGAGAGAAACATACATGGAGAGAGAAATCTCAGGGGTGCAAGTAGGGTTCAGGAAAGGAAGAGGCACTCAAAGTCACATCACAAATATATGATGGCTAATGGAGAACAGTAGGGAATTCCAAAAGAAAATCAGCATGTGCTTTATAGACTACAGTAAAGCCTTTGACTGCATAGGTCATGAAAGACTATGGAACACACTTAAAGACATGGGAGTGCCAACACTCTCTACTCTGATCAAGAGGCTACTGTCAGAACAGAACATGGAGAAACAGAATGATTCCCAATTGACAAAGGGGTCAGACAAGGCTACATCTTATCACTCTACTATTCAACTTATATATAGAACATATTGTAAGGAAAGTAGGCTTGGACATGGAAGAAGGAGGAGTGAAAATAGGAGAAAGAAATATCAACAATCTGAGATATGCTGACAACCCTATAATACTAGCAGAGAACCTCACAGACCTGGAACACCTACTAAGGAAGATCAAAGAAGAAAGTGTAAAGGCAGGCTTACTGTTGAACATAAAGAAAACAAGTAATGACTACAGAGAACATACACATATTCAAACTAGACAATGAGGAAATACAAATAGTAAAACAGTTCTCATATCTGGGATCAAATGAAGAAGATTAAGAATGGGGAGGGTGGCTATGAAAGAACTAGAAAAGATCCTAAAATGCAAAGACATACAACTCAGCACAAAAGTCAGAATCATAAAAGTCATTGTATTCGCTTTTACCATGTATGGATATGAGAGCTGGACACTTAAGAAAGAAGATGGAAGGAAAATCAACTCATTTGAGATGTGGTGCTGGATAAGAGTGCTGAGGATTCCATGGACAGCCAACAAAATAAAAAAATGGGCCCAAGCCAGAAATATCCCTAATAGCCAAGATGACAAAACTTAGACTATCATACTTTGGACACATCACGAGAAGGCATGAATCATTGGAAAAACCAATAATGTTATGAAAGGTAGAAGGAAGTAGGAAGAGAGGAAGGCCATATGCCTTTATTAAAGAGACCACGAATATGAGTTTGCGGGAGCTGGACAGAGCAGTAGAGAACAGGGGGGCCTGGAGATGTCTCATCAACCAGATCGTCATGGGTCAAGATTGACGTGAAGGCAGTTAACAGCAAACAACAAAATGCATACTTAATCTCACCTCAACTAATTTATAATCAAATTTACATGCAACTTTTTATATACTGTATATACTCAACTATAAGTCAACCTCATGTATAAATAGAGGACAAGTTTTGGGGCCAACATTGTGGATTTTGATTTGCCCCATGGACAAATCAAGGGTACTTTCTGTCCTTTGCCTCAGTAGCTGTTAAGAGATTTGTGGCTGGGGGAAGAGAAGTGTGCATGGGGGAACGGAGACTTTGAGGCAAAAGCGTTTTCTTCCTCACTCTCACTGCATCCCTGCCTTCCCTCAGCAGCTGTTCCATTTAGAGCCCTGACTATGGGTGAAGGCAGAAACAGGAGACAGGCAGACACACAGAGGAAAGAGTATGGGGGAATGCAAGCTGAGAGGCAAAAGCTTTTTTTCTCCCACTCTCACTGTGTCCCTGCCTTCTCTCAGCAGCTGTTCCCTTGCTATGGGGGAAGGCTGAAAGAGGAGAGGCATTCACACAGAGAGAGGCACACAGGGGAAATCAAATGAAGAAGCAAGCTTTTTCTATCTGTGTGTGTGTGTCCCTGCCTTTGCCTCACAGCTGCTTTTCTAAGAGCTTTATGGGGGAAGGCTGAAGCAGGACACACACATACACACACAGGAGCACAGAGAAACTCGGGGCCTTTATAGACTGCCAGAAATAGTGCACCTTGAGGCCACTTTAACTGTCCTGGCTCAGTGCTAAGGAATCATGGGAACTGTTGTTTATTGTGGCACCAGAGCTCTCTGACAGAGAAGGCTCAATGTCCCAGAAAAAATACAATTCCCATGATTCCCAAGCACTGAGCCAGGACAGTTAAATTGGCCTCAAGCTGCACTATAAAGGCCCTCAGACTGGGAGACAAGGCACCCAGCCATGTGATCAACAGTGGGCACCTTGCTTTGGACCTCAGAGAAAAAAACTCATTCCAGTGGTGGTGATAGTGGTGGGTTGTACAGTGGGTTTTTCTGTAGACAACTGTGGTGTTATTCTCTCCCTCTGTACCTGCATTTGCCTCAGTAGCTGTTTAAAGATTTCTGGCTACAAAGGAAGAGGAGAGAACATGAGACTCGACAAGAGGCAGGCATTCATTCACTTTCCTCTCTGTCAACTACCTGGTGTTATTCTAGAGTGCAGAGGTAATGGGGAGAGTCCGGGGCAGTTCTGGGGCCAGAACATTCCAGGAGTCTAGAGTATTCTGGCTAGTGTAGTATAGACAAGCTGTTAGATTTCTGAATGTGAAATAAAACAGGTTACCTAGAACAGAAGATACTCCTATTCCCCTAAGCTCTATATATTCTTATTCAATTCAAAAGCATCTGTCCATTCAGATTAGTCTTTTAGCAGAGTATATATTAGCAAAGAATCCATCATTTCTTATTAATATTACATGTTCTAATTCATTTTACATGGTACATTTGGTATCCTTTCTCTAATGCAGAAGCACTCACATTTAGTACCTTCAGAAAATCAGTAGGGCAATGGAAACCATTCCCTGCTAAAAAAAAAAAAAAAAAAAAAAAAAAAAAGATACTTGTGTTTCTGGACTTTTCATAGTGCTCAAGGCAATATTCAGCTAAAGTGTATACAGTGTAGGCCACTGTAAGGTTTTCTAGTTCCTTCCATTTTCTTCACTTCCAACATATGGAAAACAAATACTAGGTAATTTGGCAGAAGTAGATTTAAAAAGTAATAGGTTTTAATTGGTAATTCATATAATTTAGTTCTAAATGGTATCCTACCAATCTAACTCCTTGTATTAAAGTGGGATTACCACCATTTCAGGGATATTGTTTCCATTTGAATAGATTACTGTTGTTGTTGTTCTAATGCTTATTTATTTACTTAATTACAAAAATATAGATAACATCTTCACCATGTTTTTCTCTTTCTTAAGTTTTCCCCTTCCCCTTTCAGGTGTCTGTGTGTCTTCCATTTCCTGCTCCATTTCCTGCTATTTTTTTTGGGGGGGGGGGGTTCCATGTGCTAATTTTATCAAGGAATATGCTCTAGGTAAGGATTTCTCAGCCTTTGTTCTTCTAGCTCTTTTGTCCTTTAGGTCCCCATAAGCTCCACCAGTATGGTCAATGATGATGGATTTTGTGAGCTAATGTCCAAAACATCTGAAGGACCAAGGGTTGAAAACCATTGCTCTAGGCAATGTGCACTCAGTTTTCTTTACTCCCCATAATTGTCCTGCACTGAATGTTTATCAAATGTACATCCCATTGAGTTTAATGAGATTTACCCATTGTTTAGAATTGTGAGCTTATAATAATTCCACTTTTTAAAAAAATCCCATTTGATACTCATACATCCAAAACAACCATTCAGGCACCTCTCTCTATCAAAGACCACATCCCTGATTAGAAATAAGATATCTGGATCTATCAGCACATTTCTTTTTAACAAACACAATTGTGGGTTAGGTTGCATACACACCTAACACTAGAACTCACACATGTGCAAGTGAACTGCATTCTTTTACAGTAGCCCACCTATGTTTCTCACTATGTTACTCTAAAAACCTAAAATGGCAGAGGGGATTAGAAGAAAGATTGATACAAAAGTGTGTATAGGGGAGAATCCAAATTCATTAAGAAAAACTGGGAAATCACAGTGAACACAAAGTGACATTTGGGAATTTGCTGAAGCATTTTGGATACCTCTTTGCAGCACTCCAGGCTATACGCAATTCTGTCTCATGAAGACCAGTGGTGTTTTCCCTATTAGGTATCAGATGAGTTGTATCTGATTAAATAAGCCATGTCAATGAAAGTTTATACTGCCCACTTATTTCTGTCAGTTAGTCTGAAAGGTGCTACATGGTCCTCTTTCTTATGAGTTGTATCAATTAGCTGAAGAAAAAATACTTTACATCACTAATGAATGTCTCTTTAATATCCAGGCTACATAAAATAACTACTCTTGAATAGGTATTACAGTGCCAACAGATCACTAATCTTTTCCCTGCACCTTTCCAGTATGTCTGTTACTTTTGCATCCACTCTACATTTTGCTAATACATTCTGACTATCCTTGTTACACCTGATGTCTCATGCCAATTTGAATGCCATCAAATATGTGGAGGATGACACTATATGACACATATAGAAGTAGGTTTATGTCTATAGCTAAAGCAAAACAGAATCAAAGCATAAAAGCCTATGTCAGTTATGGATGGATGGAGTCTTGAAAATGGAACTCACCAGAGTTGGGATCGGAGTTGCCATCAGCTTCGGTCCTCTTGTCTGGTGAGGCCTGATCGTAGAATTCGTCCTGCGGCTGAACCAGAGGGAGAGGGTGTGAGATCAGGGTTCCACTACCCACAGGCTCATGATCTCCTAGACCACTGTCACTGCAGCTTTCCTGGGAACCATCAGGGAGGTGAAACGTAACACGGCGCTGGGACTACAAAGAAGAGCACAGGACATCCTGGATTAGTGCTCTTCTTTTTTCTATAATCATTCTCTTTTAATTGAAATATATATATATATATATTTTCCTTCTGATACTTCTTAGGCTTTCCCTTCTCCCGATGTATCACCACTTTGCATAACTAAGTTGGGGGGCAAATAGTCAAGATCACCAGGGGCAGCTTTCTGTATTCTGCTAGTATATGTGTGGCTCCTATCTGTCAATCTGGCTATGTGGGATTAAAATCCTTGTTTATCTCATTCACTGAAGAATGACCCCATCCCCTTTGCACTGTTGAGACACTAAGGACAATATCATACTATACTGTGGGGATTATCGCAGTGCTAATTAAACCAGTTTAGCTGAGCCAGCTTAAAAGTTAAAATGGGCAGTATCCTGATTTTATCACAAGGACTTTGCCATCAAAATTGCCACCCAGGTCCATCACTGCTCCCAGGGCTGCTGAGCATGACTTTTTTCTAAGCTGGGAGTTTTCCAGCTTAAGAAAATGGCCAGCAGAGCAGCCCTGGGAATGGCAATGGACCCAGGCTGTACCTGGGCAGTGACTTCAGTTCCAAAATCCTTGTTATAAAATCAGGATGCCGCCTATTTTAAATTTTAATCTGGCTCAGCTAAACTTGTTTAATTAGTGCTGGGATAATCTCCAGTTATATCATTATTATTCCACATTAACTGCTGTGACTGCCTCCTGTGAAATCTTGGGATGTGCAGTTTAGTGAGGGATATTTGGAATTCTCAGCCAGAGGGCTTGTAGGTCTCTCTAAACTAAAAACTCAAGAATTCCACCGGAAACATCCATTGCAGTTAAAGTGGAATAATAATACTATAAAAGTGTAGTGTGATGGATTGCTTTGTTTTGTTTTTGGTATTATCAAAGTAAAAGCAGTTGAACTGGTTGCCAATTGTTCAGTTTTGCTATTGTTGCTGTCATGTTCCATGGATTTAGAGGAGAGAGATGGGTTGCTTGTGTCTTTTTTTAAAAAACTAATAAACCTATCTTTTAATACTTGATGTATATCTCAAAAAATGCATGCACACACATGGTTGTGTTTTGTCCAGATCATGCACAAATTGTGGACAGTTGAAAAATGAAGTGCTTGTTGATTTTTCCATACAGGAGAGAGAAATCACACACGAGTTGTTGATTTCTTGATTTCAATTTTTATCTGTCTGTCTAACTACCTAGTATATTTGAAACTTAATAGTTATTATATAGGTGTAGTATGTATGTGTAGTGTATGGTTGTTGCTAGTTGGTACTGAATTTGTACATAATATGTCTTTAAACCATTAGACATATCCCTGTGGCAAATCTCCCACTTTATCTGATCATATTGTTCAATAGTGAGGGACACAGGAGTCAGGAACAAAAGGTAATGAATTTCCATCACCCTAATAGGGGAATGATGCAACTTCTAACCCAGTCTTTTACAGTAGAATAGTCTCATTCACCCTATACAATTATAACACCATCATTCTGCTTTAACTGCCATTTTTACATGTTATAGAATCCTGGAATATGTAGTTTGTAAAACACTAGAGTCCTTCCTGTACTATAAATCTTAGGATTCTTCTTGAAAGTACTATTTCAATTATGTTATTGCTGCTGCTGCTGCTGCTGCTGTGTAATAAAACCTTTAGTATCTACAACTTGCAGTGGAAGATGCTACTTCTATGCTCAACTCTATTTCATGTTACAACAATTTGTCTCCAATTGTATCAATGTGCTACTACAAAAAGATAATCTGACAAGGATCAGATTACTTGAACAACTAAATAAAGGTGTCTCTCTTATTCTCTCCTCTGCTGTGACATAGTATTACATAGGTCTTAAGAATAAATAAGAATTGAAAGTTTTACTCCCCTCCTTCTCTCCAGGTACTATGTCAAGGATTAAAGGATATGCAGAGCAAATTGTGTCACTGTTTGTGATATATCCTTGTATTTCAAAATAGATATGCTATAAAAAAAATGAAACTCCCAGTGGGCTTCAGATCAAGGATTTCAGGCTGATTCAAAGACAAATTCAACATATCCATATCTATGTTTGCACGCACACACACATACATGCATGCACACACACATATGATAAGGAATCACATTTAACTCTTTCATCCTAAGGAACAAAGAAACAGTAGGAGCACAATAAGCTTCCATTTGGTTTTTACCAGCCGTGATTCTTTGAACATAATGCCAATGTGTATAATATGAATACTGTGAATTATGTCACATATTTGACGTTCCAAGTCAATTAAATATACAGTCCATTTTTGTGAGTTCATATTTCATGCCAATTCCAGACTGCAAAGTTATTCTGTCTGATGATTTGGCCTATTTGGTTCATGTCTCTTGTACATGTGTCTATCTATAGGTCTATTGAGAGTCAGTGTGATGTAGTGGTTTGAGTGTTGGACTGCAACTCTGGAGACAAGGATTCAGTTCCCAGTTTGGCCATGAAACCCACTAGGTAGCCTTGGGAAAGTCACATGCTTTCAGCCTTGGGGAAAACAGTGGCAAACCTGCTCTGAACAAATTTTGCCAAGAAAATCCCATGATAGATTTGTGTTAGGGTCACTATAAGTGAGAAATGACTTGACAGCACACAACAACCCCATTTCCATTTAGATCTGTGGATTTTTTTAAAAAAAAAAATCCACAAAACATTTCCATTTTAACATTTGGGTATTTAGCATGGGTTTGGATTCCATGAAACTCAGAGGTTCTGTGGCAGGGGACAATTAAGATGGTCTGCCTGAAATAAGCTAATGGATCCAAATGTCTTTTGATAACTTTGGTGGAATTTCTTGTTGTTTTTGCAGGCATTTCTGTCAATACTTTGGTTGACTTCTGGAAGGTGGAAAAGGCAGTGGAAATTGCTCCTGAATATCCTGTCCCATGGAGTGGAGTCAAACTAGCCCCTTATTATTAGCAAGCTTCCAATGATTAAATGAATGGCTTAACAACTAGAATGACAATGGCAGAAAACAAAGGAGAAGAAGCCCAAGTAAACATAGGTGAGAGAAAACTTACAGGAGTGCTTACTCTGTGACAGTACTGACAGCAAAAGCTAAACCAAGAAACAACAACCCATTTCCACCCCCATCTGCCTTGCCGGAATAACCTACCGGACATGAGGAGCCTGGCAATTTACTGTTCCAAATTGTGTCCGCTGCCTTGTTGTTTTATATTGTTTAAAAGTTTGTATATGGTTTTTAATAGAATATTAGTTTAATTCAGTTTTAAGGGGTGGGAGGGTTAGGGGATTGGGATTGTCTGTTTTTAACTCTTTATGTTTTAATTATGCTGTAACCCACCCCGATTGCTTAGCAGAGGGGCGGGCTATAAATAAAAAATATTATTATTATATTATTATTACATCTGCTCAGAGCCACCCAGCAAAGCTGTTTCAAGTGTTCCAGGGCCTATTACATTTTGGCCCATGAGAAGAAAAAGTAGACCTTTCAACAGTGAAATGTGAACAATTGGAATAACATTTGTAGATAAAAAAAAAAAAAAAATCAGATCCATTCTAACTTGGATGTTGCAAATGATGAAATTTGGGGAGGGGCACAGCAGGACACACATTTGAACAGCCACCCAGCATCAGAATGGAGGGCTGTTGTAATGTGTGAGGGTTGCGGCAGCTCAGGGACCAAGATTTTCCTGGCTGCCTCTGCAGTATCCTGGCTCATTCAGACAGGATCTAACAGTGTTTTTAGATTGTTTTTTTTAAAGAGTTTTAATGAGTATTTTAATGTTTTTTTTAACATGTTTCTATCTTTGTATTGTTTTAATTGGTTTTTATTTGTTAATCACCTTTTGAGATGTGAGGCAATACAGAAATGTTATAAATAAATAAAATGTGGAAGGCATACCTATTCCTGGAGTTTTCTGATCTTACCACAGCAACACACAGCTTATTATATCCCATTTGGGTTACTGCAATAGGCTGCCTTTGATAATGTTTGGAAACTGTAGCTGGTAAAAAAATAAAAAAGTGGCATTGAGGCTGCTGACTGGGACTAATACAAGAAATATATAACTCCCCAGTTTATCTGGCTACTGGTCCATTTCTAGGCACAATTCAATGTGCTGTTTATAACCTATAAAGCAATAAATGACTTGGGTCCAGGATATGGACCTGGACTGAGATCTGCAGAAGAGGCCTTTCTTTCAATCCCACAATCTCTTTCTTTCAATCCCACACATGATGCAATGATGACAATGAACCTTCTTAATGACTGCTCCAAGGAATCATCACACAACCTTCTTCCTGTTGACTTCCCATTGTCAGACAATAACTTCTATATTCAGGCAGGATTTCAGGCAATGGACTATCTGTTATACTCTAAGGTTTTAAAATGGATATGCTGAACCAGTAATTGTTTTATGGCTTTTTAAAGTACACACACAAGTGCACACGCACACACACACACACACACACACACACACACAGTTTTTATCAGAACCTTTTAAAATTATATTATATATTATATTTAATAATAATAATAATAATAATAATAAAATTTATTTATATCCTGACCTTTGGAAACCCAAACAGGGCGGCTCACAACCATATTGTATTAGAAGCTGCCTTACATCCAACTCTGGTGAGATAATAGATAAATGATAGATGATAGATTGAATTTCAGATTCCATAAAAACTAGCAACAAACATGTGTACAAGTGAGAGGATTCTATAACTATGCAATAAATATAAAGTTTCAAATATACCAAATAGATACTGATAGCTAGATAGGATGGTAGGTAGATAGGTATATAGATAAGCAGATAGAAAGAGTTACTGGGAAGAGCATGATATAGGTAAATATAATTATACATGGCATGACTAGGCCACATTTTTCTTCCTCAATTGTGATACATGACCTTGGGTCATCCAATGAAGCCCAGTCAGCTATCTAGACAGATAAAATGAATTATTTTTTTTCCCACAATGCACAAACTATGGGATTTTCTGCCACAAGACATAGTGGTGGGCATTCAGTCAGATGATTTTAAAAGTACACTGGAGATATTTGTGAAAGATAAGACTATCAATGGCTTCCAGTCATGATGACTACATAAGTTTGGCAGTATGAGAGGCAGCATGTTTCCATATATCAGTTTGGAGAAATCAGCAGGAAAGTGTTTTAGCTTGATATGGGTTTCCATAGACCTTTGGTAGGTCACTGCATGGAGTGAATACTGAACTATATAGGCCTTGATGTTATCACTTTATTCCTATGCAGACTTCAGTTTCCAGCTGATAAGCTCTTTATAGCCCTTCAGCAAAATACATGACGAGATCAGGAACAACATAAAGGGTCTCTTCCTATCCCTTCTGTATATGCACCATGGTGTCTAAACAAGACAAAAAGCAAAGGTAATATTCTAAGAGTCTAATGGCATTCTATTCCTTTAAGGCAGCAGAGTATAGTCCATGGGATGCATGCAACCTTCAGGGCTGTGTTTTGTTGTTGTTGTTGTTGTTGTTGTTGTTGTTTAGTCCATGAATGCTCCCCCAAAGAATCCTGTTCCATGCTTCCCCCTTATAAAGACATTCAGAAGTTGTAGTTATGTGATATAACTGGGTTCAGTTCACTTTAATGCTATGATGGCAAAGGTAAACCAAAAAAGAAAAAGAAATCTGAAGTGGACCTTTGGCCATCTGTAGTTTTAGTTAACTTCTTTTGCATTTCTAAGCCTTTGTTTTTACAGCCTGAGTTTGTGTGGGATATTGCTTCCCCCACCCTCCAGTCCATTTTTGTTTTAAGTAACTTCTGTGGCTATTCTATATTACCATGGGTTAGAATGTAAGCAATGAGCTTTGATTATCTTTGTTCTTAACAAAGAACTTGGGGAAAACATCAAGTATGAAGTGCAGGTAATAAGGCTACTACTCTCTCCACTTTATCTTTACATTTGCAATATGGGGATAGCAATGACTGACCTTAATTGATGGTAAAGATTTACTGAGAGAACATATCTGAAGTGATGGGAAAACATTGAAAGAAGTATATAAGTAAATGAATAAATAATCAGATAAGATAAAATTGGCAAGATGCAGAGTGTGTTGTTATCTATTTCTAGCCTTGAAAATCTTCCCTTTGGAGTAAGTTTGAATGCCTTCTCTAAGGTACTTTTATTTACATCATCATCAGAGGACAGAAGTAAAGCAGGATAAGGTAAGACCACAATTTAATTTACAGTAATTGAGCTTTTTATTATTTGATTTAATTACCCATTCCAAGCTCATGCAATGGAACAGCCTATTAATCAAGCAGAGACATAAATAAATAAACAGATACTTAAATCACAGAGTATATAAGACTTAAATCATAGCATATATAGCATTAGAAACCAATCACTTAACATTCCAAAGATATTAGGTTACAAGCATAATTCTATGCATCTGTAATGAGAAGTAAATCCCATTACAAATCCCATATTTTCAATAGCACATACTCCCAGGTAAATATGTGTAGTATTATTGCTTAATGCAAGAAGTTTTGCATAGCTAGAGCCAACATTATTCAAAGATAATTCATTTTAGTTCCTGTCCTCCAGCCTGACACAATGCATGGTTATGCAATATTTAGAGGTATCATTCCCAAACCAACTCCGAATTACATGGACTAAACAATAGGCTCATTCCCACTATGATTTACATTGATTTGCTGATCGCTTTAAATGTGCCTTGTCCCCATTTGAAATGGTTTCAGATGTGACTGCAATTGTTTGGACTCACTTTGAAGTGAGACGAATGCAAATAAATAAATAAAAATCACTCTTTTCAGACACTAGTTTTGTGCCGGTGCTTTTCAAAAGAAGCAATTAGCAAGCTTCTTCAGCAAGTGGGAACGACAGACCTGAATTGTATTAAACTGAAGGGGAGGGATTACTGTCGCAGAGGGTTGACACATCCCTCACCAGTTTTTGGGGAAATCCACCATTTCCCCCCCCCCCCCTCAGTGCTGCCTTTGTGCTTTTTGGTGTGACCTATGGATGCACTATATTATATTTGACAGTATATGCACTCCATTGTATTTGCAATTACTTGCGAGTGGCAAGCCAGGTGAGTGGACTGACTGCAGCTCAGCAAGACAAGTAATTGCAAAAACAATGGAGTGCATATACTGTCTTTTTTTTAAAAAAATGCATGCATCTCAGGGGAGAGTCGTCCATGACATCCATGGACCCATGCATCCTAGGGGAGAGTCCTCCATGACACCCATAGAGTCATGAATCCCAGGGGAAAATTCTGGCCACAACACCCATGACTCCCTCCTGTTTTCTTTAATGTGTTGCTGGTTGTATCACTGATGATGATGCGTAGATGATTGACAGGCATTTTGAAAGGGCAAAACAGGATTGCTCTGATTCTTATATAGTATAAAGTCCACAGGAGGGCTCAGGATGCCACAGCTGCCATGTGCTGCCGGGGGAGAAATGGTAAGGGCGGTTTAAATAGCCGTGGCTCCTCCCGGCAGCCCAGCAGCTGAAGCAATCACTGGTCACTCAGCTGATCTTTCACGGCTGCTCGAGCCGACAGGAGCTGCCACCACCTCTGTCTCCTCATGCCACTTCTGGGCCTCCTTGTCCGTTGGCGCTCCAGCTGGTGTTGTGCACTGGAGAGCTCACAGCCGGTGTTTGTGGTTGGAGAGCAGAGGTTTTTAAAGGGACCTGTCGCCGCCTCTGTTTCCCCGCGCCGCTTCTGGGCCTCCTGGTCCATCGGTGCTCCAGCTGGTGTTGTGCGCTGGAAAAGCTCACAGCCAGTGTTTGTGGCTGGAGAGCAGAGGTTTTGAAGGGACCTGCCGCCGCCTCTGTCTCCCCGCGTCACTTCTGGGCCTCCTGGTCCGTCGGCGCTCCAGCTGGTGTTGTGCGCTGGAGAAGCTCACAGCCGGTGTTTGTGGCTGGAGAGCGGAGGTTTTAAAGGGAGCTTTAACAATGATATCCAATCATTAGCAAAATATAGAAGCAATTAAAGCAATGAATTATTTTTATAACATTAATTTCATGTTCTTGTTCCACAAGGATAAAGCTGGTGTTACCTTCTGGACTGGTGGCGAGCAGAAATGGCTGGGGTCAATCTGAACCCAGTGGCCAGTGCCTCATTGATCCTTAATAAAAGGCCCTTTTCTCAGATTTTTTTTTTTTTAATAACTGTTCTTTTCTTGAAAAAACATTTCCAACTTGTTCAGTTAGGGAGCCATTATGGCCTACTTGTCACAACATATTAGATTTCATGAAAAGCTGGGTTTTTATTATTAGATATTATGAATATTCAAAAGACAGTTCCTGAACATATCTTTTCTAGCATGTGCTACTTTCTTAGGGTTATGTCACTCTTATTGGTTGCACATATA
Source organism: Phrynosoma blainvillii (assembly GCA_026167975.1). Taxonomy (NCBI): domain Eukaryota; kingdom Metazoa; phylum Chordata; class Lepidosauria; order Squamata; family Phrynosomatidae; genus Phrynosoma; species Phrynosoma blainvillii. The sequence goes on from JANUYF010000003.1 coordinate 177,221,158, forward strand.
GTATTAAAATAGCAACATATAAATCTTTTTGAAAACTGAACATGCATTCTTTCTCATTATATCTAAACTTACAGAAAGCTATAAACCAAACCACAATCAAATTATAACAGAATATAGTCAGTACTGGGATTCTAAGAAGGAAGGGAACTAACAACTGCTTCTGGAGAAGGGATACTACTGAGCACAGTTTTCTCAGAGAGTAAAGTAGTGTTTTGTTTCATTTTAAATATGCCTGATGGTTTTGTATATATCACCAATAGACCACTGCACACATCTTTTAAAGTACCCTTTAAAAGTTGTCACTGCAAAACAATAAATAAATAAATAAATAAATAAATAAAATTTGCAAATATTGTACTGTCAATAGTTGTGTACACTAGTTGGGATGCTTGGCTGTAGATTACTATTGTGCATTTGTTCACTCCATGGAAAATCTGCTTGTTATTGTATATAATACCCCAAGGAGAGCCAACATTTGAATGTTGGACCAGGACACCAAGAGGCCAGGGTCCAAATTCTTGCTCATCAATGGAAACCCACTGGTTGACCTTGGGCACACCACACTGTCTCCAGCTCAGAAGAAGGAAAAGGCAACCTCCCCTACTTGACAAATTCTGACAAGAAAACCTCATGATAGGTTCATCTTAGGGTCATCAGAAGTCAGAAATGTCTTGAAGATGCACATCAGTATAGTACTCTGAAAACCCATTTGCTCAAAAACATTATCTCTGGTACAAAAAAAAATATGTGACTAATATGACAAAATATGTATGTGACTAAGATGGCAAAATGTGACTACAATATACTTCATTACAGTTCATTAAAGTCCTGGGATGAGGTGGTGATACTTCATCTTTTACCTAATCCCATTGTCTGGGTTAACCTACCCCAGTCCTCAGTCCTATGAACATAAGCAGCACAAGTTCCATTTCCTGACTACAAGCACATCAAAACTGTGATAAGAGATCCATCCCAGTCTCTTCTGCCTTCTCTCATCAATAAGCCCTGAAAAGGTGGGAAATTCAACCCGATCAGATTATATCCCTATATCCTCAAACCAAATAGGCTTAAAGGGCTAACCCATACTGCAAAACTTCAGTCTTAGACTGATGCTACTTCCTGAGTGCTCTCCACGCAAATTAGGTAAATCTTAGTTGTCACTGAGAATGCAGTATCATTACATGGCAAGTCCTATTCAATTCAGCTGGACTTACTGTTGTATGACACACATAGAGTTGTGTTGTGACTCTCTTAGTTAATTCTGTCTTGAGTTCATCTTTTGCACAATAAATGTTTCTCTAATATCACAGGGCAGAGAAAGCAGAAAAATTATCCTATGACAACTTTGGACCTGAGATGAGAAACTGAGGGCCTTTACAGACTGCCAGAAATAGTGCAAATTGAGGTCACTTTAACTGTCCTGGCTCAGTGCTAAGGAATCATGGGAACTGTAGTTTATTGTGGCACCAAGCTCCCTGGCAGAGATGGCTCAATGTCTCAGAGAAAAAAAAATACAATTCCCATGATTCCCTAGCACTGAGCCAGGACAGTTAAAGTGGCCTCAATTTGCACTATTTCTGGCAGTCTGTAAAGGCCCTGAGTTACCAGCTACCATTTACAAATATTGTACTGTCAATAGTGGTTGGGTGCTTGGCTGTAGATTCCTATTCTGCATTTGTTCACTCCATGGAAAATCTGTTTGTTATTGTATATAATACCCCAAGGAGAGCCAACATGGTACAGTTAACAGGATGGAACATTGGGAAGCAGGTTTACTGTGGTCAGGGATGTTTTCTTTTCAAAAAATAGTCTAAAAATACTGGGAAAATATTTTGAAATAGTGTGATTTAGGGATGGAAATAAATTTCTTGGGTTCAACTGTCTCATCAAAAGTAGCATTTTTAACCTCTTGAGACAAAAGAATTATTCGAAAGAAACTGAGAAAGTGCACAGGGAGAAAATGTGTGCCTCACCACATGAATTTGGATATTCACAAACCTTGCAGGTGCTACAGTGAAATAAAATGCATATAAACACCTGTATATTTTAAAATGTAAATGGTTTAAATGTACCTAGGTGAGAATGTTCAAATACACTGTAGCCAGTGGAGGAAATATTCCAAAAGATGCCATTTCTGCAAATGTACATTAGGGGAAAATGTCAGAATGCCCTTCCGGTGCAGTGTTCTGATGTGCTGTGCCAGAAAGGTGGCAAAAGGGAGGATTGGGGCTGTGGTGTGGGGTAACCGCAGCCCCAATCCACCGCTTCCTGGGGCAGCCTAGAGCCACCTGTCTGCACCCCACCTTAGTCTCCCTTGTTTCAATGCCACTCACAAAATAATGTTCATTCCACACCCTACAATATTACTATAGATATATTTTAACAAACCATATCAATTTAGCAACTTTGGTCTTTCAGCTAAACATTAAACAATTAAACAGCAATATGTAATTTTCCTCTTAGAGTATTTCTTTGTTTCAGTTGTTGTTAGACTTTTATTTGGGTCATCCAACTTTTTTCTAGTACATTAGGCTAGACCTAGAATTCATAATGGAAAGGTAACTCTTTAATAACAGTCTTGGGACATATTATTTTATATTTTACTTTAGCTGTTCAATTAGCAAGAAATCATTTTTTTTTCTTCCTTGAAAAAGCACCTGGTATCTATCTGTACTTGTCTCAACTGCAAAGTGAAATAATTTTTCCCCATAACAAGCAAATAAAGTGGTATAATTTAATCTAATCTAACTTCTTGCTTTATCTTACTCAACTGGGAATCAACTAATGCTAATAATTTCCACATTTAGCCTTTTAAAACAAGAACAAATTTGTCTGGAGCTTAGGAAATCAATTCCAGCCTTATGCTTAGGTTAAATTAGCATTAGGTAGCATTAGGCAAGATCCTCACCAACTGCATGGCATAAATAATAACTTGGTATGTAAACAAACACCTAGATGTCAATATTTATTTCAGAGTTTGGAGTAATAGATTAGAATCCTTCAAAATTCTCATTAATTGGGGTGCTCTCCATAAGGCTTTTAATGTAGGTTTGCATTTCCTACTTATAGTCAACTGGCTTGACTTGGTTCTAGACCATCATGTGTGGTAGAATGTACTGCAGTATATCTGACTGCAAGTATAAGCAATCACATTTTTAAAGTTTCCCTTTGTTAATAAGAATGCTTCCAAAGAATAAGGCAGCAAAGCCTAAATTCACCATATGATTTCCAGAAGAAAACATATCATATCTTTGTGGAGTTCTGTTGCTCTCTGTTATGGAAACTGATGAGTAACTGGTTATGCACTATGAAGATGACAACATTGTTGAATTCTTTCCTTACTACTCTGCTAGATACTGGTAAAAGGCAGCATCTTAATAATAGTTTCTTCATAAATTGATACAAACCCTATTTTCAACACAAGATAAAGCCATTTGAGTTGGGTGGTACTGCAAGGGGAGAATAGGCAAATGCAGGGACAGATATCTAAATGTAAGATATTTTAACATCATTGCTTCTAGTGAACACCAAGGCTAACCTAAGACAGTCTGCTGACTGAGAAAGCAAAACAAATGCCATTTAGTACTATCAGCTACCCCTGGACAAGGTTCAAAATATGTGGTTAGTGGTTGTTGTTGTTGCTGTTATGTGTCTCAAATTGAATCTGAATGATAGTGACCCTATCATAAGGTTTACTTGGCGAGATTTCTTCAGTGCCAGTTTTCTATTGCCTTCCTCTTAATCTATGAGAGTGTGACTTATCCAATATCATCCAGAAAGTTCCCATGGCTGAGTGGAGATTTGAACTCTAATCTCCTAGATTACTAGTCCAATTCTCATACCACTGCACTATGGTGGTTCTCTTCATAATACCATAAAAGGTAAAGGCTTTCCCTTTTATGTGATTGTCAAGTCATGCCCGATTGTAGAGGGTGATGCTCATCTCCATTACTAAGCAAAAGAGCCAGCGTTGTCAAAGACAACTCTGTGGGTCATGTGGCCAGCATGACTGCACAGTATGCATTCACCTTCCCACCAAAGTGGTACGTATTTATCTACTTGCATCTTTACACGCTTTCGAACTGCTAGGTTGACAGAAGCTAGGACTAGTGATGGGAGCTCATTCTGTCATGCAGCATAGACCTGTAAAATTATTTTGGCATCTGGAAAAGATGTCTACAAATAAATCTCATCCTCCTTGGCAGTAAGAAAATAAAGGAATAATAATCTGCTGCAATTTTCTCATACTAGAAAACCTATAGTCTGAGGTGGCTACCTCCCTCTACCTAATGGAATGACCTGATCCTGTGGGAGTCTGCTTTGACACCTCTTAAGGTTATCCCATTGGTATTTAAGGGATCAAAAGCCTTTAGCTTTGGCTGGACTTTGCCTACCCTTGTCTCATCTTTGCAATTAATAATTAAAGAAATGTAGACTAGAACAGGAATTACACAGCTGAAAGTCACAGAATGTCTCCTATCCAGTATAAAATACAACTGAAATTCATTTAAATTCCTCATAGTTTTCCATATCTGGTGATAGATAACAATCTATCTGTTGTGGATAGCCATCTGTAGCAACTGTGCTAATAATTTAACTTGACTAACTTGCCCTTTAAAAATGTTGGTTTTTTTCTGATTCCTTAAGTGCTTAAATATAATTAGAAAAGGAACAAAAAGAGAAAGAGAAATAGTTTAATTTCTCCTTTAGTAAAAGTACTCATGGGTCAAAAGGAAGAGAAAGCAGCCACTTCTTGCTGAGGTATGTGGGATATGCATAAACTAGATTTTGTTTCTAAATGAATAATTATGTGCCTCTAAATGTCACAATATGTAGATGATAGCATTATTTAAAATGAAAATCCTATTTATCAATTCCAATTGTAGTTGCAGCTACTTAATTACTTACAGTGCAAAATTGCACATCCTGTCAGTGGGAGTTCACAAATTATATTGCATACTGTCAAAAGAATCACAACATTTCACAAGCAGGAGAAAATACAACAGAGGCCTCCAGCCTTTTGCCCATCATTTCTCTTACATGAGTTCTATTTTCCAAATCTGAAAATATTTCCTAGGCTCTCTTTCTCCTCTATGTCATGCCCTGGTACTTCCCAATTTGGGTCCTTCACACACACACACACACACCTGCCAGCATAGAATTGTCTCTCCAGCACTGCACAAGTTTCAGAACTTGCTAAGAGCAAATTCCAGCAGTGATATCTTCCACTCAAGTCAAAGCCAATCTAGCTATTTTGGTACCTGAGGCAGAAAACCACTCAAGCACATCTCATCCCTCAGTCTCAATACAATAATAATGACTTCAATAATCAACAATAAATTGTAGCCCTTCCATGACACCCCAAACATCTTTCTAAAGTCCTGTTTCTTTTGAACTAGACAGGATCCACTCTGTGGGCTTTTCCTTTCTTCACCAACCCATCCCTCTTTCTCTTCCTCACTCCTCTCTTTGAATTTCTTTCTTTATCTCTTCTCTTCTATGGCGTATGTTTTGTGTTTCCCTTTAACAATGCTGGCAACATTCACTTGTGTAGGAAAGAAAGGGGGAGTAGCCAGAGTCTAGACTTATTGTGTGACCTAGTGACCTTGGTCATTAAGCATCAAGCCTCCCTCCAATCTACACAACTCCATCCTGGATTCTGTTTCTTATTCACTTAAAAGTGTGACAAAATGTTAGGAAGTGACACTAATACCCAGAAGATATGTGGAGCACTTCTGTGGCCAAATGTCAGAAACAGTGGTTGATGCAACATTCCTTCTGATAATTATTCTTTTGGAAGCTAGGCTGTGCTTTTTTCTGTGTCACTCACTGAAGCTGATACAAAGATTCAAACAGGGATAAGAAGGTAGAAAAACTTCTATAAGGGGAGGAAATAAAAGAGCCAGTGACAATCCCTTTAGTATTCTGTTTGGTTAGCTTTCTGTATCAGAGCATGTGACCTTAGCAATCTAGGAGGTCAAAGCTCTTGTGTAAAGGTAGCAGGTTTTTATCTAATGGGATACGGCCCTCCCTGTACATTATGATTAACCTCAGACTTCAAACACTTGGCATACAAAATTGTTCACTTAAAGAGAGTTGTATGTTTTTCTTAGTGTTTGAAACTTTTGAAGCAGAGAGACTCAGCAGAACTAGATCACAGCTAGTACCACAGAGCACTATGTGACACTACCAGCACTACAGACTCAATGGCCAAACCAGATAGTTTAGATGGAGGACTTCATAAAGACTCAAGAAAAACATGACACATTCGCTAATTCCAAAGTCCTGGCAGTACACTGATAACTAGTGAGTAGATAAAGAGGCTAAACAGAAGCCAGCATGTGCTTTTCAAAATTTCTTTTAGATGTGGATGCACCAGGAAGCTTTCCACAAGCCATTGTTCTTAGCTTCATCCCCTTTTCTGCAATGATAACATACATACCTGTCACATTTATATAAGGATTTCAGAAATATAATATATTAAGAGTGGTGTGGATAAAGTTCTATATCATTATTAAGTATTATCTTCCACACTTGTAGCTTGCACTTCATCCAAGGCACTCAGGGCATTGGAAAGGAGATTATCCCCAATTGTTCTGTAGCTCATCAGGAAGTGTCCCACATTTTCTACTCATCTCTTTACTTCCCTCAGTTCCTTTATACTAAGCATATACCATGCCAACCTTGAAATGGCTCCCATCTGATTATTGTTTTGTTTTCATTTATTTTAAAGAGGCATAGAGCTGTACTCAGCTTAGGTCGTTTTGTAGCTAAAAGCTAGTGTATATAGTCTGAGATAAATATCCAGTGAAGCTGCAGTTTAACAATTAGATCAGCAAATGTTCTTGGAAAGCTTGATACATAAGTCTTCTACTCTAATACCATCAGCTTTTGCTCCTGAGACATAAGGTAAATGAAGAAGTTAAAAGCTTATTACTTCCATTATAAGTAACAACAACAACAACAAGCAAACAGGAAACCAATTGGTTTTAGAGAGGATTTCTCTTTTATTAGTTATCAGTGCATTTATCTTATATAGAATGCAACATTTCTTTATGCAAAATTGTTTGATGCTAAAGGAAGAATATGTCTCAGGTAGACATGGCTTTGATTTCTTGATTTTGAGTAATCTTAAAAGAAAATCACTTAAACATTTTGTTAGCATGAGCATTTTTGGGATGGATGAACTTTTGAGGAAACATGTTTAAACTGTAGCAATTCATTTGTAATGTGACTAGCTTACTCATTAATTGTCAAATAGTATTATGAACTGTATATCTCAGTACTTTGGATGTTTTTGTTATGACAACAATATCAGCAACAATGATTTTGATATGGATACTTGGCCCTTTATCTCATATTTCCATGGCAATGACCTGCTATCCTTCTGGCTAAAGTTTACCTTTTTTATTTCCTGGAGCCTCATTCTTCTCAATACACTGTAAGAAGTTGACACTCAAGCCAAGTATCTCCCTTACATTATGTATATAATAATTAATTTGTGTATGGTACAGCAAGAATATAAGCAAATTCAAACACATCAGTACAAAGTTATAATATGGCACAGATGCCAATAGTATACAAACACACAATCCTCAGCAAAGGTGTTTTTTGTTTTTGTTTTTTAAAGGCAGTCTCAATTGAGGACTGCTTGAGGGGGAATAGCACATTAGAAAATTGTCTCCTGCACATAAGTACTAGTGCGTGTAATGGATATCTGTCACTGACACCTCGCTGGGTTACAATTAATTCTGAGTCATCAGTCATGCCTTCTCATGAGAGTGCAAAAAAGTAGCAGAAGCATCAGGACTGCCCTTTGAGGATAAGTTTTTGTAAAACATGCTATGATTCTAGAAGGCTGCCATACATCTATTAATACCTCAGACACCACAGCTGTCAGCTTAGATAAATGGAGTCAATGAGGAAAAGCAGAAAGTGGACATGGATTGTCAAAGATAATATAGCTAACTTAGTACATCATGTGCATCACGACTTACCCAATGCTTAATTTAAATATGTTAAGTCCATTATGCCAAACTTTCTCAATCCATGAACTCTAGACCTGAAGCCAGATACTTCAGAGTCATTTCAGTGACTTAGATTAAGTTGGCTTATGGACCAAAGGACAAGAATGCTTTTATTCAATTTTTTTAAAAAAGGATACAGTTAAAATGCATGATCATTTGAGTGTAGGGATATTCTCAAGGAATGCCTTGTTATTATCCATTCCCAAGTTGCTTCAAGGTAATTAGGGAGCTCCTGCTTCATTGTTGGCCATAATGAGCAGAACATTTTATGCTCTAGTACGCATCTTGTACAATTCTCTCTCAAGGGGAGGGAAAGAAGATAGTTTTTGAAAGAGACTGCTACATAAGATCCAGGTGCCAACATTCTGTTCCAGGACAAAGAAACAGAACTCAGAGCAGAACAGTGTAGAAGCAGGGCTGGAGTCAGAAATGAGTATGATTGCCAATGTTTACCAGTGGCAGTGTTCAGCCTCATTCCTCCTGTCTATGATGGCTCCCACAAATATGCTTCCCCCCCCCTTCTCCCCCTGAGAATCCTCTCTACCTCTCCCTCCCAGAAAACCTTTAAAGTTTATCTTAGTTTGCCTGGTGAGGGTGGTGGTGATGATGCAAAAGAAAAAAAAAACATTTTAAAGCAAATTGCATCAACTTAACTTCAATATGGTGAAATCAAATGTTTCTCATATCACAAAGATTTCTGATCCACAACACATCTTAGGCTGACAGAAGGAAGCAAATAAAAATGATGATACTGTGGGATTTAAGGTGTTATCTCTCTATGGAATATATCATAGAACCTAATGTTTGTAGAAGTCATCTTATCTCAGACTTCACAGGTTGACAAAGTACACAGAGAAGGAAGTCAGGCTCCTGGTTTGATCTTTGACTTTGACAGATCTCAGATATGAAAATCAGAGCAATTTTCCATTGGGCCTGTAGGCAAGATGATAAGTGATGTTGAAAAGGAGCAGGTATCCATAACCTGCTTCAGAGGAAGAAGCCCATGACTAGGAGCTTCTTTTCTGCACAGGAGCCAAAACAGATGAAGTTCATATCTCTCAAGCTGCAACTACAAAGTCTAGATTTAGACAACTGTTTTTGATGTCATTTCAGAAGAAAGAATTTTAAGCTCACAAGTGTGTATGCCAGTCTCTATTTTAAAGGCAGATAAAACCATACAGTTGGAGTTTTTCAGTGCTTTAAAATACCTGTAACATGAATGGCACTAAGGTATAGAGATGTAGCTTTACTTGGATACAACAAGGGCACTTTGTGAGTAAAGTGTCTAGACAACAATAGTGCTAGTATCACTGGATTAACCTGAGCTTCTTATTTCCCATAAGAAATAAAATAATAGGATCTGTGACTATTTGCCAGTCTGATAGAATGAATACATTCTTCAGCTGATAAAATGCAATCACTGACCTTGCCTTACTTAAATTTAGTGTGCCCAGGAAGGATCCCCCCGCCCCGGGTTATATATAATGATAACTAGATAGTAGTGGCTTGCTCTCCAAATTCCTATTTAATATATGAAATAATTAAAATGTTGTAGCCAAGAAAATACCATGATTACATTATATGGTTGTAGTTACACAACAAGATGAGCCAGGGGACTGGAATTTGATTGGTTATAAGTAATGTCCTAAAGCCACTGTCCAATTACTCCCATTTGTAGTGGAGGGTGTAAATGCAGCTTTACGGTTGCATCCATACTGAATAAATAATACAGGCTGACACCACTTTAACTGTCATGGCTCAATGCTATAGAATTATGGGAATTGTAGTTTGTTGTGGTACCAGAGCTAACTGAGAGAGAAGGCTAAATGTCTCACAAAACTGCAATTCCCAGAATTCCATGTCACTGAACCATGACAGTTAAAGTTGTGTCAACCTGGATTATTTTTGCAGTGTGGATGGAGCCCATGCTAGTGTGCCATCCACATGCAAATGTTTTGTCATGTGTGGTTTCTTCTTCCCTCTCAGTAAACCAGAAGAAATAGAAAGCAACAATATTCAATATGACAAAGTTCTATATTTTGTTTTGTTTTCACTGTTCTCACTGGAAATGGGAATGACAGGGCAGCACCACCATTGCTTCTTGTTGCCAATCAGCCACAATATTAGAGGTTGGATGGCTTAACTTGAACCCGCCTAGTACATGTTAGACCATCTATTATTTGGCTGGACAAGAAAATGTGAATCTCTACAATTGATATTCCAATCCAGTTCAAAAGATATAAAGCACAGAAATGAATCTATATTCTCATACACATTCACTTGTGAATAAATTCCATTTAATTCAATGGGATTTACATCTATATAGACACATGTAGGGATGTATGTCAGTCTGCTAGGAGAAAATTCCAAATTATAGTTGGGGAGAGCTTGAAAAATTATCCAAGCATGTTCTCCTGTCCAATAAATTCTCAATGTTTTAAAACAGCCTTCAGTGGTTCAAAACCTTCAGTTACAATTAATTCAATCCAAATTAACTACTTTGACAATTCAAAGCTCCCAATTGTATTATCCATTCTGTATAACTACTGGCTTATGCTTCCTCCACAGAGATACTGCAATAAGTTGGTCCAAGCATGGCCTGGGCAAGTTTCATTATATCTAGAACAATGTCATATATAACTTTTATTGGAGGTAAAATTGTTGAATGATGCACTCCCTCTCTCTTATTCAGACATGCACATATACACATGAAAACCATCAACTAAATTTTGGCACAATAATACTGATATGGCTTCCCTGGACTTTGGTTTTTTTTCCCCAAAAAAACTTGAATTTAGCTCCACATTGTGTCCAATGTTATCTAATTTGTCAGTAGATCATCAGGTGCTAGACATAGCTCTGCTGACTCCCACCCTATGCTACAGGTCTATGGCTAGAACAAGTTTGTGGCTCTATACACTCTATAGTTGCTGAGTGTATATGCAGAAGGTCCTAAGTTCAATCCGCCTCATCTACAGGCAGGGCTAGCACTCTTCTCTGAAACCATAAAAGTGTTGTCAGTCATTGCAGAATACAGAGGATTGAGCTAGGGGCCAATAGTCGGTTCTTCAGATCCTTTAAAGGACTTAAGAATTCTCCATAAAACATGTGCTGTGCCAACAAAGTATTATTTAAAAAAGAGGAAAATATATTTAAAGAGAATTCATATTAAAAAGATGTCAAAAACATTACCTGATATAGTGCAGAGTTATAAAAGAAAAGGTGTACATGTGTGTGTGTGTGCACATTAGCACCATCTCTTTTTCTCTCTCATATATATATATGCTTACATGTTGGGGAAAAGGATATTATCAAATATGTGCCTTGACTGACAGATGGGAGGAAACAGAAAGAGAGTTTTGCTCTAAGTTCTTGATTTCTGAGAGCTGACTAGCATGCAGAGATTAAACTACTTGCTTGACACCACTATCTCAAGTTATACTCAAGAGCAATAATGCAACTTCATATTCCCACACTCAGGATTTGACTAACTAGTGTAGTTCAGCATGGATCTCTGCAACATGTCAAATGCCCAACAGCTGGCACTATGCTCAGGAACAGTGAAACTTTAGCCAGGTCCAGCATGTACATCCCTTGAACTAGGCAGGACCATATGGTAATGCTAGCCTAAACTTAATAATGAAAATCAAGGGCCAGGTCAGACAAGCTGCCCTTTTCAAAAATTTATGATGCTGAGTTTCTAAGCTAAACTGAAAATGACAGTTGAGTTAACAAAAGGCGGAAGTATAAAAGTCTGTCTGGATTCTTTCCTCTGCAGAGATGAAGATGACTGTGTGATTAAAGTGCAAGGCAGGGAATTCAGAGCCTGAGATCACAACTCTGGTTGTAATAAGGAAAAAACATATCTTGAATGATAAATAAACACCAACTGATATAAAACAAATTAAGTAAACTTGATATCCAAGTCCATTCCATATTTTTTTTTGCTGAAACAGATGACAGTGGAAATGAAACAGGTTGTATAATGACAGAAAGTTAAGCATTCTTCCTTTGTTAGTCATTTTTTTCAGTAAGTGCCTGCCTTTTCTTGCCTCTGCTAGCTAGAACAAATTCTCTTGTATTAGCATAGGGTCAACATAGATGTTAACAGAGTGCCTGTTCCCTGTGAATAAGATTTTTTTTTTCATCTCACAACAAAATTTCCTCAAAGATCTTTACCCAGCAATCAGACTTGCAGAATAAGCCCATGTAAACTTCCAACGGCCAATCACAAAAGAAATCAATGTTAAATGCAAGATACACTGTTTAGGAAAAACATGGACTCAAACAGACATCTTTCACCACTTGGGGAGGCACCGCTTCTAAATCCATGTTAAATATTTTTTCTTGATTATACAAGTATCAAAGTGTAGGATTTTCTTTTTTTAATGATTGCACATTATGAACTGAAACAAAGGCCCTATATGTCAAAACCATATTTAGATGTATGTGTGGAGCTAGTCTCCTGACCTCCATGCATTCAAAGAGGCTAAAGGAGCACACATGTACATCCCAAACATACTGTATAAGGCTCTTATGCAAACAAACTGCCTCTATTTTTTCAAAGATAAGAGTATACAGTTGGTACCTATAAATCCTTCATGTGCTGGGATTTCTGTTCATACAGTCCTATCCCAGTGGGTGGAACAGTGTCAGTGTGTATGATTGTGCTTTAGTCCTACACACACACATATATGCACAGACATCTTCCAGTATGTGAACAGTTTACATAGTAATTCTGTTGCTTTTAGCCTCAAATCCAGGGATTGTAGAATCAGGGCTACATATTAACATCCACAAGAAAGTATTAAATAGAAAGAACAGCAATTTAAAGACAAGGACAGCCAACTCCCCTGTCCTCCAGCAAGAAAACTGCCTCACTGCATCCTTGTCAGTCATAAAAGCAGATGTGAGAAATGTTTGTGCTGAGCCATTCCTTGGCTATAAATTCTTCAGCACTGTACAAATGGCAAGTTTTGCTGGCATCCAGCAAACATCCTGAGTGTGTTTCCTTGTGATTGCCTTTAATTTCATATTGCAATGATTAATCAGAGCAAATGTCTTTATTTTCTGCTGTTTTAACTACAAGGAATGATCGCTTCAGTTTTTATCCTATTATAAGGATTGTAGCAAAAATGGGAAACAATTAACACTAGGTTTAATGTGCAAGGGCTATAGAGCTGAAGTAATTGCACTCAAGCTCTGCTAACTTTGTAATCAGGCATTTGGTTGCAAGCTGCTCAAGACTGATTCTCAGAGAAGAGCTAACACACTTGGAGGAGAAAGGCAGGTGTGCCAGAAAAGCAGAAATGTTGGCAAAACAAATTAAGACTCTGAAAGGGGAAAAGAAGCAGAAACCAAAGAATATGCTCATCAGGAATCCACTGCCTAAACTCTGACTGATGTTGATTAAAACTAATTTATAGCCAGGGCTATCATATGGTAAGAGATGGCACACAAAAAATGTGGTGAGTAGCATTTGATGCACAAATCCTCATTCAGATAAATCTAACCTTTCATTTTTAAAACAAATATGCTTCTGGCCCCAAGGGGAAGCCTGGAACCCATTGGGCCTTTACAGACTGACAAAATAATGCAGCTTGAGGCCACTTTAACTATCCTGGCTCAGTGCTAAGGAATCATGGGAACTGTAGTTTATTGTGACACCAGAATTCTCTGACAGAGAAGGCTCAATGTCCCAGAAAAAAATACAGTTCCCATGATTCCCTAGCACTGAGCCAGGACAGTTAAAGTGGCCTCAAGCTGTACAATTCTGGCAGTCTGTAAAGGTCCTGTAGTTTCCTGCTTGCCAAGGGTTGAAAAATCAAAGATTCTGTTGGAAGCACCTTACAGATTACACTACAGGTATGGTTTTGAATTTGTAGAAAGTTTGCAAACTAACCACATTGGTGCAAAAGACAGTTACACAACATATATCAAAATCTTATGTAACAGAGCTGCAGAATTCAGCCCAGCTCCTTGCTCTTCTCAGCAGGTAGGCAAACCAAATTAAACAAATATCTAATTTGTATAATTTATTTAGGTCAAAGAACCCTGCTCTTCCTGGTACATAAATTCATCTCTCTTCAGCTCAGTGTATCCAAGGCTCTTTTTATAGCACAGCAGGAAAAACACATTTTAAAAAAACCCAGGCCATCTAGTTATATTTTAAACTATAAGAGCCAAGTGTAATCTCTTGAGAAGCAAAAAAATATGAGTGAATCAAATTAATTAAAAGAAAAAAGGTGAACTTTCCATAAGCAATTGGAGTAAATAATTCGAGCAGGGTTTTGCTCAAATTTAGCAAGTGTCTCTCCTAGTACAGCCCTTCCTAAACAACTAAACCAGCTTTCAGTTACGGACACTTAATTTAAACAATGAGGTTTTGATGCTAGTTGAAATACTTAGGTTTTATTCCTTTATTGGAACAGAAATAGAAGTCATTTATTTATTTTGCTTAAGCTAGTTATTGTTGTTTTAGTTTGTTTACTTGCAAAGAACTCACACAATGTAAGAAATGTTCTTGAAGGAACAAATTAACAATAATAACACAGTAATTTTATCAATTACATCAACAGTAGATTGATTATGTCTGTATTTATTGTAATTGCAAATTTTTAATTAAAGCAAACTGTCTGGGCCACCTACAGTTCTCACACCATGATGAAAACTGGATATAAGAGACAAGTGATGACAGCTTGAGAAGAGCAACAGTCTAAATCTGGTGTAAAGGGGTCATCAAATCTCCAGCAGTAGCTCAGTGTCCCAACTACCTAATTTGTCTTGAATAATCAGTCTCTGTCACCCATTCGCATTGTGTCTCATGCCTCCTACACACACACATGCCTGTGTCTACATAAGCTCAGAACTTAATCATTTTGGACTTTCATTGTTCTCTGATACAGGAGTGATGCTAAAAGGAAACAGAATGGCTAGGCTGTCAGCTAAGGATTTCCCTTGGAAGCCAAATAATATTGCTGAGATGGCTTTTGCCATGCTAAACAGACCTGTTCCTTTAGACCCTTAATAGGATTTTAAAATCAATTCCCTCTGAGCTGTACAGAATTTTACCAAGCTTGGGAATGCAGCTGTGTGTTTCTTCACATTTAAGGTTCCAATGGAGCTGACTGAAAAGACAGCTGAAATACCCCAGTGCAAGAGCATGGAAAGCAGTTTCAAAGAGACTACTCATCTTCAAAGGACTCTTTCAAAAAATGTTTGCCTCTAACTTCTCCTAAAGAAAGGACAGGGACACCTGTGAGATTCTTTTTTTATAAGTGCAGTGTTTTGGACACTGAAAAATATACTGGTTTGTTTTTATTGTTTG
The DNA here is from genome assembly GCA_026167975.1 of Phrynosoma blainvillii. Taxonomy (NCBI): domain Eukaryota; kingdom Metazoa; phylum Chordata; class Lepidosauria; order Squamata; family Phrynosomatidae; genus Phrynosoma; species Phrynosoma blainvillii. The sequence continues at coordinate 177,236,512 of JANUYF010000003.1, forward strand.
CTGGTATTATACAGCTGCGGTTCATTTTCTGGGTTACCCCTTGTGTTTTTTGTAGTCCACCCATGATGAATTGGCTTATTAAAATCACATTATTTCCCTTGCTAGTTTATTAATGATCCCCAACAAATGTACAGTGATATCCAAATAGAAATTATCAAAATTGTCTATTCCAAGATCATGTACTTTCATTAGTTTTACATGTAATGTCATCCCAAACAGTATACAATATTTTTCATGTATCTCTCAATAAATAATTCTGCTCTAAATATATATTTACATGTTTAGGTTGATATATCTAAACTACCAAGAGGGCGATATGGAACAGTAAACAAATGAATGGGCAGTTCACATTTCTTAGCATGGCAAGATGAAAATTTTGTAAAGCAAACCACAAATGCCAAACTCTTCAAGCATTTCTAACACTTGCTCTATTTGTAGCACACCAGGCTGAGTATTGCTTGCCAGCCATATACTATAACCCACTATAGGATCTGGCTCTCCATAAATCCACTGATTTCCTGACTTCATAGAACCACATAATGGCATGTCTTGTTGTTGATCAAAGAAACCACAATGCATAACCAGTCATTCATCTGCTCTGTATGATTTGGTGAGTTGCAAGTGCCATAGGCTTGTTCTACCCTGATCAACCCTTTAAGAAGAAGAAAATATCCTTAACCTCAGTCATTGAGAAATTAAAAAGCCCTATGAATGAAAATTCCACTGTGGATGTAAGTAGGATTGGCTCTGAATGTGAAGCTCCAGGATTATTTACTAATTAAAACTGTTTTGCCACAGAGAAATCCCCTGAGTTTTGCCTTCTGTTTCCAAGGGTGCAGGAGTGTGAAATTATGGATGAACAAATTGTAGCACCATAATTCCTTTCTGCCAGCTTTAATGAAAAGGGTTGAAGTGAACTGGCAAAGTAAGTTCCCAGAACTTTTACCCACCAGTGAATATAATTTACATTTTTTTGTGAATAGCTTTTTTTAAAGCATCCAAGACCATTAATCTGAAAGTAAAAAGTAAATACTTTTCATCCCTGTGTCACTGTCAGCTCTGGGGAGAAACACTGTGAAACTTCCAATTAAATACGACATATAATAATGATTTCAGAACTTCTAGTGTGAAGGCTTCAAATCTTGTTTTTACACTGCTACATACAGAGGTCTGTTATTATTTCATTTTACAAGTGTGTACCTATAGGCTGGAGGAGTATAACAGTGATTGGCCGATCTCAGGACTACATACCTGATGAACCAGCAAGACAATCACAACACACAAGGAGGCCAGATAAACATTGCAGTGTGCTTGCCAGGCCAGAAATGAAAGTTTGGGTTTGGTGACTCATGTTACAATGAGCCCTTGTATTCACAGGGGTTTGGTTCCAGGACTCCCTGTGGATACCAAAATCTGTGGATGCTCATGTCTCTTTAAATGTAGTGGCCTAGTAAAATAGTGTCCCTTATATAACATGGAAAAAATCAAGGTTTGCTTATTGGAATTTATATATATATTTAAAAAAATCAACCCATGGATGCTTGAATCCTTGGATAAAAATTATGTGGATATGGAGGTCTCATGGTACTTGAGTCTCATCTGTTTATTTTATATAATTGTATCTATCTCCTGCATAGCTTGAACAAAATGGCTTCTGCATTTGCTCTTCTGGGCCTCAGTTGAGTTTACATTCATCATAAGCAGCAGCTGAGAGTAGCCGCCACCACTGTCTTATCTGCAACATTTCCCAAATGAAAATTGGGAGATGTGTGGCCAAGGAACATGAATGTGGGCAAGATGACAAAGGTCATGAGAAAGAGCACACAGGCTAGTAGAGGCTGGAGCAGTTTGTTTTTTCCTGGGCTTACTGGGAAAGTAAGATTGTGCCCCTTCATGTCCTCTCCTCCCTCCAGAGTCAACAGAGTGCAAACTTTGCATTTTGAACTCAGTTTGGAGCAACTGAAGTAAGCTATGGACAAAGTGGAAAGTGGAAGGAGAAAAGGGAAATGGAACATTGTAAATGCAAATAAAAAAAATGGGATGAATTGTCCCTGTCAAATCAGGACAGTTGGAGAGTATGCAAGATAGGAATTGCAGATGGGACAGGAAGCACAGCAGCAATGTCTTGCCCTGTCCAGTGCTGCTTCAGACCAATAAACTCAAAAGAGATGAACTGATACATATGGTGTCATACTGTCAGATTTGTGGCAGTCAAGCAGAATTGGGTGGTGGGGAGCAGGCATCAAGATATCATAATCAGTGGATCTTTTAGAAAATTTGGGTACTGGCTTTCTGCCATAGTTAACATTCTAGGTGCTTTAACAAAGTCTCATGAAATTATTACTATAAAAAATGTAAATCAGCACATAAAACCAGAAGACATGTCTTTATACATAAAGACAGTCATTAAATACTGGACAGCAGACAGATCAAACCAAGGCCAAAACAACAACAAACATAACCTTTAGCTTTTTAATCAGATGCTTATGATGGGTATAAGCTCAACTGAGGCCCAGATGAGCCTATCCAGCAGCCATTTTAAGCATCAACAAAAGAGGTTAGTGCTGGTTCTTGTCACTCTCCATGAAGACACCAAGTGCCCCTGCTTCAAATATCAACCCTCTGCTCACCCTCTGCAACCCTCTGCTACTGGACTGCTGGGTATTAATACTTCTGTTAGGCTATTTACCACTCACAACACTAATCTAGAGTGGAAGGCATGGGAGAAACACCTAAAATAAAACACACATACACACAACACATTTGTGCTAGATAAACTTCCGTTCTCTTTAAAAATATAGCATTCACCTCTCTGTGGTCTCATTGTGGTTGCTATCTCACTAGTAGAGTAATGACCTTCTGCACATGCTCTGATTAACTGACCTCTTGCAATAATTAACTTAGTTAATTACACATTTGTTTCAAGTATTGTCACAATTATCCTGTGCAAAATTGTCATTTACATGTCCTTGATCCTTCTGCATTTATATTAATTTAATTAGAAGTAAACAAACACAACAAATAAGAAAGCAATTTTTAAAAAAAGAACCTTCAGCCTACACTTTAGCACTTGGAAAGTGCTAATTCTTTGTCACAGCAATTTTCTCTCTGCTTAGAGTTCCATGATTTAGTGTTCCTCAAGTTACATAGGGCCTCTGCAAACCAGCCCAAAGGGCCAGCCTGGAGGTAGAGGTGGGGCAGGGCAGCCACACGCCGGCCACCCCAATCCCACACAGATGCCATCCTGATGCCATTATGCATGGTGCACAGTGTCAGGAGACCCTCCCGGTGCAGCGTTCTGACACGCTGCACTGAAAAAGGCTAGGAAGAGCCATGCCTTGCCTCTTAGGGTGGCCATTTGCCACCACTAAAAGGAGTGGCATTTTGCCGCTCTTTTCGGGGCAGCAAAAGGGAGGACCAGGGTTGCCACAGCCCCAATATTCTGCTTCCAGGGGCAGCCCAGAGCCACTCATCTGCATAGAAACATAAGCTTTGGATGGATCATGAATGCATTTCCTGTGGGTAGTTCATGGTGTACTAATATTTTGTCTATCAAAACAAAACAAACTAGCACACTTCTGGAATTAAGAACAGGAGTAGAGTTGATTTTACTAATGGCAGTATCAATACATCATATGGAAACCAAGCAGTATAAGGAAACCCTCCCCGATGCGTTGGGAGGGGCTCTCTGTTGCGCCGGCCACTTAAAAGATGCAGATGCCATGATTGGCAGGGTGGGCAGAAAAACCTGCCCTTCCTGCACCACCCAGCCAATCAGGGGGGATCCCATGAGATCCCCATCAAGCTGGTAATCTAGCGAGACCATGGATCTCACAAGATTACCTGCGATATTTGGGGGCTATATAGCCCTCGGCTGCCACGTGGCAGCAGCCATTTTATCAGAGCAGTCAAGCAAGGTGCTTCAACTGCTTGGTGAGGTGGGGCCTGGTGCGGCCTATTTTTCAGGTGCACAACCTTGTTCCAGCCGATTAGGCCTCGGACGACGTGGTGGGGCCTGGCCGAGTGGCCTAGCTCTCCCAGGGCGGCATTTTTCTCAGGGCCTGGGCGAGGCCTGGTGCGGCCTGGAGAGGCCTGTTGAAGAGCAGCCTGGGCTGCAGGGCCCATCGTGCCACGGGATTTGACGTGGCCGGGGGTTAAGGCCTAGGCCGGCTTGTAAGCCTGAGCAGCCTGTTTTTTGCCAGGCCTGGCTCTGAATTAGGCCCAGCAAGGCTATGTGGGTGGGAGCACCCAGTTTATGAGGCCTAGTGGGGCCTGGGGCATCATTTCAAGTGGCCTGGTTCCCTGGAGAAGGAAAGGCCTGGTGTGGCTGGCCTTGATTGCTAATACATTTGCTGGGAATACCCTGGCTTGGTTTATGTGTCCCTGCTTGGGATTTGATAAGGCCATTGTGGACTAGTGTGTGTCCCTGCTTGGGACAGGTGCTTATGGTTGGGGACCCATGCTTTTTGGGTGCTGTATAGTCCCTGCTTGGGACATTTTTACACTCTGCCCTTTTTGTGTGTGTATGGGGGGGGGGGGAGTTAACTGAAGGGTGTAGCCCTTAAAGGAACACTATACCCAAAACAGCCTTGTTAGTTTTACTTGTGTTCAACCAAGTTATCATGCCTCGCAGCAAGGCGCAGTCTAAATGGCGCATGGCATCTGATGGGCCTAGTACTGGCCAGTCAGCACCTAAGTGGGCATCTGAGTCCCAAGGCAGAGAGGACGAAATTGTGGCTCATTTAGCACAGTTGGGCCATGCAGGCCTGTGTTGCAATTTGTGAGCAATTGGCTCGGGGGGGGGGGGGCAGGGTCCTAGTTCAGGATCCCAGGCTGGCACATCTCCGAATGAGGATCAAATTGTGGGATCGCAGACTATTTAGGTGCAATTGGCTTCTTCACCTGATATGTCATTGGATGGCATGGTGCGTGGTCCCCTGACTACCTCAGCTATGGAGGTTGGGCAACCAACCGTAGCTGACGTAATGGAATTGTTGAGAAAAGTACCTGGTGTGGGACAACAGGGAGCAGCTGCCCCTGTGTCAGTGCAGCCTACTCTGGCAGATTTGTATAATTTTGTCCAGAGGGCAGTTGTTTCAGGGCAAGGCAGTGGAATGGCCCCTGAAATATTGGAGGCATCAAACAGGGATGTGGGAAGTGCTTCTTCCACCCTTCAACAGAGCACCTAAGCTGCAGTCATTGCACACTTGGTGGGAGCTTCACAAGCATCATGGGATGCTTCACAGCAATTGTCAAGTCCAGGTTTGTCCCATTCTCCTAATTCATTAGCTTCTTGGCCCACCTTGGTATGGGCTCCAGGTGGGCAGGTTTCTCAGAGTGGTCAAGCAGAATGCTCAACATTTGTATCTTTTGGTGCATCTTCAATAACACCTGGGACATCTCAGGTTCCTCAACTAAGGGTGCAGACTGAGCAGCCCTTGGTTCCTAAGGTAGGTGACTTGAGTGGGGTGGTGACAGTGGGAGCATTAGCTGTAGCTGGGGTGGATGGAGCGGCTAAGTGCAACCCTTATGCAGGGATGTCCACTCCTTTGGGATTGCACCTCCCGCAAGAAAGGATCTGGAAAGGGGAATATATTGATTTGTTTTCCCTCACATTTCAGGATTGCGAACCTCAGATTATGGTAAAGGATGTGGTCATGTTTAGTTTGCCAAAAGAATTCCAGGCTCTCAAGCGCCCTAAGCTTGAGAGGAACTTTGTGAACTGGATGATGGGCTTTACCATTTACAGGGGGGTTATTGAGAAAGAACTCACAAGGTCTCCTGATTTTTCTAAATATCAGGAGATAATGATTAAGGCATATACCAATTGCCATTTCAAACAAAGGGGGTCTGCTTGGCTCCAGTACAATAAGCAGTTTAGGATGAGGGCCGCTTTAGACCATTCTTTGTCATGGCGGCATGTACAGTCAGAGCTGTGGGCGGATGTTATGGTTGGAGCCTCCCCTTTCAGCAGGTGTGACAATGACTTTGTGCCTATGGTCATGCAGCCGAGAGGGCAATATACGAAGCCTAGCATAGGGGAGAGAAAAACAACAGGACTCTGTTGGGATTTCAACTCAGGTAAGTGCAGGAGGCAGCCCTGCAGGTTTGATCACAAATGTAACACCTGTAGAGGCAATCACCCAGGCACTTCCTGTTTCAGAGGTAAGAAGTCTGGGGTTGGGGTCCCTTCTCTGTCAACCACAGTGGGAGGGAGAAGCACCAACGGCAATTAAATTGGAAGTTTTGGCTGCATGGCTGCGGATATACCCTAACCGGGATGCCTCATAGTATTTGTTGGAAGGTTTTTCATTTGGTTTTCATATACCTTATTCTGGTTTGAGAGTTCACCGATATGCACCTAATGCACATTTGGTGAGGGAGTTACCAGGGATTGTTAGAGATAAGCTGGCCAAAGAACTAGTGGTGGGACCCCATAAGCATCTGCCAATGCTGACCTTTGGGTGTTGTGCCTAAGAAGGCACCTGGTGAATACCATTTAATCCACAATCTGTTTTATCCCAAAGGGGATTCTGTGAATGATGCTATTGACCCAGCGTTAGCATCTGTAAAATATGCATCGTTTGACTCAGCAGTGCAAATGGTGAGAGCATTGAGCAAGGGAGCCCTTTTGGCTAAATGCAACATAAAATTTGCTTTTAGGTTTCTTCCAGTGCATTCTGATGATTTTGATTTGCTGGGTTTTCAATTTGATGGAATATACTATTTTGATAAAGCAATGCCAATGGGGTGTTCCATTTCCTGCTCTGCTTTTGAAAAGTTTAGTACCTTTTTGCACTGGTGTACGGTCAAGAGGTCAGGCAATCATGCAGTTACACACTATTTGGATGACTTCTTATTTGCGGGGGCTCCCGGCACAACAAAGTATGTAGATACTCTGTTCCTGGTTTACTAAATCCTTTGGCGGATGCCCTTTCGCATTTTCAGTTTTCCAGGTTTCGTCAACTGGCTCCAGAAGCAGCAGCGCAACCACTGGAGGTACCGGCACATCTATGGAGCCTTGGAGAGTAGAGATTGACAGGGCGATTCTTCAATCTGTCTCTCCCTCTACATGCAAGTCATGCCAGCTCGCAATCTGAGCTTTCAGACAGTTCTTGTCTGATGTTGGGGTGGTTGAAGTTTGGCACCTGAGGGTAGAAATTGTACTCCGTTTTGCAAATCACCTTAGGCAGTCTGGTTTGTCCCCAGTTACCATCAGGGGAAGGTTGGCAGCCCTGGCCTTTTATTCTTGAGCGGGGGGGGGGGGGAGTACTGACCCTACTGTTCTTTAGAGATCACAGGGCTTTAGAAGGATGGTCTAGGAGCTTCCTGTGGCACATGGTAATCGTTTGCCGATAACAGGTACAATTCTTATCAAGTTTTGGCAATTTCTCCAAAGAGTGTGCTCCTCGTCTAAGGAAGTTATTTTGTTCTGGGTGGAATTTTCTTTGGCCTCTTTTGCAGCCACTAGGATTAGCGAACTTGTTCCCAGCTCACTCTCTGATAAGTCAGGCAGAGCACTTTGCTTATCTGATGTTCAAATTTTGGGGCAGGGCATTCATGTCTCTTTTAGGCATACTAAGACTGATCAGATGGCACAGGGCCAAACTGTAGTTTTGTCCAGGGCATCTGAGGGTCAGATTTGCCCTGTTTTTGCATTGTCTGACTACCTCAGAGTGTGACCGAATGGCCCTGGTTATTTGTTTCTTCATGTATCTGGCCTTCCACTGTTGCAATTTCAATTTTGAGCTGTGCTCCAGGAGACTGTGAGACGGGTGGGATTGCCAGCCGCTCAGTTCTCCTCTCATTTATTTAGGATTGGAGCAACAACTGCTGCAGCGGTGCAGGGCTTAAGCGATGCTGTGATTCGACAGATTGGGCATTGGCAATGCAGGACTTTCAAATCTTATATTCGTCTATAGTGGGGTTGCTTGTTATTTTGTTATAAAAATGATAGAGTTTTGCATTTATGGTTAACTTGTTTTTTTCTATTGAGCAGGTCAGCAACAGGGTGACGTATGGATCCTAGTTCATACCCTCATCTTTTGGGCTGAACATCATATCTTACAATCTCGCCAAGCTCTGAATTTGGGACTAAGAGAGATTGGTTCCATACATTGGTTTGGACACAGAGGCATGCTGTGGGGAGCTCTTCTTCCATGTGTTATTGAGTTGGTAACCACTTTTCCACCCCCCAGGATTCTTCTTGTTCATCTGGGCGAAAATGACTTGGTGAAGCTTCCCTTTTTGCAGTTGGCCAAGTGTATTTTGAGAGACATGCAGGACATTAAATGAAGACTGCCACATACTGTTGTTCTGTGGACCAAATTTTTGCCTCGTAGTACTTGGGCTGCTGCACGAAAGGATTCGGCTATCAACGCAGCTCACTGTTGGTTGAACAGAGCCGTGGCCAAGAAGTTGGGGGAATTGGGGATCTTGGTTGTTGAACATGAGGGAATTCAGGTTTGTTTGTCACATCTGTACAGGGGCTATGGGGTTCATCTCTCCCCTGAGGGATGTCATGTATATCTGGATTCTATTGCTTGTTACATTGAACGAGCTCTTCTGGGGGGGGAGGGGATGCCAAGCTAGGCTGGCTCCCAGGGGATAATTTGGTTAATTGAACTTACCAAATTGAATTAATTAATGTGGATGAAGGGTATACATCATTGGGTTAACTAAATTTTCTATGATGTCATAAACCATGTTGATGATGTCATAACTTGCTTACGTCATGTGTTTAATTATGACATCATTTCTGGTTGGGGGGGATGGTTTGTTTAAATTGTGTAACTAATTTGAACAGGACGTTCTTGACACATGTTGTGCTGGGTGTGGTTTACCCCGATAGATGTTCCAGTTATGTGCATGGACACATGTGTCAAGAACGAAAATATGGTTAATTGAAAACTTGTAAATGAAAACTGTTTTAAGACCCTGTACAGATAAAATAAAGTTGTGACCAGATTATTACCCAAGAAAAGGTGTGCGGAATCTTTTGTGCCGGTGCAACAGCAGTATACCTTAGTTAAACAATGTAAATGTAATTATTTTAAAAAGAGCCTCCATTTTCAGTCACTGTCTATTATGAAAATATATTGTTGCACCGGCACAAAAGAGTCTGCATGCCGTCTTGTTTGGTTAAGAAAATGGCCACAACTTTATTTATCTGTACAGGGTTAAAACAATATCTTTCCAATAATACATTATTAACTTGACTATAACTTTGTTCTTGACACATGTGTCCGTGCACGTGACTTAACACCTGATGTAATCATCGACTTTAACCAAGTCAATCTATCAGGGACAAGACATGCCCTCACAAGCATATGTCAAGAAGGTTCTCGGAGAAATTGCTAAACATGTCAACAAATCATCCCCTCCCCATACCAAATTGGACGTCAGCACCAAATGTATGACATAAGCAAATTATGATGTCATCATTAAGGTTGTTGACGTAAGAGAATTTTTTAAGCTGTAGATGTAAACCCTTCATCCCCATTAACTAATCAAGCATTGTAAATACAAATATCCGAATTATCCCCGGGGGGGGGGGGGGGGGGGGGGCTCCCTGCCTGCCCTAGCCTATAATGGATTTGCACAATAGTTAACCAAAATACCCTGTCCCAAGTTGTGAAAAAATCAGCAATAAACTCACAAAACCATACATGTGTCCATTAATAACAAACAGTAACCACACCAATTATGCTATAATGTAATGTAATGTACATCATTCTCAGGGAGGGTGAAAAACCCAAGTTACAATAACTATGGGAAAATTCCCTCCCAGCCCCCGAAGGTGACCAGCCGAAGCCTGAGAGTAAGAAACCACCTGCTAGATTGAGGGTGGGTGGGTTGGGTCATTTGGCTGTCCAAGCTAAAATGGCTGCCGCCATGTGGCAGCTGGGGACTAAATAGTCCCCAAATAGCTCCCGAAATCTCGTGAGACTAACCGGTCTTGCGAGATTATGCGGGCTGTTGGGGATCTCACAGGATCCCCCTGATTGGCTGGGTAGTGCAGGAAGGGCGAGACTTCCTGCCCTCCCAGCCAATCACAGTGTTGGCCTCTCAAGATGGCTGGTGCAACAGAGAGCCCCTCCTAATGCATTGGGAGGGGTCTTTGTAGACAGACTGCATTTGGATAATTCTATAATCTAGCTGCAATGAGCAAGCTAGTCTTCTATCAGTAGCATTTTAACTCCAGTTATATACACACACATCAGACAAAAAGCTAAGAAAAAAAAGGGTTGTAATAGGACTAGTGTAATTTGGTGAATTTAAAAACTACTTTCCATCTGGAAAAGTCTAATGTCTACCAAATAAAAGAGAAATGTTATCCTTGACTTGTTCAGTCTTCCTTAACTTCTTGCTCCCAAGGTATTTTAAACTACTGCCTTTGAGCATTCCTGATAACTGGACATAGCTGGTGGAAGCTGAAGTCTAAAACACTTGGACAGTTTATCTGGGGAAAACTAAAGAGTAGACTGGATGTGTTTTACCTAGATTCTATACCACCCTACTAGTAGCCAACTATAGTCCCATTCAGACATCTCTCTTACCTAGTCACTTCACACAAGCATCACTACACCCATAAGTAGCAAAGCATCCTACTGATTTTACCAAAAGGACATATTATAGCTTTCATAGGATAAAGTGGGTGACATTTCCTAGTCTATCTATATCAGATCAATATGGTGATGCATTTTCTGAATATGAACTATAGAACCTCCTCCCTCATTTCTGATTATAATGGTGGAATGTGATTCTACTGAATCACACTTTACCTAATTTCTTCAAGTGAAGACAAAGGGTCCAGAAGTAGTGCCTTTGATGACAATCTTAGCTTATCCACATTGTTCATAATTGAATATCTTTCTATCATGAAATAACCCCTTTTCTCTAACTTTTTAAAAATTACCTGGTCCCCCCACCTCATAATTTTGAGAGTTTTGAGCACAATGTCAACTTGGGAAGTTGTTAGATTTACTGGTCTAACAGGGAACCTTATATTTTTCAAGTCCAATAGGCATATTTGGGGAGGGGGCAAGAATTCTAATATTTAATAAAAATTAGGTATATTAAGAAAGGAAATTGTTACTATTCAGTAGATACTGTAGGCAGGTATATTTTTGGTTCACATACTTTCAGCATTAAGATGGGAGGGGGAATCCCATTCACAAAATTTGTCGATTTAAATTTGGTTATACACAATCAAATGCATGGTTGAAGGATCAAAGCCAAACTAATGTTCTCATTATATAACAAATAATACTATTCTGTGGAATTGCAACTACACAAAATAATTTTGTTCCTTCATTTCAGAATCTAATCCTGAGCAAACTAGAATCACAACCCAATTATTCAAACACAAGTTTCATCAAAAACATCTTTAGTAGGTAAATATTTCCCTCTTTCTTTCAGATTTTTATTTGCAAATTCTTAAGTGGGAAACACTTCAAGCCAGCTTTTCTTATTGAAAAAAGAACATTCACACAAATCACATGCTGGTATCCTTGGCACTATAGAAACTTCATGTTCTTGTTCTCGTATTTGTACTATTCTGTCTCAAAAACAACTCAACAGTACAGTTGGTAGCCTAGCCATATTTTCATTGCTGCAATTCCCATCTTGTACTCGAAGCAGTGTTTCCAAACCATTCTGTGTCTTCTAGTACAGTTGTCCTACATAAACTCCAATATTTCACAGATGAAAATCCAGACAAGTATGGGCAAGCAACATTAGGGTATGGTCAAAACAGTGTGACCGGGCAACAAGAAGACAAACATTTATTAATGAACACACAAAACTACTATTTTAAGCCAAGAAACCCCAAATTCATGTACTGATTTTAGGAAAGCCTGGACCTACAATTCTCTTGCTAGCACACTGGATTGAATGTAATCTCTGTATTTATCTCTGCAAAATGTCTCTGCATTTACACTGTGGCATTAATACAGACTGACACTGTCCTTTTACTGCCATAGCTCAATGCTATAGAATCCTGGGATTTGTAGATTCCACATGGATTTTCTGAAAACACATTTCTTTGGTTCTTAATATGTGTTCAATTCATTTTAATATTTATTTTAAGCTATACAGAAAACATGGTGATAGTGCAGCCTGTGAGTACATAAATAAATGTGCAAAAAAAAACCCCTCTTAAAATACATATTTAACTGCATTTTTCTCTCCAGGCATAACTTCAATTGTGAGATTTATCTCAGAATTCACATTTAAAGACATCCTAATAATGTCCAAATTGTGTATCAAAAACTGGAGATGGAACCCAATCCAGTGAATAGCTATTCTGATCAATTGTTTCATAGAAAAAAATCACAAAGTTCCATATCTTCAAACATTCTAAGCTAGTGTAGACAAGTGTATTTACATCACATATAGATACATGGGGAACAAGAGAAAGAAATACCTTTCAAACTTTATACTGCCTGTTTCTCTCAAACATGAACATGTTGTCCATGCTAGTTCTGTAAGGTGGCCCAAACTCAGACTAATAGACTTCTGTTTTGTTTTGTTTTCTGAGCATGCCTACAATTTTGAAAACTATGTCAAGTATCTGGCAGGACAGTATATATGGTTCAAACCTGAAATGTACATTCACATAGAGGTACCTATATGTCATAGTTTACATTCAGCATTCTTTTATTTTAAAGGCTGTCAAGGAATATTCCCCATTTCAAGTCAGTCCAACCCAAGATAAAGAACCAGAAGGAGAGAGAAAAAAGAATGAAGTCCCTGCCTGATGTTGCTCATGAACAATTAGAAGATGGATTGCAAACTAAGGAGGGACAAAGGTCACCTGGTAATGCTCTCTCCCAGCATCCTCTGAGATATTTCATTTCTATTTAAATTATAATAATTATAAATTTATATTTATATTACGTTTATAAATAAAAAAATAACACATGCTCATATTAGGAGAGCTAGAGTAGCATAATGGTTTGAACAGTTGACAATGACTGTGGAGTTCAAATCCACTCAGCTATGTCACACTGCACAAGACACACTAATTTTCAGAAGCAAAGGTAAGCCTCCTCTGAACAAATCTTGCCAAGAAAACCTCATGATTTGTTTGCTTCAGGCTCTTGATAAGTCATAATTTACTTGAAGGAACACAACAACGACAGCAACCACAACTTGTGCATGTTATGAACAATTTCTACACAGATATATTAAAACAACAACATTCTGAATACTTCCATTCTGTTACTGAAACAATCCTGAAGACTTGATTTACACCACAACCAATGGGAAAGGATAAGCTTACTAGCTTCCACTGAAATGGACCTAGCTCAGCATGTCTATCACAGTGTAGTGGCAAAAGGAGTACATGTATTAACAATAGAGGGAGGGAGGGAGATTGTTATGAGGAAGATGAAAATCCCTAAACCCGAAAGGTTGGGACTGCTGCTGGGTAAAATTCCTCCTCAATCTAATCATGTGGTGGTAAGGTGCAAGTATACACAAAGTGAGGGTGCACCAGGATGTTGTCAACCACAATGTGACTGGGGCTATGGCATGGCGGTGGATTGGACTGAAGATGTCTTCTTCCATATCTACTGTTGTAAGACACCTCCAGTCCCCATACTTCCAAGCAGAGGCACTGACAGGCTGAGTGAAGTTCCATCTGATGGTCATCAGGAAAAGCCAAACTGGGGCCTGAAGGCAGTCCAATATCCCTTTCTGCTTGCTCTCTGCATGACAGAAATTTGAACCACAAGTCAGCATAGTTCCAGACTTTTAGCTTTGCAAGATAATGTTCCAAAGAGCCACTTTCTTTTTTTTTTTTTTAATGTAGACTACAGCCATGAAATGATACTGCATTGTTAATAATAATTGTCTGTTAATTGTAACACCAATTGAAAACCTTTTTTTCACCTTACTAAATGAGTCATTCCATCACCTTTTCTGCCTGGTTAGTGCCTACCAGCAACTAATAGTGTACAGCAGGGAAACTCTAATTACTGGCACACCAAAGGTCAACTAATCCCAGGCACTGCAAATACACTAATTACATTGTTTCTTAAGGACTCTTTCAGGGAAGTGTCAATCAACAAAGGCAGCAAACAGAGGCAGAAGCAGCATTCATAACAGCAGTACACATTCAACACATCTCCCCAGAGCTCCAGCAACAAAAAATGACACCACATGGAACAGGTTGATATGGAATTTAATTATTGTGGATTATAATGGACAAACTATAGGGTACTTGAAGTATTAAAAGGCAAATTGTTTACATAAAGCTTTTTAGTAGCTTATTGCTTCTTAATTATACACACCAATATACTGTACTTATGTGTAATAATACTTTGGAATCATGTCCCACTTTTCTTTTAGTAATATTTTGAAACTGTGTAGATTATTCCTTTAAAAAAAAATGAAAATTCTAAAATTGATCGAAAGATTGAAAACTCTATGTAGAGCAGCATTTCTGACAGTTTTTCCAAAAACTTTGAAAGAAGAAAGGTAAGATGAAGCTTGTTATGGTTATTGACATAATCAGAACCTTGTGAAGTGTTTCAACTGTCTATAAAATGAACATAAAAGCAGGACTCGAATCTCTCTGATCCAACACTGCATTCATCAAGTACTCCCATCATCTCATGCTTGTCTGCAAAGTGTGAACATCTGTAGGAGGTGGCCAGTATATAACCAATTGTATGATCATCCTTGGATTGCTGTGTGTAACTCTGATCACTGAATCACAGAAAGAATATGGTGAAAGTGGAAAACATAAATAAATAAGAAACTAATATGACTAAGAAGCTGGAGACATTTCCTTAAGAGAATGATAAGCAAAGAACAAATGGCACATGGAGTGGTAACAGTGAATTGGGAGAATTTTTCCCCTGTCCAAAAATAATAGATCCTGAGGTCATCCAATGAAAGAAAAAGGAGGGAGACTTAGGACACATAACAGAGAGCATTTCTTCAAACATTATGTAGTGAACCTGTGGAATTCCTTCCAAAAATTGTTGTAGTCACTGCCAGTTTTGAAAGACGGTTAGGCACATAAATGGAAGATAAGTCTGCTCATGGCTATTAGTCATGATCAGAAGCAGAGAAGTAATTGCACATGTAAGTACAAACATTTTATGGGTCTTCTTAGCAAACATCATCATCATGAATCTTAGGTACAAAAAGTGATAATGTGCTGATTCCCAGTTTAATGTAAGTTAGGGTTGGAGGAAAATAACCATAGCACAGCAGTAACAAACATGGTAAATGTTTGTTTATGGTGGCTGAAATCTGACCAGGTCCAACTAGGCCCTACCATTAGGCAAAATGATGTGGCCACCTCAGGCAGCAGATTGTTGGTACCATGAAAAGACAGCAAATGCATAATTATCCACTTTGTTACTATAGTGTTGTTATTCCCAGAGAAAAGGAAGAGTATTTGTGAAATTGTGTGTGTCAGGTGTCAGAACAATATAGGTGTGTATGCGTGTGTGTTGTATGTGCATGTCTGTACTGCCTTGCACATAGATATGACTTCCTTGGGGCAGAGGGGAACCACAACCCAAGTTTGCCAACTTGCATAGATCTGAATGGACATGTTATAGAGCAGGGGTAGGCAACCTTTCCCCTTTAAGGGCCGAGGGACTTCAGCTCCCAGAAACCTCAGCCATGTTGGCCAATAGTCCCATGTTGGCCAATAGCTCCTGGGATTCTGGGAGTTGAAGTCCCTCGGCCCTTAAAGGGGAAAGGTTGCCTACCCCTGTTATAGAGCATTAGTGTCACTATTCGCAGACACAGCTGACTAGGACCAGTGCAGACAGAGCAGACAAATTTTTATATGTGGATGTTATGCAGGAACTCTTCAATGTTAAGCAAACAAAAACAAACAAACAGATGACAGAAAGCCTTTGTCAGCAAATTAATCAGCTTAACTACGACACTATGCAGTAACATACTGCACAGGGTATGTCTGTTCCACTACCTACATGGTTCCAGGGAAAACACATCAGTGGTAATGATTCTACAAGACACTTCCAATTTGTTTGGGAATTTTAGCCCACCAGGCACTCTCACTATACCAGCCTGAAACCAGTTTAGTCCAGACACAATGTCAATTTACATGGCTAAACTGACAAGTCATGCTTGTCACCAGTCATTAGCTCCTGTTCTCCGTGACACCATACAGTATTCCCTTAGATACATAAAACAAGTAAGGGTAACAGTTATACAGGCACACATTCCAGATGAACAAAAAGGAACAGCATGTACATTAGAACAATATAAATCACAATTCCCTATCTTTCACACACATACTCACACATCACAGGGCAGCTATTGGTGGCATTCACTACTTTCAGGACCAGTTTCCTGGTCCAAGGATTCTCTAGCACAGCACTTTTAAAAAGAAGAAATAAACAACAGTAATGTATTTGTATTGGAGATACTAAAGAGTGCACTTCAAGAGGCCCACTCTGCCTGTCCAAAGGCCCTGATATTCCCACTTTCTTCAGTGAAAATATTTTAATCTTCTTCTGACAGCCTATTGACTTGTATCTTGTACTATTTCAATGAACTCAATAGGAAGGACTATCAGAAAGAGAGACCTATTTAGAAAAGGGGCTACTAGATTCCCCACCATTACCAAATGTAGTGAGCCATTGGGCCATTACCTAAGCACTTTTTAAACCCCATTGATTTAAAATGTGTGGCTAATTCATTCCCTATGAGATCAATAGGACTTTAAATGTATTTGCAAATTTGGAAGTAAAGCTGCAGGGAAATATTCCCTTTTCTCAAAACTGTCTCATAGACAAATCTGCCTGGTGCCAAGTTGGATTCCGTTTCTTGGTTGTACTAGAACACAAATTAGTTTTAATATATATGATAATGATTTTCAGCAGTGAAACCTCAGCATCATTAATGTCTGTAGTTTAAGGATGAGAAAGGGCAGGAGAAAGGATGTCCTCTACTGCCTTTGGCAGGGAAAGCAAGTGACACACCTCATCCTTCTGACTGACAGCTAAATGATTTCCTCCAACATGTTGCGGTCATTTTTCACTTGTGCAAAGTGCAAGCCAATGGAGAATTGGAGCAATTTGTGAGATGTTACTTTCATTTTCCATCTAGCAACCTCAGCAACTGTAAGAGGAATAGCAGTTAATTTCAGGAGGTCAAATTTACTTTTTGTTGTTAAATAGAACTTTTAAAGAAAAATAATTTCAGTATTCTGTTGGCTTACAGAGCGCAGATAGCTATTGAAAATGGGGGAATTTTGCTGCAACAGAAATAATGTTTAACTAATGGAAAATGTATTCTAAAAACCTGTCTTCAAGCTGCAATCTACAGCTCTCAGGATGTATAAATATAGCAGACTTACACTATGTCATTGCAACAATTTAACTGTCATAGCTCCATCCTACAGAGTTCTGGGGTCTGTAGTATCATGAGGTGCTTAGAATGCTGGCTAGGGAACTCTAGTACTATAGCTCAGGAGAGGAAACTAGAGCTTTCCAAGAGAGAATTTTAAGTACCCCCACAATACTTTAAATCCCATGATTTATTAAATGAAGTCATGACAGTTAAAGTGACATCAGACTCATAGAAGAGTGCAATGCTGACAAATTCTCAAAGGGACAATGTTGTTAAATATCATTCCAAGACCAAATAAGTTTGAGTCAAAGCCCAAGGGTCCTCCATTTCCCCATAGACCTGTTTGACTCTGTTGTCATTTTTCAGAAGCTTCTTCATTGAGGAGATATCTGTAAAAGTTCTTGTCAATTCCCTCAGTACACCCCACACTTTTAGCTTCGGAATAAGAATGTGCCATCTAACTCTCTCTCTCTTTCTCAAACCCCCCCCCCCCCTTAACCTTTATGTCCCTGCCTTGGGAATTTGACAGGTGTGCATGTGTGTTTTTCAAACAATTCCTTATCACATAGCATAACACATCAAATTTGCAATTAGATCTAGGGAGGGTTATAAATAACATCTTAGGATACAATTGGAATAAAGTTGAAAGCACCAAAAATATTATAGGGTATGCCCTTTGTTTCTCAAAGGTGTTGCCTGGATTGTGGCCATTAATTACAATCTAGAAGAAGAAGGAAAAAAATCAAAGCTATGTGCATGTGCTATTATTTTTAACTGGTTGCATAGCTGTTCTTCTCCCCAAATGCCAAAAAAGGTAGGAAGTTGGATATTTCCTCCTGGAAAAAGAGGACCATCACTCAACACAGTACAACACAGCATGCATAAGACTGCATGCACAGGTATTTGTGAAATGTCCCATAAAATCTTTACTGTCCACGAAAGCAAGAACCATACAAGATGGGCCAGTATAATGCATTACTCAGTGCATAAATTTCTCTTTCAGTCTGAAATCCTTTTTATAAGTTCATAACTTTGATCCTGTTAAATTTTGACATTCATTTGGAAGTTTTCCATTTCAGATAACTTCAAACAATAATATCCCCCAACACTTATGTTACAAAACTAGCATTGATGTGACATTCTACATTCTAAAATACTAAAGATTTGAAATACAACCAAATTTGTAAATGTGACCTACATTTTGGGAAGATAATACAGTTACTTTGTTTTTCCCACAACTTACTTCATGATGCTGCTTTGTTTCACTTTATTTTTGATGGTAGTACAAGTGTGTCATGCATGCACCTGTCTTTTTCAGCACTGACTTTATTTGGGGGAAAAAAGTGCAGTTAGAAAGTCAAACCCTTTTTGGTGTTATCTCTTCTCTCCCCTAAGGTATTTCTTTTATGTGTTGTGCTTTCATTGCTGATATTTGGAAAACCAAAGAGCTGTTGGAATACTGCCAAATTTAATTCTGTTGATGAGAGCTACCGTTTTCCATTCTCCTTAATGAAATACACAATAAAAATTAAGAAAAGGTATATGGTAGACCTTTCTGAAGGGTTTAACTGGAGAATCACAGGTTTGCTAATCAGTAAATTAGCATGTGTGGGAGGTGGCTCAGGGTAACCCCTTACATAAAATGATTTAACATTCATATGGCAAATTCCTCTTTCTCAAGGGATGACGTTCATTGCAAGATTTTGAAAATAAGGGGTTGAGGTACTTCTGAAGATAATTTTTATGTGCCACAGAACACATCAACACTAGGAATATAAATGTGCACTTGTCGCAAGATTGCATGTGAGATGAAATGCTAAAATAAATAAATAAATAAATAATCCTCTTTGTTTGTGAAAAGCAAGAAATTTCATGGTACTTTTCAGTACTCCTTTTCACATTTTGAAACATTATTGTGAACATTGTGAGAGCAATTTCTGCATATCCTATGGTAGCTAATCTATTTTTTTTTTTTTTTTTTTTTTTACAAATAAGAAACATGGTATTTTTCTAGATTTCATGGCTGGATGCCTCCAGCAGACATTACATCCAATGATCTCATCCCCCTTTGCTGTCATGTGGACTAGGGGAAAGATCGCTGAATGGATCCCTCTACCCCCTCCTCATTGATTTCACTGATACCCCATTCTGATCTCAACAGAAGTGCCAGCCCACTAGCCAGGCACTCACAGGGAGCTGCTTAGCCAGCAAGAAAGCAGAAATAGTGTCTCAAAAAAGGATCTCTTCCCTTTCTTGCACTGCTCAACAGAGTGAATTGTAGTGACACCATAGCTAACATTGGTTGGCACTGCACACAAGGAGGTGTATATGGCCCTCCTTTTGTAACTCTAACACCTAGTAAACCCTATGATGGGACATCCCAAGTGAGACACAGGCAGGATCAGAGCATTAACAGAAAGGGAAGGAGGGAGAAATAAAGGGATATCACACTTGCAAGATTAGGCAAGGGCATAAGAAAGATGCCAAAACAAATAGCAGACACACTTAGAAAGGCAGGTGGCATCCAAAGCAGCATTACACAAAAAGAGGGGATGTGGAATGTGAGAAGCATGAACCAAGGGGGGCTAGACATAGTAAAAATGGAAATGAAATGCATGAACATAGTAGTAGTCGGGGTGAGTGAGTTAAAATGGACAGGAATGGGCCACTTTAAATCAGACAACCATACAGTGTTCTACTCAGGGAATGAAAAGACAAGAAGAAACGGGGTGGCTTTCATACTAAGAAATGATATGGCAAAAGTAGTAAGTGGATACAATGCAAAATCAAACCAAATCATTTCAGTAAGGCTCCATGGTAAACCTATGAATATCACCATAATTCAAGTATATGCACCAACTACAGAGGCAGAACAGGAAGAAATTGATAGATTCTATGAAGGAGTACAGGAAGAAATTGACAGCACACCAACATAGGATGTCAAGCTGGAGACTGAAATGCAAATGTTGGAAGCAAAGAATAATAATAATAAAAAAAGTAGGCAGATATGGATTGGGCAAAAGAAACAAAGCAGGTGAGTGATAGATTTTTGTGAAGCCAACAACCTATTCATTGCAAACATATTTTTCACACAACCAGAAAGAAGGCTACACACATAGACATCATCAGATGATCAACACAAAAATCAAATAGATTATATAATTGAAAGTAAAAGATGAAGGAACTCTATACTGGTAGCCAAAACTAGACAAGGCTCAGACTGTGGCACAGATCACAAATTACTCATATCAAAAATAAGAGTAAGACTCAAGAAGAAAACAAAACCAATGATTATACCAAAAATGATCTGAATAATAGCTCAACAGAATTTACTGACAACATAAAAAAACAGATTTGCATTACTAAGCATAATAGACTGAGAACCAGAGGAACTATGGTCTGAAACCAGGGACATAATAAAAGAAGTATGCAGACACTTTCAATAAATAAAAAGAAAGAAAAAAACCATGGATGATAGAAAAAAATACAAGCAGAAAAAAAGAAGAGAAGAAAAACAATAAGAAGATAGGAACAATCTATGAATGCAACAGTACAATGGCTTGTGCGGAAAGATAAAGAAAATTATTACAACAACCAATGCAGAGAAAGACACCCCCCGACAAGTCGGGAGGGGTTTCTTGTTGTGCTGGCCAAATAAGGACAGGAGGTGCCTGATTGGTCAAGGTGCGTGGGTGAATAAGCACACCCGCACACCTTGCCCAATAGGTTGGTGCTTGAACCAAGTCTCGCGGTTTCTGGTTCTGTGAGATTGGGGCGAGAGTTTGTTAATTATAGCTCTGTGCTGCCACATGGAGGCAGCCATTTTAGAGTTGAGATGGAGAGAGTAACATCGCTCCACTCTTTACTTTTGGTGACCCATCCCACCCACCCTTTATAATAAGTTGTAATTCTTACTCTCAGGGTTTGGCTGGTCGCCTTCGGGGGCCAGGAGGGAATTTTTCCCAGTGTCTCCCCTGGGTTTTTCACACTCCCTGAGATTTCTTGTTTGTTGATGTTAAGTAACATAATTTGGGAATGGGTCATGGTGTTAATTAATTTAATTTAAATGCTTTGTCACAACAGGGGAATAGGGTCTATGAGTTGAAACTGTAGTTGTTTTGTGGTGCGGGTAATGACCCCCAGCCCACAGAATAATTTAATTTGGCTAATTAAAATTGGGAACAAAATTTTGGCATAAAACAAATTGAAAGGAAATTACGCATGCAGTGCAAATAGAAGACAACAACAAAAAGGGAAGAACCAGAGATCTATTTCACAAGATCCAGGAAATCAAAGGAAAATTCAAACCAAGGACTGGGGTGCTCTATTACAAGAAAAAAGCATTGGTTGCAATACACAGAAGAATTATACAAAAGAGATGACAAAACGCTATGCTATGAAGAGCCATATGAAGATGAAACCCACATTTTTTAAAAAATGGAGTGGAAAAGACAATAATGGAAATAGCAAAAAACAAATCACCAGGAACAGACAATATTACAATTGAACTTCTACAACCCACACTGACAGAGTCAACTCAAGTGTTAACCAACATATGTCAACAGATATGAAAAACAAAATGATGGCTAACACATTGGAAGTGGTCAATATACATCCCTATACACACAAAGGGAGACACAAGAGACTGCAGCAACTACAGGATCATAGCACTGATCTTCCACACAAGCAAAATCATGCTCAAAACTTTAACATAGACTCCAACCATACATGGAAAGAGTGATCCCAGAGGTCCAAGCAGGGTTCAGGAAAGGAAGAAGTACCAGGGAATACATTGCAAACATACGATAGCTAATGGAGCGCACCAGGAAATTCCAAAAGAAAATCAGCATGTGGTTTATAACTATAGCAAAGCCTTTGACTGCATAGATCATGAAAGGCTATGGAATGCCCTTAAAGACATGGGAGTATCAACACATCTGTTAGAACTGATGGGGAATCTGTATTCAGGACAAAAGGCTACTGTTAGAACAGAACATGGAGAAACAGAATGCTTCTCAATTGTCAAAGGGGTCAGACAAGGCTACATCTTACCATTTTTTTTTCAACTTATATGCAGAACATATTTTAAGGAAAGTAGGCTTGGACGTGGAAGAAGGAGGAGTGAAAATAGGAGAAAGAAATATCAACAATCTGAGATATGCTGACAACCCTATAATGCTAGCGGAAAACCTCACAGACTTGGAACACCTACTAAGAAAGATCAAAGAATAAAGTGCAAAGGCAGGCTTAAAGCTGAACATAAAGAAAACAAAAAATAAGGACCGCTGAGGACCTTCACGAGTTCATTCTAGACAATGAAGAAATAGAAATAGTAAACAAATTCTCATACCTGGGATCAAACATTGATAGAAACAGGGACTGAAGTCAGGAAATCAGAAGAAGATTAAAAATGGGGAGGGTGGGTATGAATGAACTAGAAAAGATTCTAAAATGCAAAGATATACAACTCAGCACAAAAGTTAGAATCATACAAGCCATTATATTCCCTATTACCATGTATGGATGTGAGAGCTGGACAGTTAAGAAAGATGATAGGAAGAAAATCAATGCAGTTGAGATGTGGTGCTGGAGAAGAGTGTTGAGGATCTCATGGACAACCAAAAGGACAAACAAATGGGTCCTAGAGCAGATCAAGCCAGAAACCTCCCTGGAAGCCAAGATGACCAAACTCAGGCTGTCATACTTCGGACACAGCATAAGAAGAGAAGAGTCATTAGAAAAGACAATAATGCTGGGAAAGGTGGAAGGAAGTAGGAACAGACGAAGGCCACATGCCAGATGGATGGACTCTGTTAAGGAGGTCATGGGTATGGGATTTCAGGAATTAAGTAGAGCAGTGGAGGACAGAGGATCTTGGAGATGTCTCATCCATAGGGTTGCCATGGGTCAAGAAAGACTCAAGGGCTGGTAACAACAACAAAAATTCAGAGTCCACAAACTGGGCAGATAATTTTCAGGAGACAATTTCTGCTCAATTATACTGAGGGCATCTCACTGGATTGTACTTTAAGGGTTAAGGCATATACAGTTCAATTAAAGACAGTTTAAAAACAACATATTGCAATGTGTATCTTTCACAGTCTTTGGAGACTATTGCATTCCATTTAAAGTGACTTATACCCAATGGGATACAGTTGTGTTTAATTTTAAAAGTGGGTGTTATCACATGCAGCAGCGATTAGGCTCATGCAATCTGCCATGGTCCAGGACTCAGAGGGAAAGAAGAACTGCTGGACCTGATCCTCTACCCCACTGCCATTCCTTTTGTGTCATGTCTTTTTAGAACAGCGGTGGTGACGTGGAACATAGGAGCCGGGCAATGTGTGCTTTGGCCTGCCCCCTCCTCCCTCGGAACACCTGGCCAAAGGAGAGCCTATTTAGCTGCTCGCCAGCCTGACCACCAGCAACAGTGGCAGTGGCCTGGAGCATTGGAGTTGGGTGGTGTGTGCTTTGGCCCACCCCCTCCTCCCTCGGAACACCTGGCCAAAGGAGAGCCTATTTACCCACTCACAAGCCTGACCACTGGCAACAGTGACAGCGGTGTGGAGCGTAGGAGCCTGGTGGTGTGCTTTGGCATGCCCCCTCCTCCCTCGGAACATATGGGATGCAACACGCCAGCAAAAGGAGAGGCAACTTTGCCTGCTTAACCCACTTAACACTATCGGTGGCTGTGGTGGCGTGACTGAATGGCTTTGACGGAAGCTACTTAGCTCTCCCCCAATATTTTTTACATCAGGTGGTGTGACTTCTTTGACCTATTAGAATGGTCTGCCCTTGAAGGCTAATGGAACCAATTGGATTCCAGAAAGCCTTAGAGGGTTTAATGGTTGGAAACACCAGTGATTCTGTCGAAGCTTTGGTTAATACCTGGAACACCAATCTTACCAAGGCTATCAACACAATCACTCCCAAGCGTCCTTTCCAACCTGCTTCTAACTGGAAGCCATGGTACATGGAGGGGCTTGGGAATATGAAGCAGGTTGGACAACAACTAGAGCGCATCTGGCAGAAAACTCAACTCCTATCCTACAAGACTCATCATAGGAACTTTCTTCGTTCCTATCAAAAGGCAATATGTGCAGCGCATAAATCTTTCTCCTCTGCACGTATTGCTTCTGCAGAGTCCCATCCAGCAGAGCTGTTTAGGGTGGTAGGGGAACTGACACAGGTTTTACCTGTGCAGAACCCCTTACTTAACCCAACAATGACCTGTTGTGATGCATTTAACAACTTCTTCACAGATAAAATCTCTCGGATAAGAGCCAACTTAGACACCAGTGTTATGACAGAATCAACCGATAAGGTGTCCAGCAACTCTGTTGATTAAATTAGACTGTATCAGCTTCAACCTGTGAGTACTGATGACGTGGACAAGCTCCTTGGTGAGTGGGGGAAGCAACCTGCCCTCTCAATCCTTGTCCGTCATGGCTGGCCATCCAGGGAGGAGATGCATTGAGGATGTTCCTCAGGGACATTGTCAATGTGTCCCTTAGGGAAGGATTTGTTCCATCTTTTTTAAAGGAAGCAGTGGTTAGGCTGCTTCTGAAAAAACCTTCCTTGGATCCCCTGGATATGAATAACTACAGGCCAGTCTCTCTATTACCTTTTTTAAACAAAGTGATCGAGAGGGCGGTTGCTCTTCAACTCCAAGCTGTCTTTGAAGAAACAAATTATCTAGATCCATTTCAAACTGGCTTTAGGACAGGATATGGAGTTGAGACTGCCATAGTTGCTCTGGCCAATGACCTTCACCTGAGCATCGACAGGGGTAGTGTGACCCTGCTGGTGCTTCTGGACCTTTCAGCGGCTTTTGACACAATAGATCATACATCCTGTTGGATTGCCTGAGAGGGTTAGGAATTGGGGGCAATGCATTGCAGTGGTTCTGTTCCTTCCTCTTGGACAGATCTCAGAGGGTGAGGCTTGGGGACAGTTGCTCTACAAAAAAAGGAGCTTAATTGTGGCATTCCTCAAGGCACCATTCTGTCCCTGATCCTATTTAATATATATATATGAAGCCACTGGGAGAGACCATCCGCAGACATGGGGCGCAGTGTTATCAGTATGCTGATGACATCCAGACACACTTATCCATGTCTCAGTCCTCAGCTTCGACTTCAGATGGCATCTCTCCTCTCAATGACTGTCTCAGGGCAGTAACGGATTGGATGAGGAAAAACAGATTGAGACTGAATCCAGATAAAATGGAGGTACTAACAGTTTCGGGCCCGAAACCAGTTTTGGGTATACAAATTCCAGTCTTGAATGGGGTCACATTCTCCTCCAAGGACTGTGTTTGCAGTCTGGGGGTACTCCTGGATCCATCGCTCCAGATGTCAAATCAGGTAAATCCGATGGTCAGGAGCACCTGTTATCAGTTTCAGCTGATAC
This sequence comes from Phrynosoma blainvillii, assembly GCA_026167975.1. Lineage (NCBI taxonomy): Eukaryota > Metazoa > Chordata > Lepidosauria > Squamata > Phrynosomatidae > Phrynosoma > Phrynosoma blainvillii. The sequence goes on from JANUYF010000003.1 coordinate 177,262,270, forward strand.
ACCAGCTGCGCCCTTTCCTGGAAACTAGGGACCTTGAAACTGTGGTACATGCACTGGTAACCTTCCGTCTGGACTTCTGTAATGCACTCTACATGGGGCTACCCTTGTGTCTCACCTGGAAATTTCAATTAGTACAGAATATGGCAGCCAGGTTGGTCTTGGAAACAACTAGAAGAGACCATATTACACCTGTTTTGAAATCACTCCACTGGCTGCCTATTAGTTTCCGGGTACAGTACAATGTGTTGGTTATTACCTTTAAAGCCCTACATGGCTTGGGCCCAACCTCTCATCGGGACCGCCTCCTTCTGTATGATCCACCCCGTGCACTCAGGTCCTCTGGGAGGAATTTGCTACAACCTATTAAAACTAGGCTGTCTGCAACTGCCCAGAGGACCTTTCTGCTACCGCTCCCAGATTATGGAATGACCTGTCAGACGAGATCCATCTTATTACTACCTTAGACAGCTTCAAAAAAGCTGTTAAGATGGATCTCTTCCGGCCAGCCTTCCCTGAATAGTTATCCTGGCCCCAAGAGTTAGCCAAGAGTTAACCAACTTCTCCCCTTATTGAGCCACTGCCATTGTGATTGTGTTATTGATTGCTATATTGTAATTGTGACTTTTTAGTATGTTTTAAATTGTTAAAGTTTAATATCTTTTTAAGGGGGGTGGTTTTTGGGCCTTTGTATGTATTTTACTGTTGTAAGCTGCCCCGACTGCACTGCACAGGGGCAGGATATAAATTATTATTATTATTATTATTATTATTATTGATTGTCAGCCTGAGGGCAGGGAACCATCTAATTAACCATTTGTAAGCTGCTCTGGGAGCCTTTGTGTCTGAAGAGCAGGGTATAAATACTCCAAAATAAATAAAATTAAGTAGTATGCAGCCTGGATCTCAGCTGCACTTATGCAGCAGCTTTTCAAAAGTGGGAAGTTGCCATTTTTGAAAAGCCACTGGACAAGCACAGCTAGAATCTGGGCTGCATGTGGTTGCACTCACCTGGCTACAGCTGTGTTTGATAACACTCACTTTTAAAATTAAACATGATTGTATCCTGTTGGGAATAAGTTGCTTTAAATTCAATGCAATAAACTCCCTTGTCTCCATCACTGCATGATCACCAGCCAAGGATGGTCTGCAATTATGAGTGATTTGGAACATGGAAGTGAGAACTCCAGCCAGTGGGAAACTCTCCCAAGTGAGAAGGCAAACTGATTGGGAAAATCCCCATATTGTCTGCTATTTCTGATTTAGAGGCTAATAAGAGGCAAACAAACTAACCCTGTGTACTGACCACCTTGCAATATGCAAACATATACTGTGCCTTACTAACCCATTCTTGACAACAGGCTTTTAGAGATACATAAATTTAAACCTGGGGTAAAATAAAAATCCAGCCCTAGCAATAAGATACTCAATGAAAAAACAAAAACAAAAAACACTCCATTTCATTTAATACTCCACTTAAATAGTCTGTTGCAAATATGCAGGTCTTACATAGTTTCTGCTCTATTCCCTTCTTCAGAGTCTCACTGTTTTGCTCATATGTATTAAAGGCAGGCCTTTGACCACAAAAGTACCACATAAATAAATGAACAGGTACTTCCATCAATATTTTGTAAGAATCACAGGATCTCTATCAAAGGCCAGGAAGATCAAAGGTAGATGTTGTGTCTCTGAAGTGTTTCCTGCCTTGCATCTTTGAACTGCTTTCAGCTTCTAGTCCAGAATAAAGTATGGCTTCATTTGGGCTGCCAAAGGCTGCCCTAAAGGCCATTGCCTTAGGTGAAAGGGTCTGTAAGTGCAGGAAGAAGAAAATTACAGGGACAATACCACCCAAAGAATGTCAGGCCCATCCTCAGCTATACTGTGACTAGAGGTCTCTGGTTCTGAGCAAAGATTACAATAACTTTGTATGTATAACTTTGTACTACATTCTTAGTTCATTTTCAGGTAATTTTAGGGTTCACTTTGTTATTAGTTATTATAAATGGTTTCATTCAGGGTTCTGCATGATAAATAAATAAATAAATAAATAAAGTCACAGAGCAAAGTGATAAGACTGAGCAGGATAAACTCCATCAAAGAAACAATTAATATAATGCTAACTCATCCACTCTCCTGCCCTCCACTGCTCTGCTCAGATCCTGCAAGCTCAGGCCCATGGCCTTCCTGATTGAGTCTAACCAGTTGGCATATGGTCTTCCTCTCTTTCTACTGCCTTCTCTGTTTCCTGACACCATTGTCTTTTCTAATGATTCATGCCTTCTTGTGATGTGGCCAAAGTACAACAGTCTCAATATAATCATTCTTCCAGGGAGAGTTCAGGCTCTCTCTAGAACCCATTTGTTTGTCCTTTTGGCCAGCCATTCTTCTCCAGCTCCACATTTGAAACTAGTTGATTTTTGTTCTATCAGCTTTCTTCTCTGTCCAGCTTCCACAATCATACATTATGATGTGTAATACTGTGGTTTGGATGATTCTAACTTTAGTATTCAGAACTGTATCTTTGCACTTTAGAATCATGTCTAGTTCTTTCATAGCTGCCCTTCCAATTCCTAGTCTTCTGATTTCTCTATTTCAGTGTCCGTTCTGATCAATATTCGATCCAAGATATGGGACCTCTTTTTGACTATTTCAATTTTCTCTTTATCTAGGATGAATTCTTGTAGATCTTCATTTTGTTTGTTTGTTTGTTTGTTTTCTTAATGTTCAGCATTAAGCTTGCCTTACAGCTGCAAGAGGAAAAACTTAATTCTGGGTGCAACTATCATGTTTTAATTATGTTTATCATTATACGGGAGTAGTCTCAAGAAGTAGTGGAGGTGGGATATCAGCATGATAGAGCTATTCAAGGACTGCCCCTAACCCTGATGCTTTATGTGTTGTAATGTAGAGGTGACAAGGTGGACAGGTGATAGGAATATGTGGGAGTGGAATAGTCAAATGGCCAGGGGAACTTTTCAGATGTTCAAAAATCCCAACTAGGAAAATTTTCCTCAAATTCCTTCCTCCCGCCCCCCTTGAGTAGACTAGAAGACAATACCTCTCCGTATACCTGATCATTCCTCCAAGGCTGAACTGCAGGGTGCTTCCCAGTGAGGATGATCACCATGAGCCAGTGAATTATGGCAATGTCTGCATAATGTGAACAGGTATCAGGTATACCAAATACAGATGGTGAGACTATAGCTTATCTGACCATCACCCACCTTTCTCACCACATTCTTGATGTCACGTGGGAGAAGATGGGGGGGAGAGCCAAGAGAGAATTATGGAAAGCCTTACATCCCCTGAGTCTCCTGGTTCAACAAGGCTGTCTCCCCATCCACTCCTCACATCCTCGTTCATCTTTACACCCTCACAATTACATGTGAGGGTGGGAATGGGGAGCACCTTTCTACACTTTTTGTTCCTTGTGAGATATCAGAAAACTACATAGTTTTGAAAGACATTTGGTCACAGAGAGGACATTGATTAAATTATTCATTCTCCCTAGTGAGTACAAGTCATTTAACACAGCACATCCCTAACAGGAGATGAGTGTGTTTTGTAGCACAAGCCAGCATCATAGTATATTTATATTTTATAAAGTAACTAAAACTAACTATTCCAGTTACTTTTGAGAAATGAGAAATAAATGTGTGTGTGTGTGTGTGTGTGTGTGTGTTGAAAAAACACACACACCTGTGACAGTAACTAAAAATATTGAGATATCCTTGGAATTATAACCGTATCTACTACAACCCAGTTCTACGACCCTCGCCAACATTCCTTCAGTGTGGCACCAGTGCTGCTACTCAGATCATCATGAACAATACAATGTCGTCATCACAAAGAAGGAGTTGCATACACTAGGGTTGCTTCATTCTAAGTTACACTTGCATGTTCATATTGTAATTCCTTTAAAGTAAAATAAATAAATAAATAAATGTCTTTTTTTCTTTCTTTCTTAAAGATTTACAGTGGAAACATACAGAAAGCTAGTGTGGCATAGTGGTTTGAATATTGAACTAGGGCTCTGGAGACCAAGGTTCAAATCCCTGCTTAGCCATGGAAACCATCTGGATGGCCTCAGGAAAGTTATACTCTTTCAGCCACAAAGGAAGGCTATGGGAATCCTCCTTTGAAGAAATCTTGCCAAGAAAACTTCATGATAGGTTTGCCTTTGGGTCACCATAAACCAGAAATGACTTGAAGGCAAACAACAACAACAAAACATATGCATTTCAAGACACAAGTAATTCCTACTAAATTCAATGAGACTGTCTCCAAGGTAAGTAAGCATAGCAGGACAGGAACATGTTTTTCTAGATTGCATTCTCTTTCACAGAAAAGTTGGGCAACTGCCAGACAAAAGTAGTTGAGAGAAAGGCAAATGTTGGGTAATCCAACAATGCCACACACATACATATATTCATAGATATTCATGCATGTGTGCACATATATACACATATAACACACACACACACACACTTATTTTACTTCATACCACACACATTTATACATAAACACACATTTTGTTGGCTCTCCCAGCACCCACCCTTGGATATCCTCTCATCCTGCCACTTTCTGGGAGGATGTTCCTTAAAAGTATTTGCAGGGGAAAGCAGGCCACATGGAGGATGAGGAATTCACATTTCCTTTACCACCTGTGATATACTTGATCTACATTAACTTAACTTTCAGTTAGCCTTGGGAATTAACTTTAGAGATAGCATGGAAAAAATAGAATTTTAATTTACTGTGGATCAGAAGTTGGATACACATGATGTGCAGGACTGAAGCCTTATTATGGCATAAATGTTCACAGGCACAACCAGCCCAACATCTTTTGGTCCACAAGACAAAATAGAAAATGATATAGCTGACCACTACCTGTTGAATCTTATTTCAATTCTCACAAAGGGACAATGTACTATACGGCACCTGTGAACAGAAGTCTCAAGTTAAAAGGTATGAGGCAGACTATATGGTATACACAATGCTGTTCTTCACTACCTTGATTTCATTGTCACAGCATTCTCCACCTGAGTCATCTGCCTTCCTCATTTTACTCAGGAGTAAAATGGTGCTTGGCAGGCAAGGAAGGGAGGCTCATTGGACTCCCCACAGAGGAGGGGGAAGATCTGTGTGATCATTTTTGGCATCACCAACAGTAAAGGATGTACTTCACAGGCAGTTTCATCCCCTCTTTGCCTGCACCTCTTGCTGCACAAGATGCCTGGCAGTAGAGGAGGGAAAGCCCTCTTTCTACTTCTTGCCTTCTCTTGTTGCAGTGCACCTTCAAGTCATTCTTGACTTATGGCAACCCTAAGGTGACCCTATCATGGGGTTTTCTTGGTAAGATTTCTTTGCCAAGAGGAGGTTTGTGCTTGTCATCTTCTGAGGCTGAAATAATGTGACTTATCCAAGGTCACCCAGTAATTTTTTATGTTCAAGTGAGGATTGGAACCCTGGTCTCCAGAGTTATAGTCCAACGCTCAAAGCACACAACATTAGCTTTCTATCTTCCTCCTTTCTCATCCTCCAAGCCTCTGCTGCAGATGCTGGGGATCACAGAGAGGTGGCTGCTGTTGCTGCCAGAACCTCAACCTCCTCCTCCTCCTCCTCCTCCTCCTCCATCACCACCACCACCACCATTACTGATGCCTCAAGGTAAGAGAGAGGCCCCTTAGAAAAAAAGAGTCATAGGCAGGCAAGCAAAGGAACAGGCTGACTAGATGGAAGATGCAAAGGTGGGCTGGTGCAGGGGCATGCAGGTAAATGTGCCCAGAGTGAAGAGGTGGTGGCAGAGGTGACCATGAAGGGAAAAGAGGAGGAGCTGCTCTAGCATTTCCCCTCAGAGATTGGCAAGTGGACATGCCAGCTGCCTCCATTGCCCACCTTCTCTACACCTTCTTTAACAGTAAATTTGGAGTTGTTGGTGCTGGGGCCGATGGTGTGGTAGCAGCAGTGACCCTTTCCTGCTTTGCAACATCCAACACTTGCTAATCCTCATGCATTCCTTGCACAGACAAATACTCTGGCTGTCCTCTGAGCTTGGAGGACTTTTATCTACCCACTGAGCCTCAAAGGGGTGGGGTGAGATAAGGCATTTTCTTTCTCTGCTCACCCCACACTTTTGGATGTAAGGGGTACAGTGGTGTCACCCCCACTTAAGGTGTCACCCGGTGTGGTCTGCACCCCCTCACCCCTACTGATGCCACTGACACTTGCTATGCCAAGATCTTTTATTAGACCTCTCTGAAGATTTTCACTCTTATACTAGTTAGGAAGTCCCATTGGGTTCAGTGGAAATACATAGGATTGTTCTGTTTGGTTCTGTTTAAGTATTTAATTTTTTTTTATTATAAATAAGTATTTTATTATTCATGGCGCACCTAGATTTTCACTTTCTGTCATTAATACTCACACTGTTGGCTAGTATACAGTACTGTTTCATGGGACACCTACTACTCTTCCATGAATAAGTATTTAATGTATGGTGAGCCTTTTCAAAATAACATGAACTGTCACTGATGTATTTTACTCAATATGTAATATCAGTGAGATCACTGGATGACTTATTTTAGGTTACGTAAGATGATGCAAAATCTCAAGGGGACATATATTAACACTGTCCATAAGAAACCCTTTAGCACTACTTCTTTGAGAACTGAAAACTCCTGAAATGGAGTGAGTGGTGGGGACCAACAATGAAAAATATCTTCAGGACAAAAATAATGCTAAACATTCTGGCAATCACAGCTACAAATTGTGTTAGTGAAGGCCACAGATGTATATAATATAAATAACAAATGACAAACTGTTCCATACTATAACATTAGTGTTTATAGACCAAACTTTAAAACGTTTTCAGTACAAAATTCTACCATGAAAATAAACCCTTGCTCTATTACAGACTTCTACAGCCCTCTAGTGTTCTAAAGCCATACACCCCAACTGAAAACTCCTGAAGTGATTACATTTGTTTCAGTTGCTTTTCAGCCCTTGTCTCATCCCCTTCTCTTAAACAAATGTCTCTGACAATGAAAAAATTGAAACCTCAGAGGAGGAGCATTCTGTTGGCAAAGAAATTATATCTTCTCATTAGCAAATCAGTGCTAAAAGCAGTAGATATTTTTGAATGGCTTCTTATATCACACTTTAAAAAAAGAGATATATAACACAATTGTTCCTTGTAACTTCTGTATTAAACATCTGCCACATTTTGACTAAATAAATATTTTAAGCAAATGTGACACACACACACCCATAAATCATTTTCTAATGGAATTTCTCTGAGAACTTTTGCACATTCCTATTGCTTTGACACCAGGTTTTACTGTAAATGGAATTTTGCGGTACACTTTTTGAGGGAAAATCAATTTTAGAAATTCTAATTAAAAATAAATTTGAGCAAGTCCCATCAAACTAACTGCTTCACTCTCAGGCACATGCCAGAAGTCCTAGGAAAGTTTGGCATTTAATTCATAGATGACGTACCCAAGAAAAATATAGACTATATGATTAATTTGAGGGCGTATCCAAAGTATTTTCAGCTTTGATGTTCGATAACTTTCTATGAAATTAGTTCCATATATAATGCAGTATTTCTCCCACAAAATGAAATTTAAAAAAAAACAAAACAGTTTCTTTCCCATTGCTTTGAAATTCTCATAGAATTTATATGGCCCAAATGTACACCTCTAAACACACATACTCAAACAAAAGCAGAACAACTCTTCTGGTCATATAATTTACTCATTCTTATCCAGAAAGTGTTGACTAAGCTACACTTTCAGAAGTTGTGTAAAATTTGATAGTGACAAAATTAAATTTGCCAAATAACATATTTTAAAATGTTGTTATTTCCATTTAGTTTTGAACAGACCAGCCTCATGATAATCCAAGGGTGTCTTTCAACTACTAACACTGACAAAGCAAAGCAGAAGGGAAAACCAGTTCTATGTTCATGTGGATTTAGTCTAGATGGACCCATCTGTGCAGGATAGCTCTTCAGAAATACTCATGAACACAGCTTGAACTAGTTTACATTTATATATATATATATATATATATATATATATATATATATGGCCTGTAACACTTTATTATTGTGTCATCTGCATATCTTAGACTGTTGATATTCCTTCCTCCTATTTTCACTCCTTCTTCTGTGTCCATGCCTGTTTTTCTTATCATATGTTCTGCATACAAGTTGAACAGATAGGGTGAAAGGATGCAGCCTTGTCTGAATGCTTTGCCAATTGGGAGAAACCATTCTGTTTCTCTGTGTTCTGTTCTGACAGTAGCCTCTTGTCCTGTGTATACATTCCTCATCAGGACTATCAGATGTGTTGGCATTCACATGTCTTTAAGGGCTTTCCATAGCCTTTCATGATCTATGCAGTCAAAGGCTTTGCTCTAGTCTATAAAGCACATGCTGATTTTCTTTTGGAATTCCGTGGTGCTCTCCATTAGCCATCATATGTTTGCAACTGATATAAATGCAGACTGCAGTCAGGAAATCAGAAGAAGACTATAGGCCTAAGCAGACTAACAGCAATAGTGCACATTAAATTGAGGCACTGCCCTGGCTCAGTGCTAGGGAGTCATGGGAACTGTATTTTTTTTTCTGGGACATTGAGCCTTCTCTGTCAGAGAGCTCTGGTGCCACAATAAATTACAATTCCCATGATTCCCTAGCACTGAGCCAGGGCAGTGCCTCAATTTAATGTGCACTATTTCTGGCAGTCTGCTTAGGCACTAAAAATGGGGAGGGTGGCTATAAAAGAACTAGAAAAGATTCTAAAAGGCAAAGATATATAACTCAGAACAAAAGTTAGAATCCTACAAGCCATTGTATTCCTTGTTACTATGTATGGATGCGAGAGCTGCACATTTAAGAAAGATGATAGGAAGAAAATCAATGTATTTATGATTTACTGCTGGAGAAGACTGCTGAGGATCCCATGAAAAGCCAAAAGGACAAACAAGTGGGTCCTAGAGCACTGGAACCAGAAACCTCCCTGGAAGCCAAGTTGACCAAACTGAGACTGTGGTACTTCAGACACATCATGAGAAGAGAGGGCTCTTTGGAAAAAAACAATAATGCTATGGAAGGTGGAGAGAACTAGGAAGAAAGGAAGGCCACATGCTATATGGATGGACTGTATTAAGGAGGTTACGGATATGGGGTTTCAGGAATTAAGCAGAGCAGTGGAGGACAGAGGATCATGGAGATGTCTCATCCATAGGGTTGCCATGAGTAAAAAACAAGTTGAGGGCAGTTAACAACAATAAAAACACTTTATACTGCATGTGGATCATCTTATATTTGAATGTTACCCACAAAATACATATGAAATGAGAAAGAAGCTAGGCAGGAATGGTTCTTCAAAGACATGCATGAACATGTGCAGGGAAAATGTTATGTTGAGGCACACTTAGGACGTTATCACACGGGGGCCAGTTTCATGATTAAAGAGATAATCAAGTGGAAATAAAGCATCCTGAAAATAAAGCGAAAATAGCACTAAATTGTGCAAAAGCTTTTCACATGTAATTAGAATAAAAACAGAATTAAGTGAAAAGCAAAAAAAGACTTTTTAACTTTCATACACAAGTGGAAAAAAAACCACCCGTAAATGTACTAGAGAAGGGTGTGTTTTGTGACCAGACTCCTCCTTTTCCAGGGCGGGTCCTGCGTTTCATTCAACCTTCTCTCCTCTCCAGGATGAAATGTCAAACTGTCCTTCATTTGGAGCAGAAGTAAGAAGCATGATTTCTGGGGGACATTTTGGAAATTCCTGCTGGACAGAAGGTTGAAATGCAGCACGTATCCTCATGGAGCTCTTCCTTCCTTCCTTCCTTCCTTCCTTCCTTCCTTCCCCGGGGGATGGAGTGGGGCGAGAGGGTCAGCCCTTGGCATGGAGGTCCAGAGGGGTCTGTGGAAGAGGGTCGGCTTGGCAGTGGGGTTCCACTCCTCGTGGCTCCCCTCACCTTGCCCATCTATCTGCCTTGCCTTGCCTTGCCTTGCCTTGCCTTGCCTTGCCTGCCGGTGGCATGCACACTTGTGTGCTGTGTGTGTTGTGTGGAGGGATGCGTGTGTGGGAGCTGCATTTGAAAGGGAGGGAGGGAAGGAGGGGTTGGCAGCCACCAGTGGCTGCATTGCAGGTGGATCCTGGCAAGACACACACACACACACACACAGAGGGACAGTTCATCAGGAGAGAGAGCATCCACACTGCAGAAATAATCCAGTTTGGCACCGCTTGGACTGCCATGGCTTCATGCTCTGGAATTCCCAAAGGGGCCACCATAAATGACCATTCCCAGAATTCCAGAGCATGGAGCCATGGCAGCCCAAGCAGTGCCAAACTGAATCATTTCTGCAGTGTGGATGCAGCCCCTGAGAAAGAAGGACGTAAGAGGAAAAGGTGCAGAGAGAAAGCAGGAGGGAGGGAGATAAGGCAAAGGGTTGCAACAAAGAGGAGAAAGATCTCCAGAAGGGCTGAAGGAAAGCAAAGAAGAAGAAGAAGAAGAAGAGCTGCAGGAAAGAAAGCAGGGGAGCCAAGAAGAAGAAGAAGGCAAGAGGGCTCTGGAGGGCTGGGAAAAGCAGGAGCGCGAAAGTGGGGAAAGAAGAAGAAGGAGAGAGGGAAGGAGGGAGGGAGGGAGGGAGGGAGGGAGGAAACAAGCAAGGAAGGAAGGGATGAGGGCTGTGTGTTGTGTAAAGAAACCACAGAGCAGGTGGGGAAACCGGCTAAATATTGGGGATCTGGAGAGCAGGAAAGAGGCTTCCTGGGGCTAGGGGCAGAGGAAGCCAAAGGATGATGGTTTTCTTCATCCTTTGATGAAGGAGAAAGTGGAGAATGTTTGACAGCCAAGCAAACCAGGAAGTAAAAGCAGCCCCACAGAACCATGGGAAACGTGAAGAAGCTTTAAAGGAGATTTGTTTGTGCGAATTTGAATTTCACACTGAGGTAAATGTGAAATTACTGTAATATCGCAAATGCATTTCCTCTAAACTCCCGAAATTAAAAAAAAGATCTCGGATAACACCACTTTCTGACCAATTTAATGTCAGTTTCTGTGCGACGTCATGTGAAATCGTGAGGCATAAGTGCGCTTTTTTGGGGGATTTGTGTGGGATAAACTATAGATTTTCCCCGTGTGATAACGTCCTTAGACAGAGTCTTACACCTGCAGTCAAAAGTGCTACATCTAGGAACATATTTACCACCTAATCTTGCAAAATTGTTTATTGCTTGTGTGTGTGAGAGGGAGGGAGGGAGGGAGGGAGGGAGGGAGGGAGGAGGATTATTTATATTTTTTAGCATCAACCATCCCAACAATTTTGGATTGAAGGGAGGAATATATATATTGAGTGTTTATATGGAATTATTGTTGCTGTAAACTAAGGGCGTTATCACACGGGGAGTCGCGGGGAGAAAGTGGAAATAAATGGGCACGAGCGGAAGTCTTTAATTTACGGGATTTGTCCCGTTACCGCCTTGTCTGATAACTAAATTCGAATTTAAAAGGAGGTTAATTCGAACGAAAACCTGATCTTTTCATTTTCGGGATATTTGAGGATTTGAAAAGATTAGGTTTTTGTTCGAATTAACCCCCTTTTAAATTCGAATTTAGTTATCAGACAAGGCGGAACGGGACAAATCCCATAAATTAAAGTCTTCCACTTGTCCCGTTTATTTCCACTTTCTCCCCGCAACTCCCCGTGTGATAACATCCTAAGAGAACAACAAAGAACTGATCTATGTAATATGTTCAGATCCAAAGACAAGTTTTCCCTCTACAAAGTTAGATTACTCTGAGATTTTAAATATTGTTATTTTATTATTCCTCCTTAGAGGATTTATGAGGATTTAACCATCTCATTAACTGGCCCAGGTCTTTTAATAAGCCAGAAATCAAATCAAAACAAAACAAAAAGCTAGTTCATAAAAACAAGGTTTAGGTTACGTACAAGATGCCCATGTTGGCAAAGGGATCAAGACTGATAACATGTTGTTTGCTATTTAGGTCCAATGACATACAGAATACTTTGGAGTGAATGTAGACAGTTATTCTGCAGTATCTCTGGTATGTCATAAAGCTCTGATTTGCAGTATTACAATAAGATCGAAGGCTCACTATGCGTACTTGTATACATTACCACCTAATGCAACTGCAGTCATAGTGCTGTGGGGTCTGACTGCTGAACCACAACAGTTTATTTTGCAGTTGTATTTTCTGATAACTGTTGCCTGGGAATATCAACAGGGAGCTAAGAGAAGGCTAGCTGTTATGTTTACTAGTGAGGAAATTCATTCAGCTTTCTCTGGCCTATTCTGTTGAACATTATTATTATTTTTTAAAAAAATGTACAAAGCTAAGCAAGGGAGGTAAGATCAGGCATGTTCCCATGTTCATGACCATGTTACACACACACACACACACACACACAAAGGTTAAGTCCTGAGGCCAATCTATACACCACTGGGATCTCCCCCCCCCCACCACCCACAATGACTTGTCTGTTGATGCAGTTAGACACATGGTTCTCTTTGCCTCTCACCTCTATCACAATATTTTCCCTCTTCCTGCACTTCCTCATCCTTTCCCCCATGGACATGGCACAATCTGAAGTTATACTTCACAGTTATTTTTTTCAATTTCACCAAGATCAGTAGGATAACCCTGATCAATTAATTCATACTTTACACTTGTGGAGAAGAGATCTTTGCGCCAAAATCCACTGGTGGAAGTTTTATCCAAACCTTTTGTTTTCCATTAATGTTTTTAAATAATAAGAGAGAATAAAAATGTTACTTGAATTCTCCAATTTCAAACAAAGTACAAAGAGGGCAGATATTAGCCTATTAAATATTTCAGTTTACTGCTCAGATTTTGTAAAAGGTTATCTAAATCTTACACAGCAAACAAAACATGCTATGTTAAGCGTACGTCAGAACAACACTAGCTGTTTATGGATATTATTAATTTCTTTTATGGGACCCAACAGCATACTAGTCACTTGGCAAACAATATCAAAGAAAATATCTCAGACCCTGGGAGATTTTATCCTAATTCTTAGCATAGGACATAATGTGTGGGAGTGATAACATAGTAACATTTGAGAGGGGTTTAATTTTTTAAAAAGACTTTTGTATTACAGTAAACAAGCACTAACCATTATCCCACACCTTGATTGTTAACTCTATGTGTTTTGTGTATGAACTTTGGAATATATAATTCAACAACTTACACTGGCATACAAAGCAATGATTTATGAATAGAAACTATGAAAGAATTTAACTTTTGCATTTCACAGAATCTCTGAATTTACATCTAGAATTCAAAGATTTTATTAGATGATAGGTATCTCCATGTTACTCTGGTGTGTAGTTCATTGGGAGCAGATAGAATCTAGGTGACCACTTTTGTGAGAAAAATGACTCCTTTTCTGAGTCAGAACATGGTAATTTATGCTTCAAAGTAGCCACGGATCTTCACATCAGTGTTTGCCATTGGGAGAGAACAGAGTTGGAATCAGGAACTATCAGGCAGCTTCAAGTCAGTAATAACTTACAGTTGTAAATTAAGTTTCCCTAAGGAGACCTTTGGGATATAGCCACCAGTTTTAGATTGTTTGCTTTTATTAATAGAGGAAGTATTAACTATTTAACACCTTTCTTCTTTATCTTTGTAGTTTCCATTTTGGAAGTCAGTCTCCTGCAATACAGTAGTCAGTACCTCTGGCTGAGTTTTCAGATTTGCATTGTTTTTCCTCATCACCTAAAGCTTGTACCCTCTAGACTGATGATGACTGCTGGAGAATGTAATAGTTCACCACTCTTGTGAAATTTTAGTGATCCTAACAAGAAATCTAGTCTCTCAGGTAAGGTAACATTAAAATCTTAAACCTGATTCAGTGGGATCAATTCAAACAGGGATTAAATTCTTCACAGAGGGGTTGTCCACACAGGCCAAATAAAGTGGCTTCAAACTGATTTGAATCCAAGCTGTTTAGATGATGTACAAGGCAAAAGAGTGTGGAAATTAATGTGAAGCCATGCCCCAGGGCTAAAAACCAGAGCAAAAAGAAGTTCCGATACTCAAACCTGACACAAAAAAATGTTCATCATCAGACCTGCATATAAACAACACAGTACTGATACATGACCACAGGAAAGGATTCTATTGATAGGTCAGGATTTAGTTTAAGCAAGATATACACATTTTTCTGTTTTCACAAAAAAGAGAGTAATTTCTTCCCAGGAATTTATTTTTTATTTTTTGTTTTTATTTTTATTTTTGCCCAGGAAACAGTAGTTTCTTCAAATAACATGCTTTTTTTTTCTGGGCAACAAAATATTTGGAATTTAATAATAATAATAATAAATTTTATTTATATACTGTCCTGTGGCGAACCAATCTGGGCGGTGTACAACAATAAAATACATACAGCTTAAAATAGTACAATTCCCTCCTCCCCACCTTAAAAAGTTATTAAATCACATTTCAATTAAAACAATAATACATTAAAATAAAAATACAAACCGACAGACCTCTGCGACTTCAAATTCTGAACGGGGACTATAAAACATTCCTAAGAAGGGGGAGGTCCCGAGGTCCCGAGGCCGGGTGATTTAGTCTGGAAAGGCCTGCCGAAAGAGATCCGTCTTGACAGCCTTTTTAAAGCTGTCCAAAGATGTCAACTGACAGATCTAATCCGGCAGGCCATTCCAGAGCCTGGGGGCAACAACAGAGAAAGCCCTCTGGGAGGTCGCCGCAAGCCTAGATTTTTGAGGCTGCAGCAGATTCCTCCCAGAGGACCGGAGAGTGCGGGGAGGATTATATGGGAAGAGGCGGTCTCTTAGATAGCTTGGACCCAAGCCATTTAGGGCTTTAAAGGTGATAACCAACACCTTGTACTGGGCCTGGAAACCAATAGGCAGCCAGTGGAGGGACCTCAAAACTGGAGTGATGTGGTCCCTCCTAGATGTTCCCGACAAAAGCCTGGCTGTCATGTTTTGAACCAACTGTAGTTTCCGAACCAAGCATAAGGGTAGCCCCCATGTAGAGCGCATTACAGAAATTTATGTGTGAGGTTAGCACAACAGTCTCGAGATCCCTTACTTTCAGAAAAGGGTGCAGCTGGCGTATCAACCGAAGCTGATAACAAGCACTCCTGACCGTCGCATTTACCTGATTCGTCATCAGGAGCGACGAATCAAGGAGTACCCCCAGACTGTGAACACAGTCACTGGAGGAGAGTGTGACCCCATCCAGGACTGGAGGTTGCAACCCAATTCTTGGTTTCGGGGCCGCTACCGTGAGCACCTCCGTCTTGTCTGGATTCAGTTTCAATCTGTTTTTCCTCATCCAGCCCATTACTGCCCAAAGACATTCATTAAGAAAGGAGATGCCAGTGGAATTCGAGGCCGACAAACGAGACATGGAGAAATAGATTTGGGTGTCATCAGCGTACTGATAACACCCAGCACCATAACACCGTATAATCTCACCCAGCGGCTTCATATAGATATTAAACAACATCGGGGATAAAATAGCCCCCTGAGGGACCCCACAAGTGAGCTCCCTCTTACTGGAACTACTATCCCCAAGCAGCACCCTCTGGAACCTACCCGAGAGGAAGGACCGGAACCACTGCAAAGCAGTGCTCTGATACCTAACCCCTTCAGGCGGTCCAAGAGGATGCTATGATCTACTGTGTCAAAAGCTGCTGAGAGGTCTAAGAGCACCAACAGGGTCACACTACCCCTGTCGATGCTCAGACGCAGATCGTCGGTCAAGGCAACCATGGCAGTCTCGACCCCAAAGCCTGTCCTGAAGCCGGTTTGAAATGGGTCTAGATAATCGGTTTCATCCAAGACAGCTTGGAGCTGAAGAGCAACCACCCTCTCGATCACCTTGCTCAAAAATGGCAACAAGGAAACAGGCCTGTAGTTACTCATATCCAGGGGGTCAAGGGAAGGTTTTTTCAGAAGCGGCCTAACAGCCGCTTCCTTTAAACAGGATGGAACATGTCCTTCCCTGAAGGACGCATTGATGATATCCATGAGGAGTCTCAACAATGCACCCCCCCCTCCGGACGGCCAGCCATGATGGGCAAGGGTCGAGAGGGCAAGTTGTTTTCCTCACCTTACCAAGCAACTTGTCCATGTCCTCGGTACTCACAGATTGGAGCTGATCCAGAATAACTTCATCGATGGAGTTGCTGGACGCCTCTCCTATAGATTCTGTTACAACAGTGGCGTCTAAGTCAGCTCTTATCTGAGAGATTTTATCTGCAAAGAAGTTGTTAAATGTGTCACAGCAGGCCGTCGTTGGGTTAAGTAAGGGATTTGGCACAGGGGGACCTGTGTCAGTTCCCTCACCACCCTAAACAGCTCTGCTGGATGGGACTCTGTAGACGCAATACGTGCAGAGGAGAAACAGCACGTACTGCCTCCCGATAGGAACAAAGAAAGTTCCTATGGCGAGTTCTGTAAGATAAGAGTTGAGTCTTCTGCCACCTGCGCTCTAGTCGTTGCCCAAGCCGCTTCATTCTCCTAAGCCCAGGTGTAAACCATGGCCTTCAGTTTGAAGCGGGTTGGCAAGGACGCTTAGGAGCGATCGTGTCGATGGCCCGGGTAAGGTCGATTTTACCCAGAAAGACCCCCCCAATGTGTCCGGAGGGGTTCTATGTTGGGCCGGCCAGTTTAAATGATGCCGGATGCATGATTGGCTGGATAGGGGGGAAGTCCTGCCCCTTCCTCCGCCGCCCAGCCAATCAGGAAAGGGATCTTCTAGGATCCCTACTCACTGGTGGTCTTGCATAACGCAAGACTACCAGCGAGATTTTGGGGCTTTAAAGCCCATCTGGCTGCCTCAGGGGAGCAGACATTTAGAACTGCAGACAAGCAAGGAGCTTGTCTGCAGCTTCTGGGAGTCAGGCCATTTGGCAACCAAAGATGGTCATAGCCTGCTCTGCTCCAGTTTCGGAGCTTCGGGGGTTGGCCCGGTTTGTTGGAGGCTGTCCTTGGAGGAGGGCTGCGGCGGGACGGCGGCTTTCATCACTGCAGCCACGTTTGGGCCCCTTTCCGCGGTGCGGTGCTTGGGCCGTGGCGCCCAGGGCTCCCTTTGGAGGACAGAGCATCAGCGCGGATGGAGGCTGGGATGGCCCAGGTTTGGTGGGGTGGCCCCGCTCAAAGGGGGGGTTGCCGTTGGGTCTGAGGAGGGAGGCCCTGATTCACTGGCCCTACTGGGCTGTGTTCCACTTGTCAGAGTACTCTGGCATGGATTTGAGTCCAAAAAAGGAAAAGGAAAAAAAGGAGGGGTCAGGTGTTTGTTTATTGTTTATATGTTGTTGTATTTTTATGTTTATATAAATAAAATGGGGAGGGGAAGGAAAAAAAAACATTTCACAGTTCATGATGGCTTGGCTTCTCTGTCCCTCAAAAGGAAGTGGCAGGCCTTGGCCTTATTGGAAAGTACTGCACTTGCCAGTTTAGTCTGGCTTGGTTTTTGTGTCCTATAAAGGTAATTGGTAGGCCTTGTGGCCATGAACAGGGTCCCTAATTGGAAAAGGTGTTTTGGTTGGGGGACAAGTGCTTATTCGCTGGGATTATGTGTCCCTAAGAGGGAGGTGGTGAACCTTAGTGGCCTTGCTTAGTGGTGTTACACTCGCCAGTTTATTCTAGCTTGTCATCAGTGTCCTTAAAAGGGAAGTGGTAGAATCTTAGAATCATAGAATCATAGAGTTGGAAGAGACCACAAGGGCCATCCAGTCCAACCCCCTGCCGTGCAGGAACTCCTAATCAAAGCAGGCCTTTTCAGCCATATTTGGTGGTGCTACATTTGCCGGTATATTCTGGCTTGGTTTCTGTGTCCCAAAAAGGGAAGGCGCAGGCCTTTCAGCCTTATTTGGGCTCCTACACTTGCCAGTATAGTCTGGCTCGGCTTTTGTGTCCCAAAAAGGGAAGGTATAGGCCTTTCAGCCTTCTTTGTGCTCCTACACTTGCCAGTATATTCTGGTTTGGCTTTTGTGTCCCAAAAAGGGAAGTGGTGGGCCTTTTGGCCACTAATTGCGTCCCTATTGGGACAGGTATTCTAGTGTGGGGGACCTGTGCTTAGTGTCTAATTTAACACTCTGCCCCAAAGGGGGGGGGGTTTAAAAAAATAAATTTCAACAGAATTTTGAAATTGGGTGATCCTTTATCTTAACAACATTGGGCATTATTAATCTTTGTACAGCTACTGTGTTAATTCTTGTTGTGTAAGGGTTGTAGAGTTAACTGAACACTATAATCCTAAGCAGCCTTTGTGTTGATTTATCACAGTGTAGACATGCTGCACAGTAAGCCACAGGCTAAGAGGCGTGCAGCTTCTGCTGGGCCCAATACTAGGCGGTTGGCACCAGAGAGGCCAATTGAATCCTAAAGCAGGGATGATGAGATTATAGCTCATTTGATGGTTCCAGATGCGAATCCAAGGTTACAACTTGGTACAGTTTCAAGCCGAGACCAAACATTTAGTCAACAGGCTACACAGGTGTAAAATCACTTCACCTGGCATGTTTTCTGAGCATATGGCACATGGTCCCCCGGTCACATCGGCTATGGAGGTTGGCCAGCCAACCGTAGCAGATGTTATGGAACTATTAAAGAGAGTTCCAGGTGTGTCACAACAGGGAGCGGCTGCCCCAGTGCTTGAACAGTATACTCTGGCGGACTTCTTTGGTTTTTGTCCAGAGAGCAGTGGTTTCAGGTCAAGATGGTGTGTCTGCACCTGAAACTTGTGAAAATGCTAACAGGGACCGGGGAAGTGTTTCTCCCATTCTGCAGATTGCCACCCGAGCAGAGGCTTTGGCACACTCAGAGGGAGTGCTTCAAACATCTGGGGAGGTTGCTAGGCAATTGCCTAATGCAGGTTTGTCCCTGCCTTTTAATTATATAACTTATTGGCCCACCTCGGTTTGGTTCCCTGGTGGCCAAGTGGGGAAAAATGCTGGTGGGACAAATTCTTTGAATGTTGATGTTCAGCATCCTCGATTTCATCAGTTGCACCTCAGGTGCCTGACACGAAGGTGCAAGCTGACCAGCCTGCGGTCACCAAGGTAAGTGACACAAGGCCTGTGGTCATGATGGGAGTGTTAGGTCTGGCTGGAGCAGACCAGGCAGTGGAGTGCAACCCCTATGCTGGGATGTCAATTCCCTTAGGATCTCATCTTCCCCGCTTTACTGAAGAGAGAATTTGGAAAGGGGATTACAATGATTTATTCTCATTGATGTTTCATGACCCTGAGCTGAGGATTATGGTGCACAAAAAGAATTCCAGGCTCACGAGCATCCTAAGCTTGAAAGGTACTGTGTGAACTGGATGATGGGATTTACCATATAGAGGAGTCATTAACCAAAGAGATCTGTCAAGATCTCCCAAGTTTTCTAAATAGAGGTCTAGCTTGGGAAGGAAAAAAGGTTTATGTGGGGACTTCAACTCTGGTAACTGCTCCAGGCAGCTCTGTAGGTTCGAGCATAAATGTAACGCCTGCAGGGATAATCATCCAGGCACTTCCTGTTTTAGGGGAAGGGAGGTGGGGGGGACAGAGTCCCCTTGCAACCTGCCACAGCAGTAGGAAAAAGTGCCAACACCAATTAAACTGGATGTCTTGGCAGCTTGGTTGCGGATTTACCCGAATAGGGATTCCGCGCTGTATTTGTTAGATGGGTTTTACATCATTTTCATATTCCTTATACTGGTTTGAGGGTTCACCGATTCGCGCCTAATGCATGTTCGGTAAGGGAGTCACCAGGGTTAGTCAGGGAGAAGCTGGTGAAAGATTTGGCTGCTGTTAGGATATCTGGGCCCCATCAACATCTGCCGATGCTGACACTAAGCATATTATCTGGAGCTCCTGGTTCTACAAGGTGTGTGGATACCTTGTCAGCATTTCAGGTGTTGATGGCTGAGATGGGAGTTCCTTTGGCTGAAGAAAAGACGGAGGGTCTTGGCACCCATCTGACCTTCTTGGGGCATTGAGTAGACAATGAGTTTCTTCAAAGAACATTTTTTTTTTCTGGGCAACAAAATATTTAGAATTTTACCCAGAATAAGTCCCTAGCTGCAAAGAATCTGATCAGTCCAGGAATCCTAATATCAAGGGACTCATCTGCACTGCAGAAAAAATTCAGTTTCTTATGGTTCAATGCTATGGACTCCTGAGATTAGTAGTTTGTTGTGGCACAAGAATTCTCTGACAAAGAAGGCTAAATATCTCACAAAACTACAAATCCCAGAAGTCCATAAGATGGAGCCATAGCAGTTAAAATTGTGTCAAACTGCTTTTTTTGTGTGCAGTATAAATTGTAAAAGAAATATTTTCTGTTTACCATAGAAAACATTATTTTCACCATGTTGCTTTACAAACACTGGTGAGTATTGTTGGTTTTTTCTTTGAACCAAGATTCTTGCAAAAGAGTCTCAAAAAGAAAGACAGGCCATTGAAAAATAAAGCCAGATCCACATAGAATGCATTGCAGTGATCTGGACCACCCACTAATGTGTGGCTTTCCATGGATGGCCTTGACTATCATACCATCCAAAACAGAGGAAAATTGATATTCTTAGCACATAGTCATTACTTTCATAAATAGTCACTGCCCAGTCACTGGCATTAGGCCAAAAGTATGTCTGTCATTGTTTGTTGACATGTTTAAACTAACTAGAATGCCAAAACAGAGAAGATGATTTTGTTCTTCACTTGACAAATGTCAGGCCTGATCAAGAACTAAAGAGTGCCCCATTTAAAATGAGACATGTACATCACTCAGCTCCATCACCCTCAGATTTACATACCTACAATCAAAACAAAAGCAAGAAAGGAGAAAATCCCCAGCTCAGCAACTTGCCATAAATAAACAAATAAAATCCTGGGAATGGCCATCTTCAGAAATATTGTTTCATAGAATGTAGTTGGACTAACTAAGGATTGTACATATCATTAATGGCTTAGTAGGCTATGCTTCATAGGATTGGATGCAGACATGGATCAAATTCTGACACATTTTTCTATCCAGGAAAACAACTGGACTAATCAAGAATTGCAATGTATCATTTTTATTTCATAAGATTTGTCAGTGATATTATTGCAGTATTTTTCCCCTACAGGTGTAGGTAGAAATTGCTTAAAGGTCTGCTTGTTTTAAATACACTGTAGTGGATAACAAAATTGTAAAATGAAAAGAAGGACATATTATTATTGACCATTTATAGCAGGGGTAGGCAACCTTTCCCCCTTAAGGGCCGAGGGACTTCAGCTCCCAGAAGCCTCAGCATATTGGCCAATAGCTCCTGGGATTCTGAGAGCTGAAGTCCCTCGGCCCT
The DNA here is from genome assembly GCA_026167975.1 of Phrynosoma blainvillii. Taxonomy (NCBI): domain Eukaryota; kingdom Metazoa; phylum Chordata; class Lepidosauria; order Squamata; family Phrynosomatidae; genus Phrynosoma; species Phrynosoma blainvillii. Next base: position 177,283,654 of record JANUYF010000003.1, read on the forward strand.
TAAAGGGAAAAGGTTGCCTACCCCTGATTTATAGTTTTATATTTCCCTACATAAGCAAAGTATCACAATTTAAATGTGTTGCATAGTAGATTTAAAGCTGCACAGGCAAGCTTTGGTATACCCATGGGCCACTGCATTTAACACAGGTCCAAAGGATTAAAAATCCCAAATCAATGTATGACCAATCCAGAATTTTCCTGTGTCCCCAGGAGCATGCATATTGTTATGAAGAGTACATAATCATCTTTTAGAGTACACCAGTATTTGATTCTCTTTCTCTCCCATCACATGATGATGTACTCTTCTCCTCTATAGATTAGAAAGAGGAAAGATCCTTTAAAATGTGTCCCGTTAAACTAGAAGCAGTAGATATGGTACGTTTAACATGCATTGCATATTTTAAGAGATTGGAGTCTGTGGAATACAGACTTGATAGGTCTTTACTTAACTGCATTAGAGTATCAAATTAATATAATAAAGCAGCCTAAATATTGATGTAAAATGGTGTAAAGGTGTGGTTTTTTTTAAAAAAAAAAACCTTGAGAGCTATTATTCTAAGTCATCTTAAGACCATCTTACATGAGCATGTCATAGTTGCCTATTCAGTTCAATTTGAACAATTGTTCACTAAATTCACAGAATGACATTGATAAGAGAGAAAAAGTTTGTTGTCACATATAAACCCCAGACCATAAATGAATAAGAATACTGTACTCTAAATGAAAAAAAAATCAAAGACTGCATGATTCTTTGTTGTGCTTTCTTTCTTGCTTGAGTGTTTCTATATGAAAGTTTTGTCTAAGAACAGATTAGCAGAATGTATCTAGCACATGGCTCTTCACAATAAACCCATGCCTCAATTTAAACAAAATGTCATACATATGCAACCTGTCTTTCAGAACACCTTAAGAAATCATATCCTAACTGCAGGAAGAAATACCCTGTAAAGTGGAAGTGCAAACAAATGCAGAGAACTTATTTTTCTTTAGCTTTTAAGAATTTCATCCTCTTACCACATGAGTTCATATTAACTGCAAGGTTATGAAACTGCCTTATCTTAAATGCAAAGATCTACAGCAACTGAACTCCACTGTGTTTGAATCTAGACTAATATGGTCCAAAAGACACTGTAAAAATAATCCAGTCTGAGACTGCTTTAACTGACCTGGCTCAGTGGTAGGGAATCCTGAGAACTGTAGTTTATTTTGGCACTAGAGCTCTCTGATAGAGAAGGATAAATATCTCACAAAACTACAGTTCCCAGAATTCTCCAGCACTGAGCCAGGACAGTTAAATCAGCCTCAAACTGGATTGCTTCTGCAGTGTGTTTTGGACCTAAGCTAGTCTTAGGGCCTCGGCAGACGACTAAAAGAGTTGTCTGCAAGACCCGGAAGAGGAGGAGCCACCGCACGAGCGGCGCTCCTTCCTCTTCCTGAGGTCACCCTGGGAGCTGCCGGCCCTCCGCACAGCAGGCGCTTCCGGAGCAACCTCCCGCCACAGCGACTGCATGCACTGCGGCGGAAAAGGCAGGGAAGGAGCCTTTTCTGTCTTGTGGAAGGAGCGCTGATTTTGCGCTCCTTCCAGGGATGCCACAGGAGCGCCACGGTCCGGCTGCTGAGGTCCCGCGGTGCTCCGGACCAGGGTGTCCCCAACGCCCTGGTCTGCATCCCCCCTTACTTAGGTCCCATCAAAAGCAGTGTTAATTAAGGACATCTGCAGACGGGTAGCACAGAGCCGCCCCAGGAAGCAGTGGATCGGGGATGCGGCAACCCCACACTGTAGCCCCAATATTCCCTTTTGCTGCCCAAAAAGAGCGGCAAAATGCTGCTCCTTTTAGGGGTGGCAAAAGGCTGCCCTAAGAGCTGGTGCCGTGGCTCTTCCTTGCCCTTTCGGTGCAGCATGTTTAAATGCTGCACCCGGGGTGTGTGTCTTGACGTTGTGTGCCATGCGTAAGTACATGGTGTCAGGATGGCATCAGCGTGGGGTTGGGGCAAACGGCCTGCAGCTGACCCACCCAACTCTACCTCCAGGCCGGCCCTTTAGGCCAGTCTGCAGAGGCCCTAAATTAGGTGTGAGCTATTTGTTCAACTCATTCAACTGACTGCATGAGTAAGACTGGAATTCAGTGAAGCTCACCTATGAGTACGTATGCTAGACTCCCAAAAATAATCCCTGAACATCCTCCCAGAAATAATCCAGTTTGAGACCACTTTAACTGTCCTGGCTCAATGATAGGGAATCATGGGAATTGTAGTTTTTTCTGAGGCATTGAGCCTTCTCTATCAGACAGCTCTGGTGCCAGAATAAACTACAGTTCCCATGATTCCCTAGCACTGAGCCACAGTAGTCTCAAGTGGTCTCGAGCTGGATTATTTCTGGCAGTCTGTTCAGTCCCTTGGTGACTATACAGACAGGCCAAAAGAGGTGCTTTCAGGCTGACTTGGAGGTGTGGTGTTTAGATGACACATGCCTTAAAGCCAGCAGAAAAGTGCCCTCTAGGTGCCTTATGTGGAGAAAAGCCACTTCAAAAAGAAGGAGCTTTTCCCCACTTCTTCCTGAAAGGGGTGCACCTTTGCAGGTGCATCTGAATGCAGCAGCATCAGTGCGGCACAAAAGGGGCACCTCACATTTAAAACGCCCACGTAAATGTCCCACCACAGATGTGCAGGTGAATGAGGTGTGGGTCCAGAGCATGCACTTTATGAACCAGGCTTCAATTTAAAGCACCCTATACTCCCAGGTGTAGGCTCCTCCACCACAGGTGCACAGGTAAATGAGGTGTAAGTCACGACCATGTCCTGTATGAAGCAGGCAATTTAAAGCACCCTATACTTCCTGATTTGGATGTCCCACCACAGGTGCACTTGCATATTACAACCCTAACCCTAATACGCATGTGCCCTAGCAACTGTGGGATACGTAAATTGTTGCTGCCAGATGTTCCAGCAGAAGAAAGTGATGTGCCACTTTCATTTTTAAGCTGGACCCCACACACATTCCAGTACCATTTTCCCCGTGGTCCTGTGCAGCTAGCTGTGCAGCTGTTCAGATGTGCTCCATCGGCACTCATCTTCTACACTGGGTAGAATGGCAGTGCCATCCACAAGCAAGCAAAAAAGAGGGAGAGGAACATTGTGGTCCCATGCAGAGACAGATGACCTGATAGCTGTGTGGTCACAACAACATATTCTGGACAAATTGAGAAACTCCTACTTGAATGCTAATACATTTAAGAAGGTGTCAGAAGGCCTGGGGGCTAAGGGCTACCAACATACTTGGAAAGAGTATCAATAGAAGACAAAAAACCTCAGATTACTGTACAAGAAGGTCTGGGATCACAATGTCCAAAGTTTCCAGGGTGCTGCCACCATGCCCTTCTACAAGGAGCTCTGTGTCTTCATTGCCAAGGATGGCAGCATATGACCCAGCAGATTATGTACCAGTAGTGAAATTGCCAGGGTCCCTAGCTAGCCAGCCAGAGTTGAAGCTGTAGAGGACACCTCCAAGACAGAATGTGGCCAGGAGCTTTTGATGCCATCTCAAGGTAAAATGTGCCAGGGCCCCTGGAAAGGGATGCAAGAGACACGGGAGAACATGGCACCAGGGTGGACATAGGGCAGACATGACCCTCGCTCCTTCGTATACAGATGAACAGGATGAACCCCCTGACTCTGATGAAACATCCTGAAGTCAGAGAGCTGTGGACATCTCAGCCATGAGACCACCATTCTGTGATGGGGAGGGGAGTTCTACATCTTCCATGACCAGTAGCTACCATGACCGCTCTTCTCTCCCATGGACTAGTATGGCAGTCAGTGATGACAGGGAGGGCAAAGAAAGGACAGGTACAGGACAATTCACTTAGCTGATTATTGAAGTCAAGGCAGCACATGGTAGAAGCATTCCCTATAATGACAATAAATGGATGCAGTCACAGGTACCCAATAGACATGGCAATTTGCATGGCTTTTTGTGACATCTTCTGCACATGTGTACAGGTATTCATATGAACTGTGAACCACCTTTGCATCCTGGCATGCTTGGGGCGGGGCCCTGGGGTAACATTTGTATGTGTGTCCTATTGACCGTGTCCCTTGCATGAGCACCAGCTGCATGTATCCAGTCTTTTTACACAACCCTGCTTTGCCCTTACCTCTCCCATCTTCCCTGATCTCAGAGGACATGTTTTGTGTTCCAACTGTGCCCTGTGCTATGTCCCATAGAATGAGAAATAGCTAATCCAAGAGCCACAATGACACTGACAGCCCACCTGGCTAAAATGCTCAGTTGCCCAGCTACTACTAGTGCTATGGATCGGCTCATGGAGTGCAGCTAAGACCAGACAAGGGGACCATGCTCAGGGAGAGGTAGGCAGAGCACCAGAGTAAGCAGAGGGAGTTACTAGAGAGATCCGTCTAGCAGCAGGAGCAGTTCAGTGGCACACTGGAAGTGCAGACTGGTCTACTGGAGATCTTGTGGAAATCTTGAAGGTGGCTCAGGGTGGCATCAGTGACAGAAGGAGCAGGGCAGAGGAAGGAGGACAAGCCCCGGCCCTGGAGGAGGGGGTTGCTTTGGACATGGAGATCCCTGAGCAATGCCCCATAGGTGGGCTAGGGGGGAAGGGGATCTAGCAGTCAGTGCCAGTGACATGGCAGTCACCACCATCATCTTCCCAAACATCATGTCCAATCCCTTACTACCCTCCACCATGCCCACTTCACTGGTTCCATGTGGTGATCCTGAACCTGCACACCTGTGCGTAAAACATCACATTTTAAAAAAAAATCATAAAAAAACAATGGCGAAGGGAAAGGGAGAGGGAGGTGCATGACTGTGGCACCCACTGTAGCACCTGGCTCATCTGTTTCCTCTGTGCCTTCATTATTGTCCATGTATTGCTGTGGTCAGTGGGACCATTATTGTGGCATCTCCTCTGCTCATGCATTGCAGGCTGACTGCCAGTGGAGGCCACACAGATGATGTGGCATCCATGATGTCGCGGCCTCTCACATTGCACAGGTACACAGTGATGGCAACATAGCTATTAACTTGGCAATGAGTAGTCCTTTGTTCCTGAGCACATGAGCATGCGCCTGAGGGACTGAGGGAAAAAAATTAAAACAGCACTGCAGCTCAAAGCCACATTCACTGCCACCCCATGTGGTTACTCCGTCCACCTTCACGGCATCCTTGGGGCTGGTGGTACAGTTGGTGGGGCTAGAATATGGCTTCAGCAAAGCCGCATTCACTCCTTCCTCAGTGCAGTTGCTCTGTCCACCTTCACCATGCCCTCGAGGCCCGCGGTGCAGTTGCTGTGGCTATAGGTAAAGACAGCCTCAAGGTGCTTTTTCATGCCCATCTGTTTAGCCCCTTAGCTTTGATTCTGACTATTGTAACTTACTTTTGAGTACAGACACATAAGATCTCATTTTCATGCTATTAGACTTTCGAGTCAATTATTTGACTAACAGCACTTCTCCAGTCTTAGATAATCTTGAATGATCCTCATGATCTCCATATGGTCTGAGATCATTTTTTTTGTAAAAAAAAATATTTTTTTGAAATTATCATAAAAATTAAAAAAAGTCAAACATGTTGAACATATAACCAACATATAACCAAATGTAATCTTACATTTCATATATTCAGTCTGAGATCATTTTAACTGGCTGCCCCTTGGATTGAACCTATGTCTGCATAAATGTAAGCCAAAGGTTCTGAGATTTTTGGAACAGCAAAGTTATTCTATTGGGTAACCTTTGTTTTCTACTTTTTTACCTTGTCTTGGTGAGTGAGATCTTTACTACAATTTGAGCATGCTTTTCATAGATCCCAAATGGAGGGGTGCATTGGGTATATCCACACATTAGCTTAAATACTGAATTTTGCCTGTTCACACAAATGTTAGCAGTAGGAACACCTGATTACATCGTTTTGCTTTATTTTCTAAAATCTTATATTTTTATTCAAAAATGATTTTCCAATAGTTTGTATAGACTTTTTAAAATTAGTTAAGCTCTGGAAATTCTACTGCTTCACTTGGCAGTCTATTTCACATTTTAATAGATCTTGCTATTAGGAAGCTTTAGACAGACAAGAAAGTCTACCTTTGGTTAATTTCTTCCTGTAGGCCATGATATTCACCTTGAACTATGTCCATTCCTCTTATCTGACAGTTTACATTGCCTACTAGGGAGAAGGCTGTTGATATGAACCATTCATCAGACTAAACACTTAGTATTTCAACAATTCTTAGGACTAAACCACAGGTACTTATGGATTACTTGAGGCTCTGAAACAATTTATTCAGACTGGTTCACATGTACATATACACAATCTGCTCAGTCTACAATCAGCACATTTCTTCTGACATCCCACATAGCACAAATGAATGAGGGGATAAGTCCCTCCTACTCATTTCCACCATTCTTCAAATGCTGGGGCAACATTCTGATTATCCACCATGTGTAGAAGCTCTCTGCATGATAGGGATGGGAATTCTTGATTTTCCCACTTCTTGACAGATATAGAGGGAAATCATTGGTATGTCCTACCTGTAGTGTTGAAACATTTGGGGGTTTTCCCCCTCACAAAAGATGGGAAAGTCACTGCAATATGTAAAAACTGCATTGTCAAAAAAGTGAAGAAAAACTGTGCAGTTGTATGGCTAACTCTAGCCATGTCTTCCAGTTTGCACAACTTTTTGAAAAAGAGGGACAAAAGAGCACATGACTGGATAGATGAGATGCTAGGAATTAATAAACAAACATATACTGCACACTGGAGTATTGAGGCTGGTATTCAAGTCTTTCTTGATAGAAGAGTCAATGTATGCAACAAAAATCATCATCAATCTCCTCTCATACTCTAATTTAAGGAAATGCAAAACAATGGACTCTGAATCTGTTTTTCCTCCTCTTTCTTGACCTGCCTGCCTACTCCATTTCTCCTTTTCCTTCTCATCCCTGCTACCCACTTTATCCTGCCAAGGCACTTTCTCTCTTTACACTCCTTCTTCACTGCTCAGCTGCTTATTAAGAGTTGGAGTACACAGGCAGTTGAGGAAAGAAGGGGATCACAGACTCAGAGCCCAGAGAATTCACTGAGAGGTTTGTGTAGAAAAATGCCCAAGAAAGAGTGGCAGAGGAGCAGCCTTGGTGGGGATGAAACAAATTAGAGGAGAAAATAGTCATAGTTTGAACAGTTTAATAAAATGCTATTGCTTAGATTCAAATAATGTTCTACTCTGTAGTATTTGGTGTTCTCAGCCACTCCCCTTTTCATTGTTGAACTATTCAGACACTTATAAAAATGTGCAGTTTTTGTCAGTATAGGTGTGCAACTTTGCCTTGGAGAGTTGCACTGTTCCAACTGTGCAGCTTTTAAGGCTGCACAAAGTTGACAAAATTGCACTGTTATGCTCAGCAGAGAAAAAACAAATAGCTCCCACAAGTTTTCCAAGTGACATTTTTCTTTCCATCAGTTTTTCCTGATTGGTCAGGAACACCAAATTTTGACCACATTCAGGAAATTGTTGAATTCTCATTCCATCCCTACTACATGGTTCAGAATATGTGAAGCTTGCATCAGAATTCACTTTCCAGGTGCAGCATGTTTCAAAAACAGTATTGAAGGGGAATAAACATATTTTGATTATCAGTTTTGTAACAAATAGAACTTGGATCCCAAATACTGGTAATGAGTCATAGCTGATGTTAACAATCAGCAGGGAGAGATATCCAAATCTAAAATGTGCATACTGAATTTTACTTTCATGAATCTAATAAACAACCACAACTTGATTCACAAAGCTTGTATAGAGAGGCTATTTAGTCCCTCTCCAGCCTGAACACTGACAACAGCAGCATGTAGCTGGGAGCTGAGAGGTGTGTGCCTTGGTCCTCCCCCTCTTCCTTCCCAGCTATTTCTCTCAGAGGACGCCGAAGAGGTGGTTAGCGGCAGCGGCGGAGTCCGGAGGATGCTGAGAAGTCTTCAAAAGGCCCTCCCAGCCTAATTCCACCACCACCTCCCTCAGAGGATGCCGAAGAGGCGGCTGGACTCCTTGCCTGCTCCCTCCCCCTTGGGAACATCTGCCCTTGGAGGGAGTTTTTTAGCCACTGTAGGCCCAACCACAGACCATGCAGCGATGGCTTAGGAGAGGAGAAACTGGTGTCTGAACTCTTTGTTTGCCCCCTCCCTCTTGGGAACATTTGGCCATATAAGATGCCCGGCTTGTATATTTATGGGTATCTTGCGTTGAGACCTCAGGGGCTTATAAAACAAATTAAATGCAACATAAGGAGGGAGAGTGTATAGATAATTCTCTGGGGGCAGAAAATGAGGACAGATAATTTTCTGGGGGCAGGGGAAGATATAGCAAGAACAGGGTGGTGACTTGTTACAAAAGAAGGTGGGTTTGATGTTTAAAAGTGATCCCGCCTTCAGACCACTCTGTTGCCCAAAGTAAGTTGGGGAGCTTACCAACCTTGCCACAGAACCTCACCTTGCTCCTTTGAAATGCCAGGTCGGTGAAAAATAAAACTCATATCATCCATGATTTTCTCATGGATGAGGATGCCGACCTGGCATGTTTTACAGAAACCTGGCTGGGGGAGGATAGTGCCATCACCTGGAATCAGGCTCTCCCAGCTGGGTATTCTGTGTTTGAGCAGGTGAGGGAAAGTGGGTGGGGGGGGGAGGCGTGGCTCTGGTTCACAAAAAATAACCTTTCCTTGACCAGGATATCTATCCAGAAAACAGACCATTTTGACAGTATGTACTTGAGCCTGAAGACCAAGGATAGTATAAGGATTCTGCTGGTATACCGTCCACCCCGTTGCCTAGCAGACTCCCTATCCAAGCTGACACAGCTGGTCTCAGAGTTGTTGCTGGACTCGCCTAGACTTTTAGTTCTGGGTGACTTCAACATCCCTCTCGAGACCAGTTTAACAGGTGCAGCTTGGCAGTTCATGGATTTCATGATGGACATGGGCCTATCCCAATTGGTTCATGGGCCCACACACTCGGCAGGTCATACTCTTGATGCGGTCTTTAGTACGGAGCAGGCATATCCTTGGGCGGAGGTAAAAAACACCTCCGCACTGTCATGGACGGATCATTTCCTGGTCAAGGCTGAACTAAGAGCCACTGTCCAACCCACCGGGGGTGGAGGACCTATTAGAATGGTCTGCCCTTGAAGGCTGATGGAGCCAATTGGATTCCAGAAAGCCTTGGAGGGTTTCTTGGTTGGTAAAGCCGATGACCCTGTTGAAGCCCTAGTAGACACTTGGAACACCGATCTTACCAGAGCTATCGACACAATCGCTCCCATGCATCCTTTCCAACCCGCTCCAAATCACCATCCCTGGTTCACAGAAGAACTTAGGAAAATGAAGTGGGTTGGACAACGACTAGAGTGTACCTGGCAGAAGACTCAACTCTTATCTGACAGAACTCGTCATAGGCAATTCCTTTATTCCTATTAAGAGGCAATGCGGGCAGCGAAGAAGTCTGTCTCCTCTGCCTGTATTGCATCTGCAGAATCTCATCCAGCACAACTGTTTAGGGTGGTAAGGGAACTGTCACAGGCTCCACCTGTACAGAATCCTTTACTTAACCCAACAACAGCCTGCTGTGACACTATTAACAACTATTTCGCAAATAAAATCTCTCAGATAAGAACTGACTTAGATGCTGGGATTATAACAGAAGTGATTGACAAGATGTCCAGTCAACCCGTTTATGAGATTAAACTGGATCAATTTGAGTTGATGAGTACCGATGACATGGACAAGATCCTTGGAAAAGTAAGGAAGACAACGTGCCCCCTCAATCCCTGCCCATAATGGCTGGTCATCCAGGGGGGTGATGCCTTGATGGCCTTCCTCAAGAGGGTCATCAGCGCATCCCTTAGGGAAGGCATTGTACCATCAAATTTAAAGGAGGCGGTTGTTAGACCACTCCGGAAGAAACCTTCCCTGGACCCCCCAGATATGAAGAACTATAGACCAGTTTCACATTTACCATTCTTGGGCAAGGTGATCGAGCGAACCGTCGCCTTCCAACTCCAGGCAATCTTGGGTGAAACCGATTTTCTAGTTCCATTTCAAACCAGTTTCAGACCTGGATATGGGGTGGAGACGGCCATGGTCGCTCTGGTAGATGACCTGTGCCTTAGCACCGACAGGCGAAGTGTGACCCAGTTGGTGCTACTGGACCTCTCAGCAGCCTTCTATACTATAGATCATGACATCCTACTGGAATGCCTGAGAGAATTAGGAGTGGGAGGCACTGTTCTTCAATGGTTCTACTCTTTTCTCTCAGGCAGATTCCAGAGGGTGGTACTCAGGGACAGTTGCTCATCAAAAACTGAGCTAAAATATGGCATCCCTCAAGGAGCCATTCTGTCCCTGATGTTATTTAATATTTATATGAAGCCACTGGTAGAGATCATTAGGAGACATGGAGCAGGATGTTACCAATATGCGGATGATACTCAAATATTCTGCTCCATGTCTCAGTCAGATGCCATGATGGCTGATGGTGGTTCTCCCCTCAATCAATGTCTCAAAGTGGTAATGGACTGGATGAGGAAAAACTGACTCAAGTTGAATCCAGACAAAACGGAGGTACTTACGGTTGGGGCCCCCAAACCAGAGATTAGGTTGCAACTGCCAGTCTTGGATGGGGTCACGCTCTCCACCAAGGACTGTGTCCACAGTCTGGGGGTGCTCCTGGACTCGTCGCTTCACATGGCAGATCAGGTGAATGCGGCAGTCAGGAGCGCCTGTTATCAGCTTAGGCTGATACGCCAGCTGCGCCCTTTCCTGGAAGTAAGGGACCTAGAAACCATAGTACATGCACTGGTAACCTCATGACTCGACTTCTGTAACACACTCTACATGGGGCTACCCTTATACCTAACTTGGAAACTGCAATTAGTACAAAACATGGCAGCTGGATTGATCACCAGAACATCAAAAGGTGATCATATCACTCCCATCTTGAAATCATTGCACTGGCTGCCAGTTAGTTTCCAGGCACAGTATAAGGTGTTGGCATTGACCTTTAAAGCCCTACATGGCCTGGGGCCATCTTACCTAGGGAATCGCCTATCTCCGTATAATCTGCCCCACACCCTTAGGTCCTCTGGGAGGAAGTTGCTTCAACCAATAAGAACTAGGTTGGCAACGACCTTCCAGAGGACCTTTTCTGCCACGGCCCCCAGATTATGGAATGCCTTGCCGGAGGAGATCTCTCAAATAACCAACTGAGATGGCTTTAAAAAAGCCATCAAGACAGATCTCTTCCAGCAGGCATTTTCAGAATAACAAATTCTCTCCCCCCACCACCAGATAGTTTCTTCCGAGATGTCTACAGTTGCCGCTGTCTGTTCATGTTAGATGTTTATTGTTTTATTGTAATTGAGATTTTAATCTGTATAACAATTTAATACATTTTAAGGGGGGTTATTTTGTCATTGATTGTATGGGTGTATTCTTTTTAACTTGTAAGCCGCCTTGACAGCCTTGGCTTAAGGCGGGGTATAAATAAAGTTTTATATTATTATTATTATTATTATTATTATTATTTCTTGTTGTCTCGACTATATATTTATTTTCAACTGTTTTCCATTTTTCAGATAGTCATTTCTTAGGAGATGATACTCTGAGTAGATGCAACTATCATGATTGTTACTCTACCCATACCTATTTTACCAGGCATCGACACCTTAAAGCATAATGAAAATCATCCCATAAGAACATAATAATGCAACTTCTGGATTAGATCAAAGAGTTATTTACTCCATCATTTTGTCACCAAAAGAGAAGGTTACATCTATGAAGGCAATAATGATGCCAGTGCTGTTCCCAGACATAGAGACTTGTAAAGAAATGTTAGGCCTATTTAAAATTTGAGCTGTCTTAAATAATTTAAGGAGGAATACTTAGAAAAGATTTTGTTTCACAGTTATCCTTCCACTTCATCAGAAAGAGCCATTAAACAAAATAATGGTGGTAAATGACAACACCCACAATTGTTCTCCCAGAATCAATGCTAAACACTCATAATTGCTATAGAACACTACTGTATCTTTCTTTCAGAGCAATGGCTCTTTGATACAGTTTGACTGTGCGATGAAGAAAGCTCTTTGAAATCACTTACCATATCAGGGCCTGACACCTGCATTGCAAATGCTCATCAAAGCACTCTTTCAAAAGGGTGAAAGAATCACCATTAAAAGAAATTCAGTCTGGTCTGCTCTCCAGGTCTGACACCACTTTTTTGGCAGATTGTTAACATAATGAGAGAGCTCCAGGCAAGACATCCAAGAAAAGACCTGTGTGTTCCTTCCTCACTGTTGTAAACAGTTACCAATTGTAAAGCAAAGGTATGCTCTGGACCCAGTCTGGAAATAACTGGAGTGAGTGGAAGCATTTTCCTTCTTTCCTTACCCTGACTAAAAGGAAAGGGATATTTATTCTTGTCTGTCAGATAGTTCTGGTGCCACAACAAACTAGAAATCCCAGAATTCCATTGCACTGAGCCATGGCAGTGAAAGCAGCATCAAACTATTATTTCTGCACTGCTTATTAGATCTTAGTCTACATGAAATTTTGTCCTATGTCAAAGAGCACTAGTGTGCTGGAAAATCTGTTCATTTCAATACAGCAAGAAAATGAGGTCTTTTAGATAGATTGTGTCTATTATATGCTAGCTGCTAGGTACAAAATTCATTCAGTGGTAAGGAGAGAATACAAACAAATAAATTTAGTGGGGGAGGGCTATACCTATAGGAACTGCTCTCAGGGTGACAAGATCAAATTAGATTTAAGCTTAAGGCATGATATCCATCAAGTGGAATGAATGCAGGCTTTCACTTTTACATGGAAAGATATGCCTGGCAGCTAAACCAATAATAGCAAAATACTGCACACTGTAGATATACATGAGCACAGTACAATATCAGACAGAGCTACAGAACAAATTGTGGAATTTCTTTTTCAGGCTACAAAAAAGTAAACACACACATATTCTGATGTATATATATTAATCCTTATTCTGCACCTACTGATATGACAATATAATTCTAGTTCCAAATTATTTTTAGCCACACAAATGCTGTATATGCTATACATTCAGAAACAAATAGGGAGTGAAACCTAGGTTAAGAGGCAATATTAATAATCACTGTCACCAATGACAACTAGCTCTCGGTTTTGGTTTACACATTGTTTTTGACAAATTGGTGTCGCCTAAACTGTCAGAGCTCTATGCCATACCTTTTCTCAAACTCTTAATGCATGGAGGACTATATATGGCAAGTCAATTGACAGCCATAGAATAGATCTACTTCATGAAGGGAACTTTTTTGCCTCCTAATTTTGTTGGGTCCTAAGCCCTTATTTTGTAATGTTATTGATTTTTATTTTATTTTATTTTATTTTATTTTATTTTTGAAGAAAGGTACCTTGAAAAGATTACTGAAAAGCTACCCTGAAAAGATGTTACTAAAGTTCTGTCTGCATTGGCCAGAACACTCTGAGGGGTAGCCCATAATATCCTGGTTCCAGAGCTGCCCCATTACCTCTGACCTTTCCTTCTCATGTTGGGTGGCTGATTGCATGCACATCCTGCTGTGTTGCCAGCTGCCACCACCACAGGTCACTTCTTTCTGAGGTTAGAATGAGGTGCCCACCCTCAGTCACATGTCTGGGTTCTTTGTTCTAACCTCTGAATAATTGATGTGCAGCACCTGTACTGTTTGGCACAGTGGGATGCATTTCAAACAGCCATCCAACATTGGAACAGAGGGCTTAAAAAATCCCAGGAAGATCCAAAGCAAACAGAGTTATTTTTAACACCTATTGTGAGGGATATACCCCATGTTTGTAACTGAATGGGCCAGATATCAACTATTCTGTTCGTGAAGATTCAGGATTTGGACTGTGTGTCCTCTGGACTCCATGGTGAGAAGACAGGGGGAGTTCTGCTTATTTGGCCCATGCAGACAGGGACTGAAAAATGAGTTCCTTAGTTCTGAGGACACCATGTAGAAAAAGAAGGTTTTCCAAGCTTAGTTACTCTGTAAAGAAAATGTTGTTTCATTTGTGGTGAAAGTCAGAGGTTAATGCTTCTTTATTTTAAATAGGAATAAATGTCCTTCCCCAAGACAGTCTTGATCCTAAGAAAGGAAATATCAGTTAACTAACTTTTCTTTTTCTTTTTTCTTTTTTTAACAAACCTGGCCAGAATCTTGTGTCAGTTACTTAGGGGCTGTACAGACCGGCCAAAAGGGCTGGCCTGGGGGTGGAGTGGGGTGTGTGTGGTGGCACTGCACGCCAGCCACCCCAACTCTGCCCCAATGGTGCCATCACACCGCCCACCCAACCAGGAGGTGGGCAGTGTTGGGGCACTATCTTGGTGCAGCGTTCACACACACTGCACCAAAGGAGCACTAAAAAGTTGCTGCAGCAGAAACAAGAACAGGTTTTTGCCACTCTAAAAAGGAGCGGCATTTGCCAGCTCTTTTTAGAGTGGCAAAGTACTGGATTGGGGCCATGATGTGTGGTTGCCATGACCCCAATCCGGCAAGGAAAGTTAAATGAGGGGCTGAACAGACTGGCACTTTAGGTCAGTCTGGAGGTGGAGTGGGGGCATGATGACTGCATGCCAGACACTCTGACTCTGTCCTGATGCAGGCAGCAAAAGGGCATGTTTTTAGTGCAGCATTTAGATGCTCTGCACCAAAGAAATGTCAGAAAGTCACTGCTATGGCATCAAAGTTGGCTTTTTGCCACTTTAGAGTGGCAAAGCAATGGATTGGGGCCTCAGCATGCAGTTGCTACAGCCCCAATCCAGCAAGGAAAGGGGTGGCGTCCTACTGCCCCTTGGGGGCAGTCTTTTCAGCCCCTAAGCAACCTCTCCTGCCCCCCCCCCCCGAACCTGTTGGTTATTCATTTATCTGTTTTCCAATCACTAGTAAAATGGATCTCTTTCTCCCTATGTGGCTAATAGGGCCCAAAGATAGGTCAGTGGGGAAGTTAGGAATGCCTTGATGAAAGGGTGGGCCATTTTTAACATTAAATAATAATAATAAAATTTATTTCTATCCCGCCCCTCTGCAATGCAATCGGGGCAGCTTACATTCATAAAACATCACAGCAATAGAACATCAATGTCAACACCCTAACCCACCCGCCCCTTAAAAAAGTATTAAACTAATCAATTTTAAAAACATAGTAAAACAATAACAAAAAGAAGGAATACATCCAATACAGTTTCATGGCAGATTGGGTATTCAGTGGCAGCATAAGAAAGGGGGGAATTATTTAAAACTTCAGGCTGGGAGAATCATTCTGGATAACAAGCACTCTTGACCGTCACATTCACCTGATTTGTCATGCGAAGCGGCAGGTCTAGGAGCACCCCCAGACTGTGAACACAGTCCTTGGAGGAGAGTATGACTCCATCCAGGACTGGAAGTTGTATTCCCAGACCTGGTTTCGGGCCCATAACTGTTAGTACCTCCGTTTTGTCTGGATTTAGTCTCAATCTGTTTTTCCTCATCCAGTCCATTACTGCTTTAAGACAATCATTGAGAGGAGAGACGCCATCTGAAGTCAGAGCTGACAACTGGGTCATGGAGAAGTATATCTGAGTGTCATCAGCATACTGATGACACAGCGCTCCATGCCTCTGAACGATCTCTCCCAGCGGCTTCATATAGATGTTGAATAGCATCGGGGACAGGATGGCACCCTGGGGGACGCCACAATTAAGCTCTATTCTAGTAGAGCAACTGTCCCCAAGCCTCACCCTCTGGGATCTGCCCACGAGGAAGGATCAGAACCACTGCAGAGCAGTGCCTCCAATTTCTAACTCTCTCAGGCGATCCAAGAGGATGGAGTGGTATATTGTGTCAAAGGCCACTGAGAGGTCCAATGGCACCAACAGGGTCACACTACCCCTGTCAATACCCAAGCAAAGGTTGTTGGCCAGAGCAACCATGGTGGTCTCAACTCCATATCCTGTCCTAAAGCCCGTTTGAAATGGATCTAGATAATTGGTTTCATCAAAGAAAGCTTGGAGTTGGGAAGCAACCACCCTCTCGATCACCTTGCTCAAGAAAGACAACAAGGAGACCGGTCTATAGTTGTTCCTGTCCAGGGAGTCCAGGGAAGGCTTTTTCAGGAGCGGCTGAAAATTTTACCATATTTTTACCATTTTATTTTACCATTTTATTTAAATTTTACCATATAACCAAATAGTATTTCAGAGGCCTGAGATTTACAGAGCTAATGGTGTTCATCTCTCTGAGGGAAGCCTTGTTAGCTGATTGGGGAGAGGCTAAGCAGGCATGTGCCTCTTGTCCAAGGCAGGTAGTGGGAGAGAGAAAAAAGATTATGGTGAACACTTATGGCATCCATTCTGAGTGAAGAGATGGCTTCTGGAACTGCTCTTCTTAGGTCATGGGGCAATGGGAAAAGAAGCTACCCTTGGGCCTGGTCCAGGGTCTGTGTCCTGACTTTAAGTCTCATGACATGGGGGAAGGATTCCCTGGGTTTGCTTTTAGTTGCTCCCTCACCATATTGGCACAGGGTGGTGAAAAGACAATTCATTTAAATATTATTCAGGTATTCAACCCTCACTAATTCTTAGAAAGGAATCTATCTATCTATCTATCTATTCATCTCCTCCTTCCTTCCTTCCTTCCTTGGTCCCCTTCCCCCATGAAAAGTAAGAACCAGTGGCAATACAGCACCTGTGTTGTAAAATGCTGCCATTTTTTAATTTCTCTAATGCTTTGAATAAAGGGTCCTTTCAAGACATTGTGTAAGTGGAAGAATGGTGATTGTCAAAAAAATAATAATTAAGAAACAATAAATAGATTATATTCTGAAAAAATAGATTATATTCTGAAAAAAAGACTAAATATGAATCAAGCTAACTTCTCATACAACCCTGCTTCCTAATTTCAAGAAGATAGCTCAAATAAACAAAACACAGGAAAGAAAGTGATATAGCATACAAAGTTGGTACCATTCCAGCCAACACAATAGGCATTCAAATGAATGACAAACATTCATTTGAAGAATGTAAAGGCTACCACTAATGACTACCATTTCTACCAGAGCTGAATGAAACAGTGAATTTTGCAATAGTAGAATAAAAAACAGAATGAATAGGCCATATCAGACTGTAAGAGTGAAAAAAATCATTTCTGGATATTTCCTACACTCTGGCCCAATACAGAATGAAGATAGAGATTCTAAAAATACAAAATCACACAATACTTCTTCAGATCAAAATCTCTTTGCACACAAAATATTAGTATAACACAAATTATGCAGCAAAGTTCTAGCACAGGGGTAGGCAACCTGTCCCCTTTAAGGGCCGAGGGACTTCAGCTCCCAGAAGCCTCAGCCATGTTGGCCAATAGCTCCTGGGATTCTGGGAGCTGAAGTCCCTCAGCCCTTAAAGGGGACAGGTTGCCTACCCCTGTTCTAGCAGCTCTGTTGATGATAGGGTGACTTGAATGTCTCTCATTATCATGGTCACTATAAATCAAAAATTACTTAACAACAGTTAACAACAAAACCAGCCTGCCCTGCTTCTCCTCATTCACATGCAGTATGGGGAACATTCACTTGTGCAATTTTCCAGCAGCTTCATGTAGATTATTATACTGTCTCTTTCCACACTTAGCAAAACTTTTTTTTATGGTACCCATTATGAATTATGAAACTATAAGTTAAAAAAAAAAAGGATAGCCCCATTGCCCATTTCAAGTGGAGAATTGTTAGGTTGTATCTCAGTATGACTGTAAGCTTCCAAATGGTTCTTTCTGTTGTGGCTTCCTTTCAGCCACAACAGGAAAAAAATCATTTGATTTTAATGACCTCAGGAGGCTTAAATCACATAGGGGGATCCCACATACTTGATATCTTTCCATGATCTGTTTTCCTTCTCTTTGAAATTACTGCCACAATGCCATGTCAATGGGTCATGTTGCAGCAGCCTTCAGTTTCCTAAAGACTGACCAGGCCTTTGAGACAACTGA
Organism: Phrynosoma blainvillii; assembly: GCA_026167975.1. Classification (NCBI taxonomy): domain Eukaryota; kingdom Metazoa; phylum Chordata; class Lepidosauria; order Squamata; family Phrynosomatidae; genus Phrynosoma; species Phrynosoma blainvillii. The sequence goes on from JANUYF010000003.1 coordinate 177,301,718, forward strand.
TAGCAACTCAGAAGCAGTTACTGTATGTGTTCTCCAGGCAGTGTTGGTACCACAGGTCCCAGTGGCCCTAGCCATCTTAGCAACTAGGGAAGAATAGTATCAGCTTCAGTTTAATATATGGAGAGGCACATAATTTCAACCCATGTGCCAGCTCAATGCATTCAAATTGAGCTATTTGAAGGTGCATAACAAGCATTAAGCAGCATCAAAACCAAGGAGATTTGTCTTTTTTTGCTTTTTTGGGTAATATTGACATTCATACATTATACACATTAAAGGGTAAATCTGGACTAAATTTATCATGTAGCTGCTCTGTTTGGAGCAGGTGTGAATGCCACCTACTTGCAGGAACTTTGTGGTGTGTTAATGAAATTCACAGATGACACTCAAATTAGAAAGTGATTTTAAAAAAGCAGCAAGGGGCACAGTCAGTCTAGAAATATGAACAGCACAACACAATGAAACTAGTTTTTTGTTTTGCTTTGTTTTGTTTTTAAATATGCCTTGTTACATCTGGGGGGAAATAATTCACAAGACAAGTTAGCAGCAAAATTAATCACATTTATCAGACAATACACAATAATAAAAATCAAATTATGCATTTTTGAAGTGCTGTTAACAGTGACCAGTGAAACTTTGCCACATAAACAACTATTTTGATGAAAAATATAACAATGAAAATTTTTGGGCTGGATGGCATAAAATATGATTAAAAAAACAGTGAGGATGGAGGAAAGTTTTCTTCAGAAGATCTCAAAACTCTGACAGGCTCTTATAGGACAATATAGCCCTTCAGATAACCAGGATTTCTAACACCACACTGCTGGAGCACCGAAAAGCTGCCACTGTGTGATCAGCCAGCTGGCTTCACAGTGACCTCCCAGCATCTTGGGGGCATGCATTGTGCATGTCCCCAAACCACTGGGAAGCCGGCAAATTCTGCTGGTCTATTGAGCCCCTTTTTGTAATCAAGGTATCTCTTTTGCACACAATTTTCCTAAGGCTCTTACCTGAAACTTCCACTGTATTAATAGTCTCTTATAATGCACCCAAAGACTGAATTTAAAAAATGTGGTTTAGTCACCAGAGAGGTGTTTTAAATTTTACATTTGGTCAAGCTCGGATTTCTATTTCTCTGGTTAAACACACAGTTGTTGTTTTTATATTGCACCATTTCCTAGTCCAGAACTCAGAGCAACTGACAAAAGTTAAAATATATGCTTCTAAAAATTAATAACATAGAAATATTAGATATATTTATTAACAATAGAATTAAAATCATGATTTTAAAAACAAAACAGAACTAGATACAGTCAGTGCAGCACTTTATGAAAGGCCTTTTCCTCTTAAGCAATCACCCCTCAAAGGCCTACTGAAACAACCACTACCACAACAAAAACTCTTCACTTGTTTACAGATGAATAGTGGTGAAAGTGCTAGACTAAGACCACTAAGAAAGTGCTAGACTAAGACCACTAAGAATTCAAAACCTAGAAGCCACTGCCCCTGCATTCCCACAATAGTTGTGCAGAAGAAGGAATTCCAGCGGTGGAACATGCATGACAAGAAACATCCTTGCTTCAACACAACTATTAAAAGTACAAGAGCCCTGGAAAAACTAGTAGAAAACTAGCTCAAACAAAAGCAAGCTCCAGCATATTTATATAGCCATGCATTCACTATGGTTACTGAAATGTAGGACTTGAAATGAACATAGCAGTTTCAGTGCCCCCCCCCCCCATTACTTAAAGATTTGAATGGTGTTTGTGTGACTTCCACAACTTTGGGAGTTCTATTTTTATACTTCATTAAAGGGAATTATGTTAGGTAAATATCTGAGGGAAATATAAACTTAATTAACACAATTAAAAAAATATATTAATTCCAACTAATAAGAAATCAGTTTTTGTGGGTTTTTCGGGCTGTGTGGCCATGTTCTAGAACATGGCCACACAGCCCGAAAAACCCACAAAAAACTATGGATGCTGGCCATGAAAGCCTATGACTTCACATTAATAAGAAATCAAATCAACCAATTTTGGTATACCTAGATTGATAGAAACGTTTCTGTAAAACCTGGGTATTAAGTGAAGTGAAAAGGAGTTGAATGATATGTCTACTAGTGCAACAATTCAATTGATATTTGCCTCCACTTGTGAGTAACTTTCTGCTATTATCTTGAGCCAATAAAGGAATCTTTTCAGTTTAAGTCTTTCATCCAAGCTTTGTACTTTTCATGATCCCTTTCCAGCTCATCAAGCCATAGCACATTCTTATTCCAACCTTCTTCATGGGTTTCAGAACATAAACAACCACTCCCCCCCCCAAAAAAAACCCTCATGAAATTGGATTTGATTGCCCAATGTCTTATAGTCCTAAAGTATTTTTTTTAAAAAAACACCTCTTTGGTCTGTTTGTTGTGTAATTGGCACACATAATTGCAACTTCCAAAATATTTGTTCCTTCTTTTCCCATCTTATCATTACCCTTTTATTTCTATTTTCAAAAGATCACTTTTGTTTACATTTTCTGATTTATTGAAGAGACTACTGAAAAACACATTAAAAGAAGAAAATTGTAAAATTGTTTTTTTTTTTTTAAACAAATAAACAGTTGACCATTTCAGAGCAGGTAGAGCTTGTCTCCTTGCCATTTTCTTCTATATCTTCTGATGAACATTGAGAATTAGGGGAGTGGAAATTTTGCTATCTCCATTTCCTTGACTTTCTCTATTTTCTCCCCATTGAGTCACATTGAGTGGTAGGATTTTGTACTTTTTCTGTTTTTTGTTTTTTGTTTTTTGTTTTTTTTTTTGCAGAAATTTCTACAAATATTTGAAATGCACTTTTCCTAATGTGTATATTTGTTTTTGCCACTTACCTAATTCATGAAACTCTTCACCACTGATTAAATAATGTTTCTACGAATTTGGGGCAGTTTCTCCAGTTATGCACATTTTTATGTATGTATTTAAAAACATACAGCAATAATAATTTGTGGGGTGCAATTTTAGTTTCCCAGGATGTTAACTCTTTTAAAGGAAACAAAAATATGCAAATATGAAAGTTAAGCTTGTTAGAGTCCAGCTTTCATCAGCAGAACAGCAAAAGCGTGGGGCAGACTATTCTAAATCTGCCTTCCTAAAGAAATAAGACTTTCTTATTTCAAAAAACAAAAACAAACAAACAACAAACATATAGTTTGTAGTTTAAAAACAAATAACAATGACTTAATAAATAAATATATACCAAACTAAATCCTAGCCTAACTGGTGATGGTTTGGGTAAAGAGATGAAATCTCACCACTTTTAATATATACAGCAGGAAGAGACTGTTACTGTAACCTGAGACTGAGAGGAGACATTTAGGGGGGATACAGACGGGTGGCCATGGGCTGCCCTGGAAAGTGGCAGATTGGGGCATGTGGCTGCCCCTCCTCTTCCCTGCCTCTGCAGATGGCGCTTTGCGCCATCTGCAGAGGCTGTTACTGTACTGAGAGGAGACTGTTTAGAATCTTCAGAAAGTCTGTTAAACAGTCTCCAAGAGTGAGTGACAGGAGTCATATGTTTAGATAAAATGAGATAGATAGAGGGAAGTCCTTGTCTATCTAAGGAGGGAAAAAGAGAATGCAATGCATAAAGTTTCCAACATAATTATTAGTATTATAATTATTAGTATTTTAGAGTGACAATGATTGAATCAGACTCTGATGCAAAAATTTCTAAACCTCTGTTTCTTAACAGCAGCCTCAAATACAGATGCTCAGCAGGTAAAGTTCCTGTGACATGAAGATAAAATGGTGGTTTATGATTTACCAGGGAGATAATCCAATCAATTTTTTAAAATTTCTTCTGAATGACTCAGCTCAAGAAAAGAAGGCTACATAAAGAAGAGGAAAGCACCAACATGTGCCCTTGTCATCTCCCAAATGCATTTCAATCCATCAGGGTATCTAGTTAGGCAAAAAAAAAATTCACAGATCACGCCATCAGTAGGGAGAAAGCCACGAAATATGCCACTTATCAGTATTTAAATCCAATTTATCCTTCTATAATGATTAAGGTTGAATCACACAGTCACAAGCCGTAATTGCATAGCCTTGAAAACATGAGGAGATAGATTTAAAGGTTGTTGTTTTTTATGCCATCAAAGTTTAAATCCTCTCTGAGACTTTATCTCTAATGATATTATTAACAGGCCTAATCACCTGTTTACTTGTGTTAGAATCCTGACAAAAGCCAGCTTAAAGGGGGGGGGGGGGGAGATTTGTATCTTAAGGGTGTAGCACCATGAATGTTAACAGCATACAGGGGGGAGCGAGATGTGTTATGTCATGGATTAATTCATGCTAATTTTAACCTTGCTTTCAATTTGGGAGAGGGGCAGAAGAGAAAACAGAGAAAGAAGAAAGAAAAATCTATGTAAAAAAGAGCACTGTCCCTTTCTTTCAAAAAGTAATATCAGATTAGAAAATGGCTTGCCTTTTCCTTGAATGAGCAATATATCACTGTGTGAAAGGAAATAAGCCTTTAGCACTAGCTGTTTTTAGTTGTTATTGTTTTAAGACTGCTTCCTACTAAATTATACACTGAATAACCTTCAGCTTTATCTAGGGCTGGTATCACTGAGCACCAGTTCTCAGTAAGGGTCTTACCAAAACTTGTGAAACCTGTTCTTTGTCCTCTTTGCTGTTTCTACCTCTTTTCCTGTCTACTCCAAACAAACACTCAAAGAGAGATGTGAGGAAACATCCTACCTGCATTGTCCTCTACTCCTTGGAGGTTATTATTCTTGTATGTTGCAGAACAATGGAGGGGTTTTGACTCTGCCATTATGTATGAAGTTGGGAAATGTATATATAAATCCTGTATTGGTTTGTGTTGTATGTATATATACATATAGAATATTTTATCTGTATTAGGCAAGTTTAAATTTTGATGTCAGTTTCAAAGAACAGTTGGGAGGAGTTTTACTACAATTGCCTAGCAGAAATCAAAAGGTTACATCAAAGTTACTAGGCAGAAAAACAAAAAGGTTATAGTAGAGTCACCAGGCAGAAATCAAGTGGTCACACAGAAGTCACTGGGCAGAAAAGAAAAGTTTACATTGTAGTCACCAGGCAGAAATCAAATTGTTACATTGCAGACAGGTGGGGCTAGGTAACTCCAGTCTATATATAGGGCCTTTGCAGACTGCCAGAAATAGTGCAAATTGAGTCCACTTTAAATTGAGGCACTGCCCTGGCTCAGTGCTGGGGAAATATGGGAACTGTAATTTATTGTGGCACCAGAGCTGTCTGACAGAGAAGGCTCAGTGTCTTAGAAAAAAAATACAATTCCCATGATTCCCTAGCACTAAGCCAGGGGAGTGCCTCAATTTAAAGTGGACTCAATTTGCACTATTTCTGGCAGTCTGCAAAGGCCCATAGAGACAATAAGGCAGAGAAGGGCAGTATCAACCTAAATGCTGGCTAATTACTGCTGTTCTTTCACCAAGACTATTGCCTGAATCCTTCAAACACTAACTCAACTATGGGCCTTTACAGACTGCCAGAAATAATGCAGCTTGAGGCCACTTTAAGTGTTCTGGCTCAGTGCTAAGGAATCGTGGGAACAGTAGTTTATTGTGGCACCAGAGCTCTCTGACAGAGAAAGCTCAATGTCTCAGAAAAAAACTACAATTCCCATGATTCCCTAGCACTGAGTCGCCTCTCCCTTTTTTTAGTGATGTTTTACTAATATTTACATAGTGTAGACATTTGCATTTGTTTACGATTCAGCTCCTTCTATAGGAAAGTCAAGGCACCAATCTTTAAAATTCATACTAGGGAGTAGAATTCATTAGATACCATGGGAATTACTTGTGAGTAAACAAACACATATTTTTTGCTCTGAGTAGGTGGATGAATACATCTTAGTATACAAATATGCACAGGAACAGTAAGATACCATGCAGTGTACATCCTGTCATTTCACACAATGCAGATACTGATATATGTTCACAGTTACTGGCAACATGTTGAATAATTATTGTGCAATTTTTTCTCTCTCCAGCATATCAAACAAAAGCCTGATCAACATGTTGGCATTCAAACTACTGTAAGACACAGTAATTGTGAAATAAATGAACAGAGCAACACTCAAGTGGCACAAAGAGGTTTTCACACTATATAATAACAGAGAGAGGATTTTTTTTGGGGGGGGGATTATGGCTGTTACAGCTCAGAAGATATGTATCCATTTAAATGTGTGAAATATCAGAGGGTATGAAACTGGAGATGACATGCAAGAGGTTCACAGGCATACAAAACTTTGCTATGTTTAGGCTCAATATCATGTGATCCTTCATCCTTTTATTTTGCCAGGAAAAAACACAGACTCACTCTCTCTCCCTCTTATTATATGTGGTGAATTATATGTTTGGTGATGGGACAGGTTTGATGGCATTTCCCACTGTCTGTTTTTGCTTATAGTCACCTTTGCCTTTGAAAACAGAAACTGAAGATATAAACTGAGGGGGGAAGCAGACGGGCGGCCATGGACCGCCCCAGGAAGCTGCGCTGCAGGGCCGAGGTATCCCCACACCTCGGCCCCGCGGCGCAGCTTTACCGCCCCTGAAAGGAGCGCTAAATTGGCACTCCTTTCAAAAGTCACCGAAGGTGCACCGCAAAAGCTGCGGCGCACCTTCAGCGACTCTTCTGCCACAGCGTGTGCGAATGCTGCGGCGGGAGGTCCTCCTCGGAGCGTCAGCCATGCAGAGAGCCGGCTGCTCTGAGGACGACCTGGGGAAGGGGTTGTGGCGCCGATCGTGCGGCTGCCCCTCCCCTTCCCTGCCCCCCAAATGGCTCAATCAGCCATCTGCTTCCCCCCTGAGTAAGGTATTGGGGAATCCCTTCTTGTATGTCTACCAATGTGACCAAGGCAGAAAAACTGAACTAATTTTTCTTTGGTTCTTTGTTACTTATCAGCTCAAATGTTGGCAGCTTTATTCCTGCAATATTGCAGGATTCTGACACCATCCTCTAACCCAGTAAAGCATATGATGAAAGTTATATTATGGGGGGGAAGCAGACGGGTGACCGTGGGCCGCCCCGGGAAGCTGCGCCGTGGGGCTGAGGTATCCGCACACCTCGGCCCCGCAGTGCAGCTTTGCCACCCCTGGAAGGAGCACTATTTTAGCGCTCCTTTCACAAGTCACTGAAGGTGTGCCACAAAAGGCTGGCGGCACACCTTCGGCGACTCTTCCACCGCAGCGTGTGCGAACGCTGTGGCGGGAAGACATCGTTGGAGCGCTGGCCATGCGGAGGGGCCGGCGCTCCGATTATGCCTTCAGGAAGGGGTTGGGGCGCCCACCGTGCAGCTGCCCCTCCCCTTCCTTGCCCCCCAAACGGCCCTTTGTGCTGTCTGCTTCCCCCCTATGATTCTTAAAATGTAAGAGAAAAAGGTCATAATTATTTGGCTTATACTTTAATACTATACTTTAAGTTAGTTCAGAGCACTTCACCTTTTAGGAAAATTAAGCTAAAATTTAAAACATAAAGGCACACACACCTTTCCCATTGTGCTGGACATTTAGTGTTCAAATGTGTGTCATCCAGTTTCAACCTGGCATTCTTTAGAAGATTTATAACACTTATGGCCATATACCTGGGAATGGTAGGAAATATATCTGGAGGATACCCAGATATGCATGAAGAACTTTGAAATAATGGCTAAGAAACACAACTGCTTTTATGTGAGATGTCCCATAAAATTTAAATGAAGTTTTTTGTGCCAGGAGTATTAGAAGACAGCCTTCTGTTATTGATTCATGAAACAAAATGTAAGGATAATCTTAATGAAATCTACTAGTTGTCACTTCTAGTTCTCCCAAATTATAATGGGAATCGCATCTCTCTTATATTTTTTCTAAGATGGTAGTAAGTAAGCAAATGTTATGCCAGTAGAGTATGAAGAATGGCAAGATATAACAAGCTGCTGAGATTTTAAGTACATCTCCAGTGGCAGAATGCAGTATAGTCTCTAAGTACTAACACACTGATCACCTGAAGGACAGTCATCAGACAATTAATAGTCCACCAGAACTATGAATAAAACAAAAGTGGGTAACAGTGGAGGGACTACTCCCACCAATGAGATATTCAAGGTCATTTTGCTATTTTAGTTTATAGTGATGCTTTAGAGTGTTTTGGTTATGTTGCATAATTTTCATTGCAGATTTGCATGTTCTCCATGGTTTCTTGTTCTATACTGGGTAGATATGTTGCATGAGACACGCAGTAAAGAAATGCTTTAAAATAAATAAATAAATAAATAAATAAACCAGATTTACAAAGCCCCCATTTAAAAACCAACACTACAATCATCCCTCCATTTTCACAGCCTTCGGGTCTGCAATTTCGGTCCTTCATGGACTGGCAAACAGGAAGAGTTAAAAAGGCATGCACACCTGGAAATGTGCAGCCATTCAAGCCTATGGGGCTTGAATATTCACAGATTTCCATTTTTGCAGGGTATGCGTGTATCTGGAATGGATCTCCTGCGAAAATGGAGGTACAACTGTATATTATTTTCAAGGTATTCAAATTCTTTTGACATCTTTTGCTGTTGTTATCTACCTTCAAAATGACTTCAACTTACAGTGATCTTAGCAGAGGGTATTCTCAGCAAGATTTATTCAGAAGAGGTTTGTCTTTTCCTTTCGCTAAGGCTGAGAATGTACAACCTCCCCAAGGTCCCACAGTGAGTTTCCATGGGCTGGCAGGAAGTAAACCTTGGTCTCCTGGAATCCTAGTCCTATGTACAAAGGACAAAAACAAGCTGGTTCCATGCAAAAAAATAGCAATAAAACAATAGGATATGGAATTGCAGTGTAAAAAAAGAAGAAAGAACTGAGATAGGATTTCACCTTGTGTCTCAAGCCACCATGGGGGTACACTTAATTCATACACATTGAAGTTCCATATAATGAGGGAAACATACTTAAAGAGGGAGGGAATGAACTTTTGCTATGCTTTCCATTTATAGTAACATATTTTCATAGTGTGTGACCTTCTGATAAAAGAAGCAGCTGTATGAAAATAATGGCCTGCCCAAACCTTAATTACAAAATAGTTCTGTTTTTCCCCCCCAAAAAAATATTTTCAAATAAAATATTTACTTCAATATAAACAATTAGCAGTAGTAGATATGGTTATACAGCCTAAATACTTAGTCTAAATACTTTCTGTTCTTCAATGCTGTGATAAACAGTTTTCATTTTATTTTCTTGGATCCTTAAGGCACATTCTAATTTTTGATACCGTAAGCTGTTTTCATTGGGTGACTTTGAGGTCAAGCAGACCAGCAGTTTGGAGCAGCCTCTGGCCTCTCCAGTGCTGGTCTCTCCCCATTTGGCACAGGACCATGACAACCAGATGCTGCATTCCCAAAGCCTGTTGCCACAGTGGTCCACAATGGACCACTGGCAAGGGACACTTTTTTGTGCTCCTTTTGCAGTTGTGTTTGGCTTCAACCTGATCTGGGGACATGCATGGTCTGTACGACATGCCCCTAGATCGTCCTGAAGGCAGCACAGTTGGCCCTTCTGTTTCAGGCCTATCATATCCTAGAAAAAAAAGTGACATCCATTGCTTCAGCTGTTGTTGGGCCTTAGCTTCTACCACCCTAGACCATTGTCTATAATGGCTGGAAGTGATGAATGTTGGAATCCAACAGTATCTAGAGGTCCATAGGTTTCCTTAAAAGAGCAACACTATTTATATGTTGTTGTTGTTGTTTTCTTTTAACTGTGCCAGCCAAGTTTGAATCTTAAAACCCATGTAGAGCTGCACAAAAATAGTCACAAGATCACTTTGTCAAAAGAAGGAGGAGGAGGAGGAGGAAGAGGAGATAATTTAATTATAATGGTGTTTTTTGTGGTGGTCACCATGCCCCCCCCCCCAAGAAATAATCCAGCTACATGTAGATTCACAGTGATGTAGGCTCCTAGGTTGAACAAACAATGGGGGGAAGCAGACGGGCGGCCCTGGGCCGCCCTGGGAAGCTGCGCCGCGGGGCCGAGGTATCCGCACACCTCGGCCCCATGGCGCAGCTTCACCACCCGTGGAAGGAGCGCTAAAATAGCGCTCCTTCCACAAGTCGCCGAAGGTGCACCGCAAAAGGCTGGCGGTGCACCTTCGGCGACTCTTCCACCGCAGCGTGTGCGGATGCTGCGGCGGGAAGGCATCGTCGGAGCGCCGGCTGTGTGGAGGGGCCAGTGCTTTGACGATGCCTTCGGGAAGGGGTTGGGGCGCCCACTGTGCGGCTGCCCCTCCCCTTCCTAGCCCCCAAAATGGACCTTTGTGCCATCTGCTTCCCCCCAATGTGACAGCACCTTAGTATTAACATTAAAATTTAATGTGTTGTTCTTGCCGTGCAATTTAATTCATCTCTCTGTCCCAGTATGTATATGTATATATGTATATGTATGATCATTCATATTTAAATATGTAACTGAATTTGTATTTTTCATTTTTTTTTTCAAAATGCTCTTTCCAAACTATTTTCTCTCAAAGTATGCCTCCCTAAATACCCTGATCCTATGCATTTTTCTTACTTTCATGGTTTTTGCTTTTCCTCCAGCAATTACATAACTTTAACATAATTTTGCCAATCCTGATATACCAAATCTCCTTTATGGATTTTTGAGTAATTTTGTGACTTGTGTTGAAGGACAAGCATGGACATGTTGGTCATTAAATAATGCATCATGCTACTACAGTCAAAGCCCCTTGAGGGCTGAAGGCACCTACAGAATGATAACTAACAAGAGGCAAATAAATACATGTGGCCTGAGATTTTGTTTGTTTAAATCTGAAAAAAAATTTTTTTGAGCCTTTGGATTTGTAGCACTGGACTGTATGAGTATTTTTCTTCAGACATTGAAGAAGGAGGGTTCTGTGCAATTACTTTTTCCAATTGCATAGGAGCAAATAGATGGTGCTAATGTGCACCCCTGGAGAACCATTGTGCAACTGGGAGAAAGGAACTACCATTGGCCTACAAAACTCTAGCATAAATATGCTCGCAGAGTGTAAAGCTTCACCAGTATCAAATAGTAATTTGGTTTGTGTCTTCGAAACTCTGTCATCACAAGAAAATGGACTCACTAAATGTGGTTTAGTATTTCTTATTGTTCAGGAAAGAAGCAAACAATTCTTTCACAAACATACAGTTTAAAATGCAAGGGGAAGATGTTTTGGCTTACATGTCCCATTAGTCTTATCAAGATTACCATAGAAAAGTGTGGGTTAGACCTGAAGTCCAAAACATCTACAGGGGCAAAGGTTACCTAGCCTAGCTTTGGAACACTAAGAAAAAAATGGATAAAGATGATTTTAGGCCAATGATGGCCCCTAGGAGTGCTGGATTGGGGCTGCGGCAACCACACGTTGTAGCCCCAAACTTCCTTTTTGGCACTCCAAAAAGAGCTGGCAAATGCTGCTCCTTTTGGGGGACAGTAAAAAGCTACCCTTAGAGCTGCTGCTGTGGCTCTTTTGCGCCTCTTTGGCACAGTGTGTGCATGCTGCAACAACAGGATGCCCTGACACTGTGCAATGTGATCGGGTGCGCAGTGTGATGGCAGCATGACAGTGGTGTCAGGACGGAGTTGGGATGGCTGGCATGCAGTTGCCCTGCCCCAACTCCACCCCCAGCCCAATAATAATAATACATTTTATTTATAGCCTACCTCTCCCTGAGGATTGAGGCAGGTTACAACAAATAGGAATAACAATAAAATAGAATATACAACTAAAACTAGATTTCCAAATAACCCTTACCCCAACCCACGCCCAATCATAAAAAAGAAAAAGAAGCAAACTAAAAACAATAACAACATAAAATGAATAGCAATATAAATTAAAAGCAAAAGAAATAACAAATTAGCTAAAATTAAAGGTAGTTAGAGACGAGACATTATCTTTTGGGGGGTAGATGGGGATATCAATATCAGTGGAGTGGAGGCTAATCTGGAAAGGCCTGCTGGAAGAGATCCATCTTAACAGCCTTTTTAAAGGCTTCTAGAGTGGTAATGTGACGGATCTCCTCTGGCAGGCCGTTCCATAACCCAATAGCAGCAGATGAAAGGGCCTTCTGGGTTAACATAACCAATCTGGTCTTCTTAGGCTGCAGTAAATTCTTCCCAAAGGACCTAAGTGTGTGGGGTGGATTATATGGAGGAAGGTGCTCCCACAAGTAGTCTGGACCTAGGTCATGTAGGGCTTTAAAGGTCATAACCAACACCTTGTACTTTAGGCTGGTCTCCCTTTATTTCTTTTCCAGTGATTTTTGATAGTTGGCAATGGAGTAGATCAAACTCTGTGCAAGACCAAGTTTTATTCTAGCCTTAATATCCCAGTATCATCCATCAAAGTTAATGGATAATATTCAGAAAACAGTGATGGGGCTTTTTGAAAAGGACAGGGATCTTCCAACACACATGCACATACACAAAGAGAGAGAGAGCGAGAGAGAGCAAGTGAACAGACATTCGAGATTTGTTTACTGGAAAAGAAGGATAGAAATATAGTAGCTATAATGTTTAATTTCCAATATATCTAACCTACATTTGATTTTATCATCTATCTCCAATCTCATAAATATTCCAAGCTGCTGACTAAATACTATAACAAATCTGCATGGTGTTGGGTTTTAATTTGTTCTATTTTGATTATTTCTACCATTTTGGTAGTGGGTGGTTTCTAAAACATTCCTCATTGTAATTAACTAAATATGTAAATAAATATTCTCTGGTCATGATCACATTCCATCATATATAAGCATAAGTAAACTATAACAAATAATACAAATACACTTGCTGGTGCTTCAGATATGGACAGCAAGATATCTTACTGTAATAAAAATATAATAAAATCTACAAACAATGATACCATTATGGCAAACCAAAATGCAATAGGTATCACTCTTTTGTGGATTTTGAATTTTAATGTATTTTTCTGCATGGTCAACAAGACTACCCCTGAATATGTTTACAGTAAGAAATGGTTTAACTATGTAAGAATGTCAAACATAAGAATTCCACATAAGTTCATTGCTAATGATTCAAAAGAACAAAGTTCATGATCTACAACCCACTTAAACACACTAGTCATTGTTATTGTTATTGGAACCATGGAAGATTCATCAGAATTATATGTAGATCAATGGGATGTGCTATAGAAATGGGATTGCAACCTTACTGCACAATGATATACATGTCTATATTGAATTCAATGGATTTTATTCCAAGTGAATTGGTACATGTTGCAGTCCTAGACTATGGAGATTATTGCAGTGCTAATTAAGATGGATTACCTGAGCTGGCTTAAAATTTAAAAAGAGTGGCATCCTGATGTTATCACAAGGATTTTGCCACTGAAATCACTGCCATTTCCTCAAGCTGGAAAACTCCTGGCTTTGACAGAAGCTGTGCTGAGGGATTTTATTCAGTTTAAAGCCAACAGTTTTAGATTTACCATTTAGTACTAGATTGACTATTGAGGACATACCTTAAACTAAGGAGGATATGCTAAAGCATTTGTGGGTTTTATCCCTTCCTTTATGTAAACAAACAAAGGAACAGATGTTGTTGTGTGCCTCCAAGTCATTTTTACTTTTATCATAGTCCAATGCTCAAACTACTATGCTATGCTGGCTTGATACAGATACACAATACAATTGGAGGGGTATGACACATAAATTTTTGAATTATATGGAGAGACAGAAGCTCGGTATGGTATTATCCTTCTCTAATACTATCAGCATTCAATCAGTATAGATTGAACCATTCAGATTTTCAAAGTCAGTCTTATATTCCCTGTGCATTCAACCATGTTAGTGCTGAATTAGAATTTCTACCTTGTTTTTTTTCTGAAAAAAACTTCCAGTGTAATACATACATGCAGTGGCATCCCTGCACCTAGTGTAGCTGGTGCAGGAGGCAGGGTTTCTGTGGGCAGGGCTTCTAGGGCAGTGTGTGTGACCTCCCTCAGTGCCACTCCATCCTTCTTCTCATAAGGAAAATGAGGGGACAGCATAGAAGGAGGATCCCCCTAGTGATACCACTGCCTATATGGCAGGCAGGTAGGTATTGTACAGCATGTTCTTTATGTGTTAGGAGCATAATGAATGCACAATGAATGTGCAAATAGGGAAGAAGGGAGGATTTGCTAGTTCTGGATTCTTCGTTGTGATAGAAAATCAAAGATATATACCCATTTTCTTAATCTTAAATCTATCAATTGGATAAATTTATTACTATTAATTCCTTTCCCATCCCCACATTACATACTGAAGATAAAGGCATCCCAGGGTACATTATGAACTTAAGGCCAGAGCAGATGGACGGAAAAAAGTGCTCAATCCCGTGGGTTTTTTCTTCTTCTTCAAAAGTGGGTTGAAACCCTGTTGTCCACACAGCCCGCTCTCAAGACAGGCTGAATGCCTATGGGGAAACTGCATAGTGTGGTGTCAAGCCACACTTCTGGGTAATATTTTTTTTGTTGCCTCCCCACCATGCATGCACAACATCACACAAACACACTACCTGCAACCTCCAGGTACCTCCCACATCCCACTCAGATGCCATCCCATTGCATGGCTGCCCCTTTGATTTGCCACACAATCACACATGTGATGCTCTGCCAGTACAGGGCATTGAGGCATTGGTGTGTGAGTGATACATTGGCAAAATACAATCATGGAGCACCCCCATACATGCCCCCTTCACCCCATGCCCCTTTGTTGGACTGTCTGGTTTGTGTATGTTGTAAATACATCCATTGGAGTTGTTGTACTTCCACTTTATTTGCTTTGCCAGAGCCCTGTACTGGTGCCAGACTGTTTATCTGCAGGAGCAAAGATGAACATTTTCCAGGCTAAGCTGGAGTATCCTGGTTTCTTTTTGCTTTGGTTTTTAGCCCTGTAGTATTTTTGCTTTCCACCTGCTTTTAAGGCATGCATCATGTAAATGCCCTGCCTTCACAGCAGCTGGAAGTAGCTTTATTTTGCCCATCTGTTTCACTCCTCAAATAATTAGGACCATCCTGAATGTTCCCTATGATTTTGTTCATTCTATTTCTAACAAACAAACAAAATCTATCAACAAATGTAGAAAGAAAAAAAACAATGTCCCACAGACATGAAATGCTCAATATACATTCTAATCCTCACAAAAGTGGACCCCAGGGATTGTAGTAACCACTGGAATATGCAACTGATCTTCTTTGCAAGTATAGTGATGTTCAAGGCTCTACAGCAAAGACATCTCCCATTGTGGGAATGAGAAATGCCAGTGGTCCATGATGGGTTCAGGGTGTGAAAAGGCACAAGGAATTATATTGTAAACATGGATTGGATAATGGACCATACCAAAGAATTTCAGAAGGATAGCCACTTATATTTTTGCAAAATCTTTGTTTATATGGATCATGAGAAATCTTTTTTTCTTTTTCTTTTTTTTTTGTAAAATTAATGGCTGCTCCATGACCTTTGATTTTCCTTATAATTTATGTTATGGAATAGAGATTTTGAAAAGTGGATGACAGGAAGAAAACCAAGTAATCTGAAATATGGTGTTGTAAAAGAGTTCTGTGGATAGCATGGACCACAATAAATGGGCCCAGGAGCAAATCAAGTCTGACGTCTCACTAGAAGCCAAAATAACTAAACCGAGTCTATCATACTGTGTACATATCATAAGACAACATAACTCACTGGTAATGAACATAATGGTCACTACATAATAATGGTTGTCAGTGTAAGGATAGATGACTGGCACTAAATGACAATATTGCTGCATAACCGAGTCCCAGGATGAGGGAGCAATGTAAATAATAGGCAGACATTTTTACAGGGAGTACCATTTTTTTTTTAAAAAAAAATGCACTTTATACAGCTGAAAATCCTTTTTAGACAATTGTAAGCATCTTCAACACACCATGAGATATAATTAAAGTTAAGCCAGACCTTCTTTGCTTCTTTTGTTATCCACGTTAAAAACTCATAAGCATCCATTTTGTCTCACAGTTATTAAGCATAAGCCTGTTACAATATGATTCCTTACAGAGAAAACCTATGATTAAAGCCTTTTCCCTCTTTAATAGGATCAATGCATCACTTACATTGCCAAGGTTATAATTAGTTTATCCTCAATCACTGAGATACTATAATTTCACTAAGGGATTTTTTTAAAAAAAAAGTTGTGTGTGCCAAGATAAAAATATATATGCTCAGTTTGATAAGAGATTGTCACTGAAAATAATAATCCCACCACTGCCATTTATGTAATCATAGTGGCTCGGAGCCCCCAAATTTGCCACTATTTCATGGTAATTGAAATATTGTAATCAACATTGCTGACAGTATATATTCCAATGTTTTCATGTATCATTTTTCATCAAAATGGGTATTATTTCTTTACCTTTCCTTAACCCCTCACCAAACTCTATTTCATAAAAGTGAGATGTTACAAATTCCTGAAATTCTGATGCAACAACATCTCTCTCTCTTTTTGATGAAATTACTGACCACTGTAACGTATTCATTTTCAAATATGCTTCAAGTGAAAATGTGTACTCCTAGTTCTGCCCCAGAGGTATCACCATAGTTTGAAAAGCAAGCTGATTATTTTTTCAACATGAGTGTCAATAGGGCTGGCCAAAGATATTTTGCTGCCTAAGGCAGAACAGCAAATTGTCCATCTCTCCCCCCTCCCTTGAAATGTACACACACACAAGGGCATAGTTTCAAAAAACAACCAAGTTATTTTAAAGCATGAGGAAGAAAATCCCACAAGCATTTCTACCTCCCTGGCAGTAAAGAGACAAAAAACAATAAATTAAATAGCAATTTGCTGCCTTTACATGACACCCAAAATCTACTGCCTGAGGTAGCTATCTCACTCTGTGTTTAATGGCCCTGAATTCCAGCATTCATAATTTTCAGTATGATCCCACCATCATACCATGAATTTTATATTTGCTAGTGCTTCAAGAAAATTACTCCAAGTTAACTATGGCGAGGGAGAGCTAGATTACTCTGCAAGTCTAAAATAAGAAAGCACCCTTCGGTATTCATGCATTCATGCATTGCAAAACTGAGGCTGAATCTGCACAGCAGAAGTAACCCAGTTTGACACCACTGTATGCCATGGCTCAATGCTATGAAATTCTGGGAACTGTAGTTTGTTGTGGCACCAGAGCAGAACTGTGGAACAAACTACAGTTCCCAGAATTTCATAGCATTGAGCCATGGCAGTTAAAATGGTGTCAAACCAGATTATTTCTTCCATGTGGATGCAGCCTAAGATAAATTCTCATGTTCTTGAGGCAAAGCAAGTCCCTTCAAGCCAACATGGAAGCTGGGAAAGCCTTCTAGGCATTGAGAAGAAATATACCACACATACTTCCTGACAAACTCCTTTACAGTGAGTGCAACCTTAAAGTATACTTCAACATCTTTTGTGGGCTTTACAAAAACCAAGCAAACAAAACAACAGAAACATTTAATTAATTCTTCTTCTTCTTCTTCTTCTTCTTCTAGCATGTTAAAATAGTTGGTATGACACTGGAAACTGAATGTCACTGAATTAGGTCAACAAGCATAAATGAAGTGAGGGGAAATGTTCCTGGTATTCTGAATGGTCCACTTTAGTTCCAGTTTAGAACAACAGAAACTATCTACTTTATCACACAGGGAAAATCCCGTACATAATCCCGAAAGTAAAAAGAAGTGGATTTTGACTACTTTCTGTTCAGTTAAACACAGTTTAATATTGATGTGTTTGGAAATCTACCTGCTTTTGTGGGTTTTCCCCACCTTTTAAATCCCGTTTCTGCATGGGATTTTCCCTGTGTGATAAAGTCCTATGAGAAGCATCACCTTCCTTTCTACACTTTCTGGATACAGGCACTCTGGGAGTTAAAAGGATATTACAGTCAAAGGGCTTGGTTCTATTTTCTTTCCTCCCAAAAAGGACCAAAAACGCTAAATTGTCTTTTCAAATGCAAAACATCAGTTTCCATTGTCTTTGCCTCTTTCAACTTTCCAGTCTGCTTCAAAGCAATAGATTGTTTCCCTTCCTTTTCTGCCATCCTTTAATGCAATAAAGTAAATTTTGACACATTTTCCATTGTGAATATGGAGATTCTGAGAAAGATAGAGAAAAGATTAGACAGCATAACCAAATGATCAGCATAGATTTCCTATGAGAGATTGTAAGAATTACATTTCTGGACTACAGCTCCCAGAATTCTCTAGCCAGAATTGTAATCTTTTAAAAAGGTATTTTTTAAGCTCTGCCTATTTGGAAAGTACAAAACATTTAGATCTTGTACAGTGGGCCCTTGGTGTCCACTGGAGTTTGGTTCCAGGAACCCTGTGAATACCAACATTCATGGATATGCAAGTCCCATTACATACAGTGGGTAGGAAAATGGTCTCTCTTATTTAAAATGGGAAAATCAAAGTTTGCTTTTGGGGATTTTTTTTTGGGGGGGGGGCTATTTTTTTTTTCTTTTGCTTTTTTTTTTGTTTGTTTATTTTTTCATTATTTATAAAAAGTCATACAGCAACAAACAAACAAAAACATAATTACAAGATATTAAACATAAACATATAACATATTACACACATTGCCACATTAAAAACATTACAAACAGAACTTCCTGTTAACCACTCTCTTATTAATTCATATATCTTTTCTTAACTTTTCTGCTTATCAGCTTTTAACTTAATCCTTACATGTCTATTTTCAAGCCATCAATGATTGAATCTGTGGATTCAGAATCTAAGATCTGGCTATAGTTTGGAAAAGAGACCATGGGGGTGGGAGGGTTGTGAGGTGGTATAATGGAATTAATATTATGGATAATGTGGAAGTATAGACTTGGGTTTTTTTTTGTTTTGTTTGTTTTTTAAAAACTAGGAAGATCATTTTTGCTAACACTTTGAACAGTGTCACAATGTACCCCACCTTCACTTCCCCCTTTAAAAAAAGTCCCACTAGGTCTAAAAATTAATGACTTTCATTTACCATGCTCTCCTAGGAAAGCATTGTGATCATCTATCTGAATAATTCTGTTCTCTTTCAAAATCTTTGGCATCAGTGGCATAGTATTGAACTACTCAGTCAAATCCGAATGGCCACATAGCAAGGTGGCATAGTTGTATCATTCCATGATCCCTGACTGGCTGGAAGTGCTCAAAGAAGTGTTCCAGCACTATTTTAGATTTTTAAAATGTGCCTACATGAAATAGTATATTGAAATGGCAAAATGCTTTTTGGAATGTGTGTGTGTGTGTGTGTGTGTGTGTGTGTGTGTATGAATATTTTCAAGCCATGGATTCTTGAATCTGTGGATGATATGGACATGTAGGAACAACAACAGAGAAAGCATGACAGCAGGCTTAAGAACTGACAAAAAGAAGGACTTCTTCATGTGTAAACTTCGTAATTTACAAAGTCACTATCATAATATATGCTGATTAGTACTAAATGTAAAGATCTGTAAAGAAAGCAAGACAAGTTCATGGAGGGTTGGTGTATCAATTACTAGTAACTAGGATAACTAATTGGAGTCTCCTTGTACAAAGGCCATATAGCTCTGAACACTGCATACTGGGAACAAACAAGGTAAGTCACCTTCATGCCCAGGTCATTAATTTCATGAGAATCTTTCTGGCTGCTGATGGAAACCAAATAACAATTCTTGCATGCTGCAATGTGCATTATCTCTACATAAGGTTTACTGACTTTTTTCTTTTAATGACGGATTAACTTTAACCTCAGCTAAAGTGGTAAAAGTCCAACTTGTGAATTACCTTGTTTGTTCCCAGTATGCAGTGTTCAGAGCTATATGGCCTTTGTACAAGGAGACTCCAATTAGTTATCCTAGTTAATAGTAACTGATAATTTAAACAAAAGGTTTGTTTCTCTCTTGTTGAGAACATTGCAAAACATATGAAACACCATGAAACACCACATACAGATTGTGACTGACCATGGCATGAAATAGTATTGTGGCTCTTCAGGTTCTAAAATGTGCCCCCAACTAAATCCTTTGCCAACAAAATCCTTTGCCTAGTGTTCCAGGCAAATTTAAGGAAAGTATGGGAGGGGGAGGGGGACTGTATACTTTAGACACATGCCTACCACCAATCCACACACACACACACCCAGACAACTTTCAGACATGATGGGCCAGAGGCATCCACTGGGGTTTGGTTACAGGACACCTCCCCCCATGGATTCCAAAATCCATGGATGCTCGAGTCCCATTAAATACAAGGGTGTCATGAAATAGTGTATTGAAATGGCTTTTTGGAATGTATGTGTATGTGTATGTTGTGTGTGTATGTGTGTGTGTGTGTGTATGTTGTGTGTGTGTGTGTGTGTGTGTGTGTGTATATATATATATATATATGAATATAAAGAATCTGTGAATACAGAAGGCTGACTGTATTGGTGCATTCAGCACAAAAGTCTGAAGGGTGTTTCTGCATGCATTCAACTGAATACCCTTCTAAGGCCATCAACTGCTAGTAAATAGGATAACTGATAGACGTTCCCATGTCCAGAGGCAATCTACCTCTGAAGATTGCTTACTAGTATTTTTTACCAATTTAACTGTATATATTTCTAAGCCTCTGTGAAATCGAGGTTCTTGATCAGGCAGATAATTCTAAGTCTTTCTGCTCTATGTGCACAGAAGTCCAGTTCATGCACAAACATTTTAATGCAGTATATGTTCTGTATTTTATCCTTACTAGTATATTTTTAATTTATCTTATTTTGTTTTAAATTGGTAGTGTTTTAAAATAGCAGCTTATTGATTGTTTTAATCTTGTGATCAATTGGGTTTTAGTTGTATCCTGTTTTAACTTTGTTGTAAGCCTCTTGAGTCTTATGTCTTGAGAAGAATGTGAAATATGATTTTTAATAAATAAATAAATAAATAAATAAAGGTCTGACCAGTCTTCCATGGGGAATGAAGATGATGGAGGTGAGGCCAGAGGTTTGAAGGTCCAGAAAAGAAATGGGTTTTAAAAACCCCAAAATAAACTTTTTTACCTGAAGCTTTTTTTCCAGTTTTTTAAAAACTGTTATTGTTATTTTTTAGAATTATGTATTTAGAACAATGTATTAATAATTTATTCCTCTTTCCCATTATTTCTAAAATTTATGTATCAGGTATGCATTTGTACAAGTAAGCCTATGCATAGTATCTCACATCATTATATTTCCTGGTTTAGCTTCCTTTTCCTAGTCCTTTTTATGTGAGTGAGTTTTTCATGCTTGCTTGGCATTATGACTAGGGGAGACAAAATGTTTTTCTTTATTTTACTAACATTGTTCCCCCTCCCCCTATTTTTAATGCTTTTTAATGGTGTGCTCCTCATAAATTGGAAAAAGAAGCAGAAAGGTTCATGTGCCCCTTATTGTTCAGTATCTTATAGCTGTATTTTTGACAATAATATATTTTAAAAGTAAATTCAATTTATAATTGTTTCCTGGAAAAAATTGTAAATTTAATATATCACACATTATGTCAAGCTAAGTTATATGCAGTGTGTTTTATGTCCTTGAAGTAACATAGTGATTTTGCATTAGTAAAAGGTGCAAATATTGCAATTATTTTTTAAAAATATCTATGAATCTGACACTTAAAAAGAAGTCAGAAAACTGTCCCTTCTCCAGGTTAAAATCTTCCTGAAATTTTGCATCTCCAGGTAAGATTAACCTAATGTGACTCAATTTTTCTACATTATACAATCATTTTTAACACCTGAAGGCAGGCTTAGGTGGTGAATGCATTTCAGTCATGGCAAAATTCACACTATTTCAGAGTCAATTTACACATTAGAAAATTCCAAGAATATATTTAGCAAGAAATTGCAGATGATCCTGCATCCTGCTTGCTGTGTCCATGCATTTATATTTTTGTATAGCCACACAAAATATAACATGTAAAGCAACACCTTCATATTAGCAACAATAGGGTTATCATTATTTTTACACATTTCCTTTGATTAGAAGTATCCCTCAAAACAAATCTGAGTACATGCAGAAAAAAAGATGTGATCATGTCTGTTTTTCTTTTGGGCGACAACAGTGGAAAGGTAATATAAACAGAGAATAATTAATTATTTAAAGTAAAAAAATATTAAGTGAAATTCTAGGGTATAATCAGAACCATATAGTGACAAAGATTGCTGTGAATTGAATGCTTCTATATAAACCCTTGTACCACAAAAAAAAAAGGCCCTATACCATGTTACTGACCAAGATGAATACAGCCTATGAGCTTCGGACTTTGACATTCAAGAACCCCTTTCCCTATAGTGTTGGCCCTTCATATACCCAAGTTTCTAATTAAATCAACTTCTGATTGAAAATATTCAGGGGTGGGGGGACCCAGAAGCTTACTGTGGGTGGAGGTGCTACCTCCTTCTCCACCTTGGTTATGGGTTCACCTCCACCAGGTCCCTCTACTCCAGTAGCAGAGTATCTCTGACCTCCTTTGTCTCCAGGAATGAGACACCCTAATCTGATGGGGCTTTTGTTGGCTATGGATAGACTTGTGCTGTGTAGGGGGCTTCCATCCTTCTGTCCTGCGTTTGAGTGATCCCACCACTTATATGTGTGTCTTTGGCAGGGTGCTTGGGAAAATATCTCGGTACTTGATTCCCCTTCCCCCACCTAGTTCCTGCTGCTCTTTGCTGCCTGACTGTTGAATAAGGTGGAGAGGGGCTGGCCATACTACACCATTTAATATAAAGGACTTGATGATTTGTGGATTTTGGTATCCGTGAAGGGGTCCTAGAACCAATCTCCTGTGGATGCTGGGGACTGACTGGATATAGCTGTGTAAAGCTGATATCTACTGGAAGGGTTCTCTTCTGTGTCCTGCCAATGGAGGTAATACAGTATGTGGGGGATGTAGGAGATGAATGTCTTTCCAATGACTCCCCATTTATGAAATATTGTCCCTTGGCAACCAAGTTAAGATATTCTGACACTAAGTTAAAACTTGGCTTTTTATTAATACTTTTAGGGACAAATGAGTTCATCCAAATCTGTGTACATGCATGGTTTTAGGGTAGTTTAACTTAAAAAAAATTCAATTGTTTAATATGCTGTTAAAATATTTATATTATTTATATTTCTTTAAAAATGTGCAAGCATGTAAATTGACAATACAGGATGGGAAATAATAACGTTGTTGTTTGTTGTTGCTGCTGCATGCCTGAAGGTCTCCAGGATGTTTGGTTGCCTAATGTGAGACCTGAAGAACCCTTTATTCCTTACCAAGTCCACCATCATTAATGAGTCTTCATGCAACATCCATTTTGGTGATCTATTCCTCTCCTCAAACATGTTGCTGCTGCATTCTGTTTCATGGCAGAGGCATCCCTGCCTTCCAGGTGTCTGATACTTGAATTCTCTTCCCAAGCCCACTCATATTTAGTGATCCAAGAGGACTACATAAAGCATAGGAATATACTGTGTGGTCTGTTTGTATATAGATGAATGGTAACATTTCACAGTAGTATCTCATCCTGTGATCTCCAGAGGAACGCTGAAAACTATATCATTAGTGTCCTGAAAGGTGGAGGGAGTTGTTATATTTCATCTGTTTATATCAATTTTACATGTGGTTTCACAGAGCGAAAGCAATGTAAACATTTAAAGAGTTCCAAGGGATGTTAAATTGATTTTGATAAAATATGAGACACTTCTCAGGGTATCACACCTCACTGGTATCATTGGCTGATTGGCTGATTCAACATGTAATTAGCCCAGGACTGTTGACATTATACTAGCATTGCATCTGCATTAGTCTTGCTGCAGTGCTTCTAGATATATTGATTAAAATATGTTTGGAGTTGCTCTGTAAGATTTTTGAAATTAGGAAATGAAATAGTCAGTTCTAGTATGGCCCAGAACTCTTTTTATAAATCTTGAAAAGCCTCACTGATATTTAAGCTTTAAATCCAACCACACTTTTTAAAATGATTCTATTATTCAGCTACCATATCTACTATTTCATAGTTCTCACAGATACAGTTCAACATAAATTTAAAACTAAAGGTCAAGGGAAAAACATATAGCTCTCCCTTCCATGGGGAGGTGAAGGCCTATTCAATCATGTGAGCCTCCAACTGCAGTTTTTAGAGATAATCCCACTCTCAGGGATACCTTCTCAGTGACAACTAGGATTTCTCAGCATCATTGTTGTTGTTGTTGTTGTTGTTGTTGTTGTTGTTGTTGTTGTGTTCCTTCAAGTAGTTTCTGACTTATGGTGACCCTAAGGAGAACCTATCATGAGATTTTACTGGCAAAACTTGTTCAAGGTTGTCTTTGCCTTCCTCTGAGCTGAGAGTCTGACTTGCCCAAGGTCACCCAGTGGGTTTCCATATCCAAGTGAGGTTTCAAACCCTGGTTTCCAAAGTAGCAGTACAATGCTCAAACCACTACACCAAGCTGTCTCTCCTTAATCTTCCTACTTATGCCAGTATGGAACAATGATGTATTTAGATTGCCATAGGTAAGAAAAATAAACCTGCTCAGTGCCTGGAAGGATTAATGCCTTGGGAATCCATTTAAATTACTCTATGTTTTTTGTTGGAAGTGAAATTTAAGTGTAATAAATATTAATCAACACGCCAAAATGCAGCTCACATATTCAATGCAAAGAGGCATTAACAGTTTACACTCTTTATCCCTCAGCTGTAATGTCCCAACATATTAGGTTACAAGCGCCCAAAGCAGCAGATCATTGTGAGCAGAACAATGCAATTTGCTCAATAAAAACTTAATAGTTTCAACATGAGGGAAGCTTCTAGCATTGACTTTAGGAAATATTAGAACAGGAATGGCTTGTGCCCACCACATCAATGCAAACCTAACTATTTTATGCTGAATTAACAGAAATGATACAGGCTTGATTCAACAGCTGTTGGGACCAGCAGGATTCTTTGGCCTCATACAAAGACATTCTGCCACCACATCCCAGACAGATGCAGCTCAAACAAATGCAGTGCATACATTCTGCCTAAAGTACTCTAATCAAATGTTAACCATAATTAATGATATTGACATTTAATTTTTCACTTTCTCTGTGTGAACATGTATCTTTTGCAATGGCAAGATACTGAAACTAGAGACAACTAAGACAATTCAATAAAGCTTAATTCATATGTCAGGAAAAGTATTTTTTTAAGAACTAAAAGAGTAAAGACCAAATCCACATGCAGTATCCCATCTGTAGAGAATACATTCCAAAATCCCGAAACTGCACATTTTACCAAACCCTGTACTAGCAATGTTTTCAGACCATGATTGACCACCTAAGTGAAACCATGGAAAGCTATGCAGCAGATAAAGGTGAACTATGTATCTGTACTATGAAGTCTGAGTTTTCTGGTTGACGTTTTGGATTGATGATAACATATTTCCATTTTCAGGACAAATAACTACATGAACATGTACATGTAACCCCTTCCCACTACTTCCCACACTATCTCCTGCTCTGTGTTCACTCCACTTCTAGTAGCACTCAGCATTGCTGTGACTGAGATTATATTGTGCCTCTATGCTGTCACCACAACCTAGATACTGATGATGAGTGAGTGGCAACAATGCTAGGCAGTAGTTAGTCCTGCCAAGAACAGGCCTTTCCACAAGGGTTGGTAGCTATCAGTTCTCACAAGTGCTATTACTGTTACCTGGAGGCCTCTGACCTTTCCACAACACTCCATGAATTGGACAGCAGATCCACTTAAGTCTGTCCAGAGGGAAGGGTCATGAATACTTTCACATCTAAAACATGGTAGAAATGTTAATTTTTCTGAGACACTACAGCCCTAGCAATGCTGATTTTTAATGAGCAAAGTAATAGTAGCCTGTTCAGCATTGGAAGGGGTCATCTCATCAGCCCTGTGGTCTATGCTAGTCTGCTAGTACAGATAGTTCTTAAAGCATCAGGTTCCTCCCCTTCATATCTTAGTTAATTAGGAGCTCGACATCTGCTTAAGTCATTACTGTATCCTCATCTGTATAATCAGTACCCTCCAGCTGCCCTGCGATTGAAAATTCACAGTCAACATTTCACTGCTCCCTTCAGTGCTTTGGGGGCACAGATCAGCAGCTCACTCTTCCTGCTTTGATGTGTGTGCTCTGTGCCAACAACTCCAAAAGATGCAGGTCTAATGAATTGGCTTTAATGGTCCTCTTACCCACTTAAATGGCTTTGTTTTAATTGGTTGTGCTACCCTATGTCCAGAACTACACTGAAAAGTTCATGGCATACATGCTAATGGTCCCTTTCTAATTACTGCATAATGTACAAAGGTCTGACAGAGCAATTTCAGAGGGTAGGCTCTATCATTAGTAATTCTCTTTATATTTAATTTGACAAAATTGCTATAATCTTGCAAAATGAATGTAACTAAAACTATTTATATCCCAAACAATTTATATATATAACTGTAGTTTCACTAGATATATATTTTGTCATTAAAAAAAAAAAAAAAAAAAAAGATTAGTTCCCCCCTTTTCTCAATTTAGCCATAAGCAGCTGCAAACTCAGCTCTCATACACTCCCCTAAGTGTACTTAACTTTCATAGATCACTTCTCTGGGGCTGAACTGTACTGATTTTCTACCTTCATTTACTGGATGAAAAGAGTAATATCTATACAATTTACCAGAAAACATACACACAGGGTCCCATCGAGAAGTAAAGAGAATAAGCAGGCAAACAGTCAGGTGAACTGGAACCATTGTCTCCATTATACTTTTTTTTTTTTTTTTGCACAATTTTTGCTGTTCTTACAACTTTATTCAGTGATGTCATTGATAGCTACTAGTGCAAAATGATGGAACTTGCCTTCCAACAGAAAGAAGCCACAAGAAATGTATCACCTTTATTCTGAATGCACTACACTCTTGTCTATTTGCAAATGTCTTAGAACCTTCTACATATCTTTGGGAACAGCTCAACACATATGTGTTTATTCTGTTACATTAAGATTTCTTCTGAAGGACATTAATTTAAATGAATGGGTTTGCTGTATATATGTTTTTCACAGTGTTATTGTTAAATAAATTTAACATATATTAATTGAGATCATTGGTCTATCCTAGTATGTCTTAAGGATATAATTCTTCATTACTTTTTTTTTCTTTGAAGGAAAAAATGAGTAATTTTATTAATTTTCTTCCTATTGCAAGAAAGTCTTTGGAAACCTGCCTTTGAAGCCTGTTCACAATTCTAGACATATTCTGCACAAAATGTGTGTATTTTTGTTTTCACAAAAGACAGCAATGAAACTATTTATGTGCAGGAAATAGAGGCCGAAAACAGATGGCCCAAAAGAAGCACTTTCAGTCTGCTTTGGGGGCATGGTGTTTAGATTATGAATGCACCCCAAGCTGCTAGAAACCATGCTAAGGGGGGAGGGAAAGCCGGACTAAAAAGAAGCTGGAAAAAATTGCTCCTTCCAGAAAAGTGTGCATCTCCAACCTTGCATATAAATGCCCTGACATAAGACCAGTCCCAAAGGACCACTCCATCCTTATCCTAACCCTAAAGCAGCATATAAATGCACCAGTGTAGGTGTGCATTTAAAAAGGATGGAGCCAGTGGTCAGGGAGGCAATACAAAAAAGGGAATATCTCTAGTGACTATACATACAACAGACAGAAACCAAAGAGTCCAAGGATGTTATCACATGGGGGGGGGGAATCTGCTGGTTAATCCACACAAATCCCAAACAGAAACTGGATTTGTGCCTCACGATTTCACACGACGTTGCACAGAAACTGGACAGAAACTGGACAGAAACTGGTGTTATCTGAGATCTTTTGAAATTCGGTAGTTTTGCGGAAATGCAATTGTGAAATTAAGTTAATTTCGCATTTACCATAATGTGAAAAGCAAATGCGCATTTGGGAGCATTTTCCTGCTTTTCCCATGGTTCCACGGCGAGCATTCCTCTATCTGCGCATGTGCAAGAAGATCATTTCTAGTACATTTATGGGCTTTCTCACTTGTGTGTGAATGTTAAATGCACTTACTGTAATTTCGCAATTAAGGTAATTATGTGTGAAAGCCATTTGTGGAATCACGGTTTATTTTCAGTTTATTTTCGGAATGCCTCATTTCCACTTTATTATCGCTTTCTGGCCCACATGTGATAACGTCCCAAGATGGGGCAAGGGCGAAGGGGAGTGAAGAGGGCATGTGGGGGGCTAGGATTGTGCATTTTCAGTGTTTTACTGGGCACACCTCTGCTCTAATGCCCAGTGGAGGGTCAACTGTGTGCATGAGAAAATAGGGCAGCCATCCAATGGGATGGCATCTAGGCAGGAGGTAGTTGCCAGTGGTGTGTTCCTGAGATGGTGTGCATGGATGGTGGGGGCAAAAGTAAAACAAACAAACAATTAAAAAAACAGCAGTATGTGGTCACACCATGTGGTCATGGCATGTAATAATAATAATAATAATAATAATAATAATAATAATAATAATAATATTTTATTCATACCCCGCCTTTAGCCAAAGTTATCAAGGCAGCTTACATTAAAAGTACAGCCCACATTTTATAACAATCATATAACCCCCCGTAAAATTACAATTAAATCAGAGTCATTTAAAAACTGACATTTACACAGGAACACAATAAAACAAAACACTAAAACAAAGGCACTGAAACATCCCCAGTTTACAGCAGGGGCAAGTTAACCCCTCAGAGATGCATATTAGAGGAAAAGGGCTCTTAATGGGGGAGGATCAAAACTAAGCTGCCTTGGGAGTGGTCAATGCGGTCAGCAGGGTCTAAGCCCTCTCTCAGAAGAGGCAGCTTTGGGCCACCCTTTCTTGCCCATCTGCTTGACCCCAGAATTTTCTACATAAAAATAATATTTCTGAAGATGAAATGCTGTTTCTGGTGCAGGAAATGCTTCCTGCTCAGCAAATTTTGTTTTCTGTGCAAATCACACATGCAAATTTTGCATCATACCCAAGCATGAAAATTCTTGTCAGTCCAAGATTCCCCATTTCAGTGCTTCACAACACTCAAAAAGCATGTTTTCAACATTTTTTTAAAAAATATATAGTTCTAACATTCTTTGCATCCCTAGTATGTCCACAAGGACTGATAGTGGTTCTCCAGAGCCTTCAGTTAAAGGTTCTTGCAACTCTAATCCTGATGTTACTTTTTAGCTTGAAATGAGATGAACTTGGAATCTTATACACATGAAAAATGTGCTTTCTTTCTCTCTGACCTGTGGCAGCTCAAATGTATTTTCTGGCATATAAGACTACTTTTTAACCCAGGAAAATCGTCTCTAATGTCAAGGGTCATCTTATACACCGGGTAGAGGAGGGAGAGGAAGAAGGGGTGGAGTGGTGTGAGGTGGGAGGAGGAGGAAGAGAGGAAGTCCAGGTTGGAGGAGGAGGAGGAGGAGAAAGAGGAGGAAGGGGTGGCATGGTGTGGCATAAGGCAGGAGGAGGAAGCAGCAGCGGATAAGAGGTGAACCCCTATCCTGGGGTTTTCTTGGCAAGACTGGTTCAGAAGAGGTTTGGCAATGCTTTTCACTAAGGATGAGAGTGCGTGACTTGTCCAAGTTCACCCAGTGGGTTTCATGGCAGAGTGGGGAATCAAACCCAGGTCTCCAGAATGGTAGTCCAACACTCAAATCACTACACCATGCTGACTCCTATTCCCATGTACTACCTGTGAAACAATTGCAGACTTTTTTGTTGTTCTTCTGTGTCTTTAAGTCCTTTCCGACTTATGGTGACCCTAAGGCAACCTTATCATGGGGTTTTCTTGGCATGTTTCTTCAAATGGGGGTTGCCATTACCATCCTCTGAGGCTGAGAGTATGTGACATAATCAGGGTCACTTACTTGGCCACAAATTGTACATACCCCAGAATGCATCACCTGGAATATTGGCAATCCTTTTCCCCAACACTTTTCATCCCCCCCCCCCCGGTTGGAAGAGGGGGAGTCTTATACGGCAAGTATATCCCAAACTCTATATTTTCACTGGAAAAGTTGGGGGTCGTCTTATACACCCAGTCGTCTAATACGCCGGAAAATACGGTAATTAAATACTCAAACAATAGTAATGGAATTCCTATCTATAAATTCTAGTTTCTAATGCCATTTTCTACCTGTAGCTAATTGGGAGAGAAAGAGAGTTGGCCACTCAAGAATGTTTTATGGGTAAAATGAGCCACATTCCTTTTAATGGCTGCAGCATACAAAATTTGGCATCCTTTTCCATGACCCCTCAAGATTCTCTTTTGGAGATTGGAATATTTCACATCCAGTCTCTCATGAAATAAATCTTACCCAATGCCAACTGTGCCCCACAAAGTTTTGTGATAAAAGGAATGCAGAAAAGTCTTTTCCAAGAGAGAAACATTTGAAATGAAGAGTAAGCAGAAATAAGAAAACAAGGAGAGAATCAGAGAAGGGGCCACATGGGCCATCAAATCTAACCTCCTGTAGTGCAGGATCTCCAGCTAAAGCATCCCCAGTGGTAGCTGTCCAGGCTCTTTTTGTTGATGTCTAGAGAAGGAGACCCACTATCTCTCTAGTCATTTGCCTTCATTGTTGGACTGCTCTTTCTGTCCAGAAATTCTTTCTAATGCTTAATTAAAATCTACCCTCTTGTAACTTAAAGCCATTAGACCTGGCCTTACCCTCTGTGACAGCAGAGAACAGGCCTACACTTTGCTCTCTATGACAATCTTTGAGCTATTTAAAAAGTGCAGTCATGTCACCCCAAAGTTTTCTCTTCACCAGGCTGAACATGCACAATCCCTTCAGCCTTTCCTCATGTTTTGTTCTCCATATCTGTTATCACCCTTCTTGCCCTTCTCCAAACCTGAGCCAACTTGTCTACATCCTTCTTAAAATGAGGCACCCAGAACTGAATGCATTACTCCTCATGAGGCCTGACCAGTGCAGAATATACTGGGACTATTACTTCTCTCAGCTTGGAAATTATGCTTCTATTAATACAGACTAAAATAGCGCTCATCTTCTCTGCTGAAGTATCAGCCACTGGCTCATGTTCAATTTATCACCAACAATACTCCCAAGGTCTTTTTTTCATGTAATATCGCTGTATCTTTCACTTTCAATAAATGTTCAATAAACAAAAAGAAAGAGAAAAAAACCATAATGATAGGAAAAAACCCACTACAAGCAATAAAGAAAAGAAGAAAAACAAAAGGGAGATAGGAACAAACTAAGAATTATGAATGAATAGTACAATGGCTTGTGCAGAAAGATAAAGAAAATTACTACAATGACCAATGTAGAGAAATAGAAGACAACAACAAAAAGAGAAGAAAAAGAGATCTATTTCAAGATATGGGAAATCAAGGGAAATTCAAACCAAAGACTGGGAAAATCTATAACAATAAAAATAACATAATTCAAGACCAGGAAGGAATAAAAAGACTTTGGATGCAATACACAGAAGAATTATACAAAAGAGATGAAAAAATGAATGACACATAGAACAAAAAGCCATATGAAGATGAACCCCAAATTGTAAAATGTGAGGTGGAAACTGCAATAAGAGAAATAGTGAAAAACAAATTACCAGGAACAGATGATATTACAATTGAACTGCTGCAATCCACACTGACAGAGTCAACTCTAGTGCTAACCAATATATGTCAACAGATATGGAAGACAAACCGATTGCCAACAGATTGGAAATGATCAATATACATCCCCATCCACAAAAAGGACAAGAGACTACAGCAACTATAGGAGCAAGGCACTGATCTCCCATGCAAGCAAAATCATACTCAAAATTCTGCAACATAGACTCAAATCATACATGAGAGAGAAATACCAGAGGTTCAAGAGGAATTCAGGAAAGGAAGAGACACTAGGGACCAAATTGCAAATATACGATGGCTAAAGGAGTGTACCAGGGAATCCCAAAGAAAATCAGCACATTCTTTATAGACTATAGCAAAGCCTTTGACTGCATAGATCATGAAAGCCTATGGAATGTCCTTAAAGACATGGGAGTGCCAGCACATCTGATAGTTCTGATGAGGAATCTGTACTCAGGACAAGAGGCTACTGCCAGAACAGAACACAGAGAAACAGAATGGTTCCCAATTGGCAAAAGAGTCAGACAAGGCTGCATCCCTTCACCTTATCTATTCAACTTGTATGTAGAATATATTATAAGAAAAGCAGGCTTGGACACAGAAGAAGGAGGAGTGAAAATAAGAAGAAGGAATATCACCAATCTAAAATATGCAGATGACA
Source organism: Phrynosoma blainvillii (assembly GCA_026167975.1). Lineage (NCBI taxonomy): Eukaryota > Metazoa > Chordata > Lepidosauria > Squamata > Phrynosomatidae > Phrynosoma > Phrynosoma blainvillii. Next base: position 177,334,075 of record JANUYF010000003.1, read on the forward strand.
CCATAGTACTAAAAGAAAACTTCACAGACCTGAAACACCTAAGGAGGATCAATGAAGAAAGTGCAAAGGCAGGCTTAATGTTGACCACCTTCACAAGTTCAACCTAGACAATGAAGAAATAGAAATAGTAAAAGAATTCCCATACCCGGGATCAAACATTGATAGAAATGGGGACTGCACTTTGGAAATCAGAAGAAGATTGAGGAGGGTGGCTATGAAAGAACTAGAAAAGATTCTAAAATGCAAAGATATGAAATTCAGCACAAAAGTTAGAATCATGCAAGCCATCGTATTCCCTATTACCATGTATGGATGTGAAAACTGGACAGTTAAAAAAGATGATAGGAAGAAAATTAGTTCATTTGTGATGTGGTGCTGGAGAAGAGCATTGAGGATCCCATGGACAGCCAAAAGGACAAACAAATGGGTCCTAGAGCAGAACAAGTCAGAAACCTCCCTGGAATCCAAGATGAGCAAACTGAGCCTGTTGCACTTTGGACACATCTTGAGAAGGGAGGACTCATTGGAAAAGACAATAATGCTGGGAAAGGTGGAGCGAAGTAGGAAGAGAGGAAGGCCACATGCTACATAGATGGACTGTATTAAGGAGGTCACAGGAATTAAGGGATTGCAGGAATTAAGCAGAGCGATGAAGGACAGAGGATTTTGAAGATGTCTCATCCATTGGGTCACCATGAGTTGAGATCAACTCAAGGGCAGTTAAAAATAAAATTGTTGCACCACCACCACCCATCCTATACCAGTGCATTTTGTTTTTGTTGTTATTGTTAACCTAAATAATTTTGCATTTGCTTTTATTCTTTCTGGTCAATTTTCTGGTTTTTCAAGATCCTTTTTAATTATGTTCCTTCCTTCCAATGTGTTAGTCACTCCTGCCAGTTTTGTGTCATCTGCAGACTTGATAAGGATTCCGTCCATCCTATCCCTAAGCTATTAATAAAAATGTTGAAGAGTTCTTTCCTAACTATCATCACAAATTTTCACAGGCAAGAGTCTGTGGTGCAGGCAAGGCAGAACGGGAACAGTCATGTAGTCATTTCTCTTATATACCCCATGAAAGGACAAAATGGGAGATTAATCCAGTAGGTCTCTTCCCAGAAGGTCTCCCCACAAGAAACAACTGGGACTTTCAATTGGTCATTCCCCCTTCTGGTCTTCTTGTGTTCACCAGCATTTTAAAGATTGCTGCCAAATACAGAGTCATAAATGGGGCAACCAGGATAAAAGGGGAGCCTAGTTTATTTGTGGCTGCTATTATAAGTATTTGGGGAAAGAAAAACTATCAGAGTTCAGAAATGAGTATGACATTGGCCATTTAAGAAACAATTTTTAATCTACTTAATACACAAAGATTTAGAGTAGGGTTTTGTTTTGTTTTTCATTTTTGTGCTTTTAATGACAGAACAAAGGGGAAAGCAAACCAATATATAACTTATTTCCTTTGGATTCAGATTTTTTGTTTTGTATTGTAGCAAAAATGCTCTCCCCCCTCCCCCAGTTTCCTAAATGGTTCTGAAACTCCATTGATGGGTCATACAGGAAAGGACTTTAGACTATCAGCAAGAAATATGAAATATGAAGAAAAGACAGCACTATTTTTAATTGAAATTCACCACTTTTTATTAAAAAAGTATCAACTAAAAGCTGTTAAGAATGAACTCCTAACTGTGTTTAAACGTTTTTAAATTCTTCTTTCCACCAAAGCTCTTTGCTTCTCCCTCCCACCCTTCAGGCTGATGTAATGGTTATCTTGAGTTGCAGTATGATATGTTTGTCTGGATCATCCCCAAAGTTATTCCTGGATTGTACTATGATCCAAATCCAGTAGCAAGCACAATATTTACATCTAACATCCATACTTAAAGGACTTGCAGTCCCCTCCCCAGCCAGCATTTTATTGCATTGTGCTCGGTAATGAGCATCATCTTCATTAAGTATCAATTGGCAATCAAACAAACAAGAACATCTTAAAGTACGATTCTCCAACCTGCAGGGTTCCGGTAAAAGAAATAATAAAGTGAAATATGAAGAATAAGCCTCCTCTTTTAGAGAAAGAGGTCAAATTAAAACAGGACTTAACAGCACTATGGATTAATTGGGAACCAGCTGAGAAAATTAGACCTTTGGGAGTATGATTACACCCAACACAAAGCAATTTTTACTCTCAAGTACAGGCTATGTGCTTAATGCTTTGAGTCTGGAGCTGAATTGCTGGAAAATGAATAGTTTACCATAATTATTGTCACCTACTTTGGAAAGGTCTTGAATTTGGCATTCTTTTTATTGGTATGTTTGGATAATATGCATTATTCTTTTATTATTCTTTAATAAAAATGTATTCAGTATAGAGTTAAAAGCGAATTCTGAGATCATAAAAGGCCACCATCAGGCTTAAATATGCTTCTTTTCTAGGCAATGAGTCAATTGGATCTAGTGAAGTACAGAGCCCCCTGAGAAAGTTTGCTAGCTATCAAAGCTCTTCCTGTTCCCATTAAAATTCCTTAGATATTTTGCCTGAACAGTAACCTCCAAACTCACCTTTAAATTTAATTTTAGGCAAAATTCAGTAATGCTTCCCCATGCCACTCTCTCCCTCTCTGTCCATCTCTCTATATGTGGAAAAATGATTCCTCCTGCACCCATGGCTACTCTTGACAACAGTTTTAATGCAAATTATATGACTAAATTTACGTGAACATAATTTGACCTGTATAGCCCATAAAAATACCCTTCATATTAGGAGTTCATATGCAGATGAACTGGAATGGTATTTTAATAATGATTTTTTGTTGTTGTTCTTTGCTGCATTAGTACCTAAGAATATTATTTTACTATAGTAAAAACCAACAATATCTGTTTTGAAAATATTAATGCATTGGAAGCATTGAATATAATCATTGCCTGGTAAACAGTGTGAAATTATCCTTTGTAGCATACACAGATTAGAGAGAGTTCAGGTCTGTTTTGCTACACAAAACATATCCAGTCTGTGGAAGAAGTTAAAAGAAAACTATGATGAATTGTGATGTGGCACTTGAACTCTGAAAACTGTACGTTGCTAATTTACTGTCAATATTGCCAAGTATTTCATAATTATAGAACATACAGATGGGGTCCCTAGCTATGTATTGTATCTCCATCTATATGTATGGAAGGATCTTCTCATTCTTTGTGCATTTGTACATACAGGGCTCTTCACAGATGTTCTCCTGGACATGTATGGATTGGAAAGTAATTCGTTAATATGTTTGAGGGAAGAGGGTTAATTTCCAACCCACAAATGTGCCCATATGTAAAGAATCATTAACGTGTTTGAGGGCTAGAAAAGGGCTAATATAATTTGTATTTACAATAGGACATGCATCTTTGCATAAGACTCCATCCTTGATGACAAGTCTCTGAGGTGCTTTGGGTGTTCTCATTAAATGGATTTTTTGTAGGGAGGGTTGGGCAAATTATTCAAGATATAAGTTATCTACTTCCAGAGTTGCATCTTATGGGACATTGGACAGTTCTATTTCCCCCTCTAGTGAAACTGTGTAATAAAATAGTATATTAGGCTGATGGGCACTTAGGTTTTTCCTCATGTTTTCATATTGTTTATTGATATATACCCTCCTCTAGGACTGGAAGGAGAAAATAAAATTCAAGTAATACTTCTAAATAAGTCAAAGGAAGCATGGTGTAGCAGTTTGAGAGCTCGAATGGGAAGGTGGGACACCTGGGTTTGAATTCCCACTTGGCCAGAGAAACCTATTAGGTGACCTTGGACAAGTCACACTCTCTCAGCTCAGCGAAAGGCAATGGCAAATCTCTTCTGAACAAATTCTGCCAAAAAAATCCCAAGATAAGTTTGCCTTAGGGTTGTCATAAGTCAGATGACCTGAAGACACACAACAACAACAACAACATAGATATAAATATTTAATGATGCAGTTTTAATAAAGAAAAACAATTAATCCACCTTCATGTATGGTCAGTCTGGTCACCAAGGACAGCAGAATGAGGTTTAAAATCCTATCAGAATGGCCTTTATTGCTTCAGTGACAGGATTCCACTTGTATTGCTTCCTCGTGAACTAAACTTATTGCAGTTAAAAACAAAACAAAGCAGATTTGTTCACTAGGGGTAAATATATCAATCCCAAATCATTCACTTCTCTGATAGTTTTTGGACTGCAGTGCCTTTACAAATTGGTGAGAGTTTTTTTTGTTTTTTTAAAAAAGAAGTGATCCCTTTCACTTGTAATCTAAAAATTCTAAACTCCATTTTACCATCCCAGAATTGTTCCACTTTAGTCCCATCTCATTCTCCTGCGTGTGTAGATCACATCAGTATCATCCTTCCTCGTTCGAGGAGGTATGATAAAATCATAGTCTTTTAATATCCCCCAGAAACCATTCATTCACTGATTTTATTCAAGAGATTTACAGCAATCTTAGAAAATTGACTTTGGAAAAGCAAAAAAAGTTATAGTTAAAGGTCCAAATGTTAATTGGTTAACTTTGCAAATTTGAAAAAAAGGATCTCTTCACCTTCTTGTTCTTCAAAAGTAATGGAAGCTTTAAAAATGTGCAAGCTGTTGAGCACATACAAAACACAGCAAAGTAATAAGGCTACACCCACTGTAGCTTTAAAGCTAACTGAAATAATCATAGTTATAGTGTAAAGAGTGATCCTTTGTTACAATAAAAGTCATAAACTCACATAACTATAGAGTTTATCACACAGGAGGAAATTGAGAGTTTAAACAGTAATTAACCTGTGAAAAATCACACAATTAACATTAAAACATGATTAAAATGAGATCAACATGAGAGCCATTATTCTGTGAATAATCAGGAAATAAACAGGGAATAAATAGCAAAAAGTCACTCACAAGAAAATCCTGTGAATGAATTGCTGCTGTTTCTTGCCTGGTTATTCATGGGATAATGGCATTTTAATCACATTTCACCTTGACGTTCTATAAAAGCCATTAACACAATTGTGGGATTATCACATATCAATTACTGTTTATACTTCCAGTTGTCTCCCATGTGATAAACTATAGTGCCTCAGTTATTGTAAGAAGGAATTAATGACAAGTAATTTGTTATTAGTTACAAGTAATCTGGACAATAAGCCATTTATCTGCTTGAGCCCCTGGTCTACTTCTTCAGATGTATAGAGTGAACTATTGGCCAGGAAGGGCCTTTATAATCAGACTAGATGAGAGAAACAGGGACATTTTAAAAGCAACTGAAAACTGCAATGAAAGGGGGTTAATCTCTGACAAACTGAGAAAGTTGGGGAATGTTTGAACCAGGCCCATAAGAATGTATATCACAGTAAATGTTTCTGCTTTGTTTCTGCTATACATTAGCATTGTTTCTCCTTTGTGACCCCCCCCCCCCTTTGGATAAAAATATTGTGTGTGTTTTTGCCTTCCAAGTCAGTTCCGACTTATGGAGGCCCTAAGGCAAACCTATCATGGGATTTTCTTGGTAAGATTTCTTCAGAGGAGGAATATCATTGCTTTTCCCTGAGTCTGAGAATGTGTGTCACCCAGCAGGTTTCATGGTCAATGAGGAACCAAATCATAGACCAACAGCACTGGTCTAATTTCACTGAAATTAGCTGTAAGCCACTGAAAAGCTACCCATCTTAGCTGGATCTGACTTGCTTCATTTTTCTCAATGGGCACAGCTATGGCAGCTGGGCCCAGGAATGTAATTTAACTCCTTCAGGTTTCTTTTACACTTCAGATTCTTCCATACATTTTGATCTGTTCAGTAAGCATAAAAAAAATCAGTGTGACTCATGCGAATATATTGCCTTTTCTGAGTTCCATGCTGGGAGAAAAGTGGGATAAAAATTAAATAAATTAGTAAGGAAGGAGGTAAAATACATAGTCAAGGCATCTCTCTTGACCTAAATAAAAAGATGGTTGATTGTGGAGTACACCAGATTAGGAGATGTACACCTTTTTGGTATGCTAGCTTTGTTGAAATGCCTAAATTGTCAGGTATTGTTGTTTGTTTGCTTACTTGGTTTTTTTTTGTTTGTTTGTTTATTTTCCAAATCTTCTTAAAACTACCTATAGTATGGACAACAACAACAGCAGCAGCACTGTGCTGAGCCTATTTGTCAGTGTTTTGTATTATAAGGCAGAATTGTTAGAGGCTTAAAAGCACCCATGGATACATCCTGAAGGTAGTAGCTAATGAATCAGTAGCTATTAGCAGAACTTTTGCCAATATACCATTGTATTAATGAGATTGGATAAGATACACAAATGGATTCATATAGATGCTACAATACATACTATTTTACCTGTGCAGCATACAGTTGAGCCTCATTTTCTTACTTGCAAGGAAATATGAGAGAGGGTCAATTTGCTTTTGGTTACCACCACACAGAATTGTGTTAAATAACTTCCTTGCCTATATGGGGCTAAAAATGGGCAGCAGGAAGAAATGCTCCATTAGCAGTTGAGGAAGTGGCAAAGGAAGACCAGGAAGAAATCTGAAGAAGAAAGATTTAGTCCTCCCTTACCTATACATAGTTGTCCCAATCTGGAACCTTGCACTTACTTGGAAGTTTAAAGGAGAGGGGGTCAACAGCTTCCTCTAGCAAAATTATATGCCTGACCTTATTTATTAACAGGTGGCCGGGGGGGGGGGGTCCCCTATAATTTTGTTAGCCTTTTCTATATTAGGTGGTAAACTTGTCTGGCTTGTCCTTTGCAGGAAAAAAAATATGAGATGGTGATAATACTGCCATTATTGAACTGTACTGCAAATAATGAGTAAATGTTGCTTCAACCATTTTATGGCAATGCAATTGAAAAACTAGAAACTATTATCTCTTCCACATTGCATTCTTTGCATCTTCTATTAAGACTGTGACAAACTTCAGTAATAATAATAATAATAATAAAAAAGCATAGACTATGAAAATAATGAGGAGGATAATTTGGGAATTAAAAAGGCAACATGGATTTATGTACAAACTTCCTGGAAATTAATTATTTCAACCATCTTTTGTATAGCTTTCCCCAGAACATTTGAGTCATCCACTTTTTGTGGAGTGAAAGTTATCTGCATATTTAATCCACTACAGAAACTGGTGTATGAATCACTGAACCCTCACCTGAACCCTCACTGACTCACTGTCTGTGATTGTGACATGATGAAGACAGCATAGTTTTATGCAGATAGTGACATGGTCTAAGGAAAATAATGGAACAGAGCACCTATGGATTTTAAGATGTCTGGCAAAGGATGTGAATTAGGAATGTGTTCTAATATTGTACCAAGAAATACCCATACCTGAAGAAAATGTGATGCAGTGATGCAGTCGCTGTACAGTCATCATCTTTTTTGTCACTTAAGACAGTTGTTTTGAGTCATTTGTTTAATATAAGAAAACAGCTGTATTTATTATGTTGAGACGAGAACCAGACACATGGGTATTGCTCAGCTCTGGGGTTACAGCACAACTCCATTGAGGGGATGCACCAATACACCAAGTGACGCACTGTTGTTATTGCCACTGCCATTTAAACATGAACCATATTCAGTACTGTACTCAGTGGGTCCTAATTCTGTTGTGTATAATTAATAGACTCACCTCATCCCCATCCCTAACACTGTGTTCATATTTATAAAGTCTCATTTAGAATGCTTTGTTTAACAGCACAAAGATAAATTTGCAGCTGGACCCAGAATTAACTCCATGTAAATAAGCAGGTAGCTTTTGTGTATTGTCCTCTTGCATTAGGCAAGTGTTACAGATGTCAGTTGAGTTTCCCCTAAAGTAATATTTCTTATATTACTTCAGACTAATTTTGAGAGCTGTGCCTGAGTAAAACACTTAAGTAATTTTTAAGGAATGTTTCAAGGATTCTGCTATGAGCATCAGTATTTCCTCTAGCAGTATTTCTGCTAGATCAGTACAATTTTAAAATACTGCAGAAAAAAAAACCAGTTAAAACTGTTTCCTTTAAAGTTGTTTGAATAAGTCATCATGGTGATAATTTTTGTGCTGAGGGAGGTTAGGGCAGTACCCAGTGGTCCTATTGCCAATGTGTATGTTTGCATAAAGCTACAAATAGGCTCTGCAGACATTATTCTACAGGAAGGTACAGATTATTTATTTTCCTTAATACAAATGGTATCCTGGATTTATAGTGTAGGCAACCTAATGCCTTTCAAGATGCTTTCATTGTCAACACCCATGAGCTGCAGATAACATGGGCAACAGTCAGGGATCCCGGGACCTAAAGTCCTGAACACTTAGTTGCATAGATTGTGGTTACACCTTCTTCATACCTTCTTTATGATATTCAGTAAGTATCTGCATAAGACTTTAATAAACAGTGAGCATGGTCCAAGTTGTGATTTTAAATGCAATTATTTTTGAGATATATTTCCAGAAGTGTTGCTTTTCTGAGGTTTCTTTGTTCAATCTGTGTCTTTTGCATAAAATATTCTAATTTGCCTAGTTTATATCTCAAGCAGCAAGGTGCAGATATTACCTAGGTTTACAATGTCCTATTCCATTCCTGCTAGCAGAGGGTACTCTTTCAAAAATAAGAAGCAGATTCTGATAATATACTTCCCCGCCTAACCCCTATATTTGATGGTTGCAATGCCTATATAAAGGGATTCACATTAAACTAGTCTGCATGATAGATTTTGAAGCCACTTCATTATCATTACCTATGAATAATGTGCTGCAGGTGAATAATGAACTGATATCTTCCCAGACTACATCAGAGAACCCAATCTACAGTTAGGAAAGGAGCTCCAGCAAAAGCCTTGGTAAAAGAGGGCAGGTATATGTGTTTGCCTTTGAAATACTTTTTAAAATTACCTCTTTTCTTCAAATACATAAATGATAAGGAAACATTGAGGAAATGCAGACAATCAAGAGCATAACATCTAAGCAGAGCTTGGACAAATCTTTTCGAAGTACAGTCATTAAACAAACATAAGAAGAAATTTCTTCATCAGACCAACTGTTCATTTAGTCTAGTGTCCTGATCCCAGTGGCCAAACAGAACATTAGAATGATAGCTACCTCCTATTAATACTCCCCAGAGGTTGTGACTAATAGTCATTGACAGCCTAATCTTCCATCATTCTGTTTAATCTGCTTTAAAAGTGTAGCACTCACAACACAGCCCTGGCTTAAGGTGTGGATTTGGAGGTATGAGGCAGGTGAAATGACCACTCAGTCCTGGTCTTGAGAAAAGCTGCTTTATTTAAGCAAGTACAGATAGCAAATAGCAAAGTATAGGTCTGTAAATCACACTCCAGTTCCAAGCAAGTGAATATAAACATAAAGGAAAGATGCCCTACAGTGGCCAGGCAGGCTGCAAGCTTGTTTACAAAACAAAAATATTTTGTCTTCTAGCATCTTATATATTGTTAGCTTCTTCTACAAGCTTCTACAAATATAACATCATCTAGCCTGCAAGATTTGGGCCTAAGGAAAAGGTAGTTCCCATGCCACCAAGCTGTTTTCCTATTACCAGCTGTCAGGAAAAGCTGGAGCCTCTTATCTTTTGGCCCTGGGATGCCATTCCTTCACCTTCTGTACCATCCAAATGCAAGGGAGAACTTTCCTTGGCCCATTCTCTAACATGATAAACAAGGCCTACAAGTCTATAATGCAAAATGTAGCCTGAACCAAACTTTGCTCAAGCCATAAACCCCAGGCCTAACAAAAAGGTACTTATACTGGTGGTCATCACCAATTTCCTCACAAATCTAAGTATTACAGACAGAGTGTTATGAGAAGAAATTAAAAAATTAAGAGATTTTCATTGCACTATGGGTGGATTGGCAGGACTGGAATAGTTCCATGTATAGATGTAGCCATTTCACATGATTTGTCATATAAACTTGCTTCCATGTGGCCACATCCTGAATGAATTTGCTGCTGAACCTACAATCTGCATAGCTGCAAACTGAATGAACTTGGCATTCCCTTACATCTATAGATTAGTCTTAAATTTGGGCAACTTTAATTTAAAGTGGAAAAGCGAAAACTTACTCCTTCTATAGTTTTTTTGTGGTTGTTTTTTTTTTGGGGGGGGGCTGTGTGGCCATGGTCTAGAAGAGTTTCTTTCTAACGTTTCACCAGCATCTGTGGCTGGCATCTTCAGAGAATGCTGTAATGGAAGAGAGTGGGTCTATATATACTGTGAGACCCTGGGTAGGGGGGAGTGATTCCCATGTAAACTGTGTATTGTTCTGTTGTTGATGGCATGGCTTCAGGGTGGGAGGATATGTGAACAAGGATATTGTCTGCTATTGTCTGCTGGGAAAGCCCCCGACCCTGGTTGGTTACCCATTTGCATTTGCTGAGTGCTGACTTTCCTATTTTGTAGGACTGGTAGCAAAACCTTGTTTACTTTACTTAGGCATAACATGCTGTTTGAAAAGACTGAAATTCTGGACCATGCCAACAACTATCAGGTCAGAATGCACAGGGAAGTCATTGAAATCCACAAACACTTGGACAACTTCAACACAAAAGAAGAAACCCTTAAAGTAAACAAGGTTTGGCTTTCCCAGCATGGGTAACCAAGCACGGTCAGGGGCTTTCCAAGCAGACAATATCCTTGTTCGCATATCCTCCCATCCTGAAGCCATGCCATCAACAACAGAACAATACCCATTCAACAACAGAACAATACACAGTTTACATGGGAATCACTCCTCCCTACCGAGGGTCTCACAGTATATATAGACCCACTCTCTTCCATTCCAGCATCCTCTGAAGATGCCAGCCACAGATGCTGGTGAAACATCAGAAAGAAACTCTTCTAGAACATGGCCACACAGCCTGAAAAACCCACAAAAAACTATGGACACTGACCATGAAAGCCTACAACATTACTCCTTCTAATTCACAATGAGCCTTCTAGCACAGAAATCTGCAGATTTGTGAAGCATTAAACAGAATCCCATTACTCAATTTATTATGATATAAAACATGTCTGATGTCTCACCACTGATGTACAGACTTATGCTGAGGGTGAGGCAGAGGATGTGTTTGAATTGGCACTGGTAGATAATAAGTGCTTTGTGTATAAGATATTTGGCTATGATGATTAATCTGTGATTTTCCACTCCCACATGCAAGGTATTCTTCATGTCAACAAGTGGATGACCAGGCATGTCTGAACCACTTAAGAAGTAAGCAGAATGGATTGCATTCTGTTAAACCAAAATAGGACATTCAGGGGCTAGCAGCAATATATTCATCTTCGTTGTTCCATTTATGTTTGAAATAGTATCAGCACAAGAGCTCCAGCAGGAAAAACAACCATAAACATAAATTCAGAGTCTTTTTAATTGCTCCTGCTTGTCACACTTAATTTTTTCCTGATTTCATTTCAGTCTATTATTAAATTCAAATAAATATGATAAAAGGAGGAGATTGTTTACATTAGCTTGTGCATTCCCTTCCACATCTAGCCCTTATATGAACAACTGTGGCAGCTTTTCTATTTCTTTCAGGGCACAGGCAAAACATGGATTACATCCAATTTTTAATCAGCTGTACAGATGGGTTTATTTCACAAATGCACCAGGCTGCACAGATGGAGGTTCCTGAAAGCATGACAAGGTGTAAAAAACTGTTACTGAAATTACAAAGGAACAAAAAAGAAAAAAGAAAAGGAAGCCATGGAAAATTATAATTAGCAGGGACTCTGTCTCTTAAGAGTTTAATAGTTCAGAACTTGAATTTTGTCCTTGATGTGCACAAAACAGTTTGCAAAGAAATGTGCATTGTGGGAGGGAGAAAAATACATATCAGATTAAGTATGAAAGCTGCTTGGGAATCCCACAAGAGCATATGCAATCTTGCAAGTATCTAACTCATTATGATACTTGATATAATTCCCCCTGAAATCAACCAAAAGCATGATACAATATATTCAGCCATCCAATCACAAAAGAAATTGCAGAGTATTCTGGAGGGATTTGAAAAAGAAGGATTAGCAGAAGTTAATTTACAGGTATAAATACTGGAGGTGATCAGCAAAAGAAGGACCTACAATCTTAAATGGTCAGCTTAGAGCCAATAGCCTTCTATCACTAATATGGTAGTTCTTAGTATCTAAAATTCCCAAATGCTTAAGTCTAAATAATAAAATGTTCTAACATTTTAGGACTGCCTTCTTCAAAAGCACACATACACACACATCATAAGATAATTCTAATAATAGAGGGTCAATTGTATCACATTGGGCAAAAATAAGATTTAGTCTTTTACCTCAGCCTTACCCAATTAATGCTCCACACACATTTTGAATTACAATGTCCACCCTCCCAGGCTAACATTGTCAGTGGTCAAGGAAAATGGGAACTATAGTCAAAACCATTTGAAGGGTGCCAGAGTATGCATACCTGTATGGGAATAAGTCCCATTGCATTCAGCGAGGTTTGCACTGATTAGATATGAGCAGGATCAAAAAGGTAATTACTCTTAACCACCCTGGACTACTTCATGATGCATGGCTTTTGGTTAGGCTAGGAGACCTGGCCTCCAAATGTTACTGGGAAGAGCAAATGCATTGAACAATGACTTTGAAATTACAGCACTGCAGCTCAAGAGGAAAAAATAAAAATATTAAATTAATGCTAAAACATCTTTCCATCTTTCTTCAACATGTCAAAAGCCTAGTTCAGACTTGTTGATCTGGTTATGATTTATGCATGCCAATGGTGTGTTGTGGGTGTCATTAGTAGGGTTGGGAAAATCACCAGTACCCTTTGTTAGGTTTAAATGGGATATAGAGTCAATGTTAAAATGTTGAAATGTAAAAGATGTGTGTCTGTATTTTTCCTTGCTGTGAAAAGTTGTTTTTCTGAAAGCTAGAGTCACAGTTATCAGCCCAGATGTGATTTTAGCCCAAACAAGTCTGCAGTTCTATGAGAAAGAGAATATGTTTATATTGAGGTTTTGTCAACATAATATTGTTATGGGAAATGTAGTCACATGATTTGTTATGGTAATTAAGGGTTGGGCTAAAGCACATCATGTATTATCACCCAATCAGCTTGTAAAGGCTACACCCAGAAGGGTGGAGAATTGGGGGGCTGGGAGCTGGGAATCAGAAAGCCACTCACTTGCTTTTTAACTTTTGAACTGTAATGAACTAATTAAACTTTTCTCCTGATGATGCTACTCACCAATTTTGCATCATGTAGCAGTTAGGCATTGTTCCTGCTTAGCCTTCTGGCTAAAGTGAAGCTATTATTATTATTATTATTATTATTATTATTATTATTATTATTCACTTTTGCTGTTTTTCAATAAAGGAAGCTTACTAGAAGTTCCAGGTTTTGGTGTTTGATTTTAAAAGAACTGTTTACAACACTTCATCAACATCAATTTCCAACACCCTTTCCCCCACATTCAATTTTTCAGAACAGTTAAAGATTTCACTTCAGGTTTGTCTATTTTTTTTTCCTTTGGGGGGGGAGAATTTTCTGGAATTTGTACATTTCTTTATATTTGTGACAGAAATATACAAATTTCAGTAAATGTATTTAAAACAAACTGAAGTGAAACTTTCAACCATTATTATTGGCCAAATTCAACAGGCAGAGCAACTCTTAGTATGCAGAGAATTGTGTTGTATCTGCCTGCCATATAGTTGTTAAAGATGAGGATACTCATGGCTGGAGGGAAGAGACACCAATGCTAATTCAGCATTCACAAAGTTGAATTTGAAGAGATTCAAATCAAAACAGAAGCACCATCTCTCTTAGATGAATCTATTCTGGTTTCTTCTCAGTAATTTTTAAAAAAGATATATTATTTTATTCATCTTGAATATAGAGAATTTTGTGAATTTTGCTAAATTAGTATCCAAAATGAACCAAAACAAAATTCTCACCCATCCCTGTTCATGGACATGGCATTGGGCCACACATGAACACAAGTTTGCATGAGCAAAGAGACTCTCTTCTGTGGACTCAAAATGTACATGTCACACAAGGTCTGGTTCTGCTTCCACCACAGAAAAGTCACTATCTTATACCTTAAATATATAGCCAAATTTAAGAGTCATTTTGAAGTAATTAAATAAATGTGAGTAATCATAGGTTTTCACATATCTATGTTGATTGCTTTGCCAATTAATAATTTCCCTTGTCAGGCAGTTTCACTACAGCTATCCTTCACTCTATTTCCCCATCCCTGTACTATTCCAACCACCAAAAATATAAAACCTATTGTTTTATCCAAACTAACCCAATCTGAGATACAGCCTTATTTCAGAGCAACAGATATATGGTTCATTTATTGCTTTATCTTCTCTTCATGGTTCACCCCTCCTCGTTTTTTTGGTAGGAGTGAGCAGATTTTATTTTGGTGGATCATATGAAGCAGTTTTATGGCTTCATAACTTACTTCCACCTATTCTAAAAATAAATAGGTATTTCAAAATTTGAAAGCAAGCAAGAAAAATAAGATAGGAACTCAATTTCTTTTGGAAAGAATTGCACTGTAAAGGTTTACCATCTGGTGGTGTCTGATTATTGAAGCTCTATTTTTGCTTGGTTGTGAAAAATGCTACTATGGTCAACATAAGTATATTGCATGCTATTTCCTTTAATACTGTTTTAAGCAAAATAGTCTGTTGGAAGTGGTACTAATTTTTAAAATAAGTCTTCATTACACTTACTTGTACACCATTGTGACTTGTTTTCTGGATTCCATGAATTATTTAAACCTGACTAATTACTAAGTACTAATTGCATTTGTAACATTTTTTGAATGAACACCTGATTAACTTCCTGCTAAGGCAGAAGATCTCTGTGATCAAATGTAATTGATATCGTTCTCATATATATAATTACAGTGACTATCTAAAATATGGTGAGTACTGACACACAAACTTCATCTGAGATTGTCAAAATTCAATACAAAAATGGAAGCATTCACCAGTTGCATCATATAATATTTTTCTTCTCCATTTTACAGTCACATTCTTTTAACCTCTGAATATTGGACTTTATTTTTATGTTTATGTTTTATGTTTATCAAAAAGGGATGAATTCACCCAATTTCAATGTAGATGCTGAAACTATCTCCAACTATTTGGATCCTGACAGTAAGGGCGGTTCGACAGTGGAACACACTCACTCGGAGAGTAGTGGAGTCTCCTTCCTTGGAGGTCTTTAAGCAGAGGCTGGATGGCCATCTGTCAGGGGTGCTTTGATTGGGAGTTCCTGCATGGCAGGAGGTTGGACTGGATGGCCTTTGTGGTCTCTTCCAACTCTATGATTCTATGATTCTATTTGAGGAAGTTTGGAAAAATAATATAACAAAATATTAACTCTTTTTCTTTAAAAAAAAAAATCCAGTATCTTAAATAGTGACCATATGGCTTTGAAGTGTTTTCTGAACACAGAGAAGGAAGTACATTGACAAAATTGTCCCCAATATTCTTGCAGCTTATTATGGAGATCCACTTCATTGCCACTAGCTGAAAGGCCTCAGAGAACAGTTCTTATCTGTCAATCTTAATTAGTAAGGTGATGGATGCATTGAGAGGGGAAGTGCATTTTAGGAGGTCTGCAGTTTCCACGGAGTGAAGAACTTCAAAGTCAGATCAGTGTCAACATCCTGAATAAGAACTAGAACCAACTTGAGATAACCTTGAATCTATACCTTCCTTTATCTACAAAACAATTCATCAAATACCTGAATCCCACTCATTCATGTGTGTGTGTGTGTGTGTGTGTGTGTGTAATCCTGAGTGCACCTATCTGTAAGAAAGACCTGTCTAGGACAACTTAACAGTCTACCATCAACACAATAGTTTCCACTTTCACAACTGTCACTCACTCTACCATCTATCCCATTAGACATGTGTCTTTTGTATTACTGAATGTCCACCAGAGGCTACTAAAATGCCATAGGTTATGGTTCAAACTGAGAGGAGAGAAAAGCTAACAGAATTCCTCAACTGAAGGGTTATCTGCCCTTAACACAGCAGTTAATATATGGTGCTTTTCTAAACCACTCTAAATACATCAGTTATGGCCAGTCATTAAGCAGGTGACAAAATTAAGACTGCCAATGAATTGTCTTATATTTTTTATACAATATTATTTTACATGTCAACATCTGTTCCATGTCTACAACACCAGCTGCTGGGAACAATACATTTAGCAGATAAGGACAGCAGAAAAGGACAAAAACAACCATTGCACTAGCACAAAGGACACGAGACGCCGCTTTTTGGGGTTTAAACAGGCCACAACTTGTATTTAGCTGTACAGGGTCTATTTACAAGGCAATAAACATTAACAAATTTGTCACGTGTGTAAGTGAAGGTGTAACCCCCCAAATGGATGGTCCTTCACCGCACATGACAAAATAAGTAAACAATAATATCAACAAATTTACAAACCCCTCCCCAACGAAAGTGACATCATATTATGTCATATGCATTTAACTGCATATGTCATTTCCTTTAAATGTGTCTTATGCCAATTTTACCCCAATTAATTTAAATAGCCAGATTAATTTTCCTGTGGGGTGGGGGGGTCATTACCCACCCCCCAAGCAAAAGACAAGCAATTTTCAAATTATAGACCCTACCCTTAAGTTGTGACAAAGCAATAACAGAACAACATGAAATATTACACCATGACCCATTCCCAAAATCAATTTTGATTAATAATCTCAGAGAGAGCGAAAAACCCAGGGAAGCACCCTGGGAAAAAATTCCCTCCCGGCCCCCAAAGGTGACCAGCCTAAGCCTGAGAGTAACGATGTATAACTTCTTAATAAAGGGTGGGTGGGATGGGTCGGTCCGTTCAAGCTTGAAAATGGCTGCCTCCACATGGCAGCACAGAGCTATAAAGAACAAACTCTCGCCCCAAGTCTCGTGAGAGCAGTGGCACTGTGAGACTTAAGGCCTAAGCAGACTGCCAGAAATAGTGCACATTAAATTGAGGCACTGCCCTGTCTCAGTGCTAGGGAATCATGGGAATTGCATTTTTTTCTAAGACATTGAGCCTTCTCTGTCAGAGAGCTCTGGTGCCACAATAAATTACAGTTCCCATGATTCCCTAGCACTGAGACAGGGCAGTGCCTCAATTTAATGTGCACTATTTCTGGCAGTCTGCTTAGGCCCTTAGAGTAGTAAGCAAACAACACAATTGGACAAAGCATGCAGGTGTTCTCATTCCCTTGCACACTTTGACCAATCAGGCTTCTCATGTCCTTATTTGGCCAGCACAACAAGAAATCCCTCCCGACTCATCAGGAGGTGTCTTTCCCTTAATTTAAATTATATTACCAAATTTAGAAATTGATAGGCTTAGAAATGGGTTTACTCTACTTTCATAATGGAAAGTTTGTGCCTAAATTATATATTTGTGATTAAGAGGTTTTCGTGGACCAAACTAGTTTAATAAGTATATTCGTCCCTCCACATTCACTGAGGTTAGGAGCACAGGACCACCATGAATGTGGAAAAACCACAAATAACAAAAACACTATGTTTTTACCTGAGAGAACACCTCTTTAGGAATCTCGTGGTCCTCCAGTGCAACTCTGTGGTCAACATCTGCCAGACATTGTGCTGGAGGAGCTACAAATGCCTAGTGGGATGTTCTGTCTAGGAATCTCTAGGTCCTTCAGTGTGACTTTTGGTGCTGGAGAACCTAGATATTCCTAGAAAAACATATTAACAAAATCTGTGAATAATCAAATCTGCAAAAGCCAACGCAGCAAATGTGCAAGGACAAGTTTACAACTCTTTGCTTCTCATATCTGTCCCATCCACTTTTAAAGTGGTGACAGTGGGTGTATTTATTTATTTATTCATTTCATTTGTATGCCACCTTTCTTCCCAAGGGGGACCCAAGGTGGTTCATGGATTAAAATGTTTTTTTTTAAAACAAACAAACAAACAAAAAACATTACAATAAAATTTAAAAGAATTACAATTATCTAAAAACCATATAAAATTACATTAAAATATATTTAAAACAGTTTAGAAACATGACTAAAACACACATACTCCATATAAAAGCCATGCTGGCATAATTATATATTAAATGCCTGCTTAAATAAAAATGTCTTAGCTTGCTGACAAAAGGAAAGCAGAGAGGAGCCAACATAGCATCCCATGGAAAAGAGTTCCAGAGGATGGGAGCAGTCACTGATAAGGCTCTCTATCGTGTTCTCATGAAGTGAGCCTGCGATGGGTTGGGACCAAGGTAAAGCCTTCCCACAAAGATCTTTGTGTTTTGGCAGTTTCATATGGGGTGATACGGTTCATCAAATAATCTGGACCTAAAACATTTAGGCCTTTATAGGTCAAAGCCAGGAACTTTGAATTCTGTCCAGAAATGAAGCTGTTTTAACAAGGGAGTTATATATTCCCTATAAATGGCCCTGGTCAACATTCCAGCTGCAGCATTCTGGACCAGCAGAAGTTTCCAAACAGTTTCCAAAGACAGCCCCATGTAGAATGCATTACATTTGTACACATGTCTTGTAATCAAGGCATGTGTCACCATAGCCAGAACTGACATTTCAAGAAATCGGCACAGATGGCACACTAATTTTAACTGTGCAAATGCACTCCTGGCCACAGCTGAGACCTGGACATCCAAGTTCAGAGCTGAGTCCAGGAGAACACCAAAACTGCGAGCCTGAGATTTCAAGAGGAGTGTAACCCCATCCATCACAGGAAAAGTCCCTATTCCCTGATCTGCCTTATGACTGATCAGGAGCACCTCTGTCTTGTCTAGATTAAGTATCAATTTGTTTGCCCTTGTCCAGTGCATTACTGGCAGCAGACATTGGTTCAGTACAGAGATTCCATGGAATCAGATGGAAAGGAGGCATAGAGTTGGGTGTCATCAGCATATTGGTGACACCACGCCCCAAAACTCTAAATGATCTCTGTCAGTGGTTTCTTGTATATGTTATATAGCAGTGATGGCAAAGCTTTTAGGGGCTGAGTGCCCAAACTAAAAGGCCTTCTGGGTTTGAGTGTTACCCCATGTCAGGGGCGGAACTTCCACCCTCCGGGGGTGGAACATCTTATTCCCACCCCCCCCACACACACACCTTTAGCTGCCTCTCCAGAGACAGCTGAAAGCCCAAGAGTGAGGGGGGAAGAAGAGGAACAGGTGTGCATCTATTCCTCTCCCCCCCCCCCGTCCCTGCCCTACAGAGGGTCTAGAAGGAGAACAGGCGCACATCTCTTTCTCTTCCTCCCCCCACACCATCCCCAGCCTTCAGCTATGTTAAGAGAAGCAGCTGAAGTTCTGGGATGGCTGAAAAGGAGGAGGAACAGCCTCTTCCTCCCCCTCCCTGCCCTCCGCATGCCGGGGAAAATGGCTTTGCATGCCATCTCTGGCATACATGCCATAGGTTCACCTTCATGGTTATATAGCAGAAGGGACAAAACAGAACACTGAGGAACCCCAAAGGCCAATGGCCAGGGGCTCGAACAAGAGTCCCCCCCCCCTTCTGAGTTCGCCCTTCCAAGAAAGACCAGAACCACTACATAACAATGTACATAACAATGCCCCTATATCAGAGAGGCAGCCCAGAAGGATACAATGGTTGATGGTATTGAAAACTACACTCCCCCTGTCTATTTCCCTGTGTAGGTCAACTTCATCCAGCCAGGTCTCCATGATACATGATCCAGGCCTCAGGTTGGCATGCTCATCTAGAATCAAGCCCTGGATCAAATATGTTTTTCCACTCATTGACCTGGCATTTAGCAGCAGCATTTTCAGCCCAGGGGGCCTGTAACCAAGGCTATCCAGACAATTTTAAATAGGGCACATCTTGGGAGTGATCAACACCCTTTTCCTCTCTTTTCTACCAGGATAATTATAACAAGCAAGTCATTTTCAAGTAGGTAGATTTCTTTGCCTGTCACCTTGCTTTCCAATAATAGAAAACCACTTGCAAAATTGATAAAGGAACTCCTCACACCTTCCTCATTCCACTGCAATGGTGGTCTTTGTGAAGGAGGCTTTCATTAGTCAACTCCCTTTATGAATTTCAACTCACACTGTGCAGGGGAATCTAAAATGGGAGGAGATGGATGAGCCCTCTGCCTGCATGATTAATCTAACCCATGGAGCAGAGACAGCTGCTGGCTTCAAGATAGGGATGTGGTGGTTTCCATGACATGAGTATGGAATCCTAGCCTTAAAATAGGTTCATCACATTAGATAGCTCCTTTAAACTGGTATGTCTGGTGGAGTGGTAAGAGATGGATTCACTGCACCTCTGTTATGGAAGGCTCTGGTCATCATGCTGTGGAGGGCTCAGAGTCACCTGTTTCCTCCATGAAAATGGATTAGGCTCACTCCAAACATTTGCAAGGTTAAGGAGAGTTTCTGGTGTAGAACAGTCACTCACCCCAATCATAAGTATTTCCCCTGCTTCTTGACTAAAGATCTATGATACTGGAACAACAGAGCAGTAGCACAAAACTACTTCTACTACTTTAGGCTGGAAACAGTCTCATGGACATAAGTCTCTCTCTCTCTCTGTGCATGTGTATCTGTTGGTGTTTTGTTTTTTCTGTCTGTTTCTTTTTCTGAGAGCAATTTTTTAAACAAGTTGGCATGAGATGGGTTAGGAGTGGGAGTGGGAGTGGGAGAGATATGCCAAGACATCTGTACTTCCAAGAGAGCAGTGGGTTAGATTACCCTACGGCTGCAGGGTTCATCTGCTTTACAATCCCTCCTGTCCCTTAGAAACTAGACAAAAATCCACAGTTGCTAGACCGCTTGCCTTCAATTCACAAATGAAAGCTTTCCAAGTCAGTTAGCAAGAACATTTTGAAAACATTCATAAACCCAATCTTCATGTTGCCCAAGGGACTGGACTGAAATATGTTATGCAGCCATTGGATAGTAAAGCTGCACTATGTGTATTCTAGTGTATGCAGTTTTACAGAAGAGCTCCATAAAGCTTTGTTTTCCTAGAAGAGACAGTGGCTGCTGTCCAGTATTTTAGTTTGTGTGATCACAAACTCTGCTGTCTCAGCCACTGGAATGGATTCAACTTTATTTCTTCATTTTTATTCAATTTTTGACCATCTTTATAGCTACACAATCATTATAAGAAGCATGTAACTAAAGCTATTTTTAATCAAAGTATGAGCGTTAGTGTTCTGAATCTCTGCAGTGCCTAACATTACATGTTTCTTCCCTGAGTCCATTTTCATTCCCATTCTTTTTCTGATCTGTTGTTCTCTTTCATAGGCTCTCATTTGCCCATCCTGAACTCCTTGTGTCTGCCTAAAATTAGAGATGGGAAAGAAAATAGGCATCAAGAATTTCTTTTAAAATATAATTTGTAGTCTGCAACTTTTATTTTCTAATTTACCCATAATAAAATGTTCAAGGCTGAGAATGTGTACTTCTGGCAAATTCTCTCCCCCCCCCCCCCCATACACATACACATCAATGCATGAATACACTGCTTTTCACAATTGAAAATGCCCACTCTGAGGTATACATTAAGAAAACTGCATAAAATATTGAATTATTCCGTATTAACATTAGAAAAAGTGTGTATCAAAATATGTACATATTTCCATGAGTGAAGGAAAAAGAAACAAACTTTGCAACCCAAAACAAAAACTGGAACAGGACAGAAATAATCACAGGTTTTGAAAAGATAAAACTGGCCATGTCCATTACCTGAGAGAGGATCAAAGCAGTGCGAGCCAGACACCCTTTGACTTGCCCATCCTCTCATGACATTAGGGCAGGCTGTCCAGTAACTTGCTTAATCACCACCATAAAATCCCTCATGTGAGCATAGATATTTTTGCATAGGCAAGTTAATGTAGCATTTCCCTGTTATTGTGAAGCCACTTAGGATCTATATGAGGGCATTTTGCTAGTTAAGGCTCCACGGTTCAGCAGCCCTCCCAGCTGCAGCAAGCCAGCAATTCCCCACCTGGCCCAATTCACTCCCAGTTTGAATAGGCATGGATGGATATTACAGTAGCTCTGCCAGTTCTGCTTGTATACACCATTAGACAATTTGTGCTATTTTTGAGGGGAGAAAATGGGAAAATGTGCCATTTCTGACAGAGAACAGGAAGGTAACATCAATGCAACACTCTCATTACAGCAGAAATAATACCTGCAGCCATCCTTTACTCTCTGCAAGTAGTGGCACAGAGCTGAGACAAGATGCTGCAGATGGCTGGCAACTTTATTAGCTGGAGTTTGCAAGCACAGAGCAGGATAGTTTTAACATGAGTGAGGACTATTGTTTGATCACATGTAATTTATGGAATAACATATAGCCTTCAAATGGACGTAAGAAACCAATGATACGCCCAGATTTAGTGCTAACCAAGGTCTGGTGTATCCTATCAATTTCCCTCCAATTATATAGGTGAATTTACAGCCATGTGGAGAAAATTATATCTGTACTCATGGAAAATAAGCAGTCCTGACAAGGATTAACTGGACAACCATGATAATTAAATACAACACCAACACCAACACCAGCAACAAGAAGATTCAGGTTGCTGTTCTCTGAACATTCAGTTCTGTTCTCATTTGCTATTCACATGTTGTTGTGCACAGCTGTGCATACACAAAAACATGGAAGAATTCAACACTATGTGAATGGTACAAACCAAGTCCTAAAGAAGCGATAAACCCAGGTTTCTGAATTTTGGCATGATCCTCTAGACCAGGCAAACCCATGCAAATATGGGGGAGGGGGTAACTTGCAAAGCCACAGATAATCGATGTGCTTTTCATATAGGTATGAGAAAAGGTGAGATAACACCTTTTCTGGGAGGGGTTTTATTAATAAAACCAGTCATGCGACAATTAAGTGAACTCTTTTTTATTGAGAAATGATAAGCATTGCCTTCTGAATAATACAGGCCTAAAGAACAAATTGTTTTTGGCATTCTCCTTGGTTTAGCACAGAAATGGTTTTGTGGTGTCTACATTGTGTTCAATGTGTACAATGCACAAATGACTCTGAGGACAAAGGCTGCAATCTTCAATTCATTTACTAGAGGGAAAGAAAGAACTTCAAAGAAGAAACAAAGTGGGACTTACTTCTGCACAGGCAAAACAAAATTGTATTGCGTATCACTCACAAAAGGTAATGATGAAAATGAGATTATTCTGGCTTTTTATACAAGTCTCATTAAGAAAATATGTTGATGTTGAAACTGCTTACAATAATAAAATAATATTTCATTTAAAAAAGCACCTGTGATGATAACTCCAAGTTGTTTCTGGTTTATGGTGTCTCCAAGTTGTTTCTGGTTTATGGTGACCCTAAGGCAAACCTATCATGGGGTTTTCTTGGCAAGATTTGTTCAGATGAGGTTTACCATTGCCTTCATCTGAGGCTGAGAGAGTGTGACTTGCTCAAGGTCACCCAGTGGGTTTCCATGGCTGAGCTGGGAATTGAACCCTGGTCTATATAACAGACTGGGCTATCTGTCATCCTAAAAGCCTCCCCCCACCATGCAAACCCTACTGATGTTTCCTTGTTTATTTCTTCACTCATCTTTTTTCATAGATGCAGCTGTACCTTTTCATTCAGCCCCCTTCCTAAGATGTGCCTGCCTGCTTATCATGAAGGAATGGCATTTTAAATTTCCTGTTTCTTTGTGCCTTTTTTGACTAAACTTCTGACTGTCTTTGCTTGTTTTAGGCTAATTAGCTCTGTATATCATTACACAACCTGGTCATCCCCTCTTCTGTAAAAGAGGACCATCTCTCACAAAGATAATCCTGGGTTTGCTACCAAATCTTCACTGATCAGAGTTGCCAACTGATGGAGGGAAGAAACCAACAGCTTGACCAGTTCAATGACATTAACTGCAGCAAGATTTGTATAAATCAGCAGGTGAAGCTTTCATGGCGTGGAAATAAAACATTGGCACATAATAATGTGTTTTTGGTGTAGGCCTAAAGAGGAGCCAAAAGCTAGCTATTGTTCAAGATACATCTACAGTGGATAGTTCACAAGTTCCAGATTCTATTAGTCAGCAAAAAAACAATAAATAATCCCTGTTAATTAATTTATTTTAACATAAGTTTCAGTGGAATAACCCACATCACTAGATGCATGCAGTAAAATACAGAAACTAAGCTACTGTGTATAGTACAGAGACAGCCCGTGTGGCATAGTGATTTGAGTGTTGGACTACAACTCTGGAGACCAGGGTTCAATTCCCAGCTCAGCCATGGAAACCCACGGGGTGACCTTGAGCAAGTCACACTCTCTCAGCCTCAGATGAAGGCAATGGTAAACCTCATCTGAACAAATCTTGCCAAGAAAACCCCATGATAGGTTTGCCTTAGGGTCACCATAAACCAGAAACAACTTGGAGACACCCAACAACAACAACATATAGTACAGATAGCTCGGAGTAGAGATTTAGATAATGAGGTCAGAGAAAAATTAAAAGAAGAAATTGCTATCAGAATCAATTACGCTATTAGCTCTGGTCACTCACAAAATGGTTGTTGATACCCAAAACATCTTAGCACCATATCAGCCAATTAAAAACTTCAATGAACCACAGTTCAGCTAGCTGCAACCAGATACACTTCACTGACTATGGTACCTGTTTTGTACTATGGAAACTGAGGAACTTATTGCACTTCTAAAATAAAACATTTTACCTTCCTGAATTCAATTTTAATTCAAGCGGCATCTGGATACTATTGCAGGCATTTTGCTGCCAAATCCACCACCCAGGTTGAGCCCGGGACCTAAGGGTGCTCAGCATGCCTCTTTCCAAAACTGGGAATTTTCCGACTTAAATAAATGACCACTGGAGCACTCCTGGGAACAGGGCTGGGCACAGGTGGTGGATTCAGCAGCAAAATCCCTGAATTAAAATTGAATTTGGGAGTGGTAAGACATTTTATTTAGTGGTGAAATAAGCTCCTGAGATTGTTGCACTTGATGGCTTACATCAGGAGTGAGAATAGTGTGGTCCTCCACATGTTGTTGGACTGTAATGGCTAGGAACCCAAGCCAGCATAGCCCATGGTGAGGAATGTTGGAAGCTGCAGTTCATGGTCACAGAGTTCCAACCCCAGCCTAAATTCAATTGCTATAGCAGAGCCTCTGAAGCATATTGGTGAATGTTACGTCAAGAATTTAAGAAAATCCCATTAATTCAGTGGGTCTACTTTATTTGGATCTACCAAATGGATTTAGGTTGGGGTTTTAATTTTACAGCATACACACAAATACTTTGACTTAAAAATATTGCATGTGAACATCATTGAACAGATGTAGCATTTATTTCTGAATAAGCAACATCTGAATACATCTGCTTATCACATATCTTATTATGAATATGTTTCATTTACAAACACTCTATGAAAAGCTGCATGTTTACAAAGAAAAATGACTTACCTATGAAGATATAATATTGAAAAAGGGGAATGATATTACTATGAAACCATATATGGATTTACGAAAAGAAGGGGTTAAACTACACTGGTGCAGATATTTTCAGATCAGAGAAAGGCTCAAAAAAGATATACAAACAAAGGGAATAGAATCTGATAAAAAAGATCTAGAAAAAACTATAGAGAAAGGGGAAAAACATATGATAACAAGATTATATAAAATTTTAATAGATATTGAATTAGAAGAAGAGACAATTAAAGAATGTAAAATAAAATGGATGAAGGATCTAAAGGAGAATATTGACTTAACCACCTGGGAAAAGACATGGACAAAAAATGTGAAATTTACAAAGAGCGCACATCTAGTGGAGAATTTTTATAAAATGTTACATAGATGGCATTTACACCCCCAAAAAATAGCCAAAATAGAAATAAAGGAGAAGGTAGATGTTGGAAATGCCAGCAAAAAGACACAGACTTGTTTCATATGTGGTGGTCATGCACAATGGCAGTAAAATTCTGGGGGGAAATTCACAAAACAATACAAGATTTATTTGCTATTAAGATAGATCTGAATCCTAAATTATATCTATTGAACATAACTGAAGACTGCAAAGGTAAACTGAATAAAGAGGAAATCAGGGTAGTCTTATATATGATAACTGTGGCCCGTATAATCTTTGCTAGACATTGGAAAAAAGAGAAAGAGCACATAATAGAAGAATGGAAACAGAAATTAAATGACATGATGAACATGGATAAATTGACAATGATGATTAATGGTAAACAAGATAGTCAATATATTAAGAAATGGGGAAAACTAGAAAGGCTATGGAAGTAATAATATAGAAGGAATGAAACATCCAGGTCTATAAGGACTTAAAGAAATATGCATATAAAATAATGTTTATGATACGAAAGCATGCTCTTAAGGCATGAAAAATAAGTTTAAGGTACCTAAGCTCAAAGCTGCATAGACAAATTAGAAATAAGATATTCTTCCAACCGGCCTCTCTACTAAGATAAAGAATTAAATGATTATGGTATAAAGGTTTAATAGATTAACTAAGAAATGAGTTGACTCGTAAAAAATTTTGACACTAAAATTTTCTGGACTTATTCATGCTCTAATGGAATGTATGTATACTATATTATAAAAAATTAAAAAAATAAGATTAAAAAAAGAGAAAAGCTGCAGTTTGCAAATTGTCAATGACAAAGATATTTTGCTGCTTGAGGCATAACAGAAAATGCCCACCTAACCCATACACAAAAAACTCAGAGTGTTTAATACCCAGGATCAGCCATTTTATTCTGGTACTTGGCCTCAATCCTAGTAATAGAAAATACTATGCAATTAAAATAAATCAATACAATTAATAGCAGACATTTTCTGCCTTTTTCATGCCTTTTCATGCCTCAGCAGCCTAAAATAGACATCTCAACAATGCCTAAAGGCAGGGGTAGCCCTGGTGAAATGACCTTTCCAAAACAGACCTTTCTTTATTGAAAGGGGGGGGGGGAGGACACTGCACAGACTTGGTTAGTTTCTTTCAACATTTCACATCTCTGCACAACTCTACATATATATTTTTAATAGAAACTGTGTTTTTGCTATGCAGTCCTTGTGGATGCTTTTCCTGAATAGAAGAGGCAGGTAATTGTGTAACAACCGAATGGCTAATGAAGGCTGGTCAGAACATGGCAAGCAAGATGCCTTGGGCCTGAAATTTGTGCTAAATGACAGATGGTTGTCAAGCAATAGAGAGTTCATGGCTGGAGGTGCTTTGAAAAACAACACATTAGCAGCAGGCAGGTATTAACAAACTCCACAGCTTTCAAGGCCACCTGTGGGCATCTGACCTACTTCAACCATGTCCACCTATGGTGAAGCAAGCGTTTCCTTCCCTCAGCAGGTAGTAATCTTTCAGGAGATCCTGCTGAGAACTGCAGGCCTCTCTGTTTGCTGACTTCCCAAATAGTTGCTTGGTATGGATGGACAACGCTGCTGCACATGTAGAGCCTCTCCTGATTCTTAATCCCCACCCCCTGCTTGTCTCCTGTCAGCCCAATGACAAGAGACTTCTGTCTTTGGAAGGGAAATTATCAGGGAGAGGAGGGCTGACCCTTCCTTTAAAAATCTTCCCATACCAAACACCTTCTCCTTGAAATAAATTGAAGCCTTTCCTCTTGTGAGTTCAAATTGCCCAGCGTGGTGATGTAGCAGAGAGCCTGACAGCCTGACATTTTCAGCCATTGGCTTTTTGATTCATATTAGCTGACAGCCCTGCCATCAAGCAGGCAGGTTTTGCTACTGTAACATCTCTTTGTCACGCACAGTTCAAGGCATTCAGTGTGACTGCAAGGTCTGATGTTGAGATGCAGAGGTTCTGAGTAACACCTCTGCTAAATGACTACAGTGACCACTTTTAAAAAAAAAAAAAAGAGCATGCAGCTCCTAAACCTTGGCCAGTCATAATAGGGCAGTAGTTTTCAAGCATTTTCAGATCCAGGACTTGCTGAAACCCAGCCAACCACTGCAGGACCCATTTCAAATCTAGTTCCCCACTCACTCTTGAAGCCTTTTGACACCTCTTTGAAAATAAGCATGACCTGTGGCAAAGAAAGGCAGGGCTTCTGAACTGAATCATAATCATTTATACAATGGGTAATTTTAGTATGGTCAGTTCGTCATGCAGGGGTAAGGAAAAGGTGAAAAAAATCTTATACAGAAAATATGCAAGGGAAGGAAGTGCTGCTCTCTTCTGCATCTCTGTGTTGTTTTTTTCTTTGCCTAATCTTCTCCCTGTCTTCTAAAAGAGGAAATTATGACACAGCATCCTAATTTGCTAATTTGGGTATGATCTGTTTTAATTCAAGCACACCAGTGTGACTTAGCACTTGGAGAATAATTGTGTAGAAGATAGGATTTCACAGAATCATAGAACTATAGAGTTGGAAGACACCACAAGGGCCATCCAATCCAACCTCCTGTGATGTGGGAACTCTCAATAAAAGCATACAAAGCAGATGGCCATCCAGCCTCTGTTTAAAGATGTCCAAAGAAGGAGACTCCACTATCCTCTGAGGGAGAGTGTTCCACTGTCAAACAGCTCTTACTGTCAGGAAGTGCCTCCTAATGTTGAGATTGAATCTCTTTTCCTGTAGCTTGCATCCATTGCTGTGGGTCCTGTTCTCTGGAGCAGCAGAAAACAAGCCTGCTCCCTCCTCAAAATGACCCTCTTCAAATACTTAAACAGATATCATATCACCTCTTAACCATCTCTTCTCCAGGCTAAACATAGCTTTTCTCACTCCTGCATGGTAAGTTGCATCTTTCTAGATCTGTCTTTGCTAGAACTAGAAATGTCATCCTTGACTACAAAGAGTCTTTCTGAGCTATTATATCTGGCCTCCCTCCAAAGTTGATGTATGGAATGAATCCTTCCCTGGTCTCTTTCATATTGTATGTTCAAGACCTACTTCTGAATTAAGTCAAGACAGCTTTCAGGAAAGTAGCCACGTTAGTTTTTGAAACTACCTTTCCATACAAAAGAAAGAAAGAAAGAAAGAAAGAAAGAAAGAAAGAAAAGAAAAGTTGTTATATTTGGCATAAGCTACTTCATAAGCTATACCTGACACCAATGGGCTAGAGTCTGGGAAAGCTTGTGCAAAATAAAATCTGTTAGTCTTCAAGGTGTCACAAGACTCTTTATATTGTTTCAAGAGAAATCATCACAGTGATAGTGGGCCTTGCCATTTGAAGTCTCATGCTCTGTGTCAGTAAAGAAACAGCAAAGAAGGAAATATTTTACAGAAACCTTTGTGTCTGCAATTACATTGCCAACAAACAAGTAAATCAAGAGGCAAAGTGTTAACACCCCTCCAATTTCAATCTATATCTTGCACTTACTACTTAGTAATGGTGAGAAGACATATCTGCTATTTTTCTTTCTAGTGTACATTTTAGTTTGATCCTCAGTTATTAGAGATAACTGACTCAGACATTCCTCTTCTCCCTCATACAGGAATGGGCAACTACAGTGAGTTGGGAAACCAATTTTCTGCATTTGGACCCCTCAGAGGCCATGTGGATTGCTACAAATGGGGGGTGGAATGTCAGTAGTCCAGAAAAGTCCAGTTTAATGTTAAACAGTTCAGGAGAAAACAGAAACCATTTCTGAAGGTGAAGTGTCTCTGAAAAAGGTTTCTAGGTCATCCATCTTTTACAGATGTGTAACAAAAAGATGGCCTGGGGAATTTGGAAGGATCAAGGGCCAGAAAAAACAGAACTGGAGACCACATGTGGTCCCTGAGCCACACCTTTCCCTTCTGTATATGGAATCATAGGTTTGGGATTTTTCACATAGCACTATCCAAAAGTTGCTTTTATTCTATATCACAAGAATGATGTAGAAAAACTATCCTTTACAAAACAGAAAAAAATATAAAACAAAATAAAACAAAAATGAGCATGAGAAGAAGAAGAGGAGGAGGAGGAGGAGGAGGAGGAGGAGGAGGAGGAGGAGGAGGAGGGAATAGAGAAAGAAAAAGGCATGTCTCTAAGCAGATGTCATGTAGTAAGTGAGGCCAACTAAAAAATTCAAACAAGGTCAAACAGACTGCATAATTTCTTAGTCTACTAGATTTATTTGGATGTTTATCCCATTTTACTCTAGAGAAAAGCCCAGGCAAGTGTGTTTAGAATTACAGCCTATCCTCAAACCATTCAGGATTTTCTAATACTACAAAGAGGAAGTGATTACAAGAATATTGGAAGTGTGATTAAAAGAGCACTAAACCCTTTGATACTGGACAACTCAAGTGAGGCTACAGGGCAGAAAGAAGAGAATTTTCTAGATGTTTAGTTCTAATACTCTTTGGGACTGATTAGTACAATTATACATAGTTATATTTGCACTGTAACAAATTTCCATCTAAAAACAAAATGAAGTTTACAATAGCTCCAGGCACTGCACAGATTAGCACTTTGTTGCATATTAATGAATTACTCCTTGTGACCAATTGTTATGCAAATTGCTCTTGTGTCAGAATTTATAATAATATTTAGCCAAAGATAAAATACATGAACATTTAAAATTAAAACCAAAATAAGGCTCCCGCAACAGAGCAAATTAATCAAATGAGTTTGGCACACAGCTTACAATTATTAAATTAGTTATTTCCATTCTGATTTTGCACAGTGAGAATGCAGTATTTATAGCTTTAATAATGAAACAAAAGGAAAATAGAATAGATCTTAAAAGTATTGGCTTTTTTTGCTAGTTTCACCATTTCAGATGCCATCTGTTTGTTTGTTTTTAATTTTTAATTTTAAAATTTGGGTAAACATTCTTCCCGATGTTGTAGGCATGTGTGTGTTAATCAGTGCAAAAGAATTTCTCACTAACACCTGATGTCTCTATTCATTTCATCATCCAAGAATAAGAATTTTAAGCAAAATCAGCTTCCTAGACTCTTATTGGAAGAAAAGATTCACATTATTTATTTTTCTGACAAGTGCCTCATGAACAGGACTGGACCAAGGCATTTGCTACAAAGTGGAGTAGCAAATGATACTCTCCCCCTCAGCTGGGTTAAATTGCACTTTAAATAGTATGTAAAGTCAGATGCACTGTTTCTGGCATAGGAATTAGAAAATTCCTCAAGCTCCTCTTACAGACTGCCAGAGATAGTGCAACTTGAGGCTGCTTTAACTATCCTGGCTCAGTGCTAGGGAATAATGTGAACTGTATTTTTTTCTGGGACACTGAGCCTTCTCTGTCAGAGAGCTCTGGTGCCACAATAAACTACAGTTCCCATGATTCCTTAGCACTGAGCCAGGACAGTTAAAGTGGCCTCAAGCTGCACTATTTCTGGCAGTCTGTAAAGGCCCTCTGTTACAAAAATGGTGGGTATTTTTAATTTTGTAAAGGGAAAATAATAGCAAACTATCAGCTTCACTCTCATAGCACACACTTTCTATTACCTTAAGAAGCTGCCTCATTCTTGTCTAATGGAAGGATGGGACCTATTCAAATTAGGACCTGTAGGAGTTCTGTATTATCTCTCTTACTATCCACTGTGTTTGGTATACCACTTATTAGCCCTTGGCATTCACTTTCAGTGCAGGTTGTCCTGCACCTCAATTTTGACCATCTGTCCTTACCCTTCCACAGCATACTTTGTGTAGTCCCACCTCTGCTGACTAGTGTAGTCTTCATCCTGAAGTTCTGGGTAACTATTTCTCTGCCTTGGTCATTGCAGCAATTTTCTTTATCTTTCCACAAAAGCCATTGCATGTGGTTGCTGCAGCCCCAATCCAGAGAGCAAAGGGGTGGCAGCAAGTCACTCCTTTGGGGCCATCTGTACAGCCCCTTAGACACCATCGTTATAGTAGAAGTTGTCAATGGGATGTCCAGTGACTCCATGAGTAGGTTTAACTAGTACTGCTCCTAACAAATGGGGACAGTTGGATGATGTGAATCTTTATTTTGAGAGTTATGTGAAAGACTGAAAAGTTTCGATCAGGGCTGGAATCATGCAGTGAATTAGAGCTGGGCCAGAGTGTTGGGAACATTTGGTGGCAACTCCTACAAAAATTGGAAGATCCAAGATAAGCTGCAGAGCAGCCCCTAACTATTGTTCACCTTTTGCTTTAAAACAGTGTGTTTGGGGATCCTTTGTGAGAATTTGGGTTCATTTTTTATTTTTTTATGGTATACTTTATTTTAAAATTATTGTATTAGTTACAGTACAGATGGTCAAACACTAATTACTGATAAAGCCTCCATCCTGAATCGATGGGCTGAACATTTTGAAAGTCTCTTCAGTGCCAACTGAGTAGTCCAAGGTTCAGCTATCCAACATATGGTACAAAAACCAATGAAAAGAACTGGACATAGCTCCCACTTTGGAAGAGACCCTTAAGGCCATACAGCACATGAAAAATGGCAAGGCAGCTGGAATTGATGGAATCCCACCTGCAGTTTGGAAACACGGAGGTCATGTACTCCATGCTAAATTCCACAAACTCTTTGTGAGTTGCTGGGAAAAAGGGGAACTGCCATCAGATCTCCGAGATGCAGTCATCATCACCCTGTACAAGAAAAAAGGAGCAAAATCCGATTGCTCAAACTATCGAGGTATAACACTGCTCTCTATTGCTGAAAAGATCCTTGCAAGGATACTCCTGAACAGATTAGTTCCTGCTATTGCAGAAGAACTTCTTCCTGAAAACCAGTGTGGCTTCAGAGCCAATAGGAGTACTACAGATATGGTATTTGCCCTTAGACAACTGCAAGAGAAATGTAGAAAGCAGAACAAGGGACTCTATGTAACATTTGTTGACCTCACCAAAGCCTTCGACACTGTGAGTAGAAAAGGTCTATGGCAGATACTGGAAAGACTAGGATGCCCCCCCCAAATTCCTCAAAATGATTATCTTGCTACATGAGGGCCAGCATGGTCAAGTCAAATACGGCGATGCTCTTTCACAGCCCTTTCTAATAACTAATGGAGTGAAGCAAGGTTGTGTTCTTGCTCCAACTTAATTTACAATCTTCTTCAGTATAATGCTCCAAAGGGCTGCAGCAGAGCTTGAAGAAGAAGACGGCATCAATATATGTTACCGTGTTGATGGTAGCTTGTTTAACTTAAGCCGTCTGAGGGGTCACACTAAGACTCTAAACTATCTAGTCCATGAGCTGCTCTTCGCTGACGATGCTGTCCTTGTTGCCTACACAGAAGCAGCTCTTCAGCGCCTAACATCTTGCTTCGCAACAGCTGCAGAGCTGTTTGGGCTGGAAGTCAACCTGAAGAAAACGGAAGTTCTCTACCAGCCTGCACCACAGGACAAACACCACGATCCCCACATCGCTGTAGGCAAATCTGTGCTTAAGTCCATTCAGCAGTTCACCTACCTGGGAAGCATCATCTCCTCAGATGCCAAGATTGACAAAGAGATCGATCACAGATTAGCAAAGGCATATAGCGCATTTAGAAGACTTTACAAAAGAGTCTGGAGTAACAAACACCTGAGGCGGAGCACAAAAATCAGTGTGTATAGAGCCATTGTACTGTCTATTCTCCTTTATGGGTCTGAAACATGGGTCACCTATTGCCAACACTTACGACTCCTCAAACGCTTTCATCAGCGCTGTATACGCACAATCCTAAATATACACTGGACTGACTATGTGACGAATGTTGCTGTCCTTGAGCAAGCAGGGATCACCAGCATTGAGGCCATGCTATTGAAAATGCAGCTGCGCTGGGCAGGGCACGTTTCTAGGATGGAGGACCATCGCCTCCAAAAATAGTACTCTACGGTGAACTTGCCACGGGTCAGCGTAAGAGGGGCGCTCCAAAAAAGCAATACAAGGACTCCTTGAAACAATATCTCAGGCTCGGCCAAATTGATCACCAACAATGGTCCACCCTGGCCTCACATCGGGAGGCATGGAGACGCACTATCCACAATGCTGCAGCCTTATTTGAGAAGTCACGCCGAACAAGTCTCGAAAAGAAATGACAACTCAGAAAGAATCACAACCCGGAAACATCACCCAAGGAGATCTTCTGCTGTGCTTTCTGCAACCGGACTTGTTTATCTCGGATTGGCCTTTTTAGTCATCAACACGCTTGCAAAAAGCGTGGGATGAGTCCTTCCTGAATCTTCGTTTGTGAAGAAAAGCCAGAGAGTATTAGTTACTAAAGCAAATTAGAAACTATTTTGTAGCTGCATCAATACAAATGACTTTAACTGTATTAGAACAAAACCCATGCAGAAATCCACCAGTTTGCCTCACTGCTCTAAGAGCTGGAGTGCAAGAAAGCAAAAGCACTTTGTTCTTCTAATATAATTGTTTAAAGTTTAGTTTTTTAAATCCTGTGTATAATAAGATTATAGCTACACTTTGTTTTGATTTATTGTAAGCCACCTTGGATCTCATGTTGGTAGAAAGGTGAGGTAGAAATGAAATATACATTTAAATGATTAATGAATAAAATAACAAACGTTAGGAAGAATTAATTGGACTACTAGTTTTGTTAATATATAAAGCAAAGTAGCAAGTAATGAGCAATAACAATGAATGCTTTAAAAAAAGAGTAGCAAGTACCAAAGTGTTTGTTTTAGAAAATAATGTTCTAAGCTCTTCTGAACCCCATCTTTTCAGCTAATGAGATCTCTGAAATCTCATTATTGTGAAATACAAAATGCAATATGTTACACCATTAAAAGGAATAATCTATAATGTAAGCTGCATCTGAGTCAATTTAGAGCCCACACTATTCCTCTAAAAGGAAATAGTGTTGGGTGTGCATCCCCCTGCTGTTGCCATCCCATTCTCCAAATAGGTTCATAATTGGTGGCTGAAATGAGCAAAAGGGAGTTTGCCTGTGAGTTTATTGGAGTCCTATAGCAGACAATCTGTACTCTCCTTCTCTAGGCACAAGTTGTTTGGACAGCAGCCTGATACAACTGTTAACCTCTGTGAGTTCTCAGCAGGGCCACCCTGAATAACTGGACAGAATTAAGCTAGAGCATCTGCCTCTCCTCTTGATGTCAATAGTACATTTTCCATCATTTTCAAGTGGTTGATTCATCCTCACTCCAGGCAAGACATAAAAAGCCAAAAGACAAAATGCCAAAAATTCATATTTGTACCTGCATAAGTACATGTTATATCTATATCACTGACTTTTCAATCCATACATCTTCTGCCACAGAACAACAACCACATATTAAAATATCTGCCAGACTGCTCCAGGACTTCATATTAATAGTGCCTAAAATGGATACTTTTTGTTGTTGATGTTCACACAATACATTGCATAGTCTATCTCAATAATCCTTAGACCTGTCATGCAATTACCTTTAGACAGTCTATCTCAACAGTCCTACTGGGATGGTGTTTTGGCTGAGAGAACATTATTTCCACATAGGTAGCCCATACTGATGGTGACTGACTCCGAAGATGTCTTGCTTCACAGCTCATACTTCTCACTACTATACAAAAACAGCTCTACATGGTGTTCTAACCACATTGTGAACTGCAGTGCTGGTGATACCATTAGATAAGTTGAAGCTACCAACTAAGGCAGTAAATTAAAATTATCACAAAAGCACAAGATATTATTAGCTTGTTAATTGGTTATTAGTGCATTTTTTTCCTGGCAGGGAGGGAAAATTCCAGAATTTCCTTGGTTACTTTAAGTACTTTCCCCAATTTGTTGCTCTATCTGAGGCACAAGATATCATGGTGAGATGTACACATTGGCCTTATCCTATTCTTAGTCTCAGCTAGACTAATTCCACCAGACCAATAAATTTTTCCTATTGTAGTGAATGTCTATCCAATAACTGATTCAAAGAGTTTACTCTGCTTAGAATTAGTTAATAGGATTTGGTGCATCAGCTCATCAGAAGCAAAAGGGAAAAAAAAATCTTTTATGCAAATGACACACAGAAGGAAGTAGAAGGGGATGGGGAATCCTGCCTTTGGAATCATCAGCCTGAATGTGACTGCTTGATATTAAGGCTAGCCATGATCCAGATAATCCCTAGATCCATTTTGGGAAACTTGCCCTACTAAGGGAGGCTGAACTATTGAAACCAAGTACCTAAGTTTTAAACTCAGATTACCATTGCAAATAGCCTTATGTGGTTGGATTTGCTCTCTCCAATTAGATTAGTAAATGATTCCACTTTCTTGGAGTGCTTCTGACCCCCTTTTTTTAAGTGGAAGTGTTGTTATGTGTGAAGTGCCACTCCTGGTTAATGAACCTTGCTGGGGAAAAGGTGTGCTTTATCTCCTAGTTTGGCTGAGTTGTCCGCTTCAATATGTTTATTTTAATATGTCAGGTATAACTTACAGTAAAGCTATATAAATGCATCAAATAGAATGCCAAGTCTGTGATTTTTCTGACCCACTTCAAAGAAGCCTAGTCAATAAATGCACATTGTGTTTCAAAAATACCCGTTTACATGAGAGCTGAACAGCAAACTAAACATAGCCTGCCATCAACATATCATAGCCCACCAAAGGTCTGAGAAATCCCTTTGGCTCTGCTGCCTGCCCTGACCTGCTAAATTGGGATGGCAGTCAAAGATCTAGTGAACCATAGATAGAGTGTCATTAAAGTTGCAATTTAAATAGTACAACAACAACAATTGAATGTTTCTGTCTTGTGACACAAATCCCACCTAAACAGCCCAAGGCAACACAACAAATAAACATCAGGACAGATTTTATTTAAAAAAAAAAACCATATCTAAAGGATTAATAAGAGAATGACATTAGATTAATAAGTGATGCTCAGATCACTATTCCACTCCATAGTGTTGACATCAAAAAACAACACAAAAATATTATTAAAACATTAAACATCATATTAAATTGCTACTTTAAAAAAAGTCACCCCCCGATGAGTTGGGAGGGGTTGCTTGTTGCGCTGGCCATATAAGGACACGAGAGGCCTGATTGGCCAAGCGCGCAGGGACCTTCTGGTTGACTGCACGCTTGGCCCAATTGCAATGATTGCTTGTGCTTGGGAAGTCTCGCGGTGACTGTTCTCTCGCGAGACTTCCCACAAGAGTTTGTTCTTTATAGCTCTGTGCTGCCACATGGCGGCAGCCATTTTAGAGCTTGAACTGAGCGACCCAGCCCACCCACCCTTAATTAAGAATTATGTTTGGTTACTCTCAGGCTTAGGCTGGTCGCCTTCAGGGGCCGGGAGGGAATTTTTCCCCAGGGTTGTTATCCTGGGTTTTTCGCCCTCCCTAAGATTACTTTATTATCAGATTGTTGGCCATGGGTCATAGGTGTATAATAACTTACTGTTATTTTAACATTATTATTCGCTTTGTCACATCTTAGGGGTTTGGGTCTATAGTTACAAATTGAAGGTATTTGTGATTGGGGTGGGTAATGACCCCCACCCCACAGGAAAATTAATCTGGCTAATTAAATTCAATGGGGGGGTAAATTTGGCAAACGTCAAATTAAAGGAAGTGATGTATGTAGTTAAATACATGATGTAATTAGTTAATTATGTCATATGAAGTAATATGACATCATTTACGGCGGGGAGGGGTTTTCAAATTGTTGTTGATATTGTTATTGATATTTGTTTACTTAATTTGTCACATATGGTGAAGGACCACCCATCTGGGTGGGCTACACCTTCTCACGCACATGTGACAAAAGTGTTGAGAGTTTAATTGTTAATATTGTAAATAGACCCTGTATAGCAAAATAAAAGTGCCCTGTTTAAACCCAAAAAGAGGTGTCTCTTTTGTGCCAGTGCAAATACAGTGTTCTCCAGCAGAAGGGCAATTTATCAAGGAACTCATAATTCAGTATAAGGTTCAGTGGCCTAAATATACTAAAGGCACCAGATCCCATCTGATCTTCGAAGCTAAGCAGAGTCAGATCTAGTAGTTAGTTTGATAGTAGACCACCTACAAATACCAGGTGTTATAGGCTATACAGCCAACCCTTTCTATCCCCAGGTTTGCCATCCATGGATTGGAACATTCACAAATGGTCTCACCACATTCTCCTCAATGGTGGCATGTGCATGCAGCCACTCAGACATCACACAGACATTGAGAAGAATGGGACTTCAGGTCCCATGATATTTGATAACCATGGGGTGGTGGTGGTTCCATAAAAGAAACACCATGGATATAAAAAAGCTGACTATATTTCAGCAGAAAGAACTGGTAAAACCACCTCTAAGTATTCCTTGCCTAAGAAAACTCTATGATATTCATTGGACTGCCATAAGTCAACAGGAGACTTGAAGTCACAAAGCGTGAGCACACACACACATATGCACACATTTATAGAAATAATTTAAGAGAATTTTACTCAAAAGTAATTCATTATACAGAGAAAGCACATCCTTAAAATGTCTTTCCCCAAACAATCTTTTTGTGTTCCAACTCTACTCAGAAGGAACTGGGAAAAGGAGCATGTACAAAAATCTATCATAGGCATATATATGTGTGAGCACATGCCTTCAAGTCATCTACTGATTTATAACAACCAAATGCATTTTATGGTGTTTTCTTAGGAAATGAATACTCAGAGATAGGCTTGCCAGCTCCTTTTATTTAGAAATAAAAAGGACTGGATTACCTGCAGTGATTTATATCTTTCATTTGAGAGTCCATGGTATATTCATTTCACTGTATTATTGGACTGATACAATATTTTCT
Source organism: Phrynosoma blainvillii (assembly GCA_026167975.1). Taxonomy (NCBI): domain Eukaryota; kingdom Metazoa; phylum Chordata; class Lepidosauria; order Squamata; family Phrynosomatidae; genus Phrynosoma; species Phrynosoma blainvillii. The sequence goes on from JANUYF010000003.1 coordinate 177,372,754, forward strand.
TAATATAATTTTTAGATATTGATAAATATAATGTAGCCAGGGTTCATTCTAATATTTACTGTACTGTTCTTCTGCTCTGAGTGACAACTGCACTCTTTCTGGAATAAATAGGTGGTGGAAGTTTTGTTACTGTTCTGTGGTATCTTAGCTCTGTATCAGTATTATTTCTCTTTCCTACATCCTTACTCTGGGAATAAGAGAGGATTCCATGAAAATAAAATATTCATCTTTTTCAAATCACTTTAGTGTTTAGGGAGACAAGGAATTTGCGTATGCATCAAGACAGTCATAAAGTGAAAAATCAATTTGTAATCTCTCATGGTAGGCTTCTAATGCTTTTGTATTATCAAGGTGAATTATATAGTTTTATAAATGGGATAAACTCCAAGCACACAGTAAAGCCAAGAATGAATTTTACTTCACCTAAACAAATGAATATTATTAATTATTGTGTCAACTTCTCTAGAGCAAAGTACAATGCCAAAAGAAGTACAGATGCACAGGAACTGAAATTCCTTCCTTTTTAAATTTCCCACTTTCTTGACAGGCTGTGATGACCCATTAATTAAATATCAGAAAAAAATAAATTGCTTGTTTAAAAAGCCATCAAAAGCAACACACATCCTGCAGATGGAAGCAAACCATGTTTGACTGAATCAGATCACTGTCCCATCTAGATCTGTATGGTTTACTCCAACCAAGAGCATCTCACCAAGGTCTCTGTCAAAGTTCAAGCTAAGACATTGTTGCTGCTGTAAAGGACATGGCTGTGCCTCTTTCTCATTTGGATGAGATTCTCAATCAAGCTTTACATTAATATCTCTAATGGGACAGTGATCACCACCACACCTGTGGGAAGCAGCAGCAGGCAGATATAAGGCCATGGGAAAGACATAGTTCTGCATTCAGCATCTGTTGTTGCTCTCTGCCTCTCTTACAGCAGCTACCTGAGGCAGTCTACCCATTTTGCCTGATGGGAGGGACAGTCTTGGGCTATCTTTGGTCTGCTACATGATTGATTAATTGAAGATTTTAGGGACTGAACCTCAGAACAATTCATTCTTTATGTTCTATTTTGCTCTGCTCTTAAGCTATAAACTCTGGAGTTAAGAACCATAAATAAAATAGAAATAAAAATAAAGAATCCACCAGAGTGAAATCATAAATAGAGTGGTACCTCTACTTATGAATGCTGCTTCTACCGAAAAATTCGACTTACGAAATGCGACTCCTGAAAAAAATTGCTTCGACTTAAGAAAGCATTCCAACTTACGAAATTGGTGCAAATGAGCTGCTCTCCAAATTTCGTGGCATGCCATTGGTTAGCAAAATCTAGCAAAGCAGCACTGTATTGGCTAGTGAAAGAGGAAGTGTTTGCCTAGCGAAATTCAGCTAGGCAGCACTGTTTGGGCTTGAGAAAGAGGAGAGGAAGTGTGGCTAGCGAAATTGGTGGCTTCTGAGATCCAGGAAGGTAGGACTTGTGGCTTGTGGCTTTTTGGCTTCTGATATTTGTGGCTTCTGATCTCCAGGACTGTATTTTTGGCTTGTGATATTTGTAGCTTCTGATCTCCAGGACTGTATTTTTGGCTTCTGATATTTTTGGCTTTTGATCTCCAGGACTGTATTTTTGGCTTCTGTGGCTTCTGATATTCAGGACTGTATTTTTGGCTTGTGATATTATTGGCTTTTGATCTCCAGGATTGTATTTTTTAATGAAATAACCCTGTATTATACATTTGTATTGAGTTGTAGCTTGAATTTGGGGGCCTGGAATGGATTAGGGCATTTCAATGTTAAATTTGCTTCTACTTACGAAATTTTCTACTTACGAAATGGCTGTCAGAACAAATTAATTTCATAAGTAGAGGTACCACTGTATTTCTCATTTACTGTCAATCTTTTGATACCAAGCAGTAGGAGATGGTTTTATTTTAAGCTTCCTTTGCTGTGTGACCCCCTCCCCATGTATTTAAAATTTGATTACCACAATGGTTTCTTCATGTGCATATTACAAAGTGCTGTGGGGACTGCTCAGTGCAGATAATGTTAGAGATTAATTTGAGTCAGGGAGTATTTCCTTATGCCAGCTGGGTAAGGATAGACGAAGAGAGATTTTTAAACACTACCTGGAAAATTGTGGTATCTAATCTTTCTGTTGTGCTGGCTTGCAATATAATTCTATACAAATGTGAATTCACTTCCTATATGACTGGAGCGAGCATGCTATTCAGTGATTTGAGCAATTTACCTGGTATAATAACCAGTTGTCTCTGGCTCACTGAGTTCCAGAACCATCCCCCCCCCCCCCCCACACACACACACATCTAAACCTGTTGGCCTGACACTGTCAGCTGAGGAACCATGAAAACATATCTAAAAAATCATTGCTTTTGCCCAGTTTAAATCAACAAGCTTTCGACACAATGGGATCTTTCGGCAAAAGCATTATGCTGCTATTATTTCCAGCAGATTCTGAAGAGCTTAATTACGTTATGCTGACTGCTCTGAATATTCACACAAACAAACTTTTGTTTTAATATGGTGTTGCCCCAAGCAAAATATGTAACCATTTGTACTCTTGCCTCTTGGTTGTTGTTCTATTTCTGTTTCAGTTTCCTGACTAGTGTTCTCCCCTCATTTGTTACACCATAGCTCAAATCCAGGACTGTAGTAAGGGGATAGTATTGTTAGTGCAGAGGGAAAATTGAGTCCATATGCTGAAGACTGCCAGCTAGGAAACAGACACCACTATCAAGTCTGGAAAGTCTCTCACGACTGCTGGGTTCTTCTGAAGAGGCTTTTAAATCTTAGTTGCAGCAAAGTATTTACAAGCACAATACAGCAATATTTACATCAACTGACATCCACACCACCACACAGTACACTAGAGCATTTGCACTGGCACAAAGGACACAAGACACCTCTTTTTGGGTTTAAACAGGCCACAACTTTTATTTTGATGTACAGGATCTATTTACAAGGAATAAACTTCCAACAGTTTCATCACATGTGTGTGTGAAGATATGACCCACCCAGATGGGTGGTCCTCCACTGCGTGTGGCAAAGATGTAAACAAATAACAACAACAAATTTACAAACCCCTTCCTGCTGGAAATGACATCATATGACATCATATGACATCATTAAATAATGACATCATGCATTTAACTGCATACAAAATTTCCTTTAATTTAACCTTTTCCAAATTTACCCCAATTAATTTAATTAGCCAGATGAATTTTCCTGTGGGGTGGGGGTCATTACCCTCCCCCAATACAAAGACAAGCAAATTCTGATTTATAGACCCTAACTTTAAGTTGAGACAAATTTAATAATAACATAAAACAACACATCCAATATCATCCTATGACCTATACCCAACATCAAATTATTCATTTAATCTCAGGGAGGGCAAAAAAAACAGGGTAACTCCCTGGGAAAAAATCCCTCCCGGCCCCCGAAGGTGACCAGCTGAAGCCTGATAGTAACCAACATAGCTCTTTAAATAAGGGTGGGTGGGTTGGGTCGCTCAGTTCAAGCTCTAAAATGTCTGCCACCACATGGCAGCACAGAGCTATAAAGAACAAACTCTCGTCACAAGTCTCACGAGATTACAGTCACCATGAGATTACAGTCGCCACGAGACTTCCCAGACACAGGCAAGCAACTTGATTGGACCAAGCATGCAGGTGCTCTACTACCCTTGCGCGCTTGACCAATCAGGCCTCTCTTGTCCTTATATGGCCAGTGCAACAAGAAACCCCTCCTGACTCATCGGGGGGTGTTTTTCTCCTTATATACACAAACACAGCTAGGATTCTGATCCAACTCACAGCTTGTGTTTCATCACCTACCAGTTATATGTTCACAGTGACAGTGCAGTTTGGACCTGCTATGACTCATCTCCATGCTCAAGTTGCATCAGCTTCCTCTGAGTTAGCATTTCCTCATTAACCTATTGCATGCACCTGACACATTTTACACAGCCTGGGGCAAAACATTCTCATTGACTATCCCCTCCCAAATGTCTTGCCATGCATGACAAACAAACTACATCAGAATACATTTTTACTCATACAATTCCAAGTATTTTCATTGAGTACAATACTTTATGCCAAGGCCTAGCCTACCTGTTAGTCTCTTGTGACTTTCTACAGGTAATGCCTTTGTGACTAAATCTGCAATGTTTTCCTCAGAAACATAGTACTGCATTTTTAGGATTCCACCGTGTATTAACTCACACACATTCTGGTACCTTAACCCAATGTATTTCAACCTGCTTTTCAAATTTCTGCTTCTGCCATTGCAATACAGGCTTGTGAGTCTTCATTTATTACTATTGGTGTAGGGCAGGGGTAGGCAACCTTTTCCCTTTAAGGGCCAAGGGACTTCAGCTCCCAGAAGCCTCAGCCATGTTGGCCAATAGTCCCATATTGGCCAATAGCTCCTGGGATTCTGGGAGCTGAAGTCCCTCGGCCCTTAAAGGGGAAAGGTTGCCTACCCCTGGTGTAGGGCATGGTTCACTAAGATCCTACAATAGCTACATGACACACTGAACTTTGCTAGCCATTTCTGTACGTGCCATGAATTCAGCCTCTGTGGTGCTCAAAACTATACAACTTTGCTTTCTGGACGTCCACACAACAGGACTGTCAGCAAATCTGATGGCTAAACCAGAAACTGACTTTTTGTCTGCTGTCTCTGATGCATAGCATTCTAGCTGAGACATGTCTCCAGTCATCACTAGCCATTTGTTCCTTGTTCCCTTGAGAAATCATACGATATGCTTCAAAGCAATCCAATCCACTAACCTGGGTTTTGAGGCTCTCCTACTCAACAACCCCACTGTAAAGCTTATATCCGACCTAGTGTTATTTACAATGAATAAAAGACTACTTAAGCACTGAATGGAACAATTCAGGATTCTCAAATAATTTATCTGACTCTAAACTGCTAAACTCAGGTGTCATGGGGCTTCTGACTATCTTAGCATTGCTCAATCCACATTTCTCCACAATCCTGTCAATCTTCTTCCTCTGACACAACAGAATTTCTCCATCCTGTGTTCTCTCCACTTCAATTCCTAAATAATTCTTCAAACTGTCCAAATCCTTCAGTTTGAATTTTCTTGTTAAGTCCTCTTGTACATGTTTCACATCATCCAAACTACTTGCAGCCACACAAAGATCATCAACATAGATCACTGGAATGAAACTACCCTTGGTATACACACACAGCCACACTGTGTTGGTACCCAAGTTTGACAAGCTCATCAATAATACATCTGTTCCAGCACCTAGTACTTTGCTTCAATCCATACAGGGCTTTCATCAACCTGTATACTTTGTTGCTAGCAGCACAGTCATACCCTGGAGGTTGCTCCATGTGCACAGTCTCCTCCAAACATGCACTTAGGTATGTGTCTCAAAATCAAAATGCCTTATCCCCAGGTTCCTTTTTGCTGTTACTGCCAACACTATTCTTAAGTTATCAGGCTTGGATGTTAGAGAAAAAGTCATAATAACTCTCATACTTTTCCTGTGAAAAACCTTTTGCAACAAGCCTGGCTTTTTACTTCTGAGTTCCATCTGGCATTTCCTTCTTCCTGTACACCCACTTGCACCCCACTAGCTTGTGATCTACTGGCCTTTCTACTACTTCAAACACTTCCCTTACTACAAGTGATTCAAATTCAGAGTCCATGCCCTGGTTCCACTTCTTTTGTTACTCCTGAGGAAATCTCAACATGTCATGAACTGTCAGGTTCCTCAGCTACCACAGTGCAAACACTTCCTTCTTGGATCACAAACCTATCTAGTTCTCTTCTGACTCTGCGAGTCCTTTTAGGAATGGTCACTGACTCATTTTCACTAGTCTCACTACTAGTCTGCACTGGTTCCACAACAGACCCTTGCTTAGGCACAAAAATGGGTGTGAGAATAGTTTGTATAGGCATTTTTGTGTGTGGCTTGGAGGCAATGTCCTGTGATGTGCATTGCTCTACATCTTCTTCTGCCTTGAGCAAATCCACCCCTCCATTTCTGGCATTTTGTGGCACAATGCCTAGTGGGACAAACACACCCTGGTTACAGTGTGATGTCTTCCAACCACTGTGTTTTTAAAAATTGGCACTTCTAGAGAATATTACTCTACCATTGCCCACCGGCTACACCGAGGAGGAGGCTGAGAAGAGGAGTGGCGGGTGTGTGTGTTTATTTGCCTGCCCTTCTCCCCCAGTGCAACACCTGGCCTCAGAAGGAACCTTCAAAAGAGGCTCCCCTCCTCTGCCTGACCACCGGCTACACCGAGGAGGAGGCTGAGAAGAGGAGTGGCGTGTGTGTGTGTTTGTTTGCCTGCCCTCCTCCCCCAGTGCAACACCTGGCCTCAGAAGGAACCTTCAAAAGGGGCTCCCCTCCTCTTCCCGACCACCGGCTACACCGAGGAGGAGGCTGAGAAGAGGAGTGGCAGGTGTGTGTGTTTGTTTGCCTGCCCTCCTCCCCCAGTGCAACACCTGGCCTCAGAAGGAACCTTCAAAAGGGGCTCCCCTCCTCTTCCCGACCACCGGCTACACCGAGGAGGAGGCTGAGAAGAGGAGTGGCGGGTGTGTGTGTTTGTTTGCCTGCCCTCCTCCCCCAGTGCAACACCTGGCCTCAGAAGGAACCTTCAAAAGGGGCTCCCCTCCTCTTCCCGACCACCGGCTACACCGAGGAGGAGGCTGAGAAGAGGAGTGGCAGGTGTGTGTGTTTGTTTGCCTGCCCTTCTCCCCCAGTGCAACACCTGGCCTCAGAAGGAACCTTCAAAAGGGGCTCCCCTCCTCTTCCCGACCACCGGCTACACTGAGGAGGAGGCTGAGAAGAGGAGTGGCAGGTGTGTGTGTTTGTTTGCCTGCCCTTCTCCCCCAGTGCAACACCTGGCCTCAAAGGGAACCTTCAAAAGGCGCCCCCAGCATTCCCCAGCCCAACCACTGGCTACACTAGTGCAGCGGCAATGGTGAGGGCAGGCGTGGCAAGAAAGCCAAGGCTAGGACATCATCTCCCTCCTCACCACCACCGTGGAAGGGTGTGTGTCCTATCCAGCTTTGATTCCATCCCCTTTGTGGCGGCAGTGGAAGAGAACATCCCTGGAGGCTATTTAGCCCATCCCTCCACCCATTTACCATCTGCAGTGACAGCGGTGGAAGAAGACCTCTTTGGAGGCTATTTAGCCCATCCCCCAGCCATTTACCATCTGTAGTGGTTGTGGTGGAAGAGGGTCCTTCCAGAAGCTATCTAGGCTACCCCTTCACCCAGAGCAGCTGCCGCAATGCAATCATGTAATCATGTTTTTTATATTGTATACTGTATATTTTATATTGTATATTTCTAATAATTGTCTTTAATTTGTTTGGTTTGATTTGTTTTTGGGGGGTGAGTGGGGGTGGGAATGAGGGATGGGATCTGATTTGATGTGACTTGTTTTGATATTTTGAATACTGTACGCCGCCCCGATTGCTTGGCAGAGGGGCGGGATATAAATAAAAATTATTATTATTATTATTATATTATTATTAAGAACCTGTTCTCTTCATAGCCAATAAAATGAAGTATTTATTGTCCCCTTCAGTGGGTCTGTAGGGATGGCCAGATCAGCATGTACCACCCATGGCATTCTTTCTTTCCTTGGGCACAGGGAAAGCTTTCAGCTTTATCCTTTTGCACACTGAACAATCCAAATAGATATTACAGGGGTTACCTTTAACTCTGGACAGACCTTTTCTAAATGAGAAAAACTAGAAAAACTTGCATGTCCCATTAGCCTATGCAAGTGATGGGCATAATTCAAATACCATGGTACATTAGACACATTAGCATACTTTTCATTTGCCACCATATGGTAAAGCTTATTCCTTTTTACCCCTCTGCACAGACACACATTTGAATATATTGTGCACCCATCCCCTTGAAATGACACTTGATACCCATCAGATGTTAGTGTGGAAACACTCACTAAACAATTTTCAAGATTGTTTGCACACAATACATTATTAAATGTCTTTCCAAAACTGGGAATGAAAGCAATTCCCATTTGCTGAACCTTGCTAAGTCATCCAACTGCTAAACAAACAGATGACACTGGAGCAGGCTTAAGTCCTTCAGAACTTTGGACTCTGGACCATGTGGTGAGTGGCCCCACTCTCTAGCAGCCACACAACTTCTAGAGTGCTTGCCTGGTAGGTAACAGCAACACTCCCTTCAGCTTGTGAAGCAATGGCATTCCTTGCCTGAGGCTTCTTCTTCTTCTTCTTATGGCTGGCTGACATTCTCTTGTGCTGCTGAAGACATCTGGTACTCTCTCTGGAGATGCCCAGTTGTGGAGACATTGTGGGAGACATCTTCACATCGTGGATGATGGAAATCTTTCTCTCTCTCTCCTTGCAGAACTCTGCTGCCTGGCCTCGAAATCATGTCTCTGGACTTCCTCCAGAATCTGTGCTGATATCAGGTCCAAGGTCAGGTCTCTCCTGTGACAGTCTGAAGGCTGTACATCAGGTAATCCTCTGCTTCCTCTGAGTCAGCATTTCCTCTTTAACCCATGGCATGCACCCAATACATTTTACACAGGCTAGAGCAAAAGATTCTCACTGAGAAGTATAACCATTGCCATGATTGGGATTTGACTAACCTTGTTCATTTCAAACTGAATGTGCAATTATGGCTGCAGTTTTTAAACCCTTATAAAGGAAGTATCATAAGAAGCAAATTGCCCATTAAACACACATGCTTACACACATGTATACATGCACACGCATGCACACACACACACACACACGTATCTGGATTTCTCTTCTGTGCCATTATGGCCACTCTTGCATAGAAATAGAATTGAGTTGGTTTTTTTCCCTACAGTGAGTCTGCAAAAACACTATTAGTAGAATCATGGTTGCCAATAAAATGATTCTGACTGGTCTACAATTGTTGGTTTTTGAATAGAGCTCCTTGCAACATAGTCTGGATATGGGAGAGAGAGAAGAAGAAAAAAAGGCTCCAAACTAGCAACAGACTGTCATCTATGTTTTTAATTTCATGTGCAAAAGCTGCCAAATGTGGGAGGTTAAGATATGAAACAGCCCAAGATTATGCATGCCAAGCAACCCGAGAGGACAATCAGATCCGCTTCACCAAGACATTCTGCAATGCAAGCGGTTGCTTGCATTACAACAGCGATGAAGAAAATTACTTAGATGAAGGCTTATCCACAAGATGAAGTCCTGTTATAGCTAATGGTCACCAGGGTGAAGGAATATGATTGTGTTGCACTTATCTTGCTCTTTCTATGAATATCTTTTTACACTTAAGATACTGCATCCACATGATTCACAATTTAGTTAAAGGTAAATATAATATTCTTTGCAGGAGTTATTTAGCAAGTCCATTTAACGTAGGAAAGGGTGGCTTCTTGCCTCCCCTCCATCCTTGTATCTAGTTCAGTCCACACATCCCCCTTAAGAGGGCAAATTAAGGAAGCTGTTTTTTCACTCACTGAAAGACCAGCTCGTTGCTACCTCAAGGAATAATATTGATTGGCTAATCACCCAATCCTCCAGAGTAAGTGGTGATGCAGGTGACATATTTGGGGAGGCTCTGGCCCGCATCTGGGAGTGGCAGATCAGGACTTGAGGCAACCACATGCTGTGGTCCCAATCCTCTTTTTTGCCACCCCAAAAAGAGTGGCAAAATGCTGCTCCTTTTGGGGGCAGCAAAAGGCCACCCTTAGAGCCACCCCCATGGCCTTTTTGCACCCTTTTGGCACAGTGTGTGCAAACGCTGCACCAAGAGGGCACCCTGATGCCACACCCCATGCAGACAGGCATGCAACATCAGGGTGGAATTGGGGCAGAGTTGGGGTGGCTGGCGTGCAGCTGCCCCACCCAACTCCACCCCCAGGCCAACCTTTTGGCTGGTCTACATCGACCCTTAGCTCCCTGTTTTAGGTGTTCCCTGCAGAGGCAACCTGTCTCTTTTGAAAAACTGCATCTCATAGTCATCTTGTTTTCAGATTGTTATTCAATGTCAGTCCCGCTTAATATCTCTCTTTTTTTAAAAAAGCAAATCCTTCATACTCATTTCTGTATCTTTGCATTTCTATTTTTTCTTTCTTTCAGCTATACAGCACTTTACATCTGTCTTTAATAAATCTTATCTTATTGCTTCCAGGCAATTCTCCAATCTATCAAGATTATTCTTGATTCTAATCCTATCTGCTCAAGTGATTGAAATTTCTCTTCCTCCCCCATCCCAATTGCTTTACATCAACAGCTACAGCAAGCATTTTCCTTTATTTCCAATTTTTTTCTTTTCTTTTCTTTTCTTTTCTTTTCTTTCCTTTTTTTTTTTTTTTTGGAGTGGTAGAGAACAATGAATAATATTGAACACATGTCATATTTAATTGCCATATTGTTTATTTTCCTACTACATCTTGCACAATTTAAAATCTGTAATATTATTTTTTTTGTTTTTTGTTTTTAACAAAAAGGAAAATACATTCCATACATATTAGTTTTTCTTTTCTCAAACAAATTAAGCATGTTCAAAAACCTCTGGAAAAAAAGGTTTTTTAAAAAGGTCTCACTATATAGATTGCTACAAACTGGTTTTGATGTATTTACATTCTAATGAAATTCAAAGTTTAAGGAAAACTCCAATTTCAATTACCAAGGTTTTTACAACCAAGCAGTTTGAAAATAAGATGATGCAATAAACTATATAATTCTTCAGATTTAAGCCAAGTCATGTAGTCACTTTCTGAGGAAGGTAAAGTTAATTTTTCATTTCCTTCTCAGAAAAAAGCTGAAAACAGGCAGAGTGCTTTGTACAGCCTTTCCACACTTAATAAAATGGGGCTGCTTAATAAAATAGGACTGCACAAAATTCCCACTAAATATCCCATGCTGTTGTCCCATGTTTTATGCATCCTAAGCAACATATAAACAAGAAGTAGTTTGGCAAAACTTCAGATCATGTTAAGAGCCTTTTCCACTATCTGACTACATGGAAATCAGGGAGGGATCATCATGAGTGTCAGTAGCAGGGTTGTAACAACAATGTTGACAGATTTGGGGCTATCTTGTGTGAGCCATTCTGAAGGTGTGCCCCTTTCAGGGTCTCATCAACACCAACAACTGTTCTGAGTCAGTTTTTTTGACAAATGATTCAGAATTCTAATGAAGTGGCTGGTTTATGCTGCAAATAATTTCATATGTAGTTTGTTACCACAATAACTGGTTTAATGAAAACATTTTCAGAAATTAAAACTTTTTCTTGGTTAATTGCACCCTGAACCCTGTCCTTTCTCCATTTTTTAAATTTATTTTTATTTATTTTTTTGGCAAAGTGATAATATACTCCATACTTTATACTCACTATAACCATATAAAGTAGGCTGGGCATGAGTATAGGTTTCTTGGTTAAGTTTGTATTTTCTATCATCTGTCTGAAACTTCACCCTTGGTATTCTTAACAGTAAGCTTACATCTTTCAAGGTAAGCATGTGTTTTACTCAATCAAGGCTAAATCTAATTTGCATTCCAATTTCTGCAGACCCAATGAAATAAATGGAGCTTATATAAGTGGGCTGTAGCCAGTCCCATTAATTTCAATGGGTCTACTGTAGCTGGGACTAAAATTGGATTTATCCTTCTATCTATTGTGTGTCCATGAAGAGTTTTGACCTTTATAATAAGAAGGGGAGGAAAGGAAGGTAAATTCAGATCTTTCTCCCGTTGTCTCTGGCTTTTTTTCTGATATCTCACAGCTGCAAGTCAGAACTTTAATCAATCCCCACTAAATGGAGATAAATGCTGGAGAGTCCTTGCTAGGACAGATCAGATAGCCTGGCACAAATAGCTGCTGTCTGTTCTTATGTTTCTTGAAAGCCTGTTATGTCTTCACTTCCACATGCATTCACATAAAGACATTTAAAAAGTAGGAAATGCATTGTTTCCAGTACCTACTTCCCCTGGGTTTTGTGCATTTTTGAAATAACCTTTTGTAGGATCACTTCCCTTCTGTGACTACAGGAAACCTATTACTGAATTTGACTTCTGTTTATTTGCTAATATGTAAGTTGGAGGAAGGTATGCAGACAGCAAACAAGCAGGCAATACATTATTAGTTCTCAAGGCAGCACTTCTCCATAAAACATGCTTACTCTTGCAGTATGAATATGGCCAAGACTCTTGCTTTCTAATTTTGAAAAACTTAAATGGTCTGTTTTGCAAGATCCAAAATGTCTTCCCTCCACCCCAAGTCCCAGGCAAACAATGATTTCAGCATTCATATAAGTAGCTAAGGATGCCTGGTATTTATAGCTCTAAGTGAATATTTGCACTTACACATTTTGAAATGTATTCTTTTTCATTGCATGTACATCAATCCTATTGTATCTCAAAGTGCCATTTCCAGTCTTTCTCATTTCTAATCCTAAATTGCTAATTTAAGCCAGGAGAAACACTCCGTTCTTGCTTTTGTTGATTTAGTATGCAGTTGGAAACAAAATGTACAGCTGGAAAAAATGTGTAGTTGGAAAACTGATAATGCAAAATTGGGAAAAAATGGAAATGAAAGTAGACACATTGGCCAGAGCCTAAGTGTGCCTTACATGTGTTTATGCCCTCTTTTTGAAGGGATACAGGGGACTATTCTCTTAGCCTTGTACTTCATCTCCAACTTCCCTCCAAGCAGCTGTCATACCCCAGGATGGGATGTTGGTGCTGCTTTTTATTGGTGGAAAGGAGAGATAGCAAGGAGGCAACTCAGACCATGAACACATAGCTTCTCTGGGCTCCCGGGGGGGGGGGGCAGGGAAGGAAATGGAGGGTACATTGCATCCATGAGTATGCCCTTGTTTCTCCTCCATAACACACACACTGAACTGAGTCCAGCTGCTAATTCACAGTCTGATCACTTTCCCTCTCCTTCTCCACTGGTAAGCAGCACAAGCCCTTGCATGAATTAACAACTATCAAGGGAGAGGGATGGAGAACTGTGCAGGTGGTGCACACCTACCTGTATTTAAGCTCTCAATCATTAAGTGTTTGTTGAAGACTTAAAATACAGTGTTCATTAGTGAAAATAGGAAAAGCCCAGTTTTTGAGAGGTATCAGTTTCTGCAGTACAAATTTCATGAGACAGCAGGAATGAGTCTCTCACTGGTGCAAGTGTTTCTGAGCTGGTATGCACACTGCAGTATGGGTTGGCACAAATTCATAAATGAAATATCCCTATGTAGTGTTGGGTAATTTATACAGCTTCCACCCTTATGGACACAATGAAGTAACTGCAAAATGGTAGATCAACACTTGGATAAATCCCAGTGGTCTACCCAGGTTGGATCTAGCAATTATTTAGTCATTTTTGTTTCATGAAATATTAAGTGTAGTTGAGAAGAGAACATGAAGTCAATGGGAAATCTGGTTCCAACCTGAACACCTTTCCAGGCCGTGTGGATCAGTTAGTTCCTATAATATTTTATCTTACCTTATTTTATTAGTTTATATTCTGCCTTCCTTTCAGCATGGGACATCATCATCATCATCAGTAGTAATAGTAGTAGTAGTAGTTGTTGTTGTTGTTCAAAACATTTCTTTAATGCATTTCATTTAAAAAAATCTTCCCAAACAGTTCACAATGAAAAATATATAATAGTAGTTAATAATAATAATAATAATAATAATAATACAATTAAAATCATCCAACACCTTTGATTAGAAATCAAAGATAACTGTTGGGAAAATGTTCTGGAAAATGCCTAAGTAATTATATGATGAGTCTTCCATTGATGGAAGAAACACCCAATGCAGGGTCCTACCTAATTTAAATGTAAATGAGAAGAGAATTTTGTGGCATTTATTTTATTTTGCTTTATTTTTTAGAGGAAGATGAAAATACTTATGGAGTAAAGGGAACATAAGGGAAAGAGACAGTACAAAGGTGACTAGTAGCAGCTATTTCTGCCAAACTAATTTACTCTTGTGCTCTTGAAAATAGTTGTGAACCTCATGCAAATAAAATCAAGTTTATACACAATATTAATGTGTGGATCCTCTGCATAAATCACCATCCACCATGTGAATCACAATGCCTACATTAAGAGAACTAAATTCGAATTTGGTCATTTGACTTTTAGAACCTTTAAATGCTCATCAGAATTAGATATTTTTATTTTTTTAAAAAAATATAATTCACTCTTCATTATGAACTCAATATATTTTTATTTATTTCAAGGATTTATATCCCACCTTTCTCCTATTAAACTGGGATTCAAGGCAGGTTTATACACATTAAACTTAAGGGATTTAAGGTATCATTTTAAATTCTATACATTAATTTATATCAATTTTGAAAATTAATGGATTATGTTACTATCTAATTATTTAGATTTTTATCTTAGCCTATACCAAAACAGATTCAGAAAGCATGATTCAAAGAGCGAGGAATGCAGTAATGTGTGTGTGTGTGTATGCAAAAATCATGGCACCAATAAAATAAAGCTCCGTTTCTTCCAACAGTGTTGAACCCAATATCCAGAACACATATTGTGATAATATCAGCAAAAAGGGTTAACCCTAGCTTTTATCTTCCATTACAAACTGGATCAGTGTTAGGAAGAGGTTAATACTATCTGATATGTTCACACTCTCAGAATTACTTTGGGTAGGCATCATATCAAGAACACTCCTTCCTGGGCATGACTTAAAGTAAACAGGAAAAATGTTTCAGTAAATTTAAAGGCTTTTAGTGTAATCTTAGAAAGTAATACAGTTTTCCTATGCAACTAAGGGGGGTTGCAGACTGCTAGAAATAGTGCAAATTGAGTCCACTTTTAGGGTTAGGGTTAGGGTTAGGGACTCATGGGAACTGTATATTATTGTGGCACCAGAACTCTCTGACAGAGAAGGCTCAATGTCTCAGGGAAAAAAAACAATTCCCATGATTCCATAGCACTAACCCTAACCCTAAAAGTGGACTCAATTTGCACTATTTCTGGCAGTCTGCAACCCCCCTGAGTTGCATATTCCTCCTTATTCAATACTCTTGGTCCTGAATGACTCCTCCTGGTTACAGCTACAGCCTTGAGTCCCATGCACCTTCAAGAAGTCCATGAACGTATGGGGTGCCTGTGAATTTCCTAGGATTTCCTTAGGAGACAAATCCTCAAAGGTGATTTTGCCATTTTTTTCCTCTGAAAGCTAGCCTACAGCACGTAGTATTATTCCCTGGATGGCAGTCTCCCATCCAAGTACTAACCACGGCTGACTGACTCTGCATAGTTTCCAAGATCCAGATGTTGTTCGACTGCATCTCCCAGTCAAATGGGAATCCAGTCATTGCAAAAACAAAAGCAACAAACAATTTCAACATCTCATTGGCAAGACAGCTTTGTATGTGATTTGAGTGTGAAAATGAACACACTCCTGAATTTATGGCAATGATATCATACAACAATAAAACAGTTTGGAACAACAAACTTCAAAAGGAATTTCCTCCTCCCTTTACTTCATTTGCAACTGAACCATGTGAAAATTCTTACACCTATGCGACCATGTGGCAAATTTCTCCAATTAATGTCTTTAGCAAATCATGATGAATAATCATCACATCACTACTTGCCACCATATCCATATAGGCAAAATCATTTCTGGGTAAGATCTTTGTGAACAGAGATAAATGCATAGGGATATAATTCTTCATTACATTTATTTTCAAATGAAGGATTTTCTTTTCAAAAAGTCTGCAAAAATACACAATTTTTCAAAGTCTATTCTCAATTTGGGATGTGATTGAGTTTTTGTTTTTGTTTTTTGTTTTGAGGAAAACACACTTTCTGTGCAGAAAATATTTCTATGTGGAAATATTTTCTGTGCCAAAAAACCTGTTTCTTGCACAGAAAATACTATCTTGTGAATTTTGTGCAGAATAAGAACATTTTCACTGCACAAAACAGCTTCTTCTGTGCAAAAAAAGGAGAAATGTGTGCATAGAAATATTATTTTCTGTGCATGAAAGATTGTTTCCTGAACAGAAAAGACTATTTTATGCACAGAACAACCAGTACGAATTTTGAGCAGAGTTAAGTCCAGAATGGTGAAGTTTCTTGTTAGTTCAGAATTCTTGTCCACATTTCTCAACATATCAAAAAAAAAAAAGTGTTTCAACCACTTAAAAATATTTTTGAATATTCTTTCCATCTTTAGATGAATGGATGGTTCCTATTGAAATAAATGAGTGTAATATGTGCAAGTGTCTATGGATGGTTAACAACCAGCATAGTATAGCAGGTGGGAAAATGTCAGACTGGGATGAGGGAAATTTGGGTTCAAGACCCTACTAAACTGTGAAATTTCACTGAGTGGCCTTAGACCAGTCACTTGTCTAATCTACTTTACAGTGTTGCTTTGAGGATAATAATAGAGAGGAGAGCAAGGTAAGCAGCCTTAACCTCCTTGAGAATAATGTGGAAGGTGTGTATGTAAGAAATAAACAAGGAATATATACTAATTTACTGTTTTCAATGTTGTCCCCAAAGGAACAGGCGCACCCCACTTCAAATTACTTTACAGTTTTTACCAAAAAAAGAGAGAGAGAGAGAGAGAGAGAGAGAGAGAATGAGAGAGAGAGAATGAGAGAGAGAGAGAGAGAGAAATTTGGAGCTGAACAGTTATCTTTTTAGCCTGAAAGATGCTTTTATTTTCCTTGCTTTTCACTTAATGTAACTATAATCCACCCCCACATATGATGGAGTTTCCTCATAGGGAATCTATTCATTCTTTATGAATTTGGATATGAACAAAACTGATCTGCACCTCCTAAACTAATGTGCCGATCCACTAGCTTTCACACTTCCCACATATTCAGACTCAATTGCCAGTTCATAAAATACATCATAATGCATTCAAACTGTCCCTTCCTTTTTCTTTTTTGTGGGATAAATTCTTTAAATGATTCATTGCATATTCAAAAACTTAATGTTTCTCACAACAGAGGGATATAAAAATGTTTTTCTACATATGCACTGAAGCCACATTTTGTGTGTTCTATACAAAAGGTCTTTACTTTTATGTAAATGAATACTTGTTATTAAGGCCACAGTTTATACAACACAGTATCAATGAAGAAAGTTGCAGCTGTGGAATAAACAAGCTCACACAACCACCATCCTAATGACATCATTAAAAATGTATGCAGCTTCTTATGGTTTTGAGGTTTGGGACAAGAAACATGACTTCTCATTTAAAGCTGAAAACTGACCTTAATCTCACCCCACTCAAAAATGACCCCTTTGGTCAATAATT
The DNA here is from genome assembly GCA_026167975.1 of Phrynosoma blainvillii. Classification (NCBI taxonomy): domain Eukaryota; kingdom Metazoa; phylum Chordata; class Lepidosauria; order Squamata; family Phrynosomatidae; genus Phrynosoma; species Phrynosoma blainvillii. Next base: position 177,390,083 of record JANUYF010000003.1, read on the forward strand.
CCTTATGTTTATTTCTTAACAGAAGTCATGATTAACGCAAAGATCACAGTGAGCCAGCTGCATTCATGAGAGAAGGAAAAAAAATTATTCTAGCAGATTTTACTCTCATGCTTATTTACATTATAATGTCTTGTTGTGCTTCTAGTTCTTACTCTTTCAAATAATTTTCCCATATAATATAACGGATTTTATAATATGCTGTGTGATTTGTAAATTACTTAGTTTGTGTATGGCTTACCAATATTCCATTTATCCTTTTGTGAAAGAAAATCATTATAAAGGCAATGGAATACCAGCATACTTTGTTCTTTTAAAGTTGACAGTATGGTTTGCACAGAAGCAAGTGTGACATAGTGGTTTGACTGTTTGACTATGACTGTAGAGTCCAGGATGTGATTCCCAGCTCTACCATGAAACCCACTGGGTGACCTTGAGTGAGTCACAGAACTCTCATTCTCAGGGGAAGACAATGGCAAGCCTCCTCTGAACAGATCTTGCCAAGGAAACCCTATGATAGGTTTGCCTTAGGGTCACCATGAGTTCAAAACAACTTGAAGGCACACAACAAGGGTGGTTTTCACAAAGATTTTTTGGACTGAAATTTTCTAATTTAAAAAGTTCTACATCCCTGGTAAATGTATAGAGGTGTGCACTGCCCATGCTATTCAATGTGTACATATACTAAAAATCACACAATGTTCCTCACTAAAAAGATAAGGCCTCATATCTGTACTGCTTCAGAAATTAAATACAATGAGAATACAGTGGGCTCTTGGGATCCACTGGGGTTGGTTTCCAGGACCCCTGTGGATACCAAAATCCATGGATGTTCAAGTCCCATTATCTACAATTGGTAGTGAAATGGTGTCCCTTATATGAAATGGCAAAATCAAGGTTTGTATTTTGGAATTTTTATATTTTTGGAATATTTTCAAACAGTGGATAGTTGAATCCATGGACAAAGAATCTGTAGGTATGAAAGGCTGGCTGTACAGTGTGCAGTCTATATATAATTACTCCTGAGTGATAGTCACACTAGGCTTTCTCTCTGTATTTGTTACAAGAACTCAGAGAAACCTACCACACAAAAATAATAATCAAGCCATTAAGGTCATGTTACATAGAAACAGTTGCTACACAAATGAAGCTTGAGCACCACAATTTCATCTTGGGTGTGTATGGGACTGACTTTAAGAACATGAATGTTTAGGTCAAGACACATCTCTAGGTGGAGAACACTGAGATTTCTGCAGCTACAAAAAGATGAAACTACTGTTGCAAATGGTGAAGTAACTGTACCCCCCTCCAAAATATACCTTGCACAATGAAGTACCAAACTTCTATCATTAGATAGAAATAAACTTGAAAAATGCCATATGAGTTTGACAGACCTGCCATGTTTACTTGAGATCTGTTTTATGTCTAAAGTGCTCCCTTTTCAGCAATAACAGTAGGAAACACACACACATACTCCAGCTTTCCCTACATGATCCATGGTATATTGGTGGGGGAAACAGAGCAAGAAATGAATGAAAATCAATTGAAATGGTGATGAGCTAAAAGAGTTCTACATTATCTCTGCCTGGTTAGTTTATTACTAAAGTAAAGTATTTAATTCATATATTTTAAATTTTACTCTTAGTTCAAAAAGGAGGCCTTGTAGTATCAACTGCAAATAAAAATCTACATTGTGTTGTCACAACTCTTTTCAGATAGAACTGGGGGAAAATTAGCAGGTATAAAGTTATGAAATATGGTTTAGTTATGTATCACAGATCCTTCACGTTCTATTTATGTCCCAAAATATAAGTAATATTCAGATGGCCCATTCCCAACTAAGTGTGTCTGTGTGCACACAATACTGTGAGAAGGAGAAGAAGGAGAAGGAGAAGGAAGTCAAGTATAGACCAATGCTTTTCATGCTATCTGATGTGATGGACAAGCATTTTTCTCCCAATGTGACAGGGACAAGTATGTTTGTGCCATAATATTTTTATGTGAGCAGGTTCCTAGGAACTTCCCAAGTGACTTTGGGATAGCCACCAGCCCATCGACCTGCTCTTTGAGTTGTACTAGTATAGAAAATACTAGCCAACTCTACTTAAGGCTGATGCAGATGGCCCATAAAGGGCGGCTCTGTGCCACCCCTGGAAGCAGCAGATCGGGGCTGCGGCAACCACATGCCTTGGCCCCAATACTCCTTTTTGCCATTCCCAAAAGAGCGGACAAATGGCACTCTTTTTGGGGGTGGCAAAAAGCCACCCTTAGAGCCACCGCTGTGACTCTTTTGCTCCCCTTTGGCACAGTGTGTAAGCATGCTGCGCCGAGAGGGTACCTTGATGCCACACGCCATGCAGACAGGCACATGGTGTTGGAGTGGAGTCGAGGCAGAGTCAGGGTGGCTGGCGTGCAGTCACCTCACCCCAACTCCACTCCTAGGCCAGCCTAAAGTGCCAGTCTGCAACCCCCCTAAGAGACTTTAAAAATCTGCTCATTATTTTGAAGTATGAAGATAGTACAGCTTTTCGGACACCACACCACATTCACACACATGAGACTTCATGAAAGGAACAGAACCAAAAGAAAACACAAATATTTCTTGTTCCTTCCCCCTCTCCCCACACTTTTTGAGCCAGGAAACAGCTGGATTGGGGCATAGCATGTGGTTGTCCCACCCTTGATCCAGCACTCAAAGGGGGGATGACAAGCCGCTCCTTCAGGGTGGTGTGTTTCACCCCTAAGTTACTCTAATATCACACTACACTGTTATACCACTATTATTCCACTTTAACTGGTATGGATGCATCCTGTGAGCTCTGGGATTCTCAGGTTAGGGAGGGACATTTAGTATTCACAGCCAGAGAGCTCTTAGGCCTCACTAAATAGCAATTACAGTGGAATAATAGAGCTATAAAAGCAAAGCAGCTTCATTTATATACCGCTTCATACCACACTATGCAGTGTCTAAGCAGTTTACAACTGTAAGCTCATTGCCCTCCAATAGCTGGGTACTCATTTTAGTGACCTTGGAAGGATGCAGGCCTGAGTCAAGCCTGAGCCCTGGCTAGTATTAAAAGTGTTGTGTGCTATTGAACTTAGACTGGTAATCTGCATGTAGCGGTTGGTTGCTCCCATATTCACAAAAAGTCTTGTTACCCTTTTTTTCTGAATATCAGGCAGGTTGTGCTGCCAAAATCAGTCTTATACTTCCAAAACAATCCATATTAAAATCATTGTCAACAAACAAACAAGCAAACAAACAAAAGCAACAAACCCTAAACATTAATATAATCACATTATAAATTAAAAATAATCAATCTGGGAGTTTTCTATACGTTTATCCAGAGTTAGCACAGTAGCCTGAGGACACAGCTTGAATTTATGGCAACAATAATTCTGATTTCAATTATCAGTTCCCTTGTGCCTCATTTTTTTTAAGGAGAAGAAATTAAGAAAGCCATCCCTCTGATCAGCTCTTAGGCACCTTTTTCTAAGCTGGCTGAGGTGACTGTCATAGGGATGAAAATGACTGCAGTAAAAACATCTACTAAAGAGGCCCCTCTAGGAGCACTTGGAAGGACCATTATATGCGACATTTGTCAATGTGTTCCCTATCAATGATTTCTTTTAATATGGGAAAATACATGGATCTTCATTCCTGTTGTTGCTTTTTTTTTCTGGCTTTTTGGTTTTTTTTTTGGGGGGGGGGGTTGGATGCAGATGATGCTGTGCTCACATACACCTAGTTCTGGACTATGCCCAAGAAGACATAGGTCAAAACTGGAGAAATAATCCAATTTGGGACCACTTTAACTGCCCTGGTTCAGTGCTAGAGAATCCTGGGAATTGTAGTTTATTGTGGCCCCAGAGCTCTCTGACAGAGAAGGCTCAATGTCTTACAAAACTAGAGTTCCCAGAATTTAGAATTGGACCATAGTTTCCATTTATGCACTTGGGAGTTTTACATTGTATAGAATGGGATTTTGGGACTGTTATGCCCATCAGCCAAAACCAACAAAATCAATAGCAGCAATAGTATTCCAAAACATCTGGAGGGCACTGTGTATCATAAAAATATCATTTGTTTTACTAGTATTATGTAATGCTATTGTCACTGAGTATGCTTTTTGTTCTTTTTTAAAAAACTAATAACAGCAAAGAAGGGGGAGGTGCTCACCAATTTGTCTTCCCTGCTTCATTAAAAAAGAAAGAAAGAAAACCACCCTTAGTTTGTGGGTATATATGCCTTCAAGTTGTTTCTTGACTTATGATGGCCTCCTTAATTCTATATAATATTCTTAGATTTGGAATATGCTCAGAGATGGATTGTTTACCACATCAAAAACAACCATGATAGAATACAGCAGTAACACTGGCCAACAGCTATCATTGTAGGTGGCGGCAGCAGCCAGAAAAAGAATTAGACACTGGAGAACTAGGTTGCTACACTCTGGCTGCTTCCACACTGCAAAAATAATCCAGTTTGACACTATTTTAATTGTCTTGGCTAAATGCTATTCAATTCTAGGAACTGTAGTATTATAAGACATTTTGTATTCTTTGCCAAAAAAAAAAAAAAACTATAGTTCCCAGAATTCCATAGCATGGAACTCTGGCAGTTAAAGTGGTGTCAAACTGGATTATTTCTGCAGTGTAGATGCAGCCTCTGTCTACCTTCCTCACCATCACTACAAGACCCTGGAAAATGGGGAGTAGAAATCTACTCTAAAATTTCCCCTATGATATGATAGTTTCAGATGTGTTTGAAAATATTTAAAATATCTATTTATTCAGAAAGAAAATTAAATATGAAATGGAGGCGCTCAAAAAGGCTAGCAAATTAAAATGTGATAAAGAACAATTTTGTTTGAAAACTATTTTAAAAAAGAAACAATTCAATAAAACATGGAAATATATCATGTAAAAGGAGTAAAGTGAATGAAACCTTGGCTCCATATATACCACATATTAATATATGAAGAATGTAATTGACAACAATATTCTGTGTTAGCTGAGTGCAAATTATTTTAGAGAATAATTTTTTTGGCAGCAAACAAACAAAAACAAATGTTACATATTTGTGTATTAGAATTACTCTCATTTCCTCACTGGATTAGGAAAGGTTACAAATCCAAATACAATATAAATTTCATTTAATTTTTATTGATTATATTTACCATATTATCATCATCTACACTGGACAATGTACAAATACAACAATGGGCATAGTTGCTGCCCTGTAAATGAAACTGGAAGGAGGTACAATTTGGGGGGATAAAGTTTGATGGCATCATAGAATATGGACAAAAATATTGCAAAACTCTGTGATGTTGTACCATAAGCAGAATGAAGTAAATGCATTAGGAATCCAATCAGTGAAAATAGTTCAAGTGTAATACAAAATCAATAAGTGGATTAATAACTCACTCAACTCTCTTTGTCCACTTTCCTCCTTAACTATTTTGCCGTTGTCACATCACTAATGAAATGAAGTCTGACAAATATGCCCCTCAAAACAGGTCATCTCTATTATATCTCTGTTTACTGGTACAAAAGGTTCAGAATGTTTAAAATATAGTATTAAATAAGGATGAGAATTCTGCAGCCCTCAGGAAATCTAGGCAGGTCAGATGCACAGTGAATACAGCAGATAGATTGTTTTATGTTGTTCAAGCACCCCATGATGGCATCAAAGTATGTGAAACTTGAGCACCTCTGCTTGTCCTTCCCAAATTGTTCCTTCATCTCTGTTTATAGCTGATTTATTTTAAATCCTTTTTTTCACTGCTGGCTGGGGAAAAGTTTAAGGTGTGGTTTCCAACCAGAGGCTGGAAAGCCGTGGTGGAGTAGATTAGGTTCATCAATCATTTCTAGGCAAAGAGAGAACATATGTGTACTGCAGTTTCCCCATCACACCTATGGAAGAATCTCAAAATGTGAACATTTAACTGGGGATCAATGGATTCTAATCTCATTTTATTTTATTATCACTTCATTATTATTTTGGGGTTCACACAGCTGTTGCTTACTTCCTAGTCTTCTCCTGCCATGTCAACATTGAGAAAAGGGTAGTGAAGATTCCTAACCCTTGCCTTCTTCTCTTTTAAACCTTATGTACAGTACACTTCATCACATTATATATACACACATACAGATACACAGGCTTTTGGAACTGATATAATCTATCTTCAGGGAAAGATAAAAAATAAAATCAATCTTCAATCCAGACACTGTCTTCCAGACTGAAATTTGACCTTGCAGTTCAGCTGTTTGCCTACTACGATGTTACAGCTGTCTATCTTTCTACAGGCATAAAATGACACTTCATAAATATTCTTTTACATCCTCTCACATTTTATGCTTCTGTCCAGAGTTTCAAGGTTTCCCTCTTAAACAATAGCTGGGCCTTTCCCTGAAAACTCTGGTTCACATATGTATCAGATAAGGGTCGGTGGGAGATAGAAGCATAAGGTTATCCAATAGATGACAGAAACTGGGTGGTAGAAGATTTAGGACAGACAAATAGAATTATGATATTAATACAATGAGAATGAAACTTAAATAAAATCTGAAATTCCATGACATGAGGTAGAAACTGAATTGTATGTAGCTTCATCTCAGCCATGTAGTGCAGTGGCATAGTGCTTTCAGCATTGGACTAGGACTCCAGCATTGGACTAGGACTGGTTTGAATCCAGGGTCAGCCATGAAACCCACTGGGTGATCTTGGGCAAGTCACACTGTCTCAGTCTCAGGGAAAGACAATGGCAAACCTCTGAACAAACCTTGCCAAGAAAACTTCATGATACCCCTATGAGCCTTAGGGTTGCCATACATCAGAAATGACTTTAAGGCACACAACAACAGCAACAGCAACAGCAGCAACAACAACAACGTAGTGCAAATATGTAGACATGACTTCTGATAATATGTCCAAAATACAACAGTCTGAGATTACTAAACTGAGACTGTTGTACTTTGGCCCTATCATGAAAAGACATGACTCACTAGAAAAGACAATAATGCTTGGTAAGGTAAAAGGCAGTTGGAAAAAGGAAGACCACATGCCAGATGGATAGATTCAATCAAAGAAGCCACAGCTTGAATCTACAAGACCTGAGCAGGGCTGTTGAGGATAGGGTGCCATGGAGGTCACTCATTCATAAGGTCACCATAAATAAAAGTCCACTTGACAGCAGCTAACAACAACAACAACAACCCTGGGCAAGTCATGCTCTCTCAGTCTCAGAGGAAGGCAAGGTCAAACCCTCCTCTCAACAAATTGTGCCAAGAAAACCCCATGACAATTTCACCTGAGAGTCACCATAAGTTAGAAATGACTTTAAGCCACAGAACAACAATAATTAATGCACATATTTCACAAGCATCTATTCTTATGTTTTTTTTTCAAAAGCATTTATATTGCTACACAAATTGCACTGTAAATTGCAATGTATGCATTTCAAACTGTAGACTAAATGTGGGTCTGTGTTTTGTTCTTGGAGTTGTGAATTCTATAAATTCTGATTTATTTATTTATTTATTTATTTTAAAAAAGAACTAAAACTAATTTCTTACTCATCCAAGTTTATAATTCCTGGTGCAACATCCTGGTTTTGTAGAGAGGTTAAAACTGAAGTTTAACAGTATACAGATATCTAAATGAATTCAACTTACTGTCCTTCAAAGAACTGGAAATTTGGGGGAAATAAAGGTGATCATGGTAACATGTTACAATTGTATCTCCTAAAGATGCTTCCATTTTAATTTTTATTTTGCTTTAGTAGTTCATTAATTATTCAATAGTATTTAAAAATAGGACCTTAGATATGTAAAATAGTTGGGGGGGGGGATGCCCTTATCCAGCAGGGATTGGTTTCCTATGCATCAAGTGTTCTGATTAATGTTTGTTTGCAAGTATCATTTTGTGTTGTATAAATACATCTGTAGCCTTTTATGTCCTAACAACAGAGGGATTTAATTACATATTCAGTTTAAATTGGGGTTACAAAAGGGTATCACAACAATAGGCACCTTATTGAGAAAGTCAGAGCATTTTCAAAAATTAGACTGTTCTTAATATCCTTTTCAGATACATACGCACACTTCTTTCCTCATCTCCCTCTCCCACTCCTTGCCTGATATTTGTGAGATTGTAGAATGATAATGTATGGTAATTTGTGATGGTGTGATAGGCATACTAATAATCTTTATAGCTAATGTTGGATAGCTTAGCACAATGTGATCTGACTACAGGCTGGAGAAACAAGAGCAGGGAAAACAAATAACAAAAGCTAAAATTAAAAAAAAAATGGGTGTCAATTTGGCATCAAATCAAAGCTGTCGACTTTTTACCGATGCATATGTATCAGCTTTGGTCAACTGCTCATTGATCTTCCTAAACAGAATTTCATCTAAAGAACCATCTAATAAATAAATAAATAAAATAAAAATGAAACAAGACTGAAAGCTGGTTTTGTAAATTGAAAAGTGTAAAATTGAATTGCTGGCAAATGTCCTTGGCAGCTTTCAGCAGTTTTAAGCATATGATCTGAATTCCTAGTATTACACTGGAATCAATGGGGAGAGGAATCATATATTGCCACCCTATGCATGTTCATTCAGAAGAAAAGTCTCATTGTATTCAGTAAATTTGCTTAATTGTTAACTGGATGCAGTGGGAAGGAGGGGAAGAAAGGGGAGAGAAAAGGGAAGGGGAATCTATATGGTCTTTGCTACATTTTGTTCATTTTCAATCTCCTTTGCTGAGGAGCAGGATACACCTTAAATGGCATTTCTCACCCTTGACACTGGGATTGATAGGCTCAACCTTTACAATTGTTAATACTAAGACTTCTGTAACACAAATGAATTACACTGGGACATTTTATTATGCCAGTGTCATGTTTTATTGTGGCAGTAGTAGTTGTTGTTGTTGTTTCAAAAAATAGGCATGTAAAGGCCGATGCAGACCAGCCAAAAGGGATGGCTTGGGGGTGGAGTTGGGGCAGGGCAACTGCATGCTGGCCCCCTTGATGCTGCTCCCATGCTACCATTTGCAGTAGTGCATTGTATCAGGGTACCCCGTTGGCACAGCATGTAGACACGCTGTGCCAAAGGGGCATGAAAAAGCTGGATCAGGACCACAGCATGTGGCTACTGTGGTCCCGATCCAGTGCTCCCAGGGGGTGGCACAGAGCCACCCCTTAGGGGCTGTCTGCATCAGCCCTACATTTATTTCAATATGAAAGAATAAAAAGGAGGGGAAAGAGTTTAGTGGCCCTTTGGAGGCTGTTTAACATTACTATGAGCTTTTGGGGATTGAACATTTCTGAAGGAGTGGATGCTTCTAAATCTCCTAGCCACTCCCTTATCACTTGTTGGTTTCAACCCTCCTTTCTTGGTGACCAGCAGTACTTTCAGTATTCCTGTTTTTTGTTTGTTTGTTTGTTTGTTTGTTTAACTTTGAATTGTTTACAATTTATGACCCGGTATTACTTCTTGCTGGCTTTGTTTATCTGGATTACTGAATGGCTTGGCTGACAACGGACGTTACCACACTTGCAGCAAGAGAGCGGCGAGAAAGCTGGTCGGAATTATTTGGGAACCATTTTGGGCTCATGCTGGAATGTGCCCGGCAAGCGGAAAACATTACCACACTAGAATGGAATCAGTGAGGAATGTGAGATGCCGGAATGGTTCCGCTCCGGGGGCCCGGATCTCCTGTCCACACACAAGTTGAAAGATCCCTACCGCAACCCCCCGAATTCTGGGCTACAAAGCCATCCCTAATAATGATTTCCCCCCCCCAACCCCTGAAGAGAGGAACATTGTTTACCCGTTCCGTTTGTTGCCCGCTCCAGGAAGTACACGTCATAAGATGCTTCCTCAAATCCTTGGGGAATACCGCGAGGAACCATGAGCGATAAAACGAGGAAATGCGGCATGACAAGGATCTCGTGTTCATACCTATGCCGAGATCAGCGTCATTCCGGCATAGTGCCGACCGCTCGAGTGTATTCCTTAAAACTCTCGGAAGTCAAAAGGACTGAAATGAGGCTGAAATGACGCCGAAATGAGGTAGGGAAGGGCGGGGTTTGCTGCGATGTCGTGAGAACACACGGAAAAAAAGTCTGAAACGAGGCTGAAACGAGGCTGAAGTGAGGCTGAAATGACGCTGCTTTAGGGCCAGTGTGGTAACGTCCAACCACTCTATTACTTCACCCTTTATCCTGCTGGATATCCTGTGATTGACCTGCACATTATTATCACTTTGACAGTTCTTAATCCAGCCATCTGGTTTTTGGGCCACTTGCTAACTGGAGCAGTGGACAGAGAGCAGGGTTTGATTTCCCACTCAGACATAGAAACTCATTGGATGGCCTTGCACAAATCATATACTCTCAGGTTCAGAGGAAGGCAAGGGCAAACCCTGTCTCAAGAAATTCTACCAAGGAACCCCATGATACATGTTCCTTAGGGTCACCATAAGTCAGAAATGACTTGAAGGCAAACAACATCAACAAAATGGGAAGGCCACACATTAATACCCCTAAATTTGGAGGAAGAGTTTCTGGATCAAAGCAGTAGTGTCCCTAATGTTGATGTCACCTGGTGTCGGTGCCAGGCAGTGCTGGGGGGGGGGGGCATCAGATGCCCAACTGCCCACCCAGGGCTGTAGCACCAGGGAAGGTGGGAGGGGTATACACTCACTCACTACTCTTTCCCTGGTACCTTGGCTGGCTTAAGCAAGCCAGCCAAAGCATGGGGAAAGTAAGAAGGGTGTGTGTGTGCATGTTTCCTTGCATGCATGTGCTCACCCCTCCTTCCCCATTGCCTTGCTTCACAGGACTCAGAATGCCAGGGTAGTGGGGAAAGAGGGAAGGATGTGTGCTTATCCCTCTTTCTCTGCTGCCTTAGCTTCCTTGAGAAATGGTAGAGTGTGTGCCTCCCTCCCCACAGCAGGAGGAGGGACCAACTGGATGTGGCCTCTCTTCTGTAGTGTCACCAGGTGCAGTCTGAATTCTCTCTCCCCCCCCCCATACACACACACACCTAGTGACACCATTGGATCAAAAGGTTTGTAACAAAATACTCATGTCCCAATATTTCTTTTCCTAAAATGTGTGCCAGAGCCTGTTTTTATACGCACTACAGTGCCTTCAAAATGACAACACAAGCCACTTCACAAACCCACATTGGCAATGCAGTGGACAGTTTCAGTGTGGAATAAGTAAGAATTGCTACCAAAACCCCAATGGTACTAATTGGAAAGCAGACCCAAACACTTAAAGGCTCCCCACTACCACCTTTTCTGTCAGGAGGGAAAATTAACAGGGCAATCCTGTGTACCTCTTTTCAGAAGCAAAGCCCCCACTGAGTTCAATGGGTCTCAGTCCTAACTAAGCATTGTGACCAATCTACAAAACGAATCTATGTTACAGAGAGGAGAGCAGTTGCATTTCATAATGCCATTTCTCCTCAAATTGTTGGTATGTTTTCATGTTTTAAAATAAAAATAAAAATTATTGGTACTTCTCACCAGATTGCATACATATTTAGGTAGGAGGGCCTTGGTACAATACTTGACTCAGTGATCTGATTTAAAAAAAACAAAACAAAACAAAAACAAACAAACCCTGCCTCAGCAAGGTGAAGCAGAGCAGGCTTTGTGCAAACTGAGAGTACAATTCAGAAGTCCCAAGGCACAACACTCTGTCATAAGGGGAGTATGCTGCAATAAATCGAATCTTTCTGTGCTTCATTTTCAACCACACACAAGCTTGGGCTCTCGGTTCTTGGGGAGTTAAAGAGGAAACAAACTACTGCCATTCTCAACAAAGGAAGTCTTTGTAACCCACACTGCAGCTAGGCACAAACAGGGTGGTCAGTGCAGCTGGTTGACAAAAGATTGATTGTTTTAATTGGGCACTGATGACATATTTCAGGGCATAAAACTCTTTCTCCCTTCTTTCCCTCCCTCAAAAGTTCACAGACTACTGGTCCTTGCTGTGACTGTTGCCTGCACCCATAAATCACTGAATGGCTTCCAGAGGTCTTGAAGAGAAAAGAAGAAAACAGGCACAGCAACAAGTACTGAGAAAAACAGAGGTTTTGTTTAGCACTTTCCCTGTCTTTTTACAGCTGAAGATGGAGGAAATCTCAAGAAGCTAGTGCTGTGTTGTGTTTTGAAGAAAAGACATTCATCTTTATAGTTGGAGATAGACTTTCATGGTGTGATGCCTGTCCATACAACCCATGCAACTACAGTTTTCATTCAGCTGTGTTTTGGTTTTTTAAACTAAATAATAACGGCAACATCAGCAATGTATATGATAACTATGGAGAGAGCTTTTTCTGCTGTGGCACTCTATTTGGAGGACATTTTTCCTATGAAATTGCTACTGGCACTAACCTTGCAAGCATTTCAGCACCAGGTCAACCCTTTTCTATTTGCCTGAGCACAATGACAACTGGAGGCATCCACATTAGTGGGAAAAGTGGATACACTCTGGATTTTAATCTGAACTTTAAAGGAGAGGTGCAACGTGATCAATCTATTTTGGGGGATCACGTTCAGCACCTTGTATTACTCCTTTACAGTTATAACAAAAAGAGAAAGAGAGAGTATTCATCACTCCATAGGTATCGTCGTCACCACTGTATTTTACTGTCATGTTGTTTTTTTCTAAACAAGGTTTTTAATATTAATTGTTTAATATTCTGATACTGTTTATTTATTCATTAAATTTAAGTTTCACCTTTATGGCCAGAAAGAAAAAGCAGTTAACTAGCTGGCAGGAATACAATTCAAATAAAAATAAATATAATTAAAAGATTAAACATGTATCTGAAAACAGTTTGGACAACACACACACCTGTAACCAAGCTCATGGCTCAGATAACTAGCTTAATACTTGAGCAAATTATTTATTGCCAATTATATGAAAATAAATACACCAAGATTTGCACTCACATATCTAGACAGAGGAGCCAAGATGAAACAGTCCCTTTGTCTGTGTGTGGATGATGAGTGTTGTAGTGATGCTCTTTGGCATCCAGCAGAATCTGCAGGACAAGCTGGCTGCTGTGATCCACAGCCACTTTGTAACTCTTGCCATCAACTGGCTCAGCTTCCCTTCTTCAGGATCCTGTCTTCCTCAGTCAAGAAGACACATTGTAAAGTCCACAAGCATAGTTTTATTAATACATATAAAAGTAAAATAAAATAACTAAGTAAAATCCATTGTGATGAACTTGTCCAGTTCAGCCATGAAAGATTACATCTTTAACAATCTCAAAAGCTTAGGATCTCCAACTTGTTGCAGTTAAAACCACTGCTTCCAGTCACACATGCACTCACATCTTGAATAATAACATTCTAGACAAAGACCTCTCTAGGCCTTTCCAATACTCCACCTTCTAGGTGTTAACCTTATGTTAATTGGATAATGTCTGTATGATGTATGTTAACCCAGCCTCTTGCTGTCCATCATCCACCACGTGACTATCTTTCCTAGCCTAACAATGTTTACCTTTTGATATCTCTTGTTTTCCATAACAAAGTCTGTGTCCATGAGTTGTATCTTTGGGAAAATATATGTTTACGTCTGTGTTGGCCATCTGGTGATAGATTCACTTTGTTTCTCTAGATGTTGCTCTCATGAGGAAATTTCCACACACACATCTCTACATTTCACCTTTGACTGTATAACCCATCCATATTCTAACACCCTTCCCATGCTAGGATTGCAATGCCTGAAGGCATCAGCTATATGGGAAGGAACCATGCCACTCATCCTGTCCTCATGCTTCAACATCATCCTTCCCCCCCCCCCTTACTTTCTCCTGTTTGATTTTTAAGACCTTTCCATGATGAAGAAGCCAGTGGAGCTTCGAAAGCTTGCATTATGCATTTTGTGCATCTTAGTTGGCCAATAAAGGTATTGCTGTTTTGGAAGCTATTGTACTTTGCCTAAAGTAAGGTTACATGTCTTTTCTCCCCCCCACATCCCATCCCCAACTGCCCATTAATAAGGGTCCACCAGTTTTCCCCCTCCCAGCAGCTGCATGGCCTGTCACATTATATAGACATTATATATTAGCAAATTCTGGTGCTATTTTAAATGACATGTGCAATGCACAATCATTAGTTTGCCCTGAGTTACAGCTTTCGGCCTCACTTATCATCATAGGGCAAGTTTAAATAGACAGTGATTGCTTTAGAGTTGTATTTATTTTAATTAGAGATTCACAAACTCTGTAATGTTTACATTGAGAATATGTGGTGTCATTGTGAGAATGGAGTGGGAGGAGGAGTAATGGATTGTTTAGACTAATGGTTTCAAGCAGTTTGGATGCTTCTGCTTTTAATAGCATGGGGGGAGGAAAGAAATTCAACTGATGTTTGGCATTAATGCTTTGTTAAAGATAACAGGCAAAAGTGTTGATTATTTGTTTCAGTAACAAGTGGCACAAGATGGCATTGATTCATATATGCAGAGTTGGAATTTTTGGCAAGACAAAAGCCGGAGGAGGACAAACCTTTGAAGAAATGGAGCATCTGTGTGTGTTTTGCTTGTGATTGTTTTATAATGATTGTAGCACATAAATAAATTGTTATGGAGCAGCAAGAACTAGAGGCATCAGCATCTGCTGTTGAAAAGCGAGCACAGACCATTTCTGTTTTCTTTGGACCTGTTCCCACTATGATTTAAACCGATTTGCTGATCAGTTTATATGTACTTCATTCACACTGGAAACAATTTCAGGCACAACTGCGATTGGTCAGAATTGTGGAGAATCGAAGTGAAGCAAGGTAAATGCAAAAGAATCACTTTTTTTGAAGATGGATCTTTTGATGGTTCTTTTTAAAATAATCAATTTTCAAGTGTATTCAATAAATGGGAATGACATCCAGATCTCAATCACATTGCACTGGAGGAGAGGACTATGGAAGAGGGCTGACAGAGAGGTGTAACCTATCCCTCCCCAGGTTTTGGAAAATCCACAATTTTTTCCCCTCTCAGTGCTGCCTCTGTAGCATGGCATCTGGCCCCATAATTGTGCCAAATATCTCTTCCTCCTCTTCCTCTTGCCCAGCCAGCCTCTTTCCCCTTGGGTGGTTGTGCCCATTGGTCTTACTGGCCAGTGGGGTCCAAAGCCTCTCCCTTTTGTCAGCAAGTCTGGTAGGTAGGAGGAAGGGTTTAAGGGCTCAGCATCCTGCATTATTTCCTTCTGCCCTTGAGCAGCAGGAAGAGCAGCAGAAGCTTCAAAGCCCCCCCCCCACTCCTCTCTCTCTCTCTCTCTCTCTCTCCTCCATTCACTGGTAGTAGCCCTGGGCCCAAAAAGCTGGTAGAGTGGGTCTGCAGCAGCAACAGCAACAGCAGGAGGGGGGGGGTCCCAGTCTAACTGACAGTGGCATAGTCTCTCTCGGTCTCTCTTTGGGAGGCCCTGGTCTACCTGTCGTGGGGCTAGCCATATACTTTCCACCCCAGATGAAGTCCATGGCTGCTCAAGTAGGGGGTGTAAGCTAGAGACCCCCAAAGGCTGAAGGCCCAGGGTGGTGGGAGGGGGAGATGCCCAGATGGCCATGAGTCTCAGATCATCAGAATGCACCCCACACACATGCAAGGAAGGGGGCAGGGAACCCAAATAGGGAGCCATGCTCTCCCGCTTGTCCCACAGTCCCGTGGCACATTCAGGGGCCTCTTGATAGACCAGCTGCAAAGAAGTGCCACCGGGTCTTTGTGAGTCGCAACTTTCTGCTGTCCCCCTCCAGGGGAATGGGGAGGAGGACAGACTCCCTCTCCTTCCAAGAACCAGCCAGAGCCTCTGAATGATTCCTGCTGGCCACCTTTCTTAGCTGCTGGTGGTTCTTGAATCTTCACCTTGAAGGGAGGACCATCACTTGTTTTTGCCTTTGGGGGCTATCCCTTTTTTCTATTCTTATTTCAGCAAGTCTGTCTCTGGAACTGGGGGCAAGGGCAAGGGGGGCTTAAAAAGTCTAGGGCTGGAAGAAACTACAAGTCCACCCTCCTTCCCAGGATGAGAAAGAGGGACTGCCCCCATTCAGCGAGGGAGGCTGGGATTCCTGCTCTCCCTGGGAAGGGCTCCAGCAGTCCAGCTGAGGATTTTGGCTTGCCATGGTGAAGAAGCATTCCCTCCACCTCCATCACAATCTCCTCCTCTCAGCTGACTGGACAGCCTCCTCCTCCTCTTCCTCCTCCTCCTCGATGGGACCCTGGGGGGGGGGGCAGGCTTGTGTTGCAAGAAAAATAGGTGGCTGCATCACCAATGACACATAGATAATTGACATTTTAAAAAAGCCGGGCTAGATCGATTGCAATTGATACTGAGCATGCATTTTGTAGCTAAGTGTGAATGACAATCCTGTCTCAAAGACACAAATGTATGACATAATGAAATAATTTGCTTCTGATAGTGGAATTACATGTCAGCCTGAACTGATTCAGCACCCCATGTCAATGCAACTCACAAATTGATTTAAATGCAAGTGGGAATGAGACCTTTGTGTGTCTCTGTGCTTCCTGAAATAATAATAATATAATAATAATTTTTTATTTATAGCCCGCCCCTCTGCTCCACAATCGGGGTGGGTTACAACATATTAAAAAACAACAAGATTAAGAACAATCCCTCTCATAACAACCCTCTCCTGTAGTACCTCTCTTCCATCTACTCACTTCAATTCTTCTTATGGGACTGTTCTCTAGGCTCCACAACTATCAAAGGTTTGATCAGAAGTCATACAAAGTAAAGACTTTTAGATTAGAGACATCTCTTGTTTGGAATTACCTCACAAAGGAGGTTTCCTAGACTTATTTTTGAATTACTTTCAGGCAGATATTTAAAGCTGGTTTAAAAAAAGTGTGTGTGTATATACATATATTTGTCACTCATACTGCTGCCAATTTCTGAGTCATTTTGTTTACACTAGAATTTCAATATTTCAGTTGCAATGTAACATGTTTTAGGCCATGTTTTAGCAAATCAATTAGACACAGAGAGAAATATTCAACATCCTCTCTTATAGGAGAGGGCTTTTACACTACACATTTATAGCATTATGAATGCATCATATGGAAATTTGTAGTTTGGAGAGACACCAGAGCTCTCTGGCTGAGAACTCTTAAACATCCTTCTCTGAACTACAAATGAGAGAGCCAGCATGATATGGTGGTTTGACTGTTGGACTATGATTCTAGGAGACTAGATTCAAATCCCAGTCTGGCCATGGAAATTCACTAGGTGGCTTTGAGCAAGTCATATATTGCCAGCCCGCAGAGAAAGAAAATGACAAATACTCTCCAAACAACTTCTGCCTAGAAAATCCCATGATGGATTTGTTGATGTGTGGATGATGAGTGTTGTAGTGATGCCTTTTGGCACCCAGCAGAGTCTGCAGGACAAGCTGGCTGCTGTGATCCACAGCCACTGTGTAGATTTGCCATCAACTGGCTCAGCTTCTCTTCTCCAGCATCCTGTCTTCCTCAGTCAAGAAGACACATTGTAAAGTCCAAAAGCATAGCTTTATTAATACATATAAAAAGTAAAAATAAGATAACTAAGTAAAATCCATTGTGATGAACTTGTCCAGTTCAGCCATACAAGATTACATCTTTAACAATCCCAAAAGCATTAGGATCCAACTTGTTGCAGTTAAAACCACTGCATTCAGCCACACATGCTCACATCTTAAACAATAAACAATTCTTAGACAAAGGATTTTCTAAGCCCATCCCATACTCCACCTTCTAGGTGTTAACTTTATGTTAATTGGATAATGTCTGTATGATGTATGCCAACCCAGCCTCTTGTTGTCCATCATCCACCACGTGAGTAACTTTCCCAAGCTAACGATGTTTACATATAATTGTTATTACTTGTTAACCATAACAAAGTCTGGTTCCATCAGTTATACCACTGGGAAAGTACATTGTTGATGTCTCTGCTACCACCTGGCGTTGATTCACCCTGTTTCTCTAAATATTGTTTGTGCCTTGTTCAAAAACTGTTCCCAAGTGGAAAATTACACACACACATCTTTACATTTCACCTTTGACTATATATCCCATTCATATCCTAACAGGATTAACCATAGAGCCTCCATAAATAGAAAACAATTTGAAGTACACATGAACAAAAAGCAAAGCTGCAAATTCCAGGATTTCATAGGATGCAGCCATGACAGTTAAAGTGAAATATAGTGAAATATAGACCTATATCTGTTTAGTGTGCAAGGGACCCTTCTGTCTTAAGAAGAAAATAAAATGAAATATAAAATAGATATTGATCAAAGATTAACAGGTAATGAAAAGGGGGGAAAAAAGAGTATGACAACAGGAAAATATGCAATCATTAAAATATGTAAATGTCTTAGAAAAATAAGTGTGTGGGGTGGGGGGGTTTCATCACTTACCTAACATCCTTTAGTAAGAGCACTATTCTAATTTGTTTTTAAGGTTTCACAGTTGTGATGCTGGGATTAATAACTTCCTGTATCCCCAGTAGGGCATACATCTCCCACCAACAGACCACAGAACAAAGCCTCTGAAGGTAAGCATAACAACATACCTTGCTAAAATTCATGGATAAAAACTGGGACACATGTGGCCATCCTACATCAGAGAAAGGTAAAAATGGCAAAAGATGACAGTGGTTTGGCAAATATGTGACATGTGAAGTCTACCAGGGATACAAATCATTCAGGGATGCATTACATGTCCAATGATGTGGAGGCAGAAATCCTTTTATCCTGCCCAATGTTTCAGGTTGTTCTTTCAAGCATCCGGTGCAGACTACTCATGCAAACTCACTTAGAGAGAAACCAGACTATAACCAAAAACGTGAGAGCTCTCACCACAGAAACCTTTGTTTATTACTGGATGTAACTTCCTGAATGACGTTCTTTTTTTTTAAATCCACATAGACCCCATCAGACAGCATGGAGGAGAGGTTAGATGACTGATAATCATTCATATTTTGACTAATAAAAATTCAGATTTCATCATGTTATAAACAATTGCCCAGTCATAGTCCTCTTATGTGCTTTGTTCACTATTGCCTGGAGACTTGGATGTTCTTTCTTTCTTTCTTTCTTTCTTTCTTTCTTTCAAGGTACTTTGGCCCAAAATATTGTACCATTCTAGTGTAAAGACCCTGTGCTTCCCTTCCCATCCAGTAACAAGGAAGAGGATGATCACTTGGTAATCTGCTGAGTGACTTGGAAAGTTTTTGTGTGATTGTGATGTGCAAGTGCTCTTGCCTCATTTTGGGATAATGACAATATTGGTTGACCTTATCTTCAGCAGCTCTGGAGTCCTTCCTGGTGTGCTTGCCCTTACAGACTGCTTCCTCTCCTATAAATAGCTCCCATGCCCTTTGGTCAACTCTGCTCTTGCCTTCCTGACATGATGCATTCTCTCCGGATGCCTTGGTTGCTTACTCTTCTTACACATCTGCTTCTAATCCCCACCATTAGTTCTCCTTTGATCTCCCCCATTTGCTGGCCTTCACTCTCATAGGCTTTCCTACTAAGGCTGGCTTGGCTACTTGTGCTGCAGCTTAGGGTAAAGGTGTAAGGTGCTCAGTATTTGTTGTTGCTGCCAATGTCGGCATCTCCCTTGGTTGATTATCAGCCTCACTTTCTTCCAACGTAAACTCTTCACTTCAAACCCCACCTATTTCATAATGCTGCTCTCTTTTGATTTTATTTCAAATAACTATATAAAGGTGGGAAGAGAAATGGACACTTTTTGTGTTGAGTGTAAAGAGAGTGAGGTGCAATCACAACTGCAAAGTCATTTCAGGGGTAAGGTGGGGGAGATATGATGCTTCTGGAAAACTGCAGTGTTAAATCAGAGCAAAACCATTAAGGTTGTTCCTGGTGATGTGCTGCAATTGTGCTCAATGATCTTAGGTGAATTCAAACAGGGCTAAGCCCATTCTGAGCTCTTCAGGAGACTCCAACAACAGATAGTTTCTCCTCCTCAACTCCTGCAGTTCTGTTGGGGATGTTAAAAATGATCTGCCCCAATTTATTAATAGAGTTTATTGTGATAAAGGATATATAAGAAAGTCACAGATAGTTACAATGAACAAGGGTGGTGGAAGTGGGTATGTTTGTTAAAAAGGAAAAAGGGTAACAAATCTAAGGAGTTTATCACATGGGGGAAATCTGAAGTTGAAACACTGATTTACCCGTGAAAATCGTGCAACTGACATTAATATGTGCTTAAAATTATATTAACACAAGAGCCATAATAATAATAATAATAATAATAATAATAATAATATTTTTTATTTATATCCCACCCCTCTGCTAGGCAATCGGGGCGGCGTACAGCATTTCAAAACATCAAAACAAACATTAAAGCAGATACATTTGAATCTCATCCCTCTTTCCTATTCTAGGCTGGGTGGTGTTGGGCCTAGTGTCTCTCCCTCAGATGACACTGGATGGAATGGAGGGAGGGCTCTTCTTCTTACACATTATCCCATGAAGAACCAGGGAATAACCAGGAAAAAAGTCATTCACAGGAAAATTCCATGAATGAGTTACTGTTGTTTCCTGCCTGATTCTTTATGGGATAATGGCACTTTAATTATGTTTCATCTCAACATCATGTAAAAACCATTCATGCAAGTGCATGTAAGTGCAGGTTAATCACGGATTCTGCATGGGATAACAGAGCTTTGCTTGCTGACATCATGTGAAAACCATTTGCACAATTGCAGGTTAACCACAGGTTAATCACTGTTTATACTTCCAATTTTCTCCAGTGTGATAATCTCCCAAGGCGAAGAAATTCTGTAGTCAGGGAGGGTAAGAAAATGGGAGTGGGAGGTGATGAAGGTATGTGGAACTGATTAGAAAGTAACCGTGTGTGGTAGTGATGGAGGGCTGTTAGTAGGGAAGAGTTGATGGGAATGAGTTGATGAGTAAGGGGTTCAAGGGAGGTTGTGTGTTAATGTGTGTATAAGGAGATGGAAGGAGTGAAAATAGAGGGTGTTGGGGGGGGGGGAAGAAGGTGATTGAGTTTTGAGGGGAATTCTCCATCATAATAATGTTCCTGTTTAGAATGGTGTCTGTTTATTATTATTGAAAATAATAAAAATTACTTCAAAAATGATCTGCTCCAGGTGCCAAATACACCAAGTTAAGAAATAATTAGATCACACAACCTAAGAGAGGCTGCAACAGTTTGTTTTTGTCTGCAACTCCTGGGAAAAGCAAGATTCTACTCCCTCTGATGAATTAACTGGATGCAAACTACTTTTGTATTTGAACTCAGTTTGCAACAACTGGAGTAAGCTGAAGACAAAGGGAAAAGTGAAAAGCAGAGGGAAACTGGGACATTTTTGAAACAGCTAAAAAAAGAAGTGGCATGAGAGAGGATTAATTTGATTTTCCCTGACAAAATAGGACCGTTGGAGGACATGCAACTGGTAGGCACATTCAAGCCAAGAACTTAGACCTACACTTGGAATATTCCTATTCTGTAAATTTCCTATATGCACTCGACAAGTATGAATCATTCATAATTACATGCATGCAAAGACCCAGTGCATCATTGCCCCTCTTAGGTTGTTTAGAATTTTAGAATTACTCAGCCTGAATACACTCAAACAGTTTGCTATTTTCTCCCTACTTCATTAAATTTAAATGGGTAATAGTGCAGTTTTCTGAGCATAGCCTGATATCTACAATTTATCAAGTTAGGGTTCCTTTGTGATATTTAATGTGAATTATTAAAATACCATTAGTTTGAAGAGATTAGTTTATGTCTCAGGTCTGATGTTTATACCAATAAAACACAATAAACACCTTTGATTTTATGCCTGCTGGGGTATGGGACTGGAATTATGTGATTGGATTAACTGTCCTCTACATGGGAGTGCTTCATATGCAACAATTTCCTTCATATGTGTATTTCAAGCTTTAATAGGGAAATCTATTAGGACAATATGGAAAAGACACAAAAAGTCTGTTCAGGTATTCAAATGCAGATTAAGTCAACATGTGAGGAAAAGAGCAGGCTAGCATGCTCCTTTTCTTGTGTGTTGATTTAAACTCCTTTTGCAAGCCTGAACAGCAGTATGGATGAACTCCTTTTATGTACATGTCTATACACAGTGCATCATATATAGAGACCAAAAATAAATGCTGGATGCGACCTAGTCACAGAATCATAGAGTTGGAAGAGATCAAAAGGGCCATCCAGTTCAGCCTCCTGCACCCCCAACAGATGGCCAATCAGCCTCTGTTTAAAAACCTCCAAAGAAGGAGACTCCACCACACTCTCAGCAAGTGTGTTCCACTGTCGAAAAGCTCTTACTGTCTGTAAGTTTTTTTGAATGTTTAGGTGGAATCTCCTTTCCTGTAGCTTGCATCCATTGTTCTGGGTCCTATTCTCTGGAGCAGCAGAAAACAAGCTTGCTTCATCCTCAATGTGACAACCCTTCAAATACTTAAACAGGGCTATTGTATCACCCCTTAACTGTCTCTTCTCCAGGCTAAACATATCCAGCTCCCTAAGTCTTTTCTCATAAGGCATGATTTCCAGACCCTTCACTATTTTCATCGCCCTCTTCTGGACATGCTCTAATTTGTCAACATCCTTTTTGAATTGTGGTGCCCAGAACTAGACACAGTATTCCAGGTGGGGCCTGACCAAAGCAGAATACAATGGTACTATAACTTTCCTTGATCTAGACCAGGGGTCCCCAGACTTTTTGATCTGGGGGCCAGTTCGCTGGCCCCCAGATCTTCCAGGGGGGTGGAGGCGAATGTGCATGCGCACGACTCCAGACTCCATTTTGTGTTCCAAAATGGCATCTGGCGGTGGATGCAAGCAGCGGCAGCGGAGGCAGCGGTGTGGGCGCAGCAACGGCAGCAGGACCGGCTGCGGGCCAGTAGGAAAGCCTCGATGGTTCGGGTCCGGCCCGCAGGCTGTAGTTTGGGGACCCCTGATCTAGACAGTATACTTCTATTGATGCAGCCTAGAATCACATTACCCTTTTTAGCCTGATTTGCCAACATTGGCTGTATATTGCAAAACACCCAGTCTCTATACACTCTCTAAGAATTAAATTGTTCAGCTGCTTAGCAACAGGATCTTTCCCTTAATTCATGATATGTACCAGTCTTGTTCTAAAACATTTTGCTACCAGAGGACAAGTGGGAACCACCACTTTTAAAATGCATAGTACACAAAGCCAGCCAAACTACTTTGGTACAGGAGACATAAATGCTCAGAAGAACCTCTCCTCATCTGTGACAATAATGACAAAACTATAGCAAACTAATCATTTGCTGCTTTTTCATAATGCCAAAAAAAAAATGTTTAAGATGGCAGCTTCATTCTACCTAACTGTAGGCAATGTCCTGATGAATTACCATTCAAACATAGGGTACAAAACAGAGAAAGTAAATTAGAAACTAAATATGAATACAGAATATTTAATACTATAGAAACACAAATACTAAAATATAATACCTTTAAAGGTAACATAATACAAAATACCACAAATAAAGCACAGTGTCCCAGCCATATCATGAATAAAGTAGTAATACAAGCAAACCACATTAAAAAAGATAATGAAACATATTTTAATTTGTGATTTCAGTAGTGTTAACTATAATTTTCTACAATACCTAACCAGAAGAAATATGTTTGGTAAATAATTCAGATATCTATGAGATACAGGGGGAAATAAATTACATTAATATATAGTAATTTTTAAAACAAATTAAATTAAATTTAAAGTTCAGAATTCTTCTTATCAAGGTTTCTCAACATTCAAAAAACATATTTCCAACCATTTCTCAAATGCTGTATTTTCTGGCGTATAAGATGACTTTTAAACCCAGGAAAATCTTCTCCGAAGTCTTATACGCTGGGTGGAGGAGGAGGAGGAAGAAGGGGTGGCACAGCACAAGGCAGGAGGAGGAGAAAGAGAGGAAGGCCAAGCGAGAGGAGGAGGAGGGGGGTAGAGGAACAAGGGGTGTGGCGTGGTGTGACATGAGGCAGGAGGAGGAAGAGCATTGGATAAGAGGTGAAGGAGGCAGCAGCAGATAAAAGGTGAACCCCTATCCTGGATTTTCTTGGCAAGACTGGTTCTGAGGAGGCTTATCAGTGCCTTTCCCTGAGGCTGAGAGTGTGTGACTTGTCCACGTTCACCCAGTGGGTTTCATGGCAGAGTGAGGAATCAAACCCAGCTCTCCAGAGTGGTAGTCCAACACTCAAACCACAACACCATGCTGGCTCCTATTCCCATGTACTACCTATGAAACAATTGCAGACTTTTTTGTTGCGACCCTAAAACAACCTTATCATGAGGTTTTCTTGGCATGTTTCTTCAAATGGGGGTTGCCATTACCATCCTCTGAGGCTGAGTGTGTGTGACATGCCCAGGGTCACTTACTTGGTTGCAAATTGTACATACCCCAGAATGCATCACCTGGTATATTGGCAGTCCTTCCCCCCCAACACTTTCTCCTTTCCCCCCATTGGAAGAGGGGTAGTCTTATACGGCGAGTATATCCCAAACTCTATATTTTAACTGGAAAAGTTGGGGGTCGTCTTATATGCCCAGTCGTCTTATATGCCGGAAAATACAGTAATATTCAAATCTGCTTTCCATCCCTACTTGCTTGTGCTTTGTATATCACACTTATAGCACCTGTCACATGGATCTTTTTCTTATAACATAATTATAGCCTTATTCCATTTTTACTGCCATGACAACAGCCTATTAACTCTTGGGAGTTTTAGTTTAGGCAGCACTACGTACAATTTCCTGCCAAGAACTCTATTGACTCACCAGATTCCAAATTCCACAGGATGCAGCCATAACACTTAAAGTGGAATAATAGTGCTATAATTGTACAGTGTGAAAGAGTCCTTGAAGGTGGCCCTCACCACTATATAGGATGCAGTCACTGGACTGTATTCTTTTCTTCCTATGCCCCATCCACCTGGCTCTAGTGTGCCACTGTGATTAATGCAGTGTGATTAATGCACAAATAGCTTGTGACTAGAGTGGGGTGGGGATGCACACACCAAGGGAAATTTTGGAGAGACTTGCCCCAAATAAATTGTCCCTGCCACCCACCCATGCAACTTTTGAATGTTATCAGGATTACAATGAAAAACTCACAGAAGCTCCTTCTTGCCAGTTCACATAAGAGATTGTGACCACCAATTAAAAGTCTACCTTTGTCTATTCCTTATCTATATATTAGACAGCAAGGGCATCATAGGATTTTCCATTTCAGATTTCACATTGTATTGGGCTTTCTGTGATCTTAGCAGGCTGTCTAGTTGGTAGTTTCTTACTATTTCTTCTTTCTTCAGCAATCAGTTAAACATGAGGTAATAATAAGAATTGTCTTCTAAAAACCTTTTTGTAAAGTGCATAAAATATGTAAGAGGATTTGTAAAGAGGTAAATGGCTGGAAAGAGACACATAGAAGTATAAATTGAGATTGCAGACATATAGACAGATTTAAAAAGTGGGCATTGCTTTGCCTTTAGGGAACAACTCAGCAGACAAGGCATACATGGACAAGTTTTTCAAGAGATTTCCCAGTCCTCTGTTTACCTCTAGAGAGAGAGAAAAGACAAAACAAGTAGATCTTTAAATGGCAGCTAATGTCCTGAATTATGCCCCAGGGGCCTGAGAACCAAAAGGCCTTTTTAAAGCTTTGCTGAGTGGTTGCCAGTATCTGACAAAGTAGACTCAGAAGGGAGCTATGCACAGAGTCCCTTTCAAGCACAAATTCAAGAGCACATAAGAGTCTTTGCAATGATTACTGTCAGTCTCTTTTTGACATCTCTGATCTGAGTCTTCTGCTCTTTTCTTATCTAAAGGATCAAAACTACAAATAATCTGGGTCTTTAAACATACAACATAAGAAGGCATTAAAAATGTACATATTTTATTGCTGATCACAGAAATGAAAGACAAGAAAAAGTTATAGAACTTGTGACTGTTTCCCCATCAGTGAAGGCTCTAAAGCAGAGATGACAGATATCAAACTAATGCCAATCAAAATACTAAGAAAGAGAATTATTATTAAACTGGGTGTGGTGGAGGGGCTCTATCATCCATAAGAATTAAACAGAGTCCCTTATTTTAACAGTTATGTTGTTTTGCAGCTATTCTGTCACAATGCAATATAAGGTCACAAGTCCTCGGTGATTCAACACAAAACAATGAACACATCTGGTGAAAGCTAAAATCTCCAATGACTTTTAAAATGTATATTGATTCACAAAACATCAAAGGGTGGCAAATTGCCATTATTATATGATATAGGTATATTTGGAATATATGCTTGGAAGGTTCAGAAGCCAATGTTTATCCCATGAGACCCATTGTGGGCAGTGCTGCTGTGTTAACATCTGAAACTGGGAGGTGGGATGGCCAGGCATCTACTTCCAATTTCTTTTATTTTCTTTGCATTTCATTTCCTTTATGTATGCAATAGTTATATATTAATGTTCACTCTCTCTGGCTGCAGCTCTCCAGAAGGGATATAATGCCTTGACTATTTCATCGCCATATGCAAGGACTGGTGGTTTTCTCTAAGCTGCAGAAGAAAAAAGTATTCCTCCACAATGTTTGCCTATACTTGAAAAACCCAAAAGTGTTGTGGAAGGATTATTCTGTATAGACCCCTCTCTCCCATTACTAGTGTCTCCTATGCAAAAAAACAAATAAACCAATTGTGCAGGGGAGGGGGGAAATCAGAATGTGTTGTCCCCTCCTGTCTGAACAATTTCTCTGCAACATGATAGAATGTTCAAATAGCAGGAGAAAAATCTGAAATTTTTTTACAGGTCCATTATTTTCTGACAGGATTTCCTTACTTTTGGGATGCCCATTTCTTGACATAAGAATAAATAATTTCAAATATTTTTGTACTGTTATGGAATTATCCACCCCCTTACCTTTTGTTGTCTGAACAACAAATGCTTGAGGGGGGATTATTTCCTCCCTCCCCTCTGCCCCCAAGGAGAGAAAAATAAAGAATGCCATCAACACTTTGTGTTCGAGCATGAGGAGGGAAGGGGTATGGAGCAAGAGAGATTATAAATCTCAGTTCCCATCTGATATTTCAGAAGGTTTGTGCAAGAAAATGAAATCTTGGTCAATAAGAGGTGAACATCCACAAGCATATTTTTGAGAGGAAGTCCTCCAGACATCCCCACTGGATCATGGGACTCTGAGATATGAAAGTGAACAACATTTGGGATTGTACTTGATTATTTTTCTCCTCTAGAACTCAGGGCTTGAAGGGAGGGTCAACATGTTTAGGCGTCCTGGAAATAGACTAGCAGGGGATGAGCTAGAATGAGTAGCTTGCTTCTGGGGTCAGAAGTGGCTTGCCCATGACATGTTGGAGAGAAGGTAAGATTATACTGCCACTAAGGGGCTATGCAGATGGGTGACTCTGGGCCACCGCTGCTAGCGTTGGATCGGGGCTGTGGCATTCCCACACTTCGGCCCTAATCCTTCCTTTTGCCACACCTAAAAGAGTGGCAAAATGCTCTTTTTAGGGGTAGCAAATGGCCACCCTAAGAGCCAATGCTATGGCTCTTTCATGCCCTTTCGGTGCAGTATGTTTGCACGCTGTGCTGGGAGGGCATCCTGATGCTGCACTCCATGGAAATGGCCATGCGGTATCAGGATGGTGTTGGAGTGGGATTGGGCTGGCCAGCTTGCGGCTGCCCCGCCCCAACTCCAGACCCAGACTGGTCCTTTAGGCCAGTCTGCAACATCCCTAAGTGTCCCTGCTGCAGATCAGAATTAAATAATTAATAAAGTGCCCCCTAGTTTATCCATACATTTGGTGTGTTTCTGTCCCTTTATTCCAACAAGGTGGACAGTCAACATTTAACTTATTATGGAACAAAGTAGTAAAACAACAACAACAACAACATGCTCACATTCCAAGGGAGGGGGAGTTTCACAAAAATACTACACAGGATGCCCTGCTGGGTAAGCTGAAAACTGGAGCACTGACTGAGAAGACTTCTTGGCAGCTGTAGAAAATGGGAGGGGGCGGGATCCCAAAGGCTATACAGGTATTTAGCAGGTTTGTTTGTTTTAGGAAAATATAGGCAAGATAAGACTGAGATTTGACTTGGGACTTTATTCAGGAAAAAAATGCAAACAAGGGGAAAGAAGAGCTGTGGAGAAAGCATAGATATTAATTGGCTGGATATTTAGGCTGAGATATGAGAATTCAATGTGAATTCACAGAACATATGTACAGAGATGTGTTTTGAATGGGACTTGCTACAATGATCCCACCTTCCCTTCCACTGATATGTACATACATATCACAGAGGGTAATGTCAATTTATCACAAAGAGGAAGCATCACAGGAGTCAATCTGCCCAGGAAGCTAATGGGAGAATAAAAGGAAGGACTTCAAATAGTGATATTTCTTTTGGGAAGGAAAGCTGCATATTTTTAATGAACAGAACCACTCCATCAGAGGGTTCTAGAAACTTGGAAGCAAGATAATCTTTGAAAAAAGTCCTTCAGGATAGGTTTCCCTAAAGGTGAGAATCTGACATGAGGATTTTGTTGCACCAGGGTTGCTTTACCTGAGAACACAGCTCTTCAACTACTACTAAAGCCTCTGGGAACTCTTGTCTCACTTCACCTTTCTCCCAGCCTCCTTCCATGTCCATTCAGACATCAATGCTTGTGCTCATTATACCTTCTGCTGCATAAAATGAAAGTGAGTATAAATATTTTTGCCGCATCTGCTCATTGGTTATTTGCAGAAAAGAGGGGAAATACAACTAGATGATGAGACAAGATACATTTTCTTTTCACAATAGGAGGACATTCTTTTGTCCAAAAGCTGCTTTACATTCATGTGCCACACTTCTGTCTCATGGCAAACATAAAATGGTTGAATTCACTATCAATTACAGGTTGGAACAAGTTTGATTTCAATTACAACAGGAGAGCAAAACAGCTGGGAAATCCCCAAGGGGAGGTGAGAAAACCAAGGGGGTGCATGGTTCATTAAACAGTACTAATTAGGGAGAGATGAACTCAAGATATAAAACACATCTTGTTGCTCTGCTTCCTTCAGTGAGATAGTTTCTGAATGGTACCTAGTTGGACAGAATATATTCAAATTTCCATATAATTGCTACCTCAATTTTAGCTCCAACTGGTCTAACTTTGAAAAAGTAACAAAACAGCAAATTAGTGTGTTTCTAGTTGCCTAAATTACATTACATTTGAACAGCTGTTTTCAGGGCAAACAGATTCTGAAAGCCACGAGTCAAAGTAAATCAGAAGTTGGGGAATTTTCTTTTAATAGCTAATGAGATACCAGAAAAACTTCTAGACTAGCTCTGTGTAGTTTAAAATAGTTGCTTATTTTTGTGCAATTAAAAGCCTTATTTATTTCCTCTTCAACAAATCAGTCATTACCCCCAAAGTGAATGACCAGAATGTTCAGAAGAGGACCATTGCATTCCCTGAACAACAATGAAAGTAAGCCATGCAATTGCAGGCCCCATTCCTCAGCCACTCAACTGTGGCTTGGTCAGTCAGGCCCAGCTGCAACCCAAAATGGCATGTCCGTACCTGACACAGATCATGCTATGTCTAGAGATCAATTATGGAACATTTCTAAGCAGAACCTAGAATCTGAAATTCATAATAATAATAAATAAATAAATAAATAAATAAATAATTTGTAGCTCACTCAGCCACAAGGAATCTGGGCGGATTACAACAATAAAAGTGCATGGAATACAATAAAATTCAAAATTAGTCCCTTCCCAACCACCACCCCCAATACAAAAAGATTAAAAAAGAAAAGAAAAAAAAGAAAGTGGGGGAAGATAATTGATGGATAGAGTGACGTAGATCACCTTGTGTGGGGAGAGGAGTTAAGTTGGGAAGGCCTGCTAGAAGAGATCCATCTTAAGAGCCTTTTTAAAGGCTGTAAGACTAGAGATATGATGGATATCCTCTGGTAGGTCATTCCACAACTTTGGAGCAGTGGTGGAGAAGGCCCTCTGGCTAAACGAAGTTAGCCTAGATTTTTTCAGCTGTAGTAGGTTCACCTCTGAGGACCTTAGTGTGTGGGACAGACAATACGGAAGAAGGAGATCCCTTAAGTATTCTGGTCCGAAGCCATGTAGGCCTTTAAAGGTAATAACCAACACCTTGTACCTTGCCTGGAAACTAATTGGCAGCCAGTGAAGGGACTTCAGGATTGGTGTTATATGGTCATTACCAGAAGTACCTGTAATCAACATGGCTGCCATATTTCTTACAAGCTGAAGTTTCCAAACTTGGCACAAGGATAGCCCCATGTAGAGTGCATTACAGAAGTCTAATCAAGAGGTTACCAGTACATGTACTACTGTTTTAAGGTCCCTGCTCCAGGAAGGGGCGCAGCTGGTGCATAAGCTGAAGCTGATAACAGGAGCTCTTGATTGTCACATCCACCTGAACTGTCAAGTGAAGTGACGAGTCAAGGAGCACCCCAAGCTGCGGACAGAGTCCTTCAAGGGAAGTGTGACCCCATCCAGAACAAGCTGATATAACTCCATTCCCGGGTTCAGGTTTCCTATGACAAGTACCTCCGTCTTACCTGGATTCAGCTTGAGTTGGTTTTCCCTCATCCAGTCCATTACTGCCCCAAGACAAGCATTCAGAGGAGAGATGCCATCTTTAGTCACTGCATCAGTCTGAGACATAGAGAAATATATTTGGGTGTCATCAGCAAACTGATAACACCTTGTCCCATGCCTCTGGATGATCTCACCCAGTGGCTTCATGTAAATGTTGAATACATTGGGGACAGAAACGCACCTTGAGGGACTCCCAATTTGAGCTCCCTCTTGGCCGAACAACTGTCCTCAAGTGACACCATGTGGAACCTACCCGAGAGGTAGGACCAGAACCACTGCAATGCAGTACTGCCGATACTGAACTCTCTCAGGTGTACTAGAATGACACCATGCTCTATGGCAGGGGTAGGCAACCTTTCCCCTTTAAGGGCCGAGGAACTTCAGCTCCCAGAATCCCAGGAGCTATTGGCCAACATGGGACTATTGGCCAACATGGCTGAGGCATCTGGGAGCTGAAGTCCCTTGGCCCTTAAAGGGGAAAGGTTGCCTACCCCTGCTCTATGGTATTGAAGGCCACTGAAAGGTCCAAGAGCACCAACAGAGTCACATTTCCCCTGTCAATGCCCAGACGGAGATCATTGACTAAGGCGACTATGTCAGTCTCAACTCCATACCCTGCCCTGAATCTGGTTTGAAATGGATCCAGAAAATTGGTTTCTTCCAAGACAACTTGTAGATGATTGGCGACTGCTCTCTCAATCACCTTGCTCAAAAATGGCAACAGCAAAACAGGTCTATAATTATTTCTTTCCGGGGGGTCCAGAGAGGGCTTTTTTAAGAGTGGTCTAACCACTGCCTCCTTAAGACAAAAGGGCAGGGACCCCTCCCTGAAGGATGCATTAATTACATTTTTCAGCATCAACTTGATAGTATCACCCCCCTGGACTGCCAGCCAAGTTGGGCAAGGGTCGAGAGGGCAGGTCATCTTTTTCAAACTACTAAGGAGCTTGTCCACGTCCTCAGTACTTACTGACTCAAACTGATCCAGTCTAATATTCATGGTGGAGGCTCTGGATACTTCTGTAGTTGCTACTGACTTAAAGTTGGCATCCAGGTCAGCTCTTATCCAAGATATTTTATCTGTGAAATGATAATTAAAAGCATCATAGCAAGCTGTAGTTGGTTCTAATAGAGGGTTCTGGGTGGGACGCAATTGAGTTAAATTCCTCACCACCCTGAACAGCTCAGCTGGATGGGATTTCACAGAAATATTTCTTAGCTGCATCTATCAACATTTGATAGAACCTAAGAAAAATCCAATGAAGTGCCTTATTGAATAAGAGTTGAGATTTCAGCCAATGGTGCTCTAGTCATTGTCCAACCCGCTTCATTTGTTTAAGATTATCAGTGTACCATGGATTACAATTTTTTGTGGGTTGGAAATGGTGCTTGGGAGCACTCGTGTCTACAGCTCTGATAAGGTTGTATTCCACATATTAACCAAAGCTTCAACAGAATCGCTGGCATTGCCAACCATATAACCCCCTAGGGCTTCCTGGAACCTAATGGGTTCCATCAGCCTTCGAGGGTGGACCATTCTAATTGGTCCTCCACCCCCAGAGGGAGGGATGTTGGCCTTCAGTCCAACCTTAATCAGGAAATGATCTGTCCATGACAATGTGGCAATGATAATTAACTCCACCCACGGATATGCCTGATCCGTGCAGAAGACCGCATTGAGGGCATGACCTGCACAATTGTGTAGGTTCAGAGACTATCTGGGAGAGGCCCACGTTTGTCATGGAAACCATGAACTCCTGAGCCGCATCAGTAAGATTAGTCAAACTAGCCCCAAGGGGGATGTTGAGGTCGCCCAGGACTAATATCCTAGGCAACTCCAACACCAACTCTGAGACTAGTTGTGTCAGCTCAGCTAGGGAGTCTGTTAAGTTGGTGGGGGGGAACGGTAAACCAACAGAATCCCCAGTTTCTCCCTGGTCTTCAAGCTAAGGTAAATTCATTTGATGTGGTCTAATGCACGGATAGGTATCCTGGTTAAGGCAAGGTTGTTTTTATGGACCATGGCTACACCCCCTCTCACCCACTTTCCCTTACCCTTACCTGGCTGGAAGGGCCTGAGCCCAGGTTACAGTGCTATCTGCTCCTGATACATGCCAGGTCAGCACTGTGATCTATCAGTAAGTCATAGATAATATGGGACTAGTCTTCACTGAGCTGGCATTACAAGAGCAGAGAAAGGTTCAGTGGCTGTTTAGGCATGCTCACCAGATCTTTTAGGGTAGCAGGGAGAATGGAAGGTGAGATGGATATCAAACATCTATCACGTCTTTCTCTGTAATGACCTTTCGCCCTGCTAACACCATTTCCCATTGCAACAACATTATTCAACAAACAATTTTAACATTAGAGAGCACAAATATACCTATTATAAGCTGAATACCCTCATTGCTCCTAACTTTTGAATGGTGCTCCTGTCCATGCCCATTGCAACAGGGATAGTACCTTAGCAGTAATCACACAAAACTATTATCTGTTGAAAGGATATTTATTTGTATGGCAGAAAAAGGAACCAGTCAGAGAGTCCTCAACCCACAAAAATTTGTGCAATGCCAATGCAGGTTATAAAGCCCAATCACTGCAGAGGCTCAGAAAAAGAGTTGTGCCAGCTCTCCTCTAGCAGGGGTGTCACTAGAGGGTGCTATTTTAAGGGGAAGTGACACCACTGTTCCCCAAACATCTACCTTTTGGCAGTAACAGGCTGTGGCATTCACATGTGTCCCTTTAAAATGCTAAAGAGACAATGTAAGTGGAGCAATGCTGAGTGGGAAGAGAAAGGAGAAGCTTTTTAAACACACACACACACACACACACACACACACACACACACACGGGGGTATCATAAAGTAATAATTATCACCCAAAAGTTGTATGGTATATTGATGAAATTTGTTCAGTGTCATCATTGGTCCTTAAGTGCATGATGTGGAGAAAATCAGCTTATTGTGTCCTTTATTTTTGTTACAGGTTATGCCAGAAGTGACTAAAGTCTTAGCCAGGTCTCTGTTTAAAGCCCTAAATGGCTTGGGCCCAAACTATCTCAGAGACCGCCTCCTCCCATATAATCCTTCCCGTGGCCTCCGGTCCTCTGGGAGGAATCTGCTGCAGCCCCAAAAAGCTAGGCTTGCGGTGACCTCCCAGAGGGCTTTTTCTGTCATCGCTCCCAGACTCTGGAATGACCTGCCAGATGAGATCCGTCAATTAACATCATTGCACAGCTTTAAAAAGGCTGTCAAGACGGATCTCTTCCGGCAGGCCTTCCCGGATTGGATAGCTGGCCTTGGGACCCTTTTAGTCCTGGTACTCTTCAGCCGGACTCTGTTATAATCCCCTTCAAATTTGATCAGTAGGGGATTGTTGCGTGCTGGTTTATAATTGAATTTTTAAGTTTTTTTATTGTATAATTACTGCTCAATTGCAGTTGTTTTAATTTGTAATTGATTTAATTAATTTTTAAGGGGGGGAGGAGGGATTGACATTGTTTTATTTGATGTATTTTATTATTGTTGTTCACTGCCTAGATTGGCTTGCCACTGGGGCGGTATATAAATAAACTATATTATTATTATTATTATTAAAGTGCAAGATGGAGAAGTATGAGGGGGTATTGTAAAGTAATAATTATCACTCAGAAAGTTCTCCCAAGACTTCCAATACAGATAGACAGAAGGGTTCATGCCTATTGACCATTTTTTTTCTCTCCCTGGACAACCCTTCCAGAATTGTACAAGTCCTGAAATCACCAATGCTATCTGAAAGTCCCAGAATCTTAGCAGAAAAACCCAGGGCAGACAATCTACCTCTAATGGCCTGCAGTGACAACCCCTCTTTCCTGAAGTCAACATGGGGGGGGGGGGTTTGCAGACTGCCAGAAATAGTGCAAATTGAGTCCACTTTTAGGGTTAAGGTTAGGGTTAGGGAATCATGGGAATTTTTTTTTTTTCTGAGACATTGAGCCTTCTCTGTCAGAGAGCTCTGGTGCCACAATAAAATACAGTTCCCATGATTCCCTAACCCTAACCCTAACCCTAAAAGTGGACTCAATTTGCACTATTTCTGGCAGTCTGCAACCCCCCATAGAATTGTAAAATCTGTGCAATCAACAAAGTCCCTGTTTCTGCCTGTATAGGGTAAGTTCATTTACTGCCCAATGACAACTCTTCCTAGTGTCCTGCAAATCTTCCTTAATCTCCTATGTGACCCTAATCCTATGATGTGGCTTCCATGGTCCACAAGCAGCATTACAACACCTATGAAGGACAGCCATCCCAGAAGCAACTAAAAAGCATGCAAAATTCAAATGAGCTCCTAAAATTCATGGAGAGTAGCCTTCCTACACTGTAAAAAAACCAGGTACCCTCTCATGTAAAGCTGAACTCTTATCCATGGGAAAACCACACTGTTGCTTAATAGATTCAATTTCTGTTCCTCGTACTTCCCAAATAGCAGACTATGGGCCTTTGCAGACTGCCAGAAATAATGAAGATTGAGGTCACTTTAACTGCCCTGGCTCAGTGCTAAGGAATCATGGGAACTGTAGTTTATTGTGGCACCAGAGCTCTCTGACAGAGAAGGCTCAATATCCCAGAAAAAAATACAATTCCCATGATTCCTTAGCACTGAGTCAGGACAGTTAAAGTGACCTCAATTTGCATTATTTCTGGCAGTCTACAACAGCCCCAAGGCTTCTCCACCAGGGAACAAAATTCAGTAATCAGAGACACACACTAACTAGTCCCAAATCCCCCCCTCAAAAAAATCATCTAAATAATAAATAATCTTCCTCTCCAGTCCTCGTTCCAACGGCACACTCCAGAAATGTACTGAACTTCTCAAATGCAGGACAAGACACCAAGCACCCCATAGAAAACCCTGGTCCATGTAAAACATGCCTTCAAATGAGAAACCCAGCCATTCAAAATTATTGAGGTGAACTGCTTAAAGATGAAATGCAGATTTCATATTCCATTTGCCAGTTTTGCTTCTATATTTGCCCTACAAACTGTATGAACATTAAAATCAAAGGATGTGTAATGTACTGTGCACAGTTCTGAAGGAATAGCAGCATTAACTGACTCACCCCTGGACTAAGACAGATGGTGAATCAACCTAGAGATTGGATGGACCAACCACTCTTCCCTCTTACATTTCCTTCAGAACCTTATCCCTAACAATGGTTTCTAAATCCATAGCTGAATGCAAATTCCAAGATCTAAAGGGCTAGCAAATATCTTTGTGGGGAATTCAAAAACCTACTCTAAGCCCTTCACTCAAGTAATGGACTTCCATCTGACCCAAATATAACTGTAAAATAATGGACAATGGAATATTAATCAGTCTGCACCCCTTTCAGAGGTAGGAGGAACCACCAACTCCATATTTACTAACTTGGGGGTCCATACTACTTTTCTCCCTTGGGACAGTTCTGAAAGGAATGAAAGCCTTCTCACACCAAATGCTCATGGAAAACTACATGTGTGCATGCACCCACAGTCCCAAACCCCCAACACAGAAGCTTTTACTGTTGACCCTGTCCTCCCTTGGGTTGATTAGCTACTAGAGCCCACTCCCTCCACGTGATGTGACCACCGTGTGAGTACATCCTTTGGGTTGGGTATTCTGGGATCACCAGCTACATCCAGAAGTGCCTAGTGGAGGGCAAAGTTAACAGCAATCTTCATACTAAAAGAGTCCGAATGTGCCCCCCCCCCAAAAAAAAATCAATGTAGTCCTGAAAAATAATGCTGATGTATTGAAATAGCTGAAGTAATTTCTATGACTGCACCCTAGATATGACCCTTGCAAAGATTAAAAAAATCCCATAAGCCAATTTTTCCATGTCCTAACAATTAGCTTGCTCTTTGTTCCATTTAGGACTCATGCTACCCCTAACCAGGATCAAATACATGGTATAACACTTAAACATAATATAAGTTCAATGACCTAATTGGTACCTATACTAGCTGCTGAAGTCAAATCAGGGCTTAAGGGTCCTACAAAGGTCCAACTATTCCTAAGAAGGACAGCAGAGGCCTATATGGAGCCTATATAGCCTATGATGCCTGCAGAGAACTCAACAAAGCCTACAAAGAACCCACAAGGCCTGTGAAGACCCAGCCAGGCCTGCCAATTTGAAACTAGGGCCTGCTATTATGATAGATTCAAAGAAAAGTGGAGGAGACAGACACAGCCTAATAAATCCTGCGGCTCTGGCCTCTCATGCTTAACGTCATGGTGGCCTGTGTTGGCCAAATCTGCTCTGCCTTGGGCTGAGCCAATTTAGTGCTACATGCTGTGTTATTGAACTGCCTTATTGGGCAACTCTACAGTATAAAATACATTATGCCATCATTTGAAGCTTCACTGCTTCTTCATCATGCAAAAATGTCAAAAATCATAGAGGAGAAAAATAGGCGATGATGTTATAGTAACAGGGCTACTTCAGATGTTACTCAGTTGTTAGTTAAGATGATATTAAGGGATTTCAGTGGAGACAGAGGCTACTCCCCTTCCTGGCCATGTTAGGACTAGGGACAAAGGCCAATAAAAGACAGGTAGTAAAATGCCAACTCCATTAGCAACAGAAAAGTAATTCCCTTTGAATTTTGCATTTCTGCTTTGGTACTCCTTTTATAAAATATGGAAAATATTGTATACTGCCTTGGATCCCATGTTGG
Source organism: Phrynosoma blainvillii (assembly GCA_026167975.1). Taxonomy (NCBI): domain Eukaryota; kingdom Metazoa; phylum Chordata; class Lepidosauria; order Squamata; family Phrynosomatidae; genus Phrynosoma; species Phrynosoma blainvillii. The sequence goes on from JANUYF010000003.1 coordinate 177,427,485, forward strand.
GAGAAAGGTTGGATACCTATCAAATAAATAAATAAATAAATAAATAAATAAATAAATAATAAAGTTTTCCTCTTAAGGCTCAGTTGGCAACAATAGTAGTATCATTCTAGAACTACTTAAAAACATGACTTTTTTAAAAACTAATGTGCCTGGGAACTAATCAATTAAATCCAATGTGTGCACCTGTTTGGTTCAAACTTGTCAGACTGTTCTAAGTGGTTTCAAACTGTCTTGTTTCAACTTGTTTAATTGTTTAATACTGCCCTGATATTCTTGGGTACAGGGCAAGATATAAACATTTTAATAAATAATAAACATATAGCCTGTAAAAACTCTTAAGAGAAAATAGTTTCTATTTACAATGTAATGCACAGAGGTCTTCAAAATGTGTGTGTGTGAATGATTTTAAAATTGAATATTATATGGTATAAAGACAGCATGATTTTTTTGATTTTTTTTTAAATCATGCATTAAAGAGTTTAAAAGGTATAATTCAAAGCTAATTTTTCATGCTTCAGTTCCTGGTAACAATAAAGTGAAGGGTTATCCTAATAAATTGCATTATGGGAGGCAGGAGAGATAACATTTCAGTCACAGTTGGGCCATTTGGAGTTCCATTGTCTCCAATGGGAGAGTTAGGCATATGCTTAAATATCTTCTATATAAATCTTTGCAAATTAAAATTGGTTGGTTTGGTTGGATTGTGCTGTATTGTTTTTCCCTTAAATATAAATCTTAAAAATATATTTTGCATACATATACCAGTGATGATTGATAGAGTGTTATCAACCGAAAGATTTATACTGTCTGTCATAAGAAGTACCTGTGCAATTGTGATCAACCTTTGCCACAATTTTCTTGTGCATTGGACTTTTCCAGGAATTGTATGCAAACAATGGTATGTGATTAAGTATGGATGTGGGTATAAATGCCTTCACGTCACCTGTTCACTTATGACAACATCATTAATTTCATAGGGTTTTCTTAGGGCCTCTGCAGACGGACCCAAAGGACTGGCCTAGAAGCACAGTTTGGGGGGGGGGGGGGGCAGCTGCACGCCAGCCATCCCAACACCACGCTGACACTGTCCTGATGTTGTGCACCGTGACACATGGTGCACGGTGTCAGGATGCCCTCCTGGCACAGCATTCTGATGCGCTGCACCAGAAAGGGCGAAGAAGAGCCACGCACTGGCCTTTTGCTGCCCCTGAAAGGAGTGGCATTTTGCTGCTCTTTTCAGGACAGCAAAAGGGAGGATCAGGACTGCAGCATGGGGTAGCCACGGCCCCAATCCGCGACTTCCTGGAGCAACCCAGACCCACCCGTCTGCGCACCCCCATAGTCATGGAGTACCTAAAGGCAATTTGCCAATTCCTTCCTCTGAAATATAGCCAACAATATTCGTTGGTGGCCTCTTATTCAAGTACTAACCAGGACCAATCCTGCTTAGTTACCAAGATCAGATGGGATGTTTTTAAAGATATTTAGGTCCCATGTTAGGGGTTCCTAAGCTTCAGGCATAGTATTTAGGTTGATGCTGTGGCTCTACTTTGAGAACCTTAGAGCCTTTCCAGTTACAGAATGGAACATTGCTTTAAAAATTTAATGTCTGTAATTTGTGAACACTATGAAGCTTCTAGATGAAGTGCCCTACTGTCTTTGACCAAAGTGCCTTACTGTTTTGAGGGCAGAACAAACCACCCAAAAAGAGTGGATTGGGGCTGCCTGGAGCTTCAGCAACCACATACTGTGGCTCCAATCTGCCCTGGACCTGGCCCAAATAGGAGTGGAAAAGATCTGCTCCTATTTGGGCTGGTAAAAAGCAGCCTTGAGGCTCAGCGGCAACCCCAGGGTGGCTTCTGGACACTCTGGCAGTGTGCGACATGTAAACGCCACACTCCTCAGAGCATCCTGAAGCTGCTCCCATGTGATTGGTGTCTTCCAGGCATCTTGGGAGTATGCAGCATGTAAATGCTGCACTCCCAAGCCTCCTGGAAGCCGGGTTAATTTGCCAATCTGTTTTGGCCCTTAGGGCCTTTGCAGACTGCCAGAAATAGTGCACATTAAATTGAGGCACTGCCCTGGCTCAGTGCTAGGGAATCATGGGAATTGTAATTTATTGTGGCACCAGAGCTCTCTGACAGAGAAAGCACAATGTCCCAGAAAAAAAATACAATTCCCATGACTCCCTAGCACTGAGCCAGGGCAGTGCCTCTATTTAATGTGCACTATTTCTGGCAGTCTGCAAAGGCCTTTAGGGCCTAAGCAGACTGGCGGCACGGGGCTGCCCTGGGAAGGTGCGCCACGGGACTGAGGCATCCCCACGCCTTGATCCTGCGGCGCACCTCTGCCGCCCCTGAAAGGAGCGCTAAAATAGTGCTCCTTTCACAAGTCAGCGAAAGTGCGCCTCAAAAGCTTGTGGTGCACTTTTGCTGACTTTTCTGCCGCAGCGTGTCCGGACGCTGTGGCAGGAGGTTGCCCTCAGAGCGCCGGCCGTGCGGAGGGCTGGCAGCTCTGAGGACGACCTTGGGAGAGGGATGGGGCACCGAGCGTGCGGCTGCCCCTCCCCTTCCCTGCCTCCAAGACGGCTCTATTAGCTGTCTGCTGAGGCCCTTAGTCTATCCAACTGGTGTCACCTTCTGTTTCATGTAAATACTCCCATTCATCTCCAGTTTTCAACTCATGTCTCTGAGCTTAGGAACTGTGACTCTGTAAGGTTTGGTGTAGATATAGCTAGGGTCAAAACACACAGGCAAAATAAAGCAGTTTCCAGCTGTTTTGAAGGCAGGGTATTTAGATGATGCATGGCTCAAAAGTGGTTAGAAACCAGACAGAACCTGTATTCCAGGCTAAAAGTAGGAACAAAAAGAAGCTGGGATAATCCAACTCAAAGCAGAAAATGTGCACCTTTGCGCTTGCATATAAATGCCCCTACACATGTGTGGCAATGCAAAGAAATGAAAATGCAACAACTCCAATAGATATAGCTACAATATGCACAAACCAGTCAGTCTAAGAGGAGCATAGAGTGAATGGTGGTGAAGGGGGCATGTATGAGGGGGCTCCATGATTGTGCTTTGCCAGTGTTTCACTTGCACACTGATGCACCGATCCCCTGTAACAGCGGAGCATCACATGTACAACTGTGTGGCTGAGCAAAGGTTCAGCCATGCAATGGAATGGCATCTGGGTAGAATGTGGGAGGTACCTGGAAGTCACAGGTGGTGTGTTGGTGTGACGGTGCACATTTATGGCAATAATACATATATATCTCCAGTGGCACAGCTTGATACTGCACCGTGCAGTCAGATCATGAGTATTTGGCCCACCTTGGGAGTAGGCTGTGTGGGCAGCAAGGTTTCAACCTACTTTTGGAAAAAGCAGGATCAAGCCATTTTTTTCCTGCCTGTCTGCACTGGTGCCTAGACAGGAAATGAACATGGCAACACAGCAAAATGGTGACATATAGCATGTGCACAAGGCTCATGCCACATTAACTATGTTGATTTATGAAATGCATGACATTTTTAGTTAATCAGAAACTTACCTGAAAATAGATTCAAAACTACATTTGATATATCTGAATGGTAAGGGAAGTATCTTAGCTGACTACATAGAAGGTGCTCACAATAAATCTTAGATTTCTTTTTTTTTAAAGATTATTTTAGTATTGTACTTTGTATGTTCCTTATTAGTCTGTATATTATTTAGCATCAGTACACATTAAAACAGAAAACTGGAGCCTCACTTTCTTGAAATAAAAAAATGTTTTGAATAGCTCATTATGACAGTGACATTTTTTTTTCATGGACAATTTTTGTTAAACCATGAATGGTTCTGTTAAACTATGAAGGGAGGTGCAGGGGGCAGGTATAGGGGGCCTATGATTGTGCTTTGTCAATGTATCACTTGCACACTGATACACCAATCCCCTGTACTGGCAGAGCATCACATGTGTGACTGTGTGACTATGAAGAACGCTAATTTTGTGGAAAGCATTAACAAATGGAATTGACTAAGGGAGCTTTGAGTATTGATTTCAATGGGAAATTGGACCCACAATACTTGACTTCAAAGGAAAAAAAAATAGCTTTTTCTTTTGTCTTTTTTCCTTTTTTAAACAGTTCTGATATCTTACCACCCATGGTTTGTCAGGTACCCAAATCTCCCACAAGTACTTCGGCATATCTCCAAAATTCAGTGCCTAAAAAGCAAGTAATATTTGAATAAAAAGATTTGTCACTTTTACTGCAGTTTAAGATACCCCCCCCCCATTTCTGACAAAACCCAGCTTAAAAGTCAATGATAATTTTTGAGGTAAGTCCCTGTATGTATTTTATAAATGAACATGTGTCTCTCCCATCCATAATGAACTTTGTGTGAAATGTGTTACTCTCTTTTAGAAGATATTTACCCATCTTTCTGCCCTAGGTAGGAGGTGGGAAAATTTATATTTAAAAAATAATATAATGTGCAAACAATGTATGCTCAAAGTCCTTTTGCCTCATTTTATGGAAAGCACATGTAGAAAAAAGAAACATACGCCTACATCTATCAAAGGAAGAAAGCCCAGTAGTGAGTTGATAACATTGAATACAAATAAACAAGGGTCTGAAACACTTAATGGACATTAGTTCTATTTCTATTCATGCCTGAAAGGGTCATCCAAAGAGGAACTCAAGTTGGAAATTCTATTCATTTTTTTTTTAAAAAAAATAATAATTAAAAAAACAGCACAACTCAAGATGTTACCTGATCATTGTGGATGCTACTTTTGTATGATCACATCTTATATTATTCTAGTGGTGTAAGAATAAGGAAAGCACATTAAAGGAAGAATCATGGGTAAAATTCACAGTGTAACATTAGTAGGGCAGACAGCAAGAGTTGGGCGAAAACTTCCCACACAACTCACCCCTCCTATGTGAGTTCCCTATTCATACATTGTGAAATAATTGAAACCAAAGGTAAATGGAACTAATACAATTTTGGTAACACAGTCCTAAGTAACCAATAATGCAGAACACAAAAATATACAAATAGGTTCTATTAAAATGTTTCATAGGGGGGTTGCAGACTGCCAGAAATAGTGTGAATTCAGTCCACTTTTAGGGTTAGGGTTAGAGTTAGGGAACCATGGGAACTGTATTTTATTGTGGCATCAGAGTTGTCTGACAGAGAAGGTTCAATGTCTCAGAAAAATAACAGTTCCCATGATTCCCTAGCACTAACCCTAACCCTAAAAGTGGACTGAATTCACACTATTTCTGGCAGTCTGCAACCCCCCATAGTTATCTTGTTCCTACTTTTCTTATTTTCATGGTTCCATTCCATTTTTGGTCCCTTTTCACCCATCCCTATTACCAATGCTTTGAATTAAATAGAATACTTGATTATTTTGTATTAGGTTTGTGTGATCTACTCTACAGGATATTGGTTTAGTGCTCTATGTACTGTTTCCCTGTTTTTGGATGCAATATACTCAAGATAGAGCATTCCCCCCCAGCTGGTTTCTGCAAATACAAAATATACTTTTATACCACTGAAAACTTCTTTGAAAATTCTGTGAAGGTGAACTGAGCACTAGCTAAGGCAGTCTATCAAAATTTGGGGATCACTGTTGAAAGATCAATGGCCTTTGGTACTAGGAAAGCACATTATATAATTATCAACCTTTTTCTTATACCTGAGTAACTAAATTGTCATATATTTGTCAAATCCCTGCATCAACATAGATTATATTATTAGCAATAGGTAGATATAATGCCTTAATTTGTGATCCAGGTGCATTTTTGAAAAAAAATTAGTATTTTATGGAAATCTATTTGATGAACATCCATTTATTTAAAAAAAAAAATGTGTATTCATTCTTCCACATGTAAGACAAACATACATAAGATCCAAGTAAAAATAATATGCCAAGTGCAAACATATGCAAATCTATGTATATAGATTTTCAAACATCTGGGAACATTAAATCTGAACTGAACAATACCTTATACATGCACAGAGTCTCATATAAGCTGGCCTCCTCTTTGCAGATGATGGCAGCCCAAAGTGGTATGTCACATGAGGAAAGGAAGCTGGGAGATGTATTCCTACTCTATTTTTCTTTGATTGTCTATCTTTGGTAAGCATGGCAAAGAAAGTGGTTTATAAATATAAATGAACTTTTTTTAAAATTTAAAAAAAAATTAAAAATTTAAATTTTAAAAAAAAGTGTGTGAAAATGTAATGCTGAATATTTTAACTGGATAATTAAATATTATTACCTCATCATCACTGCTAAAGCCCTTTCTTTACATGGGTGTGGGTCAATAGCATCACAGGGTGTGTGTGTGAGGGGGAGGTGAGCCACACCAGGTGACACCCAGTTGGTTCCCTCCCACAGGTCCTTGCAGGGCCTTGGGCCCACTCTCTGGAACTTCCTAGGGCCATGGGTCCACTCTCCAGGCTTTCCCAGGCCTGCGGGTCTGCTTCCTGGGGCTGCATGTGCTCCCATGATGCAGCGTGCACACTAGAAGTCCCACCACCCAGAAGTCCCACCCCTCACACCAGGGTCTGGAGATGCCACTGGTGTGGGTAAATGGAATGGGGGGGATGATCCCAAAATATTGTATAGGGACAATCTGTCCAAAGACAGTGACTTCAAAGGGAACAGTTAAAGAAGACACATATTAGTTTATCAAATTTAGTTGTATGAGTGTTTTGTAACCATAGACATAGCTTGGAAAATATATTTTCTGGATTAAAGGTATTTCCATGAAGCTCTGATAGCCACTTTAATATCTGCAGCTAGTGATTTGCCCCCCCCCCCTTAAAAAACCCCTCAAGATGCATGGTTCAATATCCACAGCATTTATATTTCTTGACTATGGTGATGTTTGCACTGGCCAAGATACTTGGTGAGCATCCTGGATTATTTTGGCCCCAGAACTGCCTGGATATCCCTGTTACCTGGCCTCTCTGTTGTACCCTAGAGTGGCTGTTGTGCATCCAACTGTGCATATGTGCATATATCTGTGCTATCCGGAGTGCCTGCCACTGACATATATCACTCACTCTGGGGTTAGAATGAGTCACCCAGTAGCTGGGCACATCATTCTGACTTCAGAGCAAGTGATGCATGGCAGTGGGTGCTGTCCCATTCCTGGAATGTTGGCACAGTGGGACATGTGTGAGAACAGCAGCCCTGTGGCACAATGGAGGACACAAATAGTATAAATTTTACTCCATTTTAAAAAGGGGTATATCCCAGTTTGGTGCTGAACAGGCCAGATGTCATTCGCACTGTTCACTCCAGATTTAGGGACTGGGCCTTGCAACTCCTGGATTGCCTGTTAAGCAGACAGGGGAGGCCATTTTATTTACCTTGTGCAGACAGGGCCTGTCATATAATAGTGCCAAAAAGAAGAGTCAGAGAGAAATAATTTATTGTTCAGTTTGTGCATCAGCTGTGTTGTTGTAAGAAGAAACTTTCTTTAAAAATGTTTTTAAGATACTATAAATTACTCTTGAACCTGGAAATGGCAGCAGAAGATTTTTATAACAGAAATTAAAGTTGCATTCAATGCAGAAATATTAATAGTTGCACTGGCACAAAGGACACAAGACTCCTTTTGGGGTTTAAACAGGCCACAGCATTTATTAAATTGTACAGGGTCTAAACTGAAGGTTTGAATTATAATATAACAACTTTGCCACAGGTGTAAATGAAGGTGTATCCACCCGTGGGTGATCCTTCACTGCCCGTGGCAAAACAATAATTAAACAACAAATAATAACAGTAAAAAGATAAACAAATAAACAAACCCCTCCCCCGGAAATGACATCATATTTCGTCATATGACATCACAGAAAGTTATGACGTCAACCATTAATTGATTATGTCATTTCCTGTGAATTTGTTTAGAGCCAAATTTTAATTCCCAATTTAACTAGCTGAATTAATTTTATCTGTGGGATGGGGGTCATTCCCCACCACAAGAGGGGACCAGCCCCGCTAGGCATCCACTCCCCCCCCCCCCACAGATAGCTTCATAAATCTGATCAGAGAGGGCACCAACATACAACAATAACCCTTCTGAGGAGAGGTGTATCCTGTCTGCCCTATACAATTGAGGCTTGTCAAGCTTAATGTCATGTTGAATCACAAACATGCCCTTTTTTATCAAATGCTTGGAACCAAAGCGATTTAGCCATTGCCGCACATTATTGATAGTGGAGTCCTTTTGTGCAACAGACCAGGATCGCCTAGGCACCAACTTAGTCCAAATTATTACAGCCATAGGCAAAAACGCTTGCAAGTCCTCTAAATCTTTCACTATTTGCTTGGCAAGCTGCAAACAAGGTACATGCACGAGATCATTTTCCCCCAGGTGAATAACCACTGCCCGGGGTTGAGGACGTGACCTTGCCAGCTCCTTAATATGAGGAAGGAGAGCCGGCCACATCATGCCCCTCTGCCCAAACCAGACCATGCAACCGATGTTGGCCAGGCCCAGGGAATTATCATAATGGTGCTCCAGCAGGAAGTGCTCCGCCCAAGCCGCCAGGCTATGTCCAACTATCCAGATATCTCCATGAATGAAGCCAGCTGAAACAAAGCAAAAGGAATCAGTACTACTAATCGGGAGTCCCACTACCCGATTGCCTAACATAAGATTTAAAAGCACGTGAACGCCACCTGCCAATCTTGAAAATGTCAGTTTCACTCAAGCCATAAGTGGCAGCAACCGTCGCAGCTCCGATACGAAAGGAGTGCGAGGAAAAAGAATCTTCAGGCAACCCAGTCTTCTTTATTGCTTCTTTTAACACTGCCCTAAATTGGAATTGTGTTAGAGGCAGGACAGACAAATGAAGAAACAAATGTCCAGGCACATCATGCCTGATTCTTAAATAATTTCCCATCGCTGCCATTGGGCAGATTTGACCCTGTTGTGCCTTGGCCAGGAATAAAGACTGACCTTTAGCAAACTGGTCTGTCTTAGACTGCCTAATGTGAATCAGGATCCCATGCTCATCTAAACTGATGTCAGAAATCAATAATGCCCTGCCCGATTCATCATTCTTGGAACCCGGGACAATTTCACTAATCCTCAGGGCAGCAAAAAAGGCAGTAGCAAATACCACCCTGAATAAGGCTACTTCTTCAGGTGAGTGACATATCAGGCTCTATTGCTCCCATAACTTGGATAGGACAGGGCCGGTTATTGGCCTTCTAACGTCTTTTGACACAGTAGACTCTCTGAACCATCCTTCCACAACCCTTTTGACCCTGAAATCAACAGTTGGGTCAAAACAGCCATTTGCCTTAGAGAAAAAGGCCAGGGCAGCCAACCTGCCTCTAATAGTGACAGGTGAAAGTCCTGATTGTTTGAGAGCTACTATAAAATGAAGTACCAAGTCCACATTAATAGGCCATTTTAATTCCTCCTCAATCTCAAACATGAATTGGCTAAAAGAATTTAGAGCTGTTTGATATGACTTGCATGTTGACGGGGCAATGGAATTTAACATTGCCCTGTGAACTTCTAATCTCCAAGGTTCCAGAGAAACATTGCTACCTCCAACGGGTGTGAAGCAGCCTCAGGAGCCAAATGACGGAAGCTGGAAAGCTGAAAACGAGAAAGGGCATCCACCAAAGGGTTAAGGACACCAGGAACATGTTGAGCTCTAAACAATAAATTGTGCTTTAAGCATAGGAGCACCATTGCCCTTATCAAACTCATAACTTTAGGAAATTTGGAAGACTGTGAATTTACTACATGCATGACTGCCTGGTTGTCACACCAAAACCAAAAAGTCTTGTTAGCAAAGTGTCTTGCCCACAAATGCACAGCCACAACAATTGGAAACAATTCCAGGAAAGTAAGGTCCCTGGTAAGACCAGATTCAACCCATGCAGGAGGCCAAGCCTCAGCAGCCCACTGGCCATTACAAAAAACTCCAAAGCCATGGGCACCAGCAGCATCAGAATGCACCTGGAAATCTGCACAAAGCAGCATTTCGGTTCTCCAGAATGATACACCATTATAATGCTCCAAAAAAGGAGTGCCAAACCTTAAGATCCTCACGAATGCCCCTTGTGATTCTAATGTGGTGATGCTGAGCCACTATTCCTGCAGTAGCCTTGTAAAGCCTAGCACAAAATGCTCGTCCTGGGACTACCACCCTACAGGCAAAGTTTAACAGGCCTGTAAGTGATTGGAACTCAAGCAGGGTAGCCTTTTGTTTTTCCAACATAATTGGAATCTGATGCTTCATCGCCACCAATTTCTCATTCGGCAATCGAGAAATTCCAGCAATAGTGTCTATCTCTATGCCCAAAAAGGTTAACTGAGTATGTGGACCCTCTGTTTTCTCCTCCGTCAAAGGCACTCCCAGTTCCTGCATGAGTTCCTGAAATTGAACTAAAGTATTAAAGCATTGCGAAGAACCAGGGGTACCTGCTATTAAAAAATCATCCAAATAGTGAGCAATAGCTTTATTGCCAGTTCTCTTAACAGCACATCAATGGAGAAAAGTGCTGAATGTCTCGAATGCAGCACAAGAAATTGAATACCCCATTGGCATTGCTTTGTCAAAATAAAATTTTCCATCAAACTGAAAGCCCAGCAGGTCAAAATCATCTGGGTGTACTGGGAGAAGTCTGAAGGCAGACTTAATATCACATTTGGCCAGTAGGGCACCTGAACCCAAATTCTTAATCATTGTGACTGCTGCGTCAAATGATGTATACTTAACTGAGATAAGCCCTGGGTCAATTGTATCATTCACTGATTCCCCTTTGGGGTATGATAAATTATGAATTAGCCTAAATCCCCCAGGAGCTTTTTCAGGCACTACACCTAGAGGGGATAAACGTAAAGTAGGAATAGGCAACTGATCATGGGGTCCAGAAATTCTCGCTGCTGCAATTTCTTTAGCTAATTTTTCCTTGACTACATTTAGCAAATCCCTCACAGAACGAGCATTAGGTGCAAAGCGATAAACCCTAGGACCTGTATAGGGAATATGAAAACCAAAGGAAAAACCTTGAAATAGATACAAAGCACCCTCCTTATTAGGATAAATTTTTAACCATGACTCCATGGTAGCCAAATTAATTGGCGATGGGGCCTTTCCTCCAGGGGATGCTGGCTGAGGGACAGCACCTTCCCCTGTTCTTTTTCCTTTACTACAAGAATTCCCAGGGTGGCCACCCCCACAGGTGTTACACCTGTGATCAAACCTGCAGGGTTGTCTTTTACATTTGCCAGCGTTAAAGTCCCAAAACAAGCCGAATTGTCTTTTATCACCCATGGTAGGCCTCACATTCGGCCCTCTCGGCAACGTGACCATTGGGACAAAGCCATTGTCACACCTGCTCGAAGGGGAGGCCCCCACCATGACATCAGCCCATAACGCAGACTGCACATGCCTCCAAGATATAGAGGGATCCTGCGCTGCTTGCATCCTAAATTGCTTATCATATTGGAGCCAAGCAGCACCCCTGGTATTATATAAGCAATTGGTATACACTTTTATCATGATCTCCTGATATTTAGAAAAATCTGGAGATCGAAGGGGCTCTTTTTCTTCAGTAACACCTCTATAGAGAGTAAATCCCATGATCCAATTCACAGAGTTGTGCTCGAGCTTAGGGCATTTGAGCACCTGAAACTCCTTTGGCAAACTGAAAACAATGCCATCCTTAACCATGATCCTTGGTTCAGGATCCCTAAAGGTTAAAGTAAATAAATCAATGTATTCACCCTTCCAAATCCTTTCTTTAGTGGCCATAGGAAGGTGAAAACCAAGAGGTGTAGACATACCTGTTGAATTGTGTTGATGGATTTATTGCAAACAGTCCATAAAGCCAATCACCAAAAATCTGGTATCTCCAGCAAGCTTCTTTTATTGTAAAACAGCATGAGCAAAAATAATAATAATAATAATAATAATAATAATAATAATAATAATAATAATAATAATAGCATCTTCACTTTAGCCAGAATGGCTAAACAGGAACAAAGCTTATCTGCTACATGGTTAAAGTTAGTTAAGCTTCAGCATCAGCAAAAATATGTCTCAATTAGTCCATTACAGCTTAAAGTTAAAAGACAAGTGTGAGACTTTTCTAGATCACAACTCTCAGCCCCCAATTCTCCACCCCTTTAGGTGTAGCCCTTTCAGACTAATTGGTTGAAGTTACATGACGTGTGTTAGCCCAACCTTTAATTACCATATTAAATCATGTGACTGCAGTTCCCATAACATTCCCATGTTTATGAAACCTCTTATTGTAAACAAAACACTTTCTCACAGAACTGTAGCTTGTTTGGGCTAAAGCACACCTGGACTGATAATTGTGCATCTGGCCTCAGAAAACAACTTTTCTCAGCAAGGAAAAATACAGACACACATCTTTACATTTCAACATTTTAACATTTGACTATATGTCCCATCAAATTCTAACAATACCAGTGTAAGGAGTAGGCGCCACACCATCAACTGCTCCAGGTAACAATTGTGCACCAGCAATTTGCACAACCGGTGCGGTGCTAGCAACAGCAGAGGGCTGACCACCCTGTGCCCGCATGTCAAGTGCCTGTGAAACAACAGGCGCCTGGACGGATGCATTCAAAGTCTCAGGGTTAGGCCACTCCAAAGCCACCCCCTGCCCAACCTGGCTACCTGGAGCCCATACCAAGGTAAGCCAATTAGACTGCACAATGCTAGGCGACACACCTGGACTTGAAGCTTGAGCCATTTCACCACTTGACCATGAAGGTCCCCCAAAATGTGGTCCCGCAACAGCTCAGGTGTCCAAAGTAGCAGAGGCAGCAGCCACTTGATCGCCTCCTTGCTCACCACCAGCCTGCTCCATTGCGCCGCTTGGAACCACCCTCTGTAAGAGGTTATACAAATCAGCCATAGTAGGCTGCCCAAACGCAGGGGGAACCACACCCTGCATCGCCAAACCCGGGACTCTTTGCAAAAGATCCCACACATCAGCAACCGTGGGATGCCCGAACTCCACTGCCAAAGCCACCAGTGGGCCCAGTGTAGCAGAGGCCAGCTGAGACTCAGGTGCTTCCATGGACGAAGATGCTTCAGTGTTGTCAAAACCTGAAGGGTTGATGCTTGAGGAAGAGGCAGTAGCCTGAAGTTCCTTTTGTGCAAGTTGATTGCACAGCGCCACGCAAGCCTGTACAGTTTTGCCTAGTTGAGTAACTTGGGCAGCTAAATCCTCCTCTCTGCTGCTAGGCTTCAAAGGTCTTTTAGAAGCCAAGTGACCTGCAGAAGGTGCGGCAGAAGCCGTGCGGCGTTTGGATAGGGCCTTACTACGTGGCATCCTTAGGTCAGTGACAAGGAACACGGGCCCTAAACAATCACCCCCATGGATGATTACCACCTGGCCTAGCAGGTTGTCCTCTCCCAAGTCTCTCAAGAGACACCATAGCCAGGAAGCATCACTGGCAACCACCACTGGAGAGGTGTTCACCGAAGGCCCAACATGGTACCTTCCACCGAAGACAAGCATCTTGACACACACACCACTGGGAGGAAGTGCAAACGACCTCCCCCCAACCAGCAGTGAGTCCCAACCTTACCAGATCGGGTGACCTGGGTGTCTCAGGGCCTAAAAGGTACCGGATTGACGCACCTGGTGAAAGAAACTGGAAGACCCTCCTCAGGTGTAGTCCCCAAGAATTGGAATGCGGAGATCCGGGAGGCCCTGAAGGCCGGCCCGAAGGCAACTCGTTCACCCCCGTGGGATCCTCTAGGAAAATACTTGAGCCCCCGAAGTAAACGATGTAGAATAGAAAGGCAAGAGCTACAATAGCGCAAGGCCAAAGCTGAGCTCGCCAAAAGCAGAGAACTGATCGATGTTAGTCTCACTGTCTCGACTATAAAAATGGCTACCTCCACGTGACGAGACTGAGTTATATATAACAAACTCTCTTCCAATTCTCACATAACCATAACCTTGTGAGAATTGATAAAAACTTGTTGGGCCAGGCGCACTGGTGTGATCTTACCAGCGTGCCTACACCAGCCAGGAGTCTTTGTCCTTATTTGGCCAGCACAACAAGAAACCCCTCTCAACAAGTTGGGGGGGTGTCTTTCTATATGGTCTGTCATTAAATGATGAATATGAAAAGTACCATATGGCTCCAGTCTCTGCCAAAGCACTACCAACTACCATATGAGGGAGTATCATTAAGTAATAATTATCAGCCAGAAGTTATTATGGTATATTGATGAAATTTTGTCAGTGTCATCATCACAAAGTGACTTTTTCTTTTTCCAAAAATGAAAAATCCATTGTAGGGTCACTGATTTGACAACACAGATGATGTCATTCATCAAGTGGAAGAGTGGTTTAAGGTGCAATCTGCAGACTTCTACAATAATGGTATTTCGAGGGTCAAGAAACGCTGGGGAAAATGTGTAAATCTGGATGATGACTACATAGAGATAAGTTAATAACTACTGTACAAATCAAAACAAACTTTCTGTCAATTTTTTTAAAGGTGACAATTAAAACTTTATGATATCCCCTCATACAACAAGTAAATACTATACATCAGGAGGAAAAACTAACTGAAGATATGGAAAAGCCAAATATTTCATCCAGTAGAAGTCAATGAGTGATGACCTAAACCAGGGGTAGGCAACCTTTCCCCTTTAAGGGCCGAGGGACTTCAGCTCACAGAATCCCAGGAGCTATTGGACAACATGGGACTATTGGCCAAAATAGCTGAGGCTTCTGGGAGCTGAAGTCCCTCAGCCCTTAAAGGGGAAAGGTTGCCTACCCATGACCTAAACCTTTGAGTAAATACACATATTGTGTTCTTTTTTAAATGTATTTTGGGTGCTTAATTTGAAAAACACAATAAAAATATCAAACCAGAGTTCTTTCACAAAATCATTTTTTAAATCAATTCAGTTGTTACTCAGCTTTGATCACATATGGACACTGATGCTCCAGTGCTATTTCTTTTAGTGGTTTTGGACAGGTTTTTTTGTATTTCAGATTAGCTAATTAAAGTGATCTGAAAGTCTGTTAAAATGCTTTAACCCCCTTTATTAACTCTTTGCAGGGTGTTTTCATTCAGTCACATATTACAACATAGAAATGTGAAAGTACTTTTTTTGGGATAGAATCTGAGATCATTTTTGGATTTGAAATGACAAATTCCTATAAAACCAGCATACATTTTTAAAAGCAAAGCAAAGCAAAGCAGCTTCATTTATATACTGCTTCATATTGCACTATGTGATGTCTAAGCGGTTTACAACTGTGAACTGATTGCCCCCCAACAATCTGGGTACTCATTTTAGCGACCTCGGAAGGATGCAGGCCTGAGTCAAGCCTCAGCCCTGGCTGGTATTGAACTCGCAACCTTGTGGTCTATGAGTGAGTGGCTGCAGTACAGGCATTTAACCACTACACCACTTTTTTTAAAAAGTTTGTATAACCCTTAGTGTTGCAGGCCTGTGAAATCACAAGTTTGGGATGGACAGAGACAATTATTAATCCTGAAACCTCTTGCCATTGATTTCTAGTATGCCATTCATCTTATTACCCCTTTCCCCACCAGTACAATGGCTGCATCCTATTGATAACTCTCCCAAGCTTTGACAGTCCCCATGCAGCTCACAGTTTTCCATCTTCTATGCATTCCTCTCCATGCTTAATATCAGAATAGGCATTTCTGAAACCATACAATGTAAGTAACATTCTAGATCTCTATTCCTAATGGTCAGAGGCAACTGCCTTGTTTTCCATATCTTTCTTCAACTGGATGCATGCATGGACTGATCATCAATATCAAGCTTTATTCTATATGTTATACCAATAATCAATTATCCACTATCCTTGATCCTTGCACTGCTAATTTAAAAGAAGTGGTAGGGAAAGGGCTGCAATGCCAACATCCATGATTAACTTCAACCTTTTGCTCAGAGTTAGCATGTTGGCTTAGAAGTATGAAACATATTCAACAACTAGTATGGGAAGGTGTAATAACCCCAAGGAGTTTATCACATGGGGAAAATTGGAAGTTTAAATGGGTCAGAACCCATGGCTATCCAGTGTATTATGCACAATTGCGCAAATCGTTTTTACATGATGTTGCACACAAACTGCTTAGAATCTGAAGAGAAAGTGACATGAATCAGGAAATCTTCATTTTTGGGAAAATACTATGCTTTCATTTCTGTTTCATTCACAAATTCATTTTCTTCATGCAATTGCTGTAGTGTGAAAGCGATTTGTGGGATTTTCCCCATTTTTGTGCTTGTTGCCAGATTTTCCCATGGTTCTTTGGGGATAATAGCTAGGGCTCTTACAGGAACATCTTCTCAGGCAAAGGTGGAGACACACAGACTCACGAAAATGCTTGTTTCCTCCTCCTGCGCTTCTGCGTGTGTGTGTGTGTGAATGTCTCTCCTCCTCCAGCCAGGGCGCTTAAAAGAGCAGCTGATGCAAGCACACAGAGAGAGAGAGAATGGTTGGATGGATGGCTTTTGGTATGAGCCAGCAGTGATCCCTAAACTGTCCCCTTTAATGGATTTTGGATTTCAGCTCCCAGAAATCCAGACTATTGGCCAACATGGCTGAGGCTTCTGGGAGCTGAAGTCCAAAATCCCTTAAAAGGGACAGCCTTCACTTCTGCTGGCTCAGACTGAGAGGCATGCATTGAGCCCCACTCTGGGAGAAAAAGATTGAGTTGTATGAGCAGCCAGAAGGTGCACTCCAAGGATGAGAGAGGTGAAGCATACGGGGGGGGGGGGGGAGAGAATAAGAAGGAAGGAAGAGTGAATGACAAGAGCAGTTACAATTCATTCCATTCACTCTCCTCTCTCTTTCTCTTTCTCTGCCTTTGTTGCGGTCTATGTGTGAAAATTATCTGCGTATTTGCTTGCTTTTGCGGGATGCACGCACTTTAATCATTATCAGGATGGAGGCACATTTGATCCTGTCATGTAAAAACTATTCCCACATTTGTGTGCAAGTGCAGGTTAATCTTGGATTCTGCGTGTGAAAACCATTTGCTGAATTATGAGTTAATAAACTCCCAAGTCCATGATAATGTCACCATGCTTTACATTCTTGCTAGGTATTCCATTTGGCTGTAATCCTGTAATGAATTACAAGTGTGCATGCCCTTTTGACTTCATTGATATGTGTATGTCAGTAGCAGTAACAAGGGTATTGGATTGGATGAAAGTACCATCTAATTCAGCATTCTGTTTCCTGTAGTACTTCCAGGAAGCCTGCAAACAATACATAAATGTATCGGTCTTCCTTAGTAACCTTTCTCTAACTCCCGTCATAAACATGCTTGTTTGGCTCCTTCTCTTATCTACCAGAAACATCTCCTTTTAGTCTTTATCCAATATTAACAGGGCCAGCATCCTTTGTTTAATGTATTAATACTCATGTATTTGATGACATTATTTTAATCACTTTTTTCCACACAATTCCCCCCCCTCCCACAAAAAAAGCTGACATACAATAAAATATACAACATGTTTCTTTAAAATTTGCCAATAAAGCTAGATACTTGTGGAGTATATTTTTCCTAGTCAGAACAAATTTGCATTCAGGTCAGAACTGTTTGCTGATACCTTTATCATTGTTTGATAAGTAACAGTAGAAACATCAGAAATGTTAAATCAAACTATGTTGCCAACCCCTATGGAAAAGTGTGAATCTGGAAGTTCTCCCATCAGGTACCTCCAATATCTTATGTACATGTATAACATCCTTTCTTCTTTGCAGAGTTACATCACAATTCTTTTACCTAAGGACTGGTCTTGAAAGTACCTTCTGACTATTTATAATCATTGAAAACTTTCTCTCCTGATATTGTGTCTGATGTATCTTGGAAGAATTCCTTTGTTTGCCAACGGGTATCTTATTTCAAAGAGAAGCTTACCTCAAAACAACAGAAACCTGATATTTGATTCTTCTGTTCTTTTGAGTCAAATCTCCAAGGGCATTAGCAAATGCAATTCAACAAAAAGATAACAAGTTGACCCACAAACATGTAAAGAACACTCTGCACTCTTAAGAAGATATTTACATGTACCTTACAAATCTTAAAACATTGGAATTCAAGCTATGGAGATAGGAGCCACCCCTCCCAACTCAGTGTTATGCATCTATAATGAAGCAAACATTCAGAACTTGAGATCTCTATGAACATGTGCATGTGTGCATATATTTTCAGGAATAAGCTTGTTCATTAATAAACACCATTTCTACTTACAGCCCAAGTATATATATTTGAGGAATGAACCTCAAATTTGTACACCCCCTCATTGTACATTCATGGCTATCTGAGAATACTGAGAATGACATTGGAAGTAATTTCTCATATATTTGGTTATCCAAACAAAACATTTAATATTGTACCTCTATACAGCTAGCTAGAATAACAAAAACAGATTCTTCTGCACTGTACCTTGGGGACCATGCTCTATCAGAGGGATACCATCACTTTGAGATTTAATTTCATGTCCCACTACATATGAAATCTAGACCATCACTCCGTGGGTGAACATGCCTTTATTTTTCACTTCTGTACCATCATCACCTTTTAAAAGGAAAACCTCAGGTTATCAAAGTTTAAGAAAGATTCAGCACAATAAATGACTTTGAGATATATACATATGAAAAAATTCAATCTAAGTAGCCAACATTTCAAAGTTACAAATCCAATATTTTTAGTTCACCAATCTTTGTGAGCCAGAAAATATGGCTCAGGCCCAAACTGTATTATTCTCACACCCCTGGGCCCCAGAACCCAAATGGGAAGTAAGAGAACCCCCTTTCACCATAAAGATCGCCCTCGTCACCATTAATCTTTAGAATATAGCCATCCTCTCCAAATTCTCCTGTTGTAACCAGTTATCTAACAATACCAACACCCAACTAATATTTTATCATTCTCTACATAACACAGTAGGGTACACCATCTTTGTAAGGATGGAATGGAGAGAAAAAAATCCTACCTGGCTCAAAGCAACTGGCTAAAGTTAATAAAAAACTATTACAAAATTCCAGAATTTACTTAACTGATTTTGAATGTTGGAAGCATACATATAAGGGGGAACTCCCTACAGACCATGTATAATAGAAGTTTGGACCATGTGATAATTCATCTGGGTACTGAACATTTGTATATCCACCTTAATTAAACAAAACTAAAACCAACAAAGCCAAAATTAGAATACTATGGAAAAGGCTAGCTTAGCACTTTCTTACTAACATTCTGATCATATAGTAAACATTCAATCATTTACTCCTCACCACTACCAGCACACCAACAACTTCTATCTGAACAGCAGGTAAGTCACATGGGGTGTCATTGTCTAGGTTTATTCTTATTTTCTTTCATGATACCATGAGAAATGAGAAAAGAGCTGTCAAATCCTTGAAAAATAAAAAAAATGTTAACAATTAAAGATGTCCGTGTCAATTTTTTTCCCAAGATAAGAGAAGGGATATCAAATGTTCACCAATGATATTATTATCTTCTCTATTTATATTCTCCTTTGTTGTTGTTGTGGCTGCTGTTCTCATTGTTGTATGCCTTCAAGTTATTTCCCCTGTAAAACAAGCTTAAGGTGAATTTATCACAGGGTTTTCTTGGCAAGATTTAAACAGAGAAGCCTTCTCTTGAGGCTGAAAGATCACCTGCCCAAGGTCATCCAATGGATTCTCATGGCTCAATGTGGATTTAACCCTTGGTCTTCTGGAGCTCTAACCACTACAGCACCTTATCTCTATATACTGCTTACCACAGCTAAAATGGTGTCTGAAAGTGTTACTGTGCTGGCAGTCCTCTTGCAACTTGTTTTAAGTTCACTTGGAAGTCATACAATGCTTTGCCCACAAATTCTTTTTAAAAATCTGTATCTATACATTTTCATTTGAGCAAAAACTGTAAGAACTGGCTCTTTCATAAATTAAATTAAAATAAATAATGCCTAGAAAAGGATTCAACTCCTGCCCCCAGCCCTGCCACATACACACGTAATGAAACCCCATCTCCCTCCACAGAGAGCAAAGAGACACAGAGGACGTTTTCACATGGGGTTTTTGGAGGACGCTAGCCAGCCTCCGTCCGGCCCCACTCCGGCTCCATTTCCGGCGTGTTCACACACGCGCGGTGGCAAACCCCGCCCCTTCCGGTGCCATCCCTGCATCCGTCTGGCTTCTTGCTCCGTGTGTTCAGACGCACGGAGCCATAAGTCCGGCCTCACTCCGGCCAAAAGGCCTGTAACTCCGGCTTCTGCGGCTTAAAGGTAATTCCGGGTGTCAAAAGGAATTAGCCTGCCGGCGGCGGAGCCATTCCGGAATCGGCGGCACGACCCGTTCCGGAATGGCTCCACCCGGCTTTAGGGAGGGTAGTGTGAAAACGTCCAGAGAGAGAGAAATTGCAGAAGGACTGAAAGAATAGTCCAGTATCTGCAATACCTTTCCCACCACCAAAAAGCCAACAGAACTGAAGATATTGTAAAGCCTGTTGCCTGTAAACTAGAGTTCAGTTTGCTAATCTTTCTCTACCTTTGCCTGTGTTTCTGTCTCATGCAGTAACACCAGAAAGTGTTTCAAGAAAAATACAGCTGGGCAATTCATTTCATCCAGCACTCTCCACTTGAGAGGAGACTGTGTAAAAATTCCTCACAGGATAACAGGGGGTAGGGGACAGTAACATAAAACCAGCAGGTTGGATGATATATTGCAATCCAGCAGCAAAGGAGATAAGAGCAGGAACAGAGAGGATTGCTCTCTTTTCCAATAAAATAAAAAGCAGCTTGAACTACTGACCTGCTCATAGTAATGAAAATAGTCTACTATGTTTTGATTGCTGGGCAAAAAAAAAAAAACAAAAGCAAAATGAAGGTCAGCCGGCAGCTCCCATGGTAGCTGATGGTTTTTCAGCTGACTAATGAAATATATTGGAAATATTTTCTCTGTGTTAATTAATCAATATCCTTTAACAGACATGAAAGACCTTGCTCTTTTAGTACTGATACTGGTAAAATAATGAGTTCTAAGGATTACAGGGAAGAGGAGGGAGAGAAAATTGGGATGCATCAGGGTGGGAAAAGAGAGAGTCATTCCTTCTGGAAATATGGTACCAATTTCACACATTGTCTTTAATATGTTTCCTTTATTTTTATTTATTTTTATTCAAAAAGTATAAACCTTATAGCACAATGTATGAATGCAATAACTACATGCTTGGAAACATTTGCATCATTTAGATTGAGGTAGACTCATGAGTGACTCAGGATTGGTTACCTGTTAAGTCCTGTATCTATCAAGGGCAATCTGAATTTTGCATTCACTGGTTCTGTTTCCAGTGTCTAAACCTTGATTATGTCTTCTATATTGCTCTCACAAAAATACAGGGTATACATCAGATATGGGAAATTGTCCCAGGACCCACATTAAAACTATTTCCCACATTATATGTGCAGAGGGTAATATGTTTTTGAGAATAACATTGTGATGTGATGGGCATTTTAATACAGTGTGGCAGCCAATCTTGACTCCCTGACTACTACTTTATCTATATATGTTGGATAGTACAGGTTTGTTATATCTACATTTTTCGAACAAGATAACTATATTTAGTGTACACCTTTTAATGTGAGCATATATGCATAAATATCCCTTTTTTGTACCAAAATCACAAACTGGAAAGCCACTCAAGGGTGTGATAGGTTTCAGTTCTTGCTGACTAATATGTTGCTGTGTTAGAATTCAAAGATATAGCTGTGTTTGGGGGGGGGGGAAGCAGATGGGAGGCCGTGGGCCCACACCTCGGCCCCGTGGCGCAGCTTCGCTGCCCCTGGAAAGAGCGCTAAAATAGCGCTCCTTCCACAAATTGCTGAAGGTGTACCGCAAAAGGCTGCCAGTGCACCTTTGGAGACTCTTCCGCTGCAGCGTGTACGGACACTGCAGCGGGAGGTCATCCTCAGAGCGCCGGCCATGTGGAGGGCTGGCTGCTCTGAGGACATTTTGGGGAAGGGGTTGGGCGCCCACCGTGTAGCTGCCCCTCCCCTTTCTTGCCCCCAAAACGGCACTTTTCGCCATCTGCTTCCCCCCTTAGTCTAGAATCAGTATGTAGGAGATCTTGTAGCACCTTTGAGATTAACTGAAAGAAAGAAGTTGGCAGCATGAGCTCTTGTAGACTTCAGTCTACTTCCTCAGATGCTTTAGGTGAAGTGGAAGCCAGGGACAGACGTATATATGCTATAGGTATATGAGAATGTCAATTCAAATTCAAAATCCTTTGAGTATGGAAATGAAGTAGTAAGTCCAGTTTTAACGATGGTCATTTGTGGACAAAGACATAGCCATTGGATATGGAAATGAGGTGGCAAGACCAGTTTGGCCTTGGAAACTAGCCTGCAGGTGGGGACGATAGATGAATGTAGGATCCTGAGGATGGGATCAGATAGATACGAAAGCTCATGCTGCCAACTTCTTTCTTTCAGTTAATCTCAGAGGTGTTACAAGATCTCTGCATATTGTTGCTGTGTTATGTTTTTGTTTAAGGCTACAAAAACCTACTCATTTCCAAAAGATTAAAGCAATTTTCCATTATATAGAATGATGTTATTGAGCTTCAATTGATGACTTCAATTGTTATTGGGCTTCAATTGATGACTGAATATATTATGCATTCCAGACACACTGAACAGTCTGAGCATTGTTTGTGAAGAAAATATATCTTCTCTTCATGGTATCTTTATGTTTCCTTGGCTGAGTTAGCTTCCATTATGTGTTGATTGGTCTGCATCTAAAAATTAACATCATAACAACTGTTTTTATTTATTTATTTATGACTAGTGCCAGGAATTTCCAAGGTTACCGTAAATATGATAGTAAGAGGCTTTGTTAATTAGAAAGTATGTTCCTATATTGGGAGTTGGAAAGAGTGTTTCTGGGAAGTTTTGGCCTATGAGTGTCCTGAATGGATCGGAATCTTTATAAAATGGAATTTAACTCTTTTTTTTAATTTGTTTTTGACAGTCACTCTACTGAAAATGCTAGACCCTCATATCTCTATACATTTTGCTGTATGTGATCACACTGTGAATTTGTGTCCTGGCTGAAAGTTGTTGTTTTTTTGGACTCTATAGTGTTGTAATTTTTTACTAATTTTATTTTCAAAGGAAGGAATAACTTATTTTAGCAACTGCATTTTTATGTCAATTTTTTTTTCTGCACAGATATGTTATTTTCTGCACAGAAAATGATGTTCCCTGTATAGAAAATGCTACAGATAGTATAGGTGTTGTGGAGTATCACAACAGTGATGGTATGAAGTAACTTCAGATAAAATAGCATTCTTCCTTGGACACCTATCCCATGTTTTCTTACCAGACTTTCAATGTTGATTTGATAACACTGGAAGACCTAATTCCTGGAGAAGGAAAGTCTATAGCACAATGCACATCTTTCCTATACCAGCTCTGTGCTTCTTGACAACTGGGATGATGTTAGCACAGGAAAGTCTCCTTGAAGATGATCCAAAGCTTTTGGGATTATCAGTGTGACAAGTGAAGCCAACACACCACAGAAATTGACACAGTGCTAAGATAATCTTTGAATAGTCTCTGTGTGTGTGTGTGTGTGTGTGTGTGTGTGTGGAGAACACATACTATTAAGCCAAGGAATGAATTCCAGTTTAAAGCCTCACACCTAGTATGGGGGGGAAAAAGTTGTAAACATATATGTAAAATATATTATTAAGCTAAACTTTTATTTCCAGATTTGCATAAATTCTTTTAAAATAAATTATAGTTTGCTTCCCAAGTCTATTCTGTATTTTTATAACTATTTTATGTATTATTATAATAATTATTATAATTATTTTGATATACATATCAATTAATAAAGAAAGCCTGCCATTTCCCTATGAATAAAGACAAAAATGTGATTTTACGTAAGCCATCATAAAGAAACTGCTAGTTTAGCTATATTCTGGAGTGATGTACCTAATGTACCAGTAGCTAGAATTTGCAAGATGATGCACAGTTCTTGCCAAACACTGTCAAGTGCTTATACGTCTATTCAGTCCTCAATGATTAGCTTCCAGCTAGGCTTTAAGATAAAAAGTCTGTCATGATTTTCTTTACATCTACAATTGGAAAAGTTCAGTGATCATGCCTGTCCATCTGTCACCTTTTTCTAGCACTCAATCTCTTTTCAAATTCCTTTTAAAATAAAATTGATGGACGACACTGAGGTGGTGAAAGTCTAAGAAATACTGGTATTCTGGCATAGACAACAAAAAAGCCCAGTAGGTTTCATTTTCCACCAAATCTTGATGGTTTCAATTAGGAAGAGAACTGATCTTAGAAATCCTATTATCATCTCCCCCACACACATGTGCACACAGCACCTACAAATAAGTTCCTTGTGCATGAAATATAAAAGGAATTTGCTCTTGAAAGAAGTATAGGATTCTGCTTTTTCGAACTGAACACACCCACCTATAAGGTTGCCACAATGCAGAGAAAATGTAAGGGTTAACAGGCTTGTAGTGGCAAGAAAATATGTTTGACATGAAAAAGTAAATTTTGCCACATCTTGGAGAGAAAATATAATTCAGAGGTTAAGGTAAATATATGATCCTGCAATTATTTTGCACCACATTAGCACAGGAGTTCTAGTTGATCAAAGTAACATCAAAACTTTGTCCAGAGGAGGGCAACCAAAATGGCGAAAAATCTGGAAACTGTGACCTATGAGGGCTGGGTTAGGGAGCTGTGTATGTTCAGCCTGGAGAAGAGAAAGTTAAGAGGTGGCATGATAGCCATATTTAATTATGCGAAAGTGTGTCATATTGAATATTGTTTTCTACTGCTCCAGAGATTAGGACATGGAAGAATGGATTCATATTCCTCCTAAACAATAGGAAGAACTTCCTAACAGTAAAAACTATTCAATAGTGGAATATGCTGCCTCAGACTGTAGTGGAGTCTTCTTCTCTGTAAGTTTTTAAACAGAGGGTGGATGGCCATCTGTAGGGAGTATTTTGATTATGGGGCTATGCAGATGGGTAGCTCTGGGCCACCCCTACTAGCCACAGATTGGGGCTGCAGCAACCGCATGCTGTTGCCCTGATCCTCCCTTTTGCTGCCCCTGAAAGAGCGGAAAAATGCTGTTCCTTTCAGGGGCAGCAAAAGGCTGCCTTACGGGCTGGCGCATGGCTCTTCAGTGTCCTTTCTGATGCAGCGTGTTTGAACACTGTGCTGGAAGGGCGTCTTGATACTGCACACCGTGCGTAATGACATGCAGTGTCAGGATGGCATCAGCGTGGGGTTGGGGCAGCTGGTGTGTGATTGGCCCACCCCATCTCGACCTCCATGCCAGCCCTTTGAGCTGGTCTGCAGAGACCCTATGTCTTCCTGCATGATAAGAGGTTGGACCGAATGGTCCAATTCCATGATTTTATGAAAACCTAGTAGATAAAGCGGGAAGGCAGCATGGGGACATGTCCTTTATGATAATAGAAAGCCACAGAGTGAGGACTTGTTATGCATCTGTGACTTAGGTTCCACTGCTGAAAACAAAATGGAACAACAAGAACCAACTTTTTCATCTGCTTGATAACAAGCAGAAGCCCTGAACAGTGTTGAGAGCATGGACTGAAATTCCTGCTTTTTCACAAAGCTCACTGGGTAACCTTAGGGCAATCACTAATTGACTGCTTCCAAGCAAGCCGTAACAGAGTGGAGTAACTGCCTGTTGTTGTTGTTGTTGTTGTTAACTGCCCTCGAGTCGATCTCAACTCATGGCAACCCTATGAATGAGACATCTCCAAGACCCTCTGTTCTCCACTGCTCTGCTTAATTCCTGCAACCCCGTACCCGTGACCTCCTTAATAGAGTCCATCCATCTGGCATGTGGCCTTCCTCTCTTCATACCTCCCTCCTAGCATTATTGTCTTTTTCAGTGAATGCTCCCTTCTCCAGATGTGTCTGAAGTACAACAGCCTCAATTTGCTCATCTTCACTTCCAGGGTGGTTTTTGGCTTAATCTGCTCTAGGACCCATTTGTTTGTCTTTTTGGCTGTCCATGGGATCCTCAGCACTCTGAGTAACTACCTAGGCAGTAACTTTCCCAAATCTATGCTTTCATCAGACTTTGTGCAATAAAATGTTAGGTTCCATCTGTAAATAAATATTTGAGACTTTTATTGGCAGACAAAATATGTTCATTTAACAGCAAAATTATCTGGACAAAAGAGTTTTAAAGAAGATGTATAGCAGAATAAACAGGAAAATCTTTGCTATGTTAGAATTTTGAATTCATGAGGGGGGGGGGGGTCCTGAATCTTCTTACTGATTATTTTCCTTAACAAAATTAGGATTTTTCCCAGCTATGAAGTTTTGTTTAAAAGAACTGCATTTGTTACAGATTGTTCTAGTCAATAATTCACATGTTTTCCCTTTCTGGTAAATCTCCTTGGATCTTTCTCTGATCTTTTTTAAATGCCACACATTCTACTCTAACATTTGTAATAAGAACAATGCCTGAATAGAAGGCAAAGGAAAGGATTGTACTTCAATTTTATAGGCTTCATATTTAATAATGCAGTCAATAAAGCTGGCCCACTTAATCAGTCAAATGCTTCTCCACAGTGGACAGTAAATTGCCTCAGGTCAGTTGTGTGGACCCCATTAAACTAGATTTACCCATTATTTTTGACCCTGTGAAGCAGATGGAAGGGACAGTTAACACCTTCCAGACTCTGCTTTCTCATAAATATCTACTGACAGAGGAGTATTATTTGCAAGACTAAATTAAAGACAGGCCCTGTTGTATTTTCTGAACTCTCTCTTTTCACTCTACCAATACACTTTCCCATCCACTTGTACTGCAAAGCACCAGAACAGATGGCATAGACATACTTTGGCCATTATGTTGGACTTGCTAAATGTTATTGATTACAGTTCTTAAGAAATCACTACTTTTGAGAGAGAAGGAATTCCAAAAAAGAAGAAGAAGAAGAAGCATAGAACAGATAGGATTTTTCACATACAGTACTCACATCTGAACGGCATGGCATTCTGTGTTAATGGTTTCCTAAGATGCACCCATCAAATTATTGATAATTGGCATATTCATTTACAATACATAGGTCATGAGACAGTTTCATGTTTACATCCAGTGTGTAAAGGATCAGCACTTCACAGGACAGGATAATTATTGAAAGCTGCCTCAGTTTTTACAAGTCTACCTCGTAAGAAGAAGTAGTAGTTGGCACACCAAAGATGCCATGCAATAATCTCAACATAAGCCCCACCTTTAATCACATGACCTGTTGTAAAACACCCTGAAGGCACCAGATCTCATCTGGTCTTGGAAACTAAGCAAATCCAGCCCTGTTTAGTACTCAAATAGGGGAGAGGCATAAAATACCAGTTACTGTAGGCTAGACTGCAGAGGAAAGAAATGGCAAATCATTTATGAATATTCCTTGCCTAAGAAAACCCTGTGAAATTCATGGAATCAACATAGGTTTGCAGACAGTTTGAAGGTAGCCCCCCCCCACACACACACACATACCTATAGTTTGCAGGTTTTTCTAAAGAAACATAGATATATAGCCCTCTATATACAATGTTGTTGGGTAAATCCCAAATTTCATTCAAAAGAAGCAAAAGTATTAATTACATTCTGGTGAGGAGCACATACAAGATACACAAGTAACATGTAATGTTCCCATGGGTGTAAACCAGAATCATGGGACATCATCCCTGTGGCCATTGTATCTATTGCTGAGAAGAGAATTCACTCCCCCCCTCCAAAAAAATCATTTGCACTACAGTCAGCTCTCAATATCCATGGGGGATCTGTTCCAGTTCCATTGTACCCAATGCTGGTGCATGCACATAGACACACCTCCATTAAGGACAGTCCCTATTGTCTTATGGTGGTGTGTACACGTGGCTGTGCTGCCACTGGGGATAATGGAACTTAATGGTGGTATTGTGAGCAGCGGTGTTTGGGGCTGTGGAGGACTGTTTTAGCCCCAGCTTCCGGCCCTTGGAGGACCATCTGAAGCGGCCATAGCCGCCACACCTGTGAGGAAGCCAGGAGGAGCACCGGAGGGGATAAAACCCCACCCAAATTCCACCTCTCCCCCGGCAACCAGGCGGCGAGCGGCGGCATTTGGGGCCACAGAGGACTGTTTTAGCCCCAGCTTCCAGCCCTTGGAGGACCATCTGAAGCAGCCTGAGCTGCCACACCTGTGAGGAAGCCGGGAGGAGCACCAGAGGGGATAAAACCCCACCCGAATTCCACCTCTCCCCCGGCAACCACACGGCGAGCGGTGGCATTTGGGGCCATGGAGGACTGTATTAGCCCTGGCTTCCAGCCCTCAGAGGACCATCTGAAGTGGCCTAAGCCGCCACACCTGTGAGGAAGCCGGGAGGAGCACCAGAGGGGATAAAACCCTGCCTGAATTACACCTCTCCCCCAGCAACCATGAGGTGAGCGGCAGCGTTTGGGGACTGGAGGGCTGGGTCCCAGTCCGCGGAGGACTGGACAGTATCACCATCACCAGATCTTTCACTTGTTAATATCTTAAACCCCCAGAATATCATCAGGGGGGAAATCATTTGTTCTGGAAGAAGCCATAATTGGGAGATCCTCCTAGCCCCCTCTCTTTTTCGCCATCTATCCATGAAAGACGCTGCCACTTATTAGGGACAGGAATTAGCTGGCTCACCCATCTCCCCATCCACATAATGGAGCCGGTCATAGTCTGGGAGTGGGCATTGAGGTTGTGTGTGGGCAGGGAAGGTATGGTGGTAACAGAGTTAACAAATGTTACAAAAGAAGGAGGGATCGATGTTTAATACCTATCCCTCCTTCAGTTTACTCTGTTTCCCAAGATAACTTGGAGAGCGTGCCAACCATTCCACAGACCCTTAATCTGCTCCTTTGCAATGCCAGGTCAGTCAAAAACAAGACCCATATTATCCACAATCTTTTGGTGGATGAGGCAGTCAACCTGGCATGCTTCACTGAGACCTGGCTGGGGGACGCCAGCGCCAAGACATGGGTGCAGACCCTCCCAGCTGGGTACTTGGTCAGTGAGCAGATAAGGGAAAGTGGGTGGGGGTGGGGGTGGCATAGCCTTAGTTTATAGAAACACCTTAACCTTGATCAGGAAGCCCATCCGGAAAATGACTTATATCGAGTGTATGTATCTTAGCCTGAAAACCAGGGATAGCTTAGGGATCCTGTTGGTATACCGGCCACCCTGTTGTTTAACAGACTCCCTAACCGAGCTGACACGGCTGGTCTCAGAGTTACTGTTGGAGTTGCCTAGACTTTTGGTCTTGGACGACTTCAACATTCCTCTTGAGACCAGTTTATCAAATCTAACTGGCACAGCTCAAGAGTTCATGGCTACCATGACAAACATGGGCCTATCCCAATTGGTTGACAGGCCCATGCATTGTGCTGGTCATACCCTCGATGCGGTCTTTAGTACGGAGCAGGAATATCCATGGTTGGAGGTCATAAAACCTCTGCATTGTGATGGACACATCATTTACTGATCAAGGTGGAACTAAGAGCACCTGTCCGCCCTCCCAGGGGTGGTGGACCCATTAGAAAGGTCTGCCTTCAAAGGCTAATGGAACCAATTGATTTCCAGAAAGCCTTAGAGGGTTTAACAGTTGGCAATGCCAGTAATTCTGTTGAAGCTTTGGTGGACACTTGGAACACCGATCTTACCAGGGCTATCGACACAATCGATCCCAAGCGTCCTTTCTGGCCCGCTTCAAATCATAAGCCCTGGTATACTGAGGAGCTTAGGAGGATGAAGCGGGCAGGACAACGACTAGAGTGCGAATGGCAGAGGACTCGTCTCTTATCCAACAAAACTCGCCTTAGGAAGCATCTTGATTCCTATAGGGAGGCTTTACGTGCAGCGAAAAAATCTTTCTGTTCTGCACATATTGTGTCTGTGGAGTCCCGCCTGGCAGAGCTGTTTAGGGTGGTGGGGGAGTTGACGAAGGTCACCCCTGCGCCAAACCACCTACTTAACCCAATGACAGCCTCCTGTGAGGCATTTAACATCTACTTTGCAGATAAAATCTCTCAGATAAGAGCTGACCTGGATGCCAGTGTTTTGGCAGAATCCGTAGACGAGGTATCCAGCAACTGACACGGCTGGTCTCAGAGTTACTGATCAATTACAATCTGTGAGTACCGATGAAGTGGACAAGCTTCTTGGAAGGGTGAGGAAGATGACTTGCCCCCTCGACCCATGTCCATCGTGGCTGGTCGTCTGGGGTGGGGACGCGTTGAAGGTGTTCCTTCAGGACACAATCAATGTGTCATTCAGGGAAGATAGTGTACCATCTTGTTTAAAGGAGGCAGCGGTTAGGCCACTCCTGAAAAAACCTTCCCTGGATCCCCTGGATAGAAACAACTATAGACCAGTCTCCCTGCTACCTTTTCTTAGCAAGGTGATTGAGAGGGCAATCGCTTCCCAACTCCAAGCAGTCTTGGATGAAACCGATTATCTCGATCCATTTCAAACCAGCTTCAGGACAGGATATGGAGTTGAGATTGCCATGGTTGCTCTGACTGATGACCTCCACCTGGGCATCGACAGGGATAGTGTGACCCTGCTGGTGCTCTTGGATCTCTCAGCGGCCTTCGACACTATAGATCATGCATCCTCTTGGATCGCCTGAGAGAGTTAGGAATTGGAGGCACTGCTCTGCAGTGGTTCCGTTCCTTCCTCTCGGGCAGATCCCAGAGGGTGAGGCTCGGGGACAGTTGCTCTTCCAAAATATAGCTTAATTGTGCCATCCCCCAGGGCGCCATCCTATCCCCAATGTTATTTAACATCTACATGAAGCTGCTGGGTGAGATTATTTGGAGGCATGAGTGCGGTATCATCAGTACGCTGATGACACCCAGATATACTTCTCCATGACGAGATCATCGACTCAGACTTCAGATGGCATTTCGCCTCTAAATGACTGTCTCAGAGCAGTAATAGATTGGATGAGGAAAAACAGACTGAAATTGAATCCAGACAAAATGGAGGTACTTACAATTACAGGCCCGAAACAAGATCTGGGAATACAGTCTCCAGTCCTGGATGGAGTCACACTCTCCTCCAAGGACTGTGTTTGCAGCTTGGGAGTACTCCTTGACTCGTCGCTTCACACGAATTGTCAGGTGAATGCGACGGTCAGGAGTGCCTGCTATCAGCTTCGGCTGATACACCAACTGCGCCCTTATCTGGACATGAGGGATCTGGAAGCTGTGGTACATGCTCTGGTAACCTCATGTCTGGATTACTGAAATGTGCTCTACATGGGGCTACCCTTGTGCCTAATCTGGAAACTACAACTGGTGCAAAATATGGCAGCCAGGTTAATCACAGGAACATCTAGGAGAGAGCACATAACACCGGTGCTTAAATCCCTCCACTGGTTGCCCATTAGCTTCCGGGCACAGTACAAGGTGTTGGTGTTAACCTTTAAAGCCCTACATGGCTTGGGTCCATCTTATCTCAGGGACTGGCTCTCCCGGTATGATCCCCCCCGTGCACTTCGGTCCTCTGGGAGGAATCTGTTACAGCCAATAAAAACTAGGCTGTCTCAGACCTCCCAGAGGGCCTTTTTTGCTACCACTCCCAGATTATGGAATGGCCTGCCGGACGAGATCTGTCTTATTACCACCCTTGCTGCTTTTAAAAAAGCAGTAAAGACGGATCTCTTCCGACAGGCCTTTCCGGAATAATTCCCCGGCTCAAGGGGAGATGGTTCCCATTGTGCCTTTCCTCTTGCTGCTGCCCTATTGTTTTATTGTTTTAGTGCATTATGGCATTTTAATTTCCTTATAGTTTAATCTTGTTTTAATGGGATGGGAGGGGTAGATTGTGGGATGAGGGAATGTTTTTAACTCTGTATGTTTTAAAATGCTGTAACCCACCCCAATTGCTGAGCAGAGGGGCAGGCTATAAATAAAAATTTATTATTATTATTATTATTATTATTATTATTACATGCACACACTTCCATGGAACAATGGGAGCTGTCCCTAATGGTGGAGCGGCCACATGCACGCACTACCATTAGGATAATGTGGCCTTGCTATCCACAGATACCGAGGGCCAACAGTATTCCACAGATACCGAGGGCAACAGCAACTTTGTGATTTATGTTATTTAAATCAAATGTCAAAAGATGTATATTGGTAAAACAACCAGAACTCTTAAGAGAGGTAAAATGGAATGTCCCTGCAGTAAAAGGAACAACATAATGGGTGTTGTTTGGATGAGCCATTTCTTGGAGCAATGCCATTCCACAACATACTTTATATTCTGGGCAAGAGAGAAAGTGAATTCTACTAATGAGAGCTGTCTGCTGAAGAAAGGAGGTAGAGTGGTTCTTACCATTCAACATTTTGGCCTTTTTAGCTCTAAATAAGGATCCTGACACCACCTTTTATACCATCTTTCAGAGTTTAAACTCTTTAAAACTCCCAAAGCCTAAATAAGAAGTCCTATTCTTATTAAATCTTTCAGAATTCTCAAACAGCCCCTCTACCTTTAACCCAGACACATCTATGCTTATTTGAACATTTGTTGCTCTCTCTCTCTCTCTCTCTTGGTAACCAGAATAAAACTGGAGATGACTGAACTCCTACTGAGATTCCTTCTGCACAATCATTAAAGATACAGAACCCTCTTCAGATTGTGCTCTGGTAGCTCCAATAATGACTTTGTTGTTAACTGCCCTTGAGTCAATCTCGATCCATGGTGACTCTATGGATTAGACATCTCCAAGACCCCCCCCCCATCCTCCACTGCTCTGCTTAAATCCTGCACACCCATACCCATGACCTCCTTAATATAATCCATTCATCTGCATGTGGCCTTCCTCTCTTTCTCTCTTCCTACTTCCCTCCACCTTTCCCAGCATTATTGCCATTTCCAATGAGTCTTCCCTTCTCGTTACTTATATAAACACACACACACACACATTTATCTATGGACATCTCAGCTATTCACACACTTTCATTCTGTTGGTAAATGCTTTTAGGATCTCTAGATCAGGAATTCCAGTAACTGTGATTTGAAGTGGATATGTAAAAATTGTAAACAATGTTTGGTGTTGTGTGCCTTTAAGTCATTTCCATTTCATGGTGACTCTAAGGAGAATCTATCATGGGGTTTTCTGTGGCTGAGAATGCGTGAATTGCTCAGTGTCACCCAGTGTGTTTCCATGGCTGAACAGAGAATCAAACCCTGATTTCAAGAGTTGTAGCACTGGCTTAAGTATAGCAATGTTCTTATGTAAATGGGTTTCATGTATGTATGTGTTGTTTTCAAAGAGAGAGAGAAAGAGAGAGTGAGAGGGAGAGAGACTAGGAATGGGAAAGACAGCTATGAATGAGTTGTGGTGCTGGAGAGGAGTGTTAAGGATACTGTGGACAGCCAAGAGGACAAACAAATGGGTGCTTGAGCAGATAAAACCGACAATATCCTTAGAAGCAAAGATGACCAAATTGAGGCTGTTGTACTTTGGTCACATCATAAGGAGGCATGATTCATTAGAAAATACAATAATGTTAGAAAAGGAAGAAAGGAAGGAAGACCACACACCAGATGGATAGACTCAATCAGGGAGGTCATGGGCATGAAATTACAGGAACTGAGTAGAGCAATGGAGGACATAGGGTCTTGGACATGTCTCATTTACAGAGTTGGCATGGGTCAGGAATGCCTCAAGGGGAATTAACAACAGAGAGAGAGAGAGAGAGAGACTCCTGAAGAAGTTCTTAGAAGCATCTACAGATAGAAAAATGTCAGGATTTTAGTAAACAGAAGGCTATTCCTTTAGCATCCTCACTCACTCCTTCCCTTCTCTGTCACTCTGGACTTTATCAGACAGCAAAGAAAGAAAGAAAGAAAGAAAGAAAGAAAGAAAGAAAGAAATGGGAGCATAGTGCTATGCTCCTGTCAATATTGGGCAATAACACAAAGATTTCACACAATGTTGCATGATGTCACCATTATTGCACAATTAGCCCAAGAATAAAGAGGCATAACTGCACCAATTTTTATTTACAGGATAATCATGCAATAATGGCAATGTCACACAACATCATGTAAAAATCTTCGTGTTATTGCCCAGTATTGAAGGGAGCACAGTACTATGCTTCCGGGGTTTTTCACCATGTGATGAAGTCCTCTGTGTCTTTTCACTCCTTCTTACAGAAACTCTCCAGGTTTTTGTTTGCTTGTTTACCCCTAAAAGCTTATGGCAGAATAAATCTGTTAGATTTCAAATTGCTGGAAGATTCTTGTTTGCATAATGTTTGTAAATCACTTCTCTGGTTTTGACAATTCTTTCCTTAATGCTAAGGAAAAAAAGAAGAGAAGAAATAATCAATTATTTTTCACCATTTCAGATGGTTAAGCTACCTTTCAATTTTGAATTGGAAACAGAAGAGAGAAACTGAATATAAAAAAATATGAACTAATATGTATGTTTACTAGTTTTTGATTCCTATCAGTGATTCTAGGAATCCAATTCAGTTGGTATCAACATTTGCTGTGATGCCTTTAAATGAGTATAGTACACATTGTTAATATGCCATCAAACACCAATGTAAAGTCCAGAATCTTGATAGTCTCGCCAAAAGAAGACAATGTGAAATATATTTGTTAGGGAACACGTCTGCCTGTCCTTAGCTCAATGAGCTGGGTAAGTCAAAATCAGAAGGAGAATTCTGATTTCTAGTCAATAATACATATGTTTAATAGACCTTATATCTTTGCCATTTGTGTGAGGTTAACAGACTTTTTTTACATGCTTCTCTAAAACAGACATGAAGTTTTGTTGCAAAATTGTCAAAAAGAGAGGACATATTTGCAGTGGGGCATGAAATTAAAAAAATCTTCAACAATGCTCTATTTTCAGTTTATAAAATAATTACCAGATCACCCATTCCTTTATCCTAATTAATAATTAATGTTAGTTAGACAGAAATTAGCTACTTTATCTGTTTCAGTAAGGTACAGATTTAAGATGTTAAGATATACAGTGTCTGAACTAGATATGCCATGAGTTGGAATGGAATTTGAGAATTCCACATTGGGGGAACAGATTGGAGGAAACATCAAAGGAATCTTGCAAGACACAAGAGAGTTACTTAAAGGCTAACATAAATTTCCAAGGCAGTTCTGTGCATCCTTGGGTTGTCACCAGATTTCCCTTAAAGTAAAATTCAGAGTAATTTGCAGGCTCCCCCTCAAAAACATCAACCAGATTTTGATGGGAGCAGCAGGAATTCCAGTAAGTTTTGCAAAAATGCTGAACTGGTTTGTATCCATACCTACTGTACATGTCTGATTTGGTTTATATTTAATCTGCTGATCTCCAGAACAAATATTCATTTGTAAGGTAACAAACTCTCATGTTTTTCATATTTGGGAGCTCACCATGGATCATGCAAGTATCAACCACAAGGACAGTTTCTCTGTCCAGATACAAGCATAAACTAACTAATAAAAACAGAACTTAATGGCTTGGGCATCATGTACTTTAAAACATACTATTTCACTCTAGCCCTGCCACACAGCAGAGTGAAAAAACTGCTTCAGGCATTGCCAGAAGGGAAAGAGATTAAATGAATGCAGTGACTAGTGTCTGTAAGTGTTTTTGAGGCAGTGAGAGGAAAGTGTTTTTTCATGTAAGAGCAATACAAGAAAAAGCTTGTGACATGAGGATGAGGGTGACCTTTTTTTCTCTTTACTAGGCATATTGAAACTAACATTTTTACTTTTCTTAAGTTTTTTTCAGACATTTTCCTCAAGCTCACAACCTCACAAATCACCTCTGAGTCTTGACTTGCTAGAAATGGGGTGACAACTCCAGAAATGTATTGTCTGCTACATTGTAAACTACACTCAAATGTGGTTTCCAAACATAGGGTGTTGTTCAGCATCCTCTACTGGAAGCTATAGGCAGTCTTCATTTCAACAAAAAAGGGGAGGTGAGACCCCAAAGAGATAACATTAGTACTAGCACAATAATCCACAATTCATTTCTAATGTATATCTTCTAGTCCCCTTAACACTGATTCTGGCCCTCTAATGCTCCAACAGAAACTTGCCAAATTCTATTTGAAATTCAGGTTACTTTATAGGAAAGGCAGTAAGATTTGGTTTGATTTTGCTGAGGAAAAAATAATAACGGAAGAGTCTGAAAAAATCTAATTACTATGTCCCTAGAATTTACTTAAGCAGTCAAAGACTTGATGGAAGAAGCTCTCCCCATAGTGCAAGTCATTACTGTTTTCCTGGAATGATATGATCCCAGTTCTCAAAAGCAGACATACATATCCAGAGCCTACTTATAAGAAGGTACTTTGTATTTTAGTTTCAAGGTTCTTTCTTTCTTTTAAGTCAGACAACATGTTTTATTTGTACAGTCACTTTTAGCTATATAAAGCCTATACATTAAATCTGTCACAGCAAAGTTCTTTGCAGTTCCTGGAATCCAGGACCAACCATATTATTACAATTAAAGCTTTTTCAGGCCAATGAACAAAAATAGATTCTTAATATATATTTTTCATGTTTCATATATCTTACTGAACATCTTGAAGGAACTCTGAATTCTGGTTCAATATTTTTTAAGTATGCAGTACACTTGGATTCACTTGCTCTCTCAAATGCAAGATTTACTCTCTCAAAAAAGTGGTATTCATGAAATATCTTCTACTTTGCACAGTAGAAAACATGCTGGAGAGATAAACAACATTTCTCAGAGAGGATATACCCCCTTCTGTTTTTGAAGCAGTCTGTATGGAAACTAGTTTTATTCATTCATTTACTTAAACAGGTTTAGTTTCAGAATTAGTTTAGTTTAGGAATTTGATAAATGTCCTTGTGTGCATCTCTTTAAGAACTTTTGGAGAATTTACAAGAACAAAATTAGACTTCACAAAACAGTATTGAAAACATTGGGATGGAGCATATCGTCACCTAGACTTCCTAGTTCACTGAAAATCTTTCTGAAAAGATTAGCCTCCATGAATTCCAACAAACAAAACTTAAAGACTAATAAAATTATTATGGCATTCTCTTTTAGCTGACTGAAGGCCATGAGTACAAGTGGGCATTGCCATAATAAATGGTCTCAGACCTATCTTGATGTTTGAGCAATCCTCAATGTACCGAGAAATAAAATATTAAAAAGTATCAAAACAATGTCAAAAATAATCTTTTCAAGCTTACATCTCACCAAGAAAGTAAGAATTTTAGAACGAGCACTGCAAAGCGTTAAGCTCAAGAATAGCAGGTGAATTCATAACCCTAATCCTAACTTTCAGGAGAAAAGCCTTTGCAAGTTTATCCCCCAAGCTGTTTAAATGTCTTGACAGTGGTCTAGTTTTATTGGTTTTCCTCTGTGTATGTGAAAAATGAACTTTTAGGATAAACTTCTGTGTGAGAGATAAGCTGCAGTAATGCATACATAGCAAATTCTTGGACATTTCATTTTGTTACGGGTAAAACTGAATCACAACAGCTGAATAGCAATTCTGGAGGTATCGCCCTCTCTGCAGTGGAGAGCGAGAGAAGACTGACTAATAACCTTTTCAAAGCAGACTTAAATTTCCTGCTATCCTTTATCACTTGAACAAAATAACTATTGCTTCTGTCATGATGTAATACATGTTTGGACTAGTGCAGAAACATAGAAATACATCATTTAGTTCAAATGAGGGCACAAAAAAGATGGATATAATCTAGCCAAATTTAATCACTTTTAAATCCTTTTATTTGAATAGTATAGTTTCAAGAGTTTCACCTTTCTACTAAAATTAAAGGAATTTGCAAGTGTATATTAAAAAGTATATATAAAAATGAAGCATTAACATATGAAATTTGTTGTTGTTAACTGCCCTTTAGTCAACCATGATTTATAGCGACCCTGTGGATGAGACATCTCCAAGACTCCTTTCCTCCCCTGCTCTACTCAAGCCTGTAGGCTCAGTCCCATGAATTCCTTGATTGAGTCCAGACCTGACATGCAGTCTTCATCTCTTTCTACTGCCCTCTAACTCTCATAGCATTATTGCCTTTTCTAATGAATCATGCCTTCTCATCATGTGGCCAAAGTACAATAGCCTCAGTTTGGTCATCTTGGCTTCCAGGGAGATTTAGGGCTTTATCTTCTTAAGGACCCATTTGTTTATTTTTTTGGCTGTGGAATTTTTCTCCAGCACCACATCTCAAATGAGTTGATTATCTTCTTATCTGTTTTTTCTACTGTCCAGCTCCCACATCTGAATATGGTGATGGGGAATACAATGGCTTGGACAATTCTAACTTTAGTGCTCAGTTGTATATAACAACAACAACAACGATGATAATAATAATAATAATAATAATAATAATAATAATAATAATAATAATAACAAGAATTTTTATTATTATTATTATTATTATTATTATTATTATTATTATTATTATTTCTTATCCATCTCTCCCTATGGATTGACCTTGGTGTACAGGGCAGAATATATAGGAGAAGGTAATCCTGTAGGTAACCTGGACCCAAACCGTGTAGGGCTTTAAAGGTAATAGCCAACACTTTGTAGTTTTCCAAGAAACTAACTGACAGCCCTATAGTTTCTGCAGTGTTTTGTGTTTCTTTTTGTATGGATGGGGATGTATATTGATCCCTTCCAGTCTGTTGGCCACTGTTTTGTTTTCCATATTTTTTGACATACATTAGTTAGCATAAGAAGGACACATGGAACGAAGAGCCATATGGAGATGAACCCACATTCTAAAAATTGAGGTGGAAGCTGCAATAAAGGAAATGGCAAAAAACAAGACTCTAGGAACAGATGATATTCCAATAGAACTGCTGCAATCCACATTGACAGAGTCAACTCTACTGCTAGACAACATATGTCAATAGATATGGAAAACAAAACAGTGGCCAACAGACTGGAAGAGATCAATATACACCCCCATCCATACAAAAAGAGACACAAAACACTGCAGCAACTATAGAACTATAGCACTAGTCTTCCATGCAAGCAAAATCATGCTCAAAATTCTGAAACATAGGCTATAACCATACATGGAGAGAGAAATCCCAAATGTCCAAGCAGGATTTAGGAAAGGAGGAGGCACCAGGAATCACATTGTAAATATACAATGGCTAATGGCGCATAGCAGGGAGTTCCAAAAGAAAATCAGCATGTGCTTTATAGACTACAGCAAAGCCTTTGACTGCACAGATCATGAAAGGCTATTGAATGCCCTGAAGGACATGGGAGTGCCAACACATCTGATAATCCTAATGAAAAATGTGCATCCAGGACAAGAGGCTACTGTCAGGATAGAACACAGATAAACAGAATGGTTCCCAATGGGCAAAGGAGTCAGACAAAGCTGCATCCTATCACCCTACCTATTTAACATATGCAGAACATATTGTAAGGAAAGCAGCCTTGGACATGGAGGAGGAGTGAAAGTAAGAGGAAGAAAATCAACAATCTGACATATGCTGACAACACCATAATACTAGCAGAGAATCTCACAGACCTACAACAACTACTAAGGAAGATCAAAGAAGAAAGTGCAAAGGCAGGCTTACAGCAAAGAAGAAAACAAAAATAATGACCACAGAGAACTTACACACGTTCAAACTAGACAATGAAGAAATAGAAATAGTAAATGAGTTCTGATATCTGGGATCAAACATTGATCAGAACGGGGACTGCAGCCAGGAAATCAGGAGAAGATTAATAATGGGGTGGGCAGCTATGAAATAACTAGATAAGATAAAAAATGCAAAGACATACAACTCAGCATAAAAGTCAGAATCATACAAGCCATTGTACTCCCTATTATCATGTATGGATATGAGAGCTGGACAGTCAAGAAAGAAGATAGGAGAAAATCAACTCATTTGAGATATGGTGCTGGAGAAGAGTGCTGAGGATTCCATGGACAGCCAAAAGGTCAAACAAATGGGTCCTAGATCAGACCTAGAAATATCCTTAGAAGCCAAGATGAGAAGAAATAAGTGCCTGAACAGACTGCTAGAAACAATCCATCTTGATACCAGTTTAACGACCTTGGGTCAGTGCTAGGGAATCATGGGAAGAGTAGTTTACTGTGGCACCTGAGCTCTCTGACAGAGAAGGCTCAATGTTTCAGAAAAAAACTACAATTCCCATGATTCCCTACCACTGAGCCAGGGCAATTAAAGTGTTCTGAAGCTGAATTATTTCTGGTAGCATGTTCAGGACCTTAGACTGTCATACTTTGGATACATCATGTGAAGGCATGAATTATTTGAAAATATAATAATGTTAGGAAAGGTGGTGGAAAGTAGAAAAGGAGGAAGGCCACATACTAAATGGATGGACTTTAGTAAAGAGACCATGAATATGTGTTTGCAGGAGCTGGGCAGAGCCATAGAGAAGGGGGGGGGGGGCTGGAGATGTCTCATCCATAGGGTTGCCATGGAATGCAATCGACGTGAAGGCAGTTAACAACAACAACAAAATTAGCACTAGAGTTGATTCTGTCTGTGTAGATTGTAGTAACTTAGTGTTACTACATCCCACTACTAGCCAGGTGGATTCAGCCCAACCCACTACCATATATGGTTCTCCAAAATCTTGGGGAGAGTTTCTGTGGTGGCATGGGGATGCCAGAGATTAAACTGCAGCTATTTGGATGCAAAGTGAATTCTTTACCCAACCAGCTACGGTTCCTTTCTATAGGACAGTTCCCTCTCACACATCTACCAGTTCCCCTCTTCCTTTCCTCACTTTTCTCTAGTAAGCTGTGGCATGTGACACAATGACCACTGCCACATCCCATTGGTAACGTTTTCCAAGAAGGTATGGCTACTAAAAGGAAATGTCAAAAGACCACCAAAAGGTGACTACTGAAATTGATTGAAGACTCACTTTCCTTCCCCCCCCCCAACCTTATTTGTTAAATAAATGCATAGCCTTTACTTGCATTCTAAGAGATACCAGAAATTTGGACTGTGATTTCTCCAAAGGGCCAGAATAGCAGATTTGCTCATGCAGAAGGTGATGGAATAAAAATAAAGTGCTTCCTAGCTTACCCACACTGAGTGCTTTTCCTCAGTTATGGTAACTACTCAGGTTACAGATGATATGAATAAGAATGAACCTGTATATGCTGTTGCTGAGAAACATCCTGAACAGACAACAATTTGAAGAACATTATTGGTATATCCATGGGAACTAAAAGCAGCTCCTGGGCATGCAAGCAGTTACACAATTTGATAGATTGTTTGCATTTTCATACAATATGCAACAGTGATTCACTCTATTGCTTATAAAGACAGCTGTAGATTTGAATAGGGAAAAGGATAAAAGAAACCTCCTATGGAAATAGTGAAAAATGCACAATAGTGAACTTAACAGCTGAATAACAATTTGACCTGTGCTGCAGAAATTACATATCCACTTTTTCTGAAAGAGCCCCCAAACATGCAATGTTTATATATGGCAAACTGAAAATAAGGACATCTGGACTAAGACAACTAATTTTGGGAAACATGAAATCCCTCACACCCCTGCCTTATCATCAGATTTTACTGAAAGTGAAATTAGGATCTTCTACTCAGGCAAAACAGTTGAAAAAATGATATCCATCAGAATTTATACAAGACTTGTGAAATTACTCAGGATCAGGTAGGTTATATGGGCTAGCATTAAGCTACTTCATGTGTGAAAATGCAAAAACAAATGTGCATTAAAATATGTCCAGGTGCCAAGTGATAATTCCCCTTCTCATCTTTAATACTGTTTTGCAAGGCCAGTGTTACAAAGATGCCTTGCAATTGGCAGTTCTGCAATTAAGATGTCACAGAAGCTTAGCAAAAAACAAAACAAAACAAAACAAAACCTATATTAACCTTAGAAGGAAAACAAGCTTACAGACTCTTCCTTTTGAGTGAAGGGTGAAGGGGTAATCCCTTAGCAGCACATTGTAGTTCATGATAAGTATGAATGTCTTAAAAAATACAAGTGCCTTTGAATGGAACCATCCCTTCTGTGCTTCACTTTTTCAGTACATTTAAAAAAATCCTATTAGTTTCTGATACTGTTTTCTAGAGCACAGCATATCACACAGAGAAAGAATAAAGTTCACACAATTCCTTGGAGAGTTGCAACAAGAGTTGCAT
The DNA here is from genome assembly GCA_026167975.1 of Phrynosoma blainvillii. NCBI lineage: Eukaryota > Metazoa > Chordata > Lepidosauria > Squamata > Phrynosomatidae > Phrynosoma > Phrynosoma blainvillii. The sequence continues at coordinate 177,469,761 of JANUYF010000003.1, forward strand.
CAAACTCATGAATGCTGATTTCATTTATTTCCACTATCTTGCCCAAAAGATATCTTTTCTCATAAAGACAACTACACTGCAATGAATTCCCTGCCCTTGCATTTCAAATGGAAAGATGACAAAAAACAGACTTTCCTATTTATTGATTTCTTTATAGTTTTATTAGATGACAGTAACAACAACATATGAGCAAAACAAAGTTATCTTTAAAAATAATGGCATTGCCAGAGGGGATCATTTACAGGTGGATATTAGATAAAGAGACAGACAGATAGTTGGACATGTAGGATATCCTTTCACCACCATAAGACAAATTTTGTATATGGTGATTCTTATTGTGATGTACATTCAACACCTCCATATATTACCTCATGGTGTGATAACAGTAATTATTATGTAACAATAGTCTGCATCAGGTAGTTTAACTCTACTTCCCATACCTAGCTTGTTCAACATCAATGAGGTCTTGATCTCCAGATTCACTAGTGGCACTATCCATTCAGTGCTTTGCATATGCAGCACTTGCCTTCTGTAAATGCAACACTCTTTGCACACAGGAAGAAGATGGACATTATATGATGCTACTCATACGGAAATCTTAATATTAAAAAAAAGGTGTCCAATCCTAGATAAAGCCTATATGATATCTGTCAATCTTTCCATATGAAAGTCTCTTGAAGGACTGTCTAGTTCAAGTTATGTTTAAAGAAAGGGGTCCACAAGAAAGGAGAGTAGGATGGGTCCCTGCCACAAAAGTTAGCAACAGCCTAAGTAGGCATACAGTCTTCTCATTTTGATATTGCATTTCTCTCTTTTTTTGTTGTTCATGTTGTTGTTGCTATATGCCTTCAAGATGACCCTGACTTATGGCAGCCCTGTCATAAGGTTTCTTGGCAAGATTTATTCAGAGAAGGCCATTGGCTGATGTTCTTGACAAGTTTCTAGAAAAGAAAGAAACAAGCATACTCCCTAGGCACAAATACAGAGCCAGTCACTGGCACATTGAAAAAAAAAATCAGAGCTAGCCTGAGAAGTATTGATCTATAGTTCCTGAAATTCCCAACAATCTCTTCCAAAGTACGAACCTGCTTAGATCCCAAGATCAGATGGCATCGGTGACTTCAGAGTATTTATTCCTGTTTACGTTATTATTAAATTTATCTCTGTACATCTAAATCATCTCATCTACATTTCAAGAATAAGTCTTTTCTTTTGTCTCCTTTTTGGTGATGTCTAAGTAGCCACACAATTCAGAATAGAGTCCATCAGAGTTCAATAGGGCTTATTTGGATGTATGTACAAGTTTTCAACCAAAGTCAAAATGTTTAAGGGTTTGTTTTTTTAAAAAGGAAAAGAAAATAAAGTCTTTATGAAGGAATAAAAGAAAGATAAAAACAAAGACAGCAACAGCAACAAAAAGGTTGCAGAAGGGATGCAATACTCTCTACTATTGTTGCCATTATTCATATTGGAATATTCTCTTGCCATTTGCTGAACAGATGAGATGGGGAAAAGGTCTTGGCAATGGAGAAGGATAACATGTTCTCATGCACACAGGCACACAAACACACACACAAAAACACAAACCATAGATGCTCTTGATAAACATTATAGCAATTTTAAATATATGTTTAGAACTGTAATGAAATGCTTATCATCTCCTGCCTACATTGCTCAGAGTGCTTGCTGATCCCAGCCTTCTCAGTGCAGCCTTGCAATAAAATGAAATAGCACAGACTTCTTACTTGGAAAAAATAAATAAAACTCATTTCATTATCATTCAGAGTTTGCTTCCTTTTTATACTGAGACAGAAAGCCTGGAGACATAAAGATCAAACTGTAAAATTCATCATTTTTTAAAAAAATGTCCCAATTTTCTATGTCATAAGCTAGTATTGACAGGAAGAATTTAGAAAGGGGAGAATCAGACAGGAACACAATCTGCCTCCCAATAAAAGGCACAGGACAGACTCAAGGTTGCCTCCTTGTGTAGGTCAAATATTTTCCTTCCTCAGCACTAGTGCCTTTTCTGATGGAGATGTCAGCAAGTACCCTCCTCATTTTCACTGGATGCTCATCCCCCACCAAAGTTATGGTGAGAATTACTTCAAACTTCACTTAGGGTGGATGGGATATTTAGAGGCTAGTGAACAGATAGCTTTCACCTTCTTGAAGACCCACTTGTGTCCTCAGTTATCTTGTCAAGAATCAGATGGAGTCAACTTCATCTTATTTCAACAAAGGAACAACACATTGGAAAGGACATTTCAGTAATGCTCAAAGTATCATTCAAGGATATATTGCGGAAATATATTTTAGTGTAAGTGTTGTGATTTGAAAACTATCTCCCAATACACAGTAAATAATGATATTATAAATACAACGTATTTGTGTACACACACTTAAAGAAAATGGAAGAGAAGAATTTGTGTCTTTACTAAGTACACCCTGGAGGTAAATCATTCAGTCTGCATAACCAAATTAAATTATAGGTGCTCTAGGAAATAGCTACATAAGATCAGAAGCACATAGGTCAGGAAACTGTTAGTGTCTTATGCATATCTAAGATCCCCTGTAGAAGTTGATGGATATTATATTCCAACATGCAGGATTCACATTCAGTTCAAGGTTGAAGAAGTAAAATTACACATGTGGTGCCATTACACTTACAGACACACATTTTCAGCCAAGGTGTATCGATCTGCCCCTGCTGAAATTGTCGATAGTGCTCCTATGGTTAAACATTAGGTTGCATAACCAGTTGTGCAACTTTACCATGAAGGCTGTGTAACCCTGCATGTGACAATTTATGATACACAATCCTGAGCTGCAGGATACACCTACAAACAAGACATAAGGAGAAAGTTTTTAGCACCATTCCTCCTTCGGAGAAAAGTCAGCAAAAACTCTTTCATAATTCTCAATTTAGCCTAGATTTTCCTTTCTACAAATATTCAAGCTATATACAGAGTCCAAAAGTTGGAAGATGGATCAGGAGGATATACTACTAGCATTCTGTCTTTCCATCTCTGTCTCCATGGTTAAAGATAAGATATTTAAAAGTATAGGTCTGGGATGAGTTAAACATGACTACTGATCAAGTAAGATATTATCAACCACAACTTTCATAAAATGTACTATAGTACATTTTACCTGCCAATACTCTACAAAAGCAGTCCACCTCCAACAAAAGCAAATCTAACCCCCATTTGCAGCATGATCTTCATTTTATTTGTAGCTAATGCCAATATTTATACGTAGAACATGGTGTAGTGGTTTGAGCATTGAACCACAACTCTGGAGACCAGGGATTGAATCCCTACTCATCTGTGGAACTCGGTAACTTTGGACAAATCACATTCTCTCAGCCTTAGAGGAAGGCAAAGCAATCCCACCTCCCAACAAATCTTGCAAAAAAAAAAAAAAAAAAAACCACCCACAAAAAAAAAAATGAGAGGATTACCTTAGGGTCACCATAAGTCAGAAATGACATGAAGACACATAACTACAACTGCAGCTGAAGCAACAACAAATGTCAATAGAAAGAAATTATTTAACAAAAAATTTGAATGTTTTATCACATGACTATGCTAAGAGAGCTGGAAAGGTCTACCACCAGGTAGTTGCTATACACAACCCTTACCAGACAACCTGCTTCTTCCATTTGCATTATGAGGATCATAATGTTTCTGTCAGTACTCCTGAACTAATGTATGGGTGAAGTAGTTTGATGTTGGTATGTGACACTTGCAATATAAATAAATTATTGTTGTTGTGGAGTACTTCTGTCAAGAATATGAAATGAAAACAAAGAATCTGCTGAAAGGGTAGATTTAAAAGTTTAATAAATACATCACTTTAAACTTACCCCCTTACTAATTCCATCTGTCTGTCAGTTTCTGTAGCCAGAACCATGTAACAGAATTTTCATTAGATTACATACAGGAGACAAAGTGTTATACCAAGCCAATCTGGCCTTGCACAAATGCAACACATGCTAAATTTTGTTGCAGCAGTGGGAAGAAGAGAGGAAGAGTATGACACTTTCAAATAACAGAAGTACATTTAGTAAAAAAAAAAAAAAAAAGGGAGGGGAACTTGTGGAAATTTTCCTTCAGAACAGGGTTTGAAATCTAATTGACTAGTTATAATTAGTTACGCAGTTAATTCAACAATGAATTAATCACAAATATACTTCAATAGTTACTTCTAGGTTCTGAACATCCCAAAACACCAAATGATATCCCTGCCCTGTGAATCAGTTTGGTTTCATGATCTCTATATTGTGCATGTATGGTTGAGGTTAAGAAAGAGGACAACTTGTGAGTTTATAACAAAAACAAAATTCAAATCATGAACCTCTCTCAAAAACTTTGTTGTTGATGTTGTTGTTGTCGTTGTGTGCCTTCAAGTCATTTCTGACTTATGGAAACCCTAAGGCAGGGGTAGGCAACCTTTCCCCTTTAAGGGCCGAGGGACTTCAGCTCCCAGAAGCCTCAGCCATGTTGGCCAATAGTCCCATGTTGGCCAATAGCTCCTGGGATTCTGGGAGCTGAAGTCCCTCGGCCCTTAAAGGGGAAAGGTTGCCTACCCCTGCCCTAAGGTGACCCTGCCATGGGGTTCTCTTGGCAAGTTTCTTCAGAGGGAGTTTGTCATTGCCATCCTCTGAGGCTGAGAGTGTGTGACTTGCTCAGGGTCACCGAGTGGGTTTACATAGCTGAGCTAGGATTTAATATGATAGAACCTGGAGTATAATTACTATACCTTTTTTAAAAAAAATGATTCACAGTTAAGGTAAACTGCATTCAGCCACTGAGAGAAGGAACATGTCATTCTCAGTATCTTTCCTTGCCCATCCTTGCCCATTTTCAATAGAGGGTGTGTGTATGAGGGGGAGAGAATTGAGTTGAGATGCCTTTTAAAAAAAAAAAAGATATACACACTTACCAGACCAACAAAGAAACAAATGCAATTTATGTCCAAATATCTGGGCTTGCAAAGCATTCTGTGAAAGATCAGGTTTGCCAATACAGACATGCTTCAAAATGTGCAAAATACACTAAATTAATTTCAAGGTGCATAATATAAATTCAAAGTGACTTGAAATCACATACAGAGAGAAAGACTTAATTCAATGGGAGTGTACATCCATTAATGGCTCAATTTGAAACATGGGTACCAAAATATGCATACTTTTGAGATTTTTTTTTTTTAAGACCCACACAGAATCATCATACAACAGGTTGGGATGTGAGAAAAAGAGAAACCCTACAGAAATGGACCTGACACATTCATCTCTTCATCTTTAATTATGAAGCAACCTAATATATTTTCCTATAACAGGGCAAGGGCACACCATCCTTTGAAAACAGGTGACATATGCCATTAGCAAATTTTGAGATCAAAAAGATGACTGCCATTTTGTGTGCATACATATTCAACTTTAATCTGTTGCTCTAGTCTTAAGAGCATTTTGAAAAAAATGTAGTGGGTTTTTTTTTAAAAAAAACAACAACAAACTTTATTTCTGACTTGCCCATCCATGAACCTTCTTTCTTTGCTGATAGCCTTTTGCAGTATCCTGAAAGTGAACTAGCAGCCAGGAGAAGGAAATCCAGACTAAGTGATTCATGCTGCTGATTGCCTTCCCTTCATCACATTTGATGAGCTATGCCAGCTCTGAAATGGTTATCAATAACCGCCACAGCCTCCAGCCATAATGGAGTGTTGATAGCCATAAAGCAGAGATGTGTTGGGCAAGCAAGTACAGTAAATACTGTGCTGAGTTTTATTGAGAAAGTCTTGATTACCATGAAACTGAGTGACTCCAAGCCTTCCTCAACACAGCACAAGTTAGTTACAGGATTTATTGAGTCTTTTTAAAGCCAAACATATATCTCTCCTTTCTCTACCATTTTTATTTTTTCTTCATCACTGAGCAGCTCATAATTTTTTGATGGTGGGAGGGTTATCACCAAACCTCTGTCTGTTCCACCTTCAAAGTCATTCATCAAACTCTTCAAGGTCACAGGAGAGCCACAGTATGGATATATTAGTATTGAGTGATTTGTCCTCTTATGGTGGTTAAAAAGCCTCAGATTTTTTAAAAATAAATATAATAAAGTGTTGATAGAAGGAAGGCTTAGCAGAAACTAGTTCTGTGAATCCAGTTACCAAGGGTAGAAATAATGCAGTTTGATACCTCTTTAAGTGCTCCATCCTATGGAATCCTGGATTCTCCACCAAACAGTGTTGATGCCTCATAAAACTGATTCTGTAGGATGGAGCCATGGCATTTAAAGTGGTGTCAAACTACCCCAAGACTAAAAACAGTCACAATATTCAACACGCTTAAAAGTTTATAATAATCCAGTGTCATTCCAGTCTTAAAAAGAAAAATAAGAGTTTATAAACAGCATTACACAAAATCCAAAATATTTTCTCTACATTGCTTGTCATAATATTACAATAAATGTGGCATATATCTTCATTATTAGATCAAACCAAACATGATATCAAAGCTCTATGAAAACTATCAAGTCATTTTGTTTTTATCTAGAATACAGCAGCTGGGTGCCTTAAGTTTAAGTGGGGAAATGAGGGGAAGCTTTTTAGATGGGCCATTATATTTTTCCCCAACAAAAAGGTCACATTCCTCATCCTGCCCCAAATCATGGGAATTGTAATTTTTTTTTTTCTGAGATATTGAGCCTTCTCTGTCAGAGAGCTCTGGTGCCACAATAAAGCATAGTTCCCATGATTCTCTAGCACTGAGCCAGGGCAGTTAAAGTGGTCTCAAACTGACTTATTTCTGGCAGTGTATTCAGGCCCTAACTTTTCTGAGATTTATATCTTCTCCTAATGCTGTGTTGTGTTGCAACTTGTTTGAATACCAATTTTAGCTTGAGTATTATTTCTTTAATTAGTGTCCTACTGTTTTCCTGAGAGACAAACATTTCAAAGGTATTCTTAACTATCTTTGCATACTTCTTTGTTGGGTAGATAATAGTTTGATCATCAAAATATACTACTAAGGTCCAGATAGCGATATTGTTAAAACAAGGTTATCAATCTGGATTCTTAAGACTGAGGGTACATCTACATACACTGTAGAAATACTGGTGTTTGACACCATTTAAGTGCTGCAGCTGCATGTTACAGAATCCTTTATAGTTTTGCAAGGTCTCCAGTCTTTCATGTTGATGCCTCACAAATGACAAAACTCAGGATTCTGTAGGATGGAGCCATAACAAAGTAGTATCAAACTGTATTATTTCTAAACTGCAGATGCACCCTTAGACTTTTTATGAGATGAAAACTAATTTAGGATAAGAAAGGAAACTGTGGGCAGATTTAATCCAGACTGATTAAAAAGACCAGAAAGTCCCAGATTTTGTTCCTGTTCTTTCTAATTTTACTTTAGAGATCCATACACATTTTGTTTATTCCAGAGTATTTTCTGTCAGCTCCCAGAATGACCAGAATCTTTTATACCAGTTCCTCAAGTCTGTTTATTTTAACCCAGTATAAAATAAGATGATAACAGGGAAAAAAATCTGGATGTATATACTCCAGGGTCTGTTTTTTACTTTCACACAAGCAATGAAGCTGCAGACTCATGAAAGAACCAAAAACATTGAAATCAAGATTTTCCTCTTTACAAAGGATCAAGTGTACAGCACTTCTATGCCACAGTGTTCATGAATCACATTGAGAGAAACCATGTCCTATAATGCCTGATTCTAAGAAAGGGCTTACCACCCAAGAGCCAGTCATTTGGACTTTGCCTGCTCTCTGAAGAGATACTTTAACTGTCCTGGCTCAGTGCTAAGGAATCATGGGAACTGTAGTTTATAGTGACACCAGAGCTCTCTGGTAGAGAAGGCTCAATGTCCCAGAAAAAAATGTAATTCCCACGATTCCCTAGCACTGAGCCAGGACAGTTAAAGTGGCCTCAATTTGCACTATTTCTGGCCGTCTGTAAAGGCCCCAAGTTTGTTTTGAAGGGTTGTAAGGATTGCATTTTCTGCATAGAACCTTCAGTGTGGATAGGATACTTGTTTTCTGTGCAACAGATAAACAGTTGTGTGTATAAAATGTTGTGTTCTGCACAACAGCCCCTATAAGTATTTTCATGTATAATAAGTCTGAATTTTCAGTCTCATTCATCTAGGATTGTGATCATCAATTTTTTTTTTAAAAAAAGTCTAGGATTAAAATGTTTACAAATATTCATTGCATCCCTATCTATCACAATATGATAATCTCTCACTCTAGTGCAACAGTGTAGATCCTATTCCATTTATTAATTGCTTTTTTAAAAAGGAGAATTCAAAGTCCATTCTATGGAGCTTCAACAGACTAGCATGATATGACCTGTTAAGACAAATACAGTCCAAAAGCCATGTATTAGCAGGGGCTTGGTAAATTTGATGTTCCCTGATGGGGACTGCAGAAGTAGGGAGTATATGTTATATGGCTGAAAGGCTGCATTTGATATGCTGTATCACAAATAAGTAGCTGGATTGCAGGCTGCATCCATCAGATTTATTAGAAGATACACACACATTCATGCACGCGCGCGCACACACAAGCTGTTCCAAACTATTTTTATTCATTTGTTAACAAACCCAATAGACAGACAGGTACACCAAACAGATTGCATCTCCTATATCCAGAGGCAGTCTTTTAATTTTGCAGAAAGGATATCTCTGGTAGCTGCTGGCTGCACCCAATACCAGCGAGCTGTGGATTATCATATCATCTTCAATAAAAGATCATAGATTAAAACAAAACAAAGCCTGAGGGAGAAAGTAAGCAGTATCGAACTAGAGTCTTTCTTGATGTCACATGAATAGTATTCATGAGTATGCAGCATATACTTCAGCCGCAACCCCAACTCTGGAAGAATTAAGTTTTGTTTTGTTTCCTCTAGTTAGAACAACAGCCAAACAATCATGTTCAAAGCTCTTAAAGAAATGCAGAAAAAAAATAAGAAGAAATGTTTTAAGTTTTAAATGGTTACATCCTGTTTTTACTACTGTAATGCACTGTACTTGGGGCTGCCTTTGGAAACTATTTAGAAATTTCAACTGGTTCTCTGGCTACCGGTTCATTTCCAGGTACAATTCAAAGTGATGGTCATGATCATTAAGGGCCTATACAGCTTAGGTCCAGACTATTTGATAGACCACATCTCCTCACACAAACCTGCTAGAGGCCTAAGATCTTAGGGGAAAGCTTTCTCTTGGTCCCACCACCATCACAGGCTTACTTTGTGAGGACACAGGAGAGACCCTTTTTGGTGGCTGTGTCCACCCTCTGGAACACCCTTCTGCAGGAGGCTAGGTTGCCCTCTCCCTACTTGTCTTTCACTGGCAACCAAAAACATTTTACTTCAGCAGGTTATTTAACATAATAATCATGACAGAGTGTTTTTATGTTGAGTGTGTGTTTTAGTTGTGCTTTAACTTTTTGTATGTTTTCATACTAATTTTTCTGGTGTTTTAATTAGGTGATTTTAACTATTTTTAAATTCTTACCATAAGTTTTAAAATGTGAGCTGCCTTGAGTCACCATTCTGGGAGAAATGTGGCATAAAAATGAAATGAAATGAAATAAATAAATAAATAAATAAATATTATTACATCGTGATGAGACTCATTCATCCAACTACTTTTCTCTGATGGCAGCCCAATGGGTCTTTTTGATCCCACCGCTGCCACACATTTATGTCAAGGTGAGAATCTGGCACTGCCAAAATCTCTCAAAACCTTTCACTCCTTTTTAAGGTGTAGCACTGCTGCCACCAATTATGGCCACTATCCCACCAATTTTTCACTGCGACACTCGAACCCAGGACATTCTTAAGTGTTTCCTGCACTATAACTCTCTTTAGATGTCAGACATCTGGGTTTCAAATATCCCCCCAGCTTGGCACCAGCTATTCTTTGATAGCCACACACTCAACATCTAATGTGTCCCAAACCTAAAAAACTTTTCTCAATGTTGGTAGAATTTTTAATGTGTTTTTGAAATCACTTCAGACAGCTGCTTGTTGAAACAAAGTAATACATTTATTTACAAGACAGCCTGAATACAGTATCACTTTTAGTGGATGGTGTTCACAAAGGATACTGTGTATAAATACTTTATTAGTTACACAGTTTAACAGTTTCTTTAGCTTTTCATTGTATCTTTTTCTTTATAGTTTTATATATGTTCACTTACAGACCAAGTTCTCAAAGAACCTTTATTAAACTTTTGTATCTTATAACACTTCTGATCTCCTGTGACTCCACTAGTCACCAAACACTGTGTCTCCCACAGGCTATTACAACATATAATTAAGGACACACTTTGTGCCTTTCTTGGGTACCTAAAACCCTTTCTAGCTGCCCCTCACAGCAACCTAACTTAGCCTCAACAGCTCTTCACCTCTCAGGGCACAATAAAATATCAACAAATCCTTTCAAACCTGTTCCTCCCTCTTATATACTCACTCTTGGAAGTAGCTCCCACCTTTTCCTGGCTTTGCTCCCATTGACTAGTGCCAAGGTTTAATCTACCTGTGTCTCCACATATTATTATCCTTGAGGGGTTGAAATCTTCAAAATTTGTCAGTTAGGAACAGGAGAAAAGCATTTAAAAAACTTTATGCTGAGCCAACTTCTTGAATATTTGTCAATACCCCAAAAACAGTGTGGAGCTCATGGTCTCAAATGCACCCCCATTTTCACTCTATGGAGAGCATCCAAGAAGGTGAGCAGCACAGAGAGAAATTATCAGTTTGCATGCATGTCCTTTTCTCAAGCTCAGGAGAGCCCACTAACAGTGTAGTATCTTGGTGTGAAAAACTGGTATAGCTTCTGCAGCACTAGCAATAAGAAGGTAAGTTCCATTGCACCTATTGTTGATTTATGGTGAATGAGTAGCAGAGTTCAATTTGCTGAAATGCCTGGCTGCTGTTCCACAGCCATTTTCCTCACTACCCAGGAATGTAGCAGCTCCATGCATCCTTCCAGGCTTGAAGACACAGAAGTAGGTCAAAGTAAGATTTTATTGTAAGTTGTAAAACAAAAGAAACAAAAGAAAACTCTATACATCCATCTTTGCATGTAGAAAACATGAACACCTGAATACAACTGTTGTTGTAAGTTAGAACAAAGAACTCTTAGCCAAACCCTCAAACTCCACCTTCTGGGTGGTAGCATGCATAGTCATTGGATAAACAGCTTTAGCCCAGCCTTCATGCTGTGTGTCATATAGCATGTGATTCTGGTTCCCATGAAACAAGATGAGCTCATTGTTTACTTTTCAGCTTCCTCCATTCTCAGGCTCACTGTGACCTTGTTGTTGTGTTCTGTGTAAGTATGTTTACAGAAAACTGCACCTGCAAGATGATGACTCTTTCCCAGCTTAGAAACTTTTCTCAGAAGAGATTTTCACACATCTGTACATTTCAAGTTTTGACTGCATATCCCATCCGTATTCAAACATCTGTGTCTTCTCTTGTCATATTAAGAATGTAGAATGAGTGCATGTTATTGTGAACTAGATAGTTTGCAGTCTGGGCACACTGTTTTTGTAAATGTTATACAAAACTCAGATGCCTGAACAAATACATTTCTCTCTTGACATGTGCACAGTATGATGCACTGCAAGGTGCTGGAGAGAAGGGCAAGGGAAAACAAGAAGAATATATATCTGTGTGGCTGAAGGAAGACACACGGTGTGTGTGTGGGGGGGGGAGTCAGACTGGATGATGGTCAGCTTGTTCAGTACCAGAACTGGGGCATACCCTGTTAAAATACATTAAAATAATTTATTTTTTGCTCCAGATCTTCCCAAAAGACCCAGAACCCTCCATTCTGATGCCAGGAGACTGTTTAAAATATGGTCCACTGAGTCACCCAGCACTGCCATCATTGCTGCCAATTGCTCATTCTCATGTCAGAACAAGCCCCCCAGTCTTATGAATGCCATTGAGTGCCTCATTCTGATCTGAGAACAAAGTGACCTGCAGTGATGGCAGATGTGCCAAGTGACTCAGTGAGATGTGCATATGAACTCAGCATCGGAATGAAGGACCTTTTGTAATGAGGTAGGGTCAAGGCAACTACAGATACAAAACACTCCAGACTGTCCCCAGAGTATCCTGGCTAGTGCAGACAGGACCCAAGTGAGATTATTAAAGAAGGTGGGGTTTGACAATTTTAGGGGCTTGACAGAAATAACACTATTGAATTCACTGGTTTCTTACCATCTTTCCATATATATCAAGATGAGACATGAGAAGTTAAATCTCCACCCAATATGTTGTAGGCAAGCTACAGGGTGGGTTATCCGAAGGGATAATGCTTTGCATGCAGACATTATCAGTAAGGATGAAAAGAATATTTGAAATATTTACCAAAAAAGGTAAAAAAATGTTTCTCAATCTTTGCAGTTTTGGATTTATTCTGTGCACAATTATCATACAGATTTTTGTACACACAAAAATTCACATGCAGATTTTGTGCAGAATAAGTTCCACATTGCAAGCAGGCCCCAAACTTGTACAATTTTCAAACACCTCCTTGTACAGTGGGTCCTTAGTATCCACTAAGGTTTGATTCCTGCATTCCCCATGGATACCAAAATCCATGGATACTCAAGTCCCCATTAAATACAATGGCATAATAAAATGGTGTCCCTTATATAAAATGGCACAATCAAGGTTTGCTTTTTGCAAATTATATTTTTAATACATTCCCATCATGGATTGCTGAATCCATGGATACATTAGGCCAACTGTAGTGAGAAGAAAACTGCTAAAATTATTCATTGCTTCCTTTGAGAATAAAATCAACAAAGACTTACTTCCCTAACTATCAGTCACAACATATGGGATAGTCACCATCTTTTAGCACAGACTATATTGCCAAATAATTGTTAGAAGGAAATAACGTAGACCTGTGTAACCTATTTATATTTATGTGGCCTAGTCAGCATGGCATAGAGGTTTCAGGGCTGGACTCTGGAGTCCAGGTTCAATTTTTCACTCAACCACAAAGCCCACTGGGTAACCTTGGGCAAATCACATTCCCCCAGTCTCAGAAAACAGCAAAGAAAAACTCACTCTGAAGAAACTTGCCAAGAAAACCCCATAATAGGCTTGCCTTAGGGTCACCATAAGTTAAAAATGACTTGAAGGCACACATAATCAACAACGACAAAATCTATATTTTCCTTCTTGGAGACAAGACTGGACAAAACTATAAACAATAGTTAAATTCAGTGTAGGCAATTTCTGGGACTAGTGACATAAATATAAAATTACTTACTAGCTCCATTTTAAACAATGAAGTTTCCTTCCACATATTATTAGGCGAAAAAGGGTTGCTTAATATTATCTCCATTAAATTTCATATTCTTACATGCCAGAATTACCAAACAAATTACCATGACTCAGAATCTGAGCTCCACCAAAAGTGCCCTCATACTTAAGTAGTTGCTATTTAGTTGATTCATCTACTAATTAAGCTGACTAAAGTTTGGATTCATTTATTTGTTTTAACTCACAATTTTTTAGTTTTTTTTTTTAAAAAAATGTTTATTAATTGGAAAAAATGTCTTCAGATTGTAGTGGAATTTAATGGTTCTATTCAAAACAGCAGTGAAGTAATACAGTAGGTAGATATATGGTATGTGTGCTTCCAATGGACATGAGCATTCATTTTTCCAGACACAAACTTCACCTCTTTAAATCCCTGAAACACTGCATGTTATTTCCTCTGTAGATACTTATCCAGTATTTCATTGTCAAGGGAGGAGGCATCCTCTCTTTATCTTATCTTCAAATAAGCAACATCTAGAATTTCTTACATTACTCAGGTGCACTCTAAATCATGTATTCTTCTAGTGTGAGTCTAGTTCCTATTGGGAAAAAAATGTGGGGGCTTTCACTCAGTACATGGAAGATCATGACTATTTCTGCATTGCCATCCATGAGGAAATCCCTGTGCCTGCATTAATCACAAGAGTATATAGCTCTAGCTTTTTCTACAAAATACTTATGAGGTAAAGCTCACTTTTGTGGCTGGAGTTCTCCCTCTATCCTTCGCATTCATTTTATGTCTATATTCTGATTCCATAATTTCTGATTCCTACATTTTCTATTTTCCACTCTGGTTGTTTATGATCGCAGAGGACTGCTTCAATTCAAGACACTGCAGCTGTCATTTGCTCTAAATCCTCCTCTGCCTCTCCCACCCTCCCTCTCAATATGCCATTCTCTTCATGAACACTTGCATCTCAGCTGTCAGTGTGAATGACAAAGATGTCCTTTACTGATAAGACTATGCCTGTGGCACAGAGAGTTCCTCCGAACAACTAATTAGCAGTAGGTAGGCCACTAGAAGGTTCAGCGCTGTCCTTCAAGTTGGCTGCCAACACTGACACCATCAAGTGAACTGTCATATTTTGCTCCTTATTCAAGGAAACAGGTGAAGCTTTTGGGAGCCTATGGAAAGATAGTGGGAACCAACAGAAGAAAAAACCCAAAAGATAAGAGCAGAAGACAACCCACTATTCCATGAAAACCTGTACACCTTGCTCCTAATTACAGAACACCTTTTTTTTTTTTTGGTGGTACAACATGCAAACAATCCACTTCATTGCCATGTTATACTCCCCCCCACCTCAAAGATTGATCAATGAAGGAAAGAGAGTACATCACTGACAGGTAGTAGGAGTAGGAATAACAGCACATTGGGAAGTGGAATGATGCGCAGATGTACTGAAAAATGTGCCCACTTTATTTCACTATGAACATAAAGTAGAAATACCACCTAGATAAAAAGGAAATGGTGGTGGCTCCTGGCAACATTTTGTCAAAAGCACAGTCCAACCACTGAGCTTCATTTAATAAGTTCTACATAAGTGAATTAACACACATTTTACATTTATATGTATATAAGCAAGAGCTCAAAAAATGAATTTACTGCTTCTGCACTTTGAATATTGTGTCTTAAAAACAAAAACATTCAGAGCAACTGAAGACAAGACAATGTTATCATTTCAAAATCTGCTTTCTGAAGTATCTGCTTTGTACCATAATAAGGCTAGGCTGACAGGGAATCCATTTCTGAGTGTGTGCAGAGGAAATCTCCAAAAGATTCTGCCCATATTTATAAAGAATTTTGTGGAAAGAATGTAATATGTTATGTGTTACATTAATGTAACATTATATCATTTGCAAGCTGGTCATTATATCAAGCTGGCTAGTCTAATGAAAGCCATATCACTTCTATCTTTTTCTTCTTCTTCAAACATAATTGCCACTTTTGCGGCTGATAACAGAAGCGGATCACAACTTGAATGGATTTTTTTCTTATTTTTTTTCCTTTCTCTTTATTCCTTATTTTATTTTATTTTGGTGGTACAACATTATTATCCTAGAATCTTTGTTCATTTCAAATCTATTAGCCATCTGTAACATGTTCATGAAGAAAAGGGGTGACATACAGACAAAGCTGAGTCATGTGATCCTACTGATTTCAAAGGAAACCAGGAGAACTCCCCCATTGAATTCAACTATTCTTCAAATTGCCTGGCTTTGGTTGCTTTGTACCAATTGAACAAAATGACCTAAATATGTAAATAAACTGTAATCAATAAAATCATATTGTATATTATTTTGTGTCAATTATGTTTCTTTGAAAATACTTTATTAACAATCTTTTCTACCTCCTCTATAATTCCAAAATTACCCTATCATTTCCAGGTGCAAAGACTTGTTCCCTTTTTCTTCAATTCTTTTCCAAAATATATACATTTAATACTTATTTGTATTGATGCCATTTCAAATAATATTCCTACAAAGCACATTGATGTGCTTTTTTTGCCTTTCCTTAGGAAAATCCAAATTCATAGCTATTGCATATATCATAGTTCAAATCTAACTGTAAACAATTGTGCATTTATATACAGCATAGTGTAGGTTTATTGGAATTTATATTCAGTCAAAAATTTGATTCCAGTCCTGGGAGTCCTTTGTTGGATAAGGCCACTCTCTGGCTCACAACATGGAATTTATTTACATTTGATATGTCAAGATGGCATTTCAGCATACCAAATACGGACACAGGTTAATACACCTCTGTGCAATCTGTACGGGAGAAGAAAAGTTCACCAATAGCTTCAGCCCATCTTTTTGCTCTCTTCTCCAAGCCCATGGCAAATAGTTTGTACAGTCTATGAAACAGGAATAACTTGTCTAGAAAATAGAAAAAAGATCAAAGTGGTAGAACTAGTGTTCAGAGCTGACAGCAAAATCAGAAGACTGGGGGCTCATTCCCACTATGATTTAAACTGATTCGCTGATAAGTTTATATGTGCCTCGTTCACACTGGAAACGATTTCAGACTCAATGATGTTCCCCTTGAATCATGGAGAATTTAGGTGAAGCGAGGCAAATGCAAAAGAATCACTTTTTTTTTTAAGACGGGTCATTTGGTGGTTCTTTTGAAAGGAATTGATTTGCAAGTGTGTTCAAGTGTGTTCAACAAATGGGAGCAATGTTCGGATCTCAGTCACATTTCACTGGGGGGAGGACTATGGAAGGGAGTTGGCAGAGGGGTGTAACCCATCCCACCCCCATGTTTTGAGTCTTCCCAGGTGCCAAAATTAGGAGTACAAAAACATGAAGGGTTCTGTATGATGGAGTATAGAGGGCCAGCATAGCGGTTTGAGTGTTGGCATGGGCCCACCAAAAGTGGCAGGTACCCCAGCAAAACTTTGGGAAAGGGGTGACCCAAGACACCCCCCCAGGAGAAGTCAGGAACACAGAGCAACTAGAGGCATCCCTATATGACCCCCCAAAAAAAGCAGTGCCCCTCATTTCTATCCCTGCCAAGGGGGTCCCCCCTTCCCTCTCTAGCTCACCATCTGGACGTGCATCTCTGTGGCAGGAACTTTCCCCAAAAGTGGTGGATGCCCCAGAAAGACCTTGGGGAAGGGGCAACCCAAGAGGCTCCCCCTGGAAAAGTCAGGACCCCAGAGCAACTGGAGACCCCTCTAAAAGACCTGCCCTAAAATCAGTATTCCTCATTTCTGTCCAAGCCAAGAGGGTCTCCCTTCCATCTCCAACTTACCATCTGGGAGTTTGAGGGTCTCCCTTGCGACACCAGTAAAGTGCCTTAAGAAGGGAACAAGGGAAGGACAGGGAGGCAAGTTCTAATCCTAGGACAATTGCCCAGGGTGATGCCCAAGCCACCTGATGTCAGGGAAAGGTGGAAACTGGAGGAGGGGAGGGGGGAAAAGGCCCTCCAACTGTGATGCCAGCCTAGGGGATGGTGAAGGGGGGATCCTAGTGAGGAAGGAGAGGGAAAGGTTTGGATGAAACCGATTATCTTGACCCATTTCAAACCGGCTTCAGGACAGGATTTGGGGTTGAGACTGCCATGGTTGCTCTGACCGATGACCTCCGCCTGAGTATTGACAGGGGTAGTGTGACCCTGCTAGTGCTCTTGGATCTCTCTGCAGCCTTTGACACTATAGATCATGCCATCCTCTTAGATCGCCTGAGAGAGTTAGGAATTGGAGGCACTGCTCTGCAGTGGTTCCGTTCCTTCCTCTCGGGCAGATCTCAGAGGGTGAGGCTCGGGGACAGTTGCTCATCCAAAATTGAGCTTAATTGTGGCGTCCCTCAGGGCGCCATCCTGTCCCCGATGCTGTTTAATATTTATATGAAACCGCTGGGGGAGATCATTCGGAGGCATGGAGCGCGGTGTCTTCAGTACGCTGACGACACCCAGATATATCTCTCCATGTCCAGATCATCGTCTCAGACTTCAGATGGCGTCTCACCTCTTAATGACTGTCTAAGAGCGGTAATGGGTTGGATGAGGAAAAACAGATTGAAGTTGAATCCAGACAAAACGGAGGTACTCGCAATCACAGGCCCGCAACCAGGTCTGGGAATACAGTCTCCAGTCCTGGGCGGGGTCACACTCCCCGTAAAGGACTGTGTTCGCAGTTTGGGGGTGCTCCTTGACTCATCGCTTCACATGACTAGTCAGGTGAATGCGGTGGTCAGGAGTGCCTGTTATCAGCTTCGGCTGATACGCCAACTGCGCCCTTATCTGGATATGAGGGATCTGGAAACTGTGGTACACGCCCTGGTAACCTCACGTCTGGATTTCTGCAATGCACTCTACATGGGGCTACCCTTGTGCCTAACCCGGAAACTTCAATTAGTACAGAATATGGCAGCCAGGGTAATCACGGGAACATCAAGGAGGGAGCACATAACACCGGTGCTTAAATCCCTCCACTGGCTGCCGATTAGTTTCCGGGCACAGTACAAGGTGTTGGTTTTGACCTTTAAAGCCCTACATGGCTTGGGTCCATCTTATCTTAGAGACCGCCTCTCCCCGTATGATCCCCCCCACGCCCTGCGGTCCTCTGGGAGGAATCTGTTACAGCCAATAAAAACTAGGCTGTCCCGGACCTCCCAGAGGGCCTTCTCCGCTACCGCTCCCAGACTGTGGAATGGCCTGCCGGATGAGATCCGTCTGATAACCACCCTTGCTGCCTTTAAGAAGGCAGTAAAGACGGATCTCTTCCGGCAGGCCTTCCCAGAATAATATCTGTCCATGGAGAGGGACAACTTGCTCATTGACCACTGACTCCGGATTGAGTTTTTAATTTATTCTTGTGTTGTTTTAATTATTTTTTGGTTTAATCTTGTTTTAAGGGGTGGGTGGAGGGATTATGTTTGGAGAGAATGTTTTTAACTGTGCTGTTTTAAAATGCTGTAACCCACCCCGATTGCCTAGCAGAGGGGCGGGCTATAAATAAAACTTATTATTATTATTATTATTATTATTATTATTATTATTATTATTATTATTATTTTTGGGGGGAGGAGAAAGTGAAAGGAGAACAAGTGAAGGATTCACAGACTGGATTTTGAGGAAAGCAGGAGGGAGAGAAGCACCTGGACAGCCAGAGAGGCACTGGGTTAGCAAGCCAGTACCCCACTTTGGCAAGTCACACTCCTTCAGCCTCCTTGGAAGGCAAGGGCCAGCCCCCTCCAAACCAATCTTGCCAAGAAAACCATAGGATATGGTCGCCTTTCTTTTTTGTGTACCTTCGCCCAAGGATGCAGCCCAGGTTGGCACCAATGATGTGTAGATGCACATCATATGACTGATTATTATTATTTTTTTTAAAAAAGACCAGCTAGTGGGAAAAACAAACATGTAAAAAAAGACACTAATGCATGGAATAATGAAATAATTCACTTTCATAGTGGGAACTACTCATTGGCCTGAATTGACTCAGCAACCCAATGTCAATGCAACTTGCAAACCAGTTTACATGCAAGTGGGAATGAGCCCTCAGAATGGTTACTGGATAGATGATAACCGCAGCACGGATAATATTTGCCAGATATTGGAAGAAAGAGAATGAGTATATAATAGAAGAATGGAAAAAGAAATTAAAAGATATGATGCAGATGGATAAACTGACAATGTTGATCAATGACAAACAGGATATGCAATATATTAGGAAATGGGCAAAAATAGAAAACTTTGTGGATGTAATAACATGGTAGAAAAAGAGCATAAGAGTATTACAAGGATTTAATGAAATACATCTAATATTAGGATTTTTCTTCTTCTTTTTGAAAACATTTCTGAAAATAAGCTTATGATATGAAATTTAATAAGGTTTAGACAAATTAACTAAGCTATAATTCTAATAGACCTCGCATTGATATTAATCAAACAAAACAATTATGATTTAATGCATTTATTAAGAAAGGAATTGACAGATAAATTTTATGTTGTTGAAATGCTCTAGACTACTGTATGTATGTTGGAATGGATGGTGTATATATATATATATATATATATATATATATATATATATATATATATTCTTTTTTATTATTAAAATAAAAAAATTAAAGTGTAAAAAAAAAAAAGAATGGTTACTGGATAGATGATGAAATTTGAAATTGCATCCCATGCTACATCTGTCTGTGAAGTGCAGCAATTCTTTCAACCAATGAAAAGGTTTGGGCCAAGACATTTTGCTAACTGATGCAGAAGAGCAAATGGTGTCCCTCGCTTACCTAAATGAAAATGCATAATAATCAGAGCAATACAAATTATTTTGGCATTGGAAGCAAAAGGAAAAAGGTGAGGGTGGGAGCACATATTTTTATCTATAACATTAAAAGCAAATTAGCCAATATATGGCTATAAATAAGTAAAAACCAATAATGAAAACCACATATTGGCTAATAATTAAAACCAAAGAGGATGAAATTGATATTTATTCCATTTGTTGTTTCCAGGCAAGAGTTTAACACACACAAACTAGCGTCTCAAGGTCTCCTAACATCCAATCAAAGAAAGGAAAACTACTCAACAGAAATGTAGGTAGATTTTCTCCCATGAGCAATATTCTAAATTGATTTTCCATTCAGTAACTAGAATCAGCATACTAGATCTGTCCACTAGGAATAGCATTTGTGACATTTTCCCAATCTCCTGGGGAAATTACTTATAGGGTGAATTCTGCACATAGAACTATAATTCTGCACCAAGTAAACAACATTTTTTTTAAAAAAAAAATCTTACTGAGAGGATGGTTATTAGTTTTAAATTACCTCATCTCCACTCATGAGCTTATTTTTCTTTGCTAACACACATATACAAAGAGTGTACTCTTTGCAACAAAAGGCAACAGAACTATGCTCCGGCCTTTTCTAAATTCCAGAGCTGTAATTGCAGACCATTGTTGCAAACAATGTTTCAAGGTCTTATGCAATGGTAAAAGAGCATTGCATTTAGTAAGTCTGTTCAGTAGCCCTTGATCCACATTTTATGGAATTCAGGTTAAAAGACATAGGTACTTGAATAAAAGTAATTAGGCTTGATGCTTCTTTTACTGGGAAATAATTGGAATATGGTTATCATCCAGTTTCATAAAGGTGCAAGTAAGAACTCAATTCCCTGTGTTCCTTTTTTGCCAGCAACCTGTCTGCTTTAAATCCAGGTGAAAGGCTGGCTGGTGTTGAGATAGAGAGGGAGAGGGAGCAAAAAGCATTTTCTTATTTCTCCAAATTTACTTTTTTTTTTAATCCGGAAATCCCCCCCCCTTGGTCCAATAACTTTGCTATAGATTAACCTGCCACTTATGCCCATGAAATCTTCTATCTTCCAGTGTTCTAAAAGCAATGTCTAATTCACACTCATTCTGATGCATGCCTACCAATTCTAGAAAATTTAAGGACTTAGATTTCTATG
The DNA here is from genome assembly GCA_026167975.1 of Phrynosoma blainvillii. Lineage (NCBI taxonomy): Eukaryota > Metazoa > Chordata > Lepidosauria > Squamata > Phrynosomatidae > Phrynosoma > Phrynosoma blainvillii. The sequence goes on from JANUYF010000003.1 coordinate 177,491,066, forward strand.
TGGTGTTGATTTTAGGATTAAGGAAGCTTATCACACAAAGGCACACACACTCTGTAAATAACTATTTCAGCTCAGGCATGGAAGACAACAAGGTATACCAGAGATAAACTGTGCACACTGAGATGCTCTAGATGACCTCAGTGTTGATTTTTGCTAATGTCATCAAACACTACATAAAGCAGCATTTCAATGAAGATTTTGAGGGCCTGTTCTAGGAAAACCTCTGAAGGAATATGGCAGCATGATATTCTTATCAAGGGGTTATGTCTGTATCCCCTCCACACATTCATCTGTTTTCTATTAATGCATTTGGGGACCAGACTACTGTAGTGATCTTGTTTTACTTAAAGACAGATTTTTGAGACCCATTTGGAAATTCCTACCTTAGAGGAAACAGCTAAATAATGTAAGAGCTGGAGGAGAAAGAGTTCAAGGTGTTTAACAAAATCTGCCAGGAATAGTCTACAAAGAATCGCCTGCTAGTTGTAGCATATTTGCATTCATCAGATTGCATTCCTAAATGTATATTAAAATGAATTTATTTCAATGAATTCCATATGCAAACCAGATTTCTACCTTCTCCCTTTTCTCTTTTTCTCTGTGTATATCAGTGCTTACCATATCTGATGCCTAGCTAATCTATTTGTAAACTATTTTAGGCTGAACTTGCTTTTAATAATTAACTTATAGAAGATCTATTCTTTTGTGGAGAGTTCTGTTTTGATCTAATATTGCTTCCTTTTTTTCTTTTCAGCCAATAACATTGATTAGAAGAATTTAAAGAACAAACCAAATGATGTACCACATGATGCTGACCAGAAAGAAAGCTATTAGACGAGGGGGGGGGGGAGAAGAAAAGAAAAAGAAAAAAGAAAAAAGAAAAAAGGAAAAAAAGCTAGTTTAGGCTTTTGATAATATATGTGTAAATAAGCTAAATTTAGGAGGTGGGATTTAATACAACCAACAATACTCACTGTGAAAAACTCCTAAAATAATTAAGTTTATCCAAGGTTGTTATGCATACGTTTTAATGACCTTTCAGTTCTTTTCAACATGATTCTAGGTATCACACTGATGTAGAAAAAAGGAGGAAATAAAACTAACCAATATATATTTGGCACAAACCTTTATGTTGCTATTATTATATGCCTTCAAGCTGACTGTAATCTATTGTGACCCTATCCTACAGTTTTCCTGGAAAGATTTATTCCAAGATTTATTTGACAATGCCTTTCTCTGAGGCTGAGAAAGTGTGATTTGCCCATGGTCACCAAGTAAGTTTCCATGGCTGAACAAGGATTTGAACCCTGGTCTACTTGAGTCCTAGTCCCACACTTATACTCTATTGGCTCACAAACATGAGAATGATAACAATAACAACAATGACAATGATAATGCCTTGATCACTCCAGTACCAAATGGCTCATGAGAAAGATGTCTGCATCAATATGATGCAATATGTTTACATCAGTGCATACCAGCAAACTACTCTCACCTCCCCACCCTCCTTACAGTCATCTACTGGGGTCCAACAGATCTTGAGCAATTTACTCAGGTATTACATTGAGCCTTTGGTGGCAGATCAGGAACTATAGATTTCTACAGAGTTGCATGACAGAAGACTGGCAACCATCTTATCCATGCTACAGAAATAAAGCAGTTTGACAACATTACTCTATTCTGTGGAATCCTGGGGTTTGTAGTTTGATGAGGCATCAGATCTCTCTGACAGACCAGGCTAAATATAAAATAATAGGATAGAATCATAGAATCATAGAGTTGGAAGAGACCTCACAGGCCATCCAGTCTAACCCCCTGCCATAAAGGAATACATGATCAAAACAACCCTAACAGATGGCCATCCAGCTTCTGTTCCTTCTAATGTTGAGGTGGAATCTCTTTTCCTGTAGTTTGCATCAATTGCTCTGGGTCCTATTCTCTGGAACAGCAGAAAACAAACTTGCTACATCCTCAGTATGACAACCCTTAAATTTTTTAAACAGGGCTATCATATCACTTCTTCACCTTCTCTTCTGCAGACTAAATGTAACCATCTCCCTAAGTCACTCCTCATAGGTCATGGTTTCCAGACCCTTCACCATTTTGGTCACCCTCCTCTGGACATGCTCCAGATCAGGGGTAGGCAACCTTTCCCCTTTAAGGGCCGAGGGACTTCAGCTCCCAGAATCCCAGGAGCTATTGGCCAACATGGCTGAAGCTTCTGGGAGCTGAAGTCCCTCGGCCCTTAAAGGGGAAAGGTTGCCTACCCCTGCTCCAGATTGTCAACATCCTTTTTGAATTGTGGTGCCCAGAACTGGACACAGCACTCCAGCTGAGGCCTGAACATAGCAGAATAGAGTGGCACTATTACTTCCCTTGATCTAGACACTATACTTCTATTGATGCAGCCTAGATTCACATTGCTTTATTTAGTTGTCACATAACACTGTTGACTCATGTTCAACTTGTGGTCTACTAGGACTCCTAGATTCCTTTCACATGTACAGTTGGCCCTCAGTATCCATGGGAGATCTTTTCTGGAACCCCTGTGGATACCAAAATCCACAGATGCTCAAGTTCCATTGTCCCCACCAGCCCTCATGCATGCATGCATGCATCCTTCCTTCCTTCCTTCCTTCCTTCCTTCCTTCCTTCCTTCCTTCCTTCCTTCCCAACTCCCTCCAGGCTCTCACCTTTAGCAAATGGCTGGGCAGCAGGTGCTGCTGCCACTTCCTTCTCCTCCTCCTCCTCTTTTTCTCACCACTTTCCCTGCCTCCTCTTCCTCCTTTCCCACCAGCCCTTGTCCTTCCTCTCTGCCTCACTCTCAGCTCTCACCTGCGGCTGGTGGGCAGTCAGCAGTTGCTGCCTCCTCCTCCTCCTCCCCTTCCCCCTCCTATTCCTGCCTCTTTCTCCTCCTCCTCCTCCCTCCTCCTCCTCTTCCTCTTCCACCTCCTCTTCATCCTCTTCCACCAGCCCTCATTTTTCCTTCCTCCCAGCGCTTACTGGTGGTGGTGGCGGGCAGCTGGCAGCTGGCAGCTGGCGGCTAGTGGCAGGGAGGCCACCACCCCACTGCCACCACTTCCTCTTCCTCCCCCTCCTCTTCCTCCCCCTCTGCCACCAGTGCCACCTCAATGCAGACTTGCCATCCATGGATGGTTGAATCTGCAGATGGCAAGACTGCAGATACCAACGGTGAACTGTAGTCTTGTGAAGCCAGGTGACCCCATTCTATATCTGTACATTTCATTTTTTCTGCTTCAGTGCAGTACTTTATATTTTTCACTGCTGAAATTCATTTTATTAGTTTGACCTAACTTTCTAATCTATTCAGGTCATTTTGAATTTTGATCCTCTCCTCTGGGGTATTAGCTACTCCACTTAATTTGGTGTCATCTGCAAATTTGATAAGCATGCCCTCTATCCTTTCATCCAAGTAATTGATAAAGATGTTGAACAGAATTGGGCCCAGGACAGAACCCTGTGGCACCCCACTGGTCACTTTAAAATGAAGAGGAACCATTGCTGAGCACCCTTTGAGTTTGTCCAGTCTACCAATTACAAATCCAGCTAACAGTTGCATTGTCTAGCCCACATTTTACTAGCTTGTTTGCAAGAATATCATGGGGACCTTGTCAAATGCCTTACTGAAATCAAGTTATGCTATATCCACAGCATTCCCTTAATATACCAAGCTGGTAATTTTATATATAAAAAAGAGATCAGATTAGTCTGGCATGACTTGTTTATCACAAACCCATGTTGACTTTTTGTGATTATGGCATTCCTTTCTAAAGGTTCACAGACATTCTTTTTAGTGTTTTGGTCTAGAATCATTCCTGGTATTGATGTCAGACTAACTGGGTGGTGATTGTTGGGATCCTCTTTTTTTTTTCCCTTTTTTGAAGGTGGGGACAATGTTTGCCCTCCTCCAGTCTGCTGGGACTTTTCCTGTTTTCCAGGAATTCTCAAAGATTATTACCAGTGGCTCTGTGATTACATTTGCCAGTAATTCATCTGGTCCTGGAGACTTGAATTCATTTAGATTAACCAGGTACTACTGTACTACCTCTTTACTTATTATGTGCTGCATTTTCCCTATTGTGTCCTCTGTTCCATTTTCCTCAGGTTGAGCACCTTTTTTTTTTTTTTTTTTTTTTTTTTTTTTTTTTGTGAGAAGACCAAGGCAAAGAAAATGCTGAATAGTCCTACTTTTCCTTTGTCCCCTGTTAGCAGTTTGCCATCTTCTCCAGACAGTGGACATACCCCCCAAAGCCCTTTTTATTGTTCTTAATCTCTCTAGCAAACCTGAGCTCATTCTGAACTTTAAATTTTTGTGGCTTTACCCCTACACTATTTGTTTGAATTCCTCTTTGATGATTTAACTCTTTTTCCATTTCTTATACATGTAATGTTTAAAACTTAGCTAGAGTTCTTTAGTCATCCATCCTGATTCATGGAGACACTTCCCAAACTACAAATCCTGGGATTCCACAGGATGGAGCCATGACAGTTTGGGATGTCATACTGCTTTAATTCTGCAGTGTGGAGATAGGGCTAATCAGCTTGTCAATCTGATTTATTAACCACTTAGGACATCCTATCAAACTTAGCAGCCCCTGTACATTTTTAATTGTTGGTTTCTGGTCATCAGGTTGGTGCAAAAGCTGATAATAATAATAATAATAATAATAATAATAATAATAATAATAATAATAATTTGTATCCCGCTTATTGGTGACAATCTTATGATCCTACTTGTGCTGACCTGAAACTGTACCTGAGATCTCTCTTCTCTCTCTATCCTATGAGAGCTGTCACTGTTCATTTATTCCTATTGCAGTGTGGCATTTAATGTGATATCTTAAGAACAAACATAAAATTAAAGCCATGTTTGGTCCTGAAAAAATATGAATCAGAATAATCCAGAGAAAATTAATTTCACAAATTAGTAAAGTTTTTGGTTACCTCCATTAACAGTCTGCCTTATTTTCTTGCTAATATTTCCTACTATTTACTACATGTTTGTTTGCCTCTTTATGTTCAACATCAACAAGACCCTGCATATGCATCTAGTTTGTTTCTGAATATTGTCTTTCCACTGCATATCATTTCTGATGCTTTAACAGATGGTCTTTGTCTAGTATGGTCACAAATATTTCCATTATTCTTCAGTTTTGTAAGCATTTCTATGTTCTTTCTCCAGCACAAACAAGAGACACAAGAGTGACAGTACAATGAAGAACAAGAGAATGGCAGTACCATGACAACTGCAATCACTTATAGGAACTGCTCTTCCATATCCTAATAAATCAAAAAGGAGACACTAGAATGTATCCACAGATTCCTATTATTTGCAGGAATTATTTCAAAGTATTTGACAATTGTGGATTCAAAACCTTAGCCAAGTCTGGAATGACTCCTTGAGTTACACCTTACAAACCAGGTCAGAAAGATACCATGAAGAGAAATAATGTCAAGACTAAAATATGATACTAACACGGATCCTTATATTACTGATACATTGGACAAAGAACATATTTGTACTCTGAAATGTCTAGAATGAGAGGACAGCTGACTTACTGCATTTTGTTTTAGACCTAATGTGACTGAAGGCTATGCAGTTGAAAATGTCCTACAAAAAAATGTCTTTAGTATTAACAGTAGTCCCTGTCTACAAATTTTATACAAGGTATCTTCATTTCCACCTATGTTTACAGTTTCGTTTGTGATTCAAAACCTGGGGCCCTTTCATGCCACACATTTATAGTACTATTATTCCACTTTCACTGCTGTGGCTTCATCATACTGAATCCTGGGGTTGATAGCTGGTCATAGGCATTAGACAATCTCTATGGCTGTGAATTCTAAATGCCACACCCCAAATTGCAAATCCCAGGATTTCCACAGGATAACATCATGTCAGTTAAAGTAGAATCATCACACTGTAATTGCTTAGCGTTGAAGGGCCCTTGAAATGAGGATTCTTATTTCTGTTGTTCCCTCCACAAATTCATTTCTACTAATAAAATAAAATAAAATAAAATAAAAAATTAAAATAAAATATAATATAAAATAAAATAAAATAAAATAAAAAAATCATACATATCATCCCCTCCATCAAAATTGAGATTTGTGCTGCTAAAGGTCATCTGTGTAACCTCTTGTCATTAAAAAAATGAATTCACAGTCTTGCACACAAGAGGCATGAACATCTGCTTGAAGCAACAAGTTATTTTCTCAAAAATATATGTGCTTTTTTTATCAGAAGGAGCTATTAAATGCTAACAAATAGTGTAGCTTAAAAGTCACAATAAAATATGCAGTAAAAATGTCAAATTTTCTTTAATTTGTCAGATTATACATGGCTTTGCTCCCTTATGATAGGTATTACCTAGTATATTTCACTCCAGATTGTGGAGTCTAGAAAAGGCCATCTTCCTAACATATTAAACTTAATCAGACCTAGCTATGTTACACAAAGAAACTCTTCTCCTATAAAGGGACTGATCTAATATAAATCAATAGATTTGCTACTGAGAGTAGAAGGAGTCAGAAACAAATGGGCAACCCCACATTCTTTTTTCACGTAGGCCTGAGTTACTTGTAACATGGTAACTAGCTCATCAATATTTCAGTGAATACCTGATGCATGATGGTTTCCTAGAAATATGAGCATGAAACAGGAGCTATTTTATAACTTATTTTAATGGCATGAAACGTTCAGGTTAAGATGAGCAGGGGTAGACAACCTAAGGCCCAGGGGCTGGATGCCGCCGCCGCCGCCCGCCATGATGATATTAATTATTGTTGTTATTACTTGTTCTTGGGGTTTTCTTGGCAAAATCTCCATAGGGGTTTTGCCATGGTTTTTCTGGGGATGAGAGAGTGTGCATGCATATTTTTAAATTTATTTTAATATTTATTTATTTATTTATTTTTGGTGCTTCAGCACCCCAATTTTCTGAGGGACAGCAACCCGGCCCCTGGCTCAAAAAGTTGCCTACCCCTGAACATGAGCATGAATATACCTTTAAATTTATTTGATGTACAGTAGATCCTTGGTATCCTCTGGGGTCTGGTTCCAGGAACCCCTTGGATATCAGAATCCATGGATGCTCCAGCCCTTTTAAATACAGTAGCATATTAAAATGGCATCCCTTATTAAAAATGACAAAATAGAGGTTTGCTTTTTTTGGAATATATTTTCAAACTGTGGATGGTTGAATCAGTAGATAAAGAATATGTGTATATGGAGGGATGACTGTACCTGATAGGACACTTATATGGCCAGTTTGTTTGTTTGTTTTTAATTTTATTGTATAAAATAATATTACAAATGTATACATGCATCTATCTTAAGTACACCAACAAACAGTAAACATCCAAACATCCAAAACTCACTATCTTACCCAACTATCTTACACAACCCAACACAACCCCCCACCCATTACAATGTTTCTCCATACACCCTTCTACATTCTTCCTGTGCTTATTGTAGTTCAATTGAAAAATAAATTGACTTCCTTAATGAGTATTTACCTTTTTTTCTTAATATGAAGCAACTTAAATCGTTTCCCTTCTTAAATATATATTCATTAATTAATTAGTTACAATATACCATATGCAACCAATATGATCTTTTTAATTTAATATAAGTTCAAAAATTTAATATAAACTAGTACCTCTATTTTTATTAGTCTATAATTATTTAACCATTTATATTTGATATTTTCCCGTTTTCTACTTCCCAATATTGTTTAAAGCATTTCCAGTCGTCTTACACATCTTCTTCTGTTTTTCCGTTTATCAATGCTGTTAATATATCCATTTCCATCGCTTCCCACATTTTTTCTTTCCAGTCTCTGTTACTTGGAGTTTTCATCTGTTTCCACTCCTTTGCACATATTATTCTGGCTGTCGAGACCATATATAATATAATGCATTTGTATTTTTTTCTCAGTTCTATCTAATCCGCTAATCATATTCAGTAAAAATAATGTTGGTACATATTCAATGTTTAAATTTAGCATTTCACAAATAAGCTTATGTATTCCTAGGCTTCATTACATTCCCACCAAAGGAGAAAGAATGTTCAGTCTTTGTTTCCACATTTCCAACAATTATTCTTACCCGTTTTGTACAATTTGTTTATTTTTTCTGGGGATAGATACCACTGATAAACCATCTTAATATGATTTTCCTTATGATCCTGACAACAGGTAAAGCCTTTAGTATCCCTCCAAGCTTTCTCCCATGCGTCCAGCTCTATTGGTTTACCAATGTCTTGGGCCCATCTAATTATTGAGTGTTTGATTTTCTCCTGTTCAAGATGTCTCTCTTTTAATAGCTTATAGTATTTTGTAATATGTCCCTTTTTTTTTGTCCCAGCAAATAATATCTATTTCAGATTTTTCATTTGTGATTCCCTGATTTCTTTTATCCAGACTATATCTTTCTTTTAATTGCTTATATAGGAACCAATTTCTCTTTATTTCTTTTTCAAATTGCTCCATGATTTTAAATTTACCTTTATCTGGTCCCTCCCAATGTAATAGGATTGAAACTGAATCCAGACAAGACGGAGGTGCTCATGGTAGCGGCCCCGAAACCAAGAATCGGGTTGCAACCTCCAGTCCTGGATGGGGTCACACTCTCCTCCAGTGACTGTGTTCGCAGTCTGGGGGTGCTCCTTGACTGGTCGCTCCTGATGACAAATCAGGTGAATGCGACGGTCAGGGCGCCTGTTATCAGCTTCGGCTGATACGCCAGCTGCGCCCTTTTCTGGAAGTAAGGGATCTCGAGACTGTGGTGCATGCGTTGGTAACCTCACGCCTCAACTTTTGTAATGCACTCTACATGGGGCTACCCTCGTGCTTGGTTCGGAAACTACAACTGGTACAGAATATGGCGGCCAGGCTTGTGCCGGGAACATCTCGGAGAGACCACATTACTCCTGTTTTGAGGTCCCTCCACTGGCTGCCTATTAGTTTCCGGACCCAGTACAAGGTGTTGGTCATTACCTTTAAAGCCCTAAATGGCTTGGGTCCAAACTATCTCAGGGACCGCCTTCTCCCGTATAATCCTCCCCGCGCTCTTCGGTCCTCCGGGAGGAACTTGCTGCAGCCTCAGAAATCGAGGCTTGTGGCTACCTCCCGGAGGGCTTTTTCAGTTGTCGCCCCCAAACTCTGGAACGACCTGCCGGATGATATCCGTCTTTTAACATCTTTGGACAGCTTTAAAAAGGCTGTCAAGCCTTTCTCTTCCGGCAGGCCTTTCCAGACTAGTGATCCCCACCTCGGATACAAACACCCGTACCAATGTCGATCCTCTTGTGGCCCCATTGATCTGATGGTGAGGATTGTGGTGTCAGGCTTTTTAAATTTATTAGTATTGGGATTTTAAATTGAACTTGTTTTAAACTATTATTGATTTAATATTATTTTAAGGGGGGAGGGGGGTACATTGTATTTATTGTTTCTCTGGGACTTTATGTTTTATCTTATGCATTTTAACCTGTAAGCCGCCCTGATTGGATTACCATTGGGTGGGGTAAAAATTATTATTATTATTATTATTATTATTATTATTATTATTATTATTTATATGGCAAAGAAGCACTGTCTACGTTTCTTGATCTTTTATGTAATGCTTCCTGTGGTGATGACCAGCTAGGAATCTGATTATAAAATTGTCTTTTAATCTTCCAGATTTTGCAGAGCGCATTTCGTATAAAGTGATGGCAGAAGTCTTTATTATTTTTTGCTTCATCGAACCAAAGGAAAGCATAGAATCCAAACTCCATTTTTACACTTTCTAGTTCTAATGTTCTCTCATGTTCTAATGTCATCCAGCTCTCTAACCAATTGAGACAGGCTGCCTGGTAGTAGAGTTTTAGAGTTTTCTTCTGTTAGAAGTTTCCAACTAATCCTAGGTCGTTTCCCTTCCCATATAAATTTTGAGAGTTCTCTCTGCACTTATCCATGTTATTATCATTGTTAAGTATTGGGAGATTTTGAAATAAAAATATTAGTTTAAGCAATATATTCAGCTTTATTTTTTCAATTCTCCCCAGAAAGGATATAGTTTTTTTACTCCATCTTATCAAATCTTTTGAAATTTCCTCCCACGTCTTTAAATAATTGTTTTTATACAGGTCAATATTTCTTTTAGTGAGATATATCCCTAAATATTTTACCTTACTCTCTGTCCTAAATCCTGATCTTTCTCTTTGCTCCTCTTCTTCTTTCAGATCCATATTTTTTTAGTCAAGATTACTGTTTTTTCTTTGTTTATATGGAATCCTGCTACTTCTCCAAAATCTTGGATCATCTCTATTAATTTTTTTATGTTTGCATTAGGGCTTTCTAAAAAACAAACAATATCGTCGGCGAACACTTGCAGTTTGAAAGTGTGATTTTTAATTCTTATACCTCCTATTTCGGGATCACTTCTTATTTTATTGTTTAACATCTCAAGCACAATCATAAATAATATCGTTGACAAGGGGCACCCTTGCCTTGTCCCTCTTTCGATTTTGATTTGTTCTGTTCTTTTGTTATTTATAATTATGTGTGCCCATTGTTCTTTGTAAATCGTGTTCACCCATTTATCAAATAGCTCTCCCATTCCCATTTGTTTTATTAATTCCAACATGAAGCCCCAATTGACATGATCAAAAGCTTTCTCAGTGTCAAATAGGATCATCGCTAATTTCTTTTCGCTATGAAATTCAAAATATTCAATTATGTTCAGTACAGTTCTGATGTTATTTTTAATCTGTCTCTTAGGCATAAAACCATTTTGATCTTCATGTATAATCTTTTCTAACAGCTTTTTCATTCTAGTAGATAATATCGTAGTGAATATTTTATAACCAATATTGGTTAGTGAGTCTATAGTCTTTCAGTTCTGCTTTATCTTTCTTTCCTTTCAGTATTAGAACAATATGGGCCTTTTTCCATGTTTCTGGGACTCCTTCTTGTGATATATCTTCAATTACTTCTTTTAATAGTCAACTATATGGGCCAGTTTGAGGTGTGGTGTATCACATGTTGCACAACATCTTCCTTATGCTATCTCCTTGTGCACTTCCATATCCATCTCTACCTTTAGTCTCCCGTATTCAAAAGATCACATGAATGCAACTTATATAGACATATATTACTTATATAGAAATACAGCTATGAAATCTCTCTTTGTGTTACATTCGCAAAGATTTATATTGATGCTCATGTTAACCTTTGTTTTCACATCATCAAAATAAATCATAAACTATAAATTGTGTGTACGGAGAGAAGACATTGGAGAGTTCTACTTATGTTCAAGGAAATATGTTTTAGAGAGTCTCTTCAAAGCCAGCTGCATTGGAAATGCAAGGGTGGCATCCAGCATGTGTGGAAACACTGGGGACAGGACTAGCATGTTTAGTCTTGGCCCCATCCTTACTCCTCACTCATTTGGCAGAATGTGTGAAATAGGGCTATAAATGTTAAACATAACTACTGACATATCAGTCTAGCTTATTCTCCCATTCTGGAACCAAAACAGTTGATTTTGAAAGCTACCTTGAAAGCACTCTAAGATCTAATTAAATATATACACTGATTCACAATTGATTTACCTTTACATTTTACTGGCCTTTCACAATCTGTAATCAGACATTCACCATTGTAACAAAGATGTTCACCAATATGGGATGTTAGTTTACTTAACATAGAGGTACACCTTAGGCAGGGATGTCAAGTGCCAAACTTTTCATCTTTGCCATTGTCGCCGGCCAAGGAACTGACAACCAGATGAATTTGTCACTTCCAATATGAGAGCAAGATGAATGTCCCCCCTGCACCCCCAATTCTCCATAATTTGAATAAGTCTTTTTTTCGTTGATGCTGTGAAGCACACACAAAACCAGAGGCCAGATATATTGATCAAAAAGATGCAGACAACCCCATCCATTCAGTAAGACAGCAACCATAATAGTTTGTGTACAATTGTTTTTGAAATTTATGCAAAAAGAAGGGGGCTTGCAACAATATGTGCCAAAAAAAATAATCTACCACCAACAACAATCAAACAACCTCTCACTGTTTCATTAAGCTCTAAAAAATGTTGTTGTTGCAGGTGAAAATGAGAAGTGCAAAATGCACCTTAGATCTCTGCTAAGCTCTTGGAAGAGATGTGGGAACATGCAAAACTACCTAAAGGTACCTGGTGATTAACTCTTTCCCAGCTAAATGATTTCTTTCTGCAATTGCTTTTTGCTTTGGCACATCCTTTCCAGCAAGTGTCAGATGCTTGTTTGTAACACTATGGGGAAAAGTAGTCATTTTTCAGTTTGTCCACAGGGAGAGAAAAAACGTCTCATGGACAAGGCTGCTGTAAAATGTCTTGTATGGCTCTCAATCAGTTATCAACAATATGATTCCCCCCCCCCTTTCATCAACCTTTAATTCAGTTCGTCAAGAATTTTCTCTCCTTCTAACATGGTGCCACTATTTTTAATGTTTGGCAGAAGTTCCTTCAAATGTTCTCATTAGTATTCCAGGGACAATCTGTCCTGCATACACAGCATTACCTCATCTCACCACTTTCCAAAATCAGCTGTCTTATCTATCTGTGGAGGGCTTTTTTCCTCCCTTTATTTATTTATTTATGGACAAAATTTCCTCTGAATTATAGATGCTGATAAAACATCTGAGCCAGGGAGCCAATATTGAGTCTATATGCCACAGAAGCCAGTAATAAATAACGAGTGGATTCTTTTGATGAAAACAGTTTTCTAAGGCTACTTTCTTGCTGGAATGTAAAAGAAACATAGACTGTTGGTTCCCCCCCCCCCCCCGACTTCTTCACTTCCCCTAACATAACTCATGCTGTGAATCAGGACAATTAATATAAAATGCAAAAATTCTAATGAAAGAGTTATTTTTACATCTTTGATAATATTAACATATGAAATTGCATCACAACTAATTAGCATTCCAAAAGATCCAGCATTTATTTAAGGAGTTCATGTATTTCCATTAGTTCTAAGCTGTTCTGTGCTATTTTTTTCATTGACTTCTTCTTTCTTTGCTCTGTATGTCTCTCTTTAATCCTTAGTTAAAGTTTAAAGTTTTGTTACATAAAAATTAGAATAATTAAAAACTCAGCAGTAAAGAATACATAGTATTTCATGCTGAAATTCCATATTATCTTTGATTTAAAAAAAAGAACTTAAAATTTCCTTGTCAAATCAAAGTCATCACTACAATGTAGGAACAAACTCTAGAGAAAATGAGTAAGGTCTAAAGGACTTTAGTCTAAACTTTAATTTAGGATTAAAGAGATACATATAAAAAAGGATGCAGTGGCTCAAGTGGTTAAGACTCTGAATCTGCTGATTGCAAGATCGGCAGGTTGGCAGCTCAAGGCCCAGGTGCTGCATGATGAGGTGAGCTCCCTTTACTAGCCCCAGATTCTGCCAACCTAGCAGTTCGAAAGCATGCAAATGAAAGTAGATATATAGGTACCACTTTGGTGGGAAGGTAAACAGTGTTCTGTGCAATCATACTGGCCACATGATCACAGAGTAGTCTCTGACAATGCTGGCTCTCCAACTTTGTAACGGAGATGAGCACCACCCCCTATGGTCGGACACGACTTGACAACCTTGTCAATGGGAATATCTTTACTTTTACTTTAGCTTAGAACTAATGGAAATACATGAATTCCTTAAATAAATGCTAGCCTTTTACAATGCTAATTGGTTGTGATGAAACTTCATATGTTAACATTAGCAGAGCAAAGCAAAGCAGCTTCATTTATATACTGCTTCATACTGCACTATGGAGTGTCTAAGCGGTTTACAACTGTAAGCTCATTGCCCCCCAACAGTTGGGTACTCGTTTTAGCTACCTGAGAATGATGCAGCCCTGAGTCTAGCCTGAGCCCTGGCTAATATTGAACTCGCAACCTTGTGGTCTATGAGTGAGTGGCTGCAGTACAGGCATTTAACCACTGTGTCACCAGGGCTCAGAGATGTAAAAATATTCCCTTAATTAGAATATTCACATTTTATATTAATTGTCCTGATTCACTAAAGACAGCATGAGTTATCTTGGGGAAGTGAAGGAGTCAGTGTTCTACAAGCTTCTGCACAATTCTAGCACAAAAGAAGAACACTTATTGCAATTAGTTTGAAATTACATGCATGATGCACAAATTTGTGGTATAAAACAGGCCTTCTCTGAGTGGAGGACACTTTCCACACACTGAAAGTACCTTGGGATACAGTCACAGGTTGTGTCTCCCTTATCCAGAGGTATTTTGAATTTTGGATTTATTTATTGGATTTTGAAATACCTGTATTTGCATATGCATACATAATGAGATATCTTAGAGATGGGACCCAAGTCGAAACACAAGATTAAATTATACACCTTATACACATAACCGGAAGGAATTTTTATACAATAATTTAAAACAATCTTGCACATGAAAAAAGTCTGTCTACATTCTCAACAGAAAGTAAAGGTTTCACTATTTCAGTTTTGGTTTTTGGAGTATTTCGGATTTCGGAATTCTAGATAAGGGAGACCCAACCTTTATTTCTTTCACCAGTCTCATCAGGGTTTTTTTTTTCCTTTCTTATTTTCATAATGGACAGGGATTTTTTGCTCCTCTGTGTTCAACAGAAGTAAAAATAAAATCATACCTGTCTATACAAAACAGTGGAAATATCAGTTCTGTACAATTTTTCTGATAAACTTGCCTGGAGAAATGTTGAGGTTTACTTGTAAGTGATTGAAATGTGGATAAATGTGGACCTTTGTTTCTGTAACTTAGAAATCTTTTTAACTTGGTGGTAGATATCACAAACAATTATCTGGTAAGTGTCAACATTTGTTATGAAACAATGGAAATAATAATGACAATAGTTGGTAATTTAGCCGAAATAATCCTTGAGTGTTACCATTGATTCCCAGCCTGATTGACTGATTGATTTTTTTTTCATTTAGTAGTATCCCATGTTAAAAATTAACATTTCCTGATAAATGATAGAAACATGGAAAATATTTTCCTCAGTAAAAGACATTTGATATTATCAGACAGTTACCATAATATTCTGAAAGTTCTCAGTGATCTCAGAAAATGGTAAGAACTACTGGAAAACAACAACTTTCAATACAATGTACTATATTCAGAGCAAACCTCTTGTCAGTGACAGCCAGGTGGAGGACTTGGAGGACTCTGAGGAGGAAGATGTGGGGCCAGATACTAGCTTGGTGCTACCAGCCCCCATAGACCTAGCTGAACCTGGACCTAGCTGTGTGGAACCCATTGAGCAACAGCCCCTGCCTCAGCAGCCTAGCCTTCCTCCAGCAGAAAGCCTTTCCCCAGCAGAGGTTTCAGGCCAGGAAGAAGCAGAGGAGCAAGAGATTGAAATCCCTACTTTTGCTCAGAGGAGAACAGATAGGGCGGGGTTGCGGCGTTCTCGAAGGTTAGCTGAGAAATGTGCAGCTAAAGAGAAACACCTGGGAGAGAGGAGCTGAGGCTAGATAAGCAGCTGGGAAAAGCCAAGCTCTCCATCAAGGCTTATCTTGGATTCCCCGGTGAAAGCTCGTGGCTCTCGGCTTGCCTCTAGACTGTTTATATCCTGTGACCTTTGGAACGGCTCTGGACTATCTGCTCGTGATAACCCTGGACCTTGGATTGCTCTCTGGACCTGCCTTTCGGAATTCTGGACTTGTTGGTTGCCTACTGCAAGCAAACAGTGGTACGTCACTTGCAACTGGGTTGTTGTCTTGGAAGAGACCTCTGTCTTTATCAGCCACGTGTTGGCAGCTTTCCTGGACACTTCTGCTATCCAGTATACACCCTACATTAGGAGTTCTTCCAGCAGGGCTTCAGATGTTGTTGGACTTCAGTTCCCAGAATCCTTGAGCACTGTCAATACTGGGGCCTTGGGAAGCTTAACATGAACAATGTCTGAAATTTCTTCATCCAGCTAAGAATTAATATTCTCTATGGAGTTATAGTAAATCCTGCTCCATAAGTATAATATCTGGATCCTCCTTATGTCTATAGATGTTTTTTTCCATACTTTTGAGTTTTGAGGTATATGCATAAAATATATAGATATTAAATATGCACATAAACATGTGTGAACACCCCCTTTTTTCTCTGCCTCTTTCTCCTCCTCTTCTTCCTCTTTTTACATTCACTAGACCATATACATGGCAAGCTAAAAAAAGATTATGCAGACCAAATGCTTATAGTGGGTCTTTTTATATATGCTTTAGTTAATGTGTCAGTAAAATTACTCATGTGTAAATTCTACTTTGAATTGTGCTGCTAGAATTCATACTTGCAAAGTTAAGGGTTATGCTTTCATTTAGCATTTGAATGCCCTAAATGATACCAAGCTAAATAATAATAAGTTTCCAGGATAGTTTAGATAATACTTCTTTGCAAGATGGACATTAATTATGATTTATGTATGCTCACTCAGGTTTTGGCTCGTGTTGAATTTGCTTGGAACTCATCCAAGCCAAATTTAACTAAGCATTCAATTACTGAGAGAAAACACTACAAAAGATATCATGGCAGGCTGAGTGAACACCACAGCAGAGAAAAATTCAAACATTTGTTGAACTCATTGAATATATTTTAGGTTAACGGCAGTTTTCAAAGTGAAAGGTTTACAAATGTTAGCTTCATGTATTATGCTGATATTATATAGCAGAACAGCACATATAAAGGGCAAGAGGAAATATGTCAAATATTTTTGCAATAGCTGTGCTAAAATTTACATCAGAAATTGGAAATACAAATGAAGCTATGCATTTTTTAAATTTTCAGTGAATAATTCTCAACCTATACCTCACCCTTCCTCAGCATGATCTAGTATAAAAACACAGTAGTTTTCACATTCTGTATCTCTGAGTCTAGAAATACTTTCTGCCTTCCTTATTATTATTATTATTATTATTATTATTATTATTTCTCGCTTTTTGCCATGGCAATCAAGGCAGCTTACATATAAAATTAAATTTAAATAAAACATGCCCAAAATAAACAATACTAAACAATACTAATAAATAACAGTTAACCCCCTGTTAATATAACTGATGTGATTGTACAACATTATTCAGCATACATTGGATCACATTATCAGTGCTTTGTTTCACTGCATGTTAGAAATCAGCACTCAGAGCAGCTCTCATCAAATCAAAAAACTTTTTTTACTTTAATATTAATAAAATAAGGGAAGTTCTAATAAACAGAAACCATTAAACTATATATATATATATAGTTTAGATATAGTTTAGATATATATATATATATATATATATATATATATATATATATATATAATCTGGATCAGATTTCTAAGCAGGCATTTTAAAACTAGCCTAAGTAAAAAGGAATTTGGCAAGCTGACAGAAAGCTGACAGGCACCAGGCAACTGGGATTCTGACTGGAGGACTTTCTCATGTATTTCCCTTCAGCCATTGTGGGATGTAGACAAGCACTACCCTATCAGAACTTAGGAATCAGGGAGGATAGTAGAGGAGGAGAATATCCAATCCGTTGGATCTTAAAGCTAATCAGAGAGTAATGTGCTACCATGTGTCCCCTGACCACCAGCAGCTCTCATGGATTTCAGATGGAAGTCCTTTCCAGTCTACCTGGGAAATGCTGGGTGTGCTGAACCTGGAACATCTACATGCAAAGCATGTGCTGTCAGATTGAGCTATATCCCTTCCCCACAAATGGTGTTATACACAGACAATGGTAGATGAAAACTACTTGTAATGGTTGTAAGAACACAAATGACAACAAGAAGAACAAAAGCTCTTTTTTCAGATGTTGAATAACTCCTCAGGGCTGTGATTATCTTGGAAATGGACCCCATCTCTGATGGATAGTATTTGTGGAGTAACTATGAATTTACAAAGATCTTTGAAAGGGACATTTGGACTGAATAAAAGAAGGAGAAAATTACACTCAGGCTGTGGTGGTGGTTGCTTGGTTACTTCATTCAGGATTGTATCTATGCTGTTTTTATTTCCTTTTCCTCTGACTCTGGGACTTTACATTTATTAATATTGAATCTATTATTGTTGTGTGTAGTCCTCCCAACTCTAATCTCTTTAGGTTGCTTTGCAGCCTGGTTTCAGTCCCTTGTGTGTTTTAACAATTCTGTTGTCAGATGAAAATACTAACACTGTTGGGTTTATTCCAAAGAATCTTCCTGCAAGAATGGTCATATAAATCAGCTATGCAGAAAGCCAAGGGATTGTGGTTTATTTTGTTGGAAACAAGGAACTTTTTCCAAAAAAAAAATCTTCCTAAAAATATTATACAGGACAGAATGACACTGTTTCAGGGCTTTTAGCATCTTGTTTGAGAAATGGATAAAACATGTCTGAAAGGATTCCACTGGACCACAGATTGAGAAATGTTCATGCAATATAAAGAAAAGATATTTCTCATGTTTTGTAAAGAGAAGATATTAGAAGATATTAGATTTCCATTTCTCAAGTTTGTTCATAAAATTCTCTCCACATATTGGTGTTTATGCTGAACACATTAAAATATGTCTTCCAGTGAAGTAATTTTACAGATTAAAATTATGACTCAATTCAGTTAGGAAACCCAGCTTCATGCTGGCTAAATCCTATTAGGTTTCATGATAAGAAAATTCACCAAGGTTAGAAAAAAAATTGAAATGAGGGGGTCAAATATTATTCAGAAGATTCTGTGAAAATGGATCTTGACAGTCCAAAAGACTGTAGACTAGGGGTTGGAATCATGCATTACAGATTTCTACACTATATCTTCTGCTGGCTAGGGTAACCGGGAGTCACAGTCCAACAAAATTGGAGGGCCACATAATTGCCACCCTTGCTGCAGACTTTCAATAATCAACAGTCAAAATAATATATTATTTTTTTGTTTCTTGTAGGACCATCTGTTTACCCAGCCTGCCAAAACTGGTCTTAAATGGTTTTAAAATGGGACACTATAATAACTATTTAATTTTGATCTGCAGCAAGACTGCTTAGTGCAATCTATACTAAAGCAGGATTCTTATTACATCTTTTCCAGCATGTCAATAATTAGCCACACCAACCCCAGAAGCATGCTAATCAATCTATTTGGTCCCCTGCCAATCCAGGAAGCCTGAACATGTTGACCTTCACCTCAAGTCCTGAGTCCTAGAAGAGAAGGTCAATCAAGTGAAGAATCAAGTGAACAATCAAAATGAACTTCAACAGTGAGAAATGTAAGGTGCATCACTTAGGCAGAAAAAAAAATGAAATGCATAGATTTAGGATGGGGGGTTAACAAGACTAAATGTGAAAGGGATCTAGGAGCCTTTACAGACTGCCAGAAATAGTGCAACTTGAAGCCACTTTAACTGTCCTGGCTCAAGACTAAGGAATCATGGGAACTGTAATTTATTGTGGCACCAGAACTCTCTGACAGAGAAGGCTCAATGTCCCAGAAAAAATACAGTTCCCATGATTCCCTAGCACTGACCCAGGACAGTTAAAGTGGACTCAATTTGCACTATTTCTAGCAGTCTGCAAAGGCCCTAGTAGACCACAAGTTGGCTATGAGTCAAGAGTGTGATGCAGCAGCGAAAAAGGCCAATGCAATTCTAGGCTGCATCAATAGAAATATAGTGTTTAGATCAAGGGAAGTAATAGTACCAGTCTATTTGCTTTGGTCAGGCCTCACTAGGAATACTGTGCCCAATTCTGGGCACCACAATTCAAAAAGGATGTCGATAAGCTGGAGCATGTGCAGAGGAGGGTGACCAAAATGGTGAAGGGTCTGGAAATAATGCCTTATGAGGAGTGACTTAAGGAGCTGGTTACATTTAGCCTGCAGAAGAGAAGGTGAAGAAGTGATGGCCTTCCACCGACAGACCCAGAGCAAGCTACAGGAAAAGAGATTCCATCTCCACATTAGAAAGAACAGTAAGCTGACAGTAAGTGCTGTTCAACAGTGTAATACACTTCCTCAGAGTGTGGTGGAGTCTCCTTCAGAGGTTTTTAAACAGAGGTTGGATGGCCATCTTTTGGGGATGCTTTGATGGTGAGTTCCTGCATGGCAGGGAGTTGGACTGGATGGCCCTTGTGGTCTCTTCCAAGTCTATGATTCTATGATTCTAGGCCTAGCCCCAAAGGTTTTCCCTTTTTGAATGGGGAAGTCCAAAGAACTCCTTTTCTCAAAAAGATGAGCATAGGTGAACACTGTTTATTGAATATAATTTCACCTTCCCACACTCACCTGCTAAAAGTGACTGAATACAAAGTTTTTGAATTAAGTGTAAAATAAATAACTTTTAACCTAACCAATTTAAATTGTATTCAAACCAATATCTCATTTTAAAGCACTACACAAAGCCAATTTTGCCATTGTGAATCAATACAGGATAGGCAAAACACTTTCCTACCTGTGAAAGGCCAAAGGAGAAGCAAAATTCCTACCTGGTACCCAAAAGGTGACCAGCTAAAGTCTGTTCTAAAGTCCAAGGTGGATGTGTGAGCCAAGAAACATTGAAAGAGCAGAGCTGAGATTTGTAGTATCACATGCTCCTTCCCTCAATCCCTCCTTGTGAATCAATGCAAAACACTGATCACATTGTTTATCTTTTTCTCCTTTGAAAATAATAATAATAATAATAATAATAATAATAATAATAATAATAATTTTTATTTATATTTCCCACCTCTCCCTATGAATCGAGGCGGGATTACACAATAAAATGCTTAGAATGTATAAAATACAAACAATAAAATAGTAAAATCAGAACAACAATAATACATTATAAGAAAATAGAATACAATACAATAAAATAAATAAAAATAAAATGAAATAAAGTAAAATAAAATAAAATAAAATAAAAGGGCAAACAATGCCTCCCTCACAGCATTTACTGTTCCAGATGCAAAATATGGGACTGGATTGCAATGCTACTACTCAGGCACAAAATCTGACTGGGATCACAGAAAGGCACATTAGCTATGAGAACTGGTATCTCAGTTTAACTGTAGAATCATGATCTCAATTAGATACAGTTGTACAAACTGCTACAGCCATCTGTCTACCCCAGGGGTAGGCAACTTTTTTGAGCTGGGGGCCGGTCCCTCGAAGTCGTCCCTTCCGGTGGGCCTGGGGGGGGGGAATGGCGGTGCGCGTGCTCATGTGTGCCCCCTGCCGCCGCCGCATGCAACGCCCCCGCGCGTGCTGCCGCCACCACTGCCACAGCCGCAGCCGCCTCCGCACATGTCGCAGCCACCATTTTGTTCTCCAAAATGGCGGCTGCGACTCGTTTGTGTATGCACAGTACTCCTGCGCATGCGCAAATGCACCGCGGCTGCCATTTTGGAAAACAAAATGGTGGTCACAACATGCGCAGCTGCACGGTGACAAAAACACGTGGCAGCGGTGGCAGGTGGCGGCAGCGGCGGGCGGCGGGGGGGCGGCGGCAGGCGGTAAGCGGGAGTCCACGGGCCGGAACTGGCCCACGGGCCATAGGTTGCCGACACCTGGTCTACCCCATTTACAGTCTAAGTCAGATGCATAATTCTTTGCTACATAATTTAGATGCTGATAATGGTGGTGGTGGTGAAGTTGATGCTAATTTGCAAAATGATCCACCAAAAGGTGGTCTTTTATTTGCTTTTCTATGTTTAGGAGACAAGACCAGTCAAAAATTCATATTAATGTGCAGGAGATAAGAAAATAGACTCATTGCTCCTCTTCCCTTCAGGTTTAATTATTAGCTGTTCTTGATTTGAACAACACTGTTTAAAATTGGGCAGAATCATGAAGGATAAGATATTGTTTTGGAGGCCTGATCCAACCTACAAGTTATCAGTTGGCTGTCTTTCATTTACATTTTTAAAAAGGTGTTTACTTCCCAAACCTGAAACATTCTTTCAATATCCTGTAATTTAGGATAGTTTTGCTGAGACACTGAAAAATAGAATACTTGATAATTTAATAATAATAAAAAAAGCTGAACAACAACCCCCCTGTTTGAAAGTGACACAGCAGGCTTCCTCTGAATTCCTGTAAGATTCATGTGGGTTATGTTGGCTACTTTGTAACCAAGCTAGAAGGAAATCAAGGAAATGGAAGGAGGTGTGGGTAAAGCTGAGCAAATAATAATAAGAAGAAGAAGAATATGAATAATAAGAATATTTCTCTTTACAAGGAACCACTATTTGTTCCTCAAGTCTAACTACTCAGTCCATACCTATTCAATCCCAGGCTGATTGTCTAGTATAATATATTTGTGCCAGATGCAATTTTAAGTCATTACTCACTGCAAGAAAACTAAAAACCTGTTTTTGATGGGACCACACATTTTTAGTAGTTTGGGGCACATTACTCTTGCTGGGCTTAAATGGTTCACAGTGTTAAATGTGAATTTTCTTCACCTGTGCAGACCTAATTACATTTAAACAAAATTCCTATCAAAGTATCCCCCTTAAAAATGGGAAATAACTCACCATTTCTCCATTTGTCCCTTTGCCCGGCTCCCTGCTGTTATTGCCTTGCTGAAAATCCATTTCATGGAACCAGGAGAAGGAAAAAAAAAAGAGAAAAGAATGAAACCCCTGAATGATTTTAAATTACAAAAAGGAGAAGATGCTGGATAGGCTCTCTGAATCTGCATCACAAGTCACTGTGATTTTCTAGCCTTCACGTTAACATTATGTTTAAATAAATTGATGCAGGAAATATAAGCATTTGTAACTCCATGACCAGCTGAATACCAATGCCATTTTGGACCAGAGACTACCCAAGGAATAATACATAACAATTTATTAGTAGATAATGGGATTTATTCTGTGTTAACTGAACTGCCTGCATGTGGGGGAAAGTAACAAGTACCGTAAGTAGTGCTTATGCATAACTACCCTTTTATTTTACAATTTGGAGGCGTTTTCCCCTCTCCCATATTTGGCTGCATTGATTCGTTACATTGTGAGTTTTTAAAAGTATAGTTACCAGCAGATTTGACAGGTGAAAGAGACAAAGTTGTGTAAGGAACATATGAGGAATATTAAGCTACCTGTGATAATTCCATATAACCAAACAGAATTGGGTCCATGACGTTACTGGAGGGAAACAAAGCTAATTACACTCATTCTGAAAGCTTGCTTTTAGCTGTTAAGCATTCCAGGCCATTGTTTGCTGCTCGAGATCCTGGAAAGCTGCTGACAATCAAAGTATCCAGTACTGAAATCAGGGGTAGGAATCCAGATATTGTTGAAATGTAATTACAGATAGCCCTAAACAGCGCAGCCAAAAATGAGTAATGGTGGAAGCTAAAGTTCAGCAACATCTTGAAGGCCGCATGATCCCTGGCTTTCATGAACCTATGTTCCTCAGCCTTCTTGCTCCTTTCTCATTTGTTGTTCCTGACCACTTCCATTTCCTTCCTTCCCTTGGGTCCATCCCTCAACATAGCCATATGCAGCTTGCAAATGAATTGTGCCAAAAAAACAGAATTTACAACAACCCTAGAGCTTTGTACCTAAACAAAACCTCTGAGGGATCTTAGAGGACAGAGAATTAGATTATTCAAAATGGCTAGGGTTAGGCCTTCTATACAGCAGAGTGGCACACATTCTTCAGGTAGCAATCTTTAATGTGCCATGAGAGGATAGCAAATTGTTTATTTACTTAATGCCAGGGAAATGTGGGAAGCTGCCTGAAATGACAAAAGCAATTTGGCTGGCTTTGGGTACTATACACCTTGCAGTTTAATGGATGGTGGGGGGACTGCCATTTGCTGTTCTGCTTTGACTGGTCCAATGTTTGCTGTATATTTTCCAGAAAAGTGAATAGAGATAAAACATTTAAGACATGAATTTCTTCAACTCAGTCTACCATGTCTTGTTCAAAGTCTGGCAATGCAAATTTGTGTTGTTTGCCTCCACTGACACCTAAAAAATCCTCAATGGAAAAAAGCTATTCTCACCAAACCAAAATTCATGTATTCCCTTGGTGTACACCAGGGGTAGGCATCCTTTCCCCTTTAAGGGCCGAGGGACTTCAGCTCCAAGAATCCCAGGAGCTATTGGCCAACATGGGACTATTGGCCAACATGGCTGAGACTTCTGGGAGCTGAAGTCCCTCGGCCCTTAAAGGGGAAAGGTTGCCTACCCCTGGTGTACACCTTACTCCATGAAATATGATTCTGAAGCTTTTTATTGTTGTACCCAACAACAACAGCAACAGCAACAGCAACAACATACAATCTTTTCTCATCATTCCTTTTCTTCTCAGAAGCAATCTTGAAAATTGCTGAAGCAGGGTGGAGGAAATGTAAGCTGCATATCTCCATCTGCCCCCATTATTTTTCCACCCTGAAGAGCCCATATCACCATTGCCATTGTGCTACTTAAAGCTGATTTACTTGGAAACACACAACGACTTAAATATTATTGTTAGTTCTGACTAGAGTAGAACAATTGGATCAAAGGGATATACATATGTGTTAATTCAGTGTTCAACAATTAACACAATGGTCTGTCCTAATTAAATGGAGATGTGGTGGCTTAACAGTTAAGCCACTGACTCTGGCAACTGCAAGGTCTGCAAGCAGATCAGCAATTCAAAACCAAGCCCCAAGTGATGGAGCGAGCTTCCATCACTAGTCTCAGCTTCTGCCAACCTAACAGTTCAAAAGCATGTAAACGTGCAAGTAGATAAATAGGTATCACTTTGATGGAAAGGTACCATGCACCTTGGTGTTTAGTCATGCTGGCCACATGACCATCATCTTTGACAATACTGGCTTCCTTGGCTTAATAATGGAGATGAACACACACACACACCCTACAGTCAGACACAACTTGACAATCACATTAAAGGGGAAACCTTTACCTTTACCTTTTTATTCTAACCAACTAACCAACAGGATTCCAATGGTCAGTTCCAAGATAAGGTACACTATCCATGCCTTTAGCAACATATATCTTGCTTAGAAGCAAAATAAGAATTTTTGTTCATGACTTGCACCAGTAGCATCCCTAGGGTTGGTGTCACCCAGTGCAGAAACTCATGATTTTACTCCCCTACTGACCTCTTCTCATTTCACACCATACAGAATCCTTAGTAATGCTTTTTTGCACTAGTGTTACTTGTAAATCATAATTCCCATATACCACTGAATGTAATGCTAATAGTTGTGACATAAACAACTGGAAAAATTAAAATTATACCTTCAAATTACAATATCATAAGCACAACATAAATGTATTTACATATACATTGTGAATATTTAGTTTAAATGTGATGTTTTTAAAGAAAAATTAAAAAGAATATTTAAAAAAATCAAAAAATATTTTTAATTTAAAATTTTGAGATTTGAAATTTAAATTTAATTTTTTTTGGGGGGGGGGCTCTCCTTTCTCCTCCCATTGAGCTTCAACCCCACTTCTGACATCTCTTAAAGCATTTTAAAGGGAAGCAGATGACTATCACAGCCCATTTCTGCTAAAAGGGAGATGTTTGAGGAGCAGTGGTGTCAGCCCTCCTTAAGGTGTCACCTGATGTGGTCCGTACCCCACTAGTGATGCCAAAGTAGAACATTCTGATTTTTCATAAAAGTAAGGATTAAGATACAGTATCTTGGTAGGGTGAGAATGTAGCACTCTGTATTCCTGGAATTTGTCCACACTTGCGCAAAACATTTATCTGGATTAATAGCTATCTTTTGACTTTGTGAGACTACACATTCATCTTAATTACTCAGCATTAATTGTACATTTTATTTTTATTTTTACCAGAATACCAATTATCCCACCTCCCAAGACTGGGCATGGAATTAGTGTGTATAGGTATCCTATCCTCCAAAAAAGTTGATTGCTCAGTAAACATTTTTAATGTAATATATCTACAGAATTAAAACAATCTAAAATGTATTTCATTTATATTGCATTGTGCACAGACATAACCATGTTCAGAGCTGAAATATTGAAAGCAATGGGACATTATTTAATCTGGATTCAAACCACTATGTCTTTTCCTACCCTTCCATAAAAAAATTGCATCTAAAAATGGGTTCCTATTGGTTTCCTATCCAAGAGTTGATTATATCTATACCTCATAATACCACTGAGGCAGCAACTGAGGCAGCAAGCCAAATCCTAGATCTATGGTTGTCTTTAACTGAAGCCCTGCCATTCCCCACATTGAAAATCAATTGAATGATTTAAAATTGCATTTTGTAAATGTCCTTGTGTCTTCAACATTGTAAATGCTATGGATCAAAGCTAGAGAAATTCATCTTGCAGGATCAGTGCAGAACAACAGAGTGCAGCAATGGGAAAATCATGAGGAAGTACAGCATACAGAGCAATGTGCAGGGCAACCCATAATCTCCCAAGAGAAAGGAAAACCATCAAATTTACATTTTTCAATTTAACTCATTATAAAAATGAGATCAGATTCAACATGACATTTTTTCTATAATATCCTGCTGAGACTGGCATTAATTACACTCCTGTCTGTTAAAGCTGTATTGATTAAGTCTTAAGTCTGTTTTCCTGTTATTTTTGTCTGATATCTGTGTCTAGTTAATCAGCCTGTAGATAGAGGTTTTGTAATTTTATTTGTTTTCCCTTCAACCACTATTGAAACATAAACTTAATTCCTGAGGCCCATTAAACCATTAAAAGCTGTAAGTAAGGAGGTTCTATGAGTCATTTATTCTTGGAGTTACTGGACTGAACCCATAGATACCTTGCACAAGCAGAAACACAGTTCTATTTGTAGAAGTAAATACTACTAAAGTCTTCCAGTTTCCTTGTTGTAATGCAGCCCTTTCTGTCTCATCCTATACTGTTCCATAGGAACTACTGGCCCGTAGATTGACTTTTGGGAGCAGAGCAATCTTCAGTGGAAAAGGGAAAGAACCAGGAAAGTTACATTTCACGAGTAAATGCCTGGCCATTTTTTCTTTGGATCCAATCCATCAATTACCAGTTTTAAAACATTTATGCTCCCCCTCCCCGACTGCATCAACAAAACCAGCTGGGAACAACTGGGCTAAAGATCCAGCAAATGCAATATATAGGATACCACATAGATAAATGAATGTCACTATCAAGGGTTTTTTTTAAAAAAAAAAGAAAGAAGACAAAAGGTAGAAAAGAAAAAGGAGGAAGTTCTTGTAAATTTATCAAGGTGAAGAAGAAGGGCAACAACCACCATACACACACTCCACAATGCATTTAATTTTAACAGTACCAGCCATTTCACTGGTTTGCTTATTACCTCACTAAATAACTTAGCTTTACTTGTCACTACAAGAAGAAAACTGGTTCTGAACAAAGATATCATTAAAGTTACTTATTTGAGCTTTTCAACATCCCCATTAAGGCCAAATGTTTTGTGTTCTGTATACAAAGAAGTGTATTGAAAGTCCCCTTGAGCAATGCCAGGCTCCTCCCACATAACCAGATCTTTTTCAAAGTAGCACAAATGGGTTCAACTGGGCCCTAGACATTTCTTCCAGGTGAGTGCTTATTATAGCAATATACAACTAAGGAGTGCTTAGGTCTTCTTGAATCCTTTTGTAGACAGAAGTTCAATAACTCATGTTGAGACTGCTAGGAAAAGAAACCAGCATGATCTTTGCTGCAAGATCCCTATCTAGTGTCAGTCAGATATTACGTTTGGCTTTAAGTAAACCCATATTAAACTATGATGCTTAGAGAGCCTTTGAATATAATACTCTTTTAAAAGCTCTGCATCTCTCAAGATACAGCAGATCTTAGACATGTGAGGGCACTTGGCTTTCCAAAACCACTAAAATAACCTGATGTTCTTATAAAGATAGCTGGGAAAATTTTGAAAGTCAGAGTGTTTGAAAAAGGCACCTATGGATTTGATTGTAACTAAGTACAATATTTCAAACTTATTTCTTTGTTGACAGAATATAAACCTCCGTACAGCTACTGTACAATTTATCCTTGAAATCCTAGGTTACACAGGCTTAGTACTTAGTTCATTTTCAAAGGGAATGGAATTGCTTTCTCTTCCTCCTCATAGAATAGTCTGCAGCTGCAAAATGTTGGTCATTCTGCATACAAAAAGGAAATACTATATTAAATGCTCTGTGTCCCTGACACAGAACAAATTTCCTAATTTTTATTGTTTTTCTTATTCTTAAATAAGTCATTAGCTATCAATAAGAAGAGATTTATATGCATGCAACCAATACCAATGAACACCCCAAAATGTCCCATGTGATTAAATATGTGAATTTTGCAGGAGTACTTACTCCTTTAAACAATCCAGCCAAGAGTAAGCACTGAAGTGCCACTGATTCAATGCAAGAGTTAAGATGATGATTATATATCTTACTAGTATCTACTATCAAGCTTCTCCCTGCAAATAATTCCAAATGTCAGATTTCAAGTTTAAATACACACACACAGAGAGAGAGAGAATATGAGAGATTCAAAGTCAAAGCACTATATGTTATATTGCTATCTGACATGGTTGTATAATATGACAGTATTACTATAAAACCAGCCTTTGTTTTTCAGGCATATGAGAGGAGCTGTCCATGGTACCTTGCATCCTAACAAACCACAGGTGATATGAAACTTGCAAAATATACACCATTAAGAAGCCAATGCATTTACTTGTACTAAGGGAAAGAACTTATGGCCACTACTGGATTTTAGCCGAGGGGTGGAGAAGACATCCACCTCTCTGAATTCTACAAGATAACATGATGCTGAAGGACTTTAAGATATAGCATGGATAGGAGAGTTAGCTGTTTGAACAACAAAAACATCAGTTTAGAGCTCTCCTAAATTAGTTCTTTAGATCTTATCTTGATATAATGTTCTAGAAACAAAAACATGCTTTGAGAAAACAATATATAAGAAATTGGAAAGGTAAGTACCAGTGGTGTTCATTAAATGTGCACAGCAATAAAGACCAACCAGTAATATTCTCATGGAAGAGTGCCTTTTTCTGTTAAGGCACTGGTTTTTCCCCTTATATATCT
Organism: Phrynosoma blainvillii; assembly: GCA_026167975.1. Lineage (NCBI taxonomy): Eukaryota > Metazoa > Chordata > Lepidosauria > Squamata > Phrynosomatidae > Phrynosoma > Phrynosoma blainvillii. The sequence goes on from JANUYF010000003.1 coordinate 177,520,110, forward strand.
TTGGAGGGAGCTAAAGGAAATCCAGTAAGAGTAATATCTCAAAATAGTTTTTCATATTCTTATGTTCTTGCTGGATTTTCATATTCTTATGTTCTTGCTGGGGATTCTGTTGGTATACCAGCCACCCCGTTGCTTAACAGACTCCCTAACCGAGCTGACTGCCCTGGTTTCTGAGTTGTTGTTGGAGTCACCCAGACTTATGATCTTGGGCGATTTCAACATTCCACTCGAAACCAGCTTGCAAGATCTAACTGGCGCAGCTCAGGAGTTCATGGATACCATGACAAACATGGGCCTATCCCAATTGGTTGACGGGCCCACGCATTGTGCTGGTCATACCCTCAATGCAGTCTTCAGTACGGAGCAGGAACATCCGTGGGTGGAGGTCAAAACAACCTCCGCATTGTCATGGACGGATCATTTCCTGATCAAGGCAGAACTAAGAGCTACTGTCTGCCCTCCCGGGGGTGGTGGACCCATTAGAACGGTCCACCCTCAAAGGCTTATGGAACCAATTGGTTTCCAGAAGGCCTTAGAGGGTTTAATGGTTGGTAACGCCGGTGATTCTGTTGAAGCCTTAGTGAACACGTGGAATACCGATCTCATCAGGGCTATTGACACAATCGCTCCGAAGCGTTCTTTCCAGCCCGCTTCTAATCGTAAGCCCTGGTATACAGAGGAGCTTAGGAGGATGAAATGGGTCGGACAACGGCTAGAGTGCGAATGGCGAAAGACTCGTCTCTCATCTGATAGAACTCGCTTTAGGAAGCATCTTGATTCCTACAGGGAGGCTTTGCGTGCAGCGCAGAAATCTTTCTGTTCTGCACTCATTGTGTCTGCAGAGTTTTGCCCGGCAGAGCTGTTTAGGGTGGGGGGGAGCTGACGAAGGTACCTCCTGTGCCAAATCCCCTACTTAACCCAACGACAGCCTGCTGTGAGGCATTTAACATCCACTTTGCAGATAAAATCTGTCGGATAAGAGCGGACTTGGCTGCCAGTGTTTTGGCAGAATCCGTAGACGAGGTATCCAGTAACTCCGTTGAAGGTAATTTACTGGATCAACTGCAATCTGTGAGTACCAATGACGTGGACAAGCTACTTGGGAGGATGAGGAAGACGACTTGCCCCCTCGATCCTTGTCCAGCATGGCTGGTTGTCTGGGGGGGGGACACGTTGAAAGTGTTCCTTTGGGACACGATCAATGTGTCCTGGGAAGGTTGGGTACTATCTAGTTTGAAGGAGGCGGTAGTTAGGCCGCTCCTGAAAAAACCTTCCCTGGATCCCCTGGACAGAAACAACTATAGGCCAGTCTCCTTGCTACCATTTTTAAGCAAGATGATCAAGAGGACAGTTGCCTCCCAACTCCAAGCAGTCTTGGATGAAACTGATTATCTTGATCCATTTCAAACCCGCTTTAGGACAGGATATGGAGTGGAGACGGCCATGGTCGCTCTGACCGATGACCTCCACCTGAGTATCGACAGGGGTAGTGTGACCCAGTTGGTGCTCTTGGATCTCTCAGTGGCCTTTGACACCATAGATCATGCCATCCTCCTGGATCTCCTGAGAGAGTTAGGAATTGGAGGCACTGCTTTGCAGTGGTTCCGTTCCTTCCTCTCAGGTAGATCCCAGAGATTGAGGCTCAGGGACAGTTGCTCTTCCAAAATAGAGCTTAATTGTGGCATCCCCCAGGGTGCCATTCTGTCCCCGATGTTATTCAATATTTATATGAAGCCGCTGGGTGAGATCATTCGGAGGCATGGAGCATGGTGTCTCCAGTATGCGGATGACACCCAGATATATCTCTCCATGACCAGATCGTCGACTCAGACTTCAGATAGCGTCTCTCTTCTTAATGACTGTCTAAGAGCGGTAATGGATTGGATGAGGAAAAACAGATTGAAGTTGAATCCAGATAAAACGGAGGTACTTACAGTCACAGGCCCGAAACCAGATTTGGGAATACAGTCTCCATTCCTGGATGGAGTCACACTGGCCTCCAAGGACTGTGTTCGCAGCTTGGGGGTACTCCTTGACTTGTCGCTTCACATGACTTGTCAGGTGAATGCGACGGTCAGGAGTGCCTGTTATCAGCTTCGGCTGATACGTCAACTGCACCCTTATCTGGATATGAGGGACTTGGAAACTGTGGTACATGCTCTGGTAACCTCACGTCTGGATTACTGTAATGCACTCTACATGGGGCTACCTTTGTGCCTAACCCAGAAACTTCAACTGGTACAGAATATGGCAGCCAAGCTGATCAAAGGAACATCTAGGAGGGAGCACGTAACACCGGTGCTCAAATCCCTCCACTGGCTGCCAATTAGTTTCCGGGCACAGTACAAGGTGTTGGTGTTAACCTTTAAAGCTCTACATGGCTTGGGTCCATCTTATCTGCGGGACCGCCTCTCCCCATATGATCCCCCCCGTGCCCTCCGGTTCTCTGGGAGGAACCTGTTACAGCCAATAAAAACTAGGCTGTCTCAGACCTCCCAGAGGGCCTTCTCTGCAACTGTTCCCAGACTGTGGAACGGCCTGCTGGATGAGGTCCGTCTTATTACTACTCTTGCTGCCTTTAAAAAAGCAGTAAAGACGGACCTCTTCCGGCAGGCCTTCCCAGAATAATCTTCTGACCTGAGGGGAGATGGTTTCAACTGTCCCTTGTCTGTAGCTCGCTTCATTTTTGGGGTTTATTGTTTTATTGTAATGTATTGTTTGTTTGGTTTTAGACTGCATTATGTTTTAATCTCTTAAAGTTTAATCTTGTTTTAGGGGGTGGGAGGGGGGATATGGGGATAAGGCTTGTTTTAACTTTGTATGTTTTAAAATGTTGTAACCCGCCCCAATTGCAGAGCAGAGGGGCGGGCTAGAAATAAAAATTTATTATTATTATTATTATTATTATTATTATTATTATATTTTACATGAAATAATTATTGTAGTGAAAAATTGCAGAGATTTCTTCAAACAAAAACACTGGGGAGTTCTGAGGAAAATTGAAATGTATTACTGGAATGTATGGGGTGGTGGGAGGCTTCAATTCCTTTTTCTCTATTTATATATAAAAAAGAGACATAATGGATATATCAGTGGAATTGCATATATACTGTAATGCACACTAGTGTTGTATAGCATTTTGGCCACCATTACTATCCATACATACCATACTGATCACTCAAAATGCAATTGTAATCTGGAGAGCTACAGGTGAGTGACTACGAATGGCCTGATTTTCCTTTATGGATATACAAAATACCCATTTAAAAAAAAAGAAGCATACATAATTTTAGAGAGACTCAACTCACTCTGGAAACTTCTATCATCTTATATTCTTTTCTGAAACATGATATTTAATTAGTTGGGTGATTATGATAATCAGAAAATCTAATCACTGCCTTTTTGATGAAAATCCATTGATTATCCCAAGAGAGATCTAGCCCACTAGATGTGGTGAACTGCTATTTAATATGATTCCCAATGACAGGTTTCTTCCTGATGAGGAAAACAACAAAGACAGACAAACATTGCCAAATATGATGCATGACTTTCCAGCTTCAAAGAATTCATTCCTTCCAGATGCAAAATACTAATATTAATGACAATCTCACTAGGGAATGTTGTCAAATGAGGGGTGGAGACAGTGTTTTTCCCTTAATAAATGAAGTGTTTTGATTTGCAAACTTACTCAGTAATAAAATATGTCCAGCTCAACAGAGCCACTTCACTGCAATTAAAAAAACAAAACACAAATAATATAGTACAGTGGGCCCTCAGTATCCACTGTGGTTTTTTCCCAGGACCACCACTCCTTCTGGATATCAAAATCTGGGAATGCTAAAGTCCCATTATATACAATGGTGATGCCTCTTATATAAAATAGTGAACAACTTAAAAGTTGTTTTACTTTTTTAAAAAAATCAATATTTTTGAGCTGTGTTTGTTTGAATCCATGGATATGCAGGGCTGATTGTACACTTCCCCCTCATTTCCTATCACAAAAGACAATAAATTTGTATGTTGAATTCAAAGTTTTGTAAGTTCTAGATAATCCAGGGAATGTACACTTTTAAACAAACTTCAGTGGACACTTGGGAGATTAAATGGTACAGATTCCTATTTGACCTGATCCACATCTCCTGAATTAGTGTGTGCATTGCAATTTAATTAGCTTTCATGTTTGACACTACCCTTGCGTTCTGAGGAAAATATTCACTTTAAAAATCCATACTAATTGTATTTCACATTTAAGATACATATTTTAAGATATAACATCTTTACACAGCAAACTCTGATGACAGAAGGTGAATCTGAGGCAGAAAATATGGGAGAAGAAAAGATACAACAGTTAGTATTCCTCCCTTTCTTTTTTCTATTTTTTAACCAAGATATTTCAACCCATTGGTCTCAGTAAAAGGAAAAATAAATAGCCCAACAGATATCTGAGAAATACATTACAATTTAATCAATATTTTGGACTTCAGATAGTGATGAAAGGCAATTTAGCACCAGGAATTAATGGGACAGAGTACTTTGATGCAAAGAGATTTGTATGGACTTAACCCAGTACAAGAGTGAGAACAAGAGTTTCCCATTATTTTAATAAGATACAAAATTATTCAACTATCTTTATAAATCCAATGAACTACAACTTGATTTAAAAAAAATGTGGAAGAAAGTTAACTAAATTTGCTTAGCCCTAGCTATCTATATCCCCTACCTCTTTCTTGGCATTCTGAAGGCTGAAATGGAACAGTGGTGATACCCACAATCAAGATGCCAGGTGACAGTTCAACAGACTTTAGATGGGTGCATGGAAATGAGATTGTGTCAATCTGCCTTGCTGGACTAGACTAAATATCATCTGCTTTCTGTTTAGAAACTATGTAAGATTGTTTATCTCTTTTCAATTATTTTTAATTTTTATTTTTAATAAATTATTTTATTTTTAGTCTTTGTTGAAAAATACTGCTCTCTTTTGAATTCTTTTGGGTGGAAAAGGATATTAGGATGACTAATATGATGTGATCATCTCACAGATACTTGCAAATTAAATTAGACATGCCAAGACAATTGATAATACAGTGGGCCCTCCACATTCATTGTGGTTAGGGGCACAGGACCACCATGAAATGGAAAAACTACAAATAAAAAACAAAAACACTTTTTTTAAAGCCTGAGAGAACACATCTCTAGGAATCTCTACATCCTCCATCATATTTTTATAGTCAACATCCACCAGATCCTAAGCAAAGAATCTAGGACTTATAAATACCTAGAAAAGTGTTTTCTCTATTTTATTGATTGATTTGATTTGATTTGATTTGATTTCTATGCCACCTTTTCCCCAGAAAGGGCAGAGATGTGATGGAGGACCTAGGTATTGCTAGGGAGACCACATTAATCTAATCCATAAACGATCAAACCAGCAAAAGTTAAAGCCACAAATGGAAGGGCCAACTGTACAGCATAAACAAAACATTCATTATGTTAAAGAGGAAGGGACATGGGCTACAGGACATCAATTAACAGTGCCCTCTCCCAAATCTTCCATTTTGGAATGTGGAAACAGAATACCTTGTGGTGTGCCCATCCCTCATTGCAGACCATTCCAGATTGGTTTTGACAGAAGGATAGTAATTAGGACCTCTGTTTTGCATTCTATTTTTAATGCGTCATGGAATCAGACTTGAAAAATTAACTAGAGTCATTCCATATCAACATCATTCCTCTTTGAAATAGCAAGAATGTATGCATATAAGTTATCCTTGGCAGATGTTCAAAATAATCAAGTGAAGGTGAAATGAATATCAGCATCATCAATCTATCAACACAGAAACTGAGCTGAGGGCCAGGAAGACCATGGTTTGGATCTTGGCTCAGTCATGAATTCAATAGATGGATTTAGGTCAGCCATATCCTTTGAACTTCAGTCCCCCAAACGACAATCAGGCTTTACATAGTCATGATAGCATTTATTTTGTTAACTATGAGCACTGTAAACACTGTGTATTTTATAAATGGTAAACATTAGTTTCATTTATTTTGTTTGTTTAAAAAAAGAGTAGATTTTTCAAATGCAACACTAAGATAATCTTAGCACTGCCTTTATAAACAGCAAAAACCTATAAAGAAAAGCCTGAATACGCTACTAAAAAGTGACAGAAACCACAAGTCTATACATCTTTGCTGTGAAGTACTGGTAGGTAAATGAATACAGGAGAGCAAACTAAAGAAATAAAATCCTAATACTAACACTGATATTGCCATATGATAGCAGCCTCCATTCTGTAAACTATTTAGTAACATATGTCCCACTGTGAACATTAAGGGGGAAAGAAAGATCAGTCTGACATAGCTGCTATTTCTCAACAGTTACAGCTTTGTCAACACCTACAGATGTTTTCCACCATTCTATCAGATACCCAACTTGGTAATTTCTCACTTCTGTCTTCAATTGGCTAGATGCAATTTTCAAGTGTGTTCAAAGTATAAAGAAGTCACTTTTTTCCCCACAGCAAAATCAGCAATTACTTGGGCTCACTGAAATGGGTGGTAGTCACTCCCCATCAGACCCTGTTCTCTATTATTGATGCATGTGTTTAAAGTAAGGGTGGAGAGAGCAGGTGCCATTAGAGTGCTACACAAATATCAATAGTACTATATGTGAGGCTTTCCTCTCCTCTTTCCCATTCGCTCCTTTACTTTGCTTTGCTTTCCTATTACTAGCAGCCTGCCAGATTTTCTGACTGTCAGAACTGGCAGCTGAAAATTTTTCCCTATACCTGCCAGAGGCAGATGATTGGAAATATGCAAATCTTCTTAGAAACATTAACTGTCATGTTCCCAAACAGTCTAGAGATGAAGAAACGACACTGCCCGCTTCTCTGCAATGCTACAAAAATCATTTTCCTGAGCCATCCTGTAGCAGCATAATTAGAACACAAGAGGCCACAGATGTCATTGGTTTCTTTTTCTTCTGTAACTATTGCTCTCAATTTCCATGTGCCATTGATTTGTAACTGTCAAACCAAAGAAGTTTGTTGGCTGGCTATTTTACAGGTATCAAGGCTATGCACAATTTAAAACTGCAGCACTCAGCCCAAGTGCAATTTTGACAATATTTATTTATTTATTTATTTATTTAAAATCCATATTAGCCAGTGACCATTACAATACTTGCCCAGTATAAATCTCTGTCTCTATTCTACCCACAGGGCAAGGCATCCAATAAGTAACCATAGTTTGCATTCCATCCTGTGATTGTTATTTTGAAGATATTCACCTTGCAAGTTCGGTTCAAGTCCTTTGGGAACTGTGGCTCTGTAACATTTGCTAGCAATTGATAGGAATATGACCCTGTGACTCTAAACTGTAGGAAGCAAGATGAATGCTAATAATAGGGGATACTTAGGGAAACTCTTTAGGCTCCAGATGAAATTTCCTTATAGAATAAGACAAGTGGCAATCACTTGTAAATTTTGATAGAAAGTTCACCTGGATATGGTTAGACATATCATTTGCACACATTTGAGGAATCCAAACAAGTGCAGGATTGAAAATGGAGACCATGGGCCTTTGCAGACTGCCAGAAATAGTGCACATTAAATTGAGGCACTGCCCTGACTCAGTGCTAGGGAATCATGGGAACTGTAATTTATTGTGGCACCAGAGCTCTCTGACAAAGAAGGCTCAATGTCCCAGAAAAAAAAAATACAATTCCCATGATTCCCTAGCACTGAGCCAGGGCAGTGCCTCAATTTAATGTGCACTATTTCTGGCAGTCTGCAAAGGCCCCATGACTGGTGTGAAGATTTGCTTGGGAATTTCTAGAGTCAGCTCACCCAGAAATCTATAAGTGATTGTGCGAGAAGTTAAACCTGCTGATCTACATTCCCAAGCAGTGGCATCACTAAGGGGTTGTGGCAGGGTTCAGCCCACACCAGGTGACACACTAAGGAAGGGTGACACCATTTTGCCTCAAACATCTGCTTTTGGCCAGAAATGGACTGTGGCATTCACATGCATCCCTTTAAAACACTGAAGAAATGGTATGACTGGGGTGAGGTTTCCATTTTTTAAATATATATATATATGTGTGTGTATATTTCCAATTCTTTTAAAATTTTCTGTAAAAACATCACCTTTTACCAAATTTTTACTTCAATCACACAAAACTATGTACATGTAAATTTACTGAGGCTGTGCATATGATATTGCTATTTAAAGCTATAATTTTAATTTTGCTAGTTGTTTTATGTCAAAATTATTACCAAGATATTCAGTGATATGCAGGAATTACAAATAATAGATAACATAAGTACAAATAACATCCCTAAGGATTCTGGATGGGTGTGGAACAGGAGGAAATCAATGGGAGGATGACACCATGAGTTCCTGCACCAGGTGATGCCAACCCTAAGCAAGCAAGCTGAGGGTTCTGCTCACATATTTAGGAAAAACATAAGGGATTATCAGATAGTGAAAAATGATGGGAGAAAAGCAGGACATTCCTGTCCTTATTGCACAACTGTGGGAAGATTATCAGATGATGTCCTGTGGCGTCACTCTCATCCCATCCTTCTCCCATCTGTAAAGTGGAATAGTCCCATAACTTTTTATTGACAGCAGTTTCCCTTAAATAAAAAGTTATGGGGCCATCCCACTTCACTGATGGGAGAAGGGCAGGATGAGAGTGACACTGTGGACCATCATCTGATAATCTTCCCCCAATCACACGATAAGGACAGGAGCATCCTGTTTCTCTCCCACCCTTTTTCACTGTCTGATAATCTCAATAGAGAGGGTTTCCCCATAGATGAAAAACTAAGTGAATAGGAATAATGTACATTGGGGGTATCAGAGCCCAACATGTGTGTTCCCATCCTTGTCTCAGATTAAGGGATGGGGGCATGTGAGGAGGGATTAAGATCCTCTTTAAATAGTTTCTCAGTGGGATTAGACATTTACAGGTGGTCTCTGGATTCATGGTTCCTGAACCTGCCTACCTTAGCAGCTACTTAAAATAATTGCATGACAGGGGAATCATCACATATCCTGATAATTTTGGAAGAAGCAACACAGAGAGTGACAGAGCTGAAACTTGTCACAACTTCAGTAGAGATTTTGACAGGAATTCTGTGTGAAACATCTTATAACATTTTTGAGAAACTACAAAAACAATGTAGTAACCTTTTTAGGGCAGCTCTGTATAACCCTTGACAACAATCCCTTTCCCCCCTAAAATGAAGAGAAATGCAGTAAAGGAATCCTAAGGTAACTAAAAGGGTCTGGATAAGACTAGCTAACTCTCTTATATTGGTTTTTGGCCATGTTCTAGAAGAATGTATTCCTGACGTATCACCTGCATCTGTGGCTGGCATCTTCAGGGAATGGTGGCATGGAGGTGTGTGGGTATATATACTGTGTGACGCTTGGTTGAGTATATATACTATGTGACCTATGGATACCATCTGCGAAAGCCTTAAACTTCACATCTCTTACGTTGGTTTCACACACACTTCGGATTCATCTATACTGACCAGAATACTTCAGGCTGCTCCTGGAATATTTGGGCCCCAGAGCCACCTCAGAATCCCCCTGTAATCTCTGCACTCTGTAGTGATGATGGGTGGCTTTCCATACATCTGTTCCCAATATGCCACCTGGCACCACTGCTGTTGGCACAAGTCACTCCCTCTGAGGTCAGAAATGAGGCACCTAGTGTTAATCGCCTGGCTGGGTATGTCTTTGTGTCCTCAAAGGTAGTACACCAGATACATTTGTGCCAAGTGACACAGAAGGGATGCATGTGTAAACAGCCACCCTGTGTTGCTACAGAGTGCTCTGGATTTTCCTGCAAACTATGAAGCAAAAGGTAACTTATTTTAAGCAGGTTTAAGTGAGGGAAAGGATGGTTTGGGTGCAAACTGACTTTATGTCATAAAGACAGTCTGTACTTAAATCAGATATTTAGCCATGAGGATGGGGAAGGGGAAAATCAATTCATTTGGCCAATGTAGACATGTCCGTAGTCTCTCTCTCTCGTTCTTGATCTCTCTTATTTCCCATTACTAGCACCTCCATTTGTGGTTTTGTTTTATTGTATCATCATAAAACTAACCATCTAGGGGTTTTTTTTAGAACAGATGTTGGCACAGCATTGCCCACTAATGATATATGCAAATAAATCTGTAAAAGAATCTTATTTCCAGTTGTAAAAATCACTATTTTCAGTAACTGTTTCTCAACCAAGCATACCTCACAGGATTGTTGTGAAGATAAATTTCAGAATTAAAAACAATATATGCATGCTTGAGGATGTGGAGAAAGGTTCTAAATAACTTTCATCATCATTGTCATCACCATTGTCAAAAGTAATATTTACTGGACATATTTTTTACAATTACATGTGTGCACAAGCTGATCAATTCAAGAAGTGACTCCTATTAAAATATGACCCCAAAATTGAAGAAAAAGAAGAAAATAAAATAGCATAAAATAAACACATAGAAAACATGAAGGGATCTTCCGTATACTCCAGAGAGATTGATTTTCGGAGCCACCCAAACTTGCTGCATTTTGGGGTTTGGACAAATTTGTTCTCAGATAAACACTACTGCACGCTCATGCTTGAAAAGTTTTGAATGTAATTGACTGTCAGTGATATGATGATTTATAAAGCAATCTGCTGCTATGTCTGCTGCTGGAGATAACTCTAATTTGCTTCTATTGTATTAGATATTATGAACTTGACAATCACTCTCAATTTTCCAGTTGGGCTTTCATTCAGGTTAATGGGACAAATAAAAGCTATTTTCCATTATTCTCTAACTCAGCTTCCAAAAATCAAATGCAGCAAGACTGTATATGCGGAAGAGATCTAAATTTCTATTGCTGCATCTTTCAGTAACAAAATCAAATGGAAGATGTATAGGCAATGTGGTCTCAGCAACAGTTTGTGTGTGTGTGTGTGTGTGTGTGTGTGTATACACATACATGCGCACCATTCTAGAGAGGCATCTAAGTATGATTTTACAAGTTAACACCAGGTAAACAGTTGAGTGTGGAGGGGAAATGGGGAGAAGAAAGGGGACAATCAAGGGATCTGGCAATTTTGTCCCAACTAGGCTAGATTTCATTAAGAAATGGACCAAATTCTTTACTATATTCCCATCTGAACTGATATTCAACTCTAAATGTCAATGTTAAATGGCTTTGTGGATTCTAATTTTGGGGTTCTAGCAAAAATCAATGGAGACATATGACACTTAGGCAGATAGATGATTTGGAATATGAGGACATTATCAAGTTTATTCCATAGAAGTTTAACAAGAATATGAAGAGAAAAACAACTTCAAACAGGATTGTTTGAGGAATTTTATTTATGTGTATTTGTCTGCCCATGTGTGTGTATGTGTCTGAATTGAATTGTGATGCAAACTGACCTAATCTGTTCCTTTTTGGCTGATTGGTAAAACTTCATTGTCCACCAATTTTCACATATCCTCAGTACTTTGATGCAGTTCTGCACTCAAAATGTATCAAAATGTGTATTTTGAGAAGAACAATCAGAGCTTAGAAAGTTTTTTTCAAGAACTCATTTACAGTGGCAATTGTAATGAAAAAAGCAGATAATGTTTATTCTTTTCCTTGTATTTAAAAACAAACAAAAAAATATCCTCTCGGCTTTCTCTTTGCCTAACAGTAAATACACTTTAGTTCAGCTTGCTATAAATTGCTAGCCTTAATAAAAACACATCTATGAGGCTATACACCTCTGGAATTCTAAAAACCAAATACAATTACATTTCAAAGAAGTGGCATTACCTTGTTACATTTCAATTAGTTTTAAAATGAATTAATTAAACGTAGCTCTTTGTAACTGGTAACTTTCAGACTCTTGAGAGAACACACCAAAAGTACAATATAAACATCTATTTATTTATTTAATAATTATTATTATTAAACCCATACAAAAAAACAATAAAACAAAAAAACCCCATGTATTTAACTATGAATGGCCATGTGTGCATGTTTACAACTTCAAATTAATGAAGAAATGGAATGCAACAGAGGAAAATAACTTCATAAATAGTGAAAACATGCAAAAGTGGGTGAAAACATGACAATAAAATCCTTTGGAAGAATTGCCAATATAGTGTCCCATATTTTCAGGTAGCAAAAATACTGATAAGCAATATTTAATAACAACAGTCAGAGGGCCTTTGCAGACTGCCAGAAATAGTGCAAATTGAGTCCACTTTAGCTGCCCTGACTCAGTGCTAGGGAATCATGGGAACTGTAGTTTATTGTGGCACCAGAACTCTCTGACAGAGAAGGCTCAATGTCTCAGAAAAAAATACAATTCCCATGATTCCCAAGCACTGAGCCAGGGCAGTTAAAGTGGACTCAATTTGCACTATTTCTAGCAGTCTGCAAAGGCCCAAAGTCTCTCTGTATGTAATAACCCAAATGTTGTAATATGGAGAGCTAAAGTGGTGCAAATAAAACAGCACTGCAGTCTCAGTGGGTGCCTCTACAAGAGTTGTCTCATTTTGTGTCCATAGTGCTTTGCTTTCCAAAAATTCTCAACTTGCCACTTCAGTATTATCACTTAAATGCATATGAGGATTAAGCTGTGTTTGTTGTTAACTTCAGGCATTACTTTGGCAGCAGCATGAAGAAAAATACAGTTTTGTAGTCCTCTTTTTTCTCAACTCCTAATGTATCTGAAGAAGAGTAACCTCTGCTGATGTTTTATTTTTAGGAATAGGATGCCCGTATCACTGCCAGCTTACTTTTCTCAGTGAGAACCAGTTTTACTAAGGATTACCTCAAACAGGTTTCAGCGGATTAGGCAAGCTATAAAATGAAGCTTTGCTCATAAACAAAACAGTAGGCAGTGACGGTGATAGTGGATATAAACTGAGACATCAGCAGTAACCCACATATATTTAAACCAGCATGTGTTTGAATAGTTTTCTGCTCCTCTAATTTGCTTTGTGACCCTTGTAAATCCTTAGGTACAAAAAAGGTGGCCCCTGAACTCTTCTAGGACAGATCAGCTACAAACTTCGTAAATGCGAGCCATGCATTGTTTATGTTTCTTCCTCAATGGTTAGCACAGAAAATTAATGCCTCAGTCATGAGTTAAATAAATACCCAAGCTGCCTATCACAGTCTTAAGGGGATAAAAAGTGGATGTGAAAACAATTTGAAACATTAAAACCTAAATCATACATTTGAAAACCAAAAGAGATAAAACTAAGATATGTGATCAGCACAGTAACATAGTATGATTTTTGCTACTTCAGACTACCAGTTGGAAGGATGCATTTTAATGCTTACAATATATTTTTTAAAATGTTCTGCACATAGAAAAATAGCATGCTTAGCTTCAGGATTTTTGTATGCAGGATATTTGATGTTCAACATAGCCCACATCTAAGAAATGAGATCCCTATTAAGTGAATATTACCACATACCCCCTTAAAATGTTTATTGGATATTCCATGTATCAAACAAAATTACTTAATTTCCATTTCCATTTAGGAGTTATTGCCTTAAATCCACTAGAAGAGGAAACAAGTGTATTCACTGGTTTGCTGTTTTTTTCTATCTCCCCAAGTACATTTCTGCATCTGGTCCCTAGGCACAGATTCATCTTGAGTATGTTATTTGTGCTGTTATATTTGTGTTGTAAACACATACATACGCATGCGCACAAACACACACACATATTTCCAGTATGTATTAAGGTTGGCATCTTTTGAGAAAATAAAAAGAGGATACATTTATCAACATGGTTAGTTCAAACTTCTGAACACTATGACAACTCTTACTTTAAATATCCCAACTCTTAAGTTTTGAGAATTGCTACTGGAAATATTCCTAACCTTCATTGTATTCCAATGACAACCATTTTAAATTATTATTTAGCAGTATTTAATTATACCAATAACTGATATCCAATATTCCAATATATCCATCATGCCTGCCCATCACAGATTCCCACAACAGCCATGTCTGATAGGGTAGCAGTAGGGAAATCTGGCAAGGGAACCAAAAATGAGAGCTGTGGATGATGGAAGAAATAATGGATGGAAAGTCTCAAAATGTGGAAGAGGAAGGGAGATAAATATCCATGTGAGGGAAGAAGCCTACAATCTCTTCATAGCACCCAGCAGCTCCTTCTTCTCCAGAACTGCTATCTCCACCTTTCTTCTTTCTCACTCCTGCTTTTCTCTGTGAGTCTCATTGGTGCAGAGTGATGATGTTAAATTCACAAGCTATAATCTTGGTCATCTCTACTGATTGGATGCTCTCTATATGATGCTTCATTTTGTCCCACAGATTCACAGTAGTTAAGACTTACAAGGACTGCTCACTTCTGTGTTTCTTGGATTGGAAGGGGAGGGACCTTGAAAAAAAAATCCAGACATTTAAAAAAGGCCCAGGACAGAAATCTTAGCTCTGAAAAAGATGGTAGTTTGGAGGAGGAAAGGAGGACATAGGGTAATCCTAGAATTTATGAATAACATTTTTCTTTAACCCTTGCAGACTAATTCCGTGAAGCTCTCCAAATTCTATTTAAAAATACACTGTTACTTAGACTAAAAGCCTAGAGTTCAATGGAGATTTCTCTCTCAAAAAACAAATACAAAATACAAACAAAAACCCTGCACATCAGCTTGAACACCTTTAGACTACCTTTGATGTTGACTTTGAAGAGAAAAATACAAGAGAATGTTTGGTGCAAGATTTCTATTGATATGAAAGCACTCAGGACCACCAGAAATTCCCATTTGTATAAAGTATTCAAAGCAAAATGCAAAGTGTATATTGATTTTCTTGAGTTCTCTATAGATTGATTAAAGATACCGTGATACTTTGCTTTCCTCACAGATATAGATTGTATTAGAACCATATGCATATGAGATAGAGCCAAATTACAAAGGAATGCAAGAAGCATAAAAAATTGAACTGGGGGGGATACCACTCTCACGCACCAGAAAACCTTGTGCTTATCTAAATTTTTTGTGCAACCATTAAATGTGCCATGAAGCTGTTCTTTAGATGCACTGTGTTTACTTTAAAATAGAAATGGTTTTGCATCTTGAATTAGTTTTTCCCCCTTTTTAATTCTTTTGCATGCTTCAGAGACTGAGGTAACTACCAAAGCTAAATAACCAATATTCACATGGTGCATCCTCAGCAGATTACATTGGAATCAGAGAGTGCCTATGCAAACAAATGTATGTTTTGCTTCGTGTGTTGCTAATATGAGATGGTTTTAAAATATTGCGTCTCTATAATAAATACACTATTTGCATTTGGATCCTTCCACTCCTGGGGTATGTCTTATTTATGTACCTATCTTCCTATACATAACACAATTACAACTGTAAAAATTAATCAATTTAAACTAATTTTAAAAACTATGTTTAAATATATGATAGGTTTATTATTATAATAGTTTAATTCTGTTTTATTTGCAATTTTTTAGATTTTTAATTGTACTGTGCTTTTAAACTGCAGGCTGCTTTTGAGTCTCAGTTTTGAGGGGAAAGTGGAATACTACTCATCATCATCATCATCATCTTCCATCTACTAACAGGGCCATTTTTTGGATTTTTGCCTGGCTGGCAGGCTGCTCCAACACATTTCAACTTGATGTCACTTTTGACCTCCCTTTTGGAGAATACTGGGCTGATTTTTGTAAAGGTTTTGGAAAGGTCTGGGATCTGGGGGAGAAAACTGTGTGTTGGGAGCAGTTTTGGGAGATTTGGGGTGGGTTTTTTTCTCTTTGAAAATGTTCCAAAATCAGCCTGGATTTTTTAGAGTGAAACTAGGGGTTTTGAAGAGCTTCTGGAGGTCCCATAGGCTACATCTAGGTCCCAAAGGCTACATGTTATCCATGCCCTGCACTGAGTTGCCCACTTTTATCTTTCTTGTGACCATGCACTGGACTCCTCTGTTGTCTTGTATTCCTCTTACAATGTATAAAATAAATATGAATTATTATGCCTATGGTAGAGATGTGGGGCTAAAGACACAAAGGCTGCATCTACACTGCAGAAATAGTACTGTTTGATACCATTTTAATTGCCATGTCTCCATCCCATGGAATACTGGGATTTGTAGTTTTTTTGTGGTATCAGAGCTCTTTGATAGAGAAGGCTAAATATTTCACAAAACTGCAAATCCCAGAATTCCATAGCACTAGCCATGGCAGTTAAAGCAGTGTCAAACTGCGTTAATTCTGCAGTGCAGATGCAGCCAAACAAATAGATTGGATTACATGGTATACACAAAACCTATACACATGGACAGATACCTACACAAGAACTCCAATAATCATCCAGGATAAAAAAGAAACACAATAAAAACACTGGTAGACTGGGCAAAATGCATCTGTGAACCCCACCACCTAGAAGATGAACTGAAACACCTAAACTGGTCTCTTCTGGCTAATGGTTACTCCAGCTCAGACATCAGAAGAGTGGCCAGACCCAGAAAAAAAAAAAACAGCAGAAGAAAAACAACCACCCAAAGGGAAGGTATTTTTACCATACATCAAAGGAGTCACAGACAGAATAGGAAAACTGATGAGAAAAAACAACCTCCAAATGATCTACATATCAACCAAGAAAATCCAGGAAATGCTGTGCTCAGTGAAGGATACGAGAGACCCTCTCACAGCTGCAGGAGTTTACCGCATATCCTGCAGCTGTGGACCAGTCTACACAGGGACCACAAAACACAGTGTTCAAATGCAAATCAAGGAACATGAGAGACCGCATAGCCTGCAGACTGGGCCAGCCTGAAAAATCAGCAGTAGCAGCACATGTTATAAACCAACCTGGACACAAAATGCTATTTGAAAACACTGAAATTCTGGACCATGCCAACAACTATTGGGTCAGAATGCACAACACCTGGACAATTTCAACAGGAAAGAAGAAATCCTGAAAGTAAACAAAGTCTGGCCAACAGTCCTCAAATACACCAAAATCAGGACTCAGCAAATGCAAACAAAATTCATCCAAGGTCAGAGGGCTTCCTAGCAGACAATGGAACATTAATTAAATAGACACTAATCCTCCTCACATTACCTCTCACCCTGAGACCCTGTCTCAAGAGAACAATACACAGATTGTCTTAACCAAAGGTCATATAGTATATATCCCACACACCTCCATGCCACTATTGCCAGCCATAAATGCAGGTGAAACATCAGGAATACATTCTTCTAGAAAAACATCCACAAAAACCTAAAGAGATTCCCCCTTTATACATTCATATTTCACTTGTCTACAGATATGAATTCTGAACAATATTCCTGTCACTTCCTAAATGTCACCATCCCCAACATGATTAAGGTGCTGCAAACCAATCTGCATAAGTCAGAAGTGGGCAAAACACATACCTGGAGCTGAAAGTACCTCCAAGGCTGTTCTTGCAATCCTCAGCTCTTCAAGATTCCCCAGACTGCCTTTTTTCTCCCTTTACAAAAAGGGCTGAATTGCCTATCCTAGATGTTTCCAGGAACAACATTTCCCTTGTTGCAAAGCTGCCCTTCACTGCTTGTTGCAGGTTGTAGGACCCCCTCTTCACTATTTAATACTTTTAAAAAAGTATCAAAACTAGAAAAGGACTTCTGAGCACTCCTGGGTTTTAAGGGTTTTTCTGTGAGGGCGGAGAACAGTCCATGTGGCCCCTGAAAGGTCCCAGGACAGAAAATTAATTTCCAGATCTACTACACTTGTTCATTCACTTCACAGGCACTCCTAACTTATGTCTGCTTCCCATATGTTTCTTTGCCACTAGGACATCTATATAGGTGGGCTTAGCAGTGAAGTGCTCCCATGTAGTAATTTTTTGACATCTGAGGTATTGCAAAGAAAGTGACAAAGGGGATTATCACACACCTCTTTTTGCCCAATCTAGGGACGTTTTCACACTAGACCCACAATGCCACCTGGAGCCGACCATGCTGCTCATTCCGGAATGGCTCCGGTGGCAGCAACTTAATTCCTTAAAAAAAAAAAAAAAGGAATTACCTTTCCGGGGCTGATGCCGGAGGATGTCCGGAGTTAGCACTGGATCAGCCGGAGTGAGGCTGGACTTGCTGCAACATGCGTGTGAACACACAGAGCAAGGAGCCGGACTGATGCAGGGATGGCATCGGAAGAGGCGGGGTTTGCTGCGACGTGAGTGTGAACACACTGGAAAAGGAGCCGGACTGGGGCCGGAGGGAGGCAGGATTGCGTCCTCCTAAAGCCCCATGTGAAAACGCCCTAGGCACAGGTTTGGCATGGCTTAAACTGGTTAAAATAGATTTTATCACACTCCTCCATGTCCAACTCAGATGTATGACATTCTCAATCGGGACTCCTGACAGATTCCTTGCAAAGAATAGAAAAGTATTGTTCTTTGGAAAGTACACCAGGAGCCCACCAGGAGTTCAGATCAGATACGCAATGCTTCCTAGTTGGGCATGGAGGCATGCAATAACATCCGTTTTAACTAGTTTAAGACCATACCCACCCTGTGCCCAGATCAGACAAAAAGAGGTGTGCAATAATCTCCCAAGATTGCATCTGCACTACAGAGATAATCCAGAGATAATATTGTGTTATCAATAGCTCCTTTCTTTTTTTGTGAGAAGAGTTGTCAAGCAGACATAGCATGTTCATTTTCATTTAAAAAAAAAACTGTCAAAGCGAAACTAGGGCAAGTAATTATAATAATATGATATTATATATAGTCTAACATAAAAGTCTTCCTCTTGCATTTTTTTTATGTAAGTGGCAATAAATATGTTAACACCTTATTTTAAATATGTTATTGAGTGTGGTGTAGTGGTTTGACTGTGATTCTGGAGACCAGGGGCTGAACACCTATTGAGCCATGGGAACCCAGTGCGTGACCTTGTGCCAGTCACACTCTCTCAGCCTCAGAAGAAAGCAAAGGCAAACCACCTCTGAATGAATCTTGCAAAGAAAACTTCATGTTAGGTTCACCTTAGGATCACCATAACTCAAACACAAGTTGAAGGCTTACAACAACAAACAATTCATATATATATAACTGCCATAGTACTGGTATGTGAATAAACAAATCCTTCATCTACCAATCTGAGGGATCATGTCAGGCATCCAGAATCCCATACATGTCCCTTTGACACTAATGTCCATAAACAGTCCATAAACACTTGCTACTACTGTATGGGTTGAGCATCTTTTTTATTACTGCCATATTTTTTTAGTCTCTAAACATTTGAACAATAGACAGTGAGTTTTTCCTATGAAAAAAAAGGAATTTTATGTACACTAATTCCTCTCCTGCAGTTTCAGTCATTTTGACAACATTGTCCAACAGTACAGAAGTTGCAGGTGTGAAAAGTAAGAAACCATCTTGAAAACTCCAAATACTTCTCCAAGTTTGATAGTGAAAAGGGACTGGGAGACTGGAAGTCATGATGAAGAGAAGAAGAGACTGATTTTGAGGACAGATGAAATGAGTATTGCATTTAGATCCAGACAACAATATCTGGCTTGCTTTTTTTTTTTTTTTCTTTGCAAGATTACGTCCAACTCCAGGTTGCACATTCAAGCACCAGACATACCAGGTAAAGCCACAATTTCTCTTTTGATAAGCTGTCCCCTCCTGCCACCAGGAGATGAGCAAATTACTCCACCTGTCTCACTGATCCCCAGCATTCAACTTGACAATGACAATGGCAGTGCACCTGTTAGTGTGATGGACAAGTGATTGGCAGCCGGGTATTTGCAGCCTTCTATAAGAAGTCAGTTATTATACAACAAGGCATGAGAGCTAGCAAATAGGAAAGTTCAGATAGATACAAACTTTGTCGGGAGGGGCAGGCAAGAAAGATATGACACTGAACAGTTTTATTGCAATAACATTGGAGCACAATTACTTTAACATTTTTTAAAAAACAGTCTTTTTTATTTTTAGAGTGAATTTGCCCTCTTTACATGAGATTGTTCAATGCCATTACCCTACTCCAAGCTAAATGAGAAGCTATTTCAGCAACAGCAACCATAAATTTGTAGATGAATAAAGAAGGTAGCACAGTTAGTTAAAAAGGCCTAGAAATATCTGGCATGAAATCCTAATTTAAACATAATCTCAGAGTACAGGCTTGGGCGCAATATTATTAACTAGAAATGAAATAGCTTTTTTCATGCTTAGGTTTAAAGCTCAAATGTTCAAACTCAACACTGAAAAGCAACCACTGGGTATGTTTGCTTATTTTAAAGGAGTATTTTCTGACTGGTTATAAATGATGAAAAACATGGACAATGGCATACCTTCACATGGTGATTGCTGTTGCTGTCATTCATCCATGAACAGCTTTCCCCTTCTTCCCATTGCCCCTTTGCATTTTCACCACTTGGTCAGGCAACCTGATATGGTGGATCCTTGCCACCTGAAAGGTTTAAGGTTGGTTGAAGGAAGGATTGGTTCCATTAATTTCTAATCACTGTAAATCTACCTGAGAGCCAGCTTGATGTAGTGGTTTGAGTGTTGGGCTATGACTTGGGAGACCAGGGTTTGAATCCTGTTTGGCCATTGAAACCAAAATGGGTGGCCTTAGACATGTCACACTTTCTTAGGGTCTTTACAGACAGCCAGAAATAATGCAGCTTGAGGCCACTTTAATTGTCCTGGCTCAGTGCTAGGGAATCATGGGAATTGTATTTTTTTCTGGGACATTGAGCCTTCTCTGTCAGAGAGCTTTGGTGCCACAATAAACTACAGTTCCCATGATTCCCTAGCACTGACTCAGAGCAGTTAAAGTGGCCTCAAGCTGCATTATTTCTGGCAGTCTGTAAAGGCCCTTATCAGATGGAGGCAAAACCCACTTTGAACAAATCTTGTCAAGAAAAACATGCAATAGGTTTGCCTTAAGATCACCATAAGTTAGAAGTGACATGAAGGTACACACACACACACACGTAAAACTATCCATAACCATTACCATCAGCAAACAGGCAAGGTAGGTAGGAAACAAGTAAGCTTCACTTTCTCACTTTCAATTTTTTTGGGGGGAAATTTCTTTGCTTTTTTAAAATGACATGAAACCATTTGCAAACTGCAGTACATGCTTTTAAAAAAATGAAATTAAATTCTTCCTTATTCACCCCAGCCAGTTCCAACAGGTATATTCAGAGGGCCATGTCTTAAGTGTCTGCTATATAACTATTAAAGCTAAATAATTACTCAGGAAAAAAGTGGCCACTCCCAATCAGCTCTACAAAGGTAAACCAGAAAAGAACATACGCAGAACGGGGGGGGGGGGGGGGAGAGAGAGAGAGAGAGAGAGAGACTTATGAGCCCTTCTTAGTATCTAAAAACTCTGATAAGGAGAATCCTCCTGAAGCCTCTTTCTTCCCCTCACCTCCAGTCCTTGAACAGCCTCAAGTACTATTGCCACTACTACTCTGGCCCAGACTTACCTTTGCCTCTGCCACCTCAAGTGGGAGGGTGAGGGCAGACCATCACAGATTGCCTGAATCATTAAGAACTAATTATTAAAACGTAGGGGGCTGATATGATCTTCATTGCTTACCTGCTTGCTCCACACCTCTGAGACATCAGGAGGGAGCAGCTTAACTGATTGCGGAAAGCTATAGCCTTCCCAATCCTTGCTCAACCCTTCCACCCTTCTAATGTCATGGGGAGGAAATGAGTGAGAAGACTGTGGAAGGCTATAGTCTCCTTGATACTCACCCAACTTCTCACCACCCTCTTGATGTCCCATAGCATAAACTGAGGCTCACAGAAATCTGTAGCCTCCACCCACCCCACCCCACCCCCATACACACACTGCCACTGTGGGGTCTCTCTCTCTCTCTGTGAGCTTTTTTCTGCAGTAGAGAAAATACTGATTATATTATTCATTCTCCTCTTGCAATCAAGCACATTCCTAACTCAGATTACATGTTAGTCTTTAAGACCCAAGCATCCCTTTGAGGGATCTATCCCTTTTCCCCCACATATAAAGGTTTTAGGCCTAGATGGATCTATCCCTTTTCCCCCACATATAAAGGTTTAAGAAATTACAGATTATTTGCATCCATTCATTACACATGAATACATGTATAAAATTTGGTAAATTATTTTTTAAAAGGGGAGATTCCTTAGCTTGCCTAAAGAAATACATTTTTTTTTTTAAAAAAAAAAAAAGTATTTTAAACTTTCCTCATTTCTCATGCATTTCTTTACTTTTCCTGCAATAGACAGCTCACTCAAAGCTTTACCTCTAATCAGACACCTCCCACTGGTATTTTATAAAACTTTTTGAGAAACCTAGCAGTCTACCAATGATTTCCCTGTTAGAGATGCTAAACTGTTTGGACCAAAAAAAGTTATTGTTATTCTTATTCTAGTAAGAGAGAAGGTACATGATTTTCTTTTCAGCATGACTATTCTTTGAGGAGGAATTTTTTACTTGAAAAAGCTCCTGTAAAGATAAGGGAAAATATGACATTTAGGGGTAAACATAGCTGTTGAGCTTGGATTCAAATACAGACAATTGTGGTTTGGGGAGGACACAAAGAATAATTAAATGACACTACAACATTCTTTTCATGTAGATGTCAGGTTGCAGCAGCATTCATTATTTTCATTTTGAATGCATTGGCATAATCATGCAGCCCCCACTGCTTGAACTTTATCTCATGCCACTCCTTGGTTAAATTCAAAAACAACTAAAACTACTAGGGGAAATGACAATGTACATGTCAAAGTTATGCTGCAATTACACACACACACACACAAACATGCATGTGTGCACACACACAGAGCATATATTTGTTTTAAAACATAACAGTGTCATCACATGACTAACAACTTCCTACAGGATTCAGAGACATGGCCATGTTAGTCTGAAATATCAGTATACAAAGGGATCTTGCAGCACCTTTGAGACTAATTGTTTGAAAAAAGTTGTAGCATGAGCTACAGAACAAGTCCACTTTCTGGACACCAATGCACAGCTGTATGATATACATCTGAGCACCACCTTATATTGCAAACCCAATAACATTACACATACTTAGATTCCTCCAATTTAGATCCTGAACACACTACCAAATCCATCATTAACAGACAAGCCCTCTGATACAGTCGTATCTGTTCAGATCAACAGGACAGGGATACCAAACTCACAAATTACACAAACATTCCTCAAGCTATAGTACCCACCATATGAAGTAAGGAAACAAATCAACAAAGCAAGATCTGAGACCACCCAGATATATTATCACTGAACTACAATCTATTTTGGACAATAATGCTGTCCTCTCAAAGGCTTTTGGTGGTAGACTTCTACTTGCCTACAGTCAGCCACCCAATCACTTATGTACAGTTGTGCTGGTCTATGACCATAATAAAGATGAATTGAACTTACTCACAGGAGGATGCATGACACAGAAGGGAAGGCAGGTACAAGGTCCTGTTAAAACCCAGATAACAACTTTTTCCTCACATCTACCCTGGGAATGTCTTCATAGGACTTAATCACAAAACTCATGATATTGGAGAAACTTTGACTTGTTTATCCTCTATGCCATCCTCTGTCAACAATGTTCTTCAGCACTTAGACCAGTCTCTGTGCTAGATGATAATTGACATAAATCAAATATTAGGAATGAAAATTCCATCTCAGAATTTAGGACAGTAGTCCTTGAACAAAACAAAAAGAAAACAAAAGAAAAACTTCAAAGGAAGATTGTAAACAGAAACAGTTGAATTAGAATATATTCACAAACTTATCCATGAACAGTGGGTTGAACAAAGATAATGATTTCCTGAGTCACTACACATATTATAACAATGGATGCTCTTAGCCCAGTAGTTCTAAAATGGTGAGGCAGGACCCTTGGGGTGGTGGTGCAAGAACTGGTAAAATGGGGTGCAAAACATGGAGTCCCTGATACCTCCTTTTCCTTGACTCAAACTCTTTTATGCATAAAACTTACTCATGTGTTGAGTTAAATATTAAATTTACTTAAATAAAACTGTTCTAATTTAAACAATGCTATTTCCTTATAAAATGTTAATGTACGAATATACATGAATGTACAAATGAAAATGTGCACACTAAATAAACAAAATATTTTTATTCATATACTACATCAAATGGGGAGGCACAACATCCACATGTAGATGTAGAGGAATGTCCTAAGGGTAAAAAGTTTGAGTACCTCTGTCTTAGGGGGGATGCAGATCGTCACTTTAGAGCAGCCTGGGGGTGGAGTTGGGGCACAGCAACTGCATGGTGGCCACCCTGACTCCACCCTGACACCATGTGCTTGTCTGCACAGCGCACAACATCATAGTGCCCTTTTGGTGCAGCATGTATACATTCTGTGCTAAAGGGGTGCAAAAGAGCCACCTCTGCAGCTCAAAGGGCTGCTTTTTGCCAACCCCAAAAGAGTTGCATTTGGCTGCTCTTTTGGGGGCTGCAAAAAGGAGGATCAGGGCCACGGCATGTGGTTGCCATGGCCCTGATCTGCAGGTCCCAGGGTCAACCCAGAGCTGCCCCTTACAGACCATGTGTATTGGCCCTCAGTCAGGTTAACATATCTTTTTGGTTCCCAGCCTGCATTACATTCCAAAACTCCCTCCACCATTCACATGGACAACCACCCACCTTGGCCTTAGGTAACAACCTTACTCCTGCCTTTGTTCCTCAATGACCATAGTTAAAACTGAACTTGTCATCTCATCATCATATCTACAAGTTTTTCATTTCCATGGATATTCATATAGTCTATAAAAGTGCTTTCTGGGTATCAGTTCACTCCATGCATCTAAGGAAGCAGACTGAGTATGTGAAAGCTCATGCTTCAACTTCTTTCACACAGTCTCAAAGGTGCTGCAAGATCCCTTGCATACAATTTTCCATACGTCATGGAAATGAAAGCATCCAATCAACCACTCACCTGGACATCCATTCAACCTGGACTTAGGATTTACTGTTAAATATCAGATTCCCTGGTTGCAGGGTTGGAAAAAGTACAGTCTATGGACTACATGTAGCACCACAATGCCATTTTTGTCATTTTACAAGGATCCCCACTTCAAACCTTTGTGTGGACTCCCAATCCCTGGCAATTGCCCACCCATGTTCTCTATGTATCAGAGATATCTGTACCTGTAAAATTCCATTTTCTCCTTTCCTCAGAGTTAGCTGCAATAGTTGTTTGTGTTCAGATATAATATTTTTCTGATATTGGGAGTGATGGATGCATCCATGCAAACAAACACATACCATCCATTGAACTGTGACATCAGCTTGTTAAAGAAGGACTGCTGTGTAGGGAACAGAGACATGTGCAGTGTTAGCAAGCTTGCTTTACTGAAATGTGGACTAAGGGTGCAGTCCTTTGAAATTTGCCCTACAGTGAAAATGTAACTGCATTAACCCAGGGATGTTCTAATTAGCTGTATCACTCGAGGCATTCTTGTCTCTCTGCTCCCTTCCATGTATTAAAATATCAGGCACCTTTTTATTTGTTTTCATTTAATGTTTCCTTCAAATCAGAGCAATAGTTTCCCAATATTAAGAGAGAGAGAGAGAGAGAGAGCGAGAGAGAGAGTTTTGCCTGCAGCTGACTATGACTTGGAATGAAGCTGACTCCCTGTCTCATCTGTCATGCCAAATTCTAGAACTGGCTGTTAAGAAGGCTTTTGAATGAGTAGCTTCAAATTGATCCAGTTTGCTAGAGAAGTTGGACCTGATGAATTGAAAAATAACACCAGGATTAACTCTCTCTCTCTCTCTCTCTCTCTCTCTCTATATATATATAGGGATGGAGGTGGGGGGAGAACAAGAACTAAAACTGCTATACTATAGTTTAAAATCATACACAAGGATGGGATTCAAATGTGCTATAATGACATTCTTGCTAATAATTTTACTTATTACTGAGCATATTTTGAAAAGTGTATATATCTACACTGGTTTTTCGTCCTATATGTAATAACTTGGAAAGCAGTGTTTATCTGTTTATACCTCAAATAAAATCCAGGCTTCTGAGGCTTGAACATTTAGCCTGGTTTCAGTGCTTTGGGATATCTCCACAGCTTCTTAGTCTGCTTGATTTTTTTTTTTTTTTGATCTATACATTTCTTTCTACAAAAGCTAAAATGACTGGATGAAATAAAACAATCCCTTCTTGATTTAAAGGAAGTCCAAAGAAGGTCTAGACATATAAATGAGTTGAGGGAGCCTCCAAGCACCAGGAAATGTGTCAAGATAGCCACAGTTATCCTCCCACTCAAGGTGTAGGGGCATTTTTTTTGAGGAAGGGGGAATAGAATTTCAAATGCCAGACAATTTGGGGAGAGTGGAGAAACCCTGCAGTGGCAGAGGGTAAATGCTGTATTGAAGTGTATTGTGACTCACAAGTTACACTTTGGCAATCACTGCTGTAGGAAAATGAATGAGTAACATATCTAAATTATGATTATTGTTCTCCCCAAGCTTTCCAAAAGTCAGAATAGATGTGGATCAAGTATATACCCTTTTCCCCACCACTAAGATATGCAGAAACACAAGACATTACATATCTACTAGCTCTGGGACCATGGTGATGGATGACACTCAGAAATCAACACAGCTCATTCCAAATTAGTCATAATAAATGGCTGGCACATAGAAAGATTTTGAGTCTTCTCTCGTACAGAATCTGTTTTCAGCCATGATAGAGATTTGCCCTTTGAACACCACCTGGACTGTGACATAGGGAGACTGTGCATTCTTTTGTGATGTGGAATTTTTGAAATATCTAATGATATCTTTCTTTACATTTTTAAGTATGTTAAAGAAAATGTTTATTTATGTACCATTAAAATCATAACAACCACCATAAAAATCAAATCAATTTAAAAGGCTAGTTTGACATCATACCCTTCCTAAAATCAGTATGAGTGGAAACTGTTTCAGAACTCAAAAGCCTTCTTAACAGCCAGTTCGAGACTGTATTCCACAAACTGAGGAATAACAAGAGAAAATGTTCTTTCATATGCCCTCAAAGTCAGTCACCATCTACAGGTAATGGCACTTCTAGTGGGCCTCTTCCAAAGATTTTAACATCAAACCAGGTTAATGAAAAAACAGGTGGTCCCTCATTATGTAGCCAGGACCTGAGGTGTTCATTAAAAAAAAAATCATTGCCATTCACTTCTGGTGGCATGGCATCCTAGTGAGAAGCCCTTCTTCATGCCTCTGAAGGGCTTCTCTTGCTTCTCGGCTATAGATCGGTTAATCGATCTGGAAACCGATCAGAAGAGACACCTAGGTATAGGAGTCCCAGACGACCCTAACTAAACCTCAGATTGCTGTTCGGAAACCTCCAGTACCGGATGGACATGGATCCATAAGGAGGGAGGCAAGGAACAACAGAGGCCAGGAGCGTGGTCGTTTAGCAGGGATCTTCCCAAGAAAGATCCGGACGCCATCCATTCAATTTAAATTCATCGATCGCAACAGAGTTGTGAGTACTAAGCGTCATCTTAAATTGGAGGAAGCTTATTATTTCCTGATTCACTAAACTTCTCAAACGAACCAAGCATAGCTTATAAAGGACCTGAAAAGAATGAATTACTAATCTTAGAGATTGAGAAATACATTTCCCGCCACCTTAACTAACATGCAGAGGTGGTATTTCCACACATAAAATTGAAAGATACAGATGGAAGAAATGCAGTAGAACTCTTAAATCTTGGGACATTGAATATATGGTTCATAGGGAGTTGGAGTAATTAATATTGCCGTCTGTCCTGTGCTAAAGAGGGGTGAACGTGTCAGAAGAATTATTAAAGGTAAACAAAACTAAAGAAAAAAAATCTCCGGACAAAGCCCTCTCCTCCATTTATCTCTCCCCTTCTCTCCCCCCCTGCTTTCAGTTCAAATGGCTTTTCCTCAGGACTTTACAAACATACTATATCAAAGAACGGTCCGGATTAGAAAGAGTTAAACTTACTAGTAAGACATAGTCTCGGGGGAGAAAAGGGAGGATTGGCGTCAGTTGCTGGACAGAAGGATCGACCTTGAGACTCCAGAAAGTTTCGATTAGAGAAAACCAGGGAGGAGGGAGAGTTTTGGTTTCGGAGAGGAGGAGTTATCGCTTTACTCGTGGTCTGTCCGGATTGGAGGACTGGAGAGTCACATCGGGAAAGAGAGTGGAGGCTAAGTGGAAGTGAAACAGAGGAGCTACAGAGGACAGAGATACCGGCTAGAAGGGTCCCGAAGGAGCAGTAGAGAAAGAAGAGAAAGAGAACAAGGAAGTGAAGAGGAAGGACGTCACAGGAGACAGAGTAAAAGCAGAGACTGGCGACGAACGACAGAGAGGAAGAGACGGGGAGGAACAGGGATATACAAATATACAAGTAAAGCAAAGCAGTGACCCAAAAATTCAAAGTAACGAACTAAGTACTCATTTAAAACTGGGAAGATATTTGGGAAGATAATTTGTATATTTAGTGTTTTTGTTGGTATTTCAAGGGTGTATCCTTAAGCTTAAACAGGGCGGATAGATTTCCTCTTTCTATTGGGATTTGAAAGAGGTAGGAGAACTGGGCTTTCAAAGGGTTTACCCTCAATCTTAACAAGGCAGATATATTTTCTCCTTTTTTTGGAGCTGAAGGGGGCACGTTAAATGGATTTTTAGAATAAGTAAGGATATCGTAATATTGAAAATAATCAGGGTTTAATTTCTCTTCCAGGGATTCCTTTTCTTCTTCTTCTTCTTCTTTTTTTTCTTTTGTTTGGAAAGCAAATAAGCACTAACGGTGATAAGAACTGTAACACTAGCTACTTTGTATAATTGTGGGAGTGGTGATTGAAAGCTAGTATGCAGTCTAGAAATCAAGCTTCGAAGGCCCTAAGCAATACACAACTACCAAGGAGACCTTCCCTTGAGCAACCCAAAAACTCGGATCCAAATTTCTTCTTTTTGGAAGAAATTAGAAAACTGAGGGCAGAAATTAGGCGTGAAATGCAAGATTTTAAAACTGAGTTAAGGGAGGAGATAAGAACGGAGATACAAGGGATCAATCAGACAATTGAAAAGTTATCGTCAGATTTGAATAATAGGATTGACAGTTTAGAAAATAGAGGAGACTGTTTGGCGAATGAATTGGAAGATTTGAGGCAAATCAGAGAAAAGGATTTGGATGAAAAAGCTTTGATAGAGCAAAAATTAAGAGAAAGATGTGTAAAAATTAGAGGTCTTGTAGAAAAAAAGGATGAAAATTTATTGGAAATTCTAAACTTACATTTGGGCAAATTTTTAAATAAAGAACAGCAAATTTTCCAGCAGGAAATTGATAGGGCCTTTCGCTTGAACTCTTATGTTGCAAACAGAAAAATCTCCCAAGGGATATAGTTGTATATTTTGTTAGAAAGCAGACAAGAGATTTAATTTTGCGTTTGCATAATGAGTCACCTTTGGAGATAGAAGGTAAAGCTGTTCAAATTCTGAAAAATATCCCTACGAGAATTTTGAGGAGGCGCAAAGATTATGGATTTTTGATGACTTTTCTTCGCCAGCAGGAGATTGCATACAGGTGGGGATCACCAGATGGGATAGTGTTCTGGTGGAGGAAAAAAAGAATAGTGTTAAGATCCCTGGAGGAAGCAAAGAGATTTTGGGATTGATTGGAAAGGAATAGGGAAGGAAAAGAAAGAGAAGGGGCAAAGAAAGAGAAAAGAGCAGACCCCCCTGATAGAGAGAAGGAAAGGGACCAAAAAAGACAGGACCGAGTGATTCCATGACAGGACTTAGAGGTGTTAGACGCAACAAAAGGGAGTTATAATAAAGGAGGGACAACAGAAGAGGAACTGCTGTATGAAGACTTGTTGAGGAGAAATGATGAGGAGGAAGAAGAGTTCTTGAGGGACCAGCTACTAGAAGAGGACTAGCAAGGTAGGTGATTTTGATGGTTAAAATAAAGGAAAATAGATAAATAAACAAAACAAACAGAAAAGAGATGCAAAAATAATCAGATAAACAAATAAACTAAAATAAAGGGGGAAAAGGGAAAAAAGGAGAAGAGAGAGGAGAGAGGAGGAAGGAAGGGGAAAGGAGGGGATAAAGAGGAAAAAAAGAAAAAAAGAAAGAATAGTAGGTTGTTTAATAATTAAAAGATTAATAAAAATAAAATAACTTAGAACAGAAAAGTGAGACGGTTGTAAAAATTAAAAGATCGCAGGGAAGGAGATGGTGAACTAGAATTTAGAAAGAGAAAAAGAGGGGGGGAAAGGGGGGAAAAAAAGGAGGGAGGAAGAGGTAAGGAAAAAGAAAGGAAAAAGGAAAGGGGAAGGAAAATGGAAAGAATTAAATTTATATCGTGGAACGTAAAAGGTCTAAACACACCACAGAAGAGAAAGAAAATATTTCATTATGTGCAGAAATTAAGACCAGACATAGTTTGTCTGCAGGAAACGCATATAAGACAGAAAGATTCGAAATATCTTAGAAATAAGAAGCTAGGCACAGAATTTGTGGCTTCAGCGAAAAACAAGAAAAAAGGAGTGGTATTATATGTATCTGAAAAATTAGATGCAAAAATAATTAAAACAGATCCCTATGGCCACTATGTAATCATAGAAGTGAGTAATAGAGGTGAGAATTGGATAGTAGTTGGTCTCTACAGCCCCTTAACAAATAAAAGTAAATTTTATGCAAAAATTTTAAGGATATTAGAAGATTTGGAATATAATGAGAAAATAATAATATTAGGAGATTGGAATGGGGTGGTGGACCCACAGATAGATAAGTCATCAAATAAAAAAATTAAGGCATCACAGGTGAGATTACGATCTACTTTTTTTGAACTTCGCGAGAAAATGGTACTGGAAGATGCCTGGAGGATTAAACACGAGAGTACAAGGGACTATACCTTCTTCTCACACCCTCACCAATCATGGTCTAGGATAGACATGATCTTAACATCGATTAGCTTAATAAAGAAAATCTATAAGATTGATATAGTCCCAGCTATTTGGTCGGACCATAATTTGGTGGTAATGTCAATAGAAAACGGGATGAGACAATATAGTTGGAGGTTAGATGCAAATTTATTAAGAAATGAAAAGGTAGTTAAGGAGGCACAAGACAATTTGGAATGGTTTTTTAGAGAAAATGCTAATAAAGAAATCCCAGACCATGTGGTGTGGGATGCAGGGAAAGCAAACATGCAAGGATATTTCTTAAAGAAGAAGGTGGAGATAAAGAGAAATAGGGAGAAACAAATTAAAAAACTGGAAGGGGAGGTTAAATTAGTGGAAAATCAGCTGAAATCCAATCCAAAGAACTCAAAACTAAAATTGGAATTACAAAAACTAAAGAAACAAATGTCTACATTTGTTACTGAAGAGATACAAAAGAAACTGATGTATTTACGACAAAAAATTTTTGAATACGCAAATAAACCAGGGAAATTATTGTCACATCAATTAAAAAAGGAAAGACAAAAAAGAATAATAGTAATGTTAAAGGAAGGTCAAAGAAATTTTTCCACTCAGACCCAAATAAAAAGAATCTTAGTGGATTATTTCTCCAGATTGTATAAGGCGGAACATAATAATGTAGAAAGGATCAATCAATATTTATCAATGCAAGAAATCAAGGAGATCCCTGAGAAATATAGAAAAATCTTAAATAAAGAGTTTGAACTTCAGGAAATATTAGAGGCAATAAAGGAAATGAAATCAGGAAAGTCACCTGGTCCGGACGGCTTCGGGATAGAATACTATAAGAAATTTAAAGAATTATTAGCAGGCAATTTGGTAAAAAATTTAAAAGATATAAAAAAAGGATTAATCCCCCAAACATGGCAAAACGCTAATATAATCTTGACCCCTAAAGAGAATAAAGACAAAACAAATCCTGAAAATTATCGGCCGATATCATTGCTGAATATTGATTACAAAATATTTGCGAATATTATAGCCAAAAGATTGAAGAAATGGTTAACTGATTGGATTTCAGAAGATCAAGCCGAATTCCTCCCAGGCAGGTTGATTAAGGACAATAAAAGACATTTATTAAATATGATTGAATATTATAACAAAAATATAGATAAAAAAGTGGCCCTATTATTTTTTGATTTGGAGAAAGCCTTCGACAATCTGAATTGGGATTTTCTGAATAAATTGATAGTTAAATTAAACTTGGGGTTAAATTTTTCTAAATGGATAGGAATGATTTATAACAACCAGGAAGGGAAAATATTGGTCAACGGAGATACCACTCAAAAATTTAGGATACAAAAAGGGGTGAGACAAGGCTGTCCTCTATCCCCTCTACTCTTTATTATGTGTTTTGAGATTTTGTTAAATGATATCAGACACAATAAAGAAATTAAAGGAACGAGGGTAAAGGGGGTAGAATATAAACTAAAGGCCTTTGCTGACGACCTGATGGTCTCTTTGGCATATCCAGGAGAAAACATACAGAATTTAATGGAAGTAATGGAAAGGTTCACTCAAGTTTCAGGATTAAAAATCAACAAAGA
Source organism: Phrynosoma blainvillii (assembly GCA_026167975.1). NCBI lineage: Eukaryota > Metazoa > Chordata > Lepidosauria > Squamata > Phrynosomatidae > Phrynosoma > Phrynosoma blainvillii. The sequence goes on from JANUYF010000003.1 coordinate 177,552,675, forward strand.
GAAAACAAAAATGATGTTGCTAAATTTAAATGATAAGGATAAACAAGATTTAAAGGAAAAAATACCATTTCAGGAAACAAATATCATTAAATATTTAGGAATAAATTTTTCAAAGAAAAATTCAGATCTCTATAAAAATAATTACGAAAAACTTTGGTTGGAAATTAAACAAGATTTGAAAAGATGGTCCAAATTAAAATTATCATGGATGGGGAGGATTGCTACATTAAAAATGAATGTCCTCCCAAAAATGATATTTCTTTTCCAAAATATTCCAGTTATAACAAATGATTCCCCTTTTTCAAATTGGGAGAAAGACTTATCGAAATTTATATGGAATGACAGAAAATCCAGAATTAAATTAAAATATCTACAAGATACAGTGGAACGAGGAGGATTGGGAGTACCAAATCTTAAGCTATACTATTATGCAAGTGTGTTATTTTGGCTAAAAGATTGGATTTGTCTTCATAACGAAAAAAAAAATTAAAATTAGAAGGTTATGATAATGTTTATTCCTGGCACGGATATCTATTATATGATAAGGTTAAAGTCCACAAAAATTTCGAAGACCATTATGTACGAAAGACACTTTTAATAATCTGGTATAAAGTCAAGAAAAATTGGCCAGACATTATTCCATATTGGACAGCAATAGGGGAGGTTATTAATAAAAATGATAAATTTGGAGAAAATAACTGGCTCACGTATAAAGAATTATTGGTAGTAAAGGGACAAACTGTCTCAATAAAATCACAAGAGGAATTGAAACAAGAAGGCTATAATTTTGGCTGGTTCATGTATAGACAGATTAGAGAAAGATTCATGATTGATATAAAAACGAAAAAAATAGGTGTTATGGATAAACAATTTGAGGAAGTTATATTGGAGGAAGGAAAACATAAGATAAAGAGAATCTATCAGTTACTTTTAGAGAGAGAACTGGAACCCGAGTTTATAAAACCTCAAATGATTAAATGGTCACAAGATCTTGGTCATACTATTGAATTGGAACAGTGGGAGAAATGCTGGAACAAGAGAATAAAATACACTCTTTGTGTTAATTTAAAAGAAAATTTCTATAAACTACAGTATAGATGGTATCTAACCCCACATAAATGGGCTAAAATGAAAAAATCGGTCAAAATCTCTTGTTGGAAATGCGGTTTAAAAGGGACACTCTTACACCTTTGGTGGCAATGTGAAAAAGCGCAAAAGTTTTGGGGGAATATTAGACTGGCGATGATGGAGATTTTTGACATTATTATAGAAAATAAACCACAACTGTTTCTATTAGGGATGATTAGCGATTCAAAATTAGAGTTGAAATATGGCAAATTGATATTTAATCTCCTAACTGCAGCGAGGATAATTTATGCGACAAGATGGAAATCCCCGAAGATACCAACGACCGATGAATGGCTGTTAAAAATGTTGGACTTATTTGAAATGGACAGATTAACTGGACTGATAAGAGGAGAGGACAACGAAGTTCTTCTCAAGCACTGGAAACCATTGACTGATTATTTGATTCGAAAGGGTTGGAAATTACCAAGAAGCATTTAAGAATTGAGGTGAAAATAATTCTACTATTTGTGTTAGAAGACGATAGAAGACAAATGTCACTAATCAAATTAGTGGTTGTATGGAGTAAAATAATGCTGTAAATATCATTGTAAGAGCTATTTTACAATGCTTGGTATGTATTATAAAAACTGATAAGAAAGAATAGAAGTATAACATAAAGGGCTAAGTACAGGGGTAATAAGTGGGAAGTAGTTTAGTTTGTATGAGATAAAAACTGTCATAGATATAAGAATTCTGAAGATAACAAATTGAATGTATGTTTTGTTTGTGATTGTTTTTTATGTTAGTATATGTTCGTTTTTGTATTTGTAGTTTTTGTATTGGTGTGTGTTTGTTTTTCTTTTTTCGTTTTTAAACTCAATAAAATTTTTGTAAAAAAAAAAAATCATTGCCTAATGAAACAGCATCATTTACATTTTCCTTTTTTTCAGTCCTTTCAGAAACACATATAAGAAAAATATCCTAAAGAAAAAACAAGCATGCCTTTCAATGCACATGTCAATATAACTAAAATTGATCCCCATTGATTAATCAAAGAATAATCCAGCTGATTAAACTTCTTAAAAATCTCACAGTCTTAAAGTGATAATTGTATGATGATGTTTCTTTTAAATGTTTGTAGTTGACTGGAAATCATAGGAGTAGGCAGAAAGTCTGTTATACCAGACAGAATGGAAGAGTGAATAACATTTTAGGCAGTTATGGGAAAGCACCCTGTGTCCCTCTGACTGCATGTTTCCTGTACTATATATACTATAATCCTGTATAGTATATGTTGTCTTCAAGCCTTTTCTAGAAAGAAAGAAATAAGACCACATCTGAACAATGTAAATCAAGAAAAATGAAAATATGAAGTATGCTGAACTCTAAAACACTGTGTTAAACAAGTGTCAGCTTCATGAGCCATTACAATGGCCCATATAACCCGCCTCCCTGGTATCCAAGAGCTTGATGTGTTAATAGCTTGTTACCATTAACCTCAAGTACATTCTATCATCATCAAACATCTTCTGCAGAAGTTCAGTTCTAACCTTTTCACTATTGCTCTAGGAGGTATAAAAGCCAGTGTGCATGTTCTCATCAGTAGAGGCTGGTCTACTAATCTACTTTGTCTCCTACTTAGTCATCAGCATGTTGCAACCTATGTGCTTCCACACAGATAGTGTTCCAGAGATAATGAATAGAGCTCTGGAGCCAGAAGTCAGGAGGAAGGCAGTCAGCTTTGAAAGCACAATGCAATGTCTATGTGCTTTGAAAGGTTAGTGCATAGAATATTCAAGACATGAAAGGTGGGATAGATTTATCCTTAAATGAGAAAGACATGGAAATCTAGGACATAGGATAAAATAAGTTTAGGAAGACATTGAACAATGTCTCATACCCTAACAAAAACCAAAGAAGTATTCAGCAAAAGCAACGAGGCACTAATGAGACATGGAGGAAATGGGAATGCAGAATATCTGCTAATGGTCTGTCAGGTTTGACAGATAGGGAAAAGAAGAGAGACATCCTGACTTAGACAAACAAAAAAAGGCCTGACCTCCCATTTCTTTTAATTAATTGGAAACCACTAGGAACTAAGTAAGTGCTTGTAAACATAACTCTCCCACAAATCCTTGTTTGGAAAGGATATTTTGAAATCATCATCTTACCCAGGTCCACCACCCCCCAACACAATTAGATTCATTTGAAAGGGGAGTACGAGAATATTCCAGCTTTCAGACAAAGAGATACCACTACTGGTCACTACATTTATTTATTTTTTATCACAAGTTATATATTCTCAGGAGGAGTTCAACATGCTTCTCTAAAGGTCTGTTCTACCAAATGACATTCTCACCTGTGTTTCAAATGTGGCAAAATCCCAGGAGAAAAGAGAAGCATTTGTCACATATGACATTGAACAGTTTCATGAAAGAACACAAATACAGTGCCAACTTCATGCAGTATACAACCACTGAAGCTGGTGGATACATAATAGAATATTTAGAATATATAAAGGCAACAAAGTAGCCTGTTCAGCCAAACAACAAAATGGATGGCTGGATAGATAGATAGATAGATAGATAGATAGATAGATAGATAGACAGACAGATGATAGATAAATAGATGGATAGATTTTATAAGGAGACATATCTATTTCAAAACTGTGTTTATTTCATAGTCACCGACAAGTTTCTCCCTATTTTAACATCATAATCACCACCACCACATTATTGTCAGTATCATTAGATTTATGCTACTACTATCAACTGGCAAAAGCCTTAGGAAGGTTCAAAACCAATTTCTCTAGTGAAAATACCCCCCAAGTTTTTTTTCCATATGCAGTATTATTATTTATTTGTTTTATTTCTTGTAACTGTTTTGCACAATGTTGATTTTATTATACCCTGTCCACACAAAAACAAAGGATAGAAATAAAATCAAACTAAATCAATATTTATACAGCATCACTAGAGTACATAACCCTTTTATGATGAATATAAAAAAGATATATCCTTGACCCCAAGCAATTGCAGTCTACAGTTTGGCAGAAGAGAGGAAAAACAAAAGTGGTACAAATGTAAACTCTCAGTAGATGAAAAGAGAATAAGTGGTATGAATATGAAAAAAAAAAATCCAGTTGCATCTATCTCCAAGAACCAATAGAACAATGCACCCTGTTTAATAATTGTCTGCACCTTGGATGATGTATTGTACACATTTTCATTTTAAACAGAAAACACTGCTGATATGGCCATGTAGAAAGCAATTATGTTTTCTGGAACAACAGGAACAACTTCCTCCCTGTCAGTTTTACAACACTAGCCTTGGATCAAGAAGACAGCTTTGATAAGTGTTTGAGGGTCTTGTCTCACTATAGGGTTTTCAAATTAGAAGATATTCAGAAGTGGTTTACCAGTGCATTCTTCTGTGCAACAGTGGTGCCACTAGGGTGTGTGATGGGTAGACCATATAGGGTGACTCCCCAGAGGAAGGTGCACACCCAATGGGGTGGTACACCCAGTACTGTGGCTCCTGGGCAAGCGAGCAAGGACATTGCATCCCTTTTTCACTTGCCCAGCAGCCACACAAGACCCAAAACATAAGACCCCAAAAGTCACTTAATTTTTCTCTTTTGGACAATGTTGCTTCAGTTAAATCTTACATATTGCAAAAATTATTGTTTCTTTTTCAAACGGTTCCCTATGGTACCTGTGGTATCTTACCCCAATCAAACTGGCTTGTATGCCTACCAATGCCAATCCAAATTGTTGGAGGGATTGTGATGGTAGGGGAACCTTTATACATATGTGGTTGGATTGTCCTTTAGTGTGTGAATACTGAAAAGAAATCTTGCAGCTAATCTCCAAGATCATTAAACAAAGGATACAATCATCACCACTCCTGCCCCTGTTCTCCTTGTTTATGGATGAAAATAAAGCCCTGCAACACAAAGAACTTGTTGGTTTCCTTTTGGCTGTTGCCAGGCTTGATATAGCTAAGAACTAGAAAACTGGAAAGTTGAACATTGCAGGATGGTGGACTAGAATTTGGGACCTGTGGTTAATGGAGAAAACTGCAGACAGTAACAACAGAGTGAGAGGGTTACACTCTGAAAGAATCCCCCCCAACGCATTGGGAGGGCTCTCTGTTGTGCTGGCCATTTTAAGAGGCTGACGCTGTGATTGGCTGGGAGGGCAGGAAGTCCCGCCCTTCCTGCACCTCCCAGCCAATCAGGGAGATCTTGTGAGATCCCCCAACAGCCCACATAATCTCACGAGACTGGTTAGTCTCGTGAGATTTCGGGCGGGATTTGGGGACTATTTCGTCCCCAGCTGCCATGTAGCGGCCGCCATTGTTAGCTCAGACAGCCGAGTGAGAACGTCGGCTGCCGAGCATCTGAAGGTTTGGTGCAGCCTGCAAAGGAGGCCGAGTGGCACCAATCTCCATTAGGAGAAGCCGGGAAAGAGGCTGTGGAGGCCTAGATGCCTCGGCGAGAGGCGGTTCCTTTTGGGGGCTTCGGCCTTACTCGGTCCAGTCTCCTGATTGAGGAGGCCCGATCGCCTCAGGAGGGACTGGGAGGAGGCTGAAGTGATCTCTCAGGGCTTCAGCTTGTCTTGGCCTAGCCCCACACCTGGTGGGAGAGGCCCGATCGGGGCAAGGAGGAGTGGGATAGCCCCCTCGAGGCCTGGTCTCCCGGGGGGGGGGAGGAGAAGGCTTGGTGCGGCCTGGTCCTAGGCAATTGTGGGGCCAGTAGCCGGGCACACTGAGGTGCTGTCCCTGCATGGGAGCCTCAGGTTTGCATTTGGTTAGTCCCTGCCTGGGACATGTTAAGGCCATTGGGGCCTGGTCGTAGTTCCTGCTTAGGACAGGGTCCCTGCTTGGGACAGGATAAGGCTATTGGGGCCTGGTGGTAGTCTCTGCTTGGGACATGTGGTTTTAATTGGAGACCCATGATTGGGATTGGTGGCTGTCCCTGCTTGGGGCATTTCAGGGCAAATTGTCCTGGATTGGGGCATTTCATTGCCCGGGGCTTATTATCTTTTTAAGGGAAGCTCCATATTTGTTGATGGCTGGAGGGTTTTAGCCCTGGACAGGAAAGCTAAAACCCAAGGGCTTTGTTATTTCAGCTTGTTGTTGCATGTTTTGTTTAAATAAATTAAAAAAAAGACTCAAAGTGGCTGTTTGTAACCATAGCATGTGCAAACACACACACACCAGTGCATATTGCTGGGGCTAGGGATGCCTTTTGTTTGGGACTCCAGGCAACTGCTCCAATTTTATCCCAAACAAAAGACAATGCTCAATACAGACAGCTGTTCTGGGTTTTCTGCAGCTGATGGATAAGTGAGAAAGTGACTCAAAACCCTTTCTCATTTGCCCAGCAACCACACTAGTACCACTCAATGTACCACCCCACTGAGTATAAACACCCCTCTGGGGAGTCACTGGTATGGTCTGCACTCATTTCACCCCTAATGGCACTACTGTTGCACAGAAGACAACACTGGTAAACTACTTCTGAGTATCTTCTAATTTGAAAACCATAAGGTGAGACAATACCCTCCCCAGGTTTACATTCAAACACTTATTAACGCTATCTTCTTGATTCCAGAAAGAACACTGTTTTACTACTCCCCTGAGCAGCTGTCCTGGATCCCAAATGGCTGTCCCACCATGACTGCTGCTGGGAAGGCAGTTCCTTCTCTGGGGGATGGTATTGCTCAAAGTCTGGCATGACAGCTATGCTGGTCTCTGAAGGTCTCTTAGAGGTAGTAGAACTACCTCCCCCCCAGCTGTGGTCTGGAAGGACAGTGGGCAGCAGGGGTGTAGTCACCACATCAGGTGACACCAAAAGTTGTAAGGCCACTTCTGCGCAGTAGGAATGGGATGGGTATTCAATAGTTTCCTGAATATGGTTGAAATTTGGTGTTCCTGATTACTTGGGAAATACTAATAAGATGAAAAAGAGGGCTTCAGTTCTTGTAACTTATGGAAACTTTTTACTAGTTCTTGGCACAGTAACATGATGTGACTTTGTCAGTTATGTATGAAAAGGAATCTTATAGCATCTTTGAGACTAACTAAAAGGGAAAAAAATAGCTGTAGCATGAATGTTTGTAGATTTGAGTATACTTCCTAAGATGCATGGAGTGAAGGTTCCAGGGATAGGTCTATATAGTCAGGCTGTGTGTGAGAATAGCAATAGAAATGCAAAACTTGTGGGTATAGAGACGTGACAAGTTTAGTTTTGACAATGATTGTTAGGGGACAAAGGCAAGAGGAAGGATGTTGCCTCAAACTGAGTTGAGTTGATAACCATGTGAATTCTGGTGGGAGTATGTAGTATGAGAATGAGAAAAGAGATGGGTTGAACTAGCCAAGAAAGCCCTCAAAAGGTTCTGATAAGTATTCACTAGTGTTATAATGTGTATAGTGTGCCAGGAAACCATTGTCTCTGTTCAACCCATTGTTGATGGATAGGAGTTTGTGGATATATTCCAATTCTGCTGTTTCTCTTTCCAATCTTCCTTTGTAGGGTTGTTTTTTTTTTTGTTTTTTTTTTTTTTTTTGGTAGATTTGATTCTATCAAATAAGACTGGAAAACCAGCCCTAAGACACCAATACACAATGCACCTTTATTTATTAATCCCTGTTCTTGTCTTGTCTTGTCTCTATTTCTCAAAAACTTGTGCAAAATGAAACAGTTATGGCTGGAGGCCTTATAACTGCACAATTATTCTTCAGAAAATTACCTAGTTCTGACTAAAACTGTTAGTTGAGTGAGTTAGTTTTCTCTCCCTTGCAAGAAAAAAAGTCCTAAAAGTCCTGAAAGGAAGCACAACACATATAGTATGAATATGGAATGTGAGGAATATGGAATGTGAGAACATGAATCAGTGAATCTAGAAAGAGTCAATAAAGAAATACTATGTTGTTGTTGTTGTTGTTGTTGTTGTTTTGTACCTGCCTCTCCCTATGGATTGAGGTGGGGAACAATAAGAAGTAACAAATACATGACATTAGTTAAAAATAATCTATTTAAAAAATAAGATGTACATATATTCTTGAAACAATTCACATTTAAAATCCATCATTTAAAAATCACAGTTTAAAGATCATCTGCATAAGCCTGCCAGAAGAGACTGGTCTTTAATGCTGTTTTAAGTTCAGATAGCATATTCAGCTGTCAAATCTCTTCTGACAGTTTGTTCCATAGTTTTGGGGCAGCTGAAGACAGTTGCCAACCTAGTTCTGGCTGACTGGAGTAAATGTTTGCCAGAGGACTGGAGTATATGGGCTGGATTATACAGAAAATGATCCCATACATAACCTGGATCCAAACCATGTAGAGCTTTAAAGCTAATAACCAAACTTGGTAATTTGTTTGGAAACTGGCAGTGAGTGAAGTGGTTTTAATATTGTTATGATATGATCACTCCTAGATATCCCAGTAACCAGCCTAGCTGCCTGTTTTGAACTAATTAAAGTTTCCAAACTCGATATGGAGGTAGCCCAATGTACACCATATGGCAAAAGTAAAAGTCACATTTATATTCCAGCCTTACTGCAAATAGCTCAAGACAGCATGTATAGCTCCCACATATACACACATGTCATTATCACAACAACCCTGTGAGGTAGAACAGGCTGACATTATTTGATTCATGCAAAGTTCCAGTGAATCCAGGGAATTCCATACTTTGCAGGGATTTGAATCCTGATATCCCATTCCATTACTCTAAAACAGGGGTCGGCATACCTTTTTTTGGGGGGGGGCAGTTCCGCTGTCCCCCAGATCACCGGCGGGCTGAAGGGGTGCATGCGCTCTTGTGGGCGCTCTCTCGCACACGCATGCGCACGAAGCCGGGAGTAGTACACATGCGTGCATGACTACAAGGTGCCATTTTATGTTCCAAAATGGTGTTCGTGCTCGCGCACGCATGCACACTACTCCTGGTGTCGTGCGCATGCGTGCACGAGCGTAGGCCGCCATTTTGTGTTCAAAAATGGCACCCACACTCTCGCATGAATGCGCACAATGCCGGGAGTAGTGTGCATGCATGCGCGAGTGCAGGCACCACTTTGGAACACAAAATGGCACCCCGTGTCACATGCAAGCGGCGGCGACAGCGGCGGCAGGAACAGCCACGGGCCGGTTGAAAGGCCTCGAGAGGCCGGATTTGGCCCCCAGGCTGTAGTTTGCCAACCCCTGCTCTAAAACACTGGTTTGCTATTCTTTCGATAATGATGCTATTACTCATTTACACAGAAATGCTACTGTACTTCTGTAGGATATTTGCAGGACATTATGTTTGCAGAATGTTTATTTTTTTACCATATTCATTCCAGAAACATAATTTAGGTAGAGATCAAAATTCATACTGTATACATTCTGCTCAGACAAACATGTCTGGTAACAGAGAACTTCTCAATCCAGAAAAATATTCAACAAAGGAGGATTTTTGAGTATCCTTAGATAACTGACAAAGAGGAGAAGCAGATATGCTATGCTTCAATGCATATATTGACAAATGCTTGGAGAACAGGGTAGAATTTTTATACTTTCTTCCACTATCAATAATAGTCATGATCTTCTTTTACTTTGTTTTTTTCCCAGTTGACCATGACTGCATTATTTTTGTGCCCGGTGAACAATAAACAATAATAATCCATGCATGAGGCTGATCTTGTGGACCCAAAGTATTTCCCTGCATGAAATTAGTATGGTAACATTTTGTTGGCTTGAAAGCATGGACACTTACCATGATTTGTTGTTGTGTTGTTGCTAACTGCCCTCAACTCAATCTCAACCCATGGTGACCTTATGAATGAGACATCTCCAGGCCCCCCTGTCCTCTACTGCTCTGCCCAGCTCCTGCAAATTCATATTCATGGTCTCTTTAATAAAGTCCATCCAGCTAGCATGTGGCCTTCCTCTTTTTCTACTTCCTTCCACCTTTCCTAGCATTATTGTCTTTTCCAACAATTCATGCCTTCTCATGATGTGTCCAAAGAATGACAGTCTAAGGGGGGTTGCAGACTATCAGAAATAGTGTGAATTCAGTCCACTTTTAGGGTTAGGGTTAAGGTTAGGGAATCATGGGAACTGTATTTTATTGTGGCACTAGAGTTCTCTGACAAAGAAGGTTCAATGTCTCAGAAAAATAACAATTCCCATGATTCCCTAGCACTAACCCTAACCCTAAAAGTGGACTGAATTCACACTATTTTTGACAGTCTGCAACCCCCCACAGTCTCCTCATCTTGGCTTCTAGGGATATTTCTGGCTTGATCTGCTTTAGGACCCACTTGTTTGTCTTTTTTGGATATCCATGGAATCCTCAGCACTCTCCTCCAGCACCACATCTCAAATAAGTTGATTTTCCTTCTATCTTCTTTCTTGACTGTACAGCTCTCATATCTATACATGATAATAGGGAATACAATGGCTTGTATGATTCTGACTTTTGTACTGGGTTGTATGTCTTTGCATTTTTGGATCTTTTCTAGTTCTTTCATAGCTGCCCTCCCCATTCTTAATCTTCTCCTGATTTCCTGGCTGCTGTCCCCTTTTCTATCAATGTTTGATTCCAGATATGGGAATTCTTTTATGATTTCTATTTCCTTATTGTCTAGGTTGAACTTGTGAAGGCCCTCGGTGGTCATGATTTTTGTTTTCTTTATGTTCAACAGTAAGCCTGCCTTTGCACTTTCTTCTTTGATCTTCCTTTGTAGGTGTTCCAGGTCTATGAGGTTCTCTGCTAGCATTATGGTGTCATCAGCATATCTCAGATTGTTGATATTTCTTCCTCCTATTTTCACTCCTCCGTCTTCCATGTCCAAGCCTGCTTTCCTTACAAAATGTAAGGAAATGACAGATACCTTACAATAATAGAGAGGTTAAATGTATATCTATTTATTACATTTTAATGTAAAATAGTTCAAAAATCAAATAACTTTAGTTAAAGCCCACCAGACTATTTGCATTTATTACCTTGAGGCAGATTACTGGTTTTCTCATCATGCCTGCCTTATACAGAACAATATCACTCTTCCATCTAACCAGAATTTGTGCCATTGTTCCTTCAAGGTCTCAGATGCCAGAGATTATGTGAGATTTTCTTCACCTAAAACATGTAGTCCACTTCCAATGACTTTCAGTGACACTCAACGCACTATTAAAATAACAACCCATATGTTTCTATTACAGGTATTCAAAACATATCAAAAGTAGCTATCACTCTTCCTGTGAAGTAGAACTGCTACAGATTTGGAGCACATATAAAGAAGCAAGCAGGGACATAGGGAAGCAGTGATGTTTCTAAAGAATCATATGTACTGTAAAATCAAGGATGGAAACCATGGAGTCAAGCAGATCTGCTACAGCCTCAGTCACTCCCTGGTTGGTGCGGGACTGAGGTGACCAGATACTGTGGTCCCGAGGCTGGCTGCTGCTTCCATCCCAAACAGGCTGCTGACAAGGAGCACTTTTTTCACCATTATGTTTTGGGGCTATGCAATCCTTCCACTGTTATTGGACTGCTACTTTCATCAGCCCTATCCAGTGTAACTATAATGGTGTGAAATGCTGGGAGATGCAGTCAATAACATTTGAGAGCCTATATGGTGAGTATGATGCAGTCTCTCAAATGTTACTGGACTGCATCTCCCTAAAGCAACAAGCAATATTCACAGCCTTCCCCTTTCAAGCTTATTTCCTAAGGCCTCTCCTTTCCTTCATCAAAAACCTCTCTCTCTTTCTTTCTCCTCTCTCATGTGTGTATGCTTTATTCAAAGCTGCCTTTATTTTTTCCAAAAATAGAAAATGGTTTTAACAGCAGGTGTGCACAACACCTATGCTTAGCCTTCATTTTCTTTCAATTAGGATGCATTGCTCACTGTAAAGCCAAAGGGAGAGCTTTAATAGCAGTGCTACAAGATCCCTAACACTTCCATTATGCCATATATCACTTTTTTTTTCTTTGAATCTACAAAATTGACCCACAATAAATAGGATCTGATGAAGTGGCCTGAAGTCCTCAAACATTCATATTAAATAAAATGGGTTGGTCTTGAACATTTCTCCTATTTTACCTCAGTGTGGCATAGAGGTTTCAGTGTGGGACTACAACTCTGGATACCAGGGTTCAATTCTCAGCTTGGTCATGAAATCCACTGGATGACCATGGGCAAGTCACACTCTCTCAGCCTCAGGGGAAGGGAATGGCAAACCCCCACTGAACATATCTTGCCAAAAAAAAACCTTGATAAGGTCACCATAAGTCGGAAACAACCTGAAGGCATGCAGCAACAACAAATAGGGTTTACAATGTGAAATTGAAGGCTTTCATGGCTGGCATCCATAGTTTTTTTGTGGGTTTTTTGGGCTGTGCAGCCATGTTCTAGAAAAGTTCTTTCTGACGTTTCACCAGCATCTGTGGCTGGCATCTTCAGAGAATACTGGAATGGAATGGAAGAGAGTGGGTCTATATATACTGTGAGACCCTGGGTAGGGAGGAGTGATTCCTATGTAAACTGTGTATGTTCTGTCAGGGATGATGGGAGTTGTAGCTCTTCACCTCTGGCTCTAACTCCCCACCTTGTTATGCAGCAAAGCTGACCAGCTTTGATCAGTGGTTGATGCTTCTTTCCCAAGCAGCAGAGTTTCAGAGAATAGGCTGAAGACCCTGACAAACTCTCCAAGCCTTCTCACTCTTCTTCCTGAGATGTCTCCAAACTTCTCCAGGATTCTTCTGGTTCTTGTATCTTCCCTCAAGACACCAGACAACTCAGATAAAAGATCTACTTTATTCTACTATATACACAAATACTATATGCCCTACAAATCACAATCTCTACACTTCACAATATCTCCAAAACTACTCCACAATGTACATTAGCAAACATTGCAATTTATAGCCATTGTTAGACACCACCCACCAGTCAGTTTCCACCCAGTGGGTGTGTACATACATCTTGATTGGTCCACATAGATCATCCCATACCTATGACCAACCCAAGTGTTTCATCACTTTACCTTGACCACTTAATGAGTCTCAGGTGTTTGCAATCTATCACAGGTGTTCTCAATATACCTTCTATAACTTTGTCCTTGGCTCTCAAGGCTTCTTAATTATATTATCTTTTTCACCTGTATATCTTCCTGATTGCTCCTGCTTAGTCACTTTGACATTCACATACATATTTTTATTTCTATTACTGTATATCCCATGTTGCATTTTCCTTAACATGTTCTGTGTTGAATAGGTATTGTTCTGTTGTTAATGGCATGGCTTCAGGGTGGGAGGATATGCAAACAAGGATATTGTCTGCTATTGTCTGCTTGGAAAGCCCCTGACCCTGGTTGGTTTCCCATTTGCATTTGCTGAGTGCTGATTTCCTTATTTTGTAGGACTGGTAGCCAAACCTTGTTTACTTTAAGGGTTTTTTCTTTCCTGTTGAAGTTGTCCAAGTGTTTGTGGATTTTGTTGGCATTCTGACCTGATAGTTGTTGATATGGTCCAGAATTTCATTGTTTTCAAACAGCATTTTATGCCCAGTATGGTTTATAATGTGTTCTGCTACTGCTGATTTTTTTTTGGCTGACCCAGTCTGCAGTGTGTCTCATGTTCCTTGATTTATGTTTGAACACTGCGTTTGGTGGTCCCTATGTAGACTTGTCCGCAACTGCATGGTATCCAGTAAACTCCTGCGGTTGTGAGAGGGTCTCTCCTGTCCTTCGCTGAATGCAGCATTTGTTGGATTTTCTTGGTCAGTTTGTAAACCATTTGGAGGTTGTGTTTCCTCACAACTTTCCCTATTCTGTCAGCCACAGATGCTGATGAAACGTCAGAAAGAAACTCTTCTAGAACATGGCCACACAGCCTGAAAAACCCACAAAAAAACTAAAAATAGGGTTTATACTACACAAAGCCACTGAGATCAAAAACAAGTTTGCTTCTTCATGTATTGTGCTCCTAAATTGCCTATTAACAAAACTTCCCTGTAAAGAAGAATATTCAAATTTACAATGGAAAACCACAATCAATAACTGGAGACAGGATATAATGAAACCAATATGATAGGAGCAGCAAAAATAAGAACCTCACTGCATACAAAACCAAAGTAAAACAAACAGAAAAATAGGAAAGTGTTGATCCACTTCTTAACAAACCTGGGAGAATAAAAAGATTTTCTCGTAATACTAAAAACACTATAATGTTTGAAACAAGCCTCCTTGTGGATAACGTTCTAAATCTGTCACCTCTGAAAAGACCTTACATCTTGAAGCCATGCAGCTTATTTCATTGGAACATCTAGAAGAGGGACTCAAACAAAGACCTTATGGTCAAGATAGGTAAATACAGAAAGGAAAACTCATTTGGAACATCACTTGTTACCATTACAAACTGTTTATATTCATGTAGTCAGATCTGAATATCATTGGTGTTGGTGAGACCTAGCTAGGCCACCTCCCTGCGTATACCCCCAGTGATGACATGCTGATATTCAACAGTAGAAAGGATAAAATGGAGAAATAAAGAGGAAAAGCTTCACAGTATTCATTTTTTTTTAAATCTATGATCTGTTAGGAATTTGGGCTGCTTTACCACTTAAATTCACACTGGATAATTTGTTTAAATTATTGATTTATTTTTGGGGTGACCTGTTACAAAACATAATGTGACTGGCTCTAGACCTGTGACCTATTCATGCCAAAGAGAGCCAAATGATGTGACTGCACACCACAAGGATATAGTTGGCCTTCTAGTGTGTGTCTGTGTGCCTGTGTGTATGTATTGCTTCCAAGGGCCAGAGAAGCTGTTTCCACAATAGTATGTGGAACAGAGGTCAAAGGTCAGGAAAGAAAAAATTCTGCATCACAAAAATAAAAAATAAAAAAAAATGGTGTCAACCAGACATAATTCCATCTCTCAATTGATCAACATCAGTGGCCACCTGCATTCAGTGTATCACTATTGTGTATCACTCTCCTAATTATGCTATCACCAGAAATCTCTATAGAGTAGGTTAGGGATGGTATGTGCTGAAGGGGGGGGGACATCATTCAGGGTTTAAAAAAAATAATATCAGTTTATATTTCTTCCATGTTGAATTTGATTTAAAAAAAAAAACATATCAAGCCCCTCCCCCCAGTCTTGAATACAAATATAATTCTTCATTCTAGTGATTCCCTTTTCCAAAAAAAATTAGACAAATATAAAATGCTCTTCTATTTATACAGGGAAAATTGAAATAGTGCAGCTGTTCCAACCGTAACAATCACTATGTTGTAGCTGTCCACTATTCAAATGCTACTTGGTACCACACTGGAAAAACACATAAACACAGTGACAGAAATGTGTGTGTTGTGTGCCTTCAAGTTGTTTCTCACCTAAGGTGAAACTATTACAGGGTTTTCTTGGCAAGATTTGTTCAGAGGTGGTTTGTCATTGCCTTCCCTTGGTGTGAAGAGTGTGACTTGCCCAAGAGCACCCAGTGGGTTTCATGGCTGAGCTAGGAATCAAATCTGGGTCTCCAGTGTCATAGTCCAACACGCTCCAGAGTTGTAGTCCCATAATGTCTGGGCTTCATAACCCAGCTTTTCAGAGTTACACACTCAAACCATTTATTTTTTTGCTCAACTCTTTTTTTAAAAAAAACAAAAGAATCAGTTTTTTTTCCATCCTAAATACAAAGATATTCAAATATTTTGATCAATTCTTACCAAAAGTAACAAACAAAAATATCAAGTTTGCTTCCTAGTGAGTTATCCCCCCACCTCCCATGCAGTTATATTGATTTCTAGTCTCACTTAACTCTTTCTTTTAGTTCCCTTTTTTCTGGCTCCTTTTGTTTCCTGTATCCATTACAGAAATTCCTATAAACTAAGGTACTACAAGAACATCAAAATGGGGGTAGGAATTTTTTGCTCTCTTAGTATTGTTGGACTATAATTTCCAGCATTCTTCACTACTAGCTGTGCTGCCTGGGGCTGCAGGGGCCTACAGTTTAACAACATCTGGAAAGATGCATCATTCCTGCCCACTCTCTATAAAGAAACTACACTACAGTCAGCAAATAAATGAATGGCCATCCATTTTTGTCCACTGGTTTATAAAGCAAGGGGACAGACTATGTGGAATCAATGAATATGTATTGTACATGAAAGATTCACTGCATGGAGTAATCAGTATGTAAAGGCAAGTTTAATTGTCTTCCATGTAGAAGATACAGTATTTTCTGGCAAATACTCCAAAGTCGGGGGTCGTCTTATACGCTGGGTGGCAGAGGAGGAGGAGGAAGGGGTGGCGCGGCACAAGGCGGGAGGAGGAGGAAGAGAGGAAGTCCAGGTCAGAGGAAGAGGAGGAGGAGGGGGAGGAAGGGGTGGTGTAGTGTGGCATGAGGCAGGAGGAGGAAGCAGCAGCGGATAAGAGGTGAACCCCTATCCTGGGGTTTTCTTGGCAAGACTGGTTCAGAGGAGGCTTGCCATTGCCTTCCCCTGAGGCTGAGAGTGTGTGACTGGTCCAAGTTCATCCAGTGGGTTTCATGGCAGAGTGGGGAATCAAACCCAAGTCTCCAGAGTGGTAGGCCAACACTCAAACCACTACACCATGCTGGCTCCTAATCCCATGTACTACCTATGAAACAATTGCAGACTTTTTTGTTGTTCTTGTGTGTCTTCAAGTCCTTTCTGACTTATGGCAACCCTAAGGCAATCTTATCATGGAATTTTCTTGGCATGTTTCTTCAAATGGGGATTGCCATTACCTTCCTCTGAGGCTGAGAGTGTGTGACATGCCCAGGGTCACTTACTTGGCCACAAATTGCACATACCCCAGAATGCATCACCTAGTATATTGGCAGCCCTTTTCCCCCAACACTTTCTCATTTTCTCCCATTGAAAGAGGGGTTGTCTTATATGGCGAGTATATCCCAAACTCTATATTTTAATTGGAAAAGTTGGGGGTCGTCTTATACGCCCAGTCGTCTTATACACCGGAAAATACGGTATCTTGTTTACTATGTGAAAGGTGTATGAGGTCAAATACAAAGGCAGCAAAGTAGTGGCATAAGAAAAAAAGCAAATAAGCAAGTTTTGGATTGGGTCAAAAGCAAGCAATATGGATTTTGTGGGTTTTTTGCAAAGTGCCACATTCAACAGTTTTCCATAGATCAAATGCTCATTTTGTGCTTAACTTTGTATAAGCTATAAATTATAAGAATAATTTATTATAACCACATTCTAAAAACAAGATAAATTTTAACTCCCCCAAATTAAACTGTATGGTCACAATGGGCCAGTTGTTTTATTGATTGAAATATAATTGAATGTCAGCTAGCAAGGCAATAGATTTCTAACCAAATATTTCCGCCCACAAACATATACACTTCAAATGAGTAACTCCACACAGCAGTGAAAACATGACATTCCCAGACAAGTCATTCATATTATGACAACTTAAATTACCCCTTCCAAATGTGTTGATGGAAAACAGATTTGTGTTTGTTCCCAGAATCACACTTCTTATTTGAGAATAGTTTGAGTTCAGCTAGATTTATCAAAAAGTGAAAATAAGTAAAAGGGAAAAAAAAAAGATTTAAAAGTTGGTATTTAGTACAACATTCATACTCAATTTTAAAATATAAATCAGAAGTCTGTTTATTAATTGCAACATAAAATATCT
This sequence comes from Phrynosoma blainvillii, assembly GCA_026167975.1. Classification (NCBI taxonomy): domain Eukaryota; kingdom Metazoa; phylum Chordata; class Lepidosauria; order Squamata; family Phrynosomatidae; genus Phrynosoma; species Phrynosoma blainvillii. The sequence goes on from JANUYF010000003.1 coordinate 177,570,437, forward strand.
CTCTGTAGGAATCAGAAAAGGGCTATGTCCAGAAACATGCTTGCACAGTTTTACTGCACTCATGTTGATACAAACACAGTGGAAGAGTGACACTTCAACTGTTTTCTGAGTCTGCATATACACAAACCTGCAACATCAGAGTACACACCTCCCCATCATGCCATTCTGCACTACAGCACAAACTTGCAATTATCTGCCACACTCAGTCATTATCCATGATATATTAAAACAACACTATATTAATTGATACCATCACATTTACAAATATTTTTTTTAAAAGGGTGGGAAACGTATATCAGATTTTCAAAAATTACAGCACTCTAATCGTAATCTGAAGGAAGGAAGGAAGGAAGGAAGGAAGGAAGGACATATCTAAAATTTTACAGTATAGGAAAGAAAACCACAAGAAGCAGGTTTAGCCAATAACTCAGGAGAACTTTTCATATTTCTGTATTATCGATTGCCATATCAATCATTTATCAACAGGATGGCAAGTGGAAAAGTTATGCTTTCTCCTAACCTCCAAGGATTTTATTACAAAGGTATGGTAACAAAACAAACAATATTGAGGGCTACCAGGTCTAGAACCACTGAAAACCCAAGGAGTGTTACAACTACTGGACACATTTGCTACCTGCCCAGCTCTCTCTCTCTTCCCCATGATAATTTTCATATAGCAGGAGATGTGTGTGTGTGTGTAGTACTTCTCTTGAAAGATGAGCTAATTTAATGATACTTAAAATATCTAACAGTATGGCATTTCTTTGTACTACTTTGTATTGTCATACATAATTCGAATTGCACAGTGGCTAAAAATTTGAACTAGGAAGTTCTAATCAAGTTGAATTTTCAACCTAATTTTTAATTCATCAGATGGCCTTGAGTAAGCCATTTCTACTATGGGCCTTTACAGACTGCCGGAAATAATGCAGCTTGAGGCCACTTTAACTGTCCTGGCTCAGTGCTAGGGAATCATGGGAATTATATATATTTTTGTGGGACATTGAGCCTTCTCTGTCAGAGAGCTCTGGTGCCACAATAAACTACTGTTCCCATGATTCCTTAGCACTGAGCCAGAACAGTTAAAGTGGTCTCAAGCTGCATTATTTCTGGCAGTCTGTAAAGGCCCTAAGTTTACACTCTGCCTCTCCTTGCTTTTCAATATCCACAGTGCATATACAGAGTGTCTCATCCTTGCTTTCCAATCACCTGCACACAAGGGCTCATTCCCTTGAAAAGGATGTTGTTCTGAAGACTGGTATGGAATAGGACAATGGGCTGTCCCATATGTGTTGATTGCTATGCATGAGAATGCTTATTATTAAGGACTTCCCTCTGAAGACAATGAAGTGCTGGGGAAAAAACTCTTGCAATTAATAGTTACATGAGGGGAAGAGTAATATCACACTCACTGATCCTGACCTGCTGGCTCACTTCTTCTGGCCATGGCCCTCTGCCAATCATATTAGAAAGAGAAAAGACATAAGTGGAAAGTCATTACTTGGTGCACTGTTTTCCCCCAAATGATGAAATGATGTAGGCCTTTGGTTATATAGAGTTCTAAGTCATGGGGAGAGACGTATAACAGGTGACCATCTTTAAACTCTTCCCTGTCATTATGAGTAAGTTAAAAAAAATGTGATGACAGGGGATGCACTAGGAAGTACAGCCCTATCTTCCTTTCACATAGATTATTGTCACTTTAGGTAAAAATCAAATCTGGAACGATGGCACATAGTGCTAGGTACTTTTTTTCCCCCTGTTTCCTCCATCATCCCTGCACACCTTTTTTTTTTTTTTTTTTGCAGCTTATTTATATACCGCTTCATATCACGCTGTGGGATGTCTAAGCGGTTTACAACTGTGAGCTGATTGCCCCCCAACAAGCCGGGTACTCATTTTAGCGACCTCGGAAGGATGCAGGCCTGAGTCGAGCCTCAGCCCTGGCTGGTATTGAACTCGCAACCTTGTGGTCTATGAGTGAGTGGCTGCAGTACAGGCATTTAACCACTGCGCCACCAGCAACTGTCATCTCATTGGTAGGCCATCTCTGTGAACCTGCACACATTCACATGTGCAGCACTCCACAGGGACAGGGTATCAGAGCAGAAGTGTGCCCATGCAAATGCTGGCAAAGTACAATCATGTCCCCTCCTTTACCCCATGCCCTCTATTTGACTGTCTGTTCTGTGTGTGTTGTACTCATCTCCATGAGAGGTGTCACACTTTCTCGTTTAGGCATTGCCACCCTCACTGCTTGGGTATTCCAGTTCCATCCCTTTTAAATGAAATCCTGTTCAGTTAGGGCTAGGGTTAGAATAGAGCACACCTTTAGAGCCACTCTGGTGGTGTTGCATTCAGACCTGTCATCAAAGGTGCAAATTTTCCAGGAGGAAGCAGAAAATATCAGCTCCATTTTAGTCTAGCTTTTTCTCCCCGTAGGGCAGCTTGAGAATGAAGTCTGACCAAGGCAGAAGAGAGTGGTACTATTACTTCACTCAGTCCAGACACTATACTCCAATTTGCGCAGCCTAGAATTGAACTGGCTTTCTTAGCTGTTTCACATCACATTGCTGATTCATGTTCACCATGCAGTCCACTAACAGTCCTAGATCCATTTTAAATGTACTCCCCTCTGTTGCTTATCACAGAGTTTAAATTAGTTATATAGCTTAATAGGTCAATAAAGTGTCCCTTATTCAACCCAAGTTCTTGTGTCTAGGCTCTTTATTCCCATGGTGGATCAGCAAGCATGAAGGGAACTAAAAGCTGCACTCATGTGTGAAGTTTAATATGACAGAAGTGAGGAACATTTTGCCTTACAGATTTTGATGGATCAAAACTCCTATCAAGTTAAAGCTGTGGAATGAGATGAGATGTAGTCCAATGGACTGCCTTCCCCATCCTTGTAACTGTTTTCCCCCTCTACACTTGAACAAAACACAATCAAGTTGAACCTGGTGGATTGCTGTAGCACCTCAACCCAGACACAATACACCTTCATTCTCCCAGGCCATCTCAAACCCATGCAATTGCCCCATCAGCAGTAGCAATAGCAATAGCACTTACATTTTTATACTGCTTTATAGTACTAAGCACTCTCTAAGTGGTTTACAATGTGCTAGCCACTTGCCCCCAACAAGCTGGATACTCATTTTACTGACCTACGGAAAGATGAAAGGCTGAGTCAACTTGGAGCCCTGCAGGATCAAACTCACAACATTGGCTGCAGTATTAGCATTTAACCACTGGGCAGAAAACAAATTAAGATTCTCAAACCTCCTGAGATCCTGGCAGACACCTCTGTGTTTTCACAAGAGCACAGCATGCTGGGTAAGTCTGAACAGATTAAAAAAGCAACTATTGACCTAGTTGTGGATGCTGAGCTCTCTATACAATGTAGCATACATGACTTGCATTGATTTTTATTTTATTTTATAGAAATGATATTGAACAACTTCAGCTGCAAGAAAAAATAAAAGGGGGTATACAAGAATATTGGAAACAAGAGAAAGGAAAGGAAATTTAAAAATAGCTATTGGTGAAGATCAGACCCACCTACATGATTTGGGCATGAAAAAAGATTGAGCTTGTATGTTGTAGGGCAGGGGTCCTCGGACTTTTTGATCCCAATAGCTAGACCATTGTATTAAGTTAAAATATATAAAGTAATTTACAATAATAATTCAAAGCTGGGCAACCTGTAAAGAGAAACCTCATTTGAACTGATGACCAAGGTTCTTCTAATTAAAATGTGTAAATCTGATTGGCATCCTATTGAAGATCTTCCGGGGGAGGGGGGAACGGAGGTGCGCATGCATGCACACCACTCCAGCGCCATGTTGGCACACAAAATGGTGCCTGGTGTCGTGCATGCATGCACACTACTTTGGCACCATTTTGGATTCCAAAATGACACCCGGAGTCGTGCGCATGCACACGCAACGCTGGGTGCAGGTGCATGACTCCAGACCCCATTTTGGGATCCAAAAAGGCATCTGGTGGCACTGTGAGCAGCGGCAGCATGGCGGCGGCGGCGGCGGCAGCAGGTGTCCTTGCGGGCCAGTAAGAAGGCCTCAACAGGCTGGGTCTGGCCCACAGGCCATAGTTTGGGGACCCCTGTTGTAGAGAATAACTATTTCCATATTTCATGCTACAATTCCTTCTAAGTTAGACATTGCTACTAGCCTAGGTAACAATTAGCTCACGGTCTTTTTCTGTGTCTAATGTATAACACATGCCTGTCATCGATCCTGCTTTTGCACTAACTTTCTTATACTTAGGCATTTTCATGGGCCCCACTTTTCATTTCAGCAAGGTCTCCTAACTCACATTGAGAAGAAGGCACTGAGAATGGTGAATCTTTGAGGGAAATGAAAAGATAAGTAAGAGGTGTGCAAAGTGTATTTGGCCCAAATAGCTAGACCATTGTATTAAGTTAAAATATATAAAGTAATTCACAATAATAATTCAAAGCTGGACAACCTGTAAAGAGGAACCTCATTTGAACTGATGACCAAGGTTCTTCTAATTAAAATGTGTAAATCGGATTGGCATCCTATTGAAGCACTTCTGCTTACTGATTACAGATCAAGCTAACATAACATATTCTAGGACCCACAATAGTTTTTCAGAAACTGAAGTCTGTTCTTTGTTCATTTTTTAGCCGGTTTTCAGACCCTGTTCTCCAACTCTGCACTTTAATGAAACTTCCACTCCTTGTGACTTCCATTCCAAGCCTTCAAGAATCAAAGTAAGGTCAATGGGAATTTTCATTTAACAGGGACATTCAATTTGGATTTCCATTAAATCACTAGCAATTTTGCCAGAAGGATCAAGGCTTTTTTTTGTGTGTGTGTGAGAAAGCCAGGTAATCAGACCCCAAATATATAAGTTAGGGTAAGATTGGGCAGCTAGCAGCATTTAGACTTCATCCACGCCCTTAAGCAATTTACTTAGCTTGGAGATTCTTGATGAAATCACATCAATTTCAGCTCTCCCTCTCTACAGTTTCTAACGTTTCACATTCACAAAGAAAAGCCTGAGAATGCAGAGCCTGAAGGCACTAAAAATTGGAAGCTGGCAATGCTAAGTTCTGTCAGACCAGCTGGTAGCTGTAATGCAGCTGCCAGAATCTGGTCTGAACACATCAGAAACTGTTCTAGGGCACCAACTGCCAGCTCCTTGTAGTAATCTGATAATTGAAAGCAACAATGTTGATTTAAAGAGTTAACCATGATCAAAGTCCTTGTTATAAGTTCAATATATTTTGCTCCAAAGGGGAGAAAGTGACAGGAACAAAGGCTTCTGATGGCCTACTGTTGTAAAGAGAATATGGGTCTAAAGTGGGTAGTGAGCCTTTGGTCTGATACAGCAGAGTTGTTCTTATGAAAGGCTTCTTACAGTCTCAACACATTTTAAAATCTTGAGCTTGCATCTTGTTCATTACTTTATCAATGGACTAGCCTGAGAGGTTTTTTCACTCCATTTTGCCACATCTTTGTCCCTTCTCTCACAATACAGTAGACTACTCTCTCCCCCCTGTATGCCCAAAAGGGCCTCTACAGTTAATGATATCCAAAAGGGGTGCCTTCTGAAAAATATAGCAACTGGGAAAGTTAAAAATGAGACAAGAACCTTAGATGACCAAGCCCTTAGCTACTTAGGCCTCTAAAGGTTAAAAACAATATCTTGAACTGGGCCTGGAAAACAACTGTCAATCAGTGCATGTCTTTCATCCTTAAAATAACATGATCTTGAGGCCATGCACTTGCCACATGACCTAAATCTTTCAGAAGCTTTTGAAGGGGTGTTGTTGTTGTTGTTGTTGTTGTTGTTGTGTGCCTTCAAGTGATTTCTGATGTGTGGTGACCATATCACAGTTTAATCTTTACAAGATTTGTTCAGAGTGAGTTTGTCTTTGCCTTCCCTGAGGCTGACAGATTATGACTTGCCCATGGTCACCCAGTTGGTTTCCATGGCCGAGTGGGGATCTGAACTCTGGTCTCCAAAGTCATAGCACAACGCTCTAACCATTACACTACTCTGGCTCTGATCTTAAAGAGCAGCCCTATACAGAGCATGTTAGATAATCTAAACACAATTGAAATAAGAAGATTATCACATTTATCTTTTTGCTCGATCTGGACACGGGATAGAATTGGGCTGGGACAGGTGTTATTGCACACAGAAAAGCTGCGGCGCTGCCGGCTGACCACCATCTGTCCCCCAGAAGCACTTAGCTGGATGAGTTTGAAGTACAAAAATCTTCTGTACTACCAAAATTGATGGGCTAAGCAAGGCTTGGGGACAGGTTGTGGTCGGCTGGTGGTATGGCAGCATTTCGTGTGTGATAACACCCCTCCCAGCCTGTTCCAGCTTGGTCCCATTCTGTAGTCTGGATTGGGAAAAAAATGTGTGTGCGATAATATCCTAAATTATGGATAACTGTTGCCAAGATGGGCTTCCTCAAGAATGTTCCTAGCTTGTGTACCAAATGTAATTGCATAAATGGATTCCTTACCACTATAGTGATCTAGGAACCCAGAGGAGGTAGTATGAGACCAAGGGATACTCCCAGAGTGAGCACAGCTTAATCCACTAAATCTCCAAAGCTAGCTTTTTACTGACCAGCAATATTTCTATCTTGTCAGCATTTAATTTTAGCTTGTTTAATAATCATAATAATAATAATAATAATAAGAAGAAGAAGAAGAAGAAGAAGAAGTTTTATTTCTAACCTGCCCCTCTGCTCAGCAATTGGGGTGGCATACAACAAAGTTAAAACAGATGACAGTATAAAACGATCCTGTCCCTAATCCTATCCCTACCCCTTAAAACTGAATTAAACTAGAATAAGATTAAAATAGCTGTGCAGAATAAAATACAATCAAACCATAAAAGCAAACAAGAGCAGGTGGAGGCCACAAAGGACGCATAGCAAATCGTCTAAGTTGACCCGGGAGATATAATAATAATAATAATAATAATAATAATAATAATAATTTATATCCCGCCCCTCTGCAGAGCAATCGGGGCGGCTTACAGCATTAAAATTTCCATACAGATATATTAATATAATTTAAACAGAACATAAAAATCCCAAATCCCACCCGTCCTATTATTCCAGGAAGGCCTGCTGGAAGAGATCCATCTTTACTGCCTTTTTTAAGGCAGCAAGAGTGGTATCCTCACTTAGCCTATTTCAAGACCAGGAAATGTTCAGGGGTACTGACAACTCATTTGGTATTAAGGGACAAGGAGAAATAGACTTGAGAACCATCAGCATATTGGTGACCCTGAGGTCCAGTATTACAAATCACCTCCTCATGGGTTTCAAGTAATTAATAAGTGAGACAGGCTCACACTTAGTGGGACACTATATGGCACCATATGAACAGGAATGTCCCAACACCAGCTTTTGGAAGTGATCCAACATGAATGTTATATCTGTCCCTGTTTTTATGCTTGTGACACCCATTTAACACACTATTGGCAGAAAATTAGCCTGCACACCAGATTTTGTGCAATTTTCGGAGATGTCAGCAGTTTTATTTGAACAGAGAAAACGTGCAATATACCTGTTGTAAGATATATTCAAATGTCAGTTATCATAACAATAATAATAAAATGAATGCAAATTCAGCTATATGAGGAGTAAGAGAATCAGTCAAACAGTAGTGTCCCACCTTGCAACACTATAGAACAGCAAATTCAACTACGCAAGCTTTTCAATAATATTCTGTTGAAATACTGATTAACTCTAACCTCTTCTAAGTTTCCAACAAACCACAACATAGGAATATTAGTAGGCCACCACTCCTTGGCCTGTCTAGATAAAAATGGAAGACTGAGTTCTTATCTTTGAGTCCTACATCATCATGCTATTCTGAACAGCAGTATGCCTTTAGTATGCCATGTCTCCCTGCTACCTGTCTGCTTTGATAAGCTCAGTATTGCAATCTAAATCTGTGATCAAAATATGTTTACTTCACAGCACCAGATCGCTTGTACATCTTGCAACTTTTTTTTAAAGTGTCAAGAGTGTTTCAAAGTTTGCATGCCAATACAAATAAGAAAATATATTCATGTACAAAACTCTGTACAGTTTTGCATTCCTATGGACATTCTCTCACACAGATTGCTATATAAGTCTGTCCTTGGGCTTTCCACTCCACCAAATGCATCTAAAGATGTAGGTTATAGGCTATGAAATCTCATGCTACCAACTTTGATTTGTCAGTTAGTCTCAAAGGTACTACAAGATCCTTTTGTATACTGATGTTCATGTACACCAGAGTTTGGAAAAGTTGTATTTTAGTCTACAATTCCCAGAATCCCCCAGCCAGCACCGAGTAAAGGGAGGGACATACAAGCATAGCCAAATGTTTATGCTGGACTCTGCTAATATGGGGGGGGGTGTCCCTAGGTGGATTTGATTGGAATCTTGGAAGGAATGGTAGACAGTCAGACTCCTATGCTACTTTAGACATTTATCAAACCTTGCAATGGGATCAGACAGTTTTGCCTGCAAAGAGGTGGTGTAGATTTAAGCCTCCCTGTAGGAGACAATGAAGAACCCTGGATGACTGTTCCCACCTTGCTTTCTCTAGTGCACAGGGGACTGAATTCTGATCTGGAATGGTTTCAGAGGAAACTTTTATTTAGGGTCACAAAGGAAATGTGCACAAAACACTGTTTTCTATAAAGAAATGTTTGAGGGTTTGGGGCACTTTGGGCTGATGCATACTGACTGTTTGGGGCAGCACAGAGCTGCCCTGGGAAGTGTGGGATCGGTGCCATGGCAACCCCATGCCATGGCCCCGATCCTCCCTTTTGCCACCCCAAAAAGAGTGGTAAAATGCCACTCCTTTTAGGGGTAGCAAAAGGCCACCGTAAGAGTCGGCACCGCAGCTCTTCAGCACCCTTTTGGTGCAGTGTGTTTAAACGCTGCACCAGAAGGGTGTCCTGATGCAGCACACTGTGAGTATGGACGCACAGCGTCAGGTCTGCATTGGGATAGGATTAGGGTGGCCGGCATGCGGCTGCCCTGCCCCAACCCTACCCCTAGGCCAGCCCTTTGGGCCGGTCTGCAACAGCCCTTACTTTCTTTTGTTTTGTTCTGCCCCCCCCTCCCAAATAAAGCGGTCCTTTACTATGAACAATTTCACAGTGGATGGTCATTTTCTAGATGAGTATCTTAACATATGCTATAGTTGCATAGTTGACTTCATAGTTTCCTTTGAAATTACATGTATTCATGATTCTGCTTGGGCACCCTTTCTAGTTGTGATGAGGGGGAAAAAATCAAAGATTATTCTTTACCTTTTTATGGTGTCATCATCCTGTTTCATTCACTAGATTTTAAAATGGCTTATCATGACATTGCCATCCATTTGTATCCCTCCCTTCTTTTTTTGTTTTGTCTCAGACTTTTTTTTTCCTGGACAAATACAATTGGTTAAAGAAGTGAGGGAAACTAAGGACCTATACAGATGGGTGGCTGTGGGCTGCCCCTGCTAGTGGAGGATCGGGGCAGTGGCAACCCCATGCTGCGCCCCCATTCCTTCCTTTTGCCAGCCCTAAAAGAGTGGCAAAATGCCACTCCTTTTGGGGCAGCAAAAGACTGCCCTAAGAGCTAGAACTATGGCTCTTCCGTGGCTTTCGGTACAGCGTGCGCCGTGAGGGCGTCCTGATGCCACGTGCTGTACAAAAAGACATGTGGTATCAGGACAGTGTTGGGCTGGGGTTGGGGCAGCCAGTGTGTGGCTGCTCTGCCCCAACTCCACCCCCAGGCAGGCCCTTTGGGCCAGTCTATAACACCCCTAAGTGTACCATGCTTTCTAATTTTTATTCTGAGAAGCCCTCCACACAGAAATACCCCAACTCTGCATCAGAACACAGCAGACTGTTACGTAGCATATAAACCCCCAAAAATGAATTGTCATAGATATGTTAGACACGCAATATGTGGCATCCCAGAAGTTGGTGGATTACAATCACCCCTAGCACACAAAAGCAGTTAGGCATGATGATGGCTGTTGCAGTCCAACAATCATAGGGGCAGGACATGTTGACCACCACCACTGCCAAAAGACTAGTTTGCAGCATAAAATTGCATCACTGAGGCTTCATCTACACTCAGAATTAATGGAATTTGACACTACTTTAACTGCCAAGGCTTAATGCTATGGAATTCTGGGATTTGTAGTTTTGTTAGAAATTTAGACTTTTTCTGACAAAGAGCTCTGGTACTACAACAAACTGAAATGTCATAGGATGGAGCCATGAGAGTTAAAGAAGTGTCAAACTGTATTGATTCTATAGTGTGGCACTAACCTTTGAGAAATTACTAACTCATTTCTCAAGTTCTGCATTAACATATTGCTTTCTGATTTGTTTTGTAGCAAAGTTGGAAGTTGATAGAATAAGCAATTGCAGTCCAACCTGTACAGATTAAGGCTTTTACTACAGTAATTCTCTTAATTTAAAACCTATACCACCTCGCTACAGGCATGAATAAAGTTCAACCTTCTATGTATTGTTGGATTGCAAGCACCAGATGTGCTAGTCACCATAGCTAATGGTGAAGACTACTAGGAATTATTGTCCAACAACATCAGAGATGCATTCAAACTACAGAGTTACAGTACTATGATTCCACTTTAACTGACATGACATCACCCCATGGAATCCTGGGTTTGAGTTTAATGAAACACAAGAGATGCTCTGGCTGAGAATGTTAAATGCCCCTCACTCATAGAACTGCAAATTGCAGGATTCCACAGAACAAGACCATGGCAGTTAAAATGGAATAACTGTGCTATGATGCTGTAGTGTGAACGGAGAGCTGCACTTGTCCCAATCCTACTCTATCACCATTTGATAATAAACAATAATATGAGCTTCCCAAGGAGCCAAGATTGCTTTCAGAGGCTTAGACTTACTGCTAAGGTTGATCACCTTGATGAATACCAAGGGTTGAATGTGACCAAAATCCCTCATTTCTTTTGGCTTTTAAGTAGAACTTAAAGATATTTTAAAATTCTTATTCCTTTCAGGTTTTTATTATAATTTTTTGACATTTTTGTTGTCCAGCTTCTTGCTTTAAAAGGCTGTTTGGCAATAAATGAATGAAATACTTAAACAATATACCATATATACTTAACTATAAGTCAAGAATTTTATTCCCCAAAATTGACCCTAAAATCCTAGGTCAACTTATATATGGGTCAATACACTAATGCTACTTAGAAAGGTCCTGAAACAAGAAAGCCTGATGCCCTATTCTTGGTGCCTCAATGCACATGTTTTTCTGTGTGGGTGTGAAAGAGGTTCCCATTCCAATTTGCAAGGCTTCTCTTCTCATGGAAAAAACACCTCATTGAACACCACTTTCTTCTCTCCTAAGTCTGATTTGCAGGGGTTCTCTTCCCATGAGAAAAAACTCCCCATTTAACACCACTTCCTTCCCTTCCTAATCCAATTTGCAAGGCTTCTCTTCTCCCATCAAAGAAACACCCCTTTTAACTTCACTTGCTTCCCTTCTCAATCCGATGTTAAGACCTCTCCTCCAGGCACCTGGGAATCAGTGTTAGATGGTTGGGAGAGGTCCAGAAAAGGAGAAGGAGGCATGGAAGTTGTATTTTCCCCTGTCCATCCTTTATTATAGCCCCCTAAGTTTTACCCTCTATTTATCCATGGGTCATATCAAAACCCATGATTTTGACCCTGAAACCTTCCCTTGACTTATACATGAGATTGACTTGTACATAAGTATACATGATAATCAAGCATTTGAAAACTTGTACAATGTCTTTCAACTGCTAACAGTAGAATTTCATAATGTAACAGTAAGGTTGTCAGGACTGCATATCATACCACACTGTTCAAATTATTGTTGTTATTGTTGTTAATTTTATTTTCCCTGATATACTGAAAATAAATGATTAATATTTCATTCATAGTTACCTCTTATATCTGGTGATAGCTGGCAGCTGCCTTATCAATGGGGTAGTGAATCCTCTCCGGCTTTTGTCAACTTATTAAGGAAGTAGTCAAATTTACTGAAGGCAAAACAGTTTCTGTATCTTGGGTAGCCTCTTCAAATTAAAATCAGGAGTGGATTCATCACCCCACTGACATGGAACTGGAAGCCATTAGCAAGTGCTACCTGTTTCCCATTTGGGAATAAAAATATTTTTAATAGAGCAATCATATACACACCTGTCTGCTAGTGCTAGTGAAATGCTTGCTTTGGAGTAAATGTGCATAGGATGGACAGGTAAATGCATTTCCCCCTGACTGAACCAAATGCAGCAGCAGAATATGTTGCTACACTGCTGTGTGCTTACTCATCATCTAACAGCATGAAACTCCTGCTAATGATGATTCAGCTTGACCAGCCTTCATGACAGTATGAAATAGAAGAACTTTTGAGTTTTATTGTCCCAAAACCTGGAAAATAGATTACAGTGTATAATCAAAGCTGAACAGTGACATTTCCCCAGCGTTCTACACTATTGCTGCACCTTATCACTCACAGTAATATCCCTTGAAGGCCTCTGCTCATGTATGAAAGGAAGAACAGATTGCCTTAACACTTCATGCATTGGTTGATTTACTATTTTTTTCATGTTCAGCTAAATATGAAGCTGCAAAGGTTTGTTCTTTGCTTGATTTTAAATGTTCAGATGAATTGCTACTTTTCTAAGCCTAAAAACAGCTGAGCAGACTGAGACCTAGGCTTATCTTCAGCCCCGTGTGTACACCAGGCCTCCAAAACGTATGTCCTATCAAGATGAAAGTACCAAGGCTTTCCAAGTGTTTGACAGTAACTCCCCTCCTGTTTACACAGTCCCATAAAAGCACAAAAAAGAAGTCTCAAATAGGCCACCATGTTATCTTGGGAATAAGCTATGTGAAATGCTTAGCCTATGTTGTCATTTGAACCTGCGTACATGCTAAGATTTGGGGAAGTATTTTTTCCCTCTTAATCCTACCATCATTTTGGTGCAAATGCAAAAGATATTCAAAATATCCAAATGGTAGATGGAAAATTGTCTTTTTGTGTGTCAGTCAACCCTTGGGAGGAAAATACTGGAGGGAAAATAATCTACACAATTTGAGAATTATTCTTTGTGAAAAACATTTGTGGACTTTTTATTCTGATTTTCCTTTTCAGTAAACAGTAAACAGTATTTCCTATGGAAAATAGAGGTTTAACACAGAGATAACTTAATTTTATTTGGGACAATAAAACTCAAAGTTCTTCTGTTTCATATTTTCATGAAGCCTGGTCATGCTGAATCATCATTATGAGGAGTGTCATGTTGTTACATGATGAGTAAGCACACAGCAGTGTAGCAAAATATTCTGCACAGAAAAATGGCATTCCTTTGAACAAAGGCACCTAGAGTGTCTCTCAGGAAGAATAAATCCTGAGCTGTGAATAATACTCAAAAACTGTGCAGTTATTGAGGACTTCTTCACAAATTGTAAAAATGCCTATGAGAACAATGAAGATGTACAGCCCTGGAGCATTTTTTTGTTGTGGAGATAAGTTGGGCTTTCTTGATGAATCCTCCTAGTATTTTGGATTTCCTGATAAATGAAGCAAAGCCTGTCTCCTCTCTATTCTCTCTTTCTCTGCTGGCAGATATATACCCTTTTATTCAGCCAGATCTTTGGCAGTTAATCTGAAGGATTGATGCTGATAGGAGGGAGGGTGCTCCTATTTTATTTTTTAATTTTATTGAGGTATTTTAACTTATTTTTATTGGTTTTATTTTTAATTTTATCATTGTTAGCTGTTACCACTACCACCTTTTTCACAGTGAAAATATAAGAAGGGAAGCATGTGTAAATGTATGGGTGTATTTACATGTGCACATGTACATACAGAGAGAGAGAAGGAAACCAGAGATATCTACATTCCCAATTGTCCACCCTGTCCATGTCTTCATTACGACATGTTTAATGAATAATTGTCAATTATATGATCTTCAGTTGTATGAGAGTATTATTTATAATCTTTAAGTAAGATCTTGTTTCTCTGTGAAAATAAATGGGGAAAAAAATACTGGCAATATGAGAAAGATCCATTCTAGCATTCATTTGGATAGGAATGAATGAAGGAAGGAATAAGAAACTTGCCCAGTTGATTTGCTCCACAGCTCATGGATCTGAGTTTCTGTGGAGAGGATACATGCATACTTTAATGGAATCTATATGAGAGCAAACAAAGCAGTAAATATGTCCCATTTGGAATGGCCAGATTAATTGTAATGAAAAGGGTTCCAGACTATATGAAATTCCAATCATGATGTATCTTAATAAAATTCCCCTTTGTGTGAGATTTTATTTTATTTCATCATGTTTATAATTGTATATTACATTTTATTTTATGTATCTTTTCCCCCAAATCTAAAGTTTTGGGGTTATTTATCATGGGTTTGTTTAGCTAAAATGCAAGAACACATTCCTATAACCTGAAAAAATAGGGGCTTACTTGTCATGTCTGTCAGGATTTATGAACATGAGCTGTGGGCTCATATTTAAAGAAAGACAGGGGGGAAGCTGCCCCGGGAAGCTGTGTCGTGGGGCTGAGGTATCCGCACACCTCGGCCCTGCAGCGCAGCTTCGCTGCCCCTTCCACAAGTCACCAAAGGTGTGCCGCAAAAGGCTGGCACCACACCTTCGGCAACTCTTCAGCTGCAGCGTGTGCGGATGCTGTGGTGCGAAGGCATCATCAGAGTGCCAGCCATGTGGAGGGGCCGCCGCTCCGATGATGCCTTCGGGAAGGGGTTGAGGTGCCCACCGTGCGGCTGCCCCTCCCCTTCCTTGCCCTCAAAATGGCCCTTTGCGCCGTCTATTTCCACCCCCCGTAGAAAGTGAGACATTGGCTGAAACCCTATCAATAACTCAAACCCCACACATTCACCTTTATCCCTGAATGTATGAGAGCATGGATGTTTTTTGTTGTTAGTGGCAAATATAGTTGACCCACTTTTAAATATATATATATATATATATATATATATATATATCATAAAATGTGAATGGCTGAATGTATGCTATTAATTGTTGCCACACTTATATCTAGCATTTTGTTGTCCATAAATACATATCCAATCACAGTTCAAATAATATGAATTTTAATAACAGATGTCAATGGGTCTTCAGTTTCATGAAAACAAGAAATGATTACACATATTGATCTAATTACTGTGGAAATGTGATATTCTTTAAAACAAAAGTATTTTGCTGAGTTTCTAAATATTTACAACCCAAAATATCAAGAGTATACATTGTATACATTGTATATTCTTTGCTTTTGCAAGCAGAAGTGAAAATACTGATCCTTTGACATTTTAGAGACCTGTTCCCTCCAACAGCTTCATAAAAGCAATGTGTGTCATCAAGAGGCCAAAAGTCAATTACACACTTGCACATCTAACTGCAAACATGAGGGTCCTTAAGATTTACCTTTATGTCCACAACAGTAGTTGCTTAACATTATCATGGAATACAGCCCATTACCAAAGGCCTTTGACATAACCTTGCTAGAATTTTGTTGACAGCATTTTCTTTCTTAGAAAATGCAAAATGCAGGTTAAAATATTGGTACATTAGATACCTTTTTTTCTGCTTGGGATCCAGAGGCTTTTATGGGGACACTAAAATGGAGTGTCAGTGGAGCTTTTCATTCTTGATTTTGGAGCTTCCTGTTGTTGTTGGAGCCTCCTGCCTACCCCATGACTGAGACACCTCCAATCCCCCTTGTCTTTAATTGCTCTGCTCAGGTCCTGCAGGCTCAGAGCCATAGCCTCCTTGACTGAGTCTATCCATCTGACATGTCTCCATCTCTTTCTGCTGCCCTCTACCCCTCTGAGCATTATTGTCTGTTCTAATGAGTCATGCATTCTCATGATGTGTCCAAAGTATGACAGCTTCAATTTAGTCTTGGCTTCCAAGGAGAGTTCAAGCTTTATCTGCTCAAGGACCGTCTATGTTATCCTCAGCACTCCTCCCCAGCACTACATCTCAGAGGAGATGATTTTCATTCCCTTCTTCACTGTCCATGCATGGTGATGGGAAATACAATAGCTTGGATGATCTCAACTTTGCTTTAATTCAGTTTAATATCTCAGCACTTTAAGATATTCTCTAGTTCTTTCATAGATCTAAGCATGAATCTGAACACATTTTACCTTCAAAATCTGTAAATTCACGACGTTTGCAACACAGTTATCAAGGAGATAGTTATTCCAGCCTTCTTCTGCTTTCTTGACTGCAACCCCCATTCTGATCAATGATTGATCCAGGGTATGGGCAATCTTTAACTATTTCAATCTTTTCTTTGTTCATATTAAATTCCTGTAGCTCTTCCATGGTCATTATTATTGTTTTCTTAATGCTCAACAGCAAGCCCACCATAGCACTTTTCTCCCACAATATTTCAACCACAGTATTCTGGCTTCAGCATTTGGGGAGCTGTAGCTGAGAAAAAGTAAGACTGTACTAAAGCAAAGATGGTTGATATAATTAAATATTTGACATAGATAGTTGACTCAGAGCTCATTGAGATAAGAATTTAAGAACATTACTTATTTGTTGTTGTTTTTTGGATTGCAACTCTCAAAAACTATCTTGTGGTCATCTTGATGACATGCAACCTAGGGTTATGTATATTCAGAGAAACAACATCAACACTGTCCTGTGGCACCCTACAGAGTACCTTTGTACCATAAAGAGATTTGCTGTATCCCATCTACTTAAATAACAGAGATGATTTACTCAAAGCTGTTTCAGACCATGATTTAGAAACATTATTATAATTATTTTTGGTCTATGGCTTCTTGAATACACCTGCCTGCATAGCCAACTGTAGTTCAAAAAAGTAACTTCCAAGCTCAACTTTAGACAATGATACCTGTGGCTGTAGCTTTGTCCCAACCAAGCATCAACAAACTGAAGCAGTCAATACACTATTGATGTGTTTACATCAAGTGTCTGACCTAGGAGTGTATTATTTTGTCAATGTAAATTTCTCAGATTTTTCCAGTATTAACCCTGTTCTGTGGATTTCTTTTAAATTATACATTATTTGTATACATTTTTAATTGTCATTTTTGTACACTTCTCTTCCAGAGGTATAGATTCACAATACTTTCTATCCCTTGAATAAATCATTTTTGTGAGTATTTTTGTTGAAACATATGCAAATTTTGTACATATATCTCCTTGATAACTGTGTTGCAAACGTCGTGAATTTACAGATTTTGAAGGTAAAATGTGTTCAGATTCATGCTTAGATCTGGGAAGAATTAATTTGGAAAGTTCACTTTGAAAGGTCAGCCAATAAAATGTTGCGAAGAGATGGGTTGTTGTTTGGCATCAAATATATTTTAAAAACAAATATTTTTCTCTAGTTCACAATCTATAAAACTCTTAATGAAAACACATTTTTCTTCATCAGGAGGATTCACAAACATGGATATGTTTCCACCTCTAATTCATTATTTTAATTAAACATAAATGAGGATAATTAGTAAAAATGCTTATGTTCAAAAATGTGTGCAGAAGTGATTTAGTCAATAGGGCAAACATATAAAACTGAATACAGTAGAATAAGTCCATAACAACATACATATAAATATTAATGTGGGAAAGAGAAAGGAAAAAACAAAAATCTTGCAACCCAATATGGTACTTGGGTGGAACAAAAATACTGTTACATTCTGAGAAATACACTGAAAATTCATTTGACAATTTGCATTCCAAGTCTGAAAATACAATCACATTAAAAGTGGGAGGGGAAAGCTCTTGATCAAAACAAAATACACACACATCAGGGATGGAAATAATATTTAAGAATATTTTTAAACAACTGAATTAAATGTATTACTGAAGTGTCAGGAAACCCTGAAAAGGAGGATTCTCATCTGTTGAGAATTTTTGCAGCTCACGACTCTGTGGCAAAAATCATATGCACATACATGGAGGGAAAAAAATATGTGCAAGAAACAGCAGAAACTATATTTTCTATTTTTTTCCTGAACAGATTTTTTCCTCCCCTCCCCCCCCCAAAAAAACCCTCACATGCACATTGTGTGCATAATAAGTCCTGACCTGTCAATGGCGTTAGAAAACTGCAGTTTTTGAATAATTTCTTGCAGCAGGAAGGAAACTGCTATTACTTATTTCCTTTAAGACTAAAATGAGTTAAGAAATAGATCCCCAACACATGCTACACTCATACACACAGAGAGACGGGAGAGGAGGAGAAAAAGAGGTTTGTCCTTTCTGCCTCCTTGTCATCTCCATAGTATTGGGTATGGTAACAGACTCAGGATACAAGAGAATGTAGGAAAAGGAAGATTTTAATTTTTTATTATCTTACATAGAATGATTTAGTAATCTCTCTTGTGTCTATCTGCTCTCTGGAGAAGAATGTCATGTCTTTATGACAAGAAAGCTATGCAAAAAGGAGCAAAAACAATACATGTATTCACCTTACATCCTTTCTGTTTTAGAATATTTATTCACCTCCTTATTGTTTCCCTAATTCATCTGACTGACTGCTTTTTGTCTGACCCATTCAATGCACACACTTTGTCTGACCTCACTGTCTGGAGAGTGCTTCAAAATGACAAATGAAACAGCACAGCAATGCATGGTGTGTCATCCCAGACTTAACAAAATCTAAACAAATTGAAGGCTGTGCTTTACAACGAAAAAAATACATTCCAATGTGCAATATAGAAATCAATGAAACAGATGATGATGATGTTGCTGTTGATGATGATGGTGGTGATTTCATTATTATACCTATGCATTATGAAGTGGCATTCATTCTTGACCAAATCAGTGTTTGAATGCACATTCAGCAAAGTGCCATGTAGAGTTTGTAAGGAGTCTTGTGGAACTCACCTTCATGGGAACAGTGAATACATGACACTAGCAAATACAGCATACTATGTTTCATCCCTCCCCCTTTCCTGTGCCAAAGTCTGGAAGTTGAATCATTCTTTCAAATGCTGTTAAAAGAATTCAGCCATAAAGTATACCATACTGATTGACAAATCCACATTGAATTTGACATGTTAGGTGATCACATACAGAGAGGGAATATACATCTGAGTAATGAAATACAAAAGGCAAAGAGCAAAGGAGTGGACTTTTTTCATTTTCCAGCCCTGCAGAGACATTATAGATTGAGGATATGTGGATTTTGAAAGCTGATGCTTGTCACACTTATTGTTTGTTCCATCACCATCCGTTGTGTATAAAATTTGTGCACTTTCAAATGTGTCCATGTTATTGAAACCATTATTCTCTTGGATGGAATGCATCACAAGCTTGGAAAAATATGGATTCCAAGTCAAAACTACATCTGTTTCCATGCTGTGGTCCAGGAGAACAAGGAGAATGGTTCCGTTCCCCCTTGATCCATTTTATAAATGGAAGCACACATAGGCCTGAGGTAGATTACCAACATCAAGAGGAATGGTGTATGGCTAAAATTAAGGAGGTGTACACACAATTCCATTTGAAGGAAGGAAGGATATAAAGAATGGACATTTTCATAACTTTCCAGGGTCATTCCCTTATATTGCTGGAAATGGAGATTTCACAAAACAAAATATTCATGAAATTCAGTCTACCTCAGCAGTTCTTCCTTTGGCACATATCCAATGATGTCATTGCATCTGTGGAGCCAATGTATGCAAGCACAAACATGAGGAGCACAATCTTCCCTTCCTTTGGAAACACATGCCCACCCACAATTTGCATACACAACCTTTAAATAATTGTGTCATTCTCCAAAGAAAACTGTCATCACTGCAGACAGCAGTAGTAAGCAAGGAGAAGGAACCCAAATTCCAAAATTAATGCCACTGTTACATTGGAATTAGGCCTATATTCATAGGTCTTGTTCCCAACTCTCTTTATTCGTTAATGAGACAAATACTGCAAAACAGCAAAATGAAGCATCACAACAAAAAGCATGCATAAGGATGCATATATGTACTTTCACCAGATAAACAGAGCTTGGGAAAGTTATGTTTTTGGGCCACAAGTTCCAGAATTCCCAGTCAAATACAGTTGGTGCTCCACATTCAAAGGGGTTAGGACTCAAGACCCCTGCAAATGTGGAAAAACCATGAATAACTCTCTCTCTCTCTCTCTCACTCACACACACACACACACACACACATGGAAGCCAGTTAAAGGGATGGGTTGATGGGGCAAGAGGACCAGGTGTGCACACTTCTCTCTTCCCCATACCCTCCTGTCCCTTTAATTGGCTCCCCACCTCTTTCCCAGGCGGATATGTGCCTGCCTTCCCCAGACACCGATCCACCCAGGAAAGAGGAGGGGATGGGTTCATCCCTCCAAGTCAATTTCCCAGTTGAATGGGTGCCCAGAAAAGGGTCACGGATGTGCACCCATCCACCTAGGAAAGAGGCTTGGAGGGATGGATCCATCCCTCCCCTTTTCTGGACAGATTGGTGTCTAGGGAAGTGATCCGACCAGGAAAGGGGAGGGGTTAGCGTGCACTCACTTCCCAGCTTCTCTCTCCTGGGCTTTTTCTCCTGAGAGGAAAAGCTGAGGAGGAAGGAGAAATAGGAGTGCACACACACATGGGGCGTTTTCACACAGGCGGCTCTAAAACCGCCTGGAAGCCCCCTGGAAGCAATCAAGAGCCGCTCCGGCGGCGAAAACAGCAGCCGCCGAAAGGGCTCCTGATTGCCTCCGGCAGCAGCCCCTCTAATTCCTTTTTAGAAAAGGAATTAGAAATATGGGGCTAAAGCCAGGAGGGTGCAGGGATGGCACAGGGATTGCGCAAGATGGGGCGGGGCTTGCTGCGACGTCGTTTGAACACGACAAGCAAGACCCCGGAGTGAGGCAGGGATGGCGCAGGATGAGGAGGGGCTTGCTGCAACGTCGTCTGAACTTTTAGGTTCTGGAGCCGGAGTGGGACCGGACGGAAGTAGGTTTGCCTCCGTTTAAAGCCCCGTGTGAAAACGTCCATGGACTTGACCTCACGAATAATCAAGTCCGCACGTGTCAAAGCTGCAAATGTGGAGGGCCAACTGTAGTACCTTTTCTGAGCTCAAAATATAAATACATATTTTGGCCTTTAAAAAAGAGATAAAAGAATCATCAAGAATAAGAAAACAATGTATTAATTACTCAGGTAGCAATCTGACACATTTTGTTTTAACAGAAGCCCCATGAGCATGAGAGCCTTACTTCTGAAAAGATATGCATAGTATTTCACAGAAAGTTCTTCAACCTCCTCCTCCTCTTCCTCATCCCTGTAATGTCACCTACAGAACTGTGCCAATTTCTCATTAGGGAAAAAAAACAAAAAACAATCAACTTATCTCAAAGGCTTGCATCGTAATCTTCTTTAAATGTCAAGAAAATTTGATGAATATCACTAATTGCATGAAACAATGCTGTCAATGCAGTTTTCTTTTTGTTTTTGTTTTTTAAAAAAATCCTCCCTCTGAGAGCTCTTAGGGAAAGAAGAAGAAGAGATGAGTGGATTGTGAGAACTGTCTGCCTTATAAAGCAACACATATGTAAATATCAATGCTTACATCAACTGTATCCATCAGGGTTCTACTTTCCTGCTGATCACAGCTCTACATGATGCAATAAAATATACACTACCAGTTACAGAACAGCCATCTGTTCTAAATATTGACTATTGTGCTGAAATGCACCTGCCTGCTTTGGAATGTACAATCCCAAAGGAATACTCAGGATAATGCTGACGAATCCTAGATTTTCTCCCTAACTACTCCCTAAATATCTGAGAGCTTGCTGGAAATTAATTTAAGAGAGAGATCAGTGAAAACGCACAGTATTCTCAATAGACTATTTTCTGTAAAAAATAAAATAAAATGGTAGTATATATTGAAAATGCTATTGTTTGATAAGGGACTGGCAGTGAACCCAGAAACATCTAAACAGAACTCAATGGGACTGGGATTTTACTTTGGCTCTTTCCTTGACCTTCCAGAGTAATACAGAGCCACAAGCCATTTCTTCCCTTACCCTTCCAGTCCTTTGTCTGTCTTCTTGATTTATAGATAGGGGAAAATGGGTGGCTCAGAGAGACAAAACAAGAAAGGTGAAATGTTTTGTGTGACTGACCTTCTGATCATGCAAGCATATGCAAACTTTGAAAATGCAGTGACATTTTAAACCAGGGGAACAACCAGTACTAGTGTCTCCACTACCTGTAGTCTAAAAAACTCACAGAAATCTGGAGGTCATTTTACGTATGTTGTATCTTACATTACCGAAGAAGCTCTTTGTTCTTCTCATACATGCACCATCAAGACAAACAAACAACACAGACACTAGAAATGGAGAAATAGTTAGATACATCAATCTTCCTCCCTCCCCCACCATCTGAAATTCATCTTTCTCCTATTTCAACATTGTCTTTTTAAACCAACACTGCAATTCATATGTGCTTTTTGTGCACATTTTAATAAATTTACTTACAGATAATACTTTCCCCAGTGTATACTTAAAAGCTCTATGTATTTCAAGTCCATGTTATTTCAACATTGTTTTGTGAGAAATCAGTCTGTTATGGATATTGTCATAAAATAATAAGTCATCAATCAAATTGCTATGAACCACTGCTAATCTCCTAATATAATCTACCTCTGGCCTCCTAGTCATGTTGGGAATGTAGAATCTTTGTCTAAGATCAGTAATCAGGCATAGATGCTTGGTGCAGTGGAATCAACTAAAGGTGCAGAAGATTTCTTTCATCTTTATTTTAATGCAAAATTGACCAAATATGTGCTTCCCAAATTAAAGTTTCAGCTAGAATACAATTGTTTTCCAGTTTTCCCACCAATCCTAATTTTGCAATGGAATTGTGTAACAATAAAACTTGTACAAAAAATAAATAAATAAGGAAACATGTGAAGACTGTGTGCATTGGAGGGAAATGTGCAAAAAATTTGTGTGTTAATGAAAACAGTACACAAACATGCCTAAATTAGAGTAGAAATAATAATACAAGTCATAGTATGATTACCTTTCAGACATACCTATATTATGTAACCAAAAATGTGCCCAAATTTGTGTATCATTGAAAATGTGAATGGATTTTTATGTAGACTTTTAAAAAAATGATGCAGAGGATGTAGAAAACTTGTACTTCAAAAATGCAAATAATAGGGGAAGTAAATCATAAGATTTATTCATCCTTTAATAAAAAGTGTAATCTATGAGATTTTTCTCTGTTTTATCTTACCTGATCTATGAACTGAGTACATGATCCTGAGCAAGCTTTTGTCTCACACCCTCAGCCTCACTCACTGATTTATTCTCAGACTTATTAATATTAGTACTAAGGATGATAGATTTAGTGCAAGTGTGGTATAGTGATTTGAGTGTTGGCTACAACTCTGGAAACCAGGGTTTGAATCTCTGTTTGGCCATAGAAATCCACTGGATGACCTTGGCCCAGTCACACCCTCTCAGCCTCAGAGGAAGACAAAGACAAGGCCGCCTCTGAACACAACTTGCTAAGAAACCCCCATGACACTACAGAGTTGCATTAGATTTGCCATAAATTGAAAATGACTTGAAGGCACATAACAAAACAATAAATATAGTTTTATGCTTAGAGGCATTTTAGTAGGAAAACATGATGGTGTTGGAGATCTGCTCTGGTGATTGCTGGTGAGGCATGTAGTAGCTTTTACATTTTAAAAACAAAAACAAAACAAAACGGAGTTTTTAATTTTGTTTTTGCTTTGATCAGGACAGGTAACTTTTTTTTTTTTAATGTTAAAGTTAGAGAGTTACTGCTCACCATAATAAGTGCCCCCTTACACAAAAATCACACTGAGTCTTAACCTGGA
This sequence comes from Phrynosoma blainvillii, assembly GCA_026167975.1. NCBI lineage: Eukaryota > Metazoa > Chordata > Lepidosauria > Squamata > Phrynosomatidae > Phrynosoma > Phrynosoma blainvillii. The sequence continues at coordinate 177,594,346 of JANUYF010000003.1, forward strand.
AAAAAAATGCACCACTAAATGGGGCTGATAAACTGAGGATCCTTTTGGGTCTGCCCACAATATCTGTCTTATTCATATGGCTACATCAATGGTGTGCACCCATGTGGGATCACATCAAAGAATAACAGTTCCATACTGCAAATCTGTGTTGATGTTAACCACACCTCATGGCAACCCAGTGGATGAAGCATCTCCAAGCCCACCTGTCCCTGACTGCTCTGTTCAGGTCCTATAAATTCTGGCCCATGACTTCCATGATTGAGTGTATCCATCTGGCATGTAGTCTCCCTCTCTTTCTGCTGCCTTCTTCCTTCCCTAGCATTATTGTATTTTCTAGTGAATCATGACTTCTCATGATGTGGCCAAACTATGACAGTCTCAGTTTAGTCATTCTGGGTTCCAGGGAGAGTTCAGGCTTAATCTATTATTAAACCCGTTTGTTTTTTTGGCCATCCACAGCATCCTCAGCAATCTTCTTCAACACCACATCTCAAATGAGTTGATTTTCTTCCTATAAGCTTTTTTTCACTAACCACCTCTCACATCAGTACATGGTAATGGGGAATGCAATGAATTGGATGATTCTAACTTTAGTGCTCAGTTGTATATCTCTACTCTACCACATATTCTACTCTATACATTCCCCTTATTATAAATACCACCCCTGCAGACCATTACATTTTTTCTTTCTGTGCCCACCCACCCACCCCCCACCCCCCCGGCCAACATTGTGAACAGGTAGTCATGAAGGTATTTGCAAACACTGGAAGAAAACAACCAGAAAAAAATGTGTAGATGTGTGTAACCATCCATGAAAAACTTAAAATAACAGAATTCTTATTATGCTAACATCTATATTATGCAAAGTAATACACAGACACCTGAATAATACCAGCTTCTTTTAGCAGTTAGGATCTAATGCTTTATATAACCACTCTGCAAAACATTCCTTCACCCCCACCTCTGTTCTTGCATGCACAGCTATTAGGCTGAAGAATGTGACTTGAATGCTTGCACATACCAAATGCTTTTTTTCCCCATTTCTTTTTCAAATCATTGCCTTTTAGAAACAATTGTGTTCCAGTAGCATTACGATGATGTGATAAGGATTTGATTGCCTAAACTAATCCAGGGGGGAAATGCACACATATGCACATGCATGGACACAAACATTATTTAGTTCTGACCTTGAACAACTGCTTTCTTCTCATGAATATATACATCACTGAAAGAATGTATAGAAATAAACTCAGAAGTCAAACATTGCAGCTTGAAGGGATAGTTCTGCCCTTATCTTTAGAGTTTTCACAACAGCTATGTTGCATCTGCATTGCAAAATTTTGCCTTTGGGGAAAATCAATGGTACTGTATAATGTATTAAGCACAACAATTTGATCACAGCATATACATTTGCCTTTTCCCCCCATACAAGAATTAAGCTGTACAGCAGTGCCATGAATGAATGAATATAGTGTTCACCGATATGATAAACAATCAATCAGTTATCACCAATGAAGAAGTATCTTAAATATTGCTATAGTAGAACAGTACCTATCCTAAAGGGGTTATTGCTAGATATTGCTTTCACAAATAATACATGTCAGCATGCAAATGGATCTAGGGAATTTTAACCATGATGTTTGGAAATTCTAACTATATCTTTGGAAGTGTAAATCTTATGTGTATGTAATGGTTATAGTGGAAATCAATACACAATTTTTTAAAAAAAAACCCTCTACCTAAGGGGCAATTTTGCTGTAAAGGAATAATTTAACACCACCAAAAAATACATGAAAGCATTGAGACCGGGGCTGGCCCATGGGGCACATGCAATCCTCCAATTTGTTGTTGTTGTTGATGATGGTCCTTATAAATCCTTAAGAGATCCACTAGTACCTTTGTTCCCCAATTAGGTTTTTTTTTCAGGCAGGTTTTTGTTTTCCCCAGACTACCACACATGACCCAAAAATGTTTGCAACCCTGGTGGTTTACCTTGTATACAACTGTGCCCTGTCCTCAAAATAAGTCGTATTATAAAATAAATTTTATATAATAAAATATTAAACAATGGAAACAGAAATGGCATTATGGCCGCAGTTGTGTTCCAGTGATGTGCTGGTGTAGCACTCCAGGGTGTTAAGGGCAAAACTGGCCCTCTTTTTACCCATAGTTGCCACACCTTATCTAGATGATCAAATTACTTGTAAGAACACTTTTCAATAGGGGGGAGGGTAGGTTTCATGGTTTAATAGGGGTTTATATCCAGGTCAATCATGCTAGTCCCCTTCAAATATAAATTGTTTAAAGAGGCTTCAGTGATTTTAAAAGTGTAGTAAAAATAAACTGTTATCCCTGTTCCTGAAGTCCCTTTCTTTTTGCCTTTGATAGCCACACACTGAGTGTGGATATTGCAGTAGGAAAAGTCTAGGCCCATAGACCTCTACATATGTAAGCTTCCATGAGATCTGGAACACTGACTGGATTGTTCAACCTGCAGTGTCCAGGAATAAATACAATATTAAAGGCAGGGTCAGGGAAAAAGATTTGCTGTCTCTTTTCAAAGCCTGGACCATCTCTGAGCTTGAATCCATTTTCCAGAGTTGTGGAAAGGATTAAATGAGCAAAAACCATGTACCCTGAGGTTTTTGAAGGAAAAGTAGAATATAAATATAAATATGCATATACAGTGCATATTATTTGCCTGTTCTTTCATTAGATATATTTTTGGGCATATCAGTGTGCTTATCTGCTTGTCTAAACAGTCATACCATTTTACCAGAAACAAGGGAAGGATTCTGTAAATGAAACACAAAAGTGTAAAAAGTGAACCAATTTTCTCCATTCCATCATTTGTAAACAATATAAGACTGTAGCAATTCCAAATTCTGGTTTGGGGCATCTAATTCTGTGCAACTATATGCAATAATCAGACATGAACTGTTGACCTCTGAATTGACACCACTGCCCTGACTTAGTTGTGTAACTATAAGCCATGAGTGAGTTATATAATTAATCTCTTTGGGCACTTAACAATAAAACTATATGCCAGTGGCAGATATATACTCTGTATATACTAGTTTAAAGTGACTGCAGCTCACTCCATGTGCTACAACTGATTATACAATTTCAGAAGGCAACTAAACAACAACAACAACAATGTTAATAACAACAGAATACTTAGTGCATTGCCAATATGCTTCCATTTGGACAACCACTCTTTGTGAGCAGAACAATATATACAAATATATAAGTTCTCTAGCTGAAAGAAAGGTTTAAATAACATTTCTATCTCACCCTTTCCATGAAATCCTAGAAAAGTTAATCACACAATTGAAGGGGATGTGGTGGCTCAGCAGTTAAGATGCTGACTCTGTTGATTGCAAGATCAGCAGGTTGGCAGTTCAAGGCCCAAGCACTGCATGAAGAGGTGAGCTCCCATTATTAGTCTCAGCTTCTGCCTACCTAGCAGTTCAAAAGCATGCAAATGCAAGTGGATAAATAGGTACCATTTCAGTGGGAAGGTAAACAGTGTTCTGTGCAGTCATGCTGGCCATATGACCCACAGAGTAGTCTTTGACAACGTTGGCTCTTCAGCTCAGTAATGTAGATGTTCATCGCCCCCTACAGTCAGATACGACTTGACAATCACATCAAAGGGGAATGCTTTTACCTTACCTTTACTGACACTGTCCTGAGTTCATCCTTGCAATCCCTGCTCTGCTTGATCTCTGCAAACACAGTCTAAAGGTTTGGACATGCAAGACTCCTGCTCACATGGTGAATGTTACTCATGTACCACAAACCCTCATATCTTCATTCATGTCTAGTTTTTCTGATCCCAGATGAATGGGCATGTTTCAAAACATTTTCCAAAAGAACAATTACTAGTTCTGTGGGAGAAGGAAGGCTTCTCAAACTTAGCAAATTTAACAATGAATTACTTGAATGGAGATGATATAAACAAAGCTATGACATGTATGCACAGGGAGTGGTAAGGATTAGTGCTACATGTGCATTAGTGACTATTTGTATATGCAATCACTTCTCCTGCAAAGATGACACTCTGCATATGCTGTGTTTTAGGACATATTCTACATTCTCCTAATTTTTATCTTGTTAGCATTAAGACCTATCTGAAAGAGAATGAAGGTGAATCATTCTGAAGACAGGAGGAAATAGCACATGAATGTTGATCTGTCTTACCCAAGAAATTCCTGAAAATGTATTGGATCATAAAGGCTCAGTGCCTGAGCTAGTGATTTATTACATGGGTTTGCATTTCATGAGCTGACTGGCAGATTTTCTCTTCAACCAAATCCCCTTGACAGAGATACTTGTTTTAGTTATATTTGGGGCCAATGGCAACTCTGTTAACTTTCCAAAGAAATACACACAGATACATAAAGACAGGCAGTCAGTCATACAGACAGACAGACAGGCAGGGACATACATACACCACAGAGAGAGAGAGAGAGAAGAAGAAAAGAAAAGGAACTAAGCCAAAGAGTGGGGGAATTATACCATTGGCTTTCAAAGATACTGCTAACAGTATGACTGATTGCCACTGGATCAGTTTCTAGCACTTCCCAGGACCCATTTAAAGAGATGTGTACCCGAGGAGAAAGATTATAAAATTATACATGGGGGAAAATGTATCTTTCTTCTCCATCTGAGCACTAGAACTTGGGATCATTCAATGAAGCTACATGGTAAAAGCTGAAAAACTGACAAAAACAGTGTCTTCTCCACACTGAAGCACTGGAATAAACAAGTTGCATTTCTCACTGAAATCAATGGGATATGAGTTAATCAGGGGTAGGCAACCTTTCCCCTTTAAGGGCTGAGGGACTTCAGCTCCCAGAAGCCTCAGCCATGTTGGCCAATAGTCCCATGTTGGCCAATAGCTCCTGGGATTCTAGGAGCTGAAGTCCCTCAGCCCTTAAAGGGGAAAGGTTGCCTACCCTTGAGTTAAATCATGTTAAGTCATCCCATTTAATTCAGTGGGAACCAAGACAACCAATTTAGCATGAATCCAGCCATCAGACCTGAAGTTAGGACTATATACCCTTCCATATGTTGCTGGATGACAGTTCCCAGCAACCTTAGCTATCACCATCCTAGCTAATGATATGGGCTGACTGGAGCTGCAATTCAACAACATTTGTAGGGCTACATGTTGTCCATACCTGCCAGATAGATTTTGATCCAATCAAGCTTGTTTTTACAATGGATGGAACCTATCTAATTCCCTTGTGTCCTCAAAATTGTTAAGTTTAGATTTCCAAGAAGGGTATTTAACTCAGGCCATCTGCAGGCAAGAGCTTGCCATGAGCTCTGAATTAAGCAGCCTCTAAGCTCTCATTTTATACTGGTTATTCCTCTCTCACTTATCTGCCAACCAGTCTGAGATTCTCACATCTTCTGAGCAATGCTTCAGTAATAATGTATGCCTGCTCCTTAGGACTGCACAGATGTTGAGATTTAATGTCTTTTAATGTGTCTCTTACGTCCAAAGTTAAAAGGCAAACATCATTTAGGGAGTTAACAGGCTATTTGCCAGCTTTAAAACATCCCCCATCCTGTTATATACCATGTGTTTTAGCATTTGAACTGAAGAAGCCAAACCGGCAGGGTGAGAAAACAGTGCCCAGATCTCAGCTTGCATACAATGCAAATCTGAGTTGCTTTGGATCTGCACCTGTTCTTTTCCCTAAAAACATTATGTCAGTGTGTCTACTACAATAATGTAGTCTTCAAGATTCCACTGAATTATTACTCAGGAGTGAATAAAGGGATACTTTTGATGCCATCTGCTTGCCAAGATCCTGTGTTGATCCATTCTGATTTCCTTAGCAAGTATTCTTTTTATGTACTTACTCCAAACAGAATGCTAGGAAGAGAAACCAAAAAGACCACCACTGACAGCTCACCAAATATCCCCAGCATGAAGTGAAGCTAAATGGAAGGCCTCCTTCAAACATAATCACAGAATTTCCACACTGTATCATTGTTTCAGTAGGAATTCAGTTTCCACTAACACAATGCTTCTAGAAAGATGCGTGGATTTCTCCATTGAGCTCTCAAGAAATAACATTCATTTGCTTCATAATAATAATACTTAGAACTTGTGTATTAAAAGCTGAAGTGTTCACACTGTGTTCTGGCAATTCTGGGAATTTGGGAAACAGATGAGAGGTTTCTCAGTTATAAGCTTAGTAATACACTAAACTATCTTCTGCTCAGCCAGACACTAGTCCATCTAGTCCAATACTGGTTTAGACATGTATCCTGGAGCACATACTGGATAAAACCAATTATGAAACTGATGAGTCTTCATGGGGGAGTGCACTATATCCAGCACAAGCTTTATTCTTGTTCCTTAATTTCTGACTTTTACTAACCAGGAGGTATTTCTATCTTGAATAAGATTAGAGCTTCAATTTATTCCCCTTTATCTGCTACTCTATCAGCACTAGACAAATGAGGTAGAACTAGAATAGAACAGCTTCCTTGGCTGTCAAAGGAAATGAGAGATAGGAGTTGAGTGTTCTTGGCATACTGTTCACATTGGCTCTCAGAATTCTGGGCTACAACTCCTAGTGCTTCCATGTACATATTAAATTTCTGAGGGGCACCATAGATCAATATCCACAATATAGGACTCCCACAGTAATAACACTTCTCAAAAAGACTAGGACCTCTATATTGCAACATGTCCAAGTTCCAGACAAATGTTTCTATGATATAAATACAGTTGGCCCTCAGTAACCATGGACTTGCCATCCACACATTCAAGCATCAGCAGATGGCAAGCCTGCACTGTCCCCAATGATGGCACATGCACACAGCCATGCCACCATTAGGAAGGACAGCCTCTGTTAATCTGTGGTAGTGTATGCATGCAACCACATCACCATTAAGTTCCAATGTCCCCAGTGGTAGTGTAGCCACATGCATGCATCACCACAGAACAACGGGAGCTGTCCCTAACAGCAGCGCAGCTCTATGCACACACCACCTTTGCGGACAATGCGGGCTTTCCATGGATTTCGCTATCTGCGGAGGGGTCCAGAAAAGATCCTCTACAGATACTGAGGGTCACTGTATAATAATATATAATATTATTATTATTATTATTATTATATTATACAGTGACCCTCAGTATCTGTAGAGGATCTTTTCTATTCATACAAATTTAAGAGAGACAAACTTGACTTCCCTAATTCCTGACATAGATTGGCGCACAAATATCAATATTCAACATCAACAAGAAACCATTGTAGCTAGCACCACATGTTCCTTCCCCTCACTCAAATATGTAATGTCAGGGACTAACTTTAACTACACTAGTGTAGTTCAAAAAGGGTCCTCATATCCTAAGATTCATGACCAATCGGAGTAGTCTGTACAGGGTAAGACAGACCAATAAACATATCCTATATAAAAATACAAGATATTAGGGAGAATGGCACAACTATTCATAACATTCAATATTTAAAGTGCAGCTAACTCTCTTAAAATTTTAAATTGTTAAGTGTCTCACTCATTCAGTTATCATATCAATAAATTAATATCATATATACCAAGAACAAGCTTGCCCTTTAAATGTAGGTCATCTCTCAAAACAACAATTAGTGAGGACTGAATATGCACTGAGGACCAAAATGCTGGATGCTGACCATGGAAAATCACATGAAAGGGTGAATGGAGTGGACTGTCTGGAAAACCAAACAAGGGTAATTAACACTACAACTGTTTGTTACAATTCTTCCTTGTATCTATTTGGTATTGAAATATGCTTATGTTGGTGAGACATGTGCATGCTAGCAGTGATCAGGCATACAACAGTGAGCAGCTTCGCAGGTTAGAAGTTGGGATAACATCAACAACATTTTTGTTTTATGGAAAAATAAGAAAACACCATAGAATCATAGAATCATAGATCTGGAAGAGATCTCAAGGGCCATCCAGTCCAACTCCCTGCCATGCAGGAAGGCACAATCAAAGTACTCCTGACAAATGGCCATCCAGCCTCTGTTTAAAAACCTCGAAAAAAAGGAGACTCTACCACACTGAGAGGGAGTGTGTTCCACTGTTGATCAATGATTGGTTGCAAACAAAGAAGTATGAAGCCAGGCCCAGCCTGCTGCATATACCATCTTTAAAGAAAAAATGCCTGAAAAGAAGGTAGTCCCACCAACATTTATACAGTGCTCTTCTTTGATGTCTTGAGGAAATACAACATAGATAAATAACAAGTGATCTTTGCCACCATCTTACACTTATAACACAGCAATACCACCTTCATCTGCAGAATGGGGATAATTATGCTGAGTTTGGCCTATTGGGTAATTGAGACAAAGTATATGAAGAGTGTGGAACACTTTAAAAGGGAAAAATAAATGCTAAATGTTCTTGGTAAGTGCTTTTCTTAGTAAATCCAAGGTTGCTTTATGGTGTGTCCCTTCAGGAATACTAGCACTACAGCTTCAAAATAATCATTCCTAACATAAACTCTTTGCAGTTTTAAAACTCATATTTACCATTTCTCTCCCTGTTCAAAGCCAAGAGTTGTTGTTCCCCCCACCGTGTGGCAGGGGGTTATATGGGATGGTTGCTGGTTGGATCCTTCATTCTAACTAACTGAAAAGCATATTAGCACTTTGGCATTGAACCATCCTCTTCCAGAAGAGGGTTGCTGGCAATTAGCATGTTTTCAAGAAATTTGCCCTGTGGAGGGGAGCAGCATTCTAAAGGTTTTTAGTGCCTGCAAATTGGTACTGAGCCTTGTTCTGTAGCATTAATCTGCACAGAGTGTTAAGGCACTTATATATAACAGCTCTGTTCCTGGACAAAAGCCTGCTTGGTTTGTTAATGATACTTGATGCTCTCAAGATCACTAAGAGGGGGAGATAGCCACAAGGTGTGTATAGAGTGTGCCACACACAATTTTTTTAAAAAAAATAAATTAATTAATTAAAATCTACACTTGTTTTCAGTGACAAAGTCCTAGAAATTTCCCAATAAGCATTCCATTGGGCAAAGGTAGAAAAAATAACCCGTGCCTTCAAATATTTACCATGATTGTAGCACATCCGATCAAATGCTGTATTGCCAAATAGAGCTATAGGCAGCTTCAGTTGAAACTCCCATGGACTCTCATTCACCGAGGCTAAAATGGCTGGGGCCCATGACTATTGTAGGTCAAAAACACCTGGTGGGACACAGATACTGTGCCTTAATATAAGCCCTGGTTTAATTGAAAAAGTCTGTCTTGCTCTCCACAGGGTTATCTACTGAAATTGTTGGGTACATTAGATTATTTTGCCTACTGAATGGTCTATCTCCCACCTCATGTGTAGATGTCAGTGTTTCTAGAAGCTGGCAGACAATGCATGCATTTTCATCTTAAACTGTAACCAAATTGTAGGAGGGACTCTAATTATCTTCTCAGATCTTCACCACAGTTTTGAGATTTGTGTCATGCTTCACTTTCATAACTTGCTTTCTCAAAGTTAATTATTCTGCGGATAAATGATAACATGACCTCAAAAAACAAACAAACAAACAAACAAACAAAAACCTAAAAACCAAAACCAAAACCAAAACAAAACTCTGTTGCCATTTGCATCTATGTGCTGTGAGTATAGTACAGATTACAACACCATCAACTTTCATCCCGAATCTTCACTTTGCAATAATGATCATGTACAGTTAACTTGGTAGATTTTTATGACTGTTCAATGAACGTGTCACAGGGGGGTTGCAGACTGCCAGAAATAGTGCAAATTGAGTCCACTTTTAGGGTTAGGGTTAGTGCTAGGGAATCATGGGATTTTTTTTCTGAGACATTGAGCCTTCTCTGTCAGAGAGCTCTGGTGCCACAATAAAATACAGTTCCATGATTCCCTAACCCTAACCCTAACCCTAACCCTAAAAGTGGACTCAATTTGCACTATTTCTGGCAGTCTGCAACCCAGCACAGTTTTTCCTATGGCATTTTCCAAACTGCCTATGAAGAATTTCATTTGGGTTGAAAGTAATATTTCACAAACAATGCTGTAAAATGTAACAATACATCATGCAGTTTATCAAGGAAATAAGAAATATCCCTATAGCAAAACTGTTGTAATCAAGAACTCTGAAGATTACTTTTTTACATTTAACCTGAAAGACTGAGGATGACTTCTCATGTGTTCTGAAAGGGTTGCAAGGGTCTTGACAGCATGGGTAATACATGCTTGGGTCCTAGCCAGACCTGTGAACTGCCAAACCTTTTAATGGAATCTGGAAGCTCAACAGACTGTCTGGGAGCCAGACATATACACTATCCATTCTGACAAGACATCTGCCTTCCTTTCAAGGCATCCCATGTCTCCAGTCTGTAACATAAGATGCAGCCATTAGTTATCCTCATTCAGTTTCTTGCCTGGCTCCAGCAAAACTCTGGGTCAACCTAATCTTTTGTAAATTACTAAGCCTTATTATCTCAAGCACTTTGCAGAAATTAAAAGTGATGTGCATACGTTTGATAATAGTTAATACTTATGATTGCCCGCACATTTGAGGCATTCCCAACTGATGAGATGAAGGAGCCCATGCTATATCTTGCCTGCATGAATGAGAATTGTATGAGATATTTCCACGCCCTCCTGCTTCAAACTAATTTTAGCTAGTAATTGAATGCACCCCTTCTGACAGCTTGGAAGAAGCACTTTAGAAAACAACCTTATGTATCTCTGAAGCCTCATTCATGCTGCCACTTCAAGAGATATTTTCATCTCTTAACTTCCTACTCTGAGCCTTGACAATAATGAACTAAAAGCCTGTCATACTGAAGTAGCCTTTTGCATATCTGTTTTTTTATATTTATTTGGTTGGTTCAAAATCCAAATTTACATCCTCTGCACAGACCTTACCAATACATTAATGGTCACTTTGGGACATATTTAGTGTTTCCCCATTCAGACAATTTGCAGTATGTGAAATAGAAAGGAAAGAGACTAGAATGGAAAATAATATATGCAGGAACTCAAAATCAAAGCACCCTTGACAAATGACCATCCAGCCTCTGTTAAAAATCCTCCAAAGATAGAAACTTCATCATTCTCTGAGGCAGTGTATTCCACTGTCAAACAGCTCTTACTGTCAGATGTGCCTCCTAATGTTGATGTGGAATCTCTTTTCCTGTAGCTTCCATTCATTGTTCCGGGTCCTGTTCTCTGGGGCAGCAGAAAACAAGCTAGCGCCCACCTCAATATGACATCCCTTCAAATATTTAAACAGGGCTATCATATCCCCTCTTAACCTTCTCTTCTGCAGGCTAAGCATACCCAGCTTCCTAAGTCTCTCTTCATAAGGCATCGTTTCCAGAGCTTTCACCATTTTGTTGACCTCCTCTGCACACACTCCAGCTTATCAACAACCTTATTTTAAATTGTGGGGCCCAGAATTGGACACAGTATTCCCGATGAGGCCTGACTAAAGCAGAATAGAGTGGAACTATTACTTCCCTTGATCTCAACAATATACTTATGTTGATGCAGCCTAAAATCCCATTGGCCTTTTTAGCTGCTGCATCACACTGTTGACTCATGTTCAACTTCTGGTCTACTAGGACTCCTAGATCTCTTTCACATGTACTCTGGTTATGCTAGGTGTCCCTCATCCTATATGATTATGAATTATGATTAGGAGGACAAGCAGAAAATGTAGGGGGAGGGTAACCCACAGTGTAAAGAAAGTATGGTGCCATTTTAAGGTAGTCACTGACTGAGTTGTCCTACCCAATTTAAATGTAGCCAGTGGAGCCATAGAAATTGAGACAAATTCACTTTCAAATATCCAAGCAAAACATCCACATACATTCTTCTCCTCAGCCAAATAAAATATGATACATTCACATGCCAATCAAATTAATGTGAGAAACACTCTTTTTGTTATATCCCTGCATTCCACTTGGCCATAAAGCAAAACATATTAGCCAGGTGTTGATAAATAAATAAATAAATAAATAAATGGAGCTGCCAATAAAAATCCATGAAAGAGAAATACGAAGTGAAACATACATGCATATAAGCATACATTACAGCAAGGAGTGTGAATTATCCTCAGACAAAGCATCGTATACATTTTAAGTATATAATAATAATAATAATAATAATAATAATAATAATAATAATAATAAATTTTTATTTATAGCCCGCCCCCTGCGTGGCAATCGGGGCAGGGTACAACAAGTTAAAAAACATACAAGTTAAAAAACATTCCCTGTTCCCATAATCCCACCCTCCCACCCCTTAAAATAGGATTAAACTACAAACCAATTTTTAAAAATGCCACATTTTTAAACTACAAACTACAAACTACAAACCAATTTTTAAAAATGCCACATTAATTAAAATTAAAAATAATTAAAAACATATAATAACAGAGGAATCAGAGGCAATAAATTAAAAATTAAAAACTAATACACACACAAACACACACACACCTTTAATAAGACTAGAGTTAAGGGAAGTTTATAAAAGAAGCCAAAGTTAGTCTGAGTAGAGTATTTCAATATATTCTCAGATTGCTGGTCAGATTGCTGGTGCTGTTCATTTAAAGAAAAATTAAGAATAGAATTGGAGGTCCAGAGAACACAAGAATCATAGAATTAAGAGTTAGAATGGGCCTCGTGGGCCATCACATATAACTTCCAGAGAACACAAGAATCATTGAATTAAGAGTTAGAACGGGCCTCAGGGGCCATCACTAATTTTTTATTATTATTATTATTATTATTATTATTATTATTTGGTACCCCACCCCTCTGTCAAACAATTGAGGTGGCTCACAGCAGTTAAAACTCCATACAATATTAAAATACAATCCAAGATCCCACAACCCTCCCACCCCTTAAAAGAAAATTAAACTAATAATAATATTAAAACATAATGATTAAAACATTACATTAAAATAAACAATCCTGGGACAGACAAACAAATAATAGGCAGAGCAGCAATTGCAGTCAAGATAGAAAAAGGATAAGGGGACTCCTGAGGCCGGGAAATCTAATCAAGGAAGGCCTACCGGAAGAGATCCATCTTAGCAACCTTTTTAAAGCTGCTTAAGGTTGTCAGTTGACAGATCTCATCTGGCAGGCCATTCCATAATTTGGGAGCAGTGACCGAAAAGGCCCTCTGGGAGGTTGTCGACAACCTAGTTTTCATCGGCTGTAGCAAATTCCTCCCAGAGGACCGGAGTGTGCGGAGAGGATTGTATGGGAGGAGGCGGTCTTGATGATAGGTTGGACCCAAGCCATTTAAGGCTTTAAAGGTCATAACCAACACCTTATACTGGGCTCGGAAACTAATAGGCAGCCAGTGAAGGGACTTCAATACCTGTGTTATGTGGTCTCTCCTGGATGTTCCCGAGACCACTCTGGCTGCCATGTTCTGTACCAATTGAAGTTTCTGTACCAAGTACGAAGGTAGCCCCATGTAAAGTGTATTACAGAAGTCCAGACGGGAGGTTACTAGCACATGCACCACTGTCTCAAGGTCCCCTTACTTCCAGGAAAGGGTACAGCTGGCATATCAGCCGAAGCTGATAACAGGTGCTCCTGACCGTCACATTCACCTGACTAGTCATCTGAAGCAACGGATTTAGGAGCACTCCCAGACTGTGAACACAGTCCTTCACGGAGAGTGTGACCCCGTCTAGGACTGGAGGTTGCAACGTAATTCCTGTTTTTTGGGCCACTACTGTGAGCACCTCCATGTTGTCTGGATTCAATCTCAATCTGTTTTTCCTCATCCAGTCCATTACTGCCCTAAGACAGTCATTGAGAGGAGAGATACCATCAGGAGCTGAGGCCGACAATTGGGACATGGAGAAATAGATCTGGGTGTCATCAGCGTACTGATAACACCCAGCCCCATGTCTCTGGATAATGTCTCCCAGCAGCTTCATATAGATGTTAAATAACATCAGGGACAGGATGGCACCTTGAGGAATGCCACAGGTAAGATCTTTTTTTGCAGAGCAACTGTCCCCAAGTGACAGCCTCTGGGATCTGCCTGAGAGGAAGGAATGGAACCACTGCAACGTAGTGCCCCCAATTCCTATCCCGCCCAGGAGATCCAAGAGGATGCCATGATCTATTGTATCGAAAGCCACTGAGAGGTCTAAAAGCACCAACAGGGTCACACTACCCCTGTCAATGCTTAGACGAAGGTCATCGGTCAAGGCAACCATGGCAGTCTCCCCTCCAAATCCCATCCTAAAGCCAGACTGAAATGGATCTAGATAATCGGTTTCATCAAAGACAGTTGAAGAGCAACTGCCCTCTCGATTACCTTGCTCAAAAATGGTAGTAAAGAGATTGGTCTATAGTTGTTCATATCCAGGGGGTCCAGGGAAGGTTTTTCCAGAAGCAGCCTAACTGCCGCTTCCTTCAAACAAGGTGGAATATGACCTTCCCTGAGGGATGCATAGACGATGTCTGTAAGAAACATCCTCAGTGCTTCCCCCCAGATGACCAGCCAAGATGGGCAAGGATCGAGGGGGCAGGTCGTTTTCCTCACTCTACCAAGGAGCTTGTCCACGTCATTGGTACTCACAGATTGAAACTGATCCAAGATAATTTTATTAATGGAGTCACAGGACACCTCGTCAGTTGTTTCTGTCAAAACACTGGTGTCTAAGTCAGCTCTTATCTGAGAGATTTTATCTGCAAAAAAGTTGTTAAATGTATCACAGCAGGCCGTTGTCGGGTTAAGTAGCGGGTTCTGTGCAGGTGGAACCTGTGTCAGCTCCCCTACCACCCTAAACAGCTCTGCCGGACGAAACTCTGCACACGCAATATGTGCAGAACAGAAAGATCTCTGCGCTGCACGTATTGCCTCTCGATAGAACCAAAGAAAGTTCCTATGACGAGTCTTGTCAGACAAGAGTTGAGTTTTCCGCCAGGTGTGCTCTAGTTATTGGCCAACCCGCTTCATTTATCTAAGCTCAGCTGTATACCAAGGCTTCTGGTTAGAAGCAGGTTGGAAAGGACGCTTGGGAGTGATCGTGTCAATAGTCTTAGTGAGATCAGTGTTCCAGGTATTAACCAAAGCTTTGACAGAATCACCGGCATTACCAACCATTAAAACCTCCAAGGCTTTCTGAAATCCCATTGGTTCCATTAGCCTTTGAGGTCCACCACCACCACCACCACCCCAGTGAGGCAGACCGCGGCCCTTAGTTCAGTCTTGACCAGTAAATGATCCATCCATGACAATGTGGTGGCCTTAATAATCTCCGCCCATGGATATTCCTGTTCCATACTAAAGACCACATTGAGAGTATGACCCATGCAGTGTGTAGGCCCAAAGACCAATTGGGATAGGCCCATGCTTGTCATGGATCCCATGAACTCCTGAGTCGCACCTGTTAGATTTGATAAGCTGGTCTCGAGTGGGATGTTGAAGTTGCTCAGAACTAAAAATCTGGGCAACTCCAACAGCAGCTCTGAGACCAGCTTTGTCAGCTCAGTTAGGAAGTCTGCTAGACAATGGGGTAGTTGCTATATTAGCAGAATCCCCAAACTATCCTTGGTCCTCAGGCTCAGATACATACACTCGAAGTGGACCATGTTCCGGACAGGTACCCTGGTCAAGATCAGGTTGTTCTTATGAACCAGGGCCACTCCACCTCCCCACCCACTTTCCCTTACCTGCTCACTGACAGAATACCCAGCTGGGAGGGCCTGTGTCCAGGTTATGGCGCTATCCTCTCCCAGCCAGGTTTCTGTAAAGCAAGCCAGGTTGGCATCCTCATCTTGGAGGAGATTGTATATAATATGAGTCTTATTTTTGACCAACCTGGCATTGCAGAGGAGCAAGGTAAGGTTCTGTGGAATGGTTGGTGCACTCTCTAACCCCCTGATCTGTGCAAGATCTCCCCCTAAAGCATCCTCAGTATATAGCTATCCAGTCACTTTTTGAAAATGTCCCAAGAAAGAGATCCCATCACCTTTATAGGCAAAGAGTGCCAAACCACTCTTACTGTCAAGAAGTTCCTTCTAATGTTCTAATGTTCAAGTGAAATCTATTCTCCTATAACGTCAAATATTAGACCCAGTCCTATCTTCTTGGGCAACAGAGAATAGGCTTGTCCCCTCCTCTCTGTGGCAGTCATTGAGATATTCAAAGACTAAAGTTATGTCAACTCTCAGTCTTCTCTTCATCAAGCTGAACATACTCAGATCTTACTACCTTTTCTTGTAGTATTTGTTCTGCATACCTCTTATCTCCCTTCTCTGAACGTGCTTCTTACCACTCTTAAAATGAGGCACCCAGAACTGAATGCCAAACTGAATCCAGGTGAAGCCTGACCAGTGCAGAATATAGTAGGACTGTTCCCTTCACTTGGAAGGAATGTTTCCAGTAATACAGACTTAGGTGGATTGCAGACGGCCAGAAATAGTGCAAATTGAGTCCACTTTTAGGGTTAGGATTAGGGAATCATGGGAACTGTATTTTATTGTGGCACCAGAGTTCTCTGACAGAGAAGGCTCAATGTCTCAGAGGGGGGGGGGAACAATTCCCATGATTCCCTAGCACTAACCCTAACCCTTAAAGTGGATTCAATTTTCACTATTTCTGGCAGTCTGCAACCCCTGTTAGTATTCAACACATGGTCAGCAATAGTTCCAATGTACTTTTCACATGAAGTACTGCTCAGCCGTGTATCCCCCATCCTATACATCAGTGTTTTGTTTTTGGGGGCTAAATGTAGAACTTTGTATTTGTCTCTATTGAATTTCATTTTATTAATTTCTTTTCAATTTTCTAGTTTATTCTTTTAAATGATGCTCCTAGTTTCTAATGTGTTTACTCCTTCTCAGGCTTATTGTGCAGCTACATTGGCTTTTTCAGCTGTTTACTATTTTTTATTCATCTATGGAATTGCTTGTTATTGTGCCTATAGCAACTCCTTCTTCATGAAACCTTATCCATGCTGGTT
Organism: Phrynosoma blainvillii; assembly: GCA_026167975.1. NCBI lineage: Eukaryota > Metazoa > Chordata > Lepidosauria > Squamata > Phrynosomatidae > Phrynosoma > Phrynosoma blainvillii. The sequence continues at coordinate 177,611,341 of JANUYF010000003.1, forward strand.
GTCTTCTTTCTTTAGCATCTCTAGCCATGGGGTTCTACCTATTATTTTTCTAAGCTTTATAAAATCAGCTTTCGTGATATCTAAAGTTTGTGTTTAACTATACTCCTTTTTGGCCTGTCCTACAATCACAGATTCTACCATTACATGAACACTTCCCTAGTGGCATCACAAGGATTGGTGTCACCCAGTGTGGTAACTCATGGTGTCACCCCACGGACCTCCTTCCGTACCAGAGCATACAGAACCCTTAGTAATGTTTTTCCAGGGTGGCTATGACCACTACTCTCCAAAAAAAAGTCCTGCCTCCCATGAGGATGACAACACACACACACACACACACACACACACACAGAGTTTAAATGGTTACTCCTCCCTCTGTGCATGCCCGTGAGGTTTGGATGTTCTTTCTGCTCACTCCCCTCTCTCTTTCTGTGCCTCACTTGTTATAACTGCACAAAATTGTATAGAAAGTAATTTCAGTGTCACCTCCTCTGATTGTGTCACCTTGTGCAATCCACACTGCCTACAGCTGTTAGTGATATCACTGCACTTCCCCCTAAAGTGCCAACTGCTTTGATTTCAGTGACCAACTTAATAATAATAATAATAATAATAATAATAAATTATTTATACCCCACCCCTTTGTCAAACAATCGGGGCAGCTCACAGCAGTTAAAACTCCATACAATATTAAAATACAATCCAAGATCTCACAACCCTCCCACTCCTTAAAACAAAATTAAACCAATAATAACATTAAAACATGATGATTAAAACACTAAATTAAAATAATAATAATAATAATAATAATAAGTCCTAATCAACAGAGAATTATTATTAAAAGATTAATTGTTCTACCTTACTCTGTGTGTATATTCACTCCAGCACATAGTTTAAATATTTGCAACTAGTACATGGATTTAGGTTAATAATCGCAACAACTCTTTCCACCTATGCATCATTTAAAAAAAAAAAAAAGGCCACTGCTGCACCATGGTTTCTTATTAATTTCTCCCCAAAAGTTATTGTCTGGAATCTCTCCATGACCTCTAAATGTTCTATGCTGAATTAAGCCTGAGCTGGCAGCTATCAGCAGGTGTAAATTCAATATTGCAAGACGGATCCATTAGTACTTGAACACTATTAATGGAGCCAAGAGGATAAGACCCATTTTTCCCCATTCTGAAGGACAAGAGAAAGTTCTGTTGTAGCAGAAAAGCATTCAGTCACTTCTGTTAGCTACAGAATATGCTGGTAACTGTGGTCCTTATAAATGAATGAAGATGAGTCCTTTACCAACAAACATGGCTCAATGAAGTGTTATCTTCTTTCATCTGAGTGTTCCTCTCTTTTGCTCAACCCAATTAATCCCTGTTAAATATGAAAATGGAGGTGCAGAAAGAGCATTGTAATATCTCCAGAAAGTACCACTACAAAATTACAGTTTGCACAACACATCCTGATTGATTTTAAATCACCTAGAGAACCTGCAGTAAAAAAGGATGCTCCCCAATGCATACCTCTACACTTGGTGACAAAATGAAGATGGCCTGCTTCACTGCCTTGCTTGTTAAGATGACACATTTTGAAATAGCTAAGCAGGATTGTTTCGATTTTTATGGGGCTCATATCAGATTTCGGTGAGTAAGGCTAGCAATATGAATTGCACTGAGGCAATACTTGAGAGGATTCTTAGACCTAACAGACTATTGATAGCAATGATACTAAGGATACCAATGATAAATACTGCAAGCTGAGTGGCAAGAAGGGACAGGACTTTTGCATGATAGCATGCAATCTGGGGGATGCCGTCCCCAGAGAGATTTGCTTGGCACTTATATTATAGCTCTTTCAGCATGCCTTTGCATTTTTACCATGCTGTTGCTTTCTCAATTAGTTTTATATGCTGAATTTGGTGGTTTTGCTACCTTTTTAACTTGAGGTTATAATATTTTTGAAAAAAGAAACAAAAAAAAAGAATTGTTTTGTTTTATCACTGATCTAGTCTATTTTTAAAAAAAATGGGGTAAAGGAGGAAAAAAAATCTGTCCAATAAAGAAAACTTCTGTTGTTTTTTGTGGGTTTTTCTGCCTGTGTGGCCATGTTCTAGAAGAGTTTCTTTCTGACATTTCGCCAGCATCTGTGGCTGGCATCTTCAGAGAATCTTCAGATGCTGGCAAAATGTCAGAAAGAAACTCTTCTAGAACATGGCCACACAGGCAGAAAAACCCACAAAAAACTATAGATGCCGGCCATGAAAGCCTACGACTTCACAAAACTTCTGTTTCTTACCTTCCTTTGTTTATTAGCTTTTGTTTTTTCACCAGTGACTCTTATCCCAAATGGGTAAGACATGTTATATTGGGAAATAGCAAACTATACTTAACAAAATAATAACAGCAACAGCAGCAGCACAGCAACAACTATGAGCATACTGTAAAAGAAGGAAGAAAGAAGAACAAATTCCAAAGGTCAGACTCATTCAGATAAGTCTGCCTAAATTTGGTACCTGTGTTCCTCCTCAATATATACCAGTAATAAAGGCGGAAGCTAACAACATTTGTATGCAGTCTCATTTATCTTGATGTCATCTTGTCATCAGGAGATCCAACTTTTAATAAAGTTGTCTTAGTTGCTGGCAGAGGGAATAGTTGCTGAATGTTCATATTTACTGTTAAAGAGCAGAAGGTTAATAGGTTCAGTGCTGTCATTTTCTTCATGTCAAGAATGAAATTTAATATTGTACTGATGGTAGGCTCCCTCTTATTGGAAGTCTTCTGCAACCACAATCTTATCTTTTAGAAAGTAGGCATATATAGGTTTTCTCTATGTTTCCTTAGTTCATTGTGTGCATATACTACAAACAGGGTCTATATCTGTATTATCCTGGTACAGTTTCATCAATATGAATGAAATGGCAGAGTTTCCACTATTTCTTTTATTATGTATCTCAGGATGCAATCCAGATATAACATATGACTGTATTTTAATTATAATATACCACTGGGATCATCCAGTCTCATGGTGCCAGCTAAAGTCTTAGAAAACTGCTATACTTCTTCAAGTCCCCAAGGAGCAAAACAAATCTGAAGGCAAATGGCACTTGAAGAAGAATACATTTGATTTTTATTTAAAGCCTAGGCACCCATCTCTACCCATCCCCAGCTGCTGCTGGGTCTCTCTAATTCAGTACAAGATGTGTGTTGCTCTTGTGCTACAGTATCTAAAAAGGCAAGGGAAAAAGAAAGGGAATAGGGAAAGAGACAATGAACATACAGTGAGCCCTAGGTATCTGTTGGGGTTTGGTGCCAGGATTCCCCATGGATATCAAAAACCATGGATGTTCAAGTCCATTAAAATTAATACTGTAGTAAAATGGTGTCCTTTATATGAAATGGCAAAATCAAGGTTTGCTTTTGGGTATATATATATATATATATATATAACTTTATTTATATCCTGCCCTTTGGAACCCAATCAGGGTGGCTTACAACCATAAAATCGTACATGAATCCTAAAAACAGACAACCCCCCTCCCCTTAAAACAGTATTAAATCCATAGAAATTAAAACCACAATTCAAAAATTAGAACAATTAAAACAATTAGACAATATAAAAAACAAAAACCCGATATTAGGCCTATGGCAATGATCCTCATCCATCGTTCAGATGGGGCCATGGGAAGATCAATGGGGCGGGAAAGCCTGAGGCCGGGATAATTAATCTGGAAAGGCCTGCCAGAAGAGAGCCATCTTGACAGCCCTTTTGAAGCTGTCTAATGATGTTAACTGATGGATCTCATCCGGCAGGCCGTTCCAGAGTCTGGGGGCGACAGCTGAAAAAGCCCTCTGGGAGGTTGCTGCAAGCCTCGATTTTTGAGGCTGCAGCAAATTCCTCCCCAAGGACAAGGAGAGCGTAGGGAGGATTGTATGGGAGGAGGCGGTCCCTGAGATAGTTTGGACCCAAGCCATTTAGGGCTTTAAAGGTAATAACCAACACCTTGTACTGGGCCCGGAAGCTGATAGGCAGCCAGTGGAGGGACCTCAAAAACGGGGTAATGTGGTCCCTCCTAGATTTTCCCGAAACAAGCCTGGCTGCCATATTTTGTACCAGCTGTAATTTCCAAACCAAGCACAAGGGTAGCCCCATGTAGAGCGCATTACAGAAATCGAGGCATGAGGTTACCAGTGTGTGCACAACAGTCTCGAGATACCTTACTTCCAGAAAAGGGTGCAGCTGGCATATCAGCCAAAGCTGATAACAGGTGTTCCTGACTGTCGCATTTACCTGATTTGTCATCAGGACCGACGAGTCAAGGAGCACCCCCAGACTGCGAACACAGTCACTGGAGGAGAGTGTGACCCCATCCAGGACTGGAGGTTGCAACCCAATTCTTGGTTTCAGGGCCGCTACCATGAGCACCTCCGTCTTGTCCGGATTCAGCTTCCATCTGTTTTTCCTCATCCAGCCCATTACCACCCGAAGACATTCGTTGAGAGAGGAGATGCCATTGGAATTTGAGGCCGACGAATGAGACACGGAGAAATAGATTTGGGTGTCATCGGCATACTGATAACACCCAGCACCGTATAATCTCACCCAGTGGCTTCATATAGATGTTAAACAATGTCAGGGACAAAATAGCCCCCTGAGGGACCCCACAAGTGAGCTCCCTCTTACTGGAGCTACTGTCCCCAAGCAGCACCCTCTGGGATCTACCCGAGAGGAAGGACCGGAACCACTGAAAAGCAGTGCCCCCAATACCTTACCCTCTCAGGCGGTCCAAGAGGATGTTGTGGTCTATTGTATCAAAAGCCGCTGAGAGGTCTAGGAGCACCAACAGGGTCACACTACCCCTGTCAATGCTCAGACGCAGATCGTCGGTCAAGGCAACCATGGCAGTCTCAACCCCAAAGCCTGTCCTGAAGCCGTAATGGGTCTAGATAATTGGTTTCATCCAAGACCACTCGGAGTTGAAGATCAACCACCCTCTCGATAACCTTGCTCAAGAATGGCAATAGTGAAACTGGCCTGTAGTTGTTCATGTCCAGGGGATCCAGGGAGGGTTTATTTAGAAGTGGCCTAACAGCCGCCTCCTTCAAACAAGATGGAATATATCCCTCCCTGAAGGATGCATTGATGATGTTCGTGAGGAACCTCCTCAATGCATCCCCTCCCTGGACGGCCAGCCACGATGGGCAAGGGTCGAGAGGGCAGGTCGTTTTCCTCACCTTCCCAAGCAGCTTGTCCACATCCTCGGTACTCACAGATTGGAGCTGATCCAGAATAATTTCATCGACGGAGTCGCTGGACACCTCACCTATAGACTCTGTTACAACAGTGGTGTCTAAGTTGGCTCTTATCTGAGAGATTTTATCTGCAAAGAAGTTGTTAAACGTGTCACAGCAGGCTGTTGTCGGATTAAGTAAGGGATTTGGCACAGGAAACACCTGTGTCATCTCCCTCACCACCTTAAACAGCTCTGCTGGACGGGACTCTGCAGACGCAATTCGTGTAGAGGAGAAGACTCTCTTCGCTGCAAGTATTGCCTTCCAATTGGAACAATGAAAGTTCCTATGGCAAGTTCTGTCAGATAAGAATCAAGTCTTTCACCATCTGCACTCTAGTCATTGTCCAAACCGCTTCATCCTCCTAAGCTCAGGTGTATGCCATGGCCTACGATTTGAAGTGGGATGGCAAGGACGCTTGGGAGCAATCATGTCGATAGCTCTGGTAAGATCGGTGTTCCAAGTATTAACCAGAGCCTTGACAGGGTCACCGGCATTCCCAAACATTAAACCCTCTAAGGCTTTCTGGAATTCAATTGGCTCCATTAGCATTCTAATGGGTCCACCACCCCCGGCAGGGTGGAAATTGGCTCTCAGTTCCATCTTGACCAGGAAATGATCCATCCATGACAATGCAGAGGTGCTTACAACCTCCGCCCACAAATATTCCTGTTCCGTACTAAAGGTTGCATCGACTGTATGACCTGCACAATGTGTGGGCCCATCAACCAATTGGGATAGACCCATGTTTGTCATGGTATCCATGAACTCCCAAGCCGCACCTGTTAAACTGGTCTCGAGCGGAATGTTGAAGTCCCCCAAAACTAGAAGTCTGGGAGTCTCCAACAGCAGCTCAGAGATCAGCTGTGTCAGCTCGGTTAGGGAGTCTGCTAAGCAATGGGGTGGTTGGTAGATTTGCAGGATCCCCAAACTATCTCTGGTTTTCAGGCTTAGGTACATACACCCAAAGTGGGCTGTGTTCCGAACAGGTATCCTGGTCAAGGTCAGATTTTTTTTTTATGGACTAGAGCCACTCCGCCCCCCCCCCCCCACTTCCCCTACCCTGCTCACTGACAGAGTACCCAGCTGGGAGGGCCTGCGCCCATACAACAGCACTATCCTCTCCCAGCCAGGTCTCCATAAAGCAGGTCAGGTCGGCGTTCTCATCCAAGAGGAGATCCTGGATGATATGAGTCTTATTCTTCACTGACCTGGCGTTGCAGAGGAGCAGAGTTAAGTTCTGTGGAATGGTTGGTCTGCTCTCCAAGCCATTCTGGGAAACAGAGGGAACAGAAGACGAGATAGCTTTCAAACAGTGATCTCATCTTCTTTTGTAACATTCGTTCGCTCTGTTCCGGCCTTACCTCCCATTCCCCAACACTACTCCTATAGCCGCCCCTTTCTCATTCCCGGCCTCAGGGAGGGCAATAGAATTTTGGGCCACTAGATAGGTATTTAGAATCCAGTCAATAATAAAAGCCTGATGGACCAATAATGTAAATCTATATCATCCTCATCCCAAATGAGTCCAAGATGGTAAATTAATTGAAGGAGGGCATGTTCCAAATCCCGCCCTAGGCGTCAAAGGGATATATATATTCAAGCTGCAGATGGTTAAATCTGCGGATAAGGAATCAGTGGAGGATACGGAGATCCAACTGTATACACTTGGGGATATCATGACATTTGGAATAAGTGGAACTGCTGGGTGAGGAACATTCTATCACCTGAAATTTTCAAGACAAAATTGGACACATAGGAGGAACTCTGAGATATGTTATAGGGAGGTAGGTCCTTAGGTCATGATAATGTTATTAAACATGCTAGATTAAGCATTAACCACAATTATTCACAGACAGTCAGAATGGTGTACTAGTTTGAGCATTAGACTACAACAATGGAAACCAGGGTGTGAAGTCTGCTGAGCCATGGGAACCCACTTAGTGACCTTGGGCAAGTTCACACACTTTCAGCCTCAGAAGAAGGCAAAGGCAAAGCCCCACTGAGCAAATCTTGCCAAGAAAGCCCTAAGGATCACTTTAAGGTCACCATAAGTCAGAAATGACTTGGAAACACACAACAGCAACAGCAGCAGCAGCAGCAGCAGCAACTAAGAATTCAAATAAAAAACAGATTTCACAAATAAGTAACACTTTATCTAGTTAAGAGTTTTCAAAGCTATGCATCAAATGAGAGAGAAGTGTTTTTCTATATTTTTTTTTCCAACTCAGTTTTAAATACTTTTGCAAGCACTGCTTCTAATATTACCCAAAAGTTTTGGTCAAACCAAAGAAATTTTCTGAAGCAAAAGAAAGTTTTTTCAAAATCTCTATTTAAACAAAATTTGGCCAAGTCCACGCAGGCAATAAAACTCTGGTAGCAGCCTGGAATATTCTGGCCCTGAAGTTGCCACAACATTCCCCCATTACCTTGTGCCCTATGGAGTGACATCAGGTGGCTGTCCACTCACATATCTTGCTGTGCCAGCAATCATCACCACTACTGGTATGAGTTCCTTGCTCTGAAGTCAGAACAAGGCACCCATTGTCAATCACATGTCTGGACAGCTCATTCTGACCTCAGAGTGAGAAACTCTTGCAAGCAATGGCAGGCAGTGGGATGTGTATTAAACAGTTGTCTGGTGCCACAGTGGAAGACTCTAGATATTCCAGGAAGATTTTGAGCAAAAGGAGATTTATTATAATTGTTGCAAGGAAGGTATACCTCAGGTTCAGAGCTGAACTGGGCATACATCTTCTGGAGAGTTATAACCAGAACTGGGGATTGGCCCCTGCACTTTCTTGACTGCTTGCTGGGAGGATGAGGGAAGGACATTTTATTTGGCCCATGCAGACAACCCCCTATTGTAGCACACACATGGATTATTGCTTCTAATAGCTTGTTCACATCCACCAGTGCCCCTCATGTGGATGAAAAGAACAGCTGAAAATATTCTCCCAAATGGTTGAAAAACATGTTTCTTGAGTGTTTTTCCCTGTTGAAATTTAGCTTGTTAGCTTTAGCCAAGCCCCCTAATCTGCCACAGTCAATTTCAATCCTATCTTCCGAGGAATTATCAATCCTTCCTAGTTTGGTATCATATGCAGATTTAATCAGCATGCCCTCTTTTCCTTCATCTAAGTCATAGCTAAAGATGATGAATAGCATTGGGCCCAGGACAGAACTCTGTGGCATTCCACTAGTCATCCCTCTCCAGGATGAAGAGCCATTGGTGAGCACCCTTTGGGTTTGGTCAGTTAGCCAATTACAAATCCACCTAACAGGAGCACTGTCTAAGCCAGGGGTAGGCAACCTTTCCCCTTTAAGGGCCGAGGGACTTCAGCCCCCAGAATCCCAGGAGCTATTGGCCAACATGGGACTATTGGCCAACATGGCTGAGGCTTCTGGGAGCTGAAGTCCCTCGGCCCTTAAAGGGGAAAGGTTGCCTACCCCTGGTCTAAGCCATAGTTTACTAGCTTTGCAAAAAATATCATGAGGAACTTTGTCAAAAGCTTACTAAAATCAAGATATTCAACATCCACAGCATTCCCTTGATCTATCAAGCCTCTAACTCTATTTAAAGAGAGAGAGAGAGAGAGAGACCAATAGGGAAACAAAAATCAACAGACCAAATCTATCTATAAATGCTTATTCTGAAGCCAGCCCTATTGAATTTATCAGGAATGATAACTTTAAAATACTAAACATCTACCATGTCATGAAAGACAGAAGAGAAGAAGAAGCCATTTTACCAGGAGCTGTGGGTGGGGTGAAAGAAAAACAAGGGGGAGGGATTGGAGGAATACATTTATTTAGGAATTGGGTAGAAAGTGGAAGGGGACAACAAAAGGAGGAGAAGGACTAGGGACCAACATGTGTCTCAAGCCAAGTCAGGAATGTACTGCAACTTCAACTACTTAAGAAAGGGGAATAAAGCTGTGGTAGGTGGGTGGGTGAGAAAAGTCATAAAGCAAGGATCTTGTAATACCATACTGAGTGACTCTTGAGTCAGCTAAGCACATGTTGACATGGTATCTGAAAAATATCAGACTAAACCAGGGGTAGGCAACCTGTTCCCTTTAAGGGCCGAGGGACTTCAGCTCCCAGAATCCCAGGAACTATTGGCCAACATGGACTATTGGCCAACATGGCTGAGGCTTCTGGGAGCTGAAGTCCCTCGGCCCTTAAAGGGGAAAGGTTGCCTACCCCTGGACTAAACCATAGTCACAGCACGTATAGTGCAGGCCATACATATTAAATGTGTACACTGCTGCTTCCATATATGCCCTAGCTCAGGGGTAGGCAACCTAAGGCCCGGGGGCTGGATGTGGCCCCCTGAGGCCTTTTGACCGGCCCCAGGCTGGCCCTGCCACCACCACCGCTGCCGCCCGCTGCCACCTGCCATTATGATATTATTGTTGTTATTACTTGTTCTTGGGGTTTTCTTGGCAAAATCTCCACAGGGGGTTTGCCATGGCTTTTCTGGGGCTGAGAGAGTGTGCATGCATATTTTTTTATTTTTTTTATTTTTATTTTTTTAAAAAAATATATATTTTTATTTATTTATTTATTTATTTATTTTGGGTGCTTCAGCCCCCCCAATTGTCTGAGGGACAGCAACCTGGCCCCCAGCTCAAAAAGGTTGCCTACCCCTGCCCTAGCTGGTACAATCTTTGAAGACTAAACTATGAACCATCTCTGTCATTGGCTCACCTGTATCACTTTATTCAGGCTCTGCTATTTTGCATTATGCCAGTTCCATCATCTGCTGTTGTTTTCTTCATTGTTGCTCATGTCTTGTAGCTCATCCTTTGCAGTAGGGGGACTTTTCTATCCATGGAGGTTCCCTGTGTGATGTACAGCCTGGATTCTCTAGGCTTCTCAGATATACAAAGAGGCCAAAAGTATTCCCTACTAAAGAAGCTCACCTTTGACAATTTGGAGGATGATGAGGAGAGTGACAGAAAATTGCAGAGGTTCATCCTCACACTCTCCATTCACTGTTTGTCTCAATCAAAGAATTTTGGTTGAAAATACACTCTAATGAAGAGAGAGAAAGAAATAGAGACAGAGAGAGGGTGGTGTGCATGGAACTTGGGTGATCCTATTTCTAAATAATTTATATTTAAACAATTCACCTTCCAAATCCACCATTCTTAATAATATGGGAAAGCACTGCACACAGTCCAAGTTATCAGGACAGTGTGTTTCCTAGCATGGAAACAACATCGTGATAACACATGTAGAAAGGTCAAAACACAATCACTTTTCTTTATTGTTCATCTTATTTCATTTCACAACATAATAGTGGCTGCTTCAAGTAACAACAGTAACAACAATTGTGACATAATAATTAGTAGAAAATTAGTTTCTTTTGAGGTTTTAAGAATACAGTAGGACATTCATGTCACATAAACACTCTTTACATTGTTTGTATACTGTCACTCAATAAAAGTCCTCTAGTCAGTTCTCCAAAATGTTTTCAAAAGGCATTTTACTCTCCTAAAACAGGCCTCGGGGCATCAAAATAACAGAAGAAAGAAGACGATCCCAAATTCTTTCAGTTCTCAAAGACAAAAGCAATATTAAATGGTAAATCAACACCATTTAAGGTTTCTGAGGGCACAGTTTGTCATTTCTGAATATATATATATTTTCCCCACAGTTCAGAAGGTCAGGGAGTTGTAGCCCCCCAAGCTGTGGGGGAAAGGTCAAGAGTGGTTGATGGACTTTTGGACATTATCCACCACAATTTAAATCATAAAGTTTCCTCCTTCAGTGTGGACATAGATTTATTATTCCTGAAAAGAAAGGTTGGAGAGAAATGAGTTATGAGGTTCTTGGGAAGCATTCTCTGAAATTGCCACTCAGTATACTCAAATGTTTGAGGGGCATATATCACTGTAACAGCTGGTGGTTCCAAAGTCATTGAGGCAGTGAATTTGTTCTAGCCTTTAGTCAAAGCTTCAAAGGTACTATCCAAAATTCTGACTTTAGTAGGGTTCACCAACTTGGATATTTCAGGTTCCTACTCAAATCCAGAGCATATTCACTACCACACTGGCATTCCAAACCACCAGCTACCACTGTTTACAGCAGGGGTAGGCAACCTTTCCCCTTTAAGGGCCGAGGGACTTCAGCTCCCAGAATCCCAGGAGCTATTGGCCAACATGGGACTATTGGCCAACATGGCTGAGGCTTCTGGGAGCTGAAGTCCCTCGGCCCTTAAAGGGGAAAGGTTGCCTACCCCTGGTTTACAGAGTGTAGTCAAAAGCTTACTTAGGACCTCTACAGATGGTGCTTTGCACTGTCTTGGAGGCAAGGAAGGGGAGGGGCAGCCACACGCAGGGCACCCCAACCCCTTCCCGAGTACGTCATCACAGTGCACACTGCTACACATGGAGCACACCTTCAGGGCATCCTCCCAGCACAGCATTTTTACACGCTGCACTGGAAGAGGCACAAAAGAGCTGCATGGTGGCTCTTCGGGCACCCTATTTGCCGGCTCTGGAAGGAGCGACATTTTAGCACTCCTTTCAGGGCTGGCAAAATGGTGGATTGGGGCCAAGGCATGGGGCAGCCTCAGCCCCAATCCTCTGCTTCCCACGGTGGCCCATGCCCACCTGTTTGCACCCCCCCTAAGTCTTTGTCTTCCCTTCTCTCACATATCTGTTCCACTTCTTTGGCAAGTTGAGAATTTTGGGCAAAAGTATTCCATTCCCTTCAGATGTGCATTGCCTTAGTGTGACCAGCCCATTGTTGTTTTTAAAGAAGCATGGTTCTGACTTCCTTTTTGCTTAGTTTAAAAGGAAGGTGACATAAGTGGAAATATAATTTGTATAGATCTTTCAGGTAAGAAACCACTCTGCCCAATGTTGTTGTTTAAATAAGAAGTAGTTTTATTCTTCTTTATGGGTGTTGATGCACATAAAACAATGCCAGGTAGTTTAATTCTTTAAGCAATAGATATAGTAGATGAGAAATAGCAATGGGTGCTTGGAGGAAAAGGTGGTTGGTGGATTAAAAAATAGTTCTCCTCTCTCTGAGCCTAGTGAGGGAACTCCTAAAATAATGCTGGATAGAAAAGAAGCACTCATGAGATGCAAAGTGTGAGACCTCATATGCAGCAGCAGAAACCTTCTGAGAAGGTTGGATTGTGGTGGTGGAAGCAGTGGGTGCTGCCGCTGCTGTATCCTCAGGAGCAGCAGCAGAAATGTGTGTTCAGCACAATAGTTTGGGTTGATTTTTTAAGCAAGCAAAAAAGCACAACCACTTGCATAACTTTGCTGGATAGCAGCCAACAGCCCACTTGCTCTCTCCACTGCACCAATTATGGGGCATCAAATCATCAGTATGACAAAGGCAGCTGTATCTACGTTTAAAAATACATATATTTCTTTTTGAGTATCTGCAGAGGAATGCAGATAAGGAATGGACTTATCTGTGGCCCCCAAGCAAGAGTGCCTCAGACCAGTTTAGGTTAATTTGTAATTTTATGCTTTACAGATACAGACAGTTCCCTCTCTCCTAACTGTATAGGCAGACATTTGAATTTGAATCCCCAATACTCCTAATATAGGGAGACTCCAATGAATACCACATACTGTAGGCCATATTTCAGAGGAAGGAACTGACAAAACCACCTCTGAGTATTCCTTGGCTAACCCTATGAAATTGCTAGAGTTGCCATAAGTTGACAGGTGACTTGACACACACACACATATCCCTTTTATATTTAATACAGTGGGCCCTTAGTATCAGCTGGAGTTTGGTTCCAGGACCTCCGCCCATGGATCACAAAATCTGTGGATGCTCAAGTCTCATTAAATACAATGGCATAGTAAAATGCTCCCTTATATAAAATGGCAAAATCAAAATCAAAGTTTGCATATTGGAATGCATGTACATATTCTATGGATAAAAAATCCATGGATATGGAGGACTGACTGTAATATTAGTATTGAATTAGGAATGTCATCTTTTCTTTTTTCCTTTGGAAGCTTCTCACCGTCATATCTATGTAGAAGGAAGATGCAACATGGATCATCCATGCCAGGAACAGCTATTGAACCTTTTTGGTGCAAAACGGGGTGGGTGGGGGTGGGATAATTTTGTAAAAACAGTGGACCCTTGGGGTTTGCATCCAGGACCCCCCATCGATACCAAAAACTATGTATGGTCAAGTCCTATTATGTATAATGGCATAGTAATTTATTTTATTTTATTATTTTACTGGAATCTTTGGAATACTTTCAAGCTGTGGATGGTTGACTGAATGGATGCAGAATCTGTGGATATGGAGAGTTAACAGTATAAATAGTGAAAATAAACAATCCAATCTCCAGAGGCCTTACCACCAGGTCCACCACTTTTCCAGTACCTGGCGAGGAGAGGTAGGAGGTTTGCAGTTCTCAGTCTTTCAAAGAGCAACAGAAAAGATTTCAGAGAATAATTTGCATCTCTAATGTAATGTTGAGTTATAAATTAAGTTGCATACTCCTTTTCACCTGCTCCTTTTTCAACAAACAGGCTGTCACAAATAGTTGGCAATCTCTTGCATATAAATAATGGCTGGAGCTTCCCAAGGGCATCAGAAACCTTGAAGCATAAGACACCAGTAAATACAAAAAGGCAGGAGGTGGCATTGGACAGTCTGTGATATATTCTTAAGCTGTTCTGGGAGAGACAACACTTTCTAAATGCTGAGGCTAACAAAACAAGGGCAGAAAGCTCCCGAATTGGGAATTGTAGTGGTTGCAAGAGGCTGTGCTTGTATGCTATTGCATGAAAAGTGGCCACTACTTAGAATGCTAGCAAAGGGGCTACTAGGTTTATCACCCTGCTGCTACTGTATTTCAGGATGTGTTTGTATGCTTAACAATTCATGAGAATCATAAATAATATATTTTGCTCTTGTGCTTTAATTTCCAAAACTAGAGTCAGAGAGACAACATTGTCTCCCTCCTCTGGCTTTTCATCAAGTATCTGCTAGTCCTCTACTTGCTGTCCCCTGAGAACAGTTGCCAATATCATTATACTGTTTAACAAAGACATGCACCTGCAGGGTCCCCAGTGAATCCCAGGGAAATTCTGAAAATTTCACAATCTCCAGAAAGGAACTCTGCCAGAAAACCTGTGGGGTTTGTTATACATTATGGCAAAGACATTTCCCCCCACAACTATGAGTATCGTCTTTTAACTGTTTTAATTCTTTGGCTGTTTAATTTTTTGTCAAATTACATTTCCTAACTTTCGACAGTTATTTTTCCCATTACTTCTTGTAAAATGGGGGGAGGGTTCTTTTAAAGGCAACAGTGAATTGAGACAATATTTCATTTTTTCACTGAAACTCAATATAATCCAGGGGTGGGCACAAGAAAGCCCACGCACAACAAGTGGCCCCTAGACTTCTGCTGTGGCCTCTAGGAAATGCCAGTCAGGGCGTCTCAGCTCTGCCACCATCTCTCAGTTCTGCTGTAGTCCAAGATGTGAAGTCCATCCATTCCAACCATGCATAACGTATGCAATCAAATGATCAGAGAAAAAGTGATCATCTTAGCATGATGAAATAGGTTCCATGCAATTCATGCTTTGCTGCTTTCTAAAGCATGAGGCAGATGAATAGCAGGTGTAGGAACTTTCTCTCTCTCTCTCTCTCTCTCTCTCACACACACACACACACACACGTGCACACACACACAGCATGGGAGGACATTTATCATCCCAAGCAACTATCATTTTTACAAGAGGTTTTGTGAATTACTATTTTACACAACACAGTATTATTACTGGACTTCCATTTTAAATCCAGTTTGTTGGCCATTACAGTATCTTCTGGCAACAATGTGTTCTATGATGTCTTTACTGCCCTTTGTCATATTGTCTGAATTTCCTACAAGTCATTTTTTTCTGGCTAATTTTTTGCTTATAGTAAGCAGGATTGCACACAGCATTCTAAGTGTATTTCAAGTGTGGTGTGACCATAGATTTGTATATGTTGGGATATACAGACAGGCAGGATCTAGCATACACACACGCAGAGTAGATGCATGTAAGTAGGAACACCCAGAAGATGGTCTCTGTGAAGAGTCTTGCTCCAGACGGCACAGGAAAAATCCTCCCACATGCAGGCTGCTGCTTTCACTTTGCTGAAATGAATTGCTGTACAGCAAGACTTCACTCAGTGAGGCTTTAATCTTCGTTGTAAATATTTACAAAGATACATAGAGTACCAGACATCCATCTTGAATACTCACAGCTATACAAACCAACAAAGTGCTTCACCAACCACCAACCACAACTAACCAACAATGGAAATTCTGACTCTCTCCCATATTTAGGTGGTTTTCTTGGGAATATGTGACAGCCATGCACTAATGAAACCTGCCTGGTTTCATCCCCAGTGCCTGTTGCATCAAGGCTCTCATGATGCATACCTGCCTGGTTTCATCCAGTATGCATGTTGTATCAGGCTTCCCATGATGCACAGCTTGTCAAACGCTGACTTATGTACCTGCCACTTGAACTGTAGTAACTCTGTTACCATTGCTCCAGTTCCTTTCAGTGGCCACATCTATGTCATTTTCCAGACCTGGGTGCCACATGGTCTTGACAGTATAGGTATAATACGATATTTGCAATCCACTTTTTGATTCTTTTCCTATAATTTCCAACATGGATTGTTTTTCTTTCTACTATATATTGGATGGATATTTTTATTGGATAGCCACTGCAATCCAAAAATCTCTTTCTTGGTCAGTTACTGGCAGCTCAGCATATAGATTATGTTAGGATATTTTGTATGAGTGGGAATCACTTTACAGTTATACTGAAGCATATCTGTCATTTTATTGTCCATTCTTGTTTTGAAATATAGTTTTAGAGCTCTTCAAAATCTGTCTGAATTCTAACTATGCTAAATAACTCAGTGTCACCAGTGAAAGTCACTATCTCACTGCTCACCCCTAATTTCAGGTCATTTATGAACAAGTTTAGAATATTTTCATCATTCAAGTAAAGGCACTCCAAATTACACATTGGGCCTTTGCAGACTGTCAGAAATAGTGCAAACTGAGTCCACTTTAACTGCCCTGACTCAGTGCTAAGGAATCATGGGAACTGTAGTTTATTGTGGCACCAGAGCTCTCTGACAGAGAAGTCTCAATCTCTCAGAAAAAACTACAGTTCCCATGATTCCCTAGCACTGAGCCAGGGCAGTTAAAGTGGACTCAATTTGCACTATTTCTGGCAGTCTGCAAAGGCCCATTGTCTTCCATCCTATTCAGTTGGATTTGTTTTGGAACAGTTTATAAAATAGCTGTGAAAGTTATGCATGCCTTGTGATATTTTCATTTCATCAATTTATCCCATTTGTTTAGTATTTGTGATTTTTGTACCATTCATAAAATCTATTTTAGCCAATAAAAGCAAAAGAAATAGAGAAATATACACAGTTCTTGAAACATTCACTGTGCTTGTTTAGTGTCACCCCTAAAAATAAATAAATAAATAAGTATTTTTTATTTATATCCTGCCTTTCCTTCAATATGGGATGCAGGACAGTGTACATGGTGGAGTACATGGTGTGATTAGAGTATCCAAGCAGACAAAACTTAGCATCCAACAGTACCATTCCAGTAGCACAAATGATGTTTCACTCACAGACATTTAATTCTAAACTATGCAAAATGGGGAATCCAATGCAATATCTAGCTGTGCAGCTGCACGACTGATTGCAGAAATGATTGTTTACTCAGGATCTACAAGAACCAAAACAGTACACCTTATGGAGTGCAAGAGGGGAGAAAACCTCAGTACTTCACTGTGCAAAGGGATCTTGTAGTACCTTTGAGACTAACTGAAAAAAAGAAGTTGGTAGCATGAGCTTTCAAAGACTTGAGCCTACTTTCTCAGATGCACAATGTGGAGTGAAGAGTCCAGAGGCATACCTATATAAGCCGGCTGTGTGTGAGAATGTCAGTTGAAATTCAAAACCTAGTAGGGGACAAGTTCAGTTTTAAAAATGGCCATTGGGGGTACAAAGGCAGGAGAAAGGATGTTGCATAAAGCCAAGGAGAGAAGATAACCATGCAAATCAGGTTGCAGAACACTTCACTGCACTTGGGCATTCCATCTTGGACCTCAAAGCAGTGGCCCTTGAACAAAAGAACTACAAGGGAAGATTGGAAACAGAAATAGCAAAATTGGAATGTACAGACTACAGTCCATCAGCTGTGGTTGAACAGAGACAATGGTTTCCTGGCACACTACACACTTCTCAACACTATCTAACTAATCCTCATGAGGGCACCCTTGACTAGTTCATGGCATCTCCTCTCTCATGATATTTCCTCAATTAGAGGAAAGGGAAAGAGACAGAGAAATAGAATAGTGGTTAATATTACTGAATTTTTAGAAAAATTAGATAACACAATAGAGACCAACTGAGAGGGAGGGAGAAAGAAGGGGAAGGATGGACTTATAAAGAAGGATCAGAAATGTTGAGAGACCTCTAGTGGGAAAAAGGTTTTGAACCCCACTTGACATTCTCACAGATAACCAGCAAGCATATATAGACAACCAGCAAGGCTCTGGCATCTCACTCCTCCTCATGCATCTGAGGAACTAGTCTCAAGTATACGAAAGCACATACTGCCAGCTTTTTTCTCTCAGTTAGCCTCAAAGTTGCTTTCAGATCCCTTTGCATATTGATTTTCCAGACTAAGATGGTTATGTCTTTGATCACTTGTCTACTGTTTTCCACTTCTTAATATTATGTTGGAGTTTGCCCCAAATCACTAGCAAACAGGGAGGTTATGTCTGTGTGTCCTTGAGCCTCTTTAACAAACCATATATATTATGAAAACATTCTGTTTTTATATGCAAGCTTGTCTTGTAACTGATGTTTTAATGTTCTTAAATTTCTGGGGTCATAACTAACCCCAAGGGATACTATAAAAGTGAGGGGGGGGGAATGATTTAATCTACCTACTCAACAGTGGTTTCTCAACAGTGAATTGCATTTCACATGCTCACAATGAACGCAAAACAAAAAACAAACATCCATTCCCTTGGTTCTTCAAATATTCTTAAAGTGGTCAGGCCTGACGATTACTGTGCTATGTTGCATAGCATTCCTGTCTTTTAGTAACCTTTAACTCTATCTAACACTTTTTTTCCATATACAGTGAGTAATGTCCCCACACTTTCACATGAAGTTGATTGCAGAATGTCTTTTTTGTTTTTGTTTAAAAGGTATCTAATGAGAAGGAATTATTTTCATTTAAAAACAGACAAATATTGTCAAGGGAATTAATTTTGAAATAAGGCTAGCTAACTGATCAACTAATTAAAAAAGCTAAAAGAACATGAAGTGATGATGGTAAACAAACTGACAAAGCATGGGGTGGGCAGTAGTAACTAGCTTCATTAACAAATAAAAATAGCCTTCATGTAGTATTCTGAAACCTAGCATATTCATTGTCAGTGATTGTCAGAACTACAACGGTAGTGGGAGTGGTGGTTAGGAATGCAATTCTTCACTAATTTTCTTCTTAAAGAAAGTCATAAGTAAGTCTAGCAATTTTCTTCCTGATACAAGACAGTATTTGAAAACTGTGCAGTTTTTAAACTTGTACATAACTAGGACTCATTATATCCCAAATTCACATGTGTTGTTTTGTACAGAAACAGCCTATTATGTACATAAAATAACATTTTTGTAGTAAAAACTGTTTCCTGATCAGAAAATGCAGCTTTCTGTGCAAAACAATCATGTATAATTTTTTGCACAGAATAAGTCTCAAACTGTACGATTTTCATCAGTCCAAGATTCTCACCTGAATTTCATGATACTCAGACAACATGGTTTCTGAGATATTTTTGAACATTTTCAAATATTCTTCCCATCCCTAGTGGTGGTAGTGGTGGTGGTGGTGGTGATGGTGGTGGTGGTGGTGGTGGTGAACACCCATGCTGCAGAAGGAAAGCTGAACCTAGGGCCTTACCTGCACTGGCCAGGATACTCCAGGGGCATCTTGGAATATCCTTGCTACACAGCTGCCTTCATCTACCTCTGTTACCTGGCCCTCCATTTATGCACTGCTGTGGCTGTCTTCACAGGTGTCCCGCTGTGCCTACCAGTGCATCCACCACCACCGCAGTTTGCTCATTTCTGAGGTCAGAATGAGGTACCCAGCAATGGTCATATGCTGGGCATCTCATTCTGACCTCAAAATGAGAGACCTACAGCAGTGGCGGATGCACCAGGTGGCCCATTGGGAAGCCCATGCGAACGGCTGTCATAATGTGGAATTATGGGACATGTCAGACATTGATTGGACTGCTTTCATCAGAAACAGGGGTTGCGGTGTGCATCATCCAAACAGAACAACACCAGAATGAATGGGGACATGTCTTTTGGAACATGCAGTAAAGACCTAAGAAAGCAAGGCTGGGCTAAAACCACATCACAAGTTTAAGTAAGACATGAAAAACTCTGACATTAAGTTCAATGTAAACAATAGGACACTTTTGATAACCTCCATGGAAGGAGACCAGGTGCAAATTCACTGAACAATGCTTGAACACAAAAAGAAATCTTGTTTACAAGGAGAAAAAAACAAGAAAAAATCAGGTTTAATCTATGATAAAGAAATATTGAATGTTAGACAGATACTCCAGTTGCCTTTTTTAATTCTCTCATGCCAACTTCCTCTATACTTGCTAGACAAGAAATTCATCTTAGTATGCATTATTTATACAATAGTTTATGGAATGGAGCTTCAAGACCTATTATAGTACATAGCCACACATATGTAGACTTGTAAAACAACAGTATTGGAATAAAAGCTTTGGATTTTGTCAGCTGTATTATTAAGATAGCAGTCTTGGAAACTGACTGTTTATTCACTTTAGGAAGAAACTTTCTTAAAGTTCACCAAGGCATCACTTCTGCTTTTTATTTCTCCCCTGTCCCTTCACACTATCCACTCATTGAACACTTATTGAAAAGGGATTTTGTAGCACCTTTGAGACTATGCAAAAGAAGTTGTAGCATAAGATTTCATAGACTTGGTCTACTTCCTGAGATGCCCTGAGAAAGTAGACCAGGCCTTTGCAGACTGCCAGAAATAGTGCACATTAAATTGAGGCACTGCCCTGGCTCAGTGCTAGGGAGTCATGGGAACTGTAATTTATTGCGGCACCAGAGCTCTCTGACAGAGAAGGCTCAATGTCTCAGAAAAAAATACACTTCCCATGATTCCCTAGCACTGAGCCAGGGCAGTGCCTCAATTTAATGTGCACTATTTTTGGCAGTCTGCAAAGGCCCCAAGTCTACAAAAGCACATGCTACAACTTCTTTTGCACAGTTATTCCAGACTAACATGGATATGTCTCTGAATTCTGCTTATCTTATCAATTTCTTCACACTGTTTTACACTCAAAGCATGAAATATGCACTATTTTTGTGTTAACTACACATGAGAGCACTATGTACCTCAGTCTTGTTGAGTCAGAAGTATCTCCTAATCCAGTGGTACTCAAACATTTTACCCTTGGAGACCTTACCTTACATCTACATGTAGATATTGCTCCTCCCCACTTGGAGTAGTATATGAATAAAAATATTTTGTTTATTTGGTTTATTTTCATTCACACATTCATGTATATGCATATTTTAACATGCATAATTTAAATTAGAACAGTTTTATTTAAAAACATTCAGTATTTAACTCAGCACTTCTGGTATAATAGTTTGAGTATTCAACTAGGAATCTGGAGAATGGGATTCAAACTCTGCTGAGCCATGTAACCCACTGGGTGACTTTAGGCAAGTAACACTCTTTCAGCCTTAGAGAATGGCAATGGCAACCTTCCTCTGAACAAATCTTGCCAAGAAAATCCTGTGATAGGTTCACATTAGGGTCACCATAAGTCAGATACTATTTGAAGGCACACAACACCACACAACACTATGTGTACATTTTACACATGAAACAGTTTGGGAAGAGGGATCAAGGACTCCCCCTTGAGCAACTCTCGCATGCTACCCCAAGGGGTCCCACCCCACTGTTTGTGAAGCACTGTTCACACTGACTGGGAATTCTAGGGATTGAAATCCCAAAGAGTGTTGTTGTTGCTGTTGTTGATCGTTTCAATTCTTATGCAAGCCATAGGATAAAATTTATTTTTGAGTTTCCCTATGCCTAGGGAAAAATTAATATCCTCTCCCACAGCACACATTGGAAAGCTACATGAGATATGCATCCATTTCAGACCATCAGGACAACAGGAAATCTCCTAAAATTGTTGGCTTATTAAGATGTTATCCAAACACAATTTTTATTAAAGGATTCCAGGCAGTCAAAAGAAAAAAAATCTAAATTGTGAATGAATTGTCTTTTCACACAAACATATGGTATCATAGCTAAATCAATGAACAATTTTAATTGGAAAATAACCTAGAGGCTCCCTGGCATATTTGACAAACATCTTCACCCACAGAAACTACAGAGCAAATTTTGTTCTCCATTTACAGGAATTATCACATAGCTGCTACACTCAGATACAAGGCTTTATTTCAAAGCCACATAATTGCATAATTAAATGTGCCTTGTTTGAATTCACATAATGATCATGACCATGCTCTTAGCAAACTTTGTTTCTAAATGGTTTCACCCTTCATCCCACAAAAGAACACATGCATTTTTTAATCTTAATAATAAACCAATTAACATTTACCTAAAATTGCTATGTATGTCCAAATGATGAGGTCAGCTTCCATTAGACTCATCAATGATTTTTTTTAAATCAAAATAAAATCCAAAGTAAATATGTAGATTCCTCTTCAGATTAAAGTCTGAGAATTTGCAAAGTAAGCCGAATATTTTGATAATACTGTAATTTCCAGGATTTCTGACACCATTGTAAGGCATGATATTTTCTTGCACAGAAGCCATTTGAAGAATGTGTTCTACATGTATTACTTCAGAAGCTGCATTATGGCTTTCCAATTAATAGTTCTGTATAGGGCTAACAAATTCGGTGAAAATATTTTATATTTGTGTCTTAAATGCAAAACAAATTCTCTTCTGAACTGCATGAAATACAATACCATTCTGCAAAATGAAAGTTTAAGATTACAAAATATCCATAATTGTCATTACCAAAGCTGGCATGACTTTGTATGTTGGGTTGGGGGGCAAGCTATATTTTGACAGTCAGTTACAAAAATGGTAATGACATATCATGTGTGTGTGTGTGTGTGTGCTTAGCCAGGGAACTGTAGATCTGATAGTCCCATCTGAGAGTAGAGCTCTGGTGATGCAGTGGTCAAATGCCTGTACTGCAGCCACTCTCTCATAGACCACAAGGTTGCAAGTTCAATACTAACTCAGGCTTGACTCAGGCCTGCATCCTTCCGAGGTCGCTAAAATGAGTACCTAACTATTGGTGGGTAATGAGCTTACAGCTGTAAATTGCTTAGACATCCCATAGCATGATATGAAGCGGTATATAAATGAAGCTGCTTTGCTTTGCTTTAATAGTCCAGTTTGGTGAGTTATTTTCTGCCAAGCAGGCTGTACATTGACTTTTCTATATTCACTGGAACCCTCTGACAGCTGTTGCCTTCCCCCCCCCCCATGATCATTTAGGGGGGTTGCAGACTGCCAGAAATAGTGCAAATTGAGTCCACTTTTAGGGTTAGGGTTAGGGTTAGGGAATTATGGGAACTGTATTTTATTGTGGCACCAGAGCTCTCTGACAGAGAAGGCTTAATGTCTCAGGAAAAAAAAACATTCCCATGACTCCCTAGCACTAACCCTAACCCTAAAAGTGGACTCAATTTGCACTATTTTTGGCAGTCTGCAACCCCCCTTAGATGCTTGACTTGCAGGATGGAGATGGAGTAAGAGCCACGAAAGGACCAAGAGTGCCAGCAGAAATAAGACAGAGGCCTAGACAACAGAGATTATGCCCAGCTCATGTCTCCTCAGCCATGACATTCCATCACTATTTTGAAAAGCCATTTATGTTAGTAGCCACAATTACATACTGTGACTGAAAATTCCATACGTTAAGATAATGCTGTATGAAAAAGTACTGCTTTCCATTGGTCCTAAGCTGTCAGTAAATATCATGGACAAT
This sequence comes from Phrynosoma blainvillii, assembly GCA_026167975.1. Classification (NCBI taxonomy): domain Eukaryota; kingdom Metazoa; phylum Chordata; class Lepidosauria; order Squamata; family Phrynosomatidae; genus Phrynosoma; species Phrynosoma blainvillii. The sequence continues at coordinate 177,634,779 of JANUYF010000003.1, forward strand.
CATGAGCTCTAGTATTTCGTTTTTTAATCTACAGCCTAGAACTAGGCCAACTGCTGTTTGTAAAATAATTATATTAATATTTATTTCTAGGACAGTGTATGTGTGCACACCATGTTAAAGATCTTCACATACATTATCTCATGAAAACATTGGATGTCATAGAAATAGTGGTATCTATGCAATAATCAGAGTTGTAAGTTCCCATCTGTTGCTAATCTATTGGAAAAGTGGATAAAAGAGAGGGCTACTATTTTCAAATACAAGGGCAAACTACTTAAACCTGCCAGAAAGTCTACAATAAATCTTTGACATGACCACATCAGTTCTGATGAAAGCTCATTATAGAATGGAGAAGAGAAAAATACATCCATTTCTTTACTGTTCTGGTATAGGAATGTGGATTTATTCCATGAATGAGAACAAGCCTCAGACAGTATTCTATTTTTTATTTCTTTGATATATTACACCACAGTGGATTTACATTTTTAAAAAGTGAGTTACAAGTGCTACTTAATGCTTGACAGATTTCCAGAAATGTCGATAAATATTTTGTGATTACCCTCCCCATGCCCTCCAAACAACAGTGCACTACATGAAATATTTTCATTCTCTGTGCCACTTTATTAAAAATGCTCGTCACAAGATCTGTTCAAGCCACAGGCATATACTAATTTTCAGTCTAATCCAGCAACAACTGCAGGCAAAAGTCCTACTACTGATTCTTGGGTGGGTTCCCAAGTGAAAAGTGGGTCCAAGATTTAGCTGTCATTTGGCTGACAATGAATTATTTCCTTTTCTCAGGTGCAGCTGGATGAGTTATTACAAATCAAATAGAAATATTTTAAAATGAATTTGTTCACTTGACAAATGCCTGTTGATAACCTTTTTAGCCTGTTGCTTTGCTCTATACTGCAACTAGATATGTGGAAATCTATCTTGTGCCAAGCAATTTGAGTCATGCTGTGAAATGTTTGGTATCTTATAGAATAGTTTCCATTAAATAGGCTCCCTATAGGCTTTGTGCATTATTGAGGTCCCTGATTGCTTGTGCAGCAGCAAAGTATACTGCTGTAATCATGTGGGAAACCCATGCCATGCCCTTGCCATCTCAGGGTAGTTGTGCCATTAAACAGGTGTGCATTCGTGGTGAGCACTGACTACTCAAAAGAAGATATGGTGTCAGTTGTGGTATATCTTACTATAAGACCTTCAAAATCCCACAAATTTACCAAACTAGGAAAGGAATAGAAAATGGGGCTGCCTCCTCTCACTGGCTACAGGATAATAATTTAAAAAGGGCCAGAATCTCTTGAGCTATCTATTTTACTGATTTGTCCCAACTCTGTAGGTTCAGGCGGACAAGTAATGGGGCCTCACTACCCACCCAGATACCCACTGAGAGTTTATTTTACTCCCCTAATATGTGGGTTAGAGCTTTGAAGTATATCCACAGTACTAAACACACACACTGAATGTCTGTATCAACATTATTCTATCCTATTCAGACTTTATATAGAAAATGATTGGGTTTTTTTTTCTGTTTATGTATCTCCTAAAGGTTTGAATATAAAGTAAGGTGACTAATATTGATTAAGTAATAGCCAATCTTTTCCATCTAGTAAGGAAATATATTTTGCTTTTTTTATCTTTACCACCAATAATTCTCATGTGATCTGCATTGTGAAGCACTCATGGAAGACTATTATAAAATTTGCAAGATTGATACCATAGTACAAATATATGCATTTTCCAATAATTTAAAGACAGCAAACGTGCATCTATCAGCACAAATGTTTATATATTAGGGGACAAAGGGATTCCTATGTGAAGAGAATGAATATTACTGTGGAATAGAGGTGTTGAATTCTCAATTTTTGACTTGTTAAGGAAGGAGTATCTTGTCAATTAGTTCTTGAAAAGGTTAGTTCAGGATTGGATTTAGAGCTGTGTTTTATGTGTTTCCAATGACAGCCAAAGGAACATTATTTTTAGTCTCATTTTTCCTTTTATGCAAATATTGGAAGGGCAGGTTCTGACTATTAAGAACTGTGGGCCCATCTCTTTCAATATGTCCAAGTTCTTCCCAACAAAGAAGACCAATTCAAAGAGAAAAAAATGTGGAGAGAGGATCTGTGTATAGTCCTTGCCTCTGCATGCCAAGACACATCTTCTTGGATGCTTGTTCCCTTCTCAGCAGAGAAGGAAGGAAGGTCTTCAAAGAAAGTAGTGCTGTGCCATATTGGATGTTGCCTTCAGGTAGCCAGAGATGCTGAAGCAGGTATTGATTCTCTCAGGGAGAGGGTGGGGAACACTTGAGAGAAAAGAGAAAGAGAAAGAGAGAAAAAGAAAGAGAAAGAGAGACCAAAGAGATAAGCAGACCTGGGGGACTTAAGGACATTTACAACTAAATATAGATTCCCTTTTTCCTGGCTGTATAACTAACATCATATGCCAGGCTGCACAACTTGTTACCTGGCAAGTCAAGATCAGTTCAACAGCTATGTATACCTCAACAATCTTCCTGTCTTTGATATCCATCCAAAACTATTATACCAGGAGAATGAGAAGAATTGGGCACAATCCAGGACTGATTGACAGAGCTGAACTTGTCAATCACAAATTGTGCAAGCCTGTCATATATTACAGTACCTATTTCTTTAAATTTCTGTTCTAACTTTCTATGATAGGTTGTAATATTTCCAAGATAGCAAACATATTTTTTAATATTCATTAATGCATTCTGCTAAGAATCATTAAAAATTTAAATTTAAAACAGTGATACTTAAAACATGCTAATAAGAAACTTATGACAAACAAGATTAAAAGCCCTCCCCAACAGGTCTCATAATGTTTCTAGAATATTTAAGAGATGTATATGGCACCCTTTTCCACAGTACACCTGAGGCGGATAGCAACTTTCTTTGAAATAGTAGAATAAAGCAATATATCCTAAAGTGGTTGTTTTTTTATTTTTGGCAAACATCTAATGTAGTCAGGGAAATTGTTAAAATCAAGCTCAACTGGCACATTAAAATCTTTCTTCTTCTTCTCTCCCCCCCCCCCACTTCTCCTCCTTTTTCTTTTTAGGTTTCCACCAGCTTTTAAATATCCAAACAGCAGAGCACACTTGGAAGATTACTGCACACTTAAATAAACTGGTTTACCTGATCCAGCTTAAAAATAAATGTGGGCAGCATCTGGACCTATACAAGGGGTTTACTGCTGAAATCACTACCTGGGACCATCCTGGGGCCATCCCTGCTCCTGGAGCCACTCTGGCAGCCATTTTCTCAAGCTGGAAAACTCCTGGCTTCGAAAAGAGCCATGCTGAGTAGTTCTAGGAGTGGGGATGGCCCCGGGTGGCCCCAGGTGGCAATTTCTGCAGCAAAACCTTTGCAATAGGGTCCAGACACCACCTGCATTTATTTTTAAGGCAGATCAGGTAAACCAGTTTATTTAAATGTGTGATAAGCTCCTTGGTGTGCTGTTTAGGCAGAAGTTTGAAATCTGTGGTGTCTGTCACTCCTCTCAAGGCTTAAATAACTACCAGTCTTACCTCTTAAGACAAAACTATTAGAGTAAATCTTCATTATGTGATTTAAGGAAGCTGAGGGGCTCACATTATGCAGCTAGGTTGTACTCCTATACCCACTTACCTGGAAGCAAGT